>OY756402.1:2793061-4140661 GCA_963576865.1 Anania hortulata | reverse complement strand
TATTTAAATTTAATTTTGCCAAATAAATAAGCTGATTTTATTATAAATTGTAATTATGTACAGATTATGTCCAAATATTTGACGGCATTCTTAAAATCTCGAAATGGTAACCGTCATCCATGGAACTCTGACTTAATAAATTGTAAGTCAAATCCAAAAATATTATTCGGATGGCTGTGGAAATATCGTTCTGCTAAGAACCATTGCTCTAAATTTATTGAATGCTATTTTTAATATCTGATTTCTCGAATCGATTTAGCTGCTTATAAAAAAGACGTTGTCTTTTGTTGTTTTTTTTTAAAACGTTTTTAATTTATTACTAGTTTCTGACCGTGACTTTGTTTGCGTGACTTCAGAATTAATAATCATCACAGAAACACAAAGACGGGGTATATTACATGTGTTAAGCTAGACCAATAACGCATGATTGCGTTACAAACATCAAAACAAATAAACTTTAATGTTATGTAATTAGTAAGATCTCTTAAATTGCGTCAAACAATCTTTCAAAACTAATGAACTTACAAAAGTATGTACCAGAACTTATGAGGTATCCAATTTAAACACTTGAATAAATTATTATTTTTTTGTCAATTCATTTAGAATTTATACATTTTTCAGCCAGCCTCCAAAAAAATAAGAGGTTCTTTTCAATACGACGTGCATATTTGTTTTTTACGATTCCACATCTTAAAAAAAACAAAAAAACTCTAGTAGGATCACGTCGTTAATCGTCTGTCTGTCTGTTTTTCAAGACCCCTTTTTCAGCAACGCGTAGAGGTATCAACTTGAAATTAATATACAATACTCAGGTCGATGCAACTCCTTGGAGCTGTCAAAAAATTTAATTGGCAAGTCAATGCAATCAAAAGATAGGGCCATATAAGCTAGTTCACGTTGAACTAGAGTCGTGATTTTGAAAGAAAAAATCTTATATCACAAGTAAATTCTAAGGATCCTTATCCTTATTAATTATTATAATATTGGAAGCATTTTTCTGGAAACTAAATCATTAACATTAATAGCTTTGGCAAATGTTGTATGTTACATATTAAAATACTTGAAACAAAATACTTCGAACAAATATTATTTTGACCAAGCCAAGTTCGGTAATAAGTTTTTCCAACAAATGAAACGTCAGGGTAACAATAAAAAACGAATTGAGAATAGTGGCAAAGGTCATTTCGATGAAATGAAAAAAGGCGAAACGAAATTAGTCGAAAAGTTTTCGGTGTAATAAAATTCGGTAAACAACTTTTCGAACATAAAATAGGTAACCGCCTAGTCCGCCTCACCCTTGGCCAGTTATCTTTACAATAGCAACTTTTCACAATTTTAATACTACGGTGAATTTGATAAGATTGGTACAAACTCAATGATATAAGTTTGGAATGGAAATCGGAACGCGAGACCACTAAATTGGACAACAAATCAGTGGTGTCTACGCTGTGCAACACCGAATTAACGGGAGTCTTAAGTGCTCATGTACTGGTTAAGCATGTTATTAAATCTATTGCATTAAGAAAACCTGTGCCCCATAAGAAAACTTTTTGGGATGTCAATGTTCTCATTTCCTTTTTGACTTCATATGAATTTAACGAAAATAACTGTTTTGCTACCGCCAGGCACACTGCAATGTTGCTGCTTTTGGTTTCTGTTAGACGTATCCATGACCTGACCCTTCTGGCTGTCAATCAAGAGCATTATACAGACAATACTGATCATATCATTCTATGGCCCAGATTTGGCTCTAAAACTGATCGTTCTGATTTCAGGCAATCGGGCTGGAAATTACTAAAAAATGACAATATTAAAAACCTCGATCCGGTGTTTTGGGTAAAGCAGTGTATCAAATTGTTTAATCAAAAACGTAATTCTTTGAATAATTATTCTTTATTTGTTAATTTAAGAGGTGATCATAAGCCAGCATCGCGTACTGTGATTGCAGGTTGGGTAAAATCTATCCTATCAGAGGCTGGTATTGTCGCAGCTCCCGGTAGCGTCCGCTCAGCAGTCGCCTCCAGAAGTTGGGCCGATAACGTCTCGGTTGACGAATTTTTGTCACAAGGTAACTGGAGGTCTGGTGACACATTCCGTCGCTTCTATAGGCGTGAAGTCGTCCAGGCTCCTATTAGCTCTGGGATGTCAAATTGTTTTCGCTCAATATAATCGAAACTGAGAAGTTTACTACATTTTATTTTCTTTCTATAAATAATTTTAATTTTATGAACAACAAGGAACATATTATAATTGAATAAATTTACTTAGTCTCGCACACTTACACTTTTATTTATATTTTCCTAAATAAGAAATGAACTACTGTAACCTTAATTGTTACCTTTTACGCCTTCAGCGTGTAGATATCTAAAACAGAGACATCACACAATATAGACAATACAAACAAAAATGTTAAAACAGAGCTAATAGAGGGTAGGAAGATAAAGATAATTACAGTTTAATATCAAATTTAACAAAATATTTAAGTACATACTTGATATAGTGTGAGGAAGTGAGGTTTATTAAATAGTTAAGGTTTACAGGGCGGGGGATTTTGGGAGGAAGGATATCATATAAAGATACAGGGAATCGATTGCAACTAAAAAAAATGTGATCCGGAGAACCTTCATCCAGGCCACACTCGCATAAGCTGTCTTTAATGAAGAAACACAGGCGTGCAAGCGTGACCAAGACTCAATCGACAAATTACCGAAACAGCTAGTTTATCCGAGGTTTTGTGCTTAAAAAACCAAGGTTTACTGGGAATCGCATTTTGGAGGCTTCTATAATGGCGACCTTTGAGCATCGAGGATTGGTCCCAACGTTTTTGCCAGCTATCATTCAAATCCTTAGACGCACCAGATTGAATGTTATGTTGGGCATCCTTATTTATAATGACAGAAGACAGCAGAATGACAGTAGTAGTAGTAGTAATATTTATCCTCAAAGGGAAAGGCAATGGTACAGAGCCATACAGCAGCAGAATGACAGCCAACAGCAGCGAAGACATTCATCTTGTTGCGGTCCGAATCAGAGTATAATGTAATTATGATTCGAACTTCGATGTCCGAATCAATGAGCAGTGGTTTCGGTATACTTAAGAGGCATAAACATAGTCAAGTCATAAGTTCTGTCACACAATAAAAACTTTTGAATTTAGAATGCTGGCCACAAAAAAGTTTATTGAATTCGAATTTCTAATTTTTCATGAAAATAAAAATGTGTACTTTTTAGAATTTTCCTCATTTTTAAATATGGAGTGGACACTTAAAGAAGACCGTGTCGCGGTTATTGCGTTGCATCGTTGCGGTTACTCGCCAATTCAGATTTTCGACTTACTGAAAAATTTGAATATAACCAAAAGATTCGTTTATCGTACCATAAAACGATACAATGAAGACTCTAGTGTAGATGACAGGTCAAGAAGTGGTCGCCCTCGCTCTGTTAGGACTCCAGCAGTGATAAAAGCTGTGAAGGCGCGAATTCAAAGAAATCCCATACGTAAGCAGAAACTGTTGGCCCTTCAGATGGGGTTAAGCAGGACCACGGTGAAAAGGGTGTTAAATGAAGACTTAGGGCTTAGGGCATATCGAAGAAAAACAGGACATCGTTTGGACGCTCGTTTAATGGACCTGAACTGAAGAGATGCCGCGCTTTGTTGAAGCGGTACGCGGGAAAAAAGCATCGGAAAATTATTTTTTCGGATGAAAAAATTTTCACCGTGGAAGAGAGCTACAACAAACAAAATGATAAGGTGTACGCACACAGCAGTGAAGAAGCTAGTAACCGTATTCTGCGTGTCCAACGAGGTCATTTTCCGTCCTCGCTCATGGTTTGGTTGGGAGTCTCTTATTGGGGCTTAACTGAGGTATATTTTTGTGAGAAAGGCGTGAAAACGAATGCAGTTGTGGATCAAAATACAGTCCTCAAGAACCTTGTGGAACCTGTTTCTCATACCATGTTTAATAACAGGCACTGGGTATTCCAATAAGATTCTGCGCCAGGTCATAGAGCAAAAAGCACACAAGACTGGCTGGCGGCGCGTGAAATCGACTTCATCCGGCACGAAGACTGGCCCTCCTCCAGTCCAGATTTGAGTCCGTTAGATTACAAGATATGGCAACACTTGAAGGAAAAGGCCTGCTCAAAGCCTCATCCTGATTTGGAGTCACTCAAGGCATCCTTGATTAAGGCAGCCGCCGATATTGACATGGACCTCGTTCGTGCTGCGATAGACGACTGGCCGCGCAGATTGAAGGCCTGTATTCAAAATCGCGGGGGTCATTTTGAATAAACTTTATTACCATGTGAATCTATGTTTTATTAAGTTCATTTTGCTATATAATATGTCCAGGGATGTAGTAATAAAACTTTAAGAGCAGTATCTACATAAAATTTCATCGACAAAAATATGGGGGGTCAATTCCAAAACCTACTACCATACTGCAGTGACTTTTGTTTTTATTTTAACAAAAATCACCTAACTCGTAAAATCAACGGCGGTTTGAGTCCCACGTCGTGTAGGGGCTCGATTTTGGTGTTATTTTAAAGGAAAAGGTGTAGTGTAACTAATAAAGTAAATACACGCTACCAAAGGACGCCTTTTTTTATTTGCCGAAAGGAGAAAGTATTTTTTTTACAGTTTTTTTGCGCATTCGGGCAATTTATTCTTAAATAGTACTAAAATGAGATCATTGACATACCTTTTTTTTCTAATTATTTAATAGTATTTGAGTTACCTTACAAATTGATTTAGCAATCACTGCTGTCAGTCTATTACTTTAAGAGTTATTATCTTATCAATTAAAAAGACCCCTTTACTCGCTGGCCTACGCGCAGCTAGGTCGATACGACTACGAAGCTGAATTAAAATTACTAACACTTTTTTTTGAACATTTAACAAAGACCATTAGATCCAATAGTTGTCTCTTTCTAACTCCCAAAAAAAAAATTTCCGTATCTGCTCACAAGACGCAACAAAGGACGAGGGTCGCTTACCTGCACGTGCGCTCGCAGAGAAGGGGTTTTTTTAATCGATAATAACTCTTGAAGTAATAGACCGAGAGCAGTGATTGCTACATCAATTTGTTAAGTAACTCAAATACATACTATTACAAATTAGAAAAAAAAAGGTATGTCAATAGTCTCATTTTAGTACTATTTAACTGTAATTCAGTTAACCACCTCCAAAAATAATTATAATGATTGTAGGTGCAGCATTTACCTATCTATGTTATTTACTAAAAGTACAGAACTTTTATAACCTGAACTGAAATCAAATCAGGAACTTCATTTACGATGCTAGTTAACCGTACGGAGTAAACTCAGTACCGAGGTACCTACCTAATTTAAAAATCATGATAAAATTATATGTTAGTTTTCTTATTAACTTTATCTTACGTAGCGAGCGACGCAGTTACTACCAAGGAAGAATTTTGTAATAAATTATTTTGCCACGATAAAACTAAAAAGATTGTGTGTGAGATAAGACAGGAAGGAGAAGGCTTCAGATTCAGGATATTTGAAAACGAATGCGTACTTTTAAAGTATGGATGCAATGTTAAAGAAAATGAAGCTAAAATTTTTGTAAAATTAAATTATTTTAATAATCTATAGTACCAACCATGTTTAAAGCCCTAAACTAAGCGAAGCTTGTACTGTGGCGATTGTTATTGGATAAAATTAAGTACCTACCTGCTTAAATACATTTTAAACATCTATGTCAAAGATGTAAAAATGTTCGACTAATCACTTAAACATTTAGGTACCTCTTTCGATTCGAACTTGAAGGATTTATCCTATTATATATATTCTGTGCCTGGAGCGCCAATCTCAAAAAAAAAAAATTACGTTTCCATACAAACTGATGCCAGCTGGTCGCGTTTTAGTATGGGAAAGTGTTTTTTTTTTTTGCGAATTCGATGTTGGTCCCATAGAAAAAGTTGATGTAATTTAGCCGTAGAATAACCCCTTAAAGTTTTATTTCACCTTTTCGTTACACTCTGTATATATACATATAATATATAAAACAGGTATAGCAGGAAAAAAAAGGCTCAAATAACATACAATTTTAGAAATTTCCATTCAAATATCATTTATTTTTTTTGTCGTTATGAACAACTATTCTAAGATTAAACACTGCTTATTACTCTTCAGGTATACTTTTGAAATAATATAAATTTTATTTTATAAAAAAAATTTTTTTGTTGTAAACCTGAGTCAAATCAAGCGAGCAAAACCGATCGTTTTTCAAACCTAGGTTGGACGTCCACTACCTAATAAATTATCAATATTATCTTGTAAAGGATCAACATTGTTGACGCTTTATCCCGCATCATAGACAAACACAAGCATAGAACTGTATTTCAATTTTGCACTGAAATCGGCCTCTTAAAAGTCCAAACAGGAGTCACAGAAAAGTTGCCTTGGACGTAGTTAAGTATTCTGTACATCTATACTGTCGGTTTTAAGTCGGGATTAAAATTATTTGAATACATCAGGATTAAAATATAAAATTCATGTGTATGTTGTAATTTATTCAAGCAATGAGTTATTATGATTTAATAAAAACAAGATGACATAAGTAGTTATTTTGTTCCGACAACCTGATTAGAGTAGTGGCGCAGTCCCGCATCCCGGGTTCGATCCTTAGTTCGGGTCAAATTAGAAGAATACTTTTCTTAACTGGCTCGGGTCGGGTCTGGGTGTGCTGGGAGACGCCTCTAGCAAAATTCATTCTGAGATGCCTCGTAACACAAGGACATACTATAGTTAACCTCGGAAACAAGACAGATTTGTGCGCGTAACAATTATATAACTTTTCATCGTGACTCGTTTGCATGAGAAAAGTGGTTACTTAGGCCACTCTTAGGCCTACTGCGATCGTTAATGTGTTTCGGTCTATCTTTGTCCTTAGAAAGTATAAAGAAGACAGGCTACTTAATTTATTACTCTTCTTCTTCATCATCTATAAGGTCAATCCCGGTCGCGTTCAAAGCCATTGCTTTGGTCCGCTTTCCTTGATTTACTCGTCCACTTCGCGCGGTCTTGAGCATCTCTAGTTGTGAGATCATTGGCACGCATGTCAGCCCTCACGACGTCAAGCCTGCATTTCTTGGGTCTACCCCTTTTGCCAGGATCTGGCGGTGGCGGCATGGCCAGACATTTGTTTCCTACGTAGCTTGCCGGATTCCGTAAAACATGGCCATACCAGCGTATGCGACACTCCTGCAGTTTGTCTGCAATATCACGGACACGAAGGACTTTACTTTATTTATTACTAAGAAGAATTATCTTGGGACCTTGAGATATCAGATACCTAAAAATTCTTAAGGTCCCAAGATAATTTAGTATTAGCTTTCGTAGTTAGACCGCAGACCTAATTGGACATAAACTTACTTAAGTGTGTCATTCTACTTACATGAAGTTTTGTCCATTTGTAAAATGTTATCTATCTATCTGTATAAATAAAAGAAGAAACTGACTGACTGACTGACTGACTGACTGACTGACTGACTGACTGACATATCAACGCACAGCCCAAACCGCTGGTGCTAGAGATTCCAAATTTGGCATGTAGGTTTCTTATAAGGTCTAGGGGTGCACTAAGAAAGGGTTTTTCAAAATTCACCCTCTGAAGAGGTGAAATGGGGGGCCAAAGTTTGTATGGGGAAACTAGATTAGTTAGACTATTTTATTCGAAACTTCACAGGAGTATTCCTAACAATAAATGATTAAACACGTGTTTCAGGTTTTTTGCGAATTTTAAAATACAACGTTGCGGACGTGAAATATCATCCCCCTGTTGGGGTGCGATGGGGTTGAAATGTCTCAATATTAATATGGGTGTCGATTTTATGGTTTTTTAAAAGTTATAATCACTAAACTTATGTTTATAGTAAACTTACTCAACTTAAATTGGTTGTGTTAGAATTTCAAAAGGGATAAAATTTTGTTATTGTCGAATTAATAATCACCAAGTCGAGATAATTCTCGACTTATGGTTGCAAACTAGCCCAACATACATTGTTATTTTCACTCGGCTGCCGTAGGAGGGTTATGTGTGTTTATAATTTTTTGGCACGCTCTACATCCTAAGCCGTTAGAGATGTATTTCATCATATGAGATTCTTTTCAGTTGTGGAAGTGACATAAAGTATATCGTTTTCCGGAATTCCCATGGGACATAGGAATTACGCGGGGAACTCTGATCTCTAATGCTACTTACCTGATTTAACCCTCGATGAAGGTTAGATTAGTTTAAATGCTGTTGAAGTGTTCCAGAGACGCCGGTCCTGGGGTCTACGGGGGCCAAAATTTTGTTTATTTTGAGCTAGGACGCACCGTTTTCGAGATATCAAGGCGCTGCGTACACGACGTAGCAGGCCGGGCCGGACAATTTCGCCGCGAACAATAGACCAAAGGGGATCGTATACCGCAACGCACACGGCGGTCAA
Organism: Anania hortulata; assembly: GCA_963576865.1. Classification (NCBI taxonomy): domain Eukaryota; kingdom Metazoa; phylum Arthropoda; class Insecta; order Lepidoptera; family Crambidae; genus Anania; species Anania hortulata. The sequence goes on along the minus strand of OY756402.1, from coordinate 4,132,208 downwards.
TAAGACCGCCCCGCACCGCGGCATGTCCGTGGCTGCCCGCCGTGGATCGCACAAACCAGTTTGTATACACTAACGCAGACGGCGGCGCGGGCGGCTAGCTTAGTCTACTAGAATGATTGTCCTGAACTGACCGTCGTGTACGTTGAGTACGCGGCGCGGGCAGCCGCGGGCATCGATGAGCAGACGCGGTTTTTATTGCTTCACGGTCAAAAAGACCGCACCACTGCGATGTACGCGCACCACCTTACTCCATTCTATATTAATTAATCTATATACATATATAAAAGGCAAAAGTGATTGACTGATGTATCAACGCACAGCCAAACCGCGGGTTCTAGAGATTCTAAATTTGACAGGTATGTTTTTTTATAAAATCTAGAGGTCACTAAGAAAGGATTTTTCAAAATTCATCCCCTAAAGGGGTGAAATGGGGGTCCAAAGTTTGTATGAGTAAACAAGATTAGTCAGACTCTTTTATGCAAAACTTCACAGGAGTAAGTTCTCCTTACGATAAATGAGTAAACATGTGTTTCAGTTTTTTTTTAAAGTCAACCCCTAAAAAGGGGAAGGGGGCTGACAAAGTCTGAAAATCAACATGGGTATTGTTTTTATGGTTTATTGGGTCGCTGATTACGAAAACAACGATTTTAAAATTTAATCGGACGTGAAATTCCATCTCCCCTGTTGGGATGCGATGGGGTTGAAATGTCTATCAATATGGGTGTAGATTTAATGGTTTTTTGGAACTTTGATTTTAAAATTGAATATTGTGAACATAAAAATTCTTGAAATTATTTATGCCAAATTGCAATTCAATCAGGTCCAGTAATTTCGGAGCTAATTGGTTGCAACAGACGGACTAACAGACAGCCATACGTGATCCCAACACAAATGTTCTATTTTTGTATTTGATGTATAGAACGAGACCCGCATATCCTAAAATTGATAAATCACTATATTATATCATATCATATCGTGTTTTGATGGTCATGCTATATTAGTTGCTTGCTGTATTAGTAAAAAATATTGTCTATTTGTTGGGACTTCCTCGCTTCTGCAGTGCGTCTGAAATGTTTGCCCAGTCAAATACTGACGGTTTTCAAGCTCTCATTCGAAAGAAGGTGGCGTCACTGATAAATCGAGTGCGGGAAAGTGACAACAGCATCTTGAGGACTGTGGCAGATGATCCGCATGCGCCTATATTAAGGCATTTCGTGCGAACGATGACAGAAGTAGCAACCAGCACCATTTCCGGGTCGCGTCCGCACGGAGTGCCACTTAGGTACACGGTACAAAAACTAAATCTTAAATTATTCACACATTAAATTGTATTTACTAACCCCTATTTTTTATGCTATTTGTACTAACCCATGGACCCATGTAGTCTGCATTAAATAAATTTTGATTTGATTTGATTTGATATAAAGAAGTTTTTTAGTTTTTTTTTTAAATAAAATAAAATCTAACGCGAACGAAGCCGCGGGCAAAAGCTAGTTTTATATATGAATTAAGTATCATCATTTCAGCCTAAAGGACGTCCACCCCTAAATGCCCCGAATGATTTTCAGATAGGCCGGTTAGCAGCGGCTTCCTACAACCCTTACCAGGTCGTCTGTTGTGCCTTGTGGGTGGACGTCCTACGCTACGCTTACCAGTACATGGCTCTATTCTAAAACATTTTTGGCCCATCAGCGGTCAGTTCTACGTACTATGTGCCCTGCACTCGCCACTTTAGCTTATATGAATCAGTATGATCCTATCCCTGCTTATTTTTCAGCGTACGGTATTATAAACTTCGAGTACTGCAATCATTTTTTAACGATACAAAACTATCTAACTACCTAATTTAAGTTATCGCGGAGTGGCTCAAAATAAATCTGTTGACGCTGAACACACACAAAACAAACTACATGTGCTTTTCAATCTTAGATAGGTACCAACCGAATAGTGATCTCGATATTAAAATACATAGTGCTACTTGTAGTAAAGACGCAAAATGTCACTGCTCCTCTATATCCAAGGTAACATCTACTAAATACCTCGGTGTTATGCTGGATCAAAGGCTTTCTTGGCAATCACATATTGACCTTGTAGCGACTAGAACGCGTAAGCTGATGTGGATCTTTAAAATGTTGAGATATATAGGCACTAAGAAACTTCTTAACCAAGTGTATATAGCACTGGCACAACCTATACTGACATACTGTTTGACTATATGGGGAGGGGCTCTAAAAACAAAATTTCTCGAGGTGGAACGTGCTCAACGAGGATTGCTGAAGGTCATGTATTCTAAAAAGCGAAGATTTTCAACACAAGCTCTGTATTCAATTGCGGACTTACTTACCATTAGAAAACTTTATATTTTACATACAGTGCTTAAAAAACATAAATTATTAAATTTTGATACCAAATTATTACAAAAAAGAAAACATTATACGGTGGCCTCAACAAAAGCTACACACACAAAATTTGCACACAGCCAGTTTCAATACCTTTCATCGTTCTTATACAATCGCTCTAACAAAGAACTACAACTTTATCCGATGACAAGCAGAGAATGTAAAAGAACTTTGACAATTTGGTTAAAAACACTAGATTACACTGAAACTGAACTTCTCCTTAATTACTAATTATATTATGTTATATATTGGATATCCAGACTAACTCTCACCCGCAATCACAAACACACACACGCACGCACCCACACACACACACAACACACATACACACACACACACACACACACACACACACACACACACACACACACACACACACACACACACACACACACACACACACATTAATCTAAATTAATTCATAAGTTTCTAAATTATTTACATAAGTAGTGCTACATAGTTAATAAACAAATGGATGGATGGATAGGATAAATCAATTTAAGGTATGGAAGAGTGGCTCCTTCTGATACAGGTGCACAAGCACTTACTAGAATGAGTCAACATTTGTAATAGATTAAGATAAACTTTGTTAATGAAATAAACTTTATTTATTATTAAAAAAAAAAAAAAAAAACAAATCTAATAACAAAGAAACCTGAAAAGCCTTGTGTAGAATACGACTGCTCTTACCCTGATGACGCAGGAGTAGTTTGTGGCATCAGACAAGATGGTAAAGGTTTTAGGGTCAGACTTTTTGAGAATAAATGCCAACTGATAATGTTTAACTGCAAGAGTAACACCAATTTTACCATTACGGATCTTTTTATTTGTAACGGCATTGATGTTTCTAAAGATACAAATACGATTCCAAGAAGAATTATTGGCAAGAATAAAGTTCTCAACCCGATGTTTGTGGTGGATGCCTCAATGTTTAATTTTAACAACTTATATGAGACTATCGATAATTTTTTTGCTGCAACTCATATTTTGAACATGCCATTGATGGAAGTCCAGAGAAGTATGAATGATAGCGCAAGAATAATGATGATTAATATTTTTGGACCCCAAGTAGTGTTTAAGCCTTGGATCACGATTCCGAAGAACATTAGTGTGCGGGATGTTCTATTTTGACAACTATCCCTTGTGCACCTATCGCTGGATTGCGCCTAGACTTCTATCCCGTTACTGATCGTTCGTTGTTGAGTTGAGAGTTCTGTGTTGTACGAGGAGGACGTGTTGAAATGAAACAGGTTAGGAGGTTTCAAGTTGGCAATCGTTCCTAACGCTGTCTAATTTTCCTATGTGTTGGTCTTCCTGCACTATGTTCTCAGTTTGAAGGTGTTCCTGGACTATCTGCTATTTGTTGCTGTTCCTGAGTTCTTGAGTGGACTGTATACTAATGACTGGACTGTGTTTAGTATAGTGATGTAGCCTGTTTTTGCGCTACTTATATAACATTTCTCTGCTCCCAAATAGTGACTACCGCGCGTAGTTTTCGTTATGAAAGAAAGGTCCGAATCACGACAAGGACGGAGCGAGGTGCGAGCGAAAGCTATAGTGTGAGTGAGATAGCATCATGATATCTACTCGTAAAAGGCAATACCTTAATGAGAGCCGAGCTCTTATTTTACTTAAACTTAACCTCTTTTAGAGGGTGAGTACCTATACTATATCTATACTTATGTCCCCAGCGGGGTTGTGTACCTATATCTAAGTATTATGATTGCCAATCTTTATTTACAAAGTAATTATCAATAATCAAACTGTAAAACTATAAAACGTCCGGAATATTCTCCCGCCGTGCGTTATGATGTAGTGCCGAAATCACGACGCATTATTCCGTGGGTAGGACGTTTGTTTCCGGTTCTGCTGTCTGTAGTACCACCAGCTTCTTGGTTGGTCTTCGTAGGACGCCGCCTTTGGTCTGTACGTCCACTGCCCGCACAATGTCATCAGGACCGGGGTATGTGGCTATGATTTTTCCCAACGGCCAAGTGTTGCGAGGCAGGGTGTTGTCTGCTATCAGGACGACGTCTCCGAGCTGAAGTGATGGTCCCTTGCCGTAGGGCTCCCGCCGGTACTGTAGTTCCGACAAGTTATTTTTTTACCCATCTTGCCCAAAACATATCTATCGGCCTTTGCGCCGTCCGCCAAAGTAGTGTATTATTGGGCATTCTGGCCCCCAGTCGTCCGCTTCGCTTCCGACCGTTCGCTGCGCTCACTCGGTTGACAGAATGCCCAATAATACACTACGAATGGAGTGTTGAATAAATCTAAAAAAGTATCTTGATCAAAACATTCGGTTGAAGACCCGTGGTAAGTATCTTCAGTGAGACCCGTGGTAAGATTCTCTCACCGAACGCCCTGCCTAATATGACACAGACCACTCAGGACCCATGGTAAGATTCCTTTGCTGAATGTATCACCTAACACGTTCGGTTAAACACCCGTGGTAAGTATCTTCAGAGAGACCCGTGGTAAGATTCTCTCACCGAACGTCCTGCCTAATATGACACAGACCACTCAGGACCCATGGTAAGATTCCTTTGTTGAATGTATCACCTAACACGTTCGGTTGAAGACCCGTGGTAAGTATCTTCAGAGAGACCCGTGGTAAGATTCTCTTACCGAACGTCCTGCCTAATATGACACAGACCACTCAGGACCCATGGTAAGATTCCTTTGGTGAATGTATCGCCTAACACATTCGGTTGAAGACCCGTGGTAAGTATCTTCAGAGAGACCCGTGGTAAGATTCTCTCACCGAACGTCCTGCCTAATATGACACAGACCACTCAGGACCCATGGTAAGATTCCTTTGTTGAATGTATCACCTAACACGTTCGGTTGAAGACCCGTGGTAAGTATCTTCAGAGAGACCCGTGGTAAGATTCTCTTACCGAACGTCCTGCCTAATATGACACAGACAACTCAGGACCCATGGTAAGATTCCTTTGCTGAATGTACCGCCTAACACATTCGGTTGAAGACCCGTGGTAAGTATCTTCAGAGAGACCTATGGTAAGATTCTCTCACCGAACGTCCTGCCTAATATGACACAGACAACTCAGGACCCATGGTAAGATTCCTTTGCTGAATGTATCGCCTAACACATTCGGTTGAAGACCCGTGGTAAGTATCTTCAGAGAGACCTATGGTAAGATTCTCTCACCGGACGTCCTGCCTAATATGACACAGACAACTCAGGACCCCTGGTAAGATTCCTTTGCTGAATGTATCGCCTAACACATTCGGTTGAAGACCCGTGGTAAGTATCTTCAGAGAGACCCGTGGTAAGATTCTCACACCGAACGTCCTGCCTAATATGACACAGACAACTCAGGACCCATGGTAAGATTCCTTTGCTGAATGTATCGCCTAACACGTTCGGTTGAAGACCCGTGGTAAGTATCTTCAGAGAGACCCATGGTAAGATTCTCTTACCGAACGTCCTGCCTAATATGACACAGACAACTCAGGACCCATGGTAAGATTCCTTTGCTGAATGTATCGCCTAACACATTCGGTTGAAGACCCGTGATAAGTAACTTCAGAGAGACCTATGGTAAGATTCTCTCACCGAACGTCCTGCCTAATATGACACAGACAACTCAGGACCCATGGTAAGATTCCTTTGCTGAATGTATCGCCTAACACATTCGGTTGAAGACCCGTGGTAAGTATCTTCAGAGAGACCCGTGGTAAGATTCTCTCACCGAACGTCCTGCCTAATATGACACAGACAACTCAGGACCCATGGTAAGATTCCTTTGCTGAATGTATCGCCTAACACATTCGGTTGAAGACCCGTGGTAAGTATCTTCAGAGAGACCCATGGTAAGATTCTCTCACCGTCTGTTCTGACTAACACATTCAGCTCAAGACCCATGGTAAGATTCTCTTACTGAATGTCCTTCCTAACACAAACGGTTGAAGACCCTAGGTAAGTATCTTCTGAGAGACCCATGGTAAGATTCTCTCACCGTCTGTTCTGCCTAACACATTCAGCTCAAGACCCATGGTAAGATTCTCTTACTGAATGTCCTTCCTAACACAAACGGTTGAAGACCCGAGGTAAGTATCTTCTGAGAGACCCATGGTAAGATTCTCTCGCCGTCTGTTCTGCCTGACACATTCAGCTCAAGACCCATGGTAAGATTCTCTTACTGAATGTCCTTCCTAACACAAACGGTTGAAGACCCGAGGTAAGTATCTTCAGAGAGACCCATGGTAAGATTCTCTCACCGTCTGTTCTGCCTAACACATTCAGCTCAAGACCCATGGTAAGATTCTCTTACTGAATGTCCTGCCTAACATATTCAGCTGAAGACCTATGGCAAAATTCTATCTCTAAATGTCCTTCCTTAATTAATTACTATTACCTTTACTTACTGTTTACCGTTACTTACCTTTTTACCTTTACCATTTTTAGCATAACCATACATTTACCTTTATGTAAAACTATACCTTGAGATTTTTTATTCAAATAAAACAACCACAACAACCATAATTTATTATAAATTGAAATAAATGGAGACCTTTTTTACTACGATTATTTATAAAATAAATCAATTCTTCTACTCGTCGAAGTTTCATGGTCACGGTGCAAATAGTTTATTTATTAAATCATGTCGTGGGGATCTGAAAAAAATAAAATAAAACATTAAATAAAATTGTGGAAAATTAAAATACAGAACCGAAACTTTTAAAAATACAACAAAATAATAAATAAATAAAAAGGTTACCTGTTTTAACCAAGATTCGTAACAATGTGTTCTGCATATTATTGTAGATATTTAATTGCCTTGATGAGCAGTAGGTACTCCTGAAATAAAAAACACATATGTGTTATTCATCAATAAAATTTGTAATAAACATTAGCAAACAATTATCTATTGTTTTTTGGTAGCTAAAGGATTTTTATTTGTGATATATTTCATATTTCGAGTAACACTATAATCAAAGCAAAAAAAGTCAACTTTTTAAGTTATCAATGAAAAAATGATTTATTATTTATTATTCAACCAAAACACGTATAGAAAAGAAAAAGGCTTGATAATCTTATATATTAGATATCTAAAGTTGTATGAAAGAAGAAAAAATACTGCACTGACCCCAGACAGCCTGGAAACAGCAAGCATGTTAAGAAGTATCAAAAATAATAATCTCTCTCGGAAGATTAACGAAAATAATAATCTGTAAGTTATCCTTTACACATAAAATATTTTCTGTTTCAGACAAAAAGTATATTTATATATAATTACACTTACATTTTTTGGAAATACTGCACTGGTTTCACAGAGTTTTTTAAATGTTCACCATAATTTTCAATTATTACGAACTTATTGAATAACTTGTAGGTGTTCGATGAAATCCTATGTCACACTGTATGTTGCATCGCGTGGATCGTGGGAATGTGCGAGCTGCAATTTATAGTCCAAGAGAAGGATCGGTACTTGTTTCGGACTACTATTTTAGGTATTTTTATGTAAACCTGTTTATTTTTAAATGGTTTAAAACTTTGTTTTGTATCGAGTTTTTGACATTGTCATACTATTTAAATTTAAAAAAATGTCATATTATAAATACAATTATTCATTAAAATAAAATATTCCTTCAGACTATAAAAACAATTACCTACTCAACAACCAATTATTTAACATTTTTCTGAAATACATTTTCTTGAAGCACTTCAAGTCTTTTGAGTAATTTATTATATATTGCTATCGACATATTATAAATATTTTTCTTATATATAAGTATCCTTGTGACATCGAGGTTGATTGATATTATGATAACGTTGATTTAAACATCTCGGCTCCTGGTCTAACACAGCTTACTTGCAGATTAAGCATTAAATGCTTGTGAGTGTGTACGACGTGTAACTTTAGATTTTTATTGTTTACTTCATGTTGCATTGCAAGTTGGAACTGATAATTATTTTTATCTTTCTAATTGACCTGAATGCTGGCTGATAGAGACTGCTTCTATCGTTAAGTCCGCTTTTATAAAAGTATGTGCAATAAAGTTTTTTTAATCTTGTGACAAAAATTTATAAAATCGATAAGTAAATTAATTTTTAGTTGAAGGTAGACTCAAATCAATGTAGTAATAATTATCAATTTTACTCTTTACAAATGGAATAATGGAAATTTGCTACTTGGAAGACCTCATAATTAGTATTTGACTAGCCATTTAAGATATTAACTTATATGCATTACATACTGATTTCACTTGTACCGCAACACAGTGTAATACAATCATATTTCCTTTGAACGTTACATCAAAGTATCTGTCATATTCTAATTCAAAAGGTAATAAGTTATTTACTTGCTACTGAAGTTTTTTTTCTGTGCTTATCAAACATACATAATACGGTCTAAATTTGTATATCTTTTTATTGTAACTTTGGTTACAACAAATTAGCTTTATTTTTACTGACAATTTATTATTGATCACATAAATACGGAATTTCACCGCAAAAAAATCAATTACTTTGTGAGATTCTTTGTGAATATCAAGAAACAAGCTCCCCATTGTGCAAAATGTAAGTAAGTACTAATATACATTTATTTTATAGTCAGTTTGTTTCAGCAAATAATTTTAAAGTAACGTTTTCTTTATTGTTGTATTTGTGTAGAGATCCGCGAAGTGTTCTGTTAAGCTAATTGATCAATGAATTGAGTGGTCGCGGGTTCAAATCCCGCAACCATCAATGTATGTAGCTAGCGTAGTAAGTACGTATGTTTGTACCTATTTGTAGTGTATTTAAATGTGTCATTACCGTACCTAGACATTACAGAACACTGTGCACTTAGTTTTCCTTTCCTTAGTTAGATAGTGGTTATGATTATTGAGAAGATAAACTAATTATGATTATTATTTTATAGGTCGGACTCTGAGTACGCATCCAGCATTGAAGACGTGGCTCCATTAGAGGTGGTGCTACCTCGCCCGAGCAAGAGCAAGCCCAAAACCAGCGCGTCGTCGACCTCAACCGCTTCTACGCCTGCGCCTGCGCCTAAGCCGAGGAAGCGAAAGCCTACCATCAACCCAGTTGTGAACGTTGAAGCCCTAACTAGGTAAATTTCCTCCTTTTATAATAATATTTACCAAACTCACTCGCAATTATTGTACTAGCACTTAATTGTAATATTTGATAAAAGGTAAATTTTTAATAATTTACAATGAGTATTTACGAGTACAAGTAAAATAGTAAATGATCGAAGTACAACAAAACTAACAAAAAAAAAAAGATTTATCGATAAAAATATATGTTACTCAAATAAATATGTTTATTGTTCACAGACCAAAGAAAAAAACGAAGAGTTTGTTTGCAATCATCAATAAAGACGAGCAGGCAAGTACGAAGGAGACAACTCGTAGCATTGCATCGAGCTTCACGTCGCGGGTGTCTTCGGGCCAGTGTCGTCGCACTGCAGTCACCAGCGGCGACTTCTACATAGATTTGAAAATCTACCACACCGACGATGTTAAGAATGTTCCAGCCGAGGAACGCTATAAGAAAGCGCTTGCAGCGGTAAAACTCCAATGCGGTGAACAATCCCAGGAGTGGGAGGCTCTACAAGGGTTTATAAGTAGGGCTTATGTAATTTTTGAAGAGTGCGAACCAACTTATTATAGCAATAAAATAAACATAAAATAATTTGTAATTTTATACTTGTAAATATACATGTTATACAGTTTTTATTTTTTTACATTTCAATTATTCGTCATTATTTCTAGTATATTACGAGTCTTTATTGTTTTTTAACTAATTCTTGGTTCTAAAATGCCTTTCTGCACTATTTGTAACGTGTCCATAGGTTCTACCTCTTGGGTAGGTCACTTGCGGAGTCGCTTGCACAAGCAAAATAACTCCACCCAGCCACACAGTGATGGTGTGGAAATCGTAGCATCTGCATTTCGCTCTCGTATCATTTCTTACCGATTAGTTGCAATTGAACTTGATCAAACTTCTATAGATATTTTCTTTAATTCTATTCATAACAAAATAAAATCACTTTTAGATGAAGCTTTAAGAGTACATACTTGCATTAAAGTGAATTTTGAATTATTTAGCATTTTCCTGTTATTCAAAAATAATATGCAGGAAATCAAATCCTTTGTTACAAAGAATTTTATACTTTACCACAACTATGATTATGATAATTTATTTTCTAAACTAGTGAGTATATTGAAAAAGAAAATGGAAGAATTTGAGGAAAGCGATAGTGGTTGGGCATTTTTGAGTAATTCACATTTAGAAATAAATGTAAATAAGTACCAGCCATTAGGTGGGTCATCTTATTTAAAATTACCTAAATTTATTCAAAGTAAGAAAGCGTGTATAAATATTCAAAACAAAGACCAGTGTTGCTTTTTATGGAGCGTAACAGCAGCTCTTTACCCGGCTCGAAATCATCCTGAACGAGTCTCGTCTTATCCCAATTTTAAAGATGTTCTTAATGTCAATGGGATATCTTATCCTGTCACATTCTCAGATATTAAGATTTTTGAAAAAAACAATCCCAAGTTAAGTTTTATCATTTACGGTCTAAAAAATTCTAAAAACATTATTGGCCCCGTATATAAATCTGAAAATACGAAAAACAAAAAAACTATTCATTTGCTATTGTTAGAAAACAACGCGACGTCACATTATTGTCTTATCAAGGACTTGTCGCGGCTTCTCAGAAATCAAATAACAGCACATCATGGTAAAATTTATTTCTGTGATACATGTTTAGTGTTTTTTACTACTTGTGAGGAACTAGAAAATCATATATGTAGCGGGATCGTCACTGTATTACCTGAAAAGGGGTCCGTCATAAAATTTAAAAATTATGATCGTAAACAAAACGTTCCATTTGTAATTTATGCAGATTTTGAGACAATTTTAGAAGTGCACGAGGACAAGTCTGATTCTGATACTCAAAATACAAAAACGCTGCAGCACCATATACCCTCAGCGTTTGCGTACAATATAGTCTGTACTGTAAACACTAGCTATAATCGCTTTGTATCATATCTAGGTTCTGACTGTGTTTCTAAATTTATAGAATCTCTTTATCGCGATGTTCGTGAAATTCATGCTATCTTATCCAAACATTTGCCTATGATTTTTACCGAAAAAGATGCATCCGAATTTTCGCAAGCCACTCGCTGTCATATATGTGATCACTTCTTATTTTCAGACAAAGTGCGAGATCACTGCCACATAACAGGATTATATCGTGGTGCAGCACACAGATATTGTAATTTACAATACAAAACACCTAAGTTTATTCCTGTCTTTTTTCACAATTTGGCAGGTTATGACTGCCATTTATTTATAAAACAATTAGGTGAAATGCCTGGAAATATTAAGATTATACCTAAAACTAAAGAAAATTATGTGTCATTTACAAAATTTGTCCCGATTTCCGATCAAGAATTTATGCAATTGCGCTTCGTAGATTCATTTAAATTTCTTGGCACTAGCTTGGATAAATTAGCAAAAACTATTAAAAAAGAAGAGTTTGAACATTTACGCATGCATTTTCCAATACCTACCCAATTTAATTTACTTACTCGCAAAGGTATATATCCCTACGAATACATGGATAACTGGGATCGCTTTAAAGAGCGATGTCTACCAGAAAAAGAAGAGTTTTACAGTTCCCTTACAAATGAGCATATTACAGATGAAGAGTATGAACATGCTCAATTAGTTTGGTCGCAATTTAACATTAAAAATCTGGGTCAATACACTAAATTGTATTTAAAAACAGACGTTCTCTTGTTGACTGATATCTTTGAAAAGTTTAGAAAAACTTGTAAATTTCATTATCAATTAGATCCTGCTTTCTATGTAACCGCTCCTAGTTTATCATTTGATGCAATGCTTTATAAAACTGGAGTCGAGTTGGAGCTCATAGATGACCTTGCCATAGTGCGTATGATTCAATCAGGCATCAGAGGAGGTGTATGCACGTGTTCGCACAGGCATGCCAACGCCAATAACAAATACATGAACGAATACGATCCCTTAAAACCAGATACCTTTATAGTTTACATAGATTGCAATAACTTATACGGATTCAGTATGTGTCAATCTCTACCACTATCGAATTTTAGATTTTTAAACCAGGTAGAAATTGAATGTCTTGATATTGCTAATGTTCCTGCTGATGCTGACTATGGTTTTATTCTTGAGGTTGACTTAAGCTATCCAAAAAAGTTGCATGACGGACACAATGATTTGCCATTTTGTCCTGAGAAATGCATTCCACCCGGGGGTAAGACTTTTAAGCTCGTGCCTAATCTTTACGACAAGTACTTCTACGTTATCCACTATGTTCACTTAAAAACATGTTTAAAACATGGGCTGGTATTAAAAAAAATACACCGTGTCATAACGTTTCAACAAAGTCCTTACTTAAAACAATATATCGATCTAAATACGAGTTTAAGGCAACAGGCTCAATCTACATTTGAACAAGACTTTTTTAAGTTGCTCAATAACAGCATTTTTGGGAAAACCTTAGAAAACAACGAAAAAAGAGTGAATGTACATTTAGTTAACGAATGGAGTGACCACAATAATATAACAAAAAAGAAAATAACTGCTAATAAATTAATTTCAAGTTCTAGTTTTCACAGTGCTTCAATTTTCACTGAAAATTTAGTTGCGATACAAACAAAACCTGAACAAGTGATTTTGGATAAGCCAATATACATAGGGTTTACGGTGTTAGAGTTATCTAAAAGCCACATGTATGACTTTCATTATTCAGTTTTTGAACCATCGTATAAAAACAAATTACAAATGTGTTACACGGATACGGATAGTTTCGTGTACCAAATTGAAACCGAAGACTTTTACAAAGATTTAAAGGAAACTTTCCTACATTATTTTGATACAAGCAATTTTTTCAAGGAAAATTTATATGGCTTACCCCTTCTAAATAAAAAGATTCCTGGACTTTTCAAGGACGAAATGGGAGGAAACATTATAACAGAGTTTGTCGGATTACGTTCAAAATTGTATTGTATAAAGACCAATAATACTACAATTAAAAAAGCAAAGGGAGTAAAGATGAGTGTTGTTCGCGATATACAAATATCAGACTACAAAAAAACCTTGTATCACGGCAATATAGTGCGAAAAACGAATGTTTTATTTAAGTCTATCAAACACGACATTTTTACTCGTAGTCTTAACAAAGTAGCGCTATCCAGTAATGATGACAAGCGTTTTGTTTCGGGTGACAAGGTATCAACGAGAGCTTGGGGGCACACATCCATTCTAAACATTTAGATAAGCATAACATTGAACCAAGAATTAGGTAATTACAATTAAATTATAATACTTTCCTTAGATGTAAGATTTTCTTTATTATAATAGATAAACAACCTAATTAAGTTAATATTAAGTTTCAAATATGTAAATTAATTATTTAGGTACGTTGTTTTATTTTGTAATAGAAATAAATGATGACAAATAATTTACTTGGGTTTTATTTCTTATACGTAAAGACGTTCACATTAACTCAATACATCATGTTTAGACATGTTTTAAAATGTGATGGTAATCATCGCGTAGAAACGGTGAAATCCTATGACATCGGTCACACGTTGGGAATCAATTTACTACATTTAGGTATTTTGCAACGCAGATAAAACTTTACAGGTTTGGACATGAAGTTAATTAATACATAGCCGGCTCGTCTCATATTACCTATTTGATATAAGCAATCAGTAGATTTTATTTAGTTATCAATTCGACTTCGTTGCGTTCAAACTTGTTTCGGTTAAAAGTTAAGATGGCTCAACGTAGTCACAGTCACCTTCTCACCTCACCACAAGCCAGCTACGTTCTTTCAATCAATAGTAGAGTACCCAAGCACGTAATTAAAATTGAGATCATGGAAGCAGTGGAAGTGTCAAACGATGAAGTGGACATTCAAAGTCGTGCAAAAACTCAATACATTGTGTACGAAAATTGCGATGATGTGTATTTTAGCACGCTACAGCTGATGTCACACATCAGTTCCAAGTTGCGAGACCGCAACGAAAGACCTACCTTGTGAGTGGGAAACAATTAATTTTCAATCAGGTATGTAGTATTTTATTATTTTTATTTTATTTTGTGTGATGAACTATTTACATACTTGTTCTAGGAACTATTACAATTTATTCACTTTATTCTATAGATAAAATCGACAGATTTCATTGTTTTTTTTCTTTTACAGAGAATGACTGACGTATATGATGATTTTCCTCAATACGCTCAAGACCCGTTACAAGACTTCACTCAGCAATACAAAGATTTATTTGGTGTGCAATCGTCGGAAATTAAACAAAAACGTAAAAAACGAGTTCCTCCAAAAAATAATAAGCGGAAAACTCCGAAATCTTTTGTGGTATGTAACGAACAGGAAGGCCTCAAGATGATCCAGATAAAAGTGGTGGACCTGGTCTACGAGCATGACCGAGTGAACTCGATCTCATCGTCAACGACAGCGAGTGCGTGTTGCTTAGTGCACAATATGTGGTTCATGACACAATGGATGAAATTATGGACATGACTGAATGTGTAATTAAAAAGATTTCAAAAAAGTTATGTGGTTGTAGCTTCTAGTTTATTTAATATTTTATAAGATTTTGTTATCGAAATATAATAAAATAAATAATATTGAAATCAGTGCATGCTTTTTATTTCCATTTGGGGATATTTCGTGTCAAAGTAAAGAAAACACTTAATTAAATGATACAACTTTTATTTAATTATAACAGAATTAATAAAATAAATTATTTTCTAAACACCATTTTTTTATACTTAAAACATTGCGTAATGCACAATATTTCTTATGATTAAAACAATTAAATAACAATATATCTTTACAATAGAGTTCGTTAAGATTTTTTAGATTAGGAGCACCCTTACAAGTAATATCTGAAACACTATTATGATCACACAACTCTCGCATCCATTTTACTTTTTCCTTGCCCTTTCACAATTATATTTTTATCCTTAAAAAAGGTTTTGATCATTCTTTGAAATTCTCTGTAGTCTATATAGCCCTCGCTCCATTGGTAACCTCTGTTTCTTTCTATCCAACGAACACATTTTTTTTCTTCATCACTCAGTGCAGAGAACGGATATGGAGGTTTTATTAAAAATACATGGGTGTACTTTGAAGTGGCTACTGCCATTTCCTTAACCAAAAATTCATTATTGACGTTTTTGAATCCTTGTAAATCAATGATTATTGTATTATAAATATTCATGATATTTTCTTTACTATGTTACTCAAAGGTTTGTATTCGAATAAACAATCATTTAAAATCAAGCAATAAGCAGCTGTTTGATCAGGTATTTCTTGATCTGTTTCAATTTCGACTCTCACGTCAATAGATCCTTTCAGCGTTTCGTGTTGTCGTGAACAGTCAATAACGAATAAAGGGGCAACGTCTCTAAATTCTTTTAAACTCAGCAACGGCTCTGCACGACGTCCGTGGTACGACTGCTGAAATCTTGTATATTGTTCGTATAATAAAGTAAACTTGTCATCTGAGAAACTGACGTTCAATCCTTCATATGGATAATATGATGAATTTAAAAAGACTCTTATATCACGTACGTGACAATGATCAAACTCTGCCATTGACAATTGACTGTTGTGTTTGCGGTTGGTTTGTAAGGCAATTACAACAAATCGCGGTTTCTCTGTTTGGGATGAAGTTTTGATAGACCAAGTATGCTTACGTGTTTTAGGAAGTAATGGGTATTCATACAGATCCCAATTACGAAATGCTAGTGGAATAGCGCGATCTTTCTCTAAATGCTTTAGTAAATTTATTCTTTCACGATCTGACACTTTAATATGTGGCACTCTCCAAATAATTTTACTAATTATAATGTCATCTACAGTTTCTCCTGTATTTAATTTAATAGAATTAAGATTCGTATTGCTTCTAAGTAACACTAACTCGTGTTTACAGTTCATGATTATTTTTTCATAGTCTTCTGCAAATCCCAATATCTTGTTTAACGGAATGGACATGGAAAACGCTCCACCTCCAGTATTGTTTGTTCCCATAGTTGACCAACCCCAAAGTCGTGCATATTTTGATTCATTTTCATTTAGAGATAGATAAGATTTTATTGTTGTAGTTATACCTGCATTTTTTATTTTATCTATTTCTACTCCATTTAATTCATACCGAATATCTTGAAATAGAAACAATGCAGGATTATTAATAAAATGTACATCCGATATTTTTGCTTTAGTTGTGGTGTTATATACATTCACCTTCCCCTCGATATACAAACTACTAAGTGAGGGCAGTACGTATAGATCTTGTTGATTAATAGGAATTCTTATTTCATCATTCTTGTTGAAACTTGTCACGTATGGTTTGTATGAATGATATTCGAAACTTTCGATACTGTTGTCGTATGATGTTTGTTGAGATATATTTAGAATATTCATTTTATCAACCCGATTAGCCTTAGGAATTCTTTATTGGTCTTGGTTAGCTTCTTTTTTAGCAGAAGCGGTGTGCCTTTGGGAGATGATCTTTTAGGACTGGCTCGGGTATACGATTGAGAAGGGTTTTTATTAAAATTTATCATTTTTTTCTAAAATGTAAATACAGCTGGACTTCTTCACCTCGCAAATTAACCTCTTTATTATCTGCGTCCAAAAGTCTTATGTTAATAGCGCTTATTGAAGATTGATTAACGGGAAAATAAATCAAGTTTTTAGGTATTTCAATTATTCTATAACCAGGTGGCACATTCGGTACAAATTCATAAATTATATGGCTAGCTTTCCCGTTTACAAAAGAACCACTAACTACATCGCATTCGATTCGCACGATGGTCGTTGATAGAATGCTGACAGGATACTGGGAATCAGTACTTATATTAGCATCGATTGTTTTCATCCCAAAACCTAAAATTTTAGCTAATGATTCACTTTTATTAAAATGAACATCTTTAGAACAAAAAATATTGGTTTTCAATGTATTATTATTGCAAGTTAGTTTTAATATTGTGTTCTTTATGTTGATTTTTAAATAATCACTAATATCTTGAAACTCGTAAGATCCTTCAGGAATTTCAATGATTTCATTTTCACCATAGTAAAACTTATTGTTGCGTTCATCTATATTAGGAATAGAGTTGAAAGTTGAAAAGTACAAAAGACTACATTCGTAGTCTCCTCGAAGATCCAACGTAGGCGAATAATTTGTTGTTATGGAGGCGCCTCTCCCAGTTATTGACACAGTGAAAGACATTTTTATACTGACACATTTATTTATCTCGTTTGTTATATAAATGCTTCTTCCAATAATTTCTTAAAAATTTTAGACACAAATGGCCACAATTTGTAGTGCCGAATGCTTGATGTCTCACATAGTTATATTTTATCGGCAAGTCGTTCATATATTTAACTAATTCTAACGGTGGTTTTAAATTACCAAAACTATCATAATATTCTACGTATCCATTTTGCTTCACAAAAGCTACCCAATGCGTGCCTGGATTTATGTTGCTATCCAAATTCAATATTCCACATTCTAGTTTTCTTGGTTTCAAAGGTAACGTATCTCTCATGTAAACACCTCGAAAGTAAGGAATATCATTCGCATATTCTAATATATCTAGGTTTGTGAGTGCACGTCTGGGTAGCCGCTTATTTAGTTTTTTGATGGGCTCAGATATAAACCTGCTCCTTTTTTATGAGGTTTAATATATACCCCTTTTCCAAGAGCCACCGCTTCCATCATTCTGTTGTGTCTTTCAGCTTCTTGAAGATTTTTTTGTGCAGCTTTAGAATCATTAACAGCTTTTGCTATCCCTGCTGCTCCTCCAGCCAGTGAACCTAAAGCCGACAACCCCGCAAATATCGGAATAAGTGGCAAAAGTCCACCACTTTTAGGAAGAGGGATACAACGTGGCACACGTATTCCTTTCTTATTTCCAAATAGTTTCTTCGCGGCTACATAAGCATATTTTATAGCAGAGTGGTGATCTTTGGATTTAATTTTTTTTAAATAGGTTTTAATTTTTTTAACTCCTTTTTGAAATGATTTGATGTCACCGCCAGCTTTTATTTTTGCCTTCATAGCATTTTTTACTATCCACGACGCAATTTTTTCTCCTTTGCCAGCATCTTTAGATTTCAATCGTCTTTTAGCCATATTCAAAAGTTCTAAATCAGCCTTACGTCGAGCTCCTGAATCTTTATCAATGTATGCAATATCGTGGTGCATGCAAGCTTCATCCAATTTATTTACTCCTCGATCACCTTTTAGTATTCGTTTTTGAAGTTTTGTACCAGGACCACAAAATTGGTACCCTGGTAAATGTAACTCAAACGGTAAACGATCTATCAATTTATTAATTATACCACTGCCTTTCTTCATCGATAAACAGTAAATGCGATGAAGGAGTGATTATGTGTTATTTATATACCTATCTACTACATCACTAATTCAGTTTTGTCTACCCAACTGTTCTCTTCATCACATAACCCTAACCATTTTACAAATAGTTTGTTTCCCTTTCTCTTTATAACTTTTTCAATTAGGTAAAGGTCTGGAAATTTTGTTTTCTGTAACTCATATCCGTAAAAAGAACCAAGGATAATTTGATTGTGTTTGTCTTCTATTTGATACGTTTGAGGATTGGTTTGTCCAATTTTCACAATGCGAAATATTTCGGAGGACCAATTAGGGGTATAACCTTTATAAAAATCTCCTTTAAATTTACTTATACGAACAAAATCGCCAACCCTAAAAGTTGCCCCTTGACGTACTACCTTTGCTTGCTGCGTTTTAATAATGTTAGACCTAACTAAAATCTCATTGGAACGATTAACAGTGATTGGTTTTAATTTTGTAATGCTGTGGGTAGTATTGTTATAGTGATGTACAACAGAGTTTAAATTACTTTGAACCCATGCATATCGTCCACATAAACTAAATTCTTTGTAAAGTTGAGATTTTATAGTTCTAATTACGCGTTCTACTATGGAGGCTTTTTTAATAGAATATGTAGAATAATGGTTTATGTTGTAATTTTTCATTAACTTTTTAAAAGAATCATTATAAAACTCTTTACCTAGATCTGTTTGTAAATTTTTTGGCTTTCGTTTTGTTTCAGATAATATACTATGCATTGCATTCGTAACAGATGTTTTAGTTTTTGCCTTCAACGGTCTAACCCATACAAATTTAGATAAAGCATCAATTACTACTAAAACATATTTATATCCTTTATTGACAGATGCAAATTTTTGAAAATCCATAAGATCAGCTTGCCACAAATCATCAATTCCTTTTATGATAGTATGCCACCGAATGAAATTTCTTCTTGCTGGCTTGTGAAGTTCGTTTACTATGTCTTGTTTACTCATTATTAGCAAGTTTTGATGGTAACATAAGATCTATTTCTTTTTTTGTATAATACAATTTAGTGATATTGGCAGTAGTTAATTTTTCTAAATTGTTGAGATATTTTTTTATGTTACTTTGAATTGTTTTCATTTCATTTTTTAGTTCTTCAATACATTTATCCACGTATTCTTTATTCACAGCCTCGTCGTTCTTTTCCGGAATTTTTAATCCTTTTAATCTTGATGATTTTAAATCAAATTCACCTACGTCTGATCTCACTAATGTATCGCTAAGAATGTTTGTAAACTCAGATAGTCGTAAACGTTTATGAACATAATGACCAAATTTGTCAATATTTGTCATTGCCGTCTTGTTGGTTTCCGTAGTTTAATGATACTGCCCAATCCTCCTGATGGTAGCTTTATATATTTAATGTGTTTTATGATTTCAGCTTCATGCAGTTCTTCTAATATTGCATAAATTTCATTATATACCCCAGTGTTACCAGCTGCCCATGATCCAAGTAATAATTTTAACCTTTCCACTAATTCATTGGGATCATCCCAATAAACTAAATCGGTATACTGCTTAACTTCTTTTAAAATATCGATACCTTCACCTCGTGGGAGACTTTCCACACTACTTGTATGACTTCTAGAGAACTTAAACAATGGTTTAATCACGTTCATATATTTGAATCCTTTGTTACTGTTTATTGGTTTAGATGGATCAAAGTTACGTCTGTGTGCATTGGTATCTATAAGTAGTAACTTATAATTTTGTAAATCCTCCTCTGTAATAATTTCAAAATTTGGTGTCTTTTTATACAATAATTCTTTTAAGCCTGGAGTTTTTTTCAGGCTCCGGTTTCCAATTTTCAAAATGAGGCCATCGTCATGAACACGCGTATTGCCGAGCATTAGTTTTCCTTTTATATTTCTAACACCATAAGGTATATCTTCTTTCATTACTTCAGATGACACAGACCATGATAAAGAATCATTTGCAATACTTGGTGATGACTGAAGAGATTTAAAGGAATTCTCATGCACTGTATCATGATCCTCACAGGGTAATGTGGTGAGGGTTTTGTTAGGTGTTTTACAATCTTCATTTCCTGAGTTTTGATCATCATCATCATAACTTTTGAAGTAATCAAAATCTTCATCTGAAATATTTGATGACTCGCTTTCGGGGCGTTTAGTTCTTTTAACTGAATGAGTTTTGTCTGTTTCTTCTTCTTTGTAGCGTTTGTCGTCAGGTCTACTAGTTAATAGTTTAAGGGGGTTCACAATAGGTTTAAATATTGTTTCCAAAGCCATGTCATTTTGCTTTTTTGAATCTTTTATCATTTCTACCTTTCTTTTCACAGCTGACGCTGACTTTACAATTTGTTCTTTGAGGTTCCGCTCCATTGTTAAGGATTCCACTCTGTTTGACTCCTCAATTTAAACTGGTTCTATGAAATGTAAGTATTAGTTACTTATATAGTAAATAAACAGTTTAATCCACTATAATGAATGTATCAAACTTCATTCTGTAACAGCCTTTGTTTCGTTCACAGTCCTTATTGATGACGACATAACTGTATGGTTTACTCCACACGGTTGAGCACATCTCACGGAACTGAGACCACATCATGTCAGACCCTACGTGCTCATCGTAAATGTGTCTTAGATTAATGTCGTCTTGTTTAAATAATATGATGAGGTTGGCATTATCTCTTACTAGTTGTTTGGGTATTTTCGTGTAGGTTTGATTAATGTAAAAACAGTCAATGTTTTTATGACGCCCCATGGCAAAATAATCGCGTATATTGTTTTGATTTTCACATGCAACATCATCAAATACGAATATTGCGTCAGACAAAGCTTCGTGTGGACTTAAAATTTGTTTATTATCATTATACTTGTAGTAAGATATGTCTGCAACTTTTTCCAATACTTTCTCCAAAAACACGTACTTAGGTTGATACAAAGACTTTGAATACACATATAGGTTCCGAAAACGGGGTCCATCCTGGTGTAGCAACAGACTAATTACTAAGTTGGTCTTTCCACAGTTTGAGGGGCCACAAACAATGCTCCGAATAGTATTGGGCAATAAATTCCCATGACGTTTAAGCTCATTTGAGGATACTGGACAAATACATTGCAATTTAAGGGATTCTTTTTGTTTCAAAAATCTCATTACAGTTGTTATTTTTTTTTTTGTTTTTACTAACCGCTCTTTTTGATGGCTTTTAACGGAATGATGGAAACATTGTCGAGTTATTAAATTTAAAGGTTTCTTAAAACATAAAGATACTTAATGCAGCTCATCAACCAAAATTTTGATTAACATATTATTCACTTGTATTTAACACCATCCATTCGTAGTGTATTATTGGGAATTCTGTCAACCGAGTGAGCGCAGCAAACGGTCGGAAGCGAAGCGGACGACTGGGGGCCAGAATGCCCAATAATACACTACTCGCCAACTTTGTCTTCCTTGGAGATCTTGCGGTGTTGATTCGCCCATCGGTGGTTCGAAGGCTGGCCCCAACAGAAGGAAATGATTGGGGCTCAGCGTCTCCGGGTCTTCGGGGTCAACAGAGACATGACTGAGGGGGCGGCTGTTGACGGTCATTTCGACCTCGGCGAGTAAGGTGGCAAGGGTTTCCTCCGATGTTGGCTTGCTATTCATCACGGCTGCTAGGGCTGTTCTTACGAGGCGCTCCCAGGCACCTCCCATGAATGGGGCCCCAGGAGGTATGAAGCACCACATGATTACTTTACACATTACTTTCGACGGCGTCCGAAATTCCATACAGCAAAGTCGTTAAAAACCTAGGTGTTCACATTGATAGCGCGCTTACCTGGACGACGCTAATTTCGGAGGTCAGCAGGAAAATGTTTGCAGCGGCGGCCTCAATCAATAGATTACGCAATTTCTTACCAATACCTACTAAAATTGCGCTTGTACAGGCCCTACTTTTTCGTATTCTTGATTATGCAGATTGTTGCTACCCAGATCTTAACGAATGTCTCCTGCATTCGTATCATCTATGGTCTACGTAAGTACGACCATGTCTCAGAATACCGAGCTTTGCTAGAATGGCTTTCTATACGACGTCGGCGTGAGTATCATATGCTTTCCTTTTTATTTTCTATATTATTCAATCCAAAGTCACCGCCATATCTAAAGGAGCGCTTTAAATTTTTGCAGTCTGCCCTGGGTCACGAAATGCGGTCTTCCAATAATCTCCGACTTACCTCTCCCCTAAATTCTTCACACAACTATTCACAGTCCTTTACTGTGCAATCCATCCGCCTGTGGAACTCCTTACCGATGTCTATTCGGCAGTCTGAAACACTACAAATTTTCAAAACTAGACTTAAAACATAAATATACTTTAGTTTTCTCCTATGTTTTTCTTTGATTTACTTCTTTCTTTAATTTTCCTAACACTTTTGGTATCAAGATCCATATTCATATTAATAGGGTTATAAATTAGTGTAAGTACTTATATGTATTTATATTATGTATGATCATTATTTATTATCCAGTTGGCGTCTGTCAAGTAAAGTGCGTCGTCACTAGGGTCCTCTACTTTTATTAGTTTCCTTCGTAAAAAACACACTATCACATTACAAAACATAATCAGTGTCAAGATAAACACCTCAAGCAACGGACTAACAGTGGAAAACAGTAAAATATTCACCAAAACAGAGAGATAAGTGCAAAAATCGGTCGGATATAGAAGAGGACGTTTTGTGAGAATACCCTCTGTTTTCAAAACTATTACTTCCGACAACTGACAGGTGGCAGTTTGACAGGCGACATTGACAGCTACCATAGACTAAAATACTAGGGTGTATACACACTGAGGAACACCATTAAAGTAAAAAGTGTGACCAACTACTAAAATTTACATACTTTGGTAGAAAATGGAAAACCAGATGGAACTGCTCCTAGAAAAAATTAACGAAAACATAAACAGGAAAATGAATGAACTCAAGAAGGAATTCAAGTCGCATAATGATATATTAACTTCAAAAATGGCTTCTACCATCGAAGAAAAACTGGGCCCGCTAATTGAGGAAAATGTTAAACTAAACAATGAAGTGAAGACATTAAAGGAAAAAGTTTACAAACTAGAAAAAGAAACTAGGAAAAACAATGTCATACTACACGGCATAGAAGAAACGGAAAAAAATGGCGCTGAACTGCTAGAACTGGTTATGAATACTTTTAATGAGGCCAGTAAGGAAGGCAAAATGGAAAATTTCGACCGGTGGGAAATAAGCGAGTTTTACAGACTTGGAAAAATAGAAGATAAGAAGCGAAGACCTATTTTGGTCAAACTCACCCTAGTATGGAGAAAAACAGAAATTTTAAAACAAAACAAGTATTTCCCTAAAAATACATACGTGACAGAAGACTATCCGAAAGACATCTTAAAAATCAGGAAAGAACTAAAGGCCAAACAAAATGAAGAAGTTAAGAAAGGAAGTATAGCTATCCTTCGATATGACAGGCTTATAATCAAAGAAAATAGAAACAAGGACAATGCACTGTTCAGCGAAAACAACCACCCTGGAGATAGAGAAACTGCCGACTACAAGAGGAAAAGATCACCAACAAAATCACCCCTTGGAACACAAACTGAAGAAGGCGCAGCAGGGCCAAGCAAGATGAATAAAAATTACGATCTATTTCGCCCGAGAACACATTCAAACAAAATGTAAGAATAAAGGCACAAAAAACATCACCGGAAACTCAAACCCAAATTCAATATATTTTAACAATAAATACCAAACGAAAATATTCCCAAAAACGGCTGGTCACCGTGGGGAGATCGACCAAAGCCCTCATAACACAATCAAACAATCTAAAAAACAAAAACTACTGTATGTTGCTACACTCAATACTCTCACACTGGGCACACCAGAAAAACTTATAGAACTTGAAATATCTTTAAATGAAATAAAATGGGACATTATAGGACTATGCGAGGTGCGAAGATTAGGTGAGTCTATAGAAGAATATCAGGACTATATATTATACCACAAAGGGGACACTCCCGGTTTGTACGGAGTGGGATTCATAATAAGAAAATATTTAGCTAACAGAATAAAAGAAATACGTGGAATTTCAGAGAGAATAGCAATGCTTAACATTAAACTATCTACTGCTAAAGGAAATAACGAACAATGGAGTATTATTCAAGTGTATTCTCCAACTGAACCACAGCCACATAAAACCGAAAATGTAGAAGATTTCTACGACCAACTCCAGGACACAATACAACAAGCACATAAAAATATCATATTAATGGGAGACTTTAATGGCAAAATCGGCACTAGGAAACCCGGAGAAGAACAAATCATAGGTAAATACGGATATGGAACACGAAGCGATAATGGAGACAGAATAATAAATTTTGCATTCCAAAACAATTTATGCATCCTAAATAGCGTTTATAAAAAGAAACCAAACAAGAAGTGGACCTGGATATCACCTAATGGAGAACATAAAAATGAAATCGACTATATCATGACAAACAAACGCAACTACTTTACAAATATTCACATCTTAAATCAGCTAAACTTCTACACAGATCACAGAATGGTACGTGCGTCATTAGTTGTGAGTTCCACAAAAAACAAAAGGAGGTATATAACTGCACAATTACCACCTAGAATAATAAAACCAAACCTAAAACTACAGGACAGCTTGAAAGACGCACTAGAAAATGAAATAAAGTTCGATCAAGCAGTACAAGAGAAATATGACACACTTATAGCCAACCTTATCAGCCAAACTACAAAAGCGAAACAAACTAGCTCAAAGTCAATCTCAGAAGAATGCAAACGACTGATAGAACAGAGAAGGGAGATGACAAAACAAAAGAAAGACAAACACCTTAAAAAAGAGATAGCAAGCATAAGTAAAAAAAATTTGTAAGTTGCTGAAGCAGGATAGAAAGCGGAAAAGAACAACTATATTAACGAGGTACATCGAAAAAACTGGGGGTGTCAAAAAGGCATTCAAAGAGCTAACAGATAAAAAAGAATGGATACACAACCTGGAAGACAAAAATAACAAAGAGATAAGGAACAGACAAGACATAATTAAAATTGCATCTGAGTTCTATAGAGAGTTGTATAGGAGCAACCGGACACTAGAACAAGCAGAAGAAAGATATGAAGCGAAAGAAGAGGAACCACTAGCAGAAATACTACTTACAGAAACAATAAAAGCAACAGCATCACAGAAAAATGACAAATCACCCGGATCTGACCAAATTTCGAATGAACTCCTAAAAGCTACTTTGCCTGCTATTGGCCCTAAACTAACAGAACTTTTCAACCAAATTTTAGAGACGGAAAACATTCCATCAGACTGGACAAAGTCTATTATAGTGCTTTTACATAAAAAAGGAGACAAATTTGACATTGGAAACTATCGACCAATAAGTTTGATGTCAAACTTTTATAAAATATTTTCAAAAATAATTCTATCAAGAGTAACAAAAACCTTAGAAGAGAACCAGCCTAAAGAACAAGCGGGTTTTAGGAGCCACTTCTCAACTCTAGATCACATACATGTTTTAAAACAAACACTAGAGAAATATAATGAATTTAATCAAAAATAGTACTTGGGATTCATAGACTACAACAAAGTCTTCGACTCACTTGAGCACAATGCAATTTGGACAGCGCTAGAAATACAAGGAGTCCACAACAAAATAATAAGAATTCTGAAATATGTTTATGCGAAAAGCACAACAGTGGTAAAACTCGATAGAACTGGCGAATAATTCCGCATAGAAAGAGGCGTAAGACAGGGAGATCCAATTTCGCCTAAGGTTTTTGCCGCTGTTTTCGAAATGATTTTCAGAAACTTGCAATGGGATAATAAAAGCTTAAATATTAACGGTCAAAAACTACACCACCTAAGGTTTGCCGACGACTTAGTCATTTTCTCAGACAGTCCAAAAGAACTCGAATCTATGCTGCAACAACTAGCCAATGAAAGCATTAAAGTAGGTCTCTCCATGAACAAAAAAAAGACTAAAGTAATGACTAATTCGGATGAAGTAACCATAGTTATCAATAATTCACCTATAGAATATGTTAAGGAATACATTTATCTTGGACAGCTGATATCCGTAAGCGAATGCATGACCAAAGAAGTAGAAAGAAGGGTGACAAACACTTGGCGGAGATATTGGTCATTGAAAGAAATAATGAAGAACAAAGACATACCACTTAAAGATAAAAGGAAGGTTTTCAATATGTGCATTCTGCCATGCATGGCTTACGGATGCCAAACATGGTCACTCACAGAGAAACACTGGAAAAAATTACAAGTTTGCCAAAATTCTATGGAGAGAAGCGTTACTGGAACCAAGCTAAAGGATAAAATAAAGATGCAAGGAATTAGACAAAAAACACAATTCAAAAACATTTACAAAGTTGCAAGAACTCTAAAGTGGCGATGGTCGGGCCACATGGCCAGGGAAACCATTGAAAAATGGACTAAACTTGTAACCGAATGGTACCCTAGAGGCCAAAAGAGATGCAGAGGCAGACCAATGAGGAGATGGGATGACGACATCGTGAAGGTGGCAGGGAAGCAGTGTATGAGAGTAGCGACAGACAGAGAGCAATGGAAGGGGTTGGAGGAGGCCTATGTCGAAGGGCAAGCTACAAAAAAAAAAAAAAACCTAGTATGTTAAAATAAAATAATGTAATTAAGTTTAAATGTATATAGGTTTAATGAAAACTGTAATAGTCATAAGAAAGTGGCAATAAAGGCTTATATTATTATTATTATTTCTTCATAGGCCAAAAACCTCTCGCCTCTGCGGTAATGACCGGCAATAGCACAGTTGGCCGGGATCAGGGCAAAAAAGAAAGAAATCGGCGGACGATGCGGGCGGTATCAAGCACCACCGCCTTCTGTATCTTTGCTGGAAGCGAGCCGCCGACCAATCCCAGTCTTTTCAGGTGTCCACCTAAGGTGACTGGGATTAACCCGTTTGCCGATATAACAATCGATATGATTTCAGTGGACGCCACTTCCCACATTTCGGTAACCTCGTGTACTAGGTCCAAGTACTTGCGTTGCTTTTCGGTCTCGGCCTTCACAAGGTTCTCGTCATGAGGAATAGTGACGTCCACCAAAAACACCTTCGATTGCGCCCGGTCCATCAGCACTATATCAGGCTTATTCGCAAGAATAGTCCTGTCAGTGATGACGGGCCGGTCCCAGTAGAGCCGGATACTGTCACTTTCGAGTACTGGCTCCGGCGAGTACTTATAATAGGGTAGTCTCTGGCTCACGAGACCGTACTTCAGGGCGAGCTCTTGGTGGAGAATTTTGGCTGCTTGATTATGCCTGTGCAGATACTCAGTGTTAGCAAGAGCCGAACAACCCGAAACTACATGACGGAGGGATTCTCCAGGATGGCGACAGTGGACAAATGTCCACTGTGCCATCCTTTATGATGTATTTTCGGTAGTTGTTCGTCCTGATAACCTGGTCTTGTATCGCACAAGCAAATCCCTCGGTTTCCCCAAAGAGGTCTCCAAAGCGCAGCCAATGCACGGAAGCTTTTCGGTCCACGTGGGGCTCGTGTAGAGCCTTGAAAAACTGCCCGTGCAGCTCTTTCCCTTTCCATACGGCCTCGCGATCAGAGACACTTAGTATCGCCGGCGACTGCCATGACTCGTTGGCCAGATCAAGAGGGGTGAGTCCTTTATCACATTCTATGACATCACAATGCATCGTTGTGTCGGTCTTTGCCAGAAAATAGGCTCTGAGGCTAGATACCTCGCGGTCGTGCATGGTTTTAGCACTTAAGAGGCCTCGATCACCACACTTCCTCGGGATATACAGCCTCATGACCGACGACCTGGGGTGATGCATTCTATGTAGTGTCATAGTCGTGCGGACCTTCCGATCCAGAGCGTTTAATTCGGTCTGAGTCCATCTGAGTATGCCAAAGGTGTATAAGAGAATAGGCATAACCCATCCGTTATAGGCTTTGACCTTATTGACCCCCGACAAAGAACTATTAAGTACCTTTGTAAGGCGGTCGAAGAAGGCTTCACCAACAGACTGTTTTATGTCCGATTCCCTCACACCTATATTCTGTGACATACCCAGATACCGGTATGTATCAGTTTCGGAAAATGTTTGCAATTGGACGACACCAAGGTCAACCTCCTGCGACCGAGTTATCTTCCCCCTCGACACATGGATAACCGCACACTTATCAACCCCCAACTCCATTCTGATGGAGCCACTAAAATCAACAACGATGTTTAGTAACTCCCTCAGCTTTGGAGCCGTTGGGGCCAACAGCTTAAGGTCATCCATGTAAAAAAGGTGCGATACCCGATCATTTCCTCTCCGAAACTGAAATCCCGTCCCTGAATTCTCCAGCAATCTGCTTAGAGGGTTCAGGCAAGGCAAAACCAAAGTGGACTCAGACAATCGCCCTGGTATATACCCCTCCTAATACTTATTCGGTCTTCCACATCCGCCATTCTCTCGCCCTGGAGCCTTAGCATTGTACTCCATTGCTCCATACATTGCCCGAGGAAGTGTCGAAATGTATAATCAATTTTATACAGCTCGAGGACCCTCTTCAGCCATGTATGGGGGACTGAGTCAAATGCTTTTTTGTAGTCAATCCAGGCAGCAGAGAAGTTTCGACGATTGCGTTTGACCAGTTGGCTAGCGACAGTATCTATGAGGAGGAGCTCCTTTGAACCGCGACTACCTGCCTGACATCCATTCTGAGCGTTAGACATTAGACGATTCGCGTCTATATGATCACGAATTTTGGCGCTCAGAATGGATGTAAGTGCCTTATAGATGGTAGGCAGACACGTTATCGGGCGATATTTACTTGGGTCAGCGGTGTTTGGTGTTTTAGGAGCTAGGTGAGTGACCCCAGTAGTGAGAAAGTTCGGGAGAGCTCTGATCTCAAGCGCCTCCGGAAATTGGCGGGCCAAGGTAGCGTGGCATACCGAGAACCCTTTTAGCCAGTAACTCTGCAGGCCATCTAGTCCCGGACTTTTCCAGTTCGGGGCTCTACGTACTGTAGTGGCTACGTCCTCATCGGTGATGAAGACAGGGTTCATCGGGGGTACCGATGCACACGCCTCCTCTATCGCGCCAATCCAGGGTCCTTCGCTGTGCTCCACCGGTGTTGACCATAGGCTACGCCAAAAGTCTACGACGTCGGCCTTGTTCGGTCTTTCACCGGTGTTGCGAGGTTCAGAACTCTCCAAAAGTTTGTAGAACTTTCTCTGATCACTCCCGAAGAGGCGATTCTGCTCGTATCTCTCAACCCTTTCGGAGTACCTTCTGATACGCTTCGCCCACGCAGTGATCTTCTGCTTCAGCTCGTCGATGCGCTCCGTCAGTTTCCGAGTTAACTCTGGGTTAGCCAAATTAATGTTCATCCCAGAAAACTCCCTCCTGACAAAGCGCACAATCCTTGGCCTGGTATTGCCCGAGCGGAAGCATGTCAGTAAGCCAATGAGGACTCTGGCTTGCTCGATACGTTGTTCGATTCTCCTCTTCCAGGCTGGCACAGTATTACTCCTGCGAGTAGTACGTGCAACACTCGGAATTGGTGCAACTCTGATGCCAGTGAAACGGCACACCGTCATTGCTGCACTGAAGAGAATCGTACTGGCCAAAAATCAGCCAGGCCAGAGCTGCTCTCCAAATACTGGGGCAGCATCTGGTTTACGGCCTCAACGACATCCCGGATCCGAACGCTGAGTGGTAGTCTCGGAAGCCTAGGTCTCTCTTCCAGGGGAGTATTACTGTACTCCAAAATCGTCTCCTCTAAAATCCCCCTCATTCGCTCTAAGTCCTGGGCGACTATTTCCGACGCGCCAACAGCCTCCACTGGCTCGTTATCGACCACCACATTCTCGCCGCCAGAAGGCGCAGGAGTGGCAGTCTGCTCAGTGGATGCGGGTGGCGCGCAGGAAACAGCCTCACTTCGCAATTGTTCGAGCTCAGTGGTGCTAAAGATATTAGAACGCAATATCCACCAAGCTCAATCCGACAGGTTTTGTTCGGCGACAGACAAAGTTGGCTCCAGCTGCAGAAATGCGCGATGCATCCGTGCTCGATAGCCTGTCCTACCGGTTTCTCCCCCTGTCGCTCCGTAGTAAGCGCGCATGAGGTTCGCATTCATTGTTAGATTCCACCTCATGCGCCTTGTACCTCCAGTGGCGGGCACCAATTGCTGGGGCTGGGAAGCCCCTGCTGGTGCCAAGCGCACTGAAGGTGATGATGCCGGTGACCAGGCAGGTGGTTGGCCGAGTCGGGAAGTGCTGGCGGCCCGCATGCTGCCACGTCCAGTGCCAGCTCCAGACGCGCCCCGGCGATGACCCCCAGGCAGCGGCCCTATACGCTCTCTGTTTTCCTCCATCATCATTTGGCAGTGAGCAAGATACCATCGGGGTCTTGCTCATTCCCCCCGAGGTAGCCGTTATGGACCCATTTCCCTGGGTAGCGCGACTGGCGCCGGCTCTCGCACCAGTCGCTGGTACTGACTGACTGCGCTGGTTGAGCAACTATCTGTCACTTAGTTACTCAACCAGTGGGCGATGGGGTCGTCACTTCCCGACGCCTATTTATTATTATTATTTCTTCATAGGCCAAAAACCTCTCGCCTCTTGGGCGGTAATGACCGGCAATAGCACAGTTGGCCGGGATCAGGGCAAAAGAGAAAGAAATCGGCGGACGATGCGGGCGGTATCAAGCACCACCGCCTTCTGCATCTTTGCTGGAAGCGAGCCGCCGACCAATCCCAGTCTTTTCAGGTGTACACCTAAGGTAATTATTATGATTATTATTTATAACAATGTGTAAGTATGTATATTATTTTATTTTTTAGTATCTATGTAAAAAATATATAATATATTATGTAATATATTAAATATAAAATTACTTTAAACTCTTCACCGCCTCCCGTTTTTTTTTTCCAACTATCCTCTACCTGAAGGTTGTCTGGAAGAGATCGCTCTTAGCGATAAGACCGCCTAAATTGTATCATTCTAAATTTATTGTTTCTCTGTACTGTTTTTTTTGTGTGGTGTGCAATAAAGAGTATCTATCTATCTATCTATCTATGATTCTTCTATTCGCCGCTACGGTTTCTGATGCTGTGTTCATTGCTAGTCGAAGTTCCTTTTCGGCGCCATGCAAGTTGGTCCCGTTGTCGGACCAGATGGTCTTGGGGCATCCGCGTCAAGCAATGAATCTTCTCAGGGCCATGATTGCAGAGTCCGTAGTGAGTGATGCTGCCATTTCCAGGTGAACTGCTCTTGTGGTAAGGCATGTAAACAGGGCTACGTAGCTCTTCTTGGTTGCTCGTCCTATGGTAGTGAGCAATGGTCCGAAGTAGTCTATTCCTGTGTAGGTGAAGGCTCGTTGGTGCCTTCACCTAGCTGGCTCGTTGGACTGGCAACCACCCTGCTGGTCGAAGCCGACCAGCAGGGTGGTTGCCCGTGGTCAGAGGCTCAGGGGGCGCCCATCTTCTTCTTCTGCACGGTCACATCGGTGGATGATGCTGCGTGCCGTTGTTCTTAGTCCCAGGATGTGGAACCTCTGGCGACACTGGTTGATAGTCGCTTCCACTTCCTGGTGATGGCCGACGCGATGGATGTGCTCGATGTATAGCCGAGCAATGTGGTGGCGGCCATCTAAGATGGGGGGTCGCTTCACTGTTTTCGGGATGCCTGTTGCTGCTTCTATTCTGGATTTCACTACGATGACTCCGTTGACTATTTCTGCAGCTATTTTCTTCAGCTTACTGTTGTTGTTGACGCGGCGACTGTGTGACAAACATTTAATCTCGTCCGTGAATCTTTCTTCTTGAATTGCTCGGACGATGATGTCTTCGGCTCGTAGAAGGAGTTCTGCTGATATTCCTCTAAATCTGTCTTTTATTTCTTCTATTTTCTTGCAGCGACCCGTCTTCTTTGCTTGCTGTTTTCCCCAGGTGGGATCCGCTATTTTGTTCGCCTATGTTCTTGCGTATGCTGATTTACATTTCCTTGATCTGCATTGTTCTATAAATTGCAGAACTCTGGCTGTGGTTCTCACGAACCTTTCTCATCTGGAGAATTTGTTGGGGTTGGGGATTGCTGACAGGAGTGAGGTTCTGCCCCGTTTTATCACATATTAGGCAGGTATTTACTATTTTATGCGTTGGTCCTTGTTGACTTTGTGGCTGTTCTCGCTGTTCGTCGGACTTCTGGGTGTTGAAGGTCTTCTGTGTTTTTCTATTTGCGGCCTCCTGAACTCCCTCTGGCTGCGCGTAAGGACCGCAGATTTCGGCTTGGCTATTAAGGAAGCGCGCCAGTTTCACTATGTCCGCTTCTTCTGTTGACTGTTCAGCCGCGAAGTCATACCACCGGTACTTGAGGGCAGGCGGCAGCTTCTCGATGGTGAGTTTGGCCAACTCAGGGTTGAGAAGGTACTGCTGTTTTCCGATAGTCTTCAATGTTGCCACTATATTGGCGACCTTGCTGGCAAAGATGCATAGGTCACGTGGGGCATCTGTCAGGCGAGACAAGCCTCTGATCTTTTCTATTTCGGCTATGGCAATCGCATCTGGTCTTCCAAATCTTGCTTCTAGGATCTTCATGACGTCTTCTGGATTTGCACTGTAGATCAGCAAACTTTCAACGGCTTCTTTGGCTTTTCCTTTGAGACTCTTGCGTAGGCGGGTCAAGTTCTCGAGATTGCTGAACCCGCTTTGTGACTCGACGTAGGCAGCCTTGAATGCCAGCCAGTCCTGATGGTTTCCTCCGAAGTACGGTAGCTCGCTGAACATTTTTGAAGTGTGTTGACCGGATCTAGCTGCTTGAGTGATGGCGGCGGCTAGGTCAGACAAGTTGATGGAGTTGTTCGGTGCTGATGCGGTCACGTTGACTCCCGCCGGTACTTGAGATGCTTCTATGGCTGTAGGCCTTCTATCTTCTATTTGCTTCTCAGGTAGCGGCGAGGCTTCTGGCTGATGATGTGGCTCGTTCGTTGGTGATGGCTAACGGCGGCGGTATACTGTTGTTCAGCCAGGTGTTGACTTTTCTATGGTGATCCGTATCTTTCATGACTGTGTCCAGGTCTTCTTCTGAATCTGTTTCGGCTTCTATAGCTGCTATCTTCACAGCGGCTAGCTTGACTTGTAGTCGGAGAAGTTCTTCTTTTGCTTTTAGGAGTGGATACCCTAGATTTAGGCGGTGTTGTCTTCTGATGCGAGTGCTGCTTCTGTAGTTCAACCAGCCGCTGCTCCTGTCGAGTTGGTGGCAGCGGTCTCGGTTCCGACGTCGACAGTGGCCGCTCGTCAGCTCTTGCATGCTGTTCAGAGGGCGGTGGCTGTTCCGACGTGGGCTGTTGGGGCGCCTGTGTGCGCTCTCCCTTGTTCACTGACGCAGTGTGCTGCGCCGAGGACATTTCTGTTTCTTGACTAGTCCTTGATGTATCCGGAGCCGTGAGGATTATTATCACAAGCCGACGCTGTCCTCCTGTTTCCACAAATGCCCTACGGTAAGACACATACTTTTATATATCTAATAGCGTTACATGTAACGAACCTATAATATAATTTAAACATTGTTATGTATGTAAAAATGTTCGTGCTAATCACATAAACATTTACCGCTTTCGATTCGAACCCGGAGCGCAAACCGCTCCACAAGACGGTCGTCAATTATGATTGTTAAATTAATTAAGGTGTTATCAGACTTAAGTCCAAAGAGGAGACACAAAAATTGAATTGGACGTAGCTAGGTATTATGTCTCTCATTCAGAAACCCTCAGTTGTGATTAATGAATGGTTTAGAAGCGCAGACGGCGTTTAAACAAACAATTAACTTTACAATGGGCACGCTATTCCGTGTAACGTGAGTGGGGCCCGCGTGATGAGCATTTTGCCGTTCATTTCCATTGTTAATTTTAAGTAGAATGCAATATGAAGATATAATGCTATACATCGAGCACATCCATCGCGTCGGCCATCACCAGGAAGTGGAAGCGACTATCAACCAGTGTCGCCAGAGGTTCCACATCCTGGGACTAAGAACAACGGCACGCAGCATCATCCACCGATGTGACCGTGCAGAAGAAGAAGATGGGCGCCCCCTGAGCCTCTGACCACGGGCAACCACCCTGCTGGTCGGCTTCGACCAGCAGGGTGGTTGCCAGTCCAACGAGCCAGCTAGGTGAAGGCACCAACGAGCCTTCACCTACACAGGAATAGACTACTTCGGACCATTGCTCACTACCATAGGACGAGCAACCAAGAAGAGCTACGTAGCCCTGTTTACATGCCTTACCACAAGAGCAGTTCACCTGGAAATGGCAGCATCACTCACTACGGACTCTGCAATCATGGCCCTGAGAAGATTCATTGCTTGACGCGGATGCCCCAAGACCATCTGGTCCGACAACGGGACCAACTTGCATGGCGCCGAAAAGGAACTTCGACTAGCAATGAACACAGCATCAGAAACCGTAGCGGCGAATAGAAGAATCATAGATAGATAGATAGATAGATACTCTTTATTGCACACCACACAAAAAAAACAGTACAGAGAAACAATAAATTTAGAATGATACAATTTAGGCGGTCTTATCGCTAAGAGCGATCTCTTCCAGACAACCTTCAGGTAGAGGATAGTTGGAAAAAAAAAACGGGAGGCGGTGAAGAGTTTAAAGTAATTTTATATTTAATATATTACATAATATATTATATATTTTTTACATAGATACTAAAAAATAAAATAATATACATACTTACACATTGTTATAAATAATAATCATAATAATTACCTTAGGTGTACACCTGAAAAGACTGGGATTGGTCGGCGGCTCGCTTCCAGCAAAGATGCAGAAGGCGGTGGTGCTTGATACCGCCCGCATCGTCCGCCGATTTCTTTCTCTTTTGCCCTGATCCCGGCCAACTGTGCTATTGCCGGTCATTACCGCCCAAGAGGCGAGAGGTTTTTGGCCTATGAAGAAATAATAATAATAAATAGGCGTCGGGAAGTGACGACCCCATCGCCCACTGGTTGAGTAACTAAGTGACAGATAGTTGCTCAACCAGCGCAGTCAGTCAGTACCAGCGACTGGTGCGAGAGCCGGCGCCAGTCGCGCTACCCAGGGAAATGGGTCCATAACGGCTACCTCGGGGGGAATGAGCAAGACCCCGATGGTATCTTGCTCACTGCCAAATGATGATGGAGGAAAACAGAGAGCGTATAGGGCCGCTGCCTGGGGGTCATCGCCGGGGCGCGTCTGGAGCTGGCACTGGACGTGGCAGCATGCGGGCCGCCAGCACTTCCCGACTCGGCCAACCACCTGCCTGGTCACCGGCATCATCACCTTCAGTGCGCTTGGCACCAGCAGGGGCTTCCCAGCCCCAGCAATTGGTGCCCGCCACTGGAGGTACAAGGCGCATGAGGTGGAATCTAACAATGAATGCGAACCTCATGCGCGCTTACTACGGAGCGACAGGGGGAGAAACCGGTAGGACAGGCTATCGAGCACGGATGCATCGCGCATTTCTGCAGCTGGAGCCAACTTTGTCTGTCGCCGAACAAAACCTGTCGGATTGAGCTTGGTGGATATTGCGTTCTAATATCTTTAGCACCACTGAGCTCGAACAATTGCGAAGTGAGGCTGTTTCCTGCGCGCCACCCGCATCCACTGAGCAGACTGCCACTCCTGCGCCTTCTGGCGGCGAGAATGTGGTGGTCGATAACGAGCCAGTGGAGGCTGTTGGCGCGTCGGAAATAGTCGCCCAGGACTTAGAGCGAATGAGGGGGATTTTAGAGGAGACGATTTTGGAGTACAGTAATACTCCCCTGGAAGAGAGACCTAGGCTTCCGAGACTACCACTCAGCGTTCGGATCCGGGATGTCGTTGAGGCCGTAAACCAGATGCTGCCCCAGTATTTGGAGAGCAGCTCTGGCCTGGCTGATTTTTGGCCAGTACGATTCTCTTCAGTGCAGCAATGACGGTGTGCCGTTTCACTGGCATCAGAGTTGCACCAATTCCGAGTGTTGCACGTACTACTCGCAGGAGTAATACTGTGCCAGCCTGGAAGAGGAGAATCGAACAACGTATCGAGCAAGCCAGAGTCCTCATTGGCTTACTGACATGCTTCCGCTCGGGCAATACCAGGCCAAGGATTGTGCGCTTTGTCAGGAGGGAGTTTTCTGGGATGAACATTAATTTGGCTAACCCAGAGTTAACTCGGAAACTGACGGAGCGCATCGACGAGCTGAAGCAGAAGATCGCTGCGTGGGCGAAGCGTATCAGAAGGTACTCCGAAAGGGTTGAGAGATACGAGCAGAATCGCCTCTTCGGGAGTGATCAGAGAAAGTTCTACAAACTTTTGGAGAGTTCTGAACCTCGCAACACCGGTGAAAGACCGAACAAGGCCGACGTCGTAGACTTTTGGCGTAGCCTATGGTCAACACCGGTGGAGCACAGCGAAGGACCCTGGATTGGCGCGATAGAGGAGGCGTGTGCATCGGTACCCCCGATGAACCCTGTCTTCATCACCGATGAGGACGTA
Organism: Anania hortulata; assembly: GCA_963576865.1. Classification (NCBI taxonomy): domain Eukaryota; kingdom Metazoa; phylum Arthropoda; class Insecta; order Lepidoptera; family Crambidae; genus Anania; species Anania hortulata. The sequence goes on along the minus strand of OY756402.1, from coordinate 4,094,804 downwards.
GCCACTGCAGTACGTAGAGCCCCGAACTGGAAAAGTCCGGGACTAGATGGCCTGCAGAGTTACTGGCTAAAAGGGTTCTCGGTATGCCACGCTACCTTGGCCCGCCAATTTCCGGAGGCGCTTGAGATCAGAGCTCTCCCGAACTTTCTCACTACTGGGGTCACTCACCTAGCTCCTAAAACACCAAACACCGCTGACCCAAGTAAATATCGCCCGATAACGTGTCTGCCTACCATCTATAAGGCACTTACATCCATTCTGAGCGCCAAAATTCGTGATCATATAGACGCGAATCGTCTAATGTCTAACGCTCAGAATGGATGTCAGGCAGGTAGTCGCGGTTCAAAGGAGCTCCTCCTCATAGATACTGTCGCTAGCCAACTGGTCAAACGCAATCGTCGAAACTTCTCTGCTGCCTGGATTGACTACAAAAAAGCATTTGACTCAGTCCCCCATACATGGCTGAAGAGGGTCCTCGAGCTGTATAAAATTGATTATACATTTCGACACTTCCTCGGGCAATGTATCAAGCAATGGAGTACAATGCTAAGGCTCCAGGGCGAGAGAATGGCGGATGTGGAAGACCGAATAAGTATTAGGAGGGGTATATACCAGGGCGATTGTCTGAGTCCACTTTGGTTTTGCCTTGCCCTGAACCCTCTAAGCAGATTGCTGGAGAATTCAGGGACGGGATTTCAGTTTCGGAGAGGAAATGATCGGGTATCGCACCTTTTTTACATGGATGACCTTAAGCTGTTGGCCCCAACGGCTCCAAAGCTGAGGGAGTTACTAAACATCGTTGTTGATTTTAGTGGCTCCATCAGAATGGAGTTGGGGGTTGATAAGTGTGCGGTTATCCATGTGTCGAGGGGGAAGATAACTCGGTCGCAGGAGGTTGACCTTGGTGTCGTCCAATTGCAAACATTTTCCGAAACTGATACATACCGGTATCTGGGTATGTCACAGAATATAGGTGTGAGGGAATCGGACATAAAACAGTCTGTTGGTGAAGCCTTCTTCGACCGCCTTACAAAGGTACTTACGTAATAAGAAATATTTTATTGCCAACGTGTAAATTATATATTTTATTGTTAACTTTTAAATGTTATCGACATTACAACAAATTTTTACCCCTCCGTCACATGACAACTCCGTCACATGTTTATTGTGACTGAGTGGTAAAGTACGTAACGGAGGGGTAAAATAAACGATATTCTTGTTCTATTTATGCTGAATCCAAACAATACTGAAATAGATACACTAGTTATTATGGTAATTATTCCTACGAAAAGTGTTACCAATATTTGTCTATCTTCTCGCATGTTTAGGTACTTATTACTCATTTCCTATTTTCCAGATACCATCATGGCGAAAAAAAAATTAACACCAGCAGAAAGACAGCGGCGCTGTCGGGAGAAACGAAAAAATGATCCTGAGAAGGTAGCTAAAATAAAGCGCAAGGATTTAGAAAGATACTTACTATGCTGGAAAGAAGCTAGTGGCTGACATGAGCATGCGAGAACATCGAATCAAATAGTGAATATGGCAGGAAGGAAATTAAAAAAGAAGGAAGAAGAAAATGTGCTTGAAGAGGTACTTTTAAACATCACCGATACCAGAAACCCCACGAATGACTCTATCTGCAACACTGACTCCCTCTGAAATATCAATTCCCTCTGAAGTATACTCGCAGTTCAAGGGGAAGAAAAAAAGTGAAAAGAGATAGAACAAAGTTATACAGAGATAATATGAAGTTTAAAAAAAATACCAGTTAGAAATACAAGTTCGAAATTATAAGAAGAGATTGCACAGAAAATAAAAAAGACACACAGCAGCAACAAAGATAATAGCAGTAGACAGAATACAAATAAGGGCAGCGTTCTTTCTAATGCCATTAAAGAACGATACAAAACTGTCAAAAGTCGAGTAGAAAAATACCTTATCCAATCGGTACTCCTAACTCGTATCGTAAAAGAGTCCAGAATGCAGATCGAATTGGTAAGAGACACATTAGGTGTAGACCGACCTTTAACATACAAGAGAGTTCTACTAAAACATACTGACCTGGTATGGAAGATTCGTCAGTTCTTCTTGCGGGATGATGTAACGAGAGCTACAGCAAGTAAGAAGGAGACTTAGAAGGAGAAGGAGAAGAGAGAAAAGTAAAGATTTTTATTGGACTCCATAAAAAACCTGTACAAAGCCTTCTTGAAAGAAAATAGTAGCCTCAAATGCCAGCTACTTTACTAAACATAGGCCATTTTCTGTAAAGTCACTTAGTGTGTATGTATGTATGTGTTTCATAAGTGGCAATTTTCTGTTCAAAATAAAATAAATGTTTTTTTGTAGATGCAAGACATACTTGCTCATGTAAGTTACATGCAAATTTTACATATGTGGTTGAAAACCAATAAAACCAAACTATTTCTGCAAATAAGCCTAAATAAGCTCCTTTACGCGTCCCTTTTTTTACCCTGCCACTGCTTAGGGATAATTGTGGGCTACCGCTGAGAAGAAGCAGCGCAAGAAACTCGGTCACTATTGTCATTGTCAGCCTCTTTTTAAATAGTATGTTGTATACATTTACAAGATAAAATGTACCTGTGCGAGCAGAGCAGTATTTAATTCCATACATTTTTATCATTTAAATAGAAATTTACCGTGTAATGATGATTATTGATGATAATTATTTTATTTTATGTTTTGGGGAATTTCAATTTGTTGTCAAGTTAGACTCGATTTTTTATTTACTTAAGATGAGATTTTAAAGGTTCTCAAATGTAATTTCATTAATTATCTAAATTCGATCTCATGTTATTTTCTATGACAACGTTGAAGACTGATAAAGACTAAAACAAAATAAATGATTCTAGATAAATAAACCTGTTTTATTGTAAAACACAGCCTGGTATCCCCAAGAATAACAACTCTGTGACATATGTTACTACTCTGTCACGATGTTGTCTCCTGGTAGGAAAATTGTTGTAGTCGTTTATATATTTCGTTATGACTAGTGCAACATTGGAAAAAATATATTTATAATAGTTGATGATATTGCCATCTGTAATATTCGTATATATTTCTAAATCCTTGCGCTTTATTTTAGCTACCTTCTCAGGATCATTTTTTCGTTTCTCCCGACAGCGCCGCTGTCTTTCTGCTGGTGTTAATTTTTTTTTCGCCATGATGGTATCTGGAAAATAGGAAATGAGTAATAAGTACCTAAACATGCGAGAAGATAGACAAATATTGGTAACACTTTTCGTAGGAATAATTACCATAATAACTAGTGTATCTATTTCAGTATTGTTTGGATTCAGCATAAATAGAACAAGAATATCGTTTATTTTACCCCTCCGTTACGTACTTTACCACTCAGTCACAATAAACATGTGACGGAGTTGTCATGTGACGGAGGGGTAAAAATTTGTTGTAATGTCGATAACATTTAAAAGTTAACAATAAAATATATAATTTACACGTTGGCAATAAAATATTTCTTATTACGTAAGAGTAGACAACGAAAAGTAATAATAATAATAATAGTTTGAATCAATTACTTACGTGACGAAGCGGTAGCCGAATAAACCCACACACCTCCTATCACAGCTTTCGGGCGACATACGTGCTGTCTCTTGATCTCAGAAGAGAAATCGTACCAAGGGTGGAAAGGGGTCTAAACCTCCAATCGCAGGCTACAAAGACGAGCGGCACAAACGCGTATTTTAAAGGACAACTCACGTGACAGAATTTACAATATAAAACATCAGGTAGTAGGAGACAAATATTTAAGATTTTTTAAATATTTTATTAAAAGTGATAAAAAATAATAGTGTCTATTACATGATAGGAGTAGGTTATAATTGTTCGTTCTAATTCACTTTCTTCTCATTCGCTTCCTGCGTCCGCTCATTCGAAGAAAGTTAGTTAGAACGAACAATTATAACAAAAAAAAAGTGAATTGGAATCTAGAACCTGTTTAACGATTCAGTTGAACGCATCATATACATTTTAACCATTCGTGGATCATACATAAATGAAATGACTCCAAAATATAGAAGTCAGTTTGTTGACATTTACGCACTACAGTGGACGAGTTTGTGACGCTGCTATGAAATTTCTAAAACAGAAAGAATCATTAAAATTGGACTGTATTTGTCCTGTATCATCGAGTAACGTTAAGCGACATGGGAACTTACTACCAAACACAATTCGCAGCATTGTTTGCGGTCCTTCAAACTGTGGAAAAACCAATCTAGTAATTAGTTTGTTGTTACACCAAGATGGACCACGTTTTCGTAACTTATATGTGTATTCTAAGTCTCTGTATCAACCTAAATACTTGTTTTTAGAAAAAGTATTTTTTAAGAGAAGGTTGCTGACATTTCTTATAACAAATATAATCAGAACAGTGAAGTCCTAAGTCTACATGAAGCTTTACCTGAATCAATTATAATATTTGACGATGTTGCATGTGAAAATCAGAACAATATACGAGATTATTTCGCAATGGGTCGTCATAAAAACATTGACTGTTTTTATATTAATCAAACATTTACTAAAATTCCGAAACAATTAGTAAGAGACAATGCTAACCTTATTATATTGTTCAAACAAGACGATATTAATTTAAAACATGTTTACGATGAACATGCCAGCTCAGACATGACTTGGTCTCAGTTTCGTGAAATGTGTTCAACTGTGTGGAGTAAGCCGTACAGTTATGTTGTCATTGATAAGGATTGTGATCGAAACAAAGGCTGTTACAGAATGAAGTTCGATACATTCATAGTAGTAGATTAAATATATTTTTTATAAAGCTGCAGCATACGTTTCCTTGAATCAGTTGAATTTGAGAAGTCCAACAGAGTAGAATCTTGAATAATGGAGCGAAATCTGAAAGAACAAATTGTAAAATCTGCAACAGCTGTAAAAAGAAAGGTAGAACTGATAAAAGATTTAAAAAATACCAATGACCAGGCTCTAGAAACTTTGTTTAAACCTATTGTAAACCCACTTAAAGAGTTGAGTAGTAAAACTGGAGATCAACGTCAAATAGACGATGAAATGGAGCAGCCACAATTAGTGAAAATAATCAAGCGCAGGGAAAGCGAAGCATCAAGTACTTCAAATGAAGATTATTCCTATTTTAAAAATATGGATGATGGTGAAACCTCTGATAATAATGTTTGTAAAACACCTAATAAAACTCTTACTACGTCTTCCCCAGAGAATAATGAAGTTAATGACAACTCCTTCAAATCTCTTCAGTCATCGCCAAGTATTGCCAATGATTCTTTATCCTGGTCTTTATCATCCGAAGCTATGAAAGATATACCTTATGGTGTTAGACATGTGAAGGGAAAACTTTTGCTTGGCAATACCCGTGTTAATGATGATAATCGAATTCTAAAAATTGGAAACCGTAGCTTGAAAAAGACTCCGGGCTTAAAAGAATTATTATATAAAAAAACACCAGACTTAGATTCTATAACAGAAGAAGACCTACAAAATTATAAACTATTACTTATGGATACTAATGCGCATAAACGGAACTATGATCCATCTAAACACATAAACAGTAACAAAGGGTTTAAATATATGCATATAATTAAACCACTGTTTAAGTTCTCTAGAAGTCACACAAGTAGTATGGAAAGTCTGTCACAAGGTAAAGGTGTTGATATTTTAAAAGCTGTTAAAAAGGATACCGATTTGGTTTACTGGAATGATCCAAACGAGTTAGTGGAAAGATTAAAACTACTGTGTGCATCATGGGCAGCTGGTAATAATGGGGTACGAAATGAAATTTATGCAATAATTGAAGAATTGTATGAAGCTGGTGTTATAAAAGAAATGAAATATATAAAGCTACCATCAGGAAAATTGAGCAGTATCATTGAGCTTCAGAAGCCGATAAGACGGCGATGAATATAGATAAATTTGGTCATCATGTTCATAAGCGTTTACTTCAACCTGAATTCACTGATATCTTTACCGATGCATTATTACGAACAGACGCAGGTGAATTTGATTTAAAATCATCAAGGTTAAAAGGATTACAAATTCCTGAACAAGACAGTGAAGCTGTGAACAAAGAATATGTTGATAACTGTGTTCAAAAATTAAAAGAAGAAATAAACACAGTTCAGAGCAATATAAAAAATATCTCAATAATTTAGAAAAAATAACTTCGAGTAATTTAAGTACAGTGTATTATTCAAAAAACGAAATTGATTTTATGTTAGCAGCAAAAACATCCAAAAATGAGTAAGCAAGATATAGTTGATGAGTTGCACAAAGCAGCGAGAAGAAATTTCTTTCGGCGGCATACATTGACTAAAGGAATAGATGATTTATGGCAAGCTGATCTTAGGGACTTTCAAAAATATTCATCGCTGAATAAAGGATATAATTATGTTCTGGTAGTGATTGATACTTTTTCTAAATACGTTTGGATCAAGCCTTTGAAGTCAAAATCTAAAACATGTGTTGCCAATGCAATGCATAGTATATTATCTGAATCAAAACGAAAGCCTAAAAATGTACAAACAGATCTAGGTAAAGAGTTTTATAACGATTCTTTCAATCAGTTAATGAAAAGTTACAAAATAAACCATTATTCCACCTACTCTGTCAAAAAAGCATCTATAGTAGAAAGAGTTAAAAGAACCATTAAATCAAACCTTTACAAAAAATTTAGTTTATGCGGACGGTATCAATGGTGTCAAAATAATTTGGATTCCGTTGTAAATCATTATAACAACACTGTGCATCGCATTACTAAATTCAAGCCGATCAGTGTAAATCATTCGAATGAAATTTTAGTACGATCAAACATTATCAAAACCCAACAAACAAAAATAAAAATTTGACAAAAATCTAAATTCAGAGTAGACGACTTTGTGCGTATAAGTAAATACAAAGGAGATTTCTATAAAGGCTATATACCCCTAATTGGTCTACAGAAATATTTCGCATCGTAAAAATTAATAAAACCAATCCCATAACATACCAAATAGCAGATAAACAAAATCAAAACATTCTCGGGTCTTTTTACGGGTGTGAACTATTAAAAACTAAGTTTCCAGACCTATACCTAATTAAAAAAGTTATCAGAAAAAAAGGAAACAAATTGTTTGTCAAATGGTTAGGATTAAGTGATAAGGAAAATAGTTGGGTAAACAAAAGCGAATTGGTTTAGATTTTTATATAAATATCGTATGATCACTGGTTTATCACACTTTATTAATATCAATGAAAGAAGGCAGTGGTATAATAAATAACTTAATAGATCGTTTACCGTTCGAGTTACATTTACCTGGGTACCAATTTTGTGGTCCCGGTACAAAACTTCGAAAACGTATACTAAAAGGTGAACGCGGTATAAATCAATTAGACAAAGCTTGCATGCACCACGATATTGCTTATATTAATAAAGATTCAGAAACTCGACGTAAAGCAGACTTAGAACTTTTAAACATGGCCAAAAGGAGATCGACTTCAAAAGATGCGAGCAAAGGAGAAAAACTTGCATCGTGGATAGTAAAAAATGCCATGAAAGCAAAAATTCGAGCAGGCAGTAGTATTCAATCATTTAAGAAAGGAATTAAGAAAATACACACTCAACTAAAAACACTAAAATCCAAAGACCATACCTCTGCAATAAAGTATGCTTATGCAGCGGCAAAGAAGCTATTCAATAACAAGAAAGGAATACGTTTACCACGTTTTATTCCTCTCCCTAAGTGTGGTGGATTTTTACCACTCATACCTATTTTTGCGGGATTGTCAGCATTAGGTTCGCTTGCCGGAGGTGCAGCGGGTATAGCCAAAGCCGTAAATGATTCTAAGGCGGCACAAAAGAGTCTTCAGGAATCTGAAAGACATAACAGAATGATGGAAGCAGTTTAAAACGGATCTTGGAAAAGGATTATATATCAAATCTCATAAAAAGGGAGCAGATTTATATTTAAACCCATCAAAAAACTAATAAAAAGGTTACCTAAACGTGCGCTTACTAATCTTGACATTTTAAAATATGCTAGTGATATTCCTCACTTCCGAGGTGTTTACATAAGAGATACGTTACCATCAAGACCTAAAAAGATAGAATGCGGAATACTAAATTTGGATAGCAATAAAAATCCTGGCACGCATTGGGTAGCCTTTGTTAAGCATAACAATTACGTAGAATATTATGATAGTTTTGGTAATTTGAAACCACCATTAGAATTTGTAAAATATATGCATGCTTTACTTATAAACTATAATTATATGAGACATCAAGCCTTTGGTACCACTAACTGTGGTCATTTATGTCTGAAATTCTTAAGAAATTATTGGAAAATGCATTTATATAATGAAAAGAAGAAATAAATGTGTTAGTATAAAAATGTCTTTCACTGTGTCCATAACTGGAAGCGAAGCTTCCTTGACAACAAACTATTCCCCAACTTTGGAACTTCAGGGAGACTATGAGTGCGGTCTTTTATATTTTTTAACGTTTAACTCAATTCCCAATATAGATGAACGAAACAATAAGTTTTATTATGGTGATAATGAAATAATCGAAATACCTGAAGGTTCTTACGAGCTTCAAGATATTTGTGATTATTTAAAGCAACATCAAGAACACTGTACTTAAACTTACTTGCAACAACAATACATTGAAAACACGTATTTTTTATTTCAAAGATGTTCATTTCAACAAAGGGAAGTCACTGGGTAAAATTTTAGGTTTTGGAACGAAAACAATAAATGCTTATATAAGTACTGATTCAGAGTATCCTGTAAACATTCTATCAACTACCATTGTGCGGATCGAATGCGATGTAGTTAGTGGTTCATTTGTTAATGGAAAATCAAGTCATATAATTTATGAATTTGTGCCAAACGTACCACCTGGTTATAGAATAATTGAAATTCCCAAAAATCTGATTTATTTTCCGGTTAATCAAAATTCTATTAACGCCATTAATATAAGACTGCTGGATGCTGATAATAAAGAGATAAATTTACGAGGTGCAGAAGTGCAACTATATTTACATTTTAAGCAAAAATGATAAATTTTAATAAAAACCCGACCACATCGTGTTCACAAATCATTTCTAAAAGGACATCTCCCAAGAGCGCACCACTGCATTTAAAAAGAAAGCTCACCAAAACTAACAAGGATTTCCTGAAGCTAATTGGTTTGATAAAATGAATATCTTAAATATATCTCAACAAATGTCATACGATAACAGCATCGAAAGTTTTGAGTATCACTCGTACAAACCATACGTAACAAGTTTCAACAAGAATGATGAAATAAGAATTCCTATCAATCAACAAGACCTGTACGTGCTTCCGTCGCTCAGCAGTTTGTATATCGAAGGGGACGTGAATGTGTATGATAGCACTACTAAAGAAAGAGTATCGAATGTACATTTTATTAATAATCCAGCATTATTCCTATTTCAAGATATTCGATACGAATTGAATGGCATTGAAATAGATAAAATTAAAAATGCAGGTGTAACTACAACAATCAAGTCTTATCTATCCTTAAATGAAAACGAATCAAAATATGCTCGAGTTTGGGGATGGTCCACTGAAGGCATAAAAAATGCAGGTGGTGGAGCATTTTCTGTCTCCATTCCGCTGAACAAGATATTAGGGTTTGCTGAAGACTACGAAAAAATTATAATTAATTGTAAACACGAATTAGTGCTTTTAAGAAGCAATACGAATCTGAATGCAATTAAATTAAACTCGGGAGAAGTACTGGATGATATTAAAATTACTAAAATTATTTGGAGAGTGCCTCACGTTAAAGTGTCCGATCGTGAAAGAATAAATTTATTAAAGTTCTTAGAAAAAGATAGACCTATTCCATTAGCGTTTCGTAGTTGGGATCTCTATGAATATCCATTACTACCTAAAACACGAAAGCATACTTGGTCTATTAAAACTTCATCCCAAATAGAGAAACCACGATTTGTTGTAGTTGCCTTACAAACAAATCGAAAACATAACAGTCAATTGTCCATGGCTGAATTTGATCATTGTCACGTACGAGATGTAAGGGTATTTTTAAATTCATCATATTATCCGTACGAAGGATTAAATGTCAGTTTTGTGGATGACAAATTTACCTTATTATACGAACAGTATGTGAGATTTCAACAGTCTTATCACGGACGTCGATCAGAGCCGTTGATGAGTTTGAAGGAATTCAGAGACATAGCTCCTTTATTTGTTATCGACTGTTCGCGACAACATTAAAGTTTAAAGTAAAGTTTTAAAGTTTCAAAAGGTTCGATCGATGTGAGAGTTGAAATCGAAACAGACCACGAAATACCGGATCAAACAGCTGCTTATTGCTTGATTTTAAACGATTGTATATTCGAATACAAACCTTTGAGTAATATTGTAAAGAAACTATCATGAACAGCCAAACAATTTTTGTAGATCTTCAAGGATTTAAAGATTGCAAAAATAATTTTATTGTAAAAGAACTAGCTATAGCTACCGAAGAACATACTCATGTATTTTTAATAAAACCTCCCTACCCGTTTACTACACTAACTGAAAAAGAAAGGAAACATGTCTTTTGGGTTGAAAAGAATAGAGGTTATCGGTGGAGTGAAGGATATGTTGATTACAGAGAATTTCGGAGAACTATTAAACCTTATTTAAATGACAGAAAAATTATAGTAAAGGGCGAGGAAAAGATAAAATGGATTCATGATTTATGTGGTCACAATAATATTACTGATATAAGTTATTTAGGTGTCCCTAATTTAGTCACTCTTTGTAATAATTATTGTAAAAATATGTTAGTTTATAATTGTTTTACACATAAGAAAATTTGTGCATTAAAAAAATTTTTGTGTATACGAAAATGGTGTGTAGATAATAAAGCAAATTTATAGTTTTTAAATTAAACAATGTACCTACTGAAATATTTTGTTTTACTTAACCTAACCTAACCTAAGATTTTCATAAGTATTTCATAAGTTCATAAACAGGTAGGACGAAAAATCAAAAAACCGAATCTTTCACCACATAATGTCTTCATTTGACACTGAGTAGACTATCTTACAATACATTTCTATTAACTACATATCAAAAAATACAATTATACCTAACTATAAATATTCATTACATAGAGTTTTCGAGATTTTTCTTATTAATGTCTCTGTCATGTCGGAAATTTCATCCACTGGTTCGGTAACGATGTATTGCGCGCTGAGCAGCACGTCCGTGTCTTCTTCGTTTTGGTTAGCTTCCCGTATCATCGAACAAGAAGGTTCGCTCGTGAGGTCGATTATTCGTATTTGTATCAATTTTAAGCCTTTAGCTCGTTCTTTGTTGATGACGTAGGATTTAACACATCTTGTCTTCTTTTTTACTGGTTCAGTCTTTTTCTTCAGCCTTTTTTCCCGTAATCTTTGAGTTGTTTGAGGCTTTTCAATTTGGTTCTTGTCCAGTATATCCTAACAAGCCTGTGTTAATCCTTCCCATGGATCATAGTTGAACTGTGATAACATAATAGGCGTGTCATCGGAGTTCTCCAACGGGTCTTGAGCACACTAAGATAAAAGTATATCAGAACGGTCTGCCATTATCTGTGAAAAAAAATACATTATGTTAAAGTACGCATTAATTTTGTAGAAGTAAAGATTTTGTTATGATTTATGTAAATATAATAATAAATATTGAAACTTACCAAGTAATTATACTCGCTGTGTGTATCTCTTAACAAAGCTGTTTAAATAATGACTCAAATGCAAGTTTACTAGGTAAAGAAAGTTTTGAGAGTGCATTAATTGTAGTGTCAGCAAATAAGCATGTGCGTGTTTCATGCAATTTATTAAATAAACATCCTCGCCTAAATTTGTAGCATCATCAAATTATACGACCTAAAATCTTAATAGGTATCACCTATCTACACGTGCGCAAATGTTGCGAAACTATTAATGTATGTTTTCACAGTTGTGTACAATGAAACAACAAATCATTGGTAGTTTAAAATTTATTTAATACTTATTTAACAAATACATTTTATAATCATGTTTTTTTAAATTGTACAAAACATAGTTTAAAATACAGTAGGTAAGTGTTAGTCGCGGCTTAAGAGTAGAAGGTTAGTCAAAAGTAGTTATTTACCTTAATAAAAAAGTAAAGAGATTCCATTGAATTAGTTAACTAACTCTTTTAAACGAGAGAATTACAACTTCTACAAATTAAAAGAAGCTGGATTTATGTCCCCAAGCCAATGTACTTATATTATTTTTTAATATGATACGTTTGTCATCGTTAGATGATAAAGCTACTTTATTTACCGATTGAGTAAATATTTCATGCTTCAACGATTTAAATACTACATTAGTTTTTTTTGTTGTGCAATAGGACATTATAGTAATCTTTAAAAAGTAACTGCTTAACAGCTGGTTTTTTTACACCTTTGGCTTTTTTGATTTCTTTATTTTCAGTTTTTATACAGTATAATTTTGATCTTAAACCAACAAATTCCGTTATGAGTTTTCCACCTAGTTCGTCTTTAAACAAACCAGGAACCTTTTTATTTTGTCGTTTAATGTTATACAAATTATTTTCATCGTAATTGCTTGTGTCAAAGTAAGATTCAAATTGACGTTTCAAATCTCTATACACGTCCTTGGTGTGTATGGAGTACAAAAAGCTATCCGTATCTGTGTAACAAAGTTTTAAATTGTCACCGTAGAATGGTTTCATAATGGAATAATGAAATTTATACATATGGCTTTTAGAAATTTCTAAAACCGTAAATCCTATATAAATTGGTTTATCCAGTAATATCGACTCCGGTTTCATTTGCACTGCAACAAAATTCTCAGAAAACACAGTTGAGCTGTGATAATTGGGTCTTGCTATTAATTGCTGAGCAGTGTACTGTTTTTTTGTTTTATTTCTAGTATCAACCCATTGATTTACTAATTTTACATCAAGTCGTTTTTCCGGATCTTCTAGTGTTTTGCCGAAAATGCTATTATTCAAAAGTTTGAAAAAATCTTGTTCAAATGCAGACGTTGCCTTTTGTCGCAAGTCGGTATTAAGATCAATGTATTGCTTTAGATATGGGCTTTGTTTGAATTTTATTACTCCGTGGATTTTTTTTAGTTTCAAACCATAAGAAAGGCATGCTTTTAAATGCACATAGTGAATAACATAGTTGAATTTATCGTACAAATTTGGTATTAACTTTGATGTTTTAGAGCCAGGTGGAGTAAATTTTTGCGGACAAAAAGGGAGTTCGTTGTGTAAATCATGCAACTGTTCCGGATATTCTAAATCTATTTCTAAAATATATCCCTCTTCAGCATTGTCAGGCGTGTTTATAATTTCGTCGACATTAAATTCTGACGCATTTAACAAGCGAAAATCAGAATAAGGTAAATACGAGCACATTGCATATCCGTATAAATTGTTGCAGTCTATATAAAATAAGTAATTATCTGGAGAAGATGGGTCGTAATCAGACAAGTATTTATTATTTGCCTTTGCATATCTAGTGGAAACTTGACAAACACCACCGCGGATACCCTTTTGGATTAACCGAATTATTTCCAAGTCTTCAATTAGTTCAAGTTTAACTTTGGTCAAAAGTAGCATAGCATCGAAGCTTAAACTCGGAGCCGTAAGATAAAACGAAGGATCTAAATTATAATTCGTTTTACAAGTATACCGAAATTTTTCAAATACATCGGCCAGTAAAAGGACGTCTGATTTTAAATATAACTTTGTATAATCTCCTAGATTATTTAAATTAAATGTTTTTCAAACACGCTCGGCATGTTGATAGTCAGATTCTGAAATAGTACACTCATTCAAACTACTGTAAAAACACTGGCGCGGAGGTAATTGTTTTTCTTTATACGATTCCCAGTTAGTCATGTATTCATAAGGGTATACCTAACGTGACCATACGTCCCGCTTTAGGCGGGATAGTCCCGCTTTCAGGCAGTCTGTCCTGGTGTCCCCCGCGAGGCTGAAATTGTCCCGCTTTTGCAAACACACCAAATAATAATTTAAAATGTATTTTTCTCGCTCGAAATGCGTGGCACGACACGGCACGGAGACAGCGCGTCACCCGCCGAGCGGTGTCGCGCTATCGCGTGCGAGCAGGATAGATAAACCTCTTCCACCCGCACTTACTCGACGACTGCATGTAGTGTTTTGTTTTAGTTCAAGTAGTGATTTGTAACAAAACAAAAATGCCTAAACGCAAGTGTTCCTTTAATATTAGTTTGCAACAGAAGTATCCATTTATAAAAAAAAGAAAAGATGATGCAGACGTTACATGTGAAAAGTGTCGTACTGATTTTAGTGTTGGACATGGTGGTGCCAGTGATATAGAAAAACATTTAAAATCAGAAAAACACAGGCTTGCCGATCAAGCCGCTGCTTCAAGCTCGTCAATGCTTAGTTTTTTTAAGAAAACTGAGTCGCCGACTTCTAAGGATTTGGATATAGCTGCAGCTGAGGGTACGTGGGCGTTTCACACCGTGCAACATAATCACAGTTTTCGCTCAAATGACTGTTCTTCTCCTTTAATTCAAGCATGTTTTGAGCAAAAATTTAGATGTGCACGTACAAAGTCTCAAGCTATTGTGACAAATGTGCTGTCAACTATGGCAACCGAAGAATTAAAAGAGCATTTAAACAAAGCCAACTGCATAACTTTATTAACGGATGCTTCAAACCATGGCTCAATCAAATTATTTCCAGTTTTGATTCGCTATTTTTTACCATACGAAGGCGTGAAAGTCAAGGTTTTAGAGTTTCGGGAGCAGCCAGGCGAAACATCGGATACTATTGTCGATTATTTGAACGAAGTATTATCTTTCAATAACTTGAATAAAAAAATTGTTGTGTTTTGTGGAGATAACACGAACTGCAACTTCGGGGGAAAGAATAGGAAAGGAATTAATAATGTTTACTCAAAGTTGAACCAATCACTCGGCAGACAGCTTATTGGAATTGGATGTGGAGCCCACATAGTCCACAACGCGATCAAAACTGCCGCTGATTGTCTTCCCGTTGACTTCGAATGCATCATAGTGAAAATTTACTTATTTTTCTATATCTATAGCGTTCGAGTAGAAGCTTTAAAAGAATTTTGTAATTCTACCGAGACAGAATATCACAAACTGCTGGGCTACAGTAAAACAAGGTGGCTTGCGTTAATGCCCGCGCTTGAGAGAGTTATAAAAATGTATCAGCCTTTGAAAAACTATTTTCTGAGTATCGACAAATGCCCAAATATTTTAAAGACGTTTTTCGAAAATCCTAGCTCAGAATTGTGGTTATATTTTTTGCACGCACAAGCAGCGACATTTCATGAAGTTGTTTTGAAAATCGAAGCGCAAAATGTATCGGCTATAGAGTCTGCCAAGGAAATTAATCGTCTCCGAGATAACCTGGCACTAAAAGAGAATACGATTTTCCTTCCCCACATGGTTCGTAACCTGTTGGGAAAATTACAAGAAAGGGCAGAAGAAGAAGCAGCAGTTGACCCGCAGAATGTAAAAACTACGGCGGCTGAGTTTTATAAAACAAGCAAAGAATACTTGGAGCAGTGGTGTCAATTTAACACAGAACTAGAAGTGTTTGAATGGGCAAATTTAACAAAAGTGCCTACGTGGGAAGAGGTACAGAAGTAGGTTATAATTGTTCGTTCTAATTCACTTTCTTCTCATTCGCTTCCTGCGTCCGCTCATTCGAAGAAAGTTAATTAGAACGAACAATTATAACAAAAAAAAAGTGAATTGGAATCTAGAACCTGTTTAACGATTCAGTTGAACGCATCATATACGTATTGTTTAACCATTCGTGGATCATACATAAATGAAATGACTCCAAAATATAGAAGTCAGTTTGTTGACATTTACGCACTACAGTGGACGAGTTTGTGACGCTGCTATGAAATTTCTAAAACAGAAAGAATCATTAAAATTGGACTGTATTTGTCCTGTATCATCGAGTAACGTTAAGCGACATGGGAACTTACTACCAAACACAATTCGCAGCATTGTTTGCGGTCCTTCAAACTGTGGAAAAACCAATCTAGTAATCAGTTTGTTGTTACACCAAGATGGACCACGTTTCCGTAACTTATATGTGTATTCTAAGTCTCTGTATCAACCTAAATACTTGTTTTTAGAAAAAGTATTAGAGAAGGTTGCTGACATATCTTATAACAAATATAATCAGAACAGTGAAGTCCTAAGTCTACATGAAGCTTTACCTGAATCAATTATAATATTTGACGATGTTGCATGTGAAAATCAGAACAATATACGAGATTATTTCGCAATGGGTCGTCATAAAAACATTGACTGTTTATAAATTAATCAAACATATACTAAAATTCCGAAACAATTAGTAAGAGACAATGCTAACCTTATTATATTGTTCAAACAAGACGATATTAATTTAAAACATGTTTACGATGAACATGCCAGCTCAGACATGACTTGGTCTCAGTTTCGTGAAATGTGTTCAACTGTGTGGAGTAAGCCGTACAGTTATGTTGTCATTGATAAGGATTGTGATCGAAACAAAGGCTGTTACAGAATGAAGTTCGATACATTCATAGTAGTAGATTAAATATATTTTTTATAAAGCTGCAGCATACGTTTCCTTGAATCAGTTGAATTTGAGAAGTCCAACAGAGTGGAATCTTGAATAATGGAGCGAAATCTGAAAGAACAAATTGTAAAATCTGCAACTGCTGTAAAAAGAAAGGTAGAACTGATAAAAGATTTAAAAAATACCAGTGACCAGGCTCTAGAAACTTTGTTTAAACCTATTGTAAACCCACTTAAAGA
Source organism: Anania hortulata (assembly GCA_963576865.1). NCBI lineage: Eukaryota > Metazoa > Arthropoda > Insecta > Lepidoptera > Crambidae > Anania > Anania hortulata. Next base: position 4,077,945 of record OY756402.1, on the reverse strand, counting down.
GTTGAGTAGTAAAACTGGAGATCAACGTCAAATAGACGATGAAATGGAGCAGCCACAATTAGTGAAAATAATTGAGCGCAGGGAAAGCGAAGCATCAAGTACTTCAAATGAAGATTATTCCTATTTTAAAAATATGGATGATGGTGAAACCTCTGATAATAATGTTTGTAAAACACCTAATAAAACTCTTACTACGTCTTCCCCAGAGAATAATGAAGTTAATGACAACTCCTTCAAATCTCTTCAGTCATCGCCAAGTATTGCCAATGATTCTTTATCCTGGTCTTTATCATCTGAAGCTATGAAAGATATACCTTATGGTGTTAGACATGTGAAGGGAAAACTTTTGCTTGGCAATACCCGTGTTAATGATGATAATCGAATTCTAAAAATTGGAAACCGTAGCTTGAAAAAGACTCCGGGCTTAAAAGAATTATTATATAAAAAAACACCAGACTTAGATTCTATAACAAAAGAAGACCTACAAAATTATAAACTATTACTTATGGATACTAATGCGCATAAACGGAACTATGATCCATCTAAACACATAAACAGTAACAAAGGGTTTAAATATATGCATATAATTAAACCACTGTTTAAGTTCTCTAGAAGTCACACAAGTAGTATGGAAAGTCTGTCACAAGGTAAAGGTGTTGATATTTTAAAAGCTGTTAAAAAGGATACCGATTTGGTTTACTGGAATGATCCAAACGAGTTAGTGGAAAGATTAAAACTACTGTGTGCATCATGGGCAGCTGGTAATAATGGGGTACGAAATGAAATTTATGCAATAATTGAAGAATTGTATGAAGCTGGTATTATAAAAGAAATGAAATATATAAAGCTACCATCAGGAAAATTGAGCAGTATCATTGAGCTTCAGAAGCCGATAAGACGGCGATGAATATAGATAAATTTGGTCATCATGTTCATAAGCGTTTACGTCAACCTGAATTCACTGATATCTTTACCGATGCATTATTACGAACAGACGCAGGTGAATTTGATTTAAAATCATCAAGGTTAAAAGGATTACAAATTCCTGAACAAGACAGTGAAGCTGTGAACAAAGAATATGTTGATAACTGTGTTCAAAAATTAAAAGAAGAAATAAAAACAGTTCAGAGCAATATAAAAAATTATCTTAATAATTTAGAAAAAATAACTTCGAGTAATTTAAGTACAGTGTATTATTCAAAAAACGAAATTGATTTTATGTTAGCAGCAAAAACATCCAAAAATGAGTAAGCAAGATATAGTTGATGAGTTGCACAAAGCAGCGAGAAGAAATTTCTTTCGGCGGCATACATTGACTAAAGGAATAGATGATTTATGGCAAGCTGATCTTATGGACTTTCAAAAATATTCATCGCTGAATAAAGGATATAATTATGTTCTGGTAGTGATTGATACTTTTTCTAAATACGTTTGGATCAAGCCTTTGAAGTCAAAATCTAAAACATGTGTTGCCCATGCAATGCATAGTATATTATCTGAATCAAAACGAAAGCCTAAAAATGTACAAACAGATCTAGGTAAAGAGTTTTATAACGATTCTTTCAATCAGTTAATGAAAAGTTACAAAATAAACCATTATTCCACCTACTCTGTCAAAAAAGCATCTATAGTAGAAAGAGTTAAAAGAACCATTAAATCAAACCTTTACAAAAAATTTAGTTTATGCGGACGGTATCAATGGTGTCAAAATAATTTGGATTCCGTTGTAAATCATTATAACAACACTGTGCATCGCATTACTAAATTCAAGCCGATCAGTGTAAATCATTCGAATGAAATTTTAGTACGATCTAACATTATCAAAACCCAACAAACAAAAATAAAAATTTGACAAAAATCTAAATTCAGAGTAGACGACTTTGTGCGTATAAGTAAATACAAAGGAGATTTCTATAAAGGCTATACCCCTAATTGGTCTACAGAAATATTTCGCATCGTAAAAATTAATAAAACCAATCCCATAACATACCAAATAGCAGATAAACAAAATCAAAACATTCTCGGGTCTTTTTACGGGTGTGAACTATTAAAAACTAAGTTTCCAGACCTATACCTAATTGAAAAAGTTATCAGAAAAAAAGGAAACAAATTGTTTGTCAAATGGTTAGGATTAAGTGATAAGGAAAATAGTTGGGTAAACAAAAGCGAATTGGTTTAGATTTTTATATAAATATCGTATGATCACTGGTTTATCACACTTTATTAATATCAATGAAAGAAGGCAGCGGTATAATAAATAACTTAATAGATCGTTTACCGTTCGAGTTACATTTACCTGGGTACCAATTTTGTGGTCCCGGTACAAAACTTCGAAAACGTATACTAAAAGGTGAACGCGGTATAAATCAATTAGACAAAGCTTGCATGCACCACGATATTGCTTATATTAATAAAGATTCAGAAACTCGACGTAAAGCAGACTTAGAACTTTTAAACATGGCCAAAAGGAGATCGACTTCAAAAGATGCGAGCAAAGGAGAAAAACTTGCATCGTGGATAGTAAAAAATGCCATGAAAGCAAAAATTCGAGCAGGCAGTAGTATTCAATCATTTAAGAAAGGAATTAAGAAAATACACACTCAACTAAAAACACTAAAATCCAAAGACCATACCTCTGCAATAAAGTATGCTTATGCAGCGGCAAAGAAGCTATTCAATAACAAGAAAGGAATACGTTTACCACGTTTTATTCCACTCCCTAAGTGTGGTGGATTTTTACCACTCATACCTATTTTTGCGGGATTGTCAGCATTAGGTTCGCTTGCCGGAGGTGCAGCGGGTATAGCCAAAGCCGTAAATGATTCTAAGGCGGCACAAAAGAGTCTTCAGGAATCTGAAAGACATAACAGAATGATGGAAGCAGTTTAAAACGGATCTTGGAAAAGGATTATATATCAAATCTCATAAAAAGGGAGCAGATTTATATTTAAACCCATCAAAAAACTAATAAAAAGGTTACCTAAACGTGCGCTTACTAATCTTGACATTTTAAAATATGCTAGTGATATTCCTCACTTCCGAGGTGTTTACATGAGAGATACGTTACCATCAAGACCTAAAAAGATAGAATGCGGAATACTAAATTTGGATAGCAACAAAAATCCTGGCACGCATTGGGTAGCCTTTGTTAAGCATAACAATTACGTAGAATATTATGATAGTTTTGGTAATTTGAAACCACCATTAGAATTTGTAAAATATATGCATGCTTTACTTATAAACTATAATTATATGAGACATCAAGCCTTTGGTACCACTAACTGTGGTCATTTATGTCTGAAATTCTTAAGAAATTATTGGAAAATGCATTTATATAATGAAAAGAAGAAATAAATGTGTTAGTATAAAAATGTCTTTCACTGTGTCCATAACTGGAAGCGGAGCTTCCTTGACAACAAACTATTCCCCAACTTTGGAACTTCAAGGAGACTATGAGTGCGGTCTTTTATATTTTTCAACGTTTAACTCAATTCCCAATATAGATGAACGAAACAATAAGTTTTATTATGGTGATAATGAAATAATCGAAATACCTGAAGGTTCTTACGAGCTTCAAGATATTTGTGATTATTTAAAAAGCAACATCAAGAACACTGTACTTAAACTTACTTGCAATAACAATACATTGAAAACACGTATTTTTTGTTCCAAAGATGTTCATTTCAACAAAGGGAAGTCACTGGGTAAAATTTTAGGTTTTGGAACGAAAACAATAAATGCTAATATAAGTACTGATTCAGAGTATCCTGTAAACATTCTATCAACTACCATTGTGCGGATCGAATGCGATGTAGTTAGTGGTTCATTTGTTAATGGAAAATCAAGTCATATAATTTATGAATTTGTGCCAAACGTACCACCTGGTTATAGAATAATTGAAATTCCCAAAAATCTGATTTATTTTCCGGTTAATCAAAATTCTATTAACGCCATTAATATAAGACTGCTGGATGCTGATAATAAAGAGATAAATTTACGAGGTGAAGAAGTGCAACTATATTTACATTTTAAGCAAAAATGATAAATTTTAATAAAAACCCGACTACATCGTGTTCACAAATCATTTCTAAAAGGACATCTCCCAAGAGCGCACCACTTCATTTAAAAAGAAAGCTTACCAAAACTAACAAGGATTTCCTGAAACTAATTGGTTTGATAAAATGAATATCTTAAATATATCTCAACAAATGTCATACGATAACAGCATCGAAAGTTTTGAGTATCACTCGTACAAACCATACGTAACAAGTTTCAACAATAATGATGAAATAAGAATTCCTATCAATCAACAAGACCTGTACGTGCTTCCGTCGCTCAGCAGTTTGTATATCGAAGGGGACGTGAATGTGTATGATAGCACTACTAAAGAAAGAGTATCGAATGTACATTTTATTAATAATCCAGCATTATTCCTATTTCAAGATATTCGATACGAATTGAATGGCATTGAAATAGATAAAATTAAAAATGCAGGTGTAACTACAACAATCAAGTCTTATCTATCCTTAAATGAAAACGAATCAAAATATGCTCGAGTTTGGGGATGGTCCACTGAAGGCATAAAAATGCAGGTGGTGGAGCATTTTCTGTCTCCATTCCGCTGAACAAGATATTAGGGTTTGCTGAAGACTACGAAAAAATTATAATTAATTGTAAACATGAATTAGTGCTTTTAAGAAGCAATACGAATCTGAATGCAATTAAATTAAACTCGGGAGAAGTACTGGATGATATTAAAATTACTAAAATTATTTGGAGAGTGCCTCACGTTAAAGTGTCCGATCGTGAAAGAATAAATTTATTAAAGTTCTTAGAAAAAGATAGACCTATTCCATTAGCGTTTCGTAGTTGGGATCTCTATGAATATCCATTACTACCTAAAACACGAAAGCATACTTGGTCTATTAAAACTTCATCCCAAATAGAGAAACCACGATTTGTTGTAGTTGCCTTACAAACAAATCGAAAACATAACAGTCAATTGTCCATGGCTGAATTTGATCATTGTCACGTACGAGATGTAAGGATATTTTTAAATTCATCATATTATCCGTACGAAGGATTAAATGTCAGTTTTGCGGATGACAAATTTACCTTATTATCCGAACAGTATGTGAGATTTCAACAGTCTTATCACGGACGTCGATCAGAGCCGTTGATGAGTTTGAAGGAATTCAGAGACATAGCTCCTTTATTTGTTATCGACTGTTCGCGACAACATGAAACTTTAAAAGGTTCGATCGATGTGAGAGTTGAAATCGAAACAGACCATGAAATCGGTATTTCATCCGGTCCGGTGATCAAACAGCTGCTTATTGCTTGATTTTAAACGATTGTATATTCGAATACAAACCTTTGAGTAATATTGTAAAGAAACTATCATGATGAACAGCCAAACAATTTTTGTAGATCTTCAAGGATTTAAAGATTGCAAAAATAATTTTATTGTAAAAGAACTAGCTATAGCTACCGAAGAACATACTCATGTATTTTTAATAAAACCTCCCTACCCGTTTACTACACTAACTGAAAAAGAAAGGAAACATGTCTTTTGGGTTGAAAAGAATAGGGGTTATCGGTGGAGTGAAGGATATATTGATTACAGAGAATTTCGGAGAACTATTAAACCTTATTTAAATGACAGAAAAATTATAGTAAAGGGCGAGGAAAAGATAAAATGGATTCATGATTTATGTGGTCACAATAATATTACTGATATAAGTTATTTAGGTGTCCCTAATTTAGTCACTCTTTGTAATAATTATTGTAAAAATATGTTAGTTTATAATTGTTTTACACATAAGAAAATTTGTGCATTAAAAAATGTTTTGTGTATACGAAAATGGTGTGTAGATAATAAAGCAAATTTATAGTTTTTAAATTAAACAATGTACCTACTGAATTATTTTGTTTTACTTATACCCTAACCTAAGATTTTCATAAGTATTTCATAAGTTCATAAACAGGTAGGACGAAAAATCAAAAAACCGAATGTTTCACCACATAATGTCTTTATTTGACACTGAGTAGACTATCTTACAATACATTTCTATTAACTACATATAAAAAAATACAATTATACTTAACTATAAATATTCATTACATAGAGTTTTCGAGATTTTTCTTATTAATGTCTCTGTCATGTCGGAAATTTCATCCACTGGTTCGGTAACGATGTATTGCGCGCTGAGCAGCACGTCCGTGTCTTTTTCGTTTTGGTTAGCTTCCCGTATCATCGAACAAGAAGGTTCGCTCGTGAGGTCGATTATTCGTATTTGTATCAATTTTAAGCCTTTAGCTCGTTCTTTGTTGATGACGTAGGATTTAACACATCTTGTCTTCTTTTTTACTGGTTCAGTCTTTTTCTTCAGCCTTTTTTCCCGTAATCTCTGAGTTGTTTAAGGCTTTTCAATTTGGTTCTTGTCCAGTATATCCTGACAAGCCTGTGTTAATCCTTCCCATGGATCATAGTTGAACTGTGATAACATAATAGGCGTGTCATCGGAGTTCTCCAACGGGTCTTGAGCACACTGAGATAAAAGTATATCAGAACGGTCTGCCATTATCTGTAAAAAAAATACATTATGTTAAAGTACGCATTAATTTTGTAGAAGTAAAGATTTTGTTATGATTTATGTAAATCTAATAATAAATATTGAAACTTACCAAGTAATTATTCTCGCTGTGTGTATCTCTTAACAAAGCTGTTTGAATAATGACTCAAATGCAAGTTTACTAGGTAAAGAAAGTTTTGAGAGTGCATTAATTGTAGTGTCAGCAAATAAGCATGTGCGTGTTTCATGCAATTTATTAAATAAACATCCTCGCCTAAATTTGTAGTATCATCAAATTATACGACCTAAAATCTAAATAGGTATCACCTACCTACACGTGCGCAAATGTTGCGAAACTATTAATGTATGTTTTCACAGTTGTGTACAATGAAACAACAAATCATTGGTAGTTTAAAATTTATTTAATACTTATTTAACAAATACATTTTATAATCATGTTTTTTTTAATTGTACAAAACATAGTTTAAAATACAGTAGGTAAGTGCTAGTCGCGGCTTAAGAGTAGAAGGTTAGTCAAAAGTAGGTATTTACCTAAATAAAAAAGTAAAGAGATTCCAATGAATTAGTTAACTAACTCTTTCAAACGAGAGAATTACAACTTCTATAACATTTTATAATCTAAACATAAGAACTAATTATTTCAACCCAGACTATTTAATATCATCAAATTATGATACGGTACAAGACTAAGACTCACTTATCAAAAAGAATATAACAAGTTATTATAATACAGGTCAGAACTTAAATTATCGACAAATTAAAAGAAGCTGGATTTATGTCCCCAAGCCAATGTACTTATATTATTTTTTAATATGATACGTTTGTCATCGTTAGATGATAAAGCTACTTTATTTACCGATTGAGTAAATATTTCATGCTTCAACGATTTAAATACTACATTAGTTTTTTTAATAACTTTGTTGTGCAATAGGACATTATTGTAATCTTTAAAAAGTAACTGCTTAACAGCTGGTTTTTTTACACCTTTGGCTTTTTTGATTTCTTTATTTTCAGTTTTTATACAGTATAATTTTGATCTTAAACCAACAAATTCCGTTATGAGTTTTCCACCTAGTTCGTCTTTAAACAAACCAGGAACCTTTTTATTTTGTCGTTTAATGTTATACAAATTATTTTCATCGTAATTGCTTGTGTCAAAGTAAGATTCAAATTGACGTTTCAAATCTCTATACACATCCTTGGTGTGTATGGAGTACAAAAAGCTATCCGTATCTGTGTAACAAAGTTTTAAATTGTCACCGTAGAATGGTTTCATAATGGAATAATGAAATTTATACATATGGCTTTTAGAAATTTCTAAAACCGTAAATCCTATATAAATTGGTTTATCCAGTAATATCGACTCCGGTTTCATTTGCACTGCAACAAAATTCTCAGAAAACACAGTTGAGCTGTGATAATTGGGTCTTGCTATTAATTGCTGAGCAGTGTACTGTTTTTTTGTTTTATTTCTAGTATCAACCCATTGATTTACTAATTTTACATCAAGTCGTTTTTCCGGATCTTCTAGTGTTTTGCCGAAAATGCTATTATTCAAAAGTTTGAAAAAATCTTGTTCAAATGCAGACGTTGCCTTTTGTCGCAAGTCGGTATTAAGATCAATGTATTGCTTTAGATATGGGCTTTGTTTGAATTTTATTACTCTGTGGATTTTTTTTAGTTTCAAACCATAAGAAAGGCATGCTTTTAAATGCACATAGTGAATAACATAGTTAAATTTATCGTACAAATTTGGTATTAACTTTGATGTTTTAGAGCCAGGTGGAGTAAATTTTTGCGGACAAAAAGGGAGTTCATTGTGTAAATCATGCAACTGTTCGGGATATTCTAAATCTATTTCTAAAATATAGCCCTCTTCAGCATTGTCAGGCGTGTTTATAATTTCGTCGACATTAAATTCTGACGCATTTAACAAGCGAAAATCAGAATAAGGTAAATACGAGCACATTGCATATCCGTATAAATTGTTGCAGTCTATATAAAATAAGTAATTATCTGGAGAAGATGGATCGTAATCAGACAAGTATTTATTATTTGCCTTTGCATATCTAGTGGAAACTTGACAAACACCACCGCGGATACCCTTTTGGATTAACCGAATTATTTCCAAGTCTTCAATTAGTTCAAGTTTAACTTTGGTCAAAAGTAGCATAGCATCGAAGCTTAAACTCGGAGCCGTAAGATAAAACGAAGGATCTAAATTATAATTCGTTTTACAAGTATACCGAAATTTTTCAAATACATCGGCCAGTAAAAGGACGTCTGATTTTAAATATAACTTTGTATAATCTCCTAGATTATTTAAATTAAATGTTTTCCAAACACGCTCGGCATGTTGATAGTCAGATTCTGAAATAGTACACTCATTCAAACTACTGTAAAAACACTGGCGCGGAGGTAACTGTTTTTCTTTATACGATTCCCAGTTAGTCATGTATTCATAAGGGTATACCCCTTTGCGTCTTAATAACTCAAACTGATTTTTTTCAGAAAAACTTTTTGATAAATGTGTAAAATCCTGTGTATTTAAATTAGAAACCAGTTTTTCAAGGCTTGTCCCTAAAAATTTAAACGAGTCAACGAAGCGAACTACCATGTAATTATTATCGTCTGTTGTAAAAAACTTAGTGAACGATATATAATTTTCTTTATTTTTGGCTATAACCTTTATTGGTCCCGATATTTCTCCCAATTGCCTTATAAATAGATGACTATCGTAGCCGGATAAATTATGAAAAAATACAGGTACGAATTGTGGTAAGCGATATTTGAGATTACAGTAAGAATGTGCGGGACCGCGGTACCTGCCGGTTAAGTGACAGTGGTCCCTTACTCTATCGTCAAATAACAACTGATTGCAAAGATAACATTGCTTTGATTTAGAAAATGATTCGGATTCTTCTGCCGTTAACTTTTTCATTGGTATTTTGTTTTTATATAGTTTTAATATTTCAGATATGTCTTTCTTAAGATTCTCAATAAATATTTCAACACAATTTTGCCCAAGATAAGATACGTACCGATTCAAGGAACTGTCATATGAACAAACTACGTAATATGCAAATGCAGCCGGAACATGTTTTTGGAAGACGTTCGTAAAAATTGAAGTCGGTCCGTCTGTACTTGGCTGTAATAACGATTCGAAATCCGCGTAAATAACGAACGGCATGTCTTGCATTTTTTCATAGTTTTTAAACTGTATAAGTGTGCCGGGTTTTGGTAAAACAGTAGCAACGCCACCGCATATATGAGTATTAAATTTAATTTCGTTTTTAAAGAATACCATACAATCATCACAAAAAAATATTTTTCTGTGTTTTTTTGTTATTTGTGACCTGAACAAACGACTTAAATTTTTTATCCAGCAATAATGAGTTCGATTTCCCTTTTCTAAAAATAATAAATTTATATGGTTCTTTTTCTTATTTTGAGTGCGGTATAATGGGCCAACAATATTAGTGTTGTTTTTAACTCCATAAACATTAACACTTATACCGGGATTATTCTTTTCAAAGGTTTTTATATCTGAAAAATTTACAGGAAACGACATGTTTTTTGTATTGAGAACGTTCTCAAAGCGAGGATATGAAGAAGTACGGTGAGCATTGCTCTTAGCAGGAAACAATGCTGCCATTATGCTCCACAAAAAACAAAATTTATCACTATTTTGAACGTTAATGCAAGCTCGTTTTAGTTTTAAAGCTTTTGGTAAATCTATAAATTTGGATGCTTTTAAAGGATTATATTTATTAATGTTAATTTCTAAGTACGAATTACGAAGAAAAGACCAACCGCTGTCTCTTTCTTGCATTTCGTCAATTTTAGTTGAAATAATAGCTATTGCTTGAGAGAATATTTCGTCAAATACGTAGTTCTTATGTATGATAAAGTTCTCTGTAGCAAATGATTTTAGCTCGGATTTGTTAGAGTCATTAGTTCTAAGAGAAAATTCTGCAAATAATTCGAAGTTGACTTTAAGGCTGTTAAATGCTAGTTGTCGCGCTTGTATAAGTTGGCGCACGCGCGCACGCATGCTGCGCATGAACTCGGCTGGCGTCTGTACTCCTTCATCCCTAATGCGCAATCGTTAAGTAGCTATTCGACTACGGAAAGCGCTACTTATTTTATCAATGTCGTCTCCTAACTCTATTGCTGAATTATTTTTATGTGTATTACTTTTAAGATGAGCTGAGAAACTATTACTTCTAACTGATAAATCGCACACTGTGCAATATATCGTTCTTTTCGACATTCTAAAAAAGTTAAAATTTATCTACCTACCTACTTTGAGTGAAATTAAATAGACTGGGTGAAAACTAAGATATTTAAAAGTATTTCACTATTTTATTTTATTACCTTAAATAACTAATTACAAATTATCGAGGACTATTTTTTTTATTCGGGAAAAATGTACCGTCCTCTTCGAATGCCTCTCGCGCTCGTTTGATGAATTGCCGCAGTAGGTCGAGATGTTCGGCGTCGGAATTGGTCTGGTTCTTAAGCGATAGGACCGCTTTCTCCCAACGATCTTTCGGCTCCACAGGTCGTATCTCGTTCGTGTTGTAGAGGCGCAACTCCACGAAGAGATCACCAGGTAGAGTGGCGGTGCGGCGCAGGAGCCCGTCGGCCACTCGACGCGTCAGCACGGACTGCAGGCGGTTGGGCTGGGTGCGCGCGCGACTGCTCTCGATGTCCACGTCGTCGTCCAAGTCCAGCTTCCACCCTGAGGTTCGAGTTCGTTTTTCTCCACTCGAGCTCTCTGCTGACTTGCGTTTGGTAGATGTAGACTTTTTCACGGATGATTTAGTTCTGAAAAAAAAACAACATTTGGATTTAAATATTTTGAAACAGTTTTAGTTATATTAGTTGGAACAAGAGATTAAATAAAAAAAACATCATTCTGCGAATATATAAACTCGTAAAATTATAAAACTCCGACCGGAATACAATAGCAGAAATTCTATGTAAGTATATCTTTGCTCGTATAAATGTATAAATATTTGTTTTAAAATATAAATGATTCCCGCGCATTTAAAATAGATAGGTACGAGTACATTACAACGCAAAGTAAATACCTCAGTCATATAAAAGTCATTAAAAACTTACGGTTTATTAACTGATTCGTCTTCAGACTCGTAGACTAAATTTTTGGCTGCTTTTCGATGTCTCGGTTTCAACCTGCCAACAAACAATGAAATTATTTATTTATTAGGTCTGCCAACATTATTACACAAACAACTAATTAGTTTAAAACGGTAGATATTTTCACTTGTTTCAATACTAACTGGCATATTACTTTGTGTATGAAATCTCACTTTTTACATTAAATATTATTATCTACATAAACAGTTTCAATTATTTTAGTTGGAACGAGTGATAAAAAAATACTGCAAATATAAACTGTTAAAATTATAAAACTCCTGCCGAAATACAAAACCAGAATTTCTAAGTATGTCCGTGCTCGCATAAATTAATAAACATTTGTTTAAAAACAGAAGTGACTCCCGCGCATTTAAAGTAGATAGGTACATTCAAACCCAAAGTAGGTAAATAATACCTCAATCGACATGAAAGTTAATAAAAACTTACGGTTTATTTACTGATGATTCGTCTTCAGACTCGTAGACAAAATTTTTAGCTGCTTTTCGAGGTCTCTGGTTCGACCTGTCAACAAATAATCAAATCAGTTTGGTAATCATTTAATTTCACTACTAAAATGTTACTTTGTATATGAAATCTCACCTTTTACAAGATTTTTCCTCTTCAGAATCTATGTCTTCGCGTTTATTTCCGTACCGCTTGGCAGCTGCTTTTGTATCGCAATAATACTCAATGTCCGACCTGTAATATTTAAAACAGATAATAGTTATAAGACGAAATTATTATGATGTAGGTAGGTACTAAATGTATTCAACATACAATAACGTTAAACAGGTAACAAAAATAACGAAGATAGGTACTGCAACGATTCATATACCTATGCTTGAAACATATTCATACAAATCTACTCTCTAATTCTCATAAAATATCGGTACAACGAAAAAGTGAAAAAAAAAAAAACTTACGAACATTATTTCGTTGCTGTAGATTGTTCTTGAAGCTGAAGAATACCTTGAAGGTTGATGAGCACTATGTGGCAGTACTGAAGAATTTAAATTTTATCGATTTAGACCTCTTAATTTATCCAAAAATAATGCAAGATCAGCAAAAGAGGTAGTCAACATTTTTCCTTTTGTACCGCTTAGTAAACGAGTAAAATATAACGCATAGTTACAAAAGTAACCATCAAAAATTGGGTTCACGATCACTGGCCTAATATTTTGTAGAATCAGCGATTACAAAATGTTCCACCTTAAAATTTGTGAAAAACAAAAGTTTCGATTTACCACAGACGTCCGCATAATTGCTGTACAGTCAACGTAAAAATTATATTATTATGATGAAATTTATTTCTTTTCATATTATGATACTTTTCTAGTTACCTACATAACTTATATTATTTCTTAACTTGTCAAGCGTCAACTGTCCTACCAGCGGATATAACAATAGAAAAACTATTGTGTCTAGTGTTTGTAGCATGATGACCGTTTAAACATTCTATGCAAAGGTACAAGTGATCATATTAACCGATCGTGTGAGGAGCTATGATGTTAATAACTATTTGCATTATTTCGTGTTTTTCATTGTTTGTTCATAGAAACGATAACGTTTAATATTATTCTCACAATATCATAAAACAAAGTCCTCCGCCGCGCTCGTATGTTTGCGTTAAACCCAAAAACTACACCATAGGTTTTAATAGATAGATTCATAAGTAAGGTTAAGATAAACTTACCCCTGATGCTACCGGGTGGGTTTCTAATGATTTTATAGTATAGAGTCAATTATTAACATGATTGCTCATTAGCAAAATAAAAGTATAGTGTTTCAACATTTGTTAAGTAATTTTTACTACTGACGGTACTTACATGCTCAAAACTGTGGTTTCAGCAGTAACTTTATACTTGCATTATGACTTATAAGATTAGGGTCCCTTACAATTTCAAACCATTTTATCGCCCTAGTTAAATTGCTGAGAGAGTATTTAAAAACATTATTATACACTTGAATTAATTATTTAAACATTTAGTTCGATTCCTGGTCCGGTCAATGTGGAAAACGAACTTTTTTTATATTGTCTCGGGTCAGGGTGTTATAGTACCATCGTTGTTTCTGATTTCTGTAACTCAAGAGAATTCGGTACTTACCACACGATCAGAGCAATGTATGTGCAACATCACATATTCTATTTTTATTATTATTTTATTAATATATTCGATAAAATTACTACAATAATACTAATATATCGTCGGCTTATTGCAAGAACTCATTAACTACAAAAAATCATTTAGTGCAGTTCAAAGCACAAAGGAATTGATTTGTATGCGTTTAATGTTATGCAAAAACACACTATCTTCCAGCTTTTCAAATTAAGACGTTATAACCAACACATAAAGTCGATAACTTCTATTTTCTGTTTTGTGGTGGCCCGAAATTCACTAACCAGCAATAGTGGTTTTTAGTGATTAAGAAATGTGTGAATGTTCCTTTCTAGTAAATAAAAAAAGATATTAAGGGTATTTAGTGACTTTTTAAGAACACGTATGTTTTACTTACATCACTGTAAGTGACGACTGGCTAAAAATAATTATCTGCATATAATTAGTTCTGTTAAAACATAATGTGCCTCGAAAGGGTTTAAAAGAATCTTAATGACTTTTATCATATTAAATTACCAGTAGTACCAATATCATAGTTATTTGGCTAAAAATAATTAATGTCTTTTAACAATAAATAGCGCTCAAAAATTATCATTTTTATTTAAATTAAATGCAGTTTATTACTTCTTCAGATATTCAGATATATAGTGAGTGTTTTTTTACGAAAATGATATTTAATTACTTCTTGTTCACGTATTTTAATTTAGTCTTTTTAATGCGCGCACAAACCAACGTGATGCGCGCTGTACAGAACGAGCAGGGGGCGCGGGGGCGGGGCCCCTCTGGCGAGGGGTGCAGACGTGCGGCCGCGTGGCCACGGCTTCGTCCATTCCGGCGTGGGACGTCTAGTACCTTGTACTGTGCGTTTGGATTACTAGCAGTTAGTGATTTCTAGCAAAATGGATCGAAATTTTAATTTTAAACCCGGTAGAGCTAGTGCTATATTAACAATGTTGGATAATAAGTAGTATTATTAGTAAGTAGTAGTAAGTAGTATTATTACTCCGGTCTTCAAAGGCAAGGGAACGGTGCAAGAGTGCGGCAACTACCGCGGTATACAGGTCATGTCCCACACCATGAAGCTCCTTGAGCGGATTTTGGACTCCCGGATCCACCATGGCTGCTGATGTATGCTGAAGATATCGCACTGGTAGACGCAGACAGAGGCAGGCTGGTGAGACGCGTGAACGAGTGGAAGCAGTCGCTTGAAAGCGGTGGTCTGAAACTCAATGTGGCGAAGACCGAGTACTTGGCCTGTAACTCTACATATCCAACGCCTGTCCGCATAGGCGGAGACAAGGTCGAGCGCACGGACCAGTTTAAATACCTTGGATCTGTACTTCACGCGTCGGGAGACATTGATTGCGACGTCAAAGCACGCATTGCTGCTGCGTGGGCCAAATGGCAAGAAGTGTCTGGTGTCATTAGTGACAGAATGCCTGTTAAGCTTAAAGGACAGATCTATAAGTCCATCATTAGGCCTGTCCTTTTATATGGCAGCGAAGCGTGGCCGGTACTTGAGCGACACAAGCAGGAGCTGCGTGTCACGGAGATGAATATGCTGCGGTGGATGTGCGGAGTCACGCGAAATAAACGCGCGAGGAACTCGCGCATCCGCGGTAGCCTTCGTGTCCGTGATATTGCAGAGAAACTGCAGGAGAGTCGCCTACGCTGGTACGGCCATGTTTTGCGAAAACCGGCAAGCTACGTAGGAAACAAATGTCTGGCCATGCCGCCACCGCCAGGTCCTGGCAAAAGGGGTAGACCCAAGAAATGCTGGCTTGACGTCGTGAGGGCTGACATGCGTGCAAATAATCTCACAACTAGAGACGCTCAAGACCGCGCGAAGTGGAGGAGTAAATCAAGGAAAGCGGACCCTGGGCTCCAAAGCAATGGCTTTGGACGCAACCGGGATTGACCGATAAGATGAAAAAAAAGAAGAAAGAAGTTTTGTAGAGTTTTTTTTTGTTACTGAGTTTGACATTTATACATTCACTCAAAATCAAAACTAACGCGAGCGAAGCTTTGCTTATTCAGTTTATTAACAATTTGTGTTTATACGAAGGCTGAATATAAATAAATAAATAAACAAATGAATATAGAATTTAATATTAACATACTTTACTTGTCAAAAAGTACTAGTAATTTACTGGCAAAAGTTTGTGTTAAAATTTATGCGAAATTGTAATTCAAAATTAGTATTCTGAATGAGTTAATTTTCTTTTATTTAATATTTTAAACAATATTTTGATTTTTGCCATAAATTTAAATGATGTTCTTTCAGAAACGAAGTCCCTATTTAATTTTGAAATCTAAGTTCAGAAATTGTTAAGTGAAGATTAGTAATAAAATGTTTATGGCAAGAAGTCATTAACTGGTTTTTTAGCTTTTAAAAAAATTACACTTGTGCTAGAAATATATTTTTTGTTGATTGGCACCTAGAGTCGCTGTGCGATTCTAGGTGCCAATAAACTTTTAAAAATAATTAGAAATTATTTTTTGGTACGACCAAACGGGCTAGAGCCGCTGTGTGGTTCTAGGTGCCATGAAAATTTTGAAAATAATTATCAAGTAGGTATTTATTGGTACGACCAAACGGGCTAGAGTCGCTGTGCGATTCTAGGTGCCAATAAAATTTTAAAAATAATTAGAAATTATTTATTGGTACGACCAAACGGGCTAGAGTCGCTGTGCGATTCTAGGTGCCAATAAAATTTTAAAAATAATTAGAAATTATTTATTGGTACGACCAAACGGGCTAGAGTCGCTGTGCGATTCTAGGTGCCAATAAAATTTAAAAAATAATTAGAAATTATTTATTGGTACGACCAAACAGGCTAGAGTCGCTGTGCGATTCTAGGTGCCACTAAAATTCTGGAAACAATTAGAAAGTACATCATAGTGGGCTTAGTAAATCTGAAAGTTGCTAAGTGTTAGTACGATCAATCGGGCTAAAATTATTACCTTGAGCAAACGGTCGCTGGCATAAAGAGCATTGGTGTTATTATAGTGTTTTAGTGTACGTTGTGTGGTGACTAGACTCAAAGGATTGGTTTAAGGTATGTACCTATAGTAGAATGTAGAAATATCATAAATACATAAACTTGATCCACAAATGATCGAACAAAAATATATGGTGCGTTCAACTGAATCGTAAAACAGGTTCTAGATTCCAATTCACTTTTTTTTGGTTATAATTGTTCGTTCTAATTAACTTTCTTCGAATGAGCGGACGCAGGAAGCGAATGAGAAGAAAGTGAATTAGAACGAACAATTATAACCTACTGATAGGTAATATATTTAGGAGTTATAAGATATTTTTAAGTTTTGTGTCATCATATAATTTTTTCCTAATATTGTGGATTATACGCAAGCCGAGGTAGCGGGAGACACCTGTGATTTGTATGAAATACACTTCTGTCACGCGGATTTACAACTCTGTGACGTACTTTTTACAATGAAATTATTCAATAAATATGTTATTTAATCGTGCACAGCCATTTTGTGTATAGTACAATGCATGTTGAAGTACAGTTTAGAAAAAATAATGGTAACTTCCTTGTTTTTTTTTTACTGAATGGTGGAGACACCTTTTTGTAGGTTAAAAAGAAGAACGACCCACCTAAAGAATTTTAATACTCCTTGCGCAGTAATTTGGAACATTTATAGCACCCTTTATTTGTTGGACGTTTACATACAGCATTGCCCCTTCTTCTTTGAAAGATACAAAGTGGAAAATGGCATTCCTCGGAGTAATATTCTACGTACCAATAGATTTTTTGGTAATGTATAGCTTATCGCATATTACCTTAAGAGACCTCCTCAAAATAGTTGTCGTGATCAATGACTATTTACAGGTCCCCTGTCAGATGTATCACATACGATACATACATAATAATTGTTTTGCCTATTTTGTCTGACAGGGAACCGGCAATTATTATTGCAATAAGTATTAAAAATTTAGTAAAATAACTCTATTGACTGACCATCTGCAAGTCTCTGTCGTGTGGGGACGGTGTGTCTGGTGGTAAAGAATATATTTCCCCACCGCCAACGTGTCGTAAAAAGCGACTAACCCCTGTAGCACGAGACGGGCAGCAGCGTCTGCGTGCGAAATCTTATAAAAAACTGCGCTCGCCAACCCGCCTGCCAAGCGTGGCGAGTATTGGCAATCCCCCCCCGATGAAAATCATTGGGGGAGGCCTGTGTTCAGCAGTGGACTTATTATGACGGAAATAATGAAGTCTCTGCCAACAGATATCTTAAATTCCTTTATCTGGTCCATGATACTAATTCCGTCTTAAGTTTTTCATAAATAGTAATTAAATTAGGTTAATACATTGACTTATATATTACTTCGTAAGGACAGGGCGGAACGCATGTTAAACTGTTGCCACTAACGTGGCCCTAAAGTGATCCTCTTTAGACCGAAGTGACGTAGTCGGCTGTCGGCTGTCGTCGAGAGCGAAGGTACGTTAAAATTGGGAAAATGATAAGATTTTTCGTGTTCACTACGACAAAAGCACAACTAATAAAAAGTACGACTTTTAATATGTCAGGTAAGTCGAAAATATGTTAAATAAGAAACATATTTACATTGTTTTAGAAATTTTGTTTCCATAATCTCAACGTTTGGCATAATAGAAAGCAACGCATGGTGTGTTGCTGTTTAATCGTTTACGACACAGTTTAAGGTAATTCTAATAGATGGCGTCTGTAAGCCGTATCTTTACTATTTAAATCAATGGGTTAATAGCAGTTAGTTGTGTACTTTGATTATTTATCATTCTCATATAATTATTATTAGCAAAAACCCTATTACGAAAAAGTACTTACATATTCAATATTGAATTTAAGAAGCCACAAATACAAATTTATTCAGAAATAAAACAGCTACTTTCTATTTCCATAGATTACATTTCCCAAATATCTAACATAAAAACTTAACTTAAACTAAACTTAACTTCTATCAAATATAAAAACATTTCAGAATTTAATACTTACTTATTTATAAATCCAATATAAAAGACCTTTAACTTTATAAAGAAAAAATAATACAGAATTTGTGAGTAGGCGTGTGGTAAGAAAATTGCCGCCATGCGACACCCGATAATAACAAACTTCTCTTCCTTTCGGCACCAACAGACGACAAAATTTGGGGGCAGCTACTAAGAATCTTCTAAACGCGCAATTATTTTACAAACTATTGACGTTTTTTTGCCGAGGGCAGCAAAATGCTCAAATCGCGCCTTCTTTAGGGTTAACATTTATTTCAAAGATGACCCGAAATCGTGTAAGTATTACCTACCGGCTTTTACCTTGTCCAAATAAAATAATGTATGATTTTTTTTTTTTTTTTTTTGGTTCCATTCTTTCCTTCCTCGATGGTTGGAAAAGGCAAAGGCTTTCGCCATACAGCCAGGTCTTATGTTAAAATGTATCTTCAATGTATTTTTTTTTAATTTAGAGACGTTCATCAACCGTTTCACAAATAATGTTTAAAGCTCTTCTACAGTTGAAATTATGAAATTATATAGGGCTTTATAGTTTTCTTCATTCTTGAGAAGTTCCTGTAGACGGCGCGGGATGTCTTCAGGCCTTTTATAGACTTCTAATAAATCTTCAATCAAGATAAGTCTTTGAAGTGAGAATTCAGAACACTCAAAGAAAATGTGATGGAGAGACTGAATTGGTTCATTACAAAATGTGCATGACGGGGAGGTAATCATGTTCATTCTATGCAGATGTTCGTTAAAACGACCATGCCCAATTCGTAACCGAGAGATTAATGAGTAAAATTTTCTGTTCTTGAAAGTTCCTTTAAAGAACCAGGGCACTCTTATATCATTATTTATTTCTCTATACCAGGTTCCTTTTGCTTGAAGAGTTTCCTGCCAATGCTCTGTCCATTCTCTCCGTGACGATTCTTTTATAAGAGTAGTGCAATCTGAATGTGGTAATTTAATATTCTTTGCAGGAACTAGATCCGAAGTATTTGTTATAAGTTTAGCAAAATAATCTGCTTGCTCATTGCCAGCCACACCTATATGCGAAGGAGTCCAAAAAAATATGATATCTTTACCCTCATTAATTAGCTCGACATACTTTTCTTTGATTTTTATAATTAGGTAATTTGTTTTAGCATTGTGGCATGGATTAGACAGTGCTTCTAAAACGCTCATACTATCTGATATAATAATCCACTTTTGACTGTCAAATTTTTCTATGTACTGTAAGGCAGCTAATAAGGCACATGCCTCGGCCGTGTATATACTTGTAACGGTAGGTAATTTTATTCCATGACCAGTCTTTAAGCATGGATCATAAAATGCCATAGAAACATTTTCTACCGTTTTTGCACCATCCGTATAAATCTGCCTGTATCCTTCCCAATCATTAAGTTCATTATGTACAACATATTTACAAAACAGTTTTTTATTAATAATAATCTTCATTTCAAAAAATTTACTTTGATAAAGACCACTATAACATGGTAATTCATCACTTGTATGAACATTGTTTTCGTCTTTTAACTTTTTAACATCTCTTAATGCTATATTTAAATAGGAAGTGAAATTAGCATTAAATAACTTTCTTAATAATATACTATTATTTACAACCAATAATTTCATCAAAAATATTTTCCGGAGATAATCAAACCGTATATCTAATGGAGGCAAATTGCATTCAATTTGCATTGAATTAATCGGTGACGTGTTCATAGCACCTAAGATAATGCGTAAATTTTTATTTTGGACTTTATTAAGTTTCTCGACGAGCTTTTTGTCTGATGCAAAACAAAAGAAAGCGTATTCGAAATGGCTTCTCACCAGAGATTTGTATAATACCAGCAGTATTTTAGGGTCAGCACCCCATTGAGTACCAGTTAGAGATTTAAGAATATTAGTAGCTCTGAGTGATCGTTCTATGAGACAGTCGACATACATTTTCCAGGAGAAGTTTTGTTGGAAAATAACACCTAAAAATCTTGCACACATTTCTGTTGGCAACTCTTCATTATTATATTTTATGTTAGAAATAGGCAATTGAATGTTACGTTTCTTAAAAACTACAACTTTGCTTTTGCTTGCATTTACATCTAAGTTCAAATAAGTTAAATACGAGTGAAGTTTAACAAGCACGCTATTCAATTTGTCTATAAGATTTGTAAGATTTGAACCTTGTGTATAAATAGCTAAATCATCTGCAAATTGCAAATTTGTTATGTCAGGATCAGGTCCTAAAATTTCATTTAATCTATAAATATATAAAATATACAACAAGGGGCTCAAAATACCCCCTTGGCAGACTCCTTTGTAAGACAGCCTAGGTCCATACAATTTATTGTTTATCTTCACAAAAACCTTACGTTTATTTAAGAATTCGTACAACCATGTCACAATTTTATTGGGAATTCCTAAAGAAAGTAGCGTAGTTGATAAAACTGAAAGATTTACATTATTAAAGGCACCTATAATATCAAAAAATACACATACTAAATATTTATTTTCAGTCAAAGCTTTTTGTATATCTGTAAATAAACATCCCAAACTCTCACGAGCCGAACGACCACGTCTAAAACCAAATTGATTGTTAGGAAGTAAGTGATTGCTTTCAATGAAAAACTCTAGACGTTGCTTTAATAACTGCTCAAATACTTTACCTACGCATGACGTGAGTGCAATCGGACGATATGAATCGGAACTATCTTTATTTTTACTTGGCTTTAAAACTGGAACTAAACAGTCCACCTTCCACTCTTCAGGGATTGTATTACTCTTCCATAACCCGTTAATAATAGAAAGCAATTTTGATAAATTATCTTTAGTAAGTTTTTTAAACATCTTGTAAGAAATATAATCTAAACCGCAAGTAGTGTCCTTTCGCGACTTAACAGCTGAGACTAGTTCAGATAAGCTAAAAATGTCTGTTAAGTAACTGTTAGCTGAGGTATTATTGCTTGAAGTATTATAGTTATTAGGAGGTGGAGCTTCTACATGATCTGGGGTATATTTCCTTAAAAATTCATTAACCCAAGGTGGACATTCATTATTCTGTAGAAACCTAGAATCGCTACTTTTATTAAACTTTCTCAGGGTATTCCAAATTCGAGATACTGGAGTCAGTCTATTAATATTTGAGCAGAACTCTTTCCAGTTCTCACTTTTTTCAGTGTTAATTATGCGTTTTTTTAAAGCCTGTAATTTTTTAAAATTAACATAATTTTCAGGCGAAGGGTCAGTTTTAAACTTTATAAAAGCTTCTTTAGAGTTTTGTACAGCGCTAGCGCAACGTTCATTCCACCAAGGAACCGAAAGATGTTTAAAGTTACTACGAGACGTTTGTGAAACGGAACGATTGGTATTATTTTTGTTGTAATTTGGCATTGACATATTTACAGCAGATTTGATAGTGTCACAAAAAAAATTGTATGCTTCAAGAGGACGATTGTTGTAATTAAAAGTCGGAAAATCATTTAACATTTCATTGACTGTGTCTGAATAGTGTTCCCAGTTTACTAATCGAAGGTTGGGATGATCAGGAATATCAGTTCCTGAAGCAACAAATGTTTGCAATGGTGTACATACAGCAAATAGTTGCATTGAAGTTAAGGTGGGTAAATGATAACTACCTAAAGGATCATCATAGACTTTCCAGTCACAATTTAATGCCAAACAAGAGCTTACCATAGTTAAATCCAAGCCATTCGGTCTCCAACTGTGTGAACCTACAGTTGTTACTTGTTGGTCATTTAACAGTACTAAGTCACAGTCATCTAAATTATCAAATATATTTCTACCTCGAGGGTCTATGGAGTTGCATCCCCAAATTGTGTGATGAGCATTGAAATCTCCAGCTACAAAAATAGGTTTTGGTAAACTATCTATTAGATCTGTGAACTTCTTAATGTGAAATCTTGGTGAGCTGTTGTTTGGACAGTAGACTGAAACTATTGTGTATTTCTTATTATTAATTGTTACCTGGATTGCTAGATTTTGTAAAGAATTATCAAAAAAAGTTGGGAGCCTGACATACTGAATGCTTTTATGAATTATAATAGCAACCCCATTATGCTCATTTCCACAGTCATTTCGTTCTATGTGATAACCTTTAATTTTAAATTTTTGGTGAGGCTTGAGCCATGTTTCTGATATTAAAGCTATATCTATGTAGTTATCATAAATATATTTTTGAAATAAATTGCGACTGCTCAGTATGCTCTGAGCATTCCATTGCATTATATTTAAATATTGTTCTGTGAACTTAGTAACCTTTCTTTCTTACTGAGAGTTTCTGATAGAATACCTAAAATATTTTTTGATGAAATTATTGTCTCATTTGTTTTGTTCAAAGTAATTATTTTAATTATAGTTTCTATTAAAAGATTCATTGCTGATGCATCAGTATTTAGTATGTCAAGTAAGTTGGTTTGAGGTTTTTTGTAATCTTTAACAGTGGTCTTTAGTTCTGGGAAATTTTTCTTATCAAACAGATTTGCATAAGTGGGTGCTTTGTGTTTAATTCTGTTCTCTTGAATTTTCTTTTGTTTGATGGGGCATTGACCAGAAATACTAATGTGATTACCATTACAATGAGCGCAAACAGCATTCTCTTTGGTGATTGTGCAGTCTTTATAATTGTGGTTATTGTTGCAGATTGAACATCTCTCATCATTTTTGCAGTATTTAGAAATGTGTCCATACCTCAAGCAGCGATAACACTGCTTTACCGGTGGTATATATTGCATGATGTTATGTCTCCATCCCTCGAGGTCCACAAAATCCGGCAGGGAGGTTGCTGCGAATGTGATGGCAACTGTTGGAGTTGGCTGACGGACGAAACCATTTGCTGTAGCAACTTTTCTGAAAAAACGACGGATGCTTATAATTTTCTTAGTGCTGCTTAGAAGAGTGTATATTTTCTTATTTGTGTACTTTACTGGGACATTACGAATAATGCCAGTTGTTTCTGTTGATGTTGCTGGTATTGTGGCTGCAAAGTTATTTTCTTTCAAAAATGTTTTATTTATTAAGAATGCATTGGCCAATCCTGGTTTTTCAAAATATACGCCGATTTTGTATTTATTGAGAGCCCTTAAGTACTTGATACCCTTATTATATCTTCTTATGCAGTTTGAAATGGAAAGAAGATCTCTGCTGCCTATTGGTGTCTCACTGCCTACTGCTTGTACAAAGACGACAAACTCTGTTGCATTTGAATCCTCTGGATACATTCGAGTATAGTCGGTAACATAATATGGGGCATGGTTACTCTCCTGCTCTCCCTCGTCCTCCGACTCCGATGTTGTGCTGGTAGAGTCTCGGTTGAGACCCCCCGAATCCTGATCAGGAACATCATCTTTTTTTCTTTTTTTCCCTGCTCGCCTCCCCATCGTCTTAATTGCGGTTAAGACTCTTAATTTAACAACTTTTTTAATTATTGAAGTTAAAAAATTTAAGGAGCCCGCCTTTACTCTTCGAAGTTCCCGCGCTTTTTTCAATAATGTATGAAAAAGAACTGTAGGAATCGTGGCCTGAAGCTGACCGAAGCCACTCAATCGAGAGTCAACTTTATGTTTAAAGTAGGTACCCATCAAAATAATACTCCCTAGAGAAAGCAATAACGTAATACTAAGTTATTCAAACCCGTGTTTTAATTCCTTACCTCCTTAGCACAATCCCGGAATGTTTTCCATGTTTGTGACAAACGGCGGAAATCTTTTGATTCGTTCTAGGTGCTGAAAAGTTTTGAAACGTGGAAAAACTAATTAAAGAACTTAAGAGCTCACAGCTTAAGGTAATATCTAAATTGGCCTAAAGTAAAATATGCGAGTTTTATACAATCCTTTCAATATTTAGTTGGCAAGATTTGTTGATAAATAAGACCTGGCTGTTTGGCTCTAATTAAACAAAGAACAATAGGTAATTGTTTATGTAATTTGCATAGAACGTGGTAGACCTACAAGAAATGTGATGGGACAAATTAGTAACCGTTTTGTTCTGTTAAGTTAAGACGTGAAATCAAAATCGATTAATAATATTAAAAAGAGGAAGGTAATGTTTGTTTGGATGTAGAAAGTAATATCCGAAATTCAACTTAATAAATATTAGACAACATCACATAGGTACGTGTACATTGCTCTGATCCTGAGGTAAGTAGCTAATGCGCTTCTGTAATCAAAATCAGAAACAACGACGGTACCACAACACCCAGACCTAAGATAACATAGAAAACATCGTTATCTACATCGACCCGACCGGGAATCGATCCCGGGACCTCAGAGATAGCGTGAGTCCGGCCGGCATGCTTGCCTCTTTGCCATGGAGGTCTTTAAAAACAGATCATTAACCAATATTAATAACAAGCCGTCAGGTAGACTTAGAAAACACTATGCTCTAAATCGAAAGGTCGTGATGGTCATGCTACTTTCTATTCAGAAAAAAAATACATTATCTCTCGGGATGCGAGATAGATACAAAAGGCAGTACCTAATCACTGTGGATGTTTTAGTTTAGCTTGTCACAAAATATTGAATTTGATTAAGTATAATATTTCCTTACAAACGGCATTCGACTGTGGCAAAGATGGTGCTAATATTTGCTTAGTTTATCTAATTCCACTCAATACGCAACAATTCAGTTTTACATAAAACAACTAATTAAGTATTACTATAGTATTCACCTTGGTCCTATGTTTATGACTACCTATTAAATGTAATTCTGGTAAAATAAAATAATTACGTGCCAATAAAAATCCTTAAGTATTAGTATAGAATCTATATTTGCTATAAAAATGGTTACAGTGGGTCTTATAAATAAGTATGATGTCATGTAGTTCAGCACCTTTAGATTTGTCATTGAAAGCGTAAAAAATTTATAAAATTAATTATGCTTGTGCATCGTCCGAATAGATTCTGCAAAATAATTATTAATTATTATAACAAACATGTAGTTACACGCAAGTGACTCCACTCAATTCACTGAATATTTTAGAGATTTAAATTAAAATAAAAGAATTTTTCCTTTTTGTCGTATGGTATCATTTCCTTACTGGTCACCCCGTCGTCGAGGCAACGTCAACACGTTTTTAATTTGTATTTTAGCATCAAATATTGTTTTTCTTCGACTTTTTTCATTAAACCATGCTTAAATAATGTCGCTCAGGCGAATTTGAGCCTATCAACAAAAAAATTTAAAACTCGAAACGCAAGCTGATACGTGCTCAATTTTGAAACCGGAAAAGCAGTAACGGTAACTCCCATTATTCATCATCTCAAAAGTCTGTTACCAACCGATCAGGTATGTACTTAAACACCCAACCTTCATAGTTTGCAATAGCGTCTTAGCTTTTTTTATGGAAAACGAGTCGGTTCAATGAAATCAAGCATTACTTACTTTATTATAACTAATGCTGACTACCCGCACTTACACAAAACGCCCATTCAGAGCAGTTTTTGGGTCTGTGTCGTGGCTCAAATAGTACGACATCAGGGCAGTTTATGGGACTGACCCGCGCTTACACAAAATGGCCATTCAGAGCAGTTTTTGGGACTGCGTTGCGGCTCAAATAGTACGATATCAGGGCAGTTTATGGGACTGACTCGCGCTTACACAAAACGGCCATTCAAAGCAATTTTAGGGACGGTCTCGCCGCTTAAATATATAAGATAAGATAAGATTTTATTCATAATATTCATTACATCACATTAGACAAAACGGCCATTCAGAGCAGTTTTTGAGACTGTGTCGCGGCCAAATAGTACGGCATCAGGGCAGTTTATGGGACTGACCCGCGCCTACACAAAATAGCCATTCAGAGCAGTTTTTGGGACTGTGTCGCGGCTAAAATAGTACGACATCAGGGCAGTTTATGGGACTTACCCGCGCTTACAGAAAAAGGACATTCAGAGCAGTTTTAGGACTGTCTCGCGGCTTAAATAGTGCGACATCAAGGCAGTTTTTGGGACTGACCCGAATAGCAAATGCCTTAAAGGGTTTTATTTGTGCATAGCCTGAGTTGTGAATCTCTTCACCTAACATCAGTCTTTTGACACTTTTACGATGAATTGGTGCACCTTTGATAAACCCTGAAGCAACTCATGGACATTTCTCGCATTTTGTGCGATGTTCAACACTCAGAGTCCGTCACAAGACGGAATTTGCTGCCATCTCTATTGAACAGGAGCTTAGAGATCACCCTTTTTGCACTTAGACTGACAAACCCTCTCTGGTGAGAATTTAGCCGAGACACTGATATCTGCAAAGACAAAAACTGTACCAAAACCGAAACCTTGTATTTTGCAACGATGCGAAACTGTCATCGCAACCTGGAGAACATTGGCCCACCGACAATGGCGCCGGGCTATACAGCAGCAATATACTCGCAATCAGACGCACGTCAACTCGTCAAAGACATCGCAGCTATCCAAATTTTATTATCAATGGTCACTTATTACATATTATACTGGATCGACGGTTATAAGCTCAGCTTTTTAGTCCCGTCAGCAAAAGTTGTCAAGCATTCAGACTCAGAGAGATTCCATTTTCACCAAGCATTTTAACAGCTACTCAAAACAGGGGCTGTTTCTGAATGTACTCCTTGCGAAGGGCAGTTTTTATCCAATATTTACATGCACCTCAAATCGAACGATAAAATGCGTCTTAAAGTGAATCTAAAAAATCTCAATTTTACAGATAAAAATCTTTTCAAGTTAGAAGATTTTCTTACAGCAACTAAGCTTGTTCTAAGGATGTTTTTATGGCAAATACTTACCTTAAATTTAATGAACGCTTACCTTTTACTTAAGATTCCCGAGGCTTCTAGAAAGTATTTGAGGTTTATGCGGGAAGGCGTAACTTACGAGTCTTGCCGTTCGGTTTGAATACGGCACCATATATTTTACAAACATTTTGAAGCCCATTGCTAAATTACTTAGAACATTTGGATATTTATCCTCAATTTATTTCGATGACTAACATTTGATTGACCAAGTTTATAAAAAATACTTAGATAATTTTAACATCACCACAAAACTTCTTGAAAGCATAGGCTTCATCATAAACCAAGGGAAAAGTAACTTATCACCGTCAAAGTTACGCAAGTTTCTTGGCCTAATCGTAGATACAAAAAACTTACAAGTTAAGTTATCAATTGAAATCATGGGTAAATTTTCAAGCGTACTTTTTTGAGCGTCCGGTGACCTTTATAAAAAAACTATCATTCAAAACAGACTCAAAACACGCTTTCTTATAAATATAGCTCGTAACTAAAACGTGCATAAAAAAGTAGATAAGAATTAACACAAAAATTACAAGAAATAACACGTTGAACATCCGACTTGTATGAGCGGCCTACCCCTGGGAGGCTTGTCCCATTTCAAATTACGCGCACAAAACCACTCACAATTACTCGAAATTTCAACGTATCTTTCATCAAACTATCTTATTTTAAAGATGTTTATTCCAATTTATAACTAAAAGCATAAAAACTTCACTAACTATTATATTAAAATACTGAGACGCCAATATGTCTGTGTCCCGCGTAAAACTGATCTTCCAATGCTTGCAGTTGACTATTGTTTTCTATTGGTCAAGCAATGACACGCCCTATTTATGTTTCGGACCATCCTAAGCGTTAGTCGTGCTCTAACTTGTGTGTGGAAAGGACGGCGCATACGCAAGTTTCAACTCGTTTCCGAGGTAAGTTTTTAAGAAATGTGTTTTGGTCACCGTGAGTGATAACTTCGGTGGCATGTTTTTGACAATAAGCAGAGTGATGTATTGTAACTTCTAGTTAGTATGTTGTAGATTATTGGCTTGATATAACGACTTGTAAATATCTACGCAATGAATTATGTAGTTGAGTAATGATCATGAAAAAACCATTTTGTCATCATTACGGTGGCGTAATTGCGGTGGTGTATTGGGCCACCGGAATGACGAATGAGCCACCGTAATGATAAATACCCTTACAATCAATACTATATTTGAAAGTAAGTACTATAAGTTTTATTGTACCCTAACAAACAATAATGAATGTGTGACTTACTTTGAGGTAACTTAATAGTTTATGTAATGTCCTCTTCGAATCGAATACGACCACGACGGCTTATCTCTTTACTGAAAAAAACCATCTGCATGGGATATTTTTATAGTGCTTAAGTGTGTGCGCAATATACAAGGGCACTCCGTTCCTTTTGCCCAATAAACAGTGAACTGTGGCAGTGACTTTGACGTTATGAACAGAGACTGAGTCGGAACCCTAAATACCTAATAACAAATTTTGGTCCAACCCGGGAATGTAACACGAGACCGCTTAAGTATACCAGTGAACTGGCAACTACACTAACGGCAGTGTATTGGTTAATGTGGAGTGTAGTTAAAACAAGTTTTGTATCTCAATCACACTGCGTCAGTCTTCATAAAATCTTTACTTTGTTCAAGGTATAAACTAAAAATGGGAAAAACACGGCAAAGCAGAGAAGAAAAGTTGGAGAAAAAAAGGATTGCGGAACGAAAAAGAAAATCAAAATTGAAAAATAATCCTGAAGAACATGAGAAACTAAAAAAAGCAGACAGGGATAGATATCGCAAAAACAAGGAAGAGAAGAAGATTCTTCCTATAAACCAATTACCTCCAAAAAAAAGAAAAATGAAACGGGAAAGAAATAGAATGAATTCATTGAGGTATAGGCAAAGGAAGAAAAACACTGCACCTATTACAGAACATGAAGAAATCTTACTGATAGATATTGTAAGCGAACGTACAGATGCAGAAGATCAGGACCCCTTAGCTGAGTCATCAACATCTACCAAAAATCAACTACGATCGTCTTCTTCAAGAGCGAAACCACCTATTGATACTCCTAAATGTCCGCCTGTTCATGTTTCTGGATTGATGCAACGAATTACGAGGAGACATACCGAAAGGACCAGTAAAATCAGCCCATCTTTTAATTTTCGTGATTTGTCTATTAGAGAAAAGTCTCGACAGCAAGATTTACAACCCGATGACGTCACGATCAATGATTCACTGCAACAACCACATGTATCCTCTGCGAATCTTTCAACATCGATTTCACATAAGGTTGCTACAACTCCTGTTGCTCATTCATCTCGACCACGAGATAGAATTGCAAGAAGGCTCTTTAGACATTCCTCTCTCAGTTCATCCTCAGTTTTGTCAAGTCCATCTAGTGATGTATCAGTAACAAGTGGTTCATCTTCTAAAAGTAAAATTCAGGTTTCGGGAACCTCCCAAAGAAAGGCTCGTTCGCTGTCAGCCAGAAAATTGAAATATAAAATGGGTAAAAAAATTAAGATTCTACATAAGCGTATTCAAGAACTCACACAAATAAATGAAAAATACAGGAAGCAGGTGTTCCGGCTAAAAAAATATGTAAGTATTCAGTCACCTTCTCAATCTGGTACTGATTCCGATGCAAGTTGCAATATTGCAGTAAGTGTGGAGAAAAAATCAATAACAAATCTCAAAAATTACATGAATAAAAAGCAGTTGGTGGAAACCATACACAATTTTTATTTAGACGACGAAAACAGCCGCATATGTCCAGGTAAAAAGGAATATATCACAAGGGGAAAAGAAAGAAAGCAAAAGAGATATTTGTCAGAGTCAATACTTAATCTACATAAAAAATTTAAGAAAATGCATCCACATTGTATTGTTAGTTACTCTCACTTTTGGAAACTAAAACCCTTTTGGGTTATTATTCCAAATATGAAAATAAGAGACACGTGTATGTGTGTCAAGCATGACAACATGCAACTGATCATTACTTCTCTCAAAAGAAATAAAATCATAACTGAGAATACACATAGGGATGTTCTGAATTCCTTGTGTTGTAATGCAATGGATCCTAAGTGCTTAAATAGACATTGTAATGAATGTAAAAATCGTCAACTGCATTACAACGAATCCGACAATGAAATTTTTTACTGGTCTTGGAAAGCTGAAAAGAAACCTTATGTCAAAAATGGTCAAAGTAAATTTGCATTACAAACCGCTAAAGTAAAAATTTGTGCCCCTCCTAAAACCGTAATTAAAGAGTTCGAGACAATGCTGCCACCTTTTTTAAAACACTGTGCGAATATTGTATCTCAAAGTACACATATGAAGAAAATTAAAAACGCCTTAAAAGCAAATGAAGCTGTAATTCACTGCGATTTTAGTGAAAATTATGGGTTGAAATACACCAACGAAATCCAAGCTATACATTTTGGAGGGAGTCGTCAACAAATTACACTGCATACTGTTGTCATATATTTTTGTGCCAATGGAACTTTGAAAACTCAAGCATTGTGTACCATGAGTTCATGTTTACGCCATGATGCTGTTGCTATATGGGAACATTTAATGCCAGTTTTGAGATTTATAGAAGACAATTGCCCTGAAGTGCATACTATGCATTTTTTATCTGACTCTCCTTCGGGTCAATACCGGAACTGTAAAATGTTTTATGTGATTTCTAAACTCCACTGGAATTTTCCAAGTCTTCGGTTTGTTACATGGAATTACTCTGAGTCGGGACATGGTAAAGGAGCCCCGGATGGCATTGGTGGAGTTCTAAAAAGATCAGCAGACCAGATTGTGGCACGAGGACGGGATATTGCAAACTTGGAAACTCTTTTATCTGAATTAAAATCCAACGTTCCCGGTGTCATCTCTGACGTCATTGATGAGTCTGTAATTCAACAAAAAGATCTGCTCGTGCCTACTTTACGCAGTTTCAAAGGTACAATGCAAGTGCATCAGGCTGTGTGGGATGCAAATGATAAACATACCGTGGCTCTTAGATCATTAAGCTGTGCATCAGGTGAATGTGCCACATCTTCCGTCCACTGTGATCACGGAAAACATGTTGGATTTTATTATATTGAACCAACAACAGAGTGCGTAGAATCAATACCAATGCAATCTTCCGTAGCCCTTAATAACTCACCCGCACAAAAAGTAACAAGCCTTCCAGTTGAGAAAAAGAGTAATGTTATACATGAAAACGTCTCCGATAATTTGGCCTTAGATTCAGATGATAGTTTTTGGGTGAAAGTGACAAATGATGATATTAATATAACCCCATCTACTTCAAATGCTTTACTTTCTTCGCTAAATAAAAAGTCGTATCTAGATTGGGACTCTGACGATGAAAATATTTTTTAAGTATTTTTGGAAATGAAGAAGACTGCTTAATAATGCTCATTATACATACGATCTCAATCCTCATAGACATTGTTTTTAAGATAAATATTATTGTTATGTTTTTAAGATCTAAATAATGCTAATTATACGAGTGATCTCAATACTCATAGACATTGTTATTAAGATAAATATTTTCGTTGTGTTTTTATAAGATCTAAATAATGCTGATTAAACATGTGATCTCAATACTCACAGATATTGTTAATTAGATAAATATTTTCGTTGTGTTTTTTTAAGATCTAAATAATGCTGATTAAACGTGTGATCTCAATACTCACAGGTATTGTTATTTAGATTTAAGATAAATAATTTTGTTGTGTTTGGATAAGATATTTTGTGTTATCTTTTCAAATTATTTAGTTGATTATTCTAGATGCTCAATTTAAGAACATGACTATAATTTAAGAACATGAAGCCTAGCTCAACCTTTCAAGATTATAGTACTTGTTTCATAAAAATTATGCTACTGTTTCATCAAAGTTCCTAATTTAAAAGTTGATTAATTAAAAAAAATATTAAAATACACTAACGCATTTTTATTCGAATATTTCAGATATTTCGCTTAGTTGATTAATTGATGGTCATTTCGGTGGCTCTTATCATCATTTCGGTGGTGCGAATTCAAAATTTATATAAATCTCCGAAAGTAAATTATTAGATTCATAGCATCTAAATCTATAATCTTACGCATTTAGTTTCGATGAACAGTGAAAAAAAAATGTTGCCACCGTAATGACGAAAAGAAGGACGGTTCGAAAATTTACCCTCATATTAAGTAAGTATATATAACTGGATAAAACAATGAAACATAACATATTATATCAGAATCTTTTTACCATTCGTGAGACTTTGGCCTCGGCTTGTCCGGCTATCGAGCACGGTATGTTACATCCAAAAGAGTTTGAGCGTTGTAAATTCAGAATAATGTATCTATTTGCCAGACTCACTACAAGCTGATTTCAAATGGTGGTCCCAAGCTATTGAAACTTCTGTTCGAATCGTAAAAACTAACGATAATTAGGTAGACATTTTCACCAACGCCTCCACCACTAGAAGTGGCACTGGTTGTAAAAATAAAACGGCCAACGGGAAATGGTCGCAAAATGAGTTTAATAAATATATAACTATAATAAATTGTTTTCACAATCACATCAATTATCTGGCAATAAACTAAGCAAACCTTGTACTAGGTATGGCGACTAAATGACTTACAAAAATCATCATCATCATCATCACTTCAGCCATAAGACGTCCACTGCTGAACAATGGCCTCCCCCAATGATTTATCATCGGGGGGGATTGCCAATACTCGCCACGCTTGGCAGGCGGGTTGGCGAGCGCAGTTTTTTATAAGATTTCGCACGAAGACGCTGCTGCCCGTCTCGTGCTACAGGAATTAGTCGCCTCTTACTACACGCCTCCTGTTGGCGGTGGGGAAGTGTATTCTTTACGGCCGTCCCCACACGGCACCTTATAAAAATATTTAAATGCTTTTATGAACATCCATGACTTGGGTGCGGGTGCTCGTGTTCATCACAAAAATATTTTGCTCCTTTTTAAACATGCGTTTAAAAAGCATATCAACTACTTGGAGTGACTCGCAGCATATTTCGGTCAAAATATCCACTAAAGATCTGCCACTACTGCCAGATACTTAAACGCGTAATAGACAATTCCACAGCTGTTGCATATATTAACCTCTTTAACATCCAAGCGGTCTCATGAAACCACATAACAATAGAATTTATATTGTGTCTCGTTTACGCATGCCTGATGAGTTAACCATAATGGGTGGGACTCAGTTTCCACACCTTACAAAAATTACAAAAGACATCTGGCAGTGCTGCAAGAGCCGGTACCTATTTAGTTTTGCCTCACATACAAAATCGTCGGATAATACAATAGCAGATGCCGAGACTCACCGCGTACACCCTGATACAGAGTGGAAATTACAGCAAACAACTTGTTAAGACTATCACTGAAAGATACGACCAACTGCAAATATACATATTGGCCACTCCTATCAATGCCAAATCGTAGACGAATGTATCCTGGCATCATATTAAAAAAAAAAAAAAATAAGAAAAAAATTATCTCTGACAAGAGCCAAGGTGTCATTGTTGTGCCTAAATGGCCGACACAATCGTGGTATCCAATATTACTAAGAATTCTTGTCTCAAAGATCACAGTTCTCAGACCTAATGAAAGTGTTGTTGCATCTAATTTCAGCAATCCGAACATTCACGGGAATTTTACTCCGGTGGCCGGAGTATCGTGCGCTACTGCGCCATAGAATTACACCGTCCGCAATAGACATCATGATGGCATCCCTCGCAAATAATTCATTTAAACAATATGATGTTGCGTTTTAGAAATTGTTTTTGTATTCCAAACAAAATTTTGTTAATACATATTAATGAGGCGTTGACACGCACACATGAGGCGTCCGTTTCCACTGTCTATCAGTTCTTTACCAAATCATATAACAATGGAATTCAATACGGCACTCTAAACTTATGGTATTGATTATTAATCGCATTAGCCCCAATATTAGGCCCACATATATATGTCAAAAGATAAAAGGATTTCAAGATTTTTAAAAGGCGTATTTGGACTATGATCTCCGCAGTCGAAGTATAATATCACGTGGGATACTTTCTTAATCTTAAATTTATTATCCATCCAATCTCCAAATGAAAGTCTGCCACTTACGAAATTTGTGTCACGTTAGTTGCCCTAGCAACTGCTCATAGTGTTCAAACACTCGCGAAGATCATGAACATTGAAGTTCTGTCATTTTAAATAACAATAAAAATATCAGACCTCATAAAAACTTCTAAAGTCGGTGTCAAACTGCCGGTACTTGTCTTACCATTCCTTGAAAAGCCAGAAATAATGCCCTTCTAAAACTGTACTTTCTTATTATGAGATAGCGAATGCTACCCGTAAGGATACAATATTTTTTATTGGTTACAAAAAACCACATAATCATGTAACATGTCAATCCTTGAGCCGCTGGATTAAAAACACTTTGAAGGACAGTTGTATTGATACCTCAATCTTCACTGCTCACAGTACGCGCCATACCGCCTCCTCTAAAACTTATAAATACTTATAACTTGTAAAGCTGCTGGCTGGAGCAGCAGTTCTTCTGCCTTTGGTAGATATTATAATCCTATGGTTACTGACGTTAATAATGAAACGTCAATAGCCACTGTTGAATTAAAAAAATATTAAAATTTTAATATTACAATCATGTTAAAATCGTTACGTTGTTTTTAAATTAAGAGTTACAGATTTAAATGAATCCTGCCACCTATCTTCCATAGTATCGAGTATTTCTTAAGATAAGATTGACTTAATGTAGTAATTTTTATGTTTATTACTCGTTAACATCAATTGATTAACTTTTACAATCTTGTTTGTAACAATACAATTTATGAGTAAGAATTATCTGGTGCTTATTGGCATTTCTTAGGCAGCTCTAAACATCTACATATTTGTTATAATAATTAATAATTATTTTGCAGAATCTATTCGGACGATACACAAGCATTATTAATGATTAAACGAACTTACCTGTATGTGAAGTTCTATCATAATTATGCGAAGTGCATCGTCCGAATAGATTTATAACCCTTCCCCTAGGATACCAAGGTATGCCACCGACATTCCAACAACAGTCTTTAGCGGTGTGTGGGTGTGCCTCTAAACATATGACGTTGCCTCGACGACGGGGTGACCAGTAAGGAAATGATACCATACGACAAAAAGGAAAAATTATTTTATTTTATTTATTTATTTATTTAATATGGCTTACCAACTAAATACATAAAGGGAAATTATGTTAACACAATCTTTAAATACATCATATATATGCATTTAAATTATAGGTATGCACAGCGTTATACATATAAATCTCCAATTGATTTTAATTTAAATCTCTAAAATATTCAGTGAATTGAGTGGAGTCACTTGCGTGTAACTACATATTTGTTATAATAATTAATAATTATTTTGCAGAATCTATTCGGACGATGCACTTCGCATAATTATGATAGAACTTCACATACAGGTAAGTTCGTTTAATCATTAATTATTATCAAATCAAAACGCTCTCAAAATTACAAAATTGTTATTAATATACTCTAAATTGTTATTAGATAGTAAAATAAATGTATGATATTTCCTAAGCATAGGTAATATTGTATTAAATACCGCAGCAAACTGTAACAATCACACGTCATTCAATGACATTGTAAGTACCAAAGTAGGTGGTCTACTGCAATGAATTAATCATACACCATTCCCACATGCATCAGTCAATTCAAAGTTGAAACAATTAGACCCAGTAAAAATAGAAATAATCAATACGGCACTCGATATCTGGTTCAAAGTGACTGTGGTTCGTTGCATCCATACTTCGATAGTTCTACCGATACAAGGTGATATGAAATCTTAATAAGTTAGTGGTAAACAAATTAGTTATGTATAGTCCAAGGACTTTACCACTTTTGATGCCATATCCTAGTAAAATAATTCGCTAGGGCTAATTGTAACACTTAGTGCCTATTTTACTTTCGTCAGGTAGAACTTATTTGACGATTAAAATATAATGCGATTAATTACTAATTAATACTATTCAGTATTCATGTTAGGAAAATATATGATGTGATGACATTCTTGATTAAGGCGTATTATACTTTAATCGTTGGCTAATTTTTAATCGACATGACACGACATCGACACGACATGGTAAAATGAGCCCCTACACTTTCAAGTTCAAATAGCGGAGCGTAGCGTGTAATTCCTTTTCTGTGCAAATAATCACAAATGACACTACAAGCAGAAATATACATTATAATTTTTAATGAGCAAGTGATAATTAACGTTAGGGTGGTTAACCAATTTCTTTGTCAATTCATCCATTTATACATTCTTCTAACAATCACACCAATTATCTAGCCCTAAACTAAGCAAAGCTTGTATGGCAACTAAATAACGGATATATACTAGGTACTTAAATACATTATTAAACATCCATAATTTTGTGACGAGGATCCGGCGGCGAGACATCCCTAACACGCGAACCGATGTTCGACAACCCTACGCGCCCGCAAGCGCTCGCGCACCAATATATAAGGCGTGGTGGGAGGCAGCTCCGGGACAGTCGTCCGAGTTCTGCGGCCCTGGCAAGACGTCTTCGCGCGCGCACGTCACCCATTTTCATTGCCTTGGCACATCGGAACTCTGACGATTCGTTGACCCGTGTTCCCTACTAACTTAGTTAAGTTACCCGATCCACCTCCCAATCCGAAGGTTTAGCAAGGCTAGCGGTTACCGTATGACGGCAAACCTTCACTCCCTACCCTTGACCGCGCTCCTGCGGTGAACCCATCCCCGGCCCGGATGCTCCTGCGGCTTAGTGTCGCATACGACTCCGCATGCCAGCCTTCATTACCCGTAGTGAGAACGTAGATATAAACTAACCAAACACCCGCCACGCTCCGCGTCGATATACCGCGTAGGACGCGATCTCGTTACCGCTCCAGAATCCGTCCCGTAGGGAACCGCGCAGATCCTCGTCGCCCTATCTCGCCGTCCAGCCGTGACGGCAGTCAGACAGCAGTCATAGCCTAGGCTTAGGTTAAGCGTTAGGAGTGTATTAACATTTAGTGAATATTGTGAAACTGTTCAATATATAGTGTGAAAACGTCACGTTGGTTTCTCTGGTCAATCCCTGGTAGGTTACCCCAAATTAGTTACACATCCCCTCACCGCACGCACGGCGGGCTGGGGCCAGTACATATGCTGACGAGGAACTCAGGCTGAGCTAGCTGAAAGGGTTCTTCGTCACATTGGCGCCCAACGAAAAAACCCATATAAACCCCAGGGAATAGGGTACTTACCGAGCCGTCGCACCCAGGCTAGAAACCGAAAGAGAGCGACGCCTCGGGAGTAACCAGAATTAAAATATTGACCAGAAACCGAATCTAATGCCCACGTCCTGGATATACAACCTGAAAAAGCAAGAATTGGAAGAAGAGTGCAAAAGAAGAAACCTAAACACCGAAAACTCGACAGTGCGTGACCTGAGACAAAACCTCGCACAAGTGGTAAGGACAGAAACCCCATCCACGTCACAAACCCGACCAGATAATACGGACCAGCCCTCCAGCGTCACCGAAGAAGACACAGACAACTCGGACACAGAGTTCGAGGACACAAAGATGTCACACGAAGAAAAAAACCCAGAACAGACGAAATGTGGCAACCCACGAACAACTAACGCAAGTGAGTGCATAGTATCAAGGTGGAACATACACTTCGATACACACGACGACCCCGTGGAGTTCCTTGAAAGACTGGAAGAGCTGTCAGAGACAGGGGAAATAGAAAAAACGAACCTACTAAAAGTAATACCAAGACTACTAAAAGGTAAGGCTGTGTTGTGGTACCGTAACAACAGAGACTCGTGGACAACATGGGAAGAATTTATTGAGTGTTTCTCTATAACATTTATGCCAAAAAATTACGAAAACGAACTCCTCCGAAAGATAGTAACATCAAGACAAAACTACAAACAAAAATTCACCGATTACCTAATCGATCTACAAATTTTAATGAGAAGATACACAAAGATGTCAAAAGAGGAAAAGTTAAACAGAATATACGATAATATGAACCCAAAATACAAGTACTACATAAAAAGAACAGAATTTACCACGGTACAGCAATTAACACAACTCGCAAAAGACTACGAAAGTGTCACAGAGGACCGCCAAATGAGCTTCAACCGAAGGTTCGAGAACAGAAGCAGTACAAACACACAAACAAACACGAAAATATACAGGGAAGCACAACCCGCACAGGCACTATCAGAAAACAGACAAGCCAGAGACACGGCGAAATACATCTATAATTACAACCCAAATACATGCTGCTGGAGTTGCGGCAAACCCGGACATACATCAAGAGAGTGTAGAGGAAGAAAAATGTTATTTTGTGGAGGGTGCGGAAAGATTGGCGTACTAAGCATCAAGTGCTGCAGGGAAAATAAAAACATAGTACAATCCATGATAATAGGCACAGAAACGAAAAACGGAGACAACCGCCCATACATACAGATAACTGTGTTAGACACAGTATACCAAGCGCTGATCGACACAGGAGCAACAAGATCATACGCAAACCGACAGATATACGAGGAATACCTAAAGAGAAAGCACAAGCCTAAAAATGTGTCAGAAACGGCAAGCACAGCAAATGGAACAACACTAGAAATCACGCAAGCCCTACCCCTACAAATCAAAGTAAGAGAGAAACAAATAAACCACCAAATGTTATACCACCCCCAGATTACAAAAATAATAATCGGGATGGACATACTAAGCAGACAGACGAAGATACCAGACAAAACAAGGAAGAACAAATAGAGACTATCACAAACGTCGACAACGAGATAGAAACAGAAAATATGGACCCAACCCTCACAAAGGAACAAAAAATCCGATTACAAAAGACCATAAGCGAAGAATACGAGAAATGTGACAGAAGCCCAAAAGGGAACACATGGACAGCGCATGAAATAAAACTGAAACATGACCAACCGATAAAACAAAAATATTATCCGAGAAATCCGAAATCCGAAAGAAT
Source organism: Anania hortulata (assembly GCA_963576865.1). Taxonomy (NCBI): domain Eukaryota; kingdom Metazoa; phylum Arthropoda; class Insecta; order Lepidoptera; family Crambidae; genus Anania; species Anania hortulata. Next base: position 4,038,197 of record OY756402.1, on the reverse strand, counting down.
ATACGAAATCGGAAGAGATAACAGAGACTGGACAAAAAAAAAACTAAAAGAAATTAACCAGACAGAAAATACCGAATATAAATCCGAAAACGGTAAGCTATACCGAAAAATTATAAACTACGCCTACGGCCCGAGACTAAACCCGACCTCAGAATGGAGACTATGCGTACCTGAAACAGAAAAACACGACGTTCTAAAAGAAAACCACGACACACCGACAGCAGGCCACCTCGGAACGGCAAAAACACTAAATAGAATATCACAGCGATATTACTGGCCGGGAATGTATAAGGACGTCGCAAGATACGTGAGAACGTGCAAAACTTGCCAAGCACACAAAAAACCACAACAAAAACAAGCAGGATTAATGCATATATACAACGCACAGTCACCCTGGAGCATCATATCAACGGACCTCATAGGCCCCTTACCAAGATCGTCAAACGGATTCACATGGATAATAGTTTTTCACGACAAATTCACGAAGTGGACAGAAGTAAAACCACTACGAACAGCAACCGCTAATACGGTGACAAAAGCATTCGAAGAATGCATCGTCATGAGATACGGATGCCCGGAGGTATTAATAAGCGACAATGGCAGACAATTCACGAGCAAAATATTCGAGGAAGAATTAAAAAAGTACAGTACCAAGCACAGACTGACCGCACCATACTCACCACAAGCAAACCCCACCGAACGGGTAAACAGAACATTAGAAACAATGATGGCAACCTACATAAGCAACAACCACAAAAAGTGGGACGAATACCTACCGGAACTTAACTTCGCTATCAACACGTCAACCCATGAATCCACAAAATACACACCAGCATTCCTTTTATTCGGAAGAGAGTTAAGAGCACCAAGAGACAGAAACGAACTCCCTATCCCACACCTAGAACAAAAAGAAACACTAATAGAAGTCCACGAAATCGTTAAAAACAACCAACAAACAGCCTCAATACAACAAAAACGACACTACGACAAAAATAAGAAGGAATGGAAACCGAAACACGGCGAAAAAATTATGAAACGAAACTTCACATTATCAGACGCAAACAAACATTTTTGCGCAAAATTGGCACCTAAGTACAACGGCCCATACGAAATAATATCTAGTAAGTCTCCAGTAATCTTCGAATTACAAGACCCGACCACAAAAAGGAAAAGTACAGCTCACATAAAAGACATAAAACCATACTACGAATAAGAATAAAGGAAAAATCAATCGTTATCAAACCTCATGAAAACCACGAAGATAGAATAATACACACAAATCACCTTTTTTTCACCCGCAACATGCTACGAAATAGACAAGTAACGCCATCTATCGGCACCTCAAGACAAGAACCCGGTCGCGAACAAAAGGCCCTAAGGAGGATTAACAAAACTTACCTACAAAATCAATGAGAAAACCGTCATAAATAAAATAACTGGGAGACAGAGACAGGACTCATTATCAAGCGAGCAGTCATGGCAGAACCTTGGGCGAGAACGAGAACACAACCTAGGCCACTACCGACGACAGGGCAACCGGGACGTGTAGTTTTACGTGGGAAGGCCTGGCAGATCAAGATAGACAGGAATGGTAAGATCAGACCAGCAACGCCAGGCCCCAACACAGAAACGCCAGGACCACCGCGGCCAACAAACTCGCACCCGCAGAACCCGGAATCACGACAACGCGTGGCGTATACCGAGGAGGATTTGGAGCCAGGGGGTTGGTCCGAGTTATTAGGAGTCGATTATTTGAGCGACGTAGAAAGGGATCCTGAAATAAACGCGCTGGACCTATTAGACAATGCCGAGAACGAGCTGGAACGGCCACGAAAGAAAGTCCACAAGAGAGGCAAAAGAAAGAGGCGCACCGGGAAACCAAGAAAACGGGACAGGCCGGAAAACGTGAAGGACTAGGTCGTAAAAAAATTTTTTTTTGTTTTTTTTCTTTTTCTTTACCTAACATTAAACTAACTTAGAATCAGTAACACAAACCGTAAATTCCAGTTGCATAAGTAATAACTAAGTAAATTCACAGAGAAACAATTAGTAGATAATCCTCTTATACAGTAACGTAAATGTAAGGTGCTTAACCGATTTAGATAAATGAGACTTAGAAAAACATAACATAATTGTAATCCGTTATATATTATACCGTAAATGTAAAATGCTTAACCAATCTTGATAAATGAGGTTTAGCAAATCACAATTATAATCAGTTATATATTATACCGTAAACTTAAAATGCTTAACCGATCTTGATAAATGAGGGTTAGCAAGACATAATTGTAATCCATTATATGTTATACCGTAAATTTAAAATGTGGATGCGCGTTTCGTTCATCTGACTCTGTACTCTGGAGACCGGTGGACTGTATCTAAATAAAAACGGGACGGGCAAAGAACTTCAAAAGACGCGAGCTGGTCTGCAGTGAGAAAATTCCAAAGGTGATGACGGAAAGGCGGTCGGTATACACACGTACAATAATGCAAGAAGAACCAGGCTGGGCGGAAAATGACAATAAGGACACAACCTGGTGGAAGAAGAAAGGAATGCACGTACCTTTAGCTCCTGGCAGCTGCAGATGGGGTTGCAGGTGTCTTTCTTGGACACACCACGTGATAGCACGTGGTGGAGCACGAGGGCGGCCAGGTTTCTTCTCTCAACACGCACAACGAACGTAATAGCACAATGCTGATAACACAACACTATAGCATAGAATTTGGTATACCGAGACACAACACAATTAACTTATCGCGAGAACAATTATTAAGCGATCACTTGCGAGGCGGCGCGTAGCGGACTTTTCTTGTCTACGATTTCAACACAACTGTCGCGCGAACGCAGCGACATCTTCAAGCACCGCGAAGATTTCTTCCGCGGTTCCATATGTTCGTACTTTTCTTACAGTACGTGCGGGAAAAGGATAGGAAGAAGGAAGTGCATTTTGTACGCGCATAGACCAACTAAATTTAAACAAATTACAAACTACTAAGGGCGCGAGAAAAATGGCGGAATGAAATCAGTCCGTAAATTCGGCGCAACCATTTCCCCCCCGCTTGAAGGGTCACCTTCAAATAACAAATATTCCAATGAGGTATCTAATCTAACAACTAAACTAAAATCCCAACCTAACGAGAATAGTCCACACAATAATGGCTTACTGATTAGGCAAGGGACAGAGACGTATAACCGGGCGCAGATATGATCCGGTTGTCGTTCTGATGCAGACAATGCGAATTACCCCATTAGAACCTGGGTAAACTTCCTCAACTATTCCCAAAGGCCAATGAAGCGGTGGCGCGTTCTCAGTGGTAAGAACCACAACAGTCCCGACAGTGATAGGATTAGCAGGTGTGTTCCACTTCTGTCGTGACTGCAAAGTATGCAAATAATCACGTTTCCAACGTTTCCAAAACGATTGGACCAACTTATCCAATAACGAGTGTCGCGAAAGAAGGTGTAATCTATCCTCATCAATATCAATAGCTGGCAAATACTTTAACGGGGTCAAAGTAAGAAAATGCGCCGGAGTCAAGGCCAAAGGCTCCGAAGGGTCGCTAGAGAGCGTCCTACAAAGCGGTCTACTATTCATTACAGCTTCTACTTGAGCGAGTACAGTACTTAACTCTTCGAAGCTTAAAATCTGCTCACCGATAACGCGATACAAGTGGGACTTTAAACTCTTAATGTTAGTCTCCCAGTTTCCTCCAAAATGGCTAGATGCGTATTTAATGTCTAACTAATGCGATTCTCAGATAAAATATGAGCAAACTCCGAACGAAAGTACTTTGAGCTTAAAAACGTATGCAACTCCGATAACATTCTTTTAGCTCCTACATAATTCGTCCCGTTGTCTGAATAAATGTGACTCACAGGACCACGGCGAGAAAGAAAGCGTTTAAAAGCACCTAAAAAACTAGCGGTACTCAGATCTCCTACTAGTTCCACATGAACTGCGCGGGTTGTCAGACAGACAAACAAACAAACATAAGCCTTCGTGGAGCGGATTCCACGGCCACGAGATACAGTGACCTTGAATGGTCCAGCGTAATCTGTACCTGTGTGTACAAAAGGTTTAGCGGTTTCCAACACACGACATGAGCGATGATCAGCCATCATCGGAAAAGTTGGCTTAGGACGCAAGCGAAAACAAGGTTGGCACTTATGTACCCTATTGCGAATAAGACTGCGCGCAGACAATATCCAATATTTCTGGCGCAAGAGCGACATCAATAGATCAGGACCAGCGTGACAATTAACTTTATGATGATAATCGATTAACAATTCAACAATATGACCCTTACGGGGAAGAATAATAGGGTGCTTCTGGTGAAACTCCAGCTGTGAGTTGCTTAGACGACCACCTACTCTAATCAAACCGTCACTTAAAAACGGGTTTAAGCGTTGAAATGAGCGATTGCAAGTCCTTCCTGCTTGCAGGTCCGCCAACTCGTTAGCAAAATCAAGACGCTGGACTTCTTTCCAAATAAACAATTCAGCGTACTCTAAATCAGATGCGGAAATATGGTCACGCGGTGGCAACATTTTGGCAAATCTACAAACATATATCACGCTACGCAGAAGCTTAGACCAAGATGATATGCGTTTGGCTAAATCAATAATGATAGAATCCTCGGACGACGTTGAAGACACTAACGAGTGTTTCTTTTCCTCTGGAGGTTCTTCAAGCGTTGTAGGGTTGAAAACTGAAACTGGCCATTCAGAGGGGCGAGAATGAGCCCATGATGGACCACTAAACCAAAGCGGATGATCAACAATTTGAGCTGGTGTGAGACCACGCGACAAACAATCAGCGGGATTTTCACGGCCTGAAACGTGAAACAAATCTTGCGGGGATAACTCATCCTGAATTTTGGCTACCCTATTAGCCACAAACGTATCCCATCTATGGGGTGAGGAGTGAGCCCAACAAAGCGCAACTGTGGAGTCCGAAAAGGCGAATATTCTATTGATTTGAATACGATGCTTACAAGATACAACTACAAAATTAATTACTTTTGCAAGAACTAATAATGCACAAAGCTCAAGACGAGCGAGAGACTGAACTTTACGTGGGGCGACCTTGGACTTAGCACAACAAAGACTGAGTGTTATTCTGTTTGAATTTTCTACGTGAAAATAAACAACCCCTCCGTATGCCTTCTACTAGCGTCTACTACTAGCGTCGGCGAAGCCTAGTAGGGTAAACACACTACCACTGGTGATGCCCACATGGCGCGGAATCTTGATTTGCTCAAGTAGAGGAAGCTCATTCCTAAAGCGAGTCCACAATCTTACTATATCATCTGGAGGGTTATCATCCCAATCACAATCACACAACCACAGTTGCTTGACAATCAACTTTGCGTACAAAACTACAGGCGCGACAAATCCAATTAGATCCCAAATTCTAGCAATACAAGAAAGTATAGTGCGTTTTGTGCAAGCTTCGCTAGGCTTGCCAATCTTCAAACTAAACAAATCAGTTGCTGGGGACCAACACAACCCCAGAACCTTATGCGAATCAGAATCATCAAATTCCTTGACAGATGAAAGGCGATGCGAGTGCGGAATGTGCTCTAAAACCTTTTGCGAGTTACTAGTCCACTTGACTAGGTCGAACTGACCAGCCTTCATGAGGCCTATTACTTCGTCAGCGGTGGAGATAGCATCCTCCTCCGTGTCTACGGAGTGGACGTAGTCATCCATGTACAACCCTGTCTCAATAGTTTCCCTAGCCTTGGGAAAAGAGTCGCCTTCATCGACTGCCAACTTTTTGACAGTACGCAATGCGTGAAATGGACTAGACTTGAGCCCAAAACAAACTTTATTAAACTGATAAACCTGCAATGGTTCGTCAGGCGAAAAGCGGTATAAAATGCGTTGAAATCTACGATCACAAGAACGAATACCAATGCACAAAAACATCTGACGAATGTCAGCCGAAAGGGCGATGCGAAATAAGCGAAAATTAACAATTATACTAAACAAATTACCTTGCAGATTTTGACCACTATACAAAAGGTCATTTAGCGAGACAGAAGTACTAGTTTTAGCACTACCATCGAGAACTATGCGGAGTTTCGAAGTAAGCTTGTCTTCTCTAATAACTCCATGGTGCGGTATTATATAAGACGGCGGCATATCTACCAAGTCCTCCACATCTGAAGGTGCGAGCGAGAGATAACCTTTATCTAGGTATTCTCTAACGACAGCGTCATAAGCTTCTCTTAACTTAGAGGAAGCCTCTAACTTGCGTTCTAAACAAAGAAAGCGATTTTCAGCTATCCGCCTTGAGTCGCCGAGAGACGTAATATCGCCTTTGAAAGGGAGCGCAACAATATACCTACCGCTCTCATCACGGGTAGTTGTTCGTGTATAAATGTCCTCACAGACCTTATCATCTGGACTAAGTATAGGAGGTACGCTAACCTCTTCCAGTTCCCAGAACTTACGGACGATAGACTCAAGGGGCGCAACTGAACAACAACAAGAGACCGTAGTGTTTGACTCAACACTGACGGGCGCGGGACCAATAATAACAAAACCAAGCACTGTCTCTAATGCGTGGGGTGCGGGTGCGGCAGTATGATTGGAGAGGCCTCTTACCTTGCTAGGTAACAAAAGGTGCGGGAAAATCGATGCTCCAATCAACATATCTATAGTACCAGGAACGGCATAATTATCATCAGCGAGCGGCAAGCCATCAAAGCTTGATAACAAAGACACATCAACTTCAACAGAGGGCAAGCGGTCGGTCATTTTGTCAACAATCAAAGTGTCCGCATCAAAATAAACGTTGCGATTAAATCGTGAGTAGAATTTAATCGTAGCGGTGTGCTGGACGGTTTTACTAGAACCTCCTATTCCCTTTACAACAGTGCGTGTAGAATCATTATTTAAAGGCAAATCTAAACGTTGACAACATTCTCGAGTTACAAAATTACTTTGTGAAGCGCTATCTAACAAAACACGAATAAAATGTTCCCTTCCATGCGAATCAATAACAATAACACGTGCCGTAGCAAGTAGCACAGTGGTAGGCGCGGGCGCGAGCAGTTTGTTCGTTATCAAACTACTAGAACAAAGCGCAGCGCTCGTCGGCGCGAGCGCGGGCGTACATATACCTACTGTCTCCGGGCGAGCCGGGGCGGGCGTAACATTTTGCGCGGAAACATTTTTAACAGTATTATCAAAATGAAGCATCGAAAGATGTTTACCAGCACAATGGCGACATCTACTATTCGAGTTACAATTAATTGCACGATGTCTATTACTCAGACAGTTATAACAATAACAATTTGTCTTAACAAAATCAAAACGTTCCTTACAAGACCAATTTTTAAACATAGAACATTGATACAAATGGTCGTGTTTGTTAGTACACAAACTGCAAGTATTATCATTTTGCGGAGATGCAACCAAATAGCTATGCGTTGACCTTGAAGGTCTCGAGGGCGGATTGCCTCGCTTGTTGTTCTCCAGATGACTTGAACTATTTTGCAGAATCCTTACATGATCGCGAATGAATTCAACAAAACTAGCGAACGTAGGTATTTCCGTACCTCTCTTATCTAATTCGAACGACCGGACGGTTTTCGAGTCCATTCTTTTCAAAGCGATAGACAAAAACAAATAATCTAGCGGGTCGACCAAATTCAAATTCTTTAGCGCGGCGACAGATGAAGCGAAGTTATCTAAGAAATATTCCAAGTTACTACAATTAGCGTTAGAAATAGCTTTAAAGTCCAAAATCTGATCCAAATAAGTATTTGCTAATAAGCGTTTATCTTCATATTTCTTTTTAAGCGTTTCTAGTATCAACAAATAGTTATCAGCGCACGGCGTAATGCCGGTGCACACTGATTGCGCTTTTCCAACAAGTTTACCTATGAGATAGTACAACTTATCCGAATCGGATAATGAAGGATTATTGTGTACTGTGTTAGTAAAACTAGAATAAAACAGAGGCCATTTTCTAATGTCACCATTAAATTCCGGTAGCTCAATAGCCGGCAGTTTAGGCTTAATAATTTGAGGTTTAATATCTAACTGCGGTGGAGCTTGAGGTTTATCCATCAATCCTCTAGCTATTCGCTTAACGCGACAAAACAAGTCTTCGAATGCAAAAAGCGCTTGATAAGAGATAACGTACTTTGGAGTCAATTCTAATTCCAAAGCGTTTATTTTGTCTAACAAATTTTCGAAATCGGAGCGTAAATTATCAACAGTTTCCATCTCATACAAGAATGAATTCTTAATCGTTTCATTAGCAACATTATTCGCGTGATCGCTAATATTTTGCATACGTGAAAATATCGCTTCTCTTTTAGCGTGCAAAATCTTTAACTGCTGAGCGACAATATTTATAGGTACTTTATCCGTTGCCATTGTAAACGGAATGCGATGCGTTTTATTCTATGATCCGACAAACAAACTTAGAAGCGGGAACAGACGTCACCTGCTAACGGTACCACTGGCGGTGCGGGTTATATGAAACTACCTACTTATAACAACAAAACAAATCGGATGATACCTGCGCGGTCAACGCCCTGTTCTTATCAATAACTAGCGATGCAAATCTATAAACAAATTAGATACTTATATGAACTATTGCGGGTGCTACAATAAAATTAAATAGCTATATAAGTACCCAGTAGACTTAATAATTGCGGGTTTGACTAATAAATAATAATTATTACGTTGCGCGGCGCGGGAAAGCTAAACAAAACAAACCAAAATCCTCAACAATTAAAACAAAATCCGTCTCGAAACGGACCAAAATAATGGATGCGCGTTTCGTTCATCTGACTCTGTACTCTGGAGACCGGTGGACTGTATCTAAATAAAAACGGGACGGGCAAAGAACTTCAAAAGACGCGAGCTGGTCTGCAGTGAGAAAATTCCAAAGGTGATGACGGAAAGGCGGTCGGTATACACACGTACAATAATGCAAGAAGAACCAGGCTGGGCGGAAAATGACAATAAGGACACAACCTGGTGGAAGAAGAAAGGAATGCACGTACCTTTAGCTCCTGGCAGCTGCAGATGGGGTTGCAGGTGTCTTTCTTGGACACACCACGTGATAGCACGTGGTGGAGCACGAGGGCGGCCAGGTTTCTTCTCTCAACACGCACAACGAACGTAATAGCACAATGCTGATAACACAACACTATAGCATAGAATTTGGTATACCGAGACACAACACAATTAACTTATCGCGAGAACAATTATTAAGCGATCACTTGCGAGGCGGCGCGAAGCGGACTTTTCTTGTCTACGATTTCAACACAACTGTCGCGCGAACGCAGCGACATCTTCAAGCACCGCGAAGATTTCTTCCGCGGTTCCATATGTTCGTACTTTTCTTACAGTACGTGCGGGAAAAGGATAGGAAGAAGGAAGTGCATTTTGTACGCGCATAGACCAACTAAATTTAAACAAATTACAAACTACTAAGGGCGCGAGAAAAATGGCGGAATGAAATCAGTCCGTAATTTCGGCGCAACCAAAATGCTTAACCGATCTTGATAAAGGAGGTTTAGCAAAACATAATTATAATCCGTTATATATTATACCGTAAACTTAAAATGCTTAACCGATCTTGATAAAGGAGGTTTAGCAAAACATAATTATAATCCGTTATATGTTATACCGTAAATTTTAAATGCTTAACCGATCTTGATAAATGAGGTTTAGCAAATCACAATTATAATCAATTATATATTATACCGTAAATTTAAAATACGTAGCATATTTATAATCCATTGTAAAGCGATTTCAAGGTGAAACAACTAGAAATCAATAATGTAATACTGTACAGTAGATGTAAAATGCTGAACCGATTGCAATAAATGAAGTTTAGCAATACATAATTGTAAACCTGTGATAGGTAATTTTACGGTGAAATAATTAGAAATCGGTAAACTAATACTATACAGCAAAACATAATTATAATCCGTTGTATAGTATACAGTAAATTTAAAATACTTAACCGATTTTGATAAGCGAGGTCTTGCAAAACGCATTTATAATCCGTTGTAAAGCGATTTCAAGGCGAAACAACTAGAAAGTAATAATATGATACTGTACAGTAAATGTAAAATGCTGAACCGATTTCAATGAATAAAGTTTAGCAACACATAATTATAAACCTTTGATAGGTAATTTTACGATGAAGTAATTAGAAGTCAGCAAGCTACGACTAGATAGCAAATATAAAATGCTGAACCGATTCCGATAAATTAGAGATAGCAAAACATAATTATAAAACGTTGGCAAGGAAATGCACAACGAAACAATTAACAATCCACTGTTTTGCACAACAACTAGAAAATAAAGTAAATAAAAAGCATTCAGGAACTGATAAATAATGTATTAGATAAAAAGTAATTGCTATTTCATAAGGAGATAAATCGGATAAAACAAAGAAAAATAACCGATTAATAAGCTCCAAAACAGTAAATCAGATAACATCGAAAGAATGATAAAATCATAGTCAAAATATACATAGACACAACAAAACAAAATAAGTCTATGTCATTATAAATTAACTAAACCAGAAAACAAATACACAAGTGAATTCTCAAACATTCATAAATAAGTAACTTATCAGTCCGAAAAAATGACATAGATACAAACACTATATAATAAATCTATATCATTTAGAATTACCAGTTAACCAGATCAACATATAATATTGAAAAATAAATTGAACATAGGATCCAGCTAGGTATTTTTGTGTATAGATTGTATACCGGATCTTGTGATTTTTACAGGTAAAAATCTCCAAAGGCGGGGAGGAAGTGTGACGAGGATCCGGCGGCGAGACATCCCTAACACGCGAACCGATGTTCGACAACCCTACGCGCCCGCAAGCGCTCGCGCACCAATATATAAGGCGTGGTGGGAGGCAGCTCCGGGACAGTCGTCCGAGTTCTGCGGCCCTGGCAAGACGTCTTCGCGCGCGCACGTCACCCATTTTCATTGCCTTGGCACATCGGAACTCTGACGATTCGTTGACCCGTGTTCCCTACTAACTTAGTTAAGTTACCCGATCCACCTCCCAATCCGAAGGTTTAGCAAGGCTAGCGGTTACCGTATGACGGCAAACCTTCACTCCCTACCCTTGACCGCGCTCCTGCGGTGAACCCATCCCCGGCCCGGATGCTCCTGCGGCTTAGTGTCGCATACGACTCCGCATGCCAGCCTTCATTACCCGTAGTGAGAACGTAGATATAAACTAACCAAACACCCGCCACGCTCCGCGTCGATATACCGCGTAGGACGCGATCTCGTTACCGCTCCAGAATCCGTCCCGTAGGGAACCGCGCAGATCCTCGTCGCCCTATCTCGCCGTCCAGCCGTGACGGCAGTCAGACAGCAGTCATAGCCTAGGCTTAGGTTAAGCGTTAGGAGTGTATTAACATTTAGTGAATATTGTGAAACTGTTCAATATATAGTGTGAAAACGTCACGTTGGTTTCTCTGGTCAATCCCTGGTAGGTTACCCCAAATTAGGTACACATCCCCTCACCGCACGCACGGCGGGCTGGGGCCAGTACATATGCTGACGAGGAACTCAGGCTGAGCTAGCTGAAAGGGTTCTTCGTCACAATTTAGGACTTATGCTTGTCACAAAAACATTTATTCCTTGCGGGATTCGAACTCGCATCCTCTTGGCTTTGTAGTACGGAGCGCGAAACACTAGACCAGATGACTATCTAAAATTTGACGATTGGGGAATGACTTATACATCATAAATAGCCATGTTAGCTGCGAAGCTTGACTATACCCGGATTATCTATTGCTCGATAAACTATAAAATTGAACGTATTTTTAACCCCCAACGAAAAAGACAATTTACAGCAGACATAGCGTGTTTGGGCCCATAAGAATAGTTTAAATGAGTAGGTGTTAGATAGATCGTGATCCTTTTAAACCGGCTATTGAACTCAATTTATTTACGTAGGTACCTACTTACAAATAATCAAACCCGAAAACCGCGAAGTGCGCTGTTGACTACCATCAAGTCAAGTCATCATCATCATCATTTCAGCCATAAGGCGTCCATTGCTGAACAAAGGCCTACGCTAATGACTTAATATCAGGGGGATTGCTAATACTCGCCACGCTTGGCACTCGGGTTGGCGAGCGCAGTTTTTTTATAAGATTCCGCAAGAAGACGCTGCTGCTCGTCTCTTGTTACAGGAATTAGTCGCCTCTTACGACACGCCTCCTGTTGGCGGTGGGGAAGTGTATTAATTACGGCCTTCTCTACACGGTCATCAAGTATTAAATCTATAGTAATATTTAGAAAAATATATTTTGAGTACCTACTTGGAATTAGCGGCAAACAAAATCTTCTACATATTTTATTTTTGTATTTTGTTCCGAAAAGCATTTAGGTACTTACCTATGTACATGTGGAAGTTGTGGAACCTATGTAACCGTTGTTCGTAGCGTATCTGCTAGTAATAAAAAAAAAACCCGACACTAAAAACATCATTTATTAAGTTAAAAATAAAATGTAATTAAGTATTTGTTTACTTTTTGGCCTTTCAACTTGTTGTTGTTTTGATCCTAGCGTCACTGGCATTACATTGCCTATAAATAATAATAAGTAAGATTGGTATAAAATGTCAACTCTTAACTATCTATTAGAAAAGTGTATGCTAAGCTGAAAGGCGTTCTTACACGCCTTCTTCACTCCTGTCCCGCTGGCCAGTTTATGAGAATAGAAGGAATAGGAGCGTAGGAGTTTAGTGAATCGATGCTACTTACCTTGCTTATTACGGAAAAAATCGTTTCGCAATATTTTACTCCTTTATTATAAATAAATAGTCTGACTTTGACAATAGGACTACCTATCTATTTTAAGCCTATACGATAAAGTGCACACGCCAAGATGAGCCGAACGTTCAAAAGGATCTGTACATTACGGGTTTCAAGTTATTTGGACCTACTATTAAGGGTTGTGATTAGGGGTTAGGGTAGGGTTGTCTGTAATTTCTAAAGTACAACAGAAACAACCTTGAAATATTTACGGGACAACTTTTAAAGTACCGTCTTTTTAACAAAAAAAGATGTCAATATGACTGACTGATGTCATGATGACTCAATAAAAAGTGTCCTAGGTCCTCGTACTATGAAAGAATGCCAAGTTTCATTTGAATTCATTTAGTAATTTGGGATGAAGTCAAGTTTCTGAGTCAAACGCATTCTGAGTGTGACATAGATTTATATTTTGTAACTCGAGAACCTTTCTTCTCTAACGGCAGAGCACTGCCAGCGATGTCGTTGCCTAAGTTATAACACACACATATTCTATCTCGACAGAAATGTCCAGAGACGTACACGCCAGTGTGCGGGGTGCCCGGCATAGTGGCGGGGGAGCCTTCCCTGATGTTCCAGAACCACTGTTTCATGGACGTAGCGCAGTGCAAGATGCACTGGGAGGACAAGAGTGACACTGCTGAGAGTTCATGTAACGTATACTATTTCTACATGACAAACTAAGTATGAGTTGACAAGTCTTGTCTTGTCTTGTGGCTCTAACACATTTCTTTTGCGCAATAAATACTCTATTTCGATCGGTACTGTTCCCCCATATTATGAGGCCATAACGCAATAACGAAGCTACATAAGCGTGGTAAGTTGTGACAACAGTTTGTTTGTTAGTAACTTGCCTAATTCTGTTGAGTGCGTAAACAAAAATATTGATTCTATTGCACAGATTATCAATGTGTAACTTCCAGCTTAAGTCTTGATCGATGATTACGCCAAGAAATTTGGTATGTGTGATTTCTTTTATTTTGTCAATGTTGAGTTTAAAATTGTATTGGGCATGTTTTGATTTATTAAATTGTATAAAGTTTGATTTATTCAAATTCAGTTTAAGGTCATTTCTATCTAGCCATTTCGTTATGTTGTCAATAGTGTTACTAATTTCATTTTCATGCATTTTTATAGAATTATCATTTTTCTTATCAGATGTTACAATTATCGATATGTCGTCAGCAAATAGTATGCATTTGTGTCCCGCCGGGTGAGTCTTGCAGACCAGCTTTTATAAAACTTGGACTTCTACCACTGCCTGCGCTGTACATTTTTGAAATTTGCTGCTTCGTAAAGAAACACGACAAATTATTCATGAAGGCTAAAGATACAAAGTCAAGGCTTAAAAGAAACCCAAACAGATTGGTCTTAAGTGTCATCCCAAAATCGCAAAAATATAACAAGAGTTGTGTATCTATGTGTGTTAAGATATACAATAAAATTCCTGATGACATAAAAAAACAGAAAATCAATGTTTTTAAGACTAAATTGTACAAGTGGCTTATTGACCAAAGAATTTATGACCTAAAAGAACTACTTGACCGCACGTCTCATTGACTCGATTTAATTTGACCAGTTAATTAAAAGTGATAATACCTAGTAATTTAGTATTCCAATCGATGTTATTAATTTGTCAATCTAATTATATTATAATTGTCTCACGCATAATGTATCTACATTTAATTTAATTAATATTTGCATGCTAATAATCCTGGCAAGACATGTGAACCTTTTTTAATGTAACATCTTTATACCATGTTCTTACGCAAATAAAATATTATGATTATGATTATGATTACACTGCAAGGCTAATATGCATGGATGGCATGGATAGTCGAGGGTAGGTGGATGTTATTAACACCGATTTCAGTGAGGCGTTTAAGTCCATCTTGCACACCAATCTTTTAGATAAACTTAGTGCTAATGGATTTTCGCTTTTTATATTAGACTGATATTATATTATTATCTCTCTAAACGTTCGTTCTATGTGGTTAATGGTGGCTTTAAACCCGAAACATGTTGCATCCCGCCCAGTGTTCCTTAAGGTTCCATTTTGGGACCTGTTCTTTTTGTTAAGTATTGAGAAAGACTTATCATTCCTTTTCCAATATTGAAATCCCTATTTGTTTGCCGACGGTCTAAAGTTCTTGAGAGTTATCCAATCACAGGCAGATATAAATCTGCTCCAGAATGACCTAGACCGAATTGTACAATGGTGTGATGGGAATGAACTTAATGCTATGAAATGTTCTAAATATATAATTTTCACGTAAACGCCTACCTATTGGCTCATCTTACATGCCATAAAATGGAAGACAAAAATTTTTCACAAAAAATAAGATTTTTAAATTGAAAATGTCGCAAAAATAAATTCCCTAATGCTTGCAATTTTTTTTAAAGAAATGTTAAGGTGTTTCTAAAACCAAAAACAAATTAATCATATTAGTTATGTAATAGTCTCGTGAGAAGTATTCCGGATTATTGCAGTAATATGTAGCATCCTCATTATGCCACTCATATTTTGAAGTTGCAATTAGAGAAATATTTGAATCATTATGCTTAGCGGAAATTCAAAGAAGTACCACTTATTCTGATCGCTTATTACATTGTGACGAAGAACCCTTTCAGCTAGCTCAGCCTGAGTTCCTCGTCAGCATATGTACTGGCCCCAGCCCGCCGTGCGTGCGGTGAGGGGATGTGTACCTAATTTGGGGTATCCTACCAAGGATTGACCAGAGAAACCAACGTGACGTTTTCACACTATATATTGAACAGTTTCACAATATTCACTAAATGTTAATACACTCCTAACTCTTAACCTAAGCCTAGGCTATGACTGCTGTCTGACTGCCGTCACGGCTGGACGGCGAGATAGGGCGACGAGGATCTGCGCGGTTCCCTACGGGACGGATTCTGGAGCGGTAACGAGATCGCGTCCTACGCGGTATATCGACGCGGAGCGTGGCGGGTGTTTGGTTAGTTTATATCTACGTTCTCACTACGGGTAATGAAGGCTGGCATGCGGAGTCGTATGCGACACTAAGCCGCAGGAGCATCCGGGCCGAGGATGGGTTCACCGCAGGAGCGCGGTCAAGGGTAGGGAGTGAAGGTTTGCCGTCATACGGTAACCGCTAGCCTTGCTAAACCTTCGGATTGGGAGGTGGATCGGGTAACTTAACTAAGTTAGTAGGGAACACGGGTCAACAAATCGTCAGAGTTCCGATGTGCCAAGGCAATGAAAATGGGTGACGTGCGCGCGCGAAGACGTCTTGCCAGGGCCGCAGAACTCGGACGACTGTCGCGGAGCTGCCTCCCACCACGCCTTATATATTGGTGCGCGAGCGCTTGCGGGCGCGTAGGGTTGTCGAACATCGGTTCGCGTGTTAGGGATGTCTCGTCGCCGGATCCTCGTCACACTTCCTCCCCGCCTTTGGAGATTTTTACCTGTAAAAATCACAAGATCCGGTATACAATCTATACACAAAAATACCTAGCTGGATCCTATGTTCAATTTATTTTTCAATATTATATGTTGATCTGGTTAACTGGTAATTCTAAATGATATAGATTTATTATATAGTGTTTGTATCTATGTCATTTTTTTGGACTGATAAGTTACTTATTTATGAATGTTTGAGAATTCACTTGTGTATTTGTTTTCTGGTTTAGTTAACTTATAATGAAATAGACTTATTTTGTTTTGTTGTGTCTATGTATATTTTGACTATGATTTTATCATTCTTTCGATGTTATCTGATTTACTGTTTTGGAGCTTATTAATCGGTTATTTTTCTTTGTTTTATCCGATTTATCTCCTTATGAAATAGCAATTACTTTTTATCTAATACATTATTTATCAGTTCCTGAATGCTTTTTATTTACTTTATTTTCTAGTTGTTGTGCAAAACAGTGGATTGTTAATTGTTTCGTTGTGCATTTCCTTGCCAACGTTTTATAATTATGTTTTGCTATCTCTAATTTATCGGAATCGGTTCAGCATTTTATATTTGCTATCTAGTCGTAGCTTGCTGACTTCTAATTACTTCATCGTAAAATTACCTATCAAAGGTTTATAATTATGTGTTGCTAAACTTTATTCATTGAAATCGGTTCAGCATTTTACATTTACTGTACAGTATCATATTATTACTTTCTAGTTGTTTCGCCTTGAAATCGCTTTACAACGGATTATAAATGCGTTTTGCAAGACCTCGCTTATCAAAATCGGTTAAGTATTTTAAATTTACTGTATACTATACAACGGATTATAATTATGTTTTGCTGTATAGTACCTATTAGTTTACCGATTTCTAATTATTTCACCGTAAAATTACCTATCACAGGTTTACAATTATGTATTGCTAAACTTCATTTATTGCAATCGGTTCAGCATTTTACATCTACTGTACAGTATTACATTATTGATTTCTAGTTGTTTCACCTTGAAATCGCTTTACAATGGATTATAAATATGCTACGTATTTTAAATTTACGGTATAATATATAATGGATTACAATTATGTTTTGCTAAACCTCATTTATCAAGATCGGTTAAGCATTTTAAGTTTACGGTATAATATATAACTGATTATAATTGTGATTTGCTAAACCTCATTTCTCAAGATCGGTTAAGCATTTTAAATTTACGGTATAACATATAACGGATTATAATTATGTTTTGCTAAACCTCCTTTATCAAGATCGGTTAAGCATTTTAAGTTTACGGTATAATATATAACGGATTATAATTATGTTTTGCTAAACCTCCTTTATCAAGATCGGTTAAGCATTTTAAGTTTACGGTATAATATATAACTGATTATAATTGTGATTTGCTAAACCTCATTTATCAAGATTGGTTAAGCATTATACATTTACGGTATAATATATAACGGATTACAATTATGTTATGTTTTTCTAAGTCTCATTTATCTAAATCGGTTAAGCACCTTACATTTACGTTACTGTATAAGAGGATTATCTACTAATTGTTTCTCTGTGAATTTACTTAGTTATTACTTATGCAACTGGAATTTACGGTTTGTGTTACTGATTCTAAGTTAGTTTAATGTTAGGTAAAGAAAAAGAAAAAAAAACAAAAAAAAAATTTTTTTTACGACCTAGTCCTTCACGTTTTCCGGCCTGTCCCGTTTTCTTGATTTCCCGGTGCGCCTCTTTCTTTTGCCTCTCTTGTGGACTTTCTTTCGTGGCCGTTCCAGCTCGTTCTCGGCATTGTCTAATAGGTCCAGCGCGTTTATTTGAGGATCCCTTTCTACGTCGCTCAAATAATCGACTCCCAATAACTCGGACCAACCCCCTGGCACCAAATCCTCCTCGGTATACGCCACGCGTTGTCCTGATTCCGGGTTCTGTGGGTGCGAGTTTGTTGGCCGTTTTTAACGATTTCGTGGACTTCTATTAGTGTTTCTTTTTGTTCTAGGTGTGGGATAGGGAGTTCGTTTCTGTCTCTTGGTGCTCTTAACTCTCTTCCGAATAAAAGGAATGCTGGTGTGTATTTTGTGGATTCATGGGTTGACGTGTTAATAGCGAAGTTAAGTTCCGGTAGGTATTCGTCCCACTTTTTGTGGTTGTTGCTTATGTAGGTTGCCATCATTGTTTCTAATGTTCTGTTTACCCGTTCGATGGGGTTTGCTTGTGGTGAGTATGGTGCGGTCAGTCTGTGCTTGGTACCGTACTTTTTTAATTCTTCCTCGAATATTTTGCTCGTGAATTGTCTGCCATTGTCGCTTATTAATACCTCCGGGCATCCGTATCTCATGACGATGCATTCTTTGAATGCTTTTGTCACCGTATTAGCGGTTGCCGTTCGTAGTGGTTTTACTTCTGTCCACTTCGTGAATTTGTCGTGGAAAACTATTATCCATGTGAATCCGTTTGACGATCTTGGTAAGGGGCCTATGAGGTCCGTTGACATGATGCTCCAGGGTGACTGTGCGTTGTATATATGCATTAATCCTGCTTGTTTTTGTTGTGGTTTTTTGTGTGCTTGGCAAGTTTTGCACGTTCTCACGTATCTTGCGACGTCCTTATACATTCCCGGCCAGTAATATCGCTGTGATATTCTATTTAGTGTTTTTGCCGTTCCGAGGTGGCCTGCTGTCGGTGTGTCGTGGTTTTCTTTTAGGACGTCGTGTTTTTCTGTTTCAGGTACGCATAGTCTCCATTCTGAGGTCGGGTTTAGTCTCGGGCCGTAGGCGTAGTTTATAATTTTTCGGTATAGCTTACCGTTTTCGGATTTATATTCGGTATTTTCTGTCTGGTTAATTTCTTTTAGTTTTTTTTTTGTCCAGTCTCTGTTATCTCTTCCGATTTCGTATATTCTTTCGGATTTCGGATTTCTCGGATAATATTTTTGTTTTATCGGTTGGTCATGTTTCAGTTTTATTTCATGCGCCGTCCATGTGTTCCCTTTTGGGCTTCTGTCGCATTTCTCGTATTCTTCGCTTATGGTCTTTTGTAATCGGATTTTTTTTTCCTTTGTGAGGGTTGGGTCCATATTTTCTGTTTCTATCTCGTTGTCGACGTTTGTGATAGTCTCTATTTGTTCTTCCTTGTTTTGTCTGGTATCTTCGTCTGTCTGCTTAGTATGTCCATCCCGATTATTATTTTTGTAATCTGGGGGTGGTATAACATTTGGTGGTTTATTTGTTTCTCTCTTACTTTGATTTGTAGGGGTAGGGCTTGCGTGATTTCTAGTGTTGTTCCATTTGCTGTGCTTGCCGTTTCTGACACATTTTTAGGCTTGTGCTTTCTCTTTAGGTATTCCTCGTATATCTGTCGGTTTGCGTATGATCTTGTTGCTCCTGTGTCGATCAGCGCTTGGTATACTGTGTCTAACACAGTTATCTGTATGTATGGGCGGTTGTCTCCGTTTTTCGTTTCTGTGCCTATTATCATGGATTGTACTATGTTTTTATTTTCCCTGCAGCACTTGATGCTTAGTACGCCAATCTTTCCGCACCCTCCACAAAATAACATTTTTCTTCCTCTACACTCTCTTGATGTATGTCCGGGTTTGCCGCAACTCCAGCAGCATGTATTTGGGTTGTAATTATAGATGTATTTCGCCGTGTCTCTGGCTTGTCTGTTTTCTGATAGTGCCTGTGCGGGTTGTGCTTCCCTGTATATTTTCGTGTTTGTTTGTGTGTTTGTACTGCTTCTGTTCTCGAACCTTCGGTTGAAGCTCATTTGGCGGTCCTCTGTGACACTTTCGTAGTCTTTTGCGAGTTGTGTTAATTGCTGTACCGTGGTAAATTCTGTTCTTTTTATGTAGTACTTGTATTTTGGGTTCATATTATCGTATATTCTGTTTAACTTTTCCTCTTTTGACATCTTTGTGTATCTTCTCATTAAAGTTTGTAGATCGATTAGGTAATCGGTGAACTTTTGTTTGTAGTTTTGTCTTGATGTTACTATCTTTCGGAGGAGTTCGTTTTCGTAATTTTTTGGCATAAATGTTATAGAGAAACACTCAATAAATTCTTCCCATGTTGTCCACGAGTCTCTGTTGTTACGGTACCACAACACAGCCTTACCTTTTAGTAGTCTTGGTATTACTTTTAGTAGGTTCGTTTTTTCTATTTCCCCTGTCTCTGACAGCTCTTCCAGTCTTTCAAGGAACTCCACGGGGTCGTCGTGTGTATCGAAGTGTATGTTCCACCTTGATACTATGCACTCACTTGCGTTAG
Organism: Anania hortulata; assembly: GCA_963576865.1. Lineage (NCBI taxonomy): Eukaryota > Metazoa > Arthropoda > Insecta > Lepidoptera > Crambidae > Anania > Anania hortulata. The sequence continues at coordinate 4,017,648 of OY756402.1, read as the reverse complement.
TTGTTCGTGGGTTGCCACATTTCGTCTGTTCTGGGTTTTTTTCTTCGTGTGACATCTTTGTGTCCTCGAACTCTGTGTCGGAGTTGTCTGTGTCTTCTTCGGTGACGCTGGAGGGCTGGTCCGTATTATCTGGTCGGGTTTGTGACGTGGATGGGGTTTCTGCCCTTACCACTTGTGCGAGGTTTTGTCTCAGGTCACGCACTGTCGAGTTTTCGGTGTTTAGGTTTCTTCTTTTGCACTCTTCTTCCAATTCTTGCTTTTTCAGGTTGTATATCCAGGACGTGGGCATTAGATTCGGTTTCTGGTTAATATTTTAACTCTGGTTACTCCCGAGGCGTCGCTCTCTTTCGGTTTCTAGCCTGGGTGCGACGGCTCGGTAAGTACCCTATTCCCTGGGGTTTATATGGGTTTTTTCGTTGGGCGCCAATGTGACGAAGAACCCTTTCAGCTAGCTCAGCCTGAGTTCCTCGTCAGCATATGTACTGGCCCCAGCCCGCCGTGCGTGCGGTGAGGGGATGTGTACCTAATTTGGGGTATCCTACCAGGGATTGACCAGAGAAACCAACGTGACGTTTTCACACTATATATTGAACAGTTTCACAATATTCACTAAATGTTAATACACTCCTAACGCTTAACCTAAGCCTAGGCTATGACTGCTGTCTGACTGCCGTCACGGCTGGACGGCGAGATAGGGCGACGAGGATCTGCGCGGTTCCCTACGGGACGGATTCTGGAGCGGTAACGAGATCGCGTCCTACGCGGTATATCGACGCGGAGCGTGGCGGGTGTTTGGTTAGTTTATATCTACGTTCTCACTACGGGTAATGAAGGCTGGCATGCGGAGTCGTATGCGACACTAAGCCGCAGGAGCATCCGGGCCGGGGATGGGTTCACCGCAGGAGCGCGGTCAAGGGTAGGGAGTGAAGGTTTGCCGTCATACGGTAACCGCTAGCCTTGCTAAACCTTCGGATTGGGAGGTGGATCGGGTAACTTAACTAAGTTAGTAGGGAACACGGGTCAACAAATCGTCAGAGTTCCGATGTGCCAAGGCAATGAAAATGGGTGACGTGCGCGCGCGAAGACGTCTTGCCAGGGCCGCAGAACTCGGACGACTGTCGCGGAGCTGCCTCCCACCACGCCTTATATATTGGTGCGCGAGCGCTTGCGGGCGCGTAGGGTTGTCGAACATCGGTTCGCGTGTTAGGGATGTCTCGCCGCCGGATCCTCGTCACAACATCTAAAATGTTTACGTTGGCCCGTTACAGAGACCTATCGGACTTGACATTCTTACTTGACTCCAGAATGCTCTAGACTGTCCACAGTTACTCGAACTCGTTAAATTGAGAGCACGCAGATATTCTAGAGGAACTATTAAATTATTGAGTCCACCTCATAGACACACAGTGTCGGGTGCAAATTCCGCCATCCTATGTAAACTTTATAATAACGTCAGGCACTCTGCGGACATTGGCAAAGTCCTTGTCCCGTTTTCGAAAATCTCTTCACGAATTGTGGTGTCTGTCTAGATAAGCTGTTCTAAGTAGCCGAAAACTAGATCAAATGGCAAAACATTTATTGATATCGAAGCAATTAGAAATATTTTTTTACAAAAAATTGAGAATCTATATACAGGGTTACATTGCAAGGTAGTGCTAAATTTTAAAAATAAGATCTAGAGAGTAATATAAAAGTGCGTCTTCGTTTTATTTTGATGTTTTAATAGTTTTTCTGCTATTCGGGACGAAGACAAATCCAAAAAATCATAAATCATAAAAATCGGCCCAGCCGTTATTGACTTATTAATGGTGTAACTAACCAGGCTTTGTTTTACATAAATAAGAAATGAGTTTGTTTTTACGTAGATCGATTTAGTTACTGATTCTCAGTAGTCCCTGAAAAATTAGCACTACCTTGAAATGTAACCCTGTATATGATATACAATAAAACAAATAACGTAAGTGCTCCCATTAACGCCCCCCTAAAATTTGTATTCTAATAACGCCAGTTTTTTCATTCTTTCATATGAGACATAATACAGGTTCCAAAAAACACGTTACCTAAAAATTATCTAGGTATGTTTACTGATCATCAAAAAGAGTAATGTTTGTGTGCGTAGATAACCAGTAAACGGAGTTATTTGATAATAAATAGGACGCGGCCGCAACAGTCGCAAGTTTCATAGTGTCGCGCTCCCGGCTACGTAAGTGAACCTTGTTATTACTTAGCGATATTAACGCACTTAAAATGGGAATAACAACATGCTTTTGCATAATAATAACAATGTATAACATCAGTTAATCATTATCATCATTTCAGCCATAGGACGCCCACTGCTGAATAAAGGCCTCCCCCAGCATCCAGCGGCTTCCTGCAACCTTTTCAAAGAAATGGTGTCTTGTCATTGTCCGTGAATGGTGTAAACTTAGTAATACTATTTATTTATTGTGTAAACTCTATTGCACAGATTTAAAAAACGTATAAAAATTTAAGTCCACCTTTTCGTGCTATGCAGGATTCTCTACTACTAAAAAATCACTCTAAACAGTAATGTTATCCTCCACCATACATACTCGTATTAGGGACGGGACAGTACCAAACAAGAAAATTTCCATTCATTGGGTATTAGGTAGGTAGTAAACAAAACAGAAAATTATTGTGTGCAGATTATATCTATTAAACACCAGACCGTTATTTGAAGCTTAAACATATAATGAGATAGGCCTATCTGTTTTCCGCACGTCTTACCTCTCGGTCTACCCTAGTAGCTCCTTCTCGCTCGCACACTTTCCCTCGCTCCACCACCGGTGCGGCCGCTTGGCTCGCTTTCGTCATTGTGTCGAATTATACCAGGCAGAGGATAAAAGTTAAGCTTCAAATAAGGTAAGTATTTAATAAGCGTTTTATTGTAGGGTAAAACGCTGTTATTAAACACCAGACCGTTATTTGAAGCTTAAACATATAATGAGATCTGTTTGTTATCGCCTGGTGGAGGAGGACGCCAATGTGAAGGTATTTGGGGTTAGATGGTGCAATAATAATTTAACAAGATTAATAAATTAATAAAAATCTCAATTTATAGTATTTCTCTAATTTACCGGGCAATTGTATGTAATTTTGTAAACATTTTTGATCGTGTCTCTCTAACACTTGACTCGACATTGGCGGAATGTGTGTGTTCGCTGACACGCACTTTTGGAGGCCATAAAAAAAAACTAAAAAAAAACCATTCAATTGATTAACACGTATATTCATAAGTCGATTTATATTAGTATTATGCTTTGATTTGGTTTCTTACTTTTTAGTCAATTCGATTTTTAAAACCACACTGATAAAATTGCTTGCTTACTATGCGTACATAACGATTTTCATTAGCCAAAATGGCAAATTAGGATCCTATTGGTGTGAGTTAGATGATATACTTAATTAAGAAATGTCAGATTACTGATGAATTACCATCGCGCGCGGCTGCCAGCAGGTGGCGCGGACGCAGGTAGCAGTACTGGTGTGGTGCGGATATGTGCCTGGCACATCGAAAGGGCGACTGGGTTATCTTTTTTGCCGTTGAGCATTGAGTAGCTAGCGTAGTGTAGCAGCACATTCTCTCTAATGATCACATAAGATAGAATTTACGCTCTTCAATTTCTAGGATATCTAAACAATACCGAAGATAAAGAGCGATGGGAACAAGACCTTTTTTAACCTATTCTTTGCAAATAAATGTCTTTATCTTTATATAATAGGTATCAGAATATCTGTATACCTTTAGTACATTGCGCATGCATGGGCTCAAAATCCCGGCCCAGATACAAATGTGAACCCTGACATGATGATTGGCTACGTACGTACACGAGTATGTATAGTGTTATAAACTAAGTTCGCTATGACAAAGTAGGCTATAGAAAAAGAAAGATAATTTAAAAAAAGAAGATAATTAAAAAAAAGAAGATAATTAAATTGTCGTTTTTTGGAATCACGCAACGAAATCGTTATCCTTTGGTGGACAACGTTGGAAAAACTATCTATTTTTGACAACTATCTAATTCCTTAACGTCGCATTGCACCACAACGAAATAAATACAATTTAGCTAGCTTTTTTTGGTGTTGTTTACGATGAACTTTCCTTCGTACTTCACCAGGCTTACGACTGTCTGTATTGCGAAATTAATTATCACTCAGTAGATAACTACCTAATGATAAAAAAAATAGATATTTATCTGAAATACAGGCGTACTTAAAAGTTCATTGTATGTACATTCATTTTACTTATGTACAGAGCTATTGTACATATATACAAATTTACATAATAAATAAATATCCAAACAAACAAAAATACCAATAAATCAAACGAGCTGAACTCGAGTGAACCGCCTTGCACCTGTCTTCCTCGCACTTATGCAAACGACCTATAACTTTGTTCACTCGCACACTTCGTTACGATACGTTGAGATCTCTTTGGTAGCAACGCTGTACATTACACGTCTCATATAGAGTTGTTACATTTGTGTCGCTAGAAAACTAGCGATGGTTGTGAAAGTCAATAAACGCATCATAAGGAAAATGTGGCCGTGATTTGCGGCGTTATACGTTGCTCTGGTTAAAGCGTTGTACTTGTGCAAAATAGATAGTTTTTCCTACGTTTGACAACGAGTGATCGTTGTCCCACAGAATAGATCTAGTTTAACAACTATCTAAATTAATTCTAAATCTGAAAACTCTAAACTTCTAAATGTTATGACTTCCCCCATAGACTCAGTCAACCATGCTAACAAATACTTCGCAAATATAGGTAAAAAGCTAGCTGAAAACATTTCTCAAAATGTAAATACTAACTTACTGAGGTACAATTATAGTGAACAAAACAAGCAGCCAAACTCTTTCGTTCTACTAGAAACAGATCCTGTAGAAGTAAACGAAGTGATAATGAACTTAAAATCCAACTCAGCGCCTGGTTGGGATAACATCCCAACAAGTTACATCAAACTTGCTAAAAATGAATTGATACCCATTATTTGTCACCTAACCAACCTCTGCTTCAGAAAAGGAATTTTCCCGTTTCTCCTAAAAAAATCAATTATAACTCCAGTTTACAAGGGTGGGGACGAAGAAATACTAGGTAATTATAGACCAATCTCTGTCTTGCCATCAATCTCAAAAATATTAGAAAAACTTTTAAATAATAGACTAATTAACTTTCTAGAAAAATACAAAATTCTATCTAATGCTCAATATGGTTTTCGACATGGAAAATCAACTGAAGATGCTATTTTAGACCTTACTTTTTTTATTGTTAGTAAATTGGATTGTGGTAAAAAATGTCTGGCTGTATTTTTAGATCTGCAAAAAGCATTCGATACAGTATCCATACCCACTCTTGAGCGAAAACTGGAAATGATAGGTATTAGAGATGCCGCGCTACAGTTATTTAAAAGTTATTTAAGTAATCGAACACAGAGAGTCAAAATCGGAATAAACGTAAGTGAAGATGCATCTATTTCCTTTGGAGTTCCGCAGGGAAGTGTCCTGGGGCCTACTTTGTTCCTAATATATATTAATACCTTATGTGACCTGAAACTTGACGATGCCAAAGTATTTTCATATGCAGATGACACTGCAATTGTGTTTTCTGATACGACATGGGAGGGTGTTAAGTCTAAAACCGAACTAGGTCTTTCAAAAGTGTCTGGATGGCTTAGAGCTAATCTTCTGACATTAAATACGTTAAAAACTAACTTTATGTGCTATTCCATTTACAATCGATCCCAACCAGGTACAGATTACAGTGTTAAGCTGCATTTAAATGAAAACTTATCACTATGCAAAACAAATTGTAACTGTCCCTTTATCAATAAAGTAAACAAAACTAAATATCTAGGTATCTATTTGGATCAGAGATTATCTTGGCATCCACAAATCGAATTCGTAAGTAATAGAATAAGAAAATTAATTTGGGTTTTTAAAACATTACGGCACGTTGCTAATGAAGAGTTACTAAGAAAGATTTATTTGGCACTGGGCCAGTCAGTTCTGGGATATTGTATTACGATATGGGGTGGTACTGGAAAAGCGAAGTTCCTTGAGGTCGAACGAGCTCAACGTTCACTACTAAAGGTTATAAACTTTAAGCCGCGTAGATATCCAACACACCTGCTTTATGATAATACTCAGTTATTATCTGTACGAAAATTGTACATTCTACTTATAATCCTAAAAGTCCACAAAACTTTGCAATATGATGATAAAATCCTGAGTAAAAGAAGGAAAGATAAAGTAGCAATAGTAAATGAATGCAAAACTTATTTCGCAGCAAGTCAATTTACTAAACAGTCTGCTCATACTTACAACAATATAAACAAAATACTAAATATTTACCCCCTACATTACTATGATTGTAAAAAGAAAGTGACTGAATGGCTAAATACAGTCAGCTATGAAGAAACAGAATTGCTTCTAAAATATGTAAGGTAAAATAAACACATTTATCAGTACACACTACACTCACATACCACACATACGCTCTCTCACACACACACACACACACACACACACACACACACACACACACACACACACACACACACACACACACACACACATATACGCACACACACACACACACACACACACACACACACACACACACACACACTGGAAAGCATTTCATCATAATTGTATTTGTAATTTATTAAAAAGACAACCGCCAATTTCAATTTGTTACCGGTACATCGTCTACCAACAAATGTTATACATCTACCCCCGGAATTTGGAGCTATATTTCTGTATTAAAACCGATTGTTGGTCTTATTGTATTGTTAATTTTCTTTACTTGAACTATCTGTAACTAGTAGTTTTTTAGATTTAGAGAGATAGATTTTATAGATTTTGTGTAAAACATAACTTTTAGCTAAAGAAGAGCCATACTTCCTGGCACAGGTATATTTTTACCTAAAAGGAGGTATTGGTCAATGTGTTTATAACAGTAACTATATTACATGAAATAAATGATTTGATTTGATTTGATTTGATTTGATTTGATCTAAGTTAAATAAAGCCCATCGCTAAATTAAATAAATTGAAAATAACCTACTTTTGTTTAATATGAATATGATTATACGAATCATCAATTGTTCAATAACATACTTTTTAATCGTTGATAGAACTCTTGTTATATTTTGTCGCATCACTACACTTGGGATTTTTTGTTTGCCAATTGCCTGGTTCGGGGAAAATATTTCTCAATGTAATTATTTCACCATATTAAATAACACATTACCACGTTGGAAAATTATCAAAATTTCTCAGATAATATGGGTTCGAAAACAGAAATAGTAAAACCAAGAGCAGTGAAAGTGTATGAGTTAAGACGATTTTGAAAAGTTGCTCAAAGGGATCAAGGTGAAGGTAGCAGCATGTATGATCACAGAGTCTCACCAAGTTGGTAAGTTTAAAAATAAATATCTAATAGTTAATAGGGTATTTATTTATTTACATGTATTTATTTTAAGTATGTTTTGTATGTTTTATATTCATATTATGTCTGTATTATATAAGTATTTTACTATGTACATGTACTAGGTAGTATGTATTTTATTTTATTTGTTTGTTTAATTCGTTTGTTACATTTTTGGACTTTTATGTTTTAGAACTCTTCACCGCCTCCCTTCTCTCAATATTAATTCAACTTTCCTCTACCTGAAGGTTGTCTGGAAGAGATCGCTTCGAGCGATAAGACCGCCTAAATTGTGCTATTCACTAAGTATTTACTTTCCTGTGATTTGTTTGTTTTGTGTGGTGTACAATAAAGAGTATCTATCTATCTATCTATCTATCTCCTTTTTTATTACAATAATCCAGGAAAAAAAATAAAACACAACTTTAAAAACTATACACTTTAATAATATGTATTTACTTTGTACGAAGATGTTTTAGTTTTGCAATAACCTTAAAAATTTGCAATTAATTTTTAAATGTAAGAAATGTCAACAATACGAATTAATTTGAATATACGTATTTTTAAAATTGTATTATTTATTGATTTAATATGTCAAATTATTACTTTTTAGTGGACGAAGCAAATGTGATGCGCAGACTAAGTGCTCTAACTCTCAACGGGCCATCGGATGGTAACTGTTGCTTTTGCTGTGGTGTTGGTCCCTTTGACTCACGGGCTCAGCAGACCGCACATTACAAAAACCACTGGCACACACACAATGTGAAGAGAAAAATGTTCGGAAAGTTGCCACTTACTTTGGGTTGGGCCAGTTTAATTCCAGACAAGGTAATAAGCTGTTTATTTAAGATTGTAGTTTTTAGGGACATCTTTCTTAACTGCCTCAGTACTGGTACTGGTAATTGTAAAGTGCCCTACCACCTCACATTTAACTTAATGAAAATTTACTTAATGTGTGTAATATACAGTATATTTTTGATTTGTAAGTAATATTGCCAAAGTAGTCACCCTACCATTTTTTTTAATTCATTTAATTTACTTAAAACCTTTGCTTATAGCTAGATATTCTATGACATTATATTTAGTATAAACAAATAATAAATTGTTTCCACAATCATAACAATTATATAACCCCAAAAGCTTGTACAGACAACGGCAGGTCAACCTACCCAAAAAGTTAAAGGTCATCAAATTGATTTTCAACTTTATGTCTGACACAGAGATCAATATCAATTGAAAAAAAAATACGTTTTGTGGTAGGTTGACGTGATACATAACCTAAATATGTTTTATATGATTCGTTTTTTCTTTCCTTTTTTTCCTACGAAACAAAAAGCATGGTAGATCTATTTTAATGGTTTTTATTTAAGATTTAAAGTGCTTTAGAGCTCAGTTTGGTGTAGTTTGTATTATAATGTAAGTTCTGAAACTATTGAAATATCATTGTATTCAACGTCGCATAGAGTGCAGTGTTGCCAGATGAAATCCGAAAGAACCAGTAGAAATGGAGAAAAAAAATCAGTAGATTTAGGAAAAAATCAGTAGACAGTAAAAGTTGATATTGTAGTCATAAATATCGTCGGTTATTTCATGTAATAGTCTTATTAACATACACTTAGGCCCGCTGTCACACCAAAAGAAAATGTTTTTTTTTGCATTTAGATTATACCTTAAATAAATGGAGCTCATACCCTAGCTAAGCTATAGAATGGAAATGTCTTATGATTTGTTCGACAAAATGTTCCGCCATTTTAAATCTGTATCTGTACTGTTTTTGTATGGGCGAGCGTTGGCAGAAGTTGTCATTTCATACTAATTTGAGTGGAAAAAGAATCATCAAAATCGGTTTACATTTGTCGAAGATATTGGGTAACATAGATACAAGAACCACGAACTAAAACAATATCTGAGTATATATTTTGTTACTTTTCTCAAAAAGTGCTGAATCGATTTTGATAAAAAAAAAAATGGGACAACTTCTGAAGTATGATCTACCATTTTGACATACTTCTGACGTTTGTCGTGCTAGGCGTGTTGTTCATTCGTCGTCAGTCTTGAACCTCGGGAATATAATAACACGGCTGCTTCTTTACCAGAAGTATGTCAAACCTCTAAACATTCTGTTTCCTCGACTGATGGAAACGACGCTGCCACAGAGTAGGCAATGACCGACAGACACGTTTTTGAATAGACGGAATTCGTTTTTGTATATTTAGTAGCTTGGATTTATCCATGAAATTAAAAAAAGCAGGTAGAGTTCTCGAATTTTTGGAAATAAGTCAGTAGATCAGTAGATATCTCTAAAATCAGGTAGATCTACTGCTTTATCAGTTGATCTGGCATCACTGATAGAGTGTCAAGTGACTTGTTGTAAGACAACTTGCTTGCTGTAGGATTCCTGACTTCTACTGTTATTTGAAGCTTAGCAGGATTTTAAATAAAATGGATGTTGAAGAAAGATGTTGTTTTATTGGAAATAATGTACAAGAAAGTTGGGCAGAGTAACCCCGTATGGTCTGTCTGATGGTCTTTTTTTTTTTTTGTCTGGCAACAATACCGCTAACACATAGATTGCATTTGTCTCGTATTAGTCGCATTTAAAAATTTAATATAATTAAAATACTAGTTATTAAGCGGCTCCTATTCGTCGTAAACATAACTAAATCGTATAATAAGTGCTAGTGTAACAGGTGATAACAGGTCAATGACATTGCAAAATTGAACTTGTGAATTATTGTGTATCATTGTCTTCTCTATAAATGTGTTCTAATTACGGTGTGTATGCGTCTTGTTTTACGTATAACACCTATTTAACAACTAAATAAGAATAATTAACACCATCTTACGAACAATACTTATTTATTTTTTTCGCGTTGAGGTTATATTGTTTACGTTATCAAATATCCTAACCTCCTGTTGGTCAAACGATTCTTTGGTTTAAGTTGTTTTGTTTGCTATATTGAATCAGTGCAAATATGCTTACTCGCAAAGCCTATGCTCGCCAGGAGGAATCTAAACTCCTACTGGCTTTGAGGGAACTGCAGGCGGCCAAGGAACGGATTAAGCAACTGAATAGGGAAAGTAAGACAATGAGAGGATACTGTTGGATGTGCTGGATAGTAATAGTAAATTAAAGAAAGAGATGGCCGAGCTGCACACCAACTACGGCTTATTAATTGACGAACATGACAAGTTACAATCCGTTATAAGTGGGTTCGGTGAGTGCTGTGAGGAATACGAGCAAAACCATACGACTGAGGTTTATCTGCCCTTCAACACGATCTTGATGAGGCCCGAGACCATATCAAATACCTGGAGAAGGAGAAGCAAGCCTACATTGACAGACAAACCACCGTTTTATACGACAAGCTGGTTGGTAGTGCGCCCAGCCTGACACAAACTGCACCTGGAAGTCCACCTATTGTAACCTTAGATTTAACTTGTGATCATTCCCCTTCTTCAACCTCTGCAGGGATTTCGAGGTGCAGTAAGAACAAATTTAAGAAATATGTTAGATTAAATAGGTTTATTAAAAAATCAAACAAATTAATTAATATACAGAATTTATTATTTACAAAGGTTAAATATATAAAAGAGAGAAGGCAACTTGGTGATGAGCTTGATGCATGTTCTACATTGTTAGAAACAAGTGTGACAAAATATGAAAGTGACATATTGAAATTAGAAAATGAATTAGAGAATCTCAAACATTCATTAAAAATTATGACCGAGACATATAAATGTACCAAAAAAGAGTGTGGTGAACACATCCAGATGTTAACTAATATTATAACCTCCTGTGATTGTAATACTTGTAATTATCCCAATTCAGGTTCCAACCCATTGAAACTTGTTCAGTCAGGGTGTGAGTCATCATCACTCACTCAAATGACTACCAGCCCTCTCAATCTATCTGATGTACAATCCAACTGTTTCCTGCCTAATGAAACTCCCCATAAATCAGCAAATAATATAGTTATGTTTAGTGACGAGATCGGTAAGAACATGAGGCACCTACTTGCACATTATACGGGAAAAAGTGTCATTAATCACTGCATGCCCGGAGCATCCTATGAGGAAATTGTTAATAAAATACTCTCTTTTCAATTTAGTGAAAATTCTACCCTAATAATTTTTATAGGTAATAGAGGTAATGTTAACAAAAAGAAATTATTACATTATTTTGAGAGTTTGCAACTGTTAGAAATAAGTAAAATTACTTGGTTCACCGTACCTTATAGTAGCGGTTTGCCAGATGAAGAAAATAATTTAAGGTATAATATTAACCTGAACATTCATAAATTGACATCTTATAATGAATTTATATTCCATGTTATTGACATAAATAATTATTTTAAAAATAAGATTTATCTGACGAGAGATAGTTATTTTGTCAATAATTATCTCAAAAGACAAATAGCGTTATCGCTATCATATTTTTTAGATTGTTTAGCCATGAACTTGGCTACTAAGTCTGCTTTTATTGAGCAGACAATTGACATGAATATTGGACCTTTGGAATCCGTTCCAATTAATAATTATTTAAATTAGACATTCAGACAATAGAGGAAAACTCTTGCTTACAAAACCTAGCGAGCATAGAAGATTCAAATCATTTAAACATAGTGCACCAAAATATAGAAGGCTTATCTGGAAAAGACTTAGAAATTGAACTATTTGTACAAGAAATGAATATTCAAGTTTTATGTGTAACTGAGCACTGGCTCAAAAAGTATGAACTTATTTTGCACATAGATAATTGTAGCCTTATTAGTTCGTTCTCAAGGGAGAACGCCATCCGTGGCGGGTCACTAATATTAATTAATAATAACTTAAAATGTAAAGAGCGAAAAGATATTGTATCTCTCTCTGTCGAGCGAACTATTGAGATATCATGTGCAGAGCTGGACGATTACATTATTGTTTGTGTTTATAGACCCCCAAGTGGTAATTTTACATTGTTTGAGTCCATAATGGAAGAATTACTCAGGAAAATATTTACTAATAAAAAGAAGGTAGTTGTATGTGGAGATTTCAATGTCGATATCGGCGTCGGCATTCGGCCTCGGTATCGTGCACACGCGTATCACGTATTTTGTCCTACACGAACACAACAAGCGACAAGAAGCGCAACCAGTTTCTCGTTGTTAAGGATGGGGCAAGGCATCGATAGTTGGCAGTATCGTTACTGGTGCTGAACCCCGAAATGGACAAGTACCTCATAAGAAGTGTTTCTAACTGCAGCCTAAATAGCAAACGGGACAGAGAAGATGATGATAGAACAGAGGACTGGCAGCTGCCGAAGCGTCCGGCTACACCGAGACAGGACTCCTCCAACAAGCCTATATTCACGACCTCAAATCGTTACAGCAACTTAGCTGTTGATAACCAACCTTCCGAACCATTGCGTGCTGCGGTATCAACCAGGAAGAACATCAGTAAAATTCCACCCATAATCATACAGCTGGAAGAAAACTGGAACCATAATACAATTCTAAAGCTGATTGAAAAGCACAGCAAGGAGTTCCACCTCCAATATAGAGGCAAAAATAAAGTTGCTGTCTACTGCTACACAACTACCACTCATCAATCTGTTAAAGAAGATCTTGTGGCTGAAAACATCCGCTTTCATACGTTTACAAGAAAAGATGAAAAAATGTACAAAGTTGTCATGAGGGGTCTACCCGCCTACTTTGAAGACATCCTCGCAGATGAAATTGATAAAATTGGGTTCAAACATGTAACCGTGACAAAGCTCAATTCACCAACTAGGCAAGCTTCACCGTGCCCACCCTTCTTAGTCCAGCTGCCTGCTGGATCTGATATATCAAAATTCCGACAGATAAAATATATAGGAAACACTGTGGTTGATATCCGTCGTTTCAAACCCGGGCCATCTACGGGAACGCAATGTTACAGGTGCCAAAACTTTGGTCACGCCTCACGCAACTGTAATCTCCCCGCAAGATGCGTCAAATGTACTGAACTTCATTCTACCAAGGAATGTCCCAAAAAAGATCGTAGTACACCTGCTCGTTGTTGTAATTGCCTAGAAGAACACCCTGCCAACTTCTCCAAATGTGTAGAACGTCAGAAGTACTTAAACAGGCTTAAAGAGAGAAATGAAGTCCATAACACCATTCAACTTTCTGGACATCCAGTCAGCCACACTGGTCCGACCAACCAACCGCAGCACCCACAGCCTCATTTCAAAAGGAGTAACCTTCGAACCAAGAACAAAAGCTGGGCGGGCATCGTTGCCGAACGAGTGGAACAAACAAAACCAGTGTTAAAATCCCTGGACCACGATGATACTACCAAAGAAATGCTGCAAATCCTGAATGTCATAAAAACTATTAAAGGACAATTCGTTGAGTGCAAAACCATGTTGGATAAGGTCACCCTAATCTTGTCTCATTTGGGTCAGTACTTTTAGCATGTGTGGCTTAAGAGTGCTCTATTGGAACGCCGATGGAATCGGCTCAAAGCAAAGGGAACTTCTGGATCTGGTAAGTGATCTGTCAGTTGATGTGGTAGCCATTTGTGAAACCAGACTTACTCAGCGTATTAACCTAAACTTTCCCGGTTATGCTTGTTACCGCAATGACAAGCACCCTAGTGGCCGAGGTCAAGGTGTGGCCATTCTCATTAGGGATGACATAGATCACTTGTTGGTATCTTCTCCTAAAACGAGATCTCTGGAGGTAGTGGGCTTAAAACTTAACACTGACAGTTGCAAATTTACCATCTTCTCAGTGTATCAATCTCCCAACTTGCCTTTTTTAACAAGCGATATAGATTTGCTTCTAGAATTCGATAACCAAGTTCTCCTAATGGGTGATCTAAACGCCAAACACGACTACTGGTTTGTCGGTAAAAGAAATGCTAACGGATGCCTTCTATATAACCACTGCATTAATAATGACTTTAATATATATGCACCAAATTGCCCAACTCTTATTCATTATCGTGAAAACCTAAAACCATCCTTGCCTGACCTCATTTTGACCAATAACATACATGGCATTGATGATGTTAAAACAGTCACTGCCCTATCCTCAAATCATTTACCAGTATTCTTTCAGGTGGATGTACCTTTTGAACGTATAATAACTTGTCGTCATAATTACTCCAGGGCTAACTGGTCATCTTATCGATTCTACCTTAATGATAACATCCACCTTTCATCTAAATGTTTTGGATCAATAACAGAGATTGATGAGGCAGTTAAACAGATAACTGAAAAGATGATTCTTGCTAGAGATACCGCGGTACCTACAGTGACAATTTCTCATAAAATCGAACCCTTGCCACGTAATATCAAGAGGAAAATAACTTTAAGAAATAGACTTCGAAGACGCTACCAGAGTGAAAATGTCTTAGTATCCCGTAGAGAACTTCGTACACAGATAAATATCTTAAATGCTGAAATAAAAACAGATGTAAAGAATCACAATGACCGTATTTGGCAAAACAAACTTAAAAAAGTTGATAACGCCGCATCCGACCTTTGGCGATTTGCCAAAAGTGTCAGGAAATCATCTTCTCCATCATTCATTCCACCTCTCAGAAGCCCTGATGGGCACCTAGCTACTACACCATTTGACCAATGTGAGGAGCTAGCCTCCGCCTTTTACCAGAACATGACCCTAACGGCCGAATGGAGTCTGGATGCAATAGATCACGAAGTCCGTGGTGCTGTTGTGTCACTCGATGGATGTGACCCTAGAGGTACCTTTAAAATTGCTAGACCAAAAGAAATATGGTCACATATTCGCAAGCTTAAATTAAGAAAAGCTCCAGGGGCTGACAATATTCCAAATTGCCTTTTAAAGCACCTTCCCCAGAAGGCAGTTGTTCTACTAGCAAAAATCTTTAATGCCTGCTTATCCTTGGCTTATTTTCCGTCTGCATGGAAAACGGCAAAAAATATTGCTATTAAAAAACCGGGAAAAGATGAGTCACTTCCCACTAATTATAAACCGATTAGTCTCTTGTCATCTCTTGGTAAGCTATTTGAAAAACTTATTAATTCTCGCTTAGTACAGAGTACCTCTAAGATATTAATTGATGAACAATTCGGTTTTCGTAGTTGGTAAATATGGGAACGAGTAAAACGACGGGCTGCTCGTGATGCACTGGATTATTATAATAACGCCGTATGTTAGCGTGGTGTCACAGCACACACATAGCTACCTACATACTATCCCTCCACCTTTATTTCTAGTAATACATAAGTACACAATATTCAAATTAAAGTTAGACATGGTTTAGAAGAACTTCTTGTAGTCCACTCGGGGAATATTACGTAACACTAAATTAGCCAGGCC
Source organism: Anania hortulata (assembly GCA_963576865.1). Taxonomy (NCBI): domain Eukaryota; kingdom Metazoa; phylum Arthropoda; class Insecta; order Lepidoptera; family Crambidae; genus Anania; species Anania hortulata. The sequence goes on along the minus strand of OY756402.1, from coordinate 4,001,868 downwards.
TGCACCCCTGGCCGATGCGCCGCTGACCGGCGGGGATGAAGAACTCGAAGGAGAATCAGCTGACTCAGGCGTAATCACAGGTGACTCAACATCATGTGTGTCTGTTTGTTGATCATCTGCCTCGTCGGTCGCATCACTCACTCTATTCCTCTCTCCCTCATTAGATTCAGAAGAGTTTTCTGTTGTTACAAAGTCATCAAACAGATTATTATAATTTGTGACGTTTTCTTTATCATTATCTTTTGTACAAGAAATTATTTGGTTTTTGTGTCGTACAGTGTCTTTTCTAGTTTGTAAGTCCCTTACCACGAATAAAACAGTCCCGAGTGGCTTAATAATGATTCCCTTTGTCCATTTAAATTTATTCTTATTTATGTAACTTTTAAACTTAATTAATTGTCCACAGAATAGTTTTTTTCTTGTGACACCTCCGTGGTATTTAGCCTGTAAGCACTGTTTGTGTCGTACCAAGTTAGTCAGATAGGTATGCGGGGGCGAAGACGAAGATGGATGTAAGAAATCTAGTCTAGATCGAAGCTGTCTCCCGTACACTAACATCGCCGGCGATTGACGAGTCGTTGTGTGCACTGAGTTACGGTAGTCAAACAAATATTTCAGCAACTTATTGTGCATATCAATTACATTACGCCCCGATAGTATTGCACTTTTAATACCTTTCTTAACAATTCTAACATAAGTTTCGGCCTGTCCGTTGCTCGCAGGGTGGTACACCGGTGTAGTTTTATGGGATATTCCATTAAGAGCACAAAAACTCTTAAATTCCTCAGACGTAAATGACGTGCCGTTATCAGTCACTATAGTGTGAGGTATTCCAAATCGAGACATATATTCATATAACTTATTTATTAGTGATGATGATGTTATATTATTTTTCATATTAAAACATTCAACCCATTTGGAATGTGCATCAATAACGACTAAAAACATTTGATTTTGTATGGGACCTAAAAAATCCATATGGATCCTATAAAACGGTACATTTGGATATGGCCATGGCATGACTTTAGATCGAGGTGGAGACGAACGTGAGTCTGAACTACATTGGGAACAATTATTTTTAATAAGGTTCTCAATAGCCTGGTCTACCCCTGGAAACCAAAATTTAGATCGCGCCTCACACTTGGTCTTAACAATGCCTAAATGCGAATTGTGCAATTCAGTTAGCACTTTGTGTTGCAATGTTTATGGCCGCGCATTAGAATGCTATTCTCGATTGATAGTTGGGGTCTGCACAAAAAATAGGGTTTTAACAATTTATCTTTTAATTTTGGTGGCCAACCCCTCCTAACAAAGTCCATCACCCTAATGAGTGTCGTATCATTCCCGGTTTCAGTACGTAACTGATCTAGTGTGACCGGGAGCGAGCCCTCCACTACGAAATTAACATATGCGGCGGACTCATAATGCGCGGGCGCTGCCCACGCGCGTCCCGCCGCTGCCGCGCTCGAGCTACAAGTGCGGGCCTCGGGTGCCTCCGCGCCTTCGCTCCGCGCACTAGGCTCGGGAAGCGTCGCTCGTGATAAATAATCCGCACAGCTATCACCGCTACGAACATATTCTATTACGTAATTATAACTTGAAAGAAATATTGCGTATCTTTGAAGGCGATTTGCTGATATCTCTGGAATGCCGCGGTGAGGGCCAAAAATGGACACTAGGGGCTTGTGATCAGTTCTTAAGATGAATGGTTGGGACCTAGCATATAAAAACTGATGAAAACGTTTTACACCGAATATAATAGCTGTTGCTTCTTTTTGGATTTGAGAGTTTTTTTTTTCGGCAGAATTTAAAGTTCTCGAAGCAAAAGAAATCGGTCTTTCTAACCCATCCGGCCCTTCTTGTGACAATATGGCCCCTAACCCGTTTGGTGACGCATCCACCGTTAAAATAGTTTTAGCGTTAATATCAAAATGAGTCAAAACTTTATCTGAGGCTAAAATATTTTTTATTTGACTAAATGCCTGCTCATGTACACTGGCCCATTCCCACTTGGTACCTTTTTTTAAAAGGTCGTACAGTGGGCATAAAAGCATTCGGGACGAAATTTCGGTAATAATTTATTAACCCCAGAAATGATTGTAATTGACTTAAATTCTTAGGCCTCGGCGCTTCGACTATAGCTTTTACCTTTTCCGACGATTTTTTAATACCATTTTTATCAATAACATAGCCTAGATACGTGATTTCGTTTTTGAAAAACTCGCACTTATCTTTTCGTAAAGTTAACCCTACATCTCTGAAAATTTGCAATACCTTTTTTAGTCTTTCCATGTGGATAATTTTGGTTTCGCCTGTCACCAAAACATCGTCCAAAAAACATAGTACCCCTTCCAACCCTAAAATGCTCTCCATCGCCCTTTGAAATATGGCTGGTGCCGATGACAAACCAAATACTAATCTTTTGTACTTGAATAATCCTTAATGTGTATTTATACAAGTTATGTTTGCATCGTCAACTATTTCCAACTGATTGTAAGCTGAAGACATATCGAGTTTGGAAAATTGTATACCGCCATGTAACTTGGTAAATAATTCTTGTACCGTTGGTAAAGGATATTTTTCTAGTACCAGCTGTTTATTAATAGTTTGAGAGTAATCGGCGCAAAGTCGGACTGAGCCATCATGTTTTAGTACTGGAACTATTGGCCAAGCAAATTCAGAACATTCTACGGGCTCAATGACCCCTACCTGAATTAACCTATTTAGTTCTTGGTCAATTTTATCTCTGAGCGAAAAGGGGACTGGTCGTGCTTTAAAAAATACGGACTTAGCTCCTTCTTTTAATTGTAATTTTATTTTGTATTTATTAAAACACCCTAAGTTGTCTGAAAATACTTCTGAATAATTATTAAGAAGAGCCTGTAATTCACGGTCGTCAGAGGTTAAATTGCAAAAATTTATAGGCGTTAACTTGAGTTTGAACAAGGCAATAAAATCGCGGCCAAGTAGTGGTGGCCCGCCGTTATCAATAACGTAAACGTCGAGTATTTTAGTCACCCCCGAGTACGTCACTGGCAACCGCGCAATGCCTAAACTTTTTATCGCGCTTCCCGTATAACTAATCAAGCTTTTTTTTACACGGTGATAAAGGAACTACGCTAAATAAAGATTTGTAGGTTTTGTTTGATATTGCCGTAACTGAAGAACCGCTATCGATCTCAAAACTTAAATTAATGTCGTTGATAGAAACAATTTGTGTCATCGGAGCACCGTCCTGTGAACGAATATTAAAAAACGTACCGTCGTCCTCGCCCTCGCTCACCTCGCCTGACTCCACATAATTGACCTGTTTACACATTTTGCGCAAGTGTCCCTTCACGTTACACTTATTACACTTATAGCTTGCAAATCGACATTCGCTCGCTTTATGGTTTTTCCTACCGCACACTAAACACTTTTCACTGTAATTGCCGTTAGATTTCGACTTATTTCCTATCTTAAAGACTGGGTCTCCTCCGGTCCCCGCTGACGAGCTTGCCGCTGCCATGCGAGCACAGCGCACGCTCTCCGCCAGATCTACTGCTGCCCTCAAGGATAGCTTCTCGATCTCCGTTGCGAAGAGTTTTTCCCGTTCCGGACCGTGTAACATTCCCATCACGAATTTATCCAACAGCACCTCTTCGAGGTTTTTGAAATTGCAATGTGCTGCTAGGCCTCTAACACGGGCCGCCCACTGAGTGTGCGTTTCACCGGACCGTTGCACCGCCATGTAAAAATAGTGCCGCTCCGCGAAGCCACATCTCTTTGGTGTAAAATGTTTATCTAAAACTTTTTATTTTATTTTATTTAATAGGTACACCAACAGCATACATATGCAACATACACAAATGAAGGTGAAGTGTCTTGTTCTTATACATATGCCTATTATAGGTATACACAACACTGTCTTAGAAGAAGAATTTACACACAGATAAAAAATCTAACTAATGTTTAAATTAGTGTTTCGACAAATGCCTCCGGATCCTATCCTTAAACTTATAAAGTGGATCGAAAAACACGTCCAGATTTGGTACAGCCGCGTTAATGCTATTGTACTCCGCACACATCCTGGCAAACGGAGAATGTCTACCTAGATTAGTTCTGGAGACTGGTATCTGAAAAATTTTGCTTACAGGATGTCTAGGCATGTTATATGGAACAGACAGAGAGACATCATTCACGACCCTCTCGCATCTTAAACACCCGTTGACAGTTCTGTGCAGAAAAGTCAAATCATGGAGCTTGCGTCGGTCGCGTAGGGATAACATTCCAAAAAAAGATGCGCGTTGCTCGTAAGCGCTTCTGTGAGAGACACCGTGAAATAGAAATAGAAATAGAAATCGTTTATTTGCTGAGACAAAAGCTAGTCGCCTAGTAAATTTTCTTTGGACATTCTCAAGACGCTGTGAGTGTACAATGTACAGGGGGTTCCACACGACGCTGCAATACTCCAAAAAAGACCGAACCAAAGCGTTGTAGGCAAGTATAATCGTGGAAGGAGAGAAGGGTTTTAGGTTTCTCATCACAAATCCAAGCATTTGAGAGGACTTTTTAACTATTTTGTTTATGTGAGATGTAAATTTTAATTTTGAGTCAATGATGACGCCTAGGTCCCGTATCTCGGTCCCTTCCTGCAATTCGGCTCCGTCTATTTTATACGAGGATGGGAAAGGTCTTATTTTTTTGGTGTATCGAATAAAGGAGCATTTTTTTGCATTTAGTACCATTAAGTTTGTGTCACACCAAAGTTTTATTTTATCGATATCAATTTGCATTAGCTTTACATCCTCATAACAATTATTTTTTTTATAAATCTTTAGATCATCCGCAAAAAAATTCGAATTTACAATTTTGAATGTGGGACGTTAAATCGTTAACATAGATAACAAAAAGTAATGGGCCAAGATGAGACCCTTGCGGCACACCAGATTCCGCATAAAACATGCGAGACTGGTAACCTTTGATAACCACTGACTGAGGTCTGCTGTGCAAGTAAGACTTAAACCATGATAAAAGTGATCCATTAATACCGAATGATTCCAGTTTCTTTAGTAACAAGACATGGTTAACTTTGTCGAATGCACTACTAAAGTCAGTATAGACAGCGTCGACTTGGTGGCCACCGTCGATATAGCGAGATAAATCTGATACGAAAGAAACAAGATTAGTCTGGACAGAGTATCCTTTGCGGAAGCCATGCTGATGTGGTGAAATAAGTTTGTCTACAAAGCGGTTAATTGTCGGATACACTAAAGATTCGAACAGTTTAGAAAGGCAAGACAAAATGGCTATTGGCCTGTAGTTTTTAACGTCACCCTGATCCCCTCTCTTATAAACTGGAGTAATATTCGTTTTTTTCCATTCGCTTGGGAAGGTACCGTTTTCAAGAGAGCGATTAAATATTACCGTGAGAGGGAAAGCAAGAACGGATGCACTGCGTTTAAAGAAAATTGGAGGTATGCCATCAGGCCCAGCTCCCTTAGTAGTGTCGAGTTGCTCCAGTTTTTCCATGACATCTGCCTCGTCAAAACGTAGACGAGACAGACTATCTCCGCTCGAAGAATTGCAATTAGGAATGTGGGACATGTTAACAGAGTAAACAGAGGAAAATTGGGTTGCAAATAAATTTGCAATATCTGTGCCCTGATCAGCAGAAAGACTCTCCAGGTGCATAACAGCCGGTATATTTTATTTTATTTAAAGTCAATTGCACACTCCACTAACAGCTTATAGCCAAAGCGTGGAGTGAGCCAGTTACAGTTTTATAACATTTTTTACAAACACACATACTATCAATATTAGCCTAAAAAACTAACACAATGATTCACAAATTGTCTATGCTTATTATAAAACAAGTCAGTTTCTGGCTCCTGAGCAATTAGGGCATTGAGCATACAAATAGCCTGCGCTGTGGGAGCGTGCCGCGCCGTGAGCGTGCGCGAGGGCGGCGCGGCCAGCAGGCGGCGCGCGCGCAGGCGGCGGTACTGGTCGGGCGCGGACAGGTGGCACATCGAGAGGGCGAGCGGGTTGTCTATTTTGCCGTTGAGCATCAGGTAGTAATGAACCATTAGGGAACATTTACGTCGCAACTCCAGTGTGTCTAGACCGACCATGCCGTAGACGAAGAGCGACGGAAACAAGAAGGGGTAATATCCATACATTTTTTTGTACAGATACCGCGCGAATCTCCGTTGTACCCGTTCAATCATTAACTTATACTTTGCCTCGTGAGGGTCCCAAATTAACGAATATCGTTGTTGCAGTCACGTTTGTTATTAACAAATTGCCAGAATGCCTTGGAGTTTCGTGATATTGCATTTTCCATTTTACTAATATATTGTTTGTAACATTTATCTAAGTATAACTTGCAGCGTTCACGTATAAGGTCAAATTCAATTTTGTCGCGAGGGTTTTCAAATTTACGATACCTGCTACGAATTTTGTTTTTTTCAGACAATAATTTAATAAGTGAGGGAGTAAACCAAACCGGGTGTGTCCTTCTTTTAGGCCTACATTTCGGAACGTGTTTATCGATTGTTGCTCTAATCACCTGATAAAAAGCGGAAACCGTTTCATCTGAACCAGCGCGATCAGCAAATTCACTCTGCCAGTCAATACCCTCCAAATCTTTCAAAATGGCCTCGTAATCAGCTTTGAAAAAATTGCATTTCAAGTAATCATTACAATTGAGCTTGGGCTGTGTGTAATCAGTAATACATAGCAAGATGCTAGGATGGTGCGGATCCAGACTACTCAGGCTAGCCAACGGCTGGTTGACTCTATCCAACAGTACATTGGTTAGAACTAGGTCCAGTATTCTGTCGTTACAATTTTGGACGTGATTAAATTGGTACAGATTGTTTAAAGACATAAAATCAACGAGGGCACACTCTATTGTACTATTATAGTTACTAGGGGTCGTTTGTGAAGAATGATGATCCCGGAGCCAATGAATATGTGGGAGATTAAAATCACCCAGAATAATTACATCATCCATACATTCAAGAACATTAGTAGCACTGTTGGCAAATATATTTTGAGTTTCCAATTTGGACGGGGAAGGCAGATAGACTGCACAGATAGCATTTTTTTTGTGGGAGTTGTTACGCTTGACATCTATAGTGATCCACAGATCTTCACACTGGCTTTCCCATTTCGAAACACGTGATGACTGAATATGTTTAGAAACAGCAATCAACACACCACCCCCGTCCAGTTTGGATCCGCAAAGAACAGAGCGATTCCTACGATAGACTGTATAACGAGAGTCTATAAACTCGTTATCAAAAATACTCAAATTGAGCCATGTTTCTGTCAGAACTATTACGTCGTATGTGCACAAGATAATATTTTGAAGTATCTCATTAGTTTTAGTTCTCATACCGCGTATGTTCTGGTAATAAATATTTAGCTCGGCTAATCAGGCATACCAAAAAATTTATAAGGATACATTAAACAGTTTATTTAATTAACTTAACGCCATCGGGGCACCGTATGAGGAGAGCCTGGCTAGTTTCATCTTTGCGCGCAAAAATTCGACCATTGCGGACCCACACAAATTTATAGTTCATTTCCTTGGCCCTTTTCCTTGCTGCAGCGTGGAGTGATTTATTAGTAGGGGACAAATGCTCTGCGACAAAGACCGGGTTATTAGTGCCAGCTAAACCCAGATGGTGAGTGCCTAACTTGTTGTCTGGGTTTTTTTTGTTGAAGCTATAAACAGCTGCCAGCAGTGAATCACGCACGCGTGGGCTACGAAGTTTAGCAACTATGGTGCGTGGCCTTTGGCTATCCTTATCCAATTTAGCGACTCTGGTGATATGTAGGACATCCGTGTCCGATATGGAAGCATTGACCACAGTTGCAAGCTGCACCAAGCAGTTAGACAATATTTCCGAACGGTGTTCTGGGATGCCATTAATTTCAACGTTACTTTCTCGAAGATATTGCTCAGTCAGATTTAATCTGACAGTCAAATCCTTGACCGTGGCGTCCATTCGGGCACTGTCGGTGGAAAGTTTTCCGGTTGCCGCAACATTGTCTTCAAGTCGTTTCCTCGTTTCCTCAACCTGCCCGTTCAAAAACGATAAAGAGTCTCCAAACTCCTGAATCTGCTGAGAAATCACCTTCATTTTTCTTTCGACTGCTCTTTCAACTGTCTTCTCTATCATTTCCGACATTTCAAGCTTAAAGTTCCGGAACATTTCAACCATCATTTCCTCTGTGTTACATTATACATTTGCCTTTGGGTGTTCCACCCTGTTCGCTCGAGCTACCGGCTGAAGATTGATGTATGGGAGTGTTGGTGTTATTAAAGCCTGTATTTGCTGAACCGACTAGAATTACTGCTACAACAGCTACTTGCTTGGATAATGTTTTCTGTAACTGTGTTGTGATTAAAAAAACTATCGTAAATTTTGTAAAATCTGATCACTGCGGTCAGTCAGTCACGTTTGAACACCGTTTTGTGCCGTTTAAAAGTGTTATTCAATATAGACCAGTCACTGATACTCGCAAAGAAAAATTTAAAACTAACTTAAGTGATAAAATACCGCTATTACCTTTTGTTGATGACAATGTTAATAACTTATATGATTATATTTATAAGATATCGGGTGCTTGGTACCACTCGTTAATTTACTATAGCTTGGCCATAACTGCTGCGCACTCTCTGAGGTATGCGCGGCGAGGTGGGAGCCGGGGAAAAAAGAGCATGAGTTCACATGAGATCAATACACGTCGGACAAATCTTACGATATCAGTTTACGTATAAGGCAAGACTTGTGGCGGAAGGGTGGTCGGAGGCTCTTTAGTTGATAAAAATGTATTAGTTGTATTATCTTATTAGTTGATAAAAATAAACTTAACGAATGTTTGAATGTGGTTGTTTGCACCGACTCCAAAAATAACTGTTTGGGATGATTGTTTAAAAGTTATTTTAGCTTTTTAGTGTTTTTGAAGTCGGTTATTTTTTTTATAAAAAGTTGTTTTATTTGTCTGTATTTTAGTGTTTTTTTTCCGTCTAAATGGCGATCTGTGATGTAATTATAGCTAAATTGCTTCTCATGACGATTTAAATAAGTCCAAACACGGCTATGATACATAGTTTAATCACAGAGTTCCGGTGCTTACCTTCCGCCTTCTTCATCATGATGGTATCATTCTCACCAGAATAATTTACTAAAATTTGATTTGTCGACTATGGCAAGGCGTAACTGTCTTAATGAAAATATCTTATCGCGTGGGTGGGGCGTGCGTACCTCGTGGAAGACTATTGTGGCCAACTATGGTCTCCTTTATCAGTTCCACCACAGCAAATGATACTGTCTGAATGCAAATGCTTGACTTTTTGTTAAATATACTAAAATCGCTATAATATTTTAGGAGTTCCCTCAATTCTTCATAGATCTCATCATCAGAATTGAATTTTTAAAAATTGGGACCAATCTGGAGGTATACCCTTTCAATTGCAAAAATATTTTTTCAAATCGGGTCATTAATGGCGGAGTTCTGAGGTAACAAACATGAAAAAAAAACACAACTGAATTGAGAACCTCCTCCTTTTTTTGAAGTCGGTTAAAAAGAAAGACAAATATTATTTTTATACACGTTCTGACATATTCTAGAAACTAAAAGAAAGTATAATATCCAGTAAAAATGCAGATTTTCAGAAGGATGCAAGCGAGATAGATAGCGCTGATTGACGTAGATGTCACTATTAAGTGGTAAAAAATTATATTGAAAAAATATATAAATATTCACCTGTATTCGACGCGAAAGAAGCCACGGAACCTAGTATTCTACAATACTTACTAGTTACATGATCAGCCATGTAATAAGGAAAGTTTAGACCGTGACACGTGTCATTGGCGTCTCTATCGTCCGCAATGGCAATCCAGTGAGATAATACCCTTTTGTAGCGATTGTTAATCAAAGTCATCAATACAAAACAGCACTTTTTTCTCCTTCAACTTTAATATTGCTTTTTTAATTACGTATTTATGAAAACACAATTTGCATCTTTGATTTGCATGAGGTTACTTCTTGAATAATGATTTATACATTCATAAAAGTTTGTGCGTTTGGGTTTGGTTATTACAACGCCAAATGTCTATATTATAACTCTAAATTTAGTGCAACGCTTGTAAATATTTATAATCCTATTTTAGTATTCTATCTTGTTATTCATTAAAAAGGCTTTACGGTTAGACTACATAATAAATAAAGTAGACAACAATATGCATATTGCATGCACGTACAGACAGCCGCAGGTCAGCCTACCCAAAAAGTTTAAGGTCATTTTATTAATTTTCAACTTTATGTCCGACATGAAGAGATCAAGTGACAAAATTTGTCGTTTTGTGGTAGGTTGACGTCCTGTTGACACGACTGTCGCATACGAATAGCGCGTACTAGACAAAGGCAAAGATATCTTTATTATTAATTTTCTTTGACAAAGGTAAGTACGAGTAGATTATAGGCTTGTTTTTAGTAGCCATTTTCAAAAATTAGTTCAGGTCTCTTTCTCTCCCTGATAAATAAAAAGAGAGGCCCTATATTTTAGAACTGACAATTTAATGTTGGACATATTTTGTTCATTCTCCTTCACATATTTTATGACCAGTGTACAGACAACAGCTCTCCAACCTACCACAAAAGTCAAATTTTCTCAATTGATATTGATCATTACATGTGGGACATAAAGTTTAAAATGGATCGATGAACTTTAAGCGTAACGCTAACAGAAGAAGGGGTGTGCCTTTGACTTAAGTAGGTATATTTATAAGTACTTATATTACTACTTTTTTAATCAATGTGTACCATACTAAGGTTGAATATCACTTGTTCATAGAAAACTACAAGGTCTATTTCCGCTTGCCTTGACTATCTTCATAATTAACTTGTTCATTACGTCAGTAGTGTCATTACTCATTAGTGATTATTTGAACTTGGAAGTGATAACTGAGCTTCTAATTGAACCTCCTGCGATCATAGACTTCAACATTATATCGCACGCTTAGACCTTCTAAGCCTGCGATATAATGGCATAATGGTGGTTGTTGCGGACGCCGAAGCTATGTGTTGCGGACGCCGAAGCCATAATCAGTGTATAGTGACATAGACACTAATAACGTGATTAGAACGATAAATGTTAATGATAAGTGTACAGTTTAAGTGTTATGTATTAGATTTAAGTACATAAACATGCTGCATAGAGGAATATAGTGTCAGAACGAGATAGCGCTATAAGTAAAAACGAGAAAGGCAATGCAAAGCCTTTACGTAAATCCGGGGTTGTGATTGGATAACCAAAACAAAACAGACGCTATCATTGGTCGGGGCTCCAAATAAATACAAGTGATTCCTCTATGGGGCATGCCAGTATCATTCAGACCTTCATGATAATAAGAACAAATAAATCAAGAGAAAATATCGAAGAGTTTTATTACAAGCATACAGTCCACTACAGTGGTATAATTTTTTAAACAATTTTTTACAGACAATAAAATTTCAAATTGCATGCTTTTACCACTGATCAAGTAAAACTATGTTATAGGCTTTACCTTTCCTTGTGTTTGACTTTAACTTGACCAATTACGTTATTATCGTATAATAAGCCTAAGCCAGATATTATAATTTTACTGGGATACCTACGTGATCAAACAGGCCGCTTCCAACCGGCCAATCTGGAAATCACTAGGGGAGGCCTTTATTCAGCAGTGGACGTCCTGTAGCTAAAATAATGATGATGATTTCAGTAACACAAGTGCTTAAGCTACTTATCATAGGATCAGAATAGTGTATGTGATGTTGTCCAATATTTATTTATTTATGATAATGATATCATCAAAAGTGGTATAGCACTTCATTGGCCGAGTAGGATTCAATTATAGCCATAAAATTGGCAATGTAATCTAGTCAAGTCAACGAAAACAATTATAAGGTGCTTCATAAATATCTGCAACGGGTAAAAGTATTGCTTATATATATTACGATAGTAAAGAAATTTTATGTCCAGAAAATCATAATTTTTTTCACTAAACAAATTATATTAAGGGTATAGATATTGGAGGAAGAAAGCTCACGAACCTTCGTTTTGCTGACGATATTGTTCTCTTCGCCAATACATCTTCTGAACTAGAATTAATGCTCGAGCAGCTGAGCGTAGCAGGCTTTGGGGTTGGACTGGTGATGAACGGGTCGAAGACTAAAATGATGACCAACGCTACTAAGGACACCATAGTAGTGGAAGGGCAGACAATGCAATACGTTGACGAGTACATATATTTGGGCTAGATAGTCTCCTTCGAAAACAGGCAGGACAAAGAAATCGAGCGTCGCATCGATAATGCCTGGAAGAGCTTCTGGTCCATGAAAGCTTATATGAAGGGCAACCTTCCCATTTCGCTAAAGCGAAAACTCGTCGACACTTGCATCCTGCCCATTCTTACGTACGGAGCGCAGACCTGGTCTTTGACCGAGAATCAAAAGTCCAAACTCAAAGTTTGCCAAAGGACTATGGAGCGGAGCATACTAGGTGTAAAAAGGATTGATAGAATCCGCAACACCGCCATCCGCTCCAAAACCGGTGTCGCAGATGTAGGCGAGAAAACTGCAAAGCTAAAGTGGGAGTGGGCAGGACACGTGTGCAGAATGCATCCAGAGAGGTGGGCCCAAATCGTCACCCGATGGGTACCTATAGACGGCGGTCGCCGAAGAGGTAGACCCAAAAAAAGATGGTGTGACGACTTGGTTAACTTAACAAGGGATTGGGAGTCATTGGCGATAGATAGAGATCGATGGAAGAGTCTGGGGGAGACCTTTGCCCAGCAGTGGGATTAAAAAGGTTGATAAAAAAATAAAAAATTATGTTGTGGACTGTAATGGTTTCTTCAAACTCCGACTTTGTTGATCAAAAACAAATACTCATTTATTTCAGACTTATGCCTATTTATATTGACAAAATCATCCCTACGCTAGTGACTATTGCTCGATACTCTGTCGGCCAATCAGCGCGCGCCGATTTGCACACGGCACCAGTGTGCCGTCTCCTTCCCTCTTATAGCGGCGTCTTCGTCTCGTGCCGCGATGCTCCGCCCTCGTCTCCTTGCTGAGTCGTCCGTTACAGCTCTCCCCCCGGCGAAGACTCCGTCGCAGCCCTTTCTACGGTCAGGACGGCGAGCTTTGTGGTGGGCCGTCGGAAGACTCCTCCTCGCGTGCGAACGTCAGCGCTACGTACTCTGCCATCCGGACCAGGATACACTTTCTGGACAATCCCGCGCGGCCAGGTGTTGCGGGGTAGCGCAGCGTCTACGATGATAACCAGGTCATTCTCTTGCAGTGGACGTTCGTCCGATGCAGCCGCTTGGCGTGGTACGAGTGTCGGTAAGTACTCGCGAACCCATCTTCTCCAGAATTCATCGGCGATACCTTGGCTAGCGCGCCAAGTCTTGCGGTCGGCCGGCTGACATGGCCCGGTGTGTGGCAGGCCCGTTGACGACCCCAGCAGGAAATGGTTTGGGGTAATCGCCTCAGGGTCATTAGGTTCAACCGAGACATGGGTGAGCGGCCGTGCGTTGACGGAATACTCTGCTTCAGTCATTACGGTCTGTAGCACTTCTTCCTTTGGTGTCTTTTCCAGCAGCACTGCGGTAAGAGCTGTCTTCACTGATCGGACCAGGCGCTCCCAAGCTCCCCCCTGGTTCGGTGCTCCTGGAGGGATGAATCGCCAGGTCATGCGGTGTAGTTGACCCAACTCTTCTAGTGCAGGTGCCCACTCTTTATAAGCGGCGCGAAGTTCTGCATCTGCGCCCCGGAAGTTGGTAGCGTTGTCGCTCATCATTACCGCGGGCTATCCTCTGCGTGCTGCCATTCTTCTAACCGCCATGATAGCGGAATCTGTGGACAGGGAGCCCACTAATTCCAGGTGGACAGCTCGGGTTGTGAGGCACGTAAAGTGTGCACCCCACCTCTTCTCACGTCTTCGTCCGACAGCGACAATCATTGGTCCAAAATAGTCAACCCCGCAATTCGTAAACGGCCGTCGATAAGGGTCTATGCGCGCCGTCGGCAGGTCTCCAAAGATTGGCACCCGTGGTCTTGCCTTTCTGAGGCAGCAAAAAGCGCAGTTTTTAGACACGTTCCGCACTGTTGTTCGTAGGTGCAAGATCCAATACCGCTGTCTAAGGTCATTGACGATACGTTCTCTATTCGCGTGTCCAGCAGTTTCATGTTCCCGTTGGATGAGCATGCGGGTGAACGGGTGGCGTCCGTCCAGCACGGCAGGCTCCTTCATTTGTTCTGGCACATTTATTGCGCTTATTCTGCCGTCCAATCTTAAAGTTCCGTTCTTGATTTTCGGGTCTAGCTTGTATAATCGACTAGACTTCGGAATGCGCTTCCCATTTTCTAGTAATCCAACTTCCAGAGGGAAGCTATCTCGTTGGCTTTTCTTGATCCACAGCTGTTCTGCCTCTTCCAGGTGGCGGACTTCAAGTCGCTTCGCTCGCCCTTGACACTTCTCGATAAATACAAGGACGTATGCCGTCGCGCGGATGAGCCTCTCGAACGATGAAAAGCGGCTGATGTCCGGTAGGTAAGTTGCCTTTGGATGTTCGTAAGTAAGCGTGACAGTTTCTTCTTCTGGGTCAAGTTCCTTGTTTTCTTCTTGGGGCCAAGTCTCTTCAGGTCTACAGAGAAAACTCGGCCCTGTGAACCATCGGTCGCTTGCAGCTATCGAGTTGCTCTTCAATCTAGTTGCGTCGTCGGCTACGTTTAGTTCGGATGGTAGCCAACGCCACTGCTCACTCTTTGTGCGCTCCGCTAACTCGCCGAGGCGGTGCGCGACAAAGGGTGTGTATCGTCGTGCATTTTGTCGAATCCAATGCAGTGCGGTGCGGGAGTCACTCCAGAATGTGACGCTGCTAGGCTGCAACTCATGTTCTGCGGCGATGACCTCCGCGAGGCGTGCCCCGATAACCGCAGCTTGCAGTTCCAGTCTCGGGATGCTCTGTTTCTTGAGCGGTGCTACCTTTGCTTTCGCTGCGACTAGGATTACGTTCACCGTGTTATCTGCTTTCGTGAATCTCCAATACACGGCAGTCGAGTAGGCTTGTTCACTGGCGTCACAGAAAACGTGCAAGTCTCTTCGTTCATGGCTGCCGAGTTCGTAACAACGGGGCAGACTTATCTCGGCTATGCTGTTTGTTAATTCTGAGAGCCATTTTCGAAAGTCTTCTGCTTCAGCGGCGGGCAGCGGTTCGTCCCATCCAATCTTATTTCGCCACAGATTTTGCAAAAGTATCTTCGCTCTGATCGTGAAGTGGCTCAGTAGTCCGAGAGGATCGTATACGGACATCACGGCGCTGAGGGCTTCTCTCTTAGTTGGCGTTCTGTTATTCTTTACTACTTGCTTCGGTACCTTAGCAAGATTCGTGTTGAAAGCTAGCTCGTCTCTTTCAGCGTCCCACAGCAGTCCAAGCGCCTTATCTGATGGCGTTGCTAGATGTGTGGTCGCTTTGGCTCTTAGCTCGTATGGGACCTCCGCCAATACTTCTTGTTCGTTGCAGTTCCACTGTCGTAGGTTGAAACCAGCTTGCTTGTGGACGAAAGTCACCTTCTGGATCGTTTTCTTTGCAGTTGAGATATCCTCGTAGCTCTCCACCAGGTCATCCATGTA
Source organism: Anania hortulata (assembly GCA_963576865.1). Lineage (NCBI taxonomy): Eukaryota > Metazoa > Arthropoda > Insecta > Lepidoptera > Crambidae > Anania > Anania hortulata. The sequence goes on along the minus strand of OY756402.1, from coordinate 3,986,189 downwards.
GTGGCTACGTGTTATGGATACGTAGGCTGCCGGGTGGGTGCGCACAAAGTCTTCAGCGTTCCGGTTGCGCACACTGTGAGCCAAGAATGGGGAACTGGAGGCTCCAAAGATCATTGACGTCATCTTTAAGACCTGCAGCGGTTTATTTGGATCTTCTCGCCAAAGAAACATCTGGGCCGGTTGGTCGTCTGATCTGATCTTAATTCTGAGGAACATCTCTTGAATATCCGCCTTCACTGCTATTGGCTTCTCTCTGAATCGGAACAGGATACCTTGCAGCGGTCGAAGAAGGTCCGGTCCTTCCAGTAGGAAGTCATTCAAGCAGACTCCGTGTGACTTTGCAGCGGCATCGAAGACTAGGCGGAGCTTTCCGGTTTATTAGGGTTAAAAACCGGGAAATGCGGCAGGTACCATTTTCTTGGGTTCCGTTCTTCTGTCCCATCGCAGGCTTCCGCGTAACCTTTCTCTTTCAGGGCTTCGATTTCCTTCTTATATTGTGCTGCGAAGTCTGGATCTCTGGCGAACCTGCGCTCTAGTCCATTAAGCCTTCTATAGGCGGCGTTGTAACTCGGTGGCGTTTCCAGGTCATCATTGCGCCATGGTAGTCCGACTTCGAATCGGCCGTCGGTCCGTTTGGCCGTAGCTTCGAAGTTCTCGATGGCACGTTGATCTTCTTTCGTTATCTTGGTGCAAATAGACACGCCTAATGAGTCAATTTTAAAGTGTTCCTCCATCATTGTGTCCAGACGGCTGTCAGGCACGTCGTTCTCATCCACGCCGCGTTCAGGCATGAATAGGTGCAGGACAGACTCTGTATTTCTTCTGTGGATAGTGCGCGGTACCGTTCCGTGGATCGCCCACCCCAACGTGGTCAGCGATGCGGCTGGTTGTTTCTTCTTTCCCATTCTGAGTTGTCGTGATACTATTAGGTGCCAATTGTCAGCACCGATAAGCAGTCGCGGCTTCGACTTCTCGTAGCACACGTCGTCCGGATTCAGGCTACGCAGGTGCTCGTAGTTAAGCAGCTGAGTGGATATTGTTTGTGTATGTAGCACCAGCTGCGGGATAGTGCGCAGTCTAATTTGATGACAGTCTTCTTGGTTCTTGCCTCGGATCTCGAGGTTGACTGACTTGCTTTTTTCTTGGCGTTGACTGGCGGCTACTCCTTTGATGTGTAGTGGTCGTGTCGGTCCCTCCGCTCCCAGATACAACGCCAGGTCTTCTTTGATCAAAGAGATGGTAGAACCCTCATCAAGGAGAGCATGAGTGTTAATGCTTCCCTTGGGTCCCGTTAAACTAACAGGCACCACCTTCAGTAGTACCGAAGCTCCTTGTTGATCTTCAGTGGCGGCGACGGACATCACAGTTTCGTTAGTGACTTGCGGTGGCTCAAGTGGTGAACTCAGAGGTGGCGATGACGCGGGTTCGGTGTGTAAGAGTTCGTGGTGTGGTCGGCGGCATCCGTTCACTCCGCATGGCTTCGCTCGGCAGTTCGTTCGTCTGTGCCGGCTAGCGATGCATTTGAAGCAAAGGCCCGCTTTTTTTGCTATTTCCCACCGTGAATCTGATGTCAATTTTGCGAATGTGTCACATTTAGTTAGTGTATGATTTCCTTCGCAGCTATAGCACTTGTATTATTCGTTTGTCGCGGCGGCAGTTGTTGCGTACACCTCCACTTGTTTCTTTCGTGTATAGGTCTTCGCTGCTGGAGCTTGTTTCTGGTTCCCAGTCACGGTTGCTGATGTCGTGTATGTGTATTGCAGCGCCATGTCCGCTTCGCGCATTAAGAAGCGCGATAGCAGGACGATTTCCGGAGACATAGCATGTTCATGTGCATACGCGTAGTCGCACCATCTTGATCTTAAGTTTGGCGTAAGTTTCTCCACGATATCCCTTATTAGCATTGGAAACTCCAGGTAACCACGACGATCTATATTCTTGAGAGCGCAGACTATGTTCTGAAGTCGTACGGCGAACGTGTTAAGCTCTCTCGCTGTGTTGCCCAGTCGTGGTAGCTTCTTAATGTCCTCTATCACTTTGTCGATGATATATTCGGGTCGGCCAAAACACTGCTCTAGTGTTTGCATGATTTGATCGGGGCTGCCACCAGTGTACAGGAGCTCGGTGACAGCTTCCTTTGCTTCGCCTTTCAGGCAATTTCGTAGGCGCGCCATGTTCTCGATGTCGGTGAAGTTGTAGACCGTAGTTGATTCTTTGAATGCTGCGGCGAATGGCATCCACTCGTTGAAAGCACCGGAGAAGTTAGGTAAGTCGGTCACCTGCCGCGGCACCGGTCGGTTTCTTGCCATCTTCTCGATTGCCTCCGCTAATTGCTCGATGCCCCTGCTTCGATTCCTGGTCGGTGTTGATGAGCGAGCTTGACGGCGTGCGTCTTCAAAGCGTACACCTCCGTGAGGCGGCTGCTCCCACCGGTCGGCTCTCGGGGTGCGCGGTTCGCGCGCAGGCAGCGTGCTTTCTTTCGGCTCGGACGTTGTGTGCCCCAGAGTGGTAGTCGCTTCGACGATCCCTGGCGCTACGATGCTCTGTTGTAGCCAACTGTTGATGCGTTCATCCGGGTCCCCGATACTGGCGGCTTCCTCTTCCCGAATTGTTTCTACAGTGGCTGCTAATCGTTTCTTGACTAGCTCGGCTTCTAACTGGAACTCCCTCTTCCTTATTTCCGCTAACTGTTCTTCCGCTGCTAGCTGCGCGGTGCGTATTCGCGCCTCGGTGCTACCCGTTGATCGTCGTGACGTATGCGAGCGCGTCGGCGATGGCTCACGGCGCCGTTCGGCCGTAGTCGCTGGGCGTGCGGCGGTCGGTACGAGGGGTGCGGGAAGTGCTGTTGGTTCGTAAGTACGACTTCCTTCCCCTTGTGACGTCACCGGTCGCGATCTTGAGGCCGCGGACGGAGATCTCGGTGGCGAGTGAAATACTCGCGCCTTGGCAATGGATAGCGGTTCTTCCGTGCCCTCCATTGCCCGCTCCTGGCTCCTGGTTCGTACCATTTCGCTAGGGTACTGGCGGTTTTCTTCCATCCGGCTCGAAGGACCAGACTTTGTTGTGGACTGTAATGGTTTCTTCAAACTCCGACTTTGTTGATCAAAAACAAATACAACTATATTATACTCATACTCATTTATTTCAGACTTATGCCTATTTATATTGACAAAATCATCCCTACGCTAGTGACTATTGCCCGATACTCTGTCGGCCAATCAGCGCGCGCCGATTTGCACACGGCACCAGTGTGCCGTCTCCTTCCCTCTTATAGCGGCGTCTTCGTCTCGCGCCGCGATGCTCCGCCCTCGTTTCCTTGCTGAGTCGTCCGTTACAAATTATATTGAATAAAGATTAGGCTTTATTCTGTCTCAAACCGTCCACATCAGTCCAAAAATGCTAACGTTTCACATTATACCGGCTCCCGCGCAGTGTCAAGGGCGGATGACAAAGTGTGTTATGCAAATTGAAGCAAGTAACCATTTAATTACTGTCTTTTTGCAAATAATTAATTACCGATTCGGGGCACGTAATTCCTTCACTATCGTAATCTATATAAGCAATACTTTAACCCATTTCAGCCATTGCAGATATTTATGAAGCACCTTATATACACGATAGAAGGTTGTTTATCAAGCTCTATGTAGGTATAGATAGGCAAACGGTAATGACTGATGAGGAAGACACATAGCTTCTTATCTAACGCCAATATCCTGAGGGCATACTATACAGAATACATGATTTCTCGGTGTTTACAGTCAATAATCGCTTATAACAAGCACCGGCGTTATTATGCTAATCTTGAATGGAGATTTGTTTAATGTCTTTAACGTCTTTACCTTAAGGCGGTTCCCCGAGCAAATGACCTTCAGCAAAATTTTCTCTCTACCTCGAACGGCACGCCAGAGAAACAGAAGTCCGTTGATCATAATCATGAATAATTGTTAGAAATAATAAATAACAGACCAATTTAAAAAAAAACAGTAAATTATGAGTATTTTAAATTTTCTATCGATTGGTCAAACCCAAAAATTAAGGTATGGATTACTTTCGTAAATATAAAATAGAGTAAAAACAAATTTTAAACAATGATTTTAAAGAAAAACCTTATAAGATTATTGTTATGTTTTTTAAATTATTTTTATATACATTAAATAAGGAGTACTTAGAAAGCTGCTAAAAAGTAAGAATAAAACAAGGTTTGGTCTTAAACTATTGGTGATTACGAATTACACTATTATATGAGAATATCTAGTAAACTTAACTAGTAAACTAGCAACGTGCCATGTGAAGACGGCCGTAAAGAATACACTCCCCACCGCCAACAGGAGACGTGTCGTAAGAGGCGACTAATTCCTGTGGTACGTGATGAGCAGCAGCGCCTGCCATGCGTAGCGAGTATTGGCAATCCCCCCCGGTGATAAGTCTTCGAGGGAGGTGTTTCAACATGTTCAACATGTAACAACAAGTATACAGGTTATCCCGGAACTCAAGAATACCCTGTAATGTTACCACATATACTTTACATATGGTGAACAACCTTTGATCGAATACTTTTGCCATTTTAGATAAAAATGTATCGACTTCCCATACAAAATTACCAAACAGCCGATTGAATTTGTATAAAAAAACCGGCCAAGTGCAAGTCGGACTCGCACACCGAGGGTTCCGTATAAACCTGTAGGCAAAACGACGCCGGCCTGTAGACGGCAAACCTCAAAAAAAAAATTGACGTTTCCATACAAACTGATGCCAGCTGGTCGCGTTTTAGTATGGGAAAGTGTTTTTTTTGCGATTTCGATGTTGGTCCCATAGAAAAAGTTGATGTAATTTAGCCGTAGAATAACCCCTTAAAGTTTTATTTCACCTTTTCGTTACACCCAGTATAAGTAAAAGTTCACCCAAGCTTAAAGGTATTATAGACCTGAGTAATTGATATGAATTACGCGAATCTACGCGTTCATGAGAAAAGGGGTTAGTATGTTTAAAATTACTAAAAATATTTTTATTATATGATGTAAGGTAAAGTCTCCTATTACGGAGGTATTTCGTGTCATTTTCCAAATTTCAAGATTCTGAGTTCAAGGGAAGTTCCCTGTAGGTTTTGATTCCCTTGCGAGTGTCGAAAATTTGCAACATAAACGGCTGTATCTTTTGATTGCGTTGGCTTAGAGGTTTGATTTTTTTACAGCTCCAAGGGACAGTAGACCTGAGTATTTGATATAAATTCCAGCTTAATACCTTCACGCGGTTCTGAGAAAAAGGGTCTTGACAGACAGACAGACGGACGGACGGACGAACAACAAAGTGATCCTATAAGGGTTCCGTTTTTCTTTCGAGGTACGGAACCCTAAAAACTAAAAAAAGTCATAGAACAAAAGTTGTTCACTTTGATGTATAGAATATGTGGTAATAATGTTATCCTTGAATTACGGGACACAGGGCCGTCTTAACATATCCCGGGGCCATGGGGCACACAAGAATTTGGGGGCCCTATTGCAAAGTAAAAATGAAATACTGTTGGTATGAATTTAAGACTCCAAAAAAATATTTTCATATCTCTTTTAGAAGTATAGTTTTAAATTTTCCCTTATTTTTTCTAGTTTTTGCCCCCCCCCCCCCCCCCCCTTTTCAGTTAACAATGTTTTTTAGTTTACAAACATGTTTTAGTGCTGGCTGAGACCACTAAGCCACTACAGCTCATAAAAAAATCGCACTTCAAAATCAGAAATATCCTATCCAATGAACCGTCAATATTACTAAAAAGTAATATTGGGAAAAGCTTTAATTCCTAGAGTCTCCATTGAAATTTGTATACGTCTTTGATGAATGGTTTTGAAGCAAATTTCCATTCAAAGTCATTCAATCACTCTCGTAAATAATCCGTTGGACCATTGATCAATAACGCCTTTTTTAATAAGTACCTCTATGTTGCTAAGATGTACCTAAGTAAGTACCTACGTACTCCATGAGTATAGTCGACCAAGGAAGAGCTTTACCACTTTTGATAACATATCGCAGTAAAAAAAGATTTTTGCTAAGGCTTATTGTAAAACAGTGGTTGGTTAACTGAAAGCCAATCCAATGGTTAAAGGTGCATGCAATTTAATCTGTGAAATCAAAGTAATCTATATTAATAGTATAAAGCTGCAGACCTGTTAGTTTGTTTTTCAACCGACTTCAAAAAAGGAGGAGGTTCTCAATTCGACTCTATTTTTTTTTGTATGTATGTTACGCGATTACTCCGCCAATTATGAATTGATTTTCTTGATGATTCGTTTTTTGTTTGGTAGATCATACTTCAGAGGTGGTCCCATATAAATTTTATCGTAATTGATTCAGCAGTTTTTGAGAAAATAACAAAATATATACCCAGATAATATTTTGGTTCGTGATTCATGGATCAATGTTAACCAATACCTTCGACAAATGTAAACCGATTTTGATGTTTTTCTTTTATTGAATAGCTAATACTTCAAAGATACTATAGTAAAAAAATTGTACCCCTAAGGGTGAAAAAAAGAGGATGAAATCGGTGTTCAGCAGTTAGATTAAGATTTATCACTAAAAATAGATAAAATAAGTAAATTTTATTAAAAATAAATTTTATAAAAAATAAAAAACCGACTTCAAAACACTAAAATGCAAAAAATAATCCTAACACTTAAGTACCTAATCAGTTAATTTTGGAGTCGGTGCAGACAAAAACATTGAATCTCTCATCGGCTGGTACCGACTCCTAAAGTAACTGATTAGGTACTTAAGTGATAGGATTATTTTTAGCTTTTTAGTGTTTTGAAGTCGTTTTTTTTTTTTTTTATAAAATTTATTTGTGTTGGATAGTCCGTTTATCGAGGAAGGAGCGAAGCCTTGATGTGGTTTATACAGGGTTATTTTTAAAACATCAACAACCTGCTAGGGGCTGATTCTGGTGCTCAAATACAACTTTTTCTATGCGACCAATATAGAAATCTAAAAAAAAAATACACTTCTTCGTACAAACTGATGTCAGCTGGTGGCAACTTAGTATGAGGAAGTGTTTTTTTTCTTGCGATTGCAATGTTACGATGAGCTTAAAGGAGTAATCATTGAGGCATAAGGAAGAGAGTAAGACCTAGAACTCTTAGAAGGTCAAAATTGTCGTGTCAGGCAGTAGGTCAAGAAGTTAGCATGAAATAGAGATATAGAGATAAATGGAAACAAGTCCACCATAAAGAAAAGAATATTAGCTTTTAAATTAGTGATGATGTATGTCATATACAGGGTTCTTTGTAAAACATCGTAAAAAAAATTATAATAATAAAGTAAAAAAATTGAGTTTTTTTTTTTAAAGATTTCAATGTTGGTCCCATAGAAAAAGTTGTTGTATTTGAGCACCAGAATCAGCCCCTAGGAGGTTGTTGATGTTTTACAATTAACCCTGTATAAATGATGTATTATTTGATTATTATTTTATATGTATTATTTAAATATTTTCAGGCGACATTGGGTCGTTGATAAAGTCTTTAAGAGACAGATCAAACTCCACGCAGGCGTAGCTGGGGTCGCCCCCAGCTACAAGTAGAAAATATTTTATCACTTCCTAGTTCAAATAATCACAAAAGACACTCACGTAATAGAACAAGATAATAAAGGCAAGCGAAAATAGACCTTGAAAACTTTCTATAAGCAAGTGATATTAAACCTTAGGCTGGTAAACCAATATCTTTGTCGTCTCTACATAGATTATATGCCTACATAGCTCGGCCAACACCGCACACGCAGCGAAGCGTGTGTAAATACGTCTAAACCCCAATAGAGCCCGTGTGTTCGTGACTTGCAAGAGCTGTATGTTCCCAAACTACCCACAACAATCAGTTTTAGGATTCCGCACCTAAAAGGCAAAACGGAAACCCTATTCAGTTTCTAGGTTGTAAGCGAAATGGGTCGTCTAAAGGGATATTTGATATAGATATTTCAAATGTTAACTAGATTTAATATTTTTAGAATGAACAAAAAAAAGTCGCTGACATAGCCCAACGGATTAGCAAACTGAAGTGGCAGTAGGCGGGGGACATAGCACGTAGAACTGACGGCCGAAGGGGCAGAAAGGTTCTGGAATGAAGGCCACGGCAAGCGCAGCGTAGGACGTCCACCTACAAGGTGGATAGACGACCTGGTAAAGGTTGCAGGAAGCCGCTTCCAACCGGCCAATCTGGAAGTTACTGGGGGAGGCCTATGTTCAGTAGTGGACGTCCTATGGCTGAAATGATGATGAATATTTTTATATCTAATCCCCATTGGCTATACTGGCCCTAAAAAAGGGCCGTTTTTTCTGGCTTGTATTATTGGGTTCAGTGTCATTGTTTCGAGCTCTTGAGTAGAGTACATTTTTTTAAAATTAAATATAGAAATAAATGGTTTGGGACAGTCTTAGATCATTTTTGGTACGGGTCTACCGTAAAATAAGCCTGGTAATAAAAAACAGTACAACCCGTTCAAGTGTGACGGGCTTGCCCTAACGAGAACGGAGTTCTTGGTGCGTTAGTCACACTCGCACTTAGCCGGTTTTTTCAAGCTATTGTACATAGAAGCAGGGCAAAATAATATGAGTCTACTTTATTTGCCATCTTTTGTGATAGAGGGGTCTATTTATGTGCGGTTTTGTATGATTTAAGACCTCTATCACCCATTTCCTTCCTAACCCTGCCCGTGTCCCTTGTTACACTTGGCACCATAAAAAATAACGGAGCTCAGCGAGTTAACATAAACTTATGAGTCTGATGGATGATACCGCACATTTTGTGACTTTAGGTCCAAACTTTACCGTTACAACACAACGAGTACCTACGTATATATATGAAGTCTATTTTGAGGGTAAAACAATGAAACCGATGTAGGTGTTTCCAGGGCTAATGGTTATCCCTAGGTAAGGTCTAGTAGGTAAGATAATATGTAGACATTATTATCACATCAACATATTTTAGGGTGAAAATGTGTTTGGAATAAAAATGCAGTGATTTTTAATCTTTTTAAGCTCTTTTAAATAAACTTTCTTAAAAAATACGAGAGCAAGCTAACTTATTTACCTCTATTGTAAAAAACAAAATAGTAAAATAAATAATTTTAATGCCCACGATCATGGAGAATGGAGAAAGAGCAGATAGGCCTTCGCACTGCCAACCGTAGACGTTTATAAACATTTTAGGCATGCATGAAATAATAATAATATCAAGTATAAAAATTTTACTTAAAAAATATATATATTGCCTTTAGTGGGATTCGAACGAACGACCTTACGCTATCCGGACTGCTCTTAACACGTTGAGCTACGGAATAATAAAATAAAATATTATCCTTGATATTAGGTACCTAACTAGCATTATTGAAAATACAAAAAAAATAGTTTAAATTGATTCGGCTGTTTTAAATTAACTGATTGTCAAATATTTGCAACAAAATTTCTTACAGATGTTTGTTGGTAAAAAAAACCAAGACATTGATGAAACAACGATGGCTTACTTACAGCTATAAACACTTGAAGAAATTCGCTAACATAACTACTTATATCCTCCGTAGCTCAGTTTGTAAGAGCAGTCGCGGATAGCAAAAGGTCGTGGGTTCGAAGTCCACCAAAAGTAGGTAGTTAAAAAATGATAATTTTTAAGCGCAAATATTTACCTTGATTTTAAACTAGCATTATTGTGAATGCAAAAATAAAAAAGACTTTTAACCGCAGTCTAGAGTTTGACTTTTCTATTTTCATGAAGCTATTTCGGCATGGTGTATTCACACGTATGCAAAACCCCGCTGATTACACAGGTAGATCTATATCCGTAGGGATCCCGCCTCAAAGTTATTTCCTTACCTAAAAACATGAGTAGGATGTACTTATTTTTCCATTGCGAACCTTTTCCAGTCAGCCCGGCTCAGCTAGCCAGGATATATTTGTATTCCCTTGAGTGTATCCCAATGGAAAGTTATCATTTGATTCTCACGCGTTAGCTAAAATATTGTTTAGCATTTCTGTAGTATAAGTACTATGTTAGAGAGCCATTCAATAAATATTGAGCCTACAAAAGAAAAACGTAAATTTTGAGAAAGTAGAGATTTTGTTTTCAACATAGTCTCCTTTCAATTCAATACCCTTGGCCCAGCGATGCTCCAACTTTTTTAACCTGTCCAAAAATACGATTTCCCGAGGTCTTCAAAATAGGTCTCTGTGGCGGCGATGACCTCATCATTCGACCCAAATCTTTTGCCGGCGAGGGATTTTTTCAGATTTGGGAACAATAAGAAGTCACAGGGAGCCAAATCTGGAGAATACGGTGGATGGGGCAGCAATTCGTAGCGCAATTCGACCAATTTGGCCATGACGACGGCGGAGGTGTGAGCCGGCGCCCTGTCGTGGTCGAACAGCACTTTTTTCTTTGTCAAATGGGGCCGTTTTTTTTTCAATTCGGCGTCAAATCGGCTCAATAAGTCGGAATAGTAGAGCTCCGTGATTGTTTTACCCTTCTCGAGGTCATCGATGTAGATCACACCTTGTGAGTCCCAAAAAACACTGGCCATCACCTTTCCGACCGGTTGAACAGTCTTCGCCTTCTTTGGAGCACGTTCGCCGGGTAAAGTCCACTGTTTCGACTCTTCCTTGGTCTCTGGTGTGTACCAGTGAACCCATGTTTCGTCAACGGTCACAAAACGACGCCAGAACTCCGCCGGATTGCGTTGAAACAGCGCCAAACATGTCGCCGATGTGGTCTCACGGTTGCGCTTGTTGTCTGGTGTGAGCAAACGCGGCACCCATCGCGCCGACAACTTTTTGATACCCAGTTCTTCGTGCAGAATATGATGCACTGTCCCTTTGCGATGCCTACAGTCTCAGCTATCTCGCGAATCTTCAATCGCCGGTCTGCCAACACGAGATCGTGGATTTTTTTTACGTTTTCCTCCGTAGTAGCCGTTTTCTGTGCTCCTGGGCGTGGCTCATCAAAAACCGACGTGCGGCCACGAGCAAACTCGTTGAACCAATTTTTGGTGTGAGCATCAGAATGACTGTAGTCAGTAGCCCGCGTGGAGTTGGTCTATTGAGTTCCAGTGGCAGTTTGAGTTTTCGTTCGCTGGGCTAAACTAAAAGTCGCAGTATGCGCAGACTCGTAGCTCTGGGTTTCTGGAATCTATAATACGGATTTATTTAAGTATCTATCACTTTGCTTGGGAATAATGAAAAACATTGTGAGGATATCCAGATATCACCGGGCGTGGTTAGACCCTTCCACTTATGCCCTGGTTTTCTTTTCTCTTCTGATGATGAGAAGGAGCGGCGCAATAAAGTTTTTTGCTTATCTACCTATAATATTATTTTTATGGAGGTAAGTATTTTTTTTAATGTGGCTATCAATATGACGATTGTCGAAAACCAAACAAGCTATGCCTAGTTTGGGACTAGATAATTGGTGTCATTGTTGGAAAAAAAAAACATTATACTATTTATAAGTATGTCAATAAAATCTATCAATCTATTAGATCTAATTATTTTGTATCCTAAAATACATTATTTCTACTTGGCGATCACATTAGATTACCTTCAGACTTTCTTTAATATGTCCACTGATTTAGTAGGTATTTTATAACAAGTAGGGCAACATCGTAGACAACCTAATGAGGCAAATATTACTTTACTCCTCATAACACTTAATGTTAACAATTAATTAAGTCCGCCATTTGTACAATTATTTTTAAATGTGGAATAAAGTATAAATAAATAAAAAACACTAATTGGTCTAATTACTTGAGTCTTACCACTCCAAATGAGATCTAATATCACTCTTGGGATAGTATCAGTAAAGCTGAAAACCCTAGCTTAGGTAGGAGAACATACCGCGTGGGTCGTGGGTAGGGTTGCCAACCCTACTTTTTAATATAGTATTAGTATCCTACTATATTCGGGGATCAAGTACTATATTTAAAAAAATATATAATAGGCGAAACTACTATATTTTGCATAAAGCCCACGGTTCTACACAGCCCGCGGATAGCGCGTGAAATATCAAATATTAATTTGAAAATAAATACCTATTATAACCACATGATATATATATATATTTCATTATTTTGCTTACTATATTTTTAGAGGTAACAGCTTCGAAAATACTATGTTTGATTAAAAAAAAGTTGGTAACCCAAGTCATAGGTAAACGTTGACCCGAAACATATATATATATTTTACTTTCTACAAAAACCGAACTCAATTCCTTAAGAAATTATTTAGATACTTACAAGACAATGTTTAAGCAAAGGTAATGAATAGACAATGTTCATTAGCAGAGAGAGAGACAAAGTAGTTAATCTATAAAATATAAAAAAGAACAATAAATGAAATTATGAGGATGACATTGCTATGTAACGAATATTAAAGTAAGTTCATTATCTATAAATACTGTGTCATCATGTCATAATATATCCATTATGTAATTGTTGAAGCAATTTTTAAATGTCGGTCGGTAATAAAATGTAATTTGCGTAGGTACTTGGCGCAACAATCCTAATACAATAAACTATAGGTACACAGCACAGCAGCCGTATTTCTGACTTTACATTGGTATACAGGTAGGTACTGAAGAATGAAGAATTAATAAGAATCTCAGAATAAACGACTCCACCAATCGAACTTAATTTTAAGATAGGACTCTCAAAGTCTAGGCAAATTAGGACATCTGCCTAAAGCAACTTCGATAGTCCTCAGAAAGCAATCTCGAAACTTTTTCCATTACTACTTTTAATAGCAATTTTGACACGTAAAGTTGAGCACAAATAAAAAATTACTCGTCCTAAAGTTTATAACTTACCGAACATGAGCAGCAGCAAGTCACTGACAGCCAAACTGAACAAGTAATAGTTAGTAGCGGTATGCAATCCAGGATGCTTTACTATCACAACGCAAACGCACACGTTTCCCACTACACCAGTCAAAAAAATCACCACGAGAACAATGCTGATCGGCACTATTTCTTTCAAAGGTAACCGGCGGGAACCCATCATCCACCACAACATCTCCTCCTCGCTGCAATCAAAGTTCGAAAGATTGTTGCATCGGTTATAAAAGTGTTCATATGTCTCATTGCCGCGGAGAAAAAGACGGGACGCCATTTCTTCAGACATCATTATCAAATCAATCATTCATTACTTTTAAATAAGAATATATACAAATTTGAAAGTCTGAATTAGTTCGCTACGAAAATATTTCGTAAATAAATTCTCTTCGTTGCAGAGTACATGTCTGTTCCAGCCGCGTGCTAACGCAAACTGACTCAAATTGTAAGGACGACAGGACTCTAGCCTAACCTACGAGCTCTGATGTCACGGGTTCTCGCAAAACGATTCGCCTCCCTACTTCGCAAACCCATATAAACCTCGAAAACGAAAAGATGAAAGAAAATTTTCAGGCATTAATAAAATAAGTACTTACTCACTGGGTTGGTAATAATTACACGGCTTGAAAGTCTCGTCCGACTATTAATCTGTGCGTCCGACTCGTCATTTAGAAATTTAATTTTTTTATTTTTTTTTTATTAGAGCTGCAAATTAGTTCAGCATTCATTGTGTTTCTTTCAGTTTCACTAAGCACCAGCACCTAGATTTTTTGAAGACCTAGAATTTTTTAATCAAGTCAAAACTGTTGCGGGCAATGTTCAGTCGTCAGCAATGTCGTAAAGAATTACTTACATAATTCCAATCTTGCTGCAATATTCAGGGTTCCGTGAGAAAACAAGGAACCCTTATAGTTTCGCCTTTTCCGTCTGTCTGTCCACAGTTTAAATTTGCGGGCTCTTGGTAAGATGCGCGCCAAGAAAAGCTGGCCAATGATGTATAAAACATCACATGTATGGCCTATTTTTCGACTTGCGTGGTATTGTTATATAAGCGACGAAATTGCAAATGGCATCAATTTTATCAGTAACGGGCCGACCAAAACAAGGTGCATCTATAAAGTTAAAACTTCCTGACTGAAAACGCATAAACCAGCTTTGTGCAACTCCCAGTGGCGAAACGTGGGGGGGAGGGGAACGCAAAGGAGGCTATGGCATTAGACGGTGCAAACTAGGAGAGCTCTTCACTTTAAGGGAAAGCCTTAAAGCGTCAGATGGCTACAACGTCACTGAAAACGTCAATGAAAAAAAAACCGGCCCATGCAAATGCGAGGCGGACTCACGCACACTAACTAATTCAGACTTTCCGGAAAAATTTGTTCGTCCACAACAGGTATAGAATCTTGAAGGTTTTCCAAGTATTAAAAAATAAAATATTTTTATGATCTAACGGCAAGGCGCCAGTTTCATTATAAAAATATATATAACTAGTTTTTTTTATATGCGGTACCTACAACCGGCCGTATCTATTAATTGCGTTGACTTAGAACTCTTAGAAGTTTGGTTTTTTCACAGTTCCAAGAGATTGCAAACCTGAGTTTTTGAAATAAATTTCAAACTGATACCTCACGACGTGCTCCTAATGAAAAAGTTCTTGACGGACAGACGAACAACAAAGTGATTCTGTAAGGGTTTTTTCCTTTTAAGATTTATTTATTTTTTTAGACTTTATTGCACAGATTAAAAATCATACAAAAGGTGGACTTAATGCCATGAGGCATTCTCTACCAGTAAGATACAAAGCCCTAAAAAACAGAAAGCCTACCTGCACATGGTCGTCAACGTATATCTGTCTAATGCGTCAGACTTCGAAGAATCTTACTTGTTACCTAAGTAACCAAGTTAAAATAACACCCACGCGTAAATTTCCAAAAATTTACTATTATTTTTTTAAGTCCAAAAACTTTCTAACCGTGCGGCAAACTTTGTCCAGTTTGAGCGGGGTTTGTAGGTATCGCGAGTTTGCAATGAACGACTTGGATGTATCTATACAGCGTGGGTTTATCTTATTTATAGACTTGGTAAGACGTCCTTAGGAAGTCCATTCCATACAGACGAAGTCCTGGACAAAAGACAACTAAGCGATTGTGAAGTTTTGGAATAACAACATTTTAACATCGATACAATATTCTTGAAACATCACGATGTTTAAAAGAGGAGAAATGGTTACAAGACAGTGTCACCACAACCCACTTATAACTAGGCTTGACTACTAACTGGGTTTTTTCAGTTGAATTTCCAGGGTTCGACGCTCAACAGGACAATACTTTTTGAAAACACACTTTTACAATTCGCACTCCTGAACATAGAGTCGCACAACTAAGTCTAAACTAACTAACTACATGAACTCCAAAGTTAACTAAACATTTATTTTGTGTTGTGTCATCGCGTATTTCGAGTTGTGCTACTCTTTATCTAGGTGTGCAAATTTTATGTGGGCTAGTGCCGATAATAAGCGCATAAAAAGTCGGCCATATAGTACGAGTACCTACTAAAGACTATTGTTAATTAAGTATGATTACAAGAAGTGCCGTGTGGGGACGGCCGTAAAGAATACATTTCCCCACCGCCAACAGGAGGTGTGTCGTAAAAGGCGTCTAATTCCTGTAGCACGAGACGGGCAGCAGCGTCTGCGACCTGCGTGCAAAATGTTATCAAAGACTGCGCTCACTAACCCGCCTGCCAAGCGTGGCGAGTTTTGGCAAACAAGCGGAGGCGCGGACGGGGAGACAGACGGATGGACATGGCTAATCTTTGGGTTCCATGTGCATTAAGAATTATTTTTATTGTTAGTGTGATGAGCGTAAGCATTTGTACAGTCCACACACAGCGCAAAGGCGAGCGAACGGAAAGAGCGCAGCGAGCGTAGTGAGCGTGCCGCGGCAGCGGCCGCCGAGCGCTTCAAAACTAAGGATAATGATGAAAGATTAACTATTTTATTATTGGAAGCATTTTTCTCGAAACTAAATCATCTAACATTAATAGCTTTGGCAAATGTTGAGAAAAATTTAAAAACATATAGAATTAAAAAAAAATAACAATCGAAAATCGTAATATCAGCAATATGTCAATTATGTTTTCAGTGTAATAAAAATATGGCAAATGAAAAAAGGACAAAACATTTTCGGAGAAATAAAATTCGTACTAAAGCAATTCGGATTTAAAATAGGTAACCCTATGTGCTCTTTGAGTATATGATAGATAGTCAAAGTATGTGCTCAATGACTGTAGGCTACGGCGCCAAAATGGCGATCATCAAAGAGGCCCAAATTAAATTAGACAGCGGCCTGTCATGTGTTTAAAGGTCAGTACAAAGAGCGAAAACCGTTGCTGCTTGCAAGGCTGCTTGCTGATGATGGCTGGGTCCTGGATGACTGGATGGCTTTATGTATACCTACGTCGATTTAGATACCTTTAATATTCATAAAAATTAATATTATGTTAGTAGGTATCTGGCATGAAGGTGTAGGTACTGATCGAGTAAAACTACAATTTATTCATAAGTAGAAGTATTGTACGAAGGACTTATATCGCTGTGTGCGCGATGACAGCGCCCCTAGTGACCACAAGTATTGTGGACTTATGATCTCTCAAATTATGGCAACTGGATGGTTTAAGAATGATTTTCGGATTGTTTTTCTTCGAAATTAGATGTAAATATCTAAAAAGTTTGTGCATATTATTAGTGATTTTCTTACTCGAACTAAAATATGAATGTTTTACTAACCTCAAACTGTCCAAAAAGGGGAAAAATATTATAAGTATAGCATGTCAGACCTTGAAGAGCTTAGAACCAACAGACAAAGCTACTTAATAAGAGCTGTGATCTTAAGACAAACGTCTGTGAGACAAATTTCCTACAAACTTTATTCTTTTCACAGCAGCTATCCATTTAATACTTTGCTTCAATTTCCATCTTGATGTTGGAAACGAATAAAACAAGCACGAACTGTTTTTCCCATTGTTTTTTACACCTTAAAACACAACACGTACTGTGACCCATATCGCGAATTTTAACGTGTTTACTTAAAAATACCTAATAACGTAAGTATGAAATTCTATGGAAATATAGCAATTTGACAAATGACAGTCCAGAGTTATTTCACATTTCTGCCAGATTGCGTGCTGCGATCGATTTGACGGCCACTGATCAGGTAAAACTACGTTAGATTGACGGCCCCCACCACCCACTTTGCACATAGCGAATACCTACATGCTTCTAGGTGGCTGGCGTCCGTCCATAAAGTTCTTGTTTGTAGGTCCCATGGATTTATCACTAGAAAGAGTGCTAAATCCATTAGGTCCTTAAAGGCGTCCGTCAAAAGCTGAGCACAGATTACAGTCATGAGTCAAGGGAAATCAAACCACAGGTCAAACGTCCAAGGAGTCTGAGTCTGTCAATCTAGGGATATCGATATTAGATAAACACGGTTTTGACATCGATGTTAAAATCGATATAAATACATCATCATATAATAAATGTACGTGTACGATAAATAGCAAATGGAAAAAGGAAAGAAAATCAAAATGTTTTGGGTGCCAAAATAATCAATCTACTAAGTATTTTATTAATAAATGTATTAATTAGGCAAAAAGAAATGAAACAAACTTTCCCAGTGATTATTGTTTGAGTACACACTAAAATTGAAAAGTATTTTTTAAATGATGATACATTCGTATAATATTTTAAAGCTGGTGACAAACTGCAACGGACGCGGCTCCGGACTCGTCTTGACGTTGTGAGGTCAAGCGCTGCCATTGGTCTATCCTTCAGACAACTTCCGCCAGCCCAAGGATCGACCAATGGCAGCGTTTGACCTTACAATGTGAAGACGATTACAATTGTATAAATAAAGTAGTGTAATTTTTTTTTAAACAATGTTATCTTAAGTTGATGCAAAGCTTTAAAAAAAGTGTTTATAGATTTTATGTGTGCTTTTGGATTTCTGTCGTCGGCATCTGTTCGACACACGTCTAGGAGGTGTTTTTGTGGTTTCTTCTGTAATTTCGACGTTAAATCTCTGCTATTCTTGAGCTTTTTGTTTTTCTGTGCCCTCTGGGTAAGTTAACAATAACATCTGTGATTTATTTTTTTTATTTATTCTATACATCCTAACCTAACCCGGGTGTCTTACACCATGAACATCCCTCGAAAACCTCCGGATCCACCGGATGATAATGGTCTTCAACAAGCTGCACTCACGCCGGAAACGCGCACTACGGAAAATAGGAAGCACAAACTCCCTCTCAACCCTCCTAACAATGTTTCTGGCTTGGACAAACGCTTACGAGGAACTGACGATATCGACTCCTCGGTATCCCTACAAACCATCTATACTCACCCTAGCTTTTCTGAAAGCCGTACACATACCAAGGATGACCGTGGCCCTTTTATAGTCCACATTTCAAGAACAGACCCTGACCCTGCTGCAGGCTTGACTATCCGACCAATCAAATTCGGGCATCTACTGCACCATAACAATATGAAAGGCATTGTGAAAGATGGAGTCAAGAGTTTAGGCCGAAATAAGCTGTCTGTTGAATTTAAAACAGGAGAAGATGCAAATAACTTTGTCTCATCTCAGTTCTTGATAGACAACAGATACTCTGGTGCCATACCAACCTACCATATTACGCGCATGGGCCTAGTCCGCGGCGTGCCGGTTGACTGGTCGCTAGACGAATTTGTTGAGTCCCTCGAGATCTCTGAAGGTTTTGGAATAGTCCTGAAGGCTAGGAGGCTTAACAGGAAAAACGTTATTAACGGTAATACCACCTGGATCCCCACTCAAACTGTTGTTCTCACATTCTCCGGTCAGAAGCTGCCTAGCAGAGTTTATTCCTTCCACACTTCGATGGTGGTAGAAACATACCAACTGCCCACTATACAATGTCACAGCTGTTGTAGGTTCGGTCATGTAAAAGCGCAGTGTCGGTCTAAGCCCCGCTGCTTCCGCTGTGCTCAAAGTCATACGGGAGATAGTTGCAACGTCGTTGAAGAGAAGGCCACCTGCCTACTGTGTACTGGAGGACATTTTGCCACCAATAGGTGCTGCCCAGAACACGCCAGGCAAAAAAGGATAAAACAGCTTATGTCCCAGGATGGGATCTCTTACATTGAGGCTTCCGAACTGACTCCTAAAACTAGAAGACCCTATAACGATGTAGCTAAAGAAGTCCGAACATATTTTTTTGCGTCTATGTCTCCTACTCCTACCCAATCTCTATCCAAACCTAGGGCTCCCTCCCAAATGTTAAGCTCCTATAGGAAAACCTTGAATACATATACAAAACCCACCCCATCCAAAGGGTACGATAAACAGGCTCACCTAGCTATTGTTGCTGACGTTCCCTCAGAAATGCCTAACGGCTGTGCGCTACAAAACCCGTCACTGCCTAATTCGTCAGAAAATGACCAATTAATTGAAACCTGCTTATCTATGATTACAGTCATTTTATCCAAGTTTAACGACTCTCTACCGTCCAACGTTGCCTCTAAACTGAACACCCTCTTCAATACAATTCCTAAGTCGGTCCTTTCCCCGCAAGACACCCACGATGACGACGGACACTCTGTTTCTTCAATGGAACACTAAGAGCGTCCGTCATAAAAAACCGGAATTAATTTATCTTTGTAACAAATACTCCGTAGCAGTCGCTGCCGTCTCTGAGACATGGCTAAAGCCTGGATCCCACTTTAGGGTTTCAGGATACGCTTGCCTTAGGGATGACAGGGACGATGGCTACGGTGGTAGTGCTCTCTTTATTAAAAGAAATTTTTCATATTCGCTACTCCCTATCCCACCCCACAGCCCAGCTTTCAACGCAGTGGCGGCTCGAGTAGCGAACATATCCTTCTTATCTATTTATATCCCTTATCCAAACTCTTCCTTTATACCTGAACTAGTTTCTATCTTTTCATCTCTTCCTTCTCCTGTTCTTATTCTTGGGGATTTTAACTCCCACCACACTGCTTGGGGATCGCATAGCTGTGATGCATTCGCCATCCAATTGATGGATATCTTCGAAGACCTCAATCTGTCTATCTTAAATGATGGATCGCCTACCAGACGCGTATCACCTACCCAAGACATCAGGTCTGCTGTGGACTTATCGATATGTTCCCCAAACCTTGCTCCTCTGTGCCCTTGGAGAGTTCTACCGGAGACACACGGTAGTGATCATTTCCCGATCATCATCCATAAATCTCAGTCGGTGATTCCTAATCCCTCCCCTCCTCCATTACTAATATTTAAACTGAAAAACGCAGATTGGTCTAAATTTTCAGCAGAGGTAGATCAGTCTCTCCGAAGATACGAAGTTAACCCTCCCGGAACCGTAGCTGAAAAATATTCCGTATTCATGGACGCATTGTCGTCAGCAGCCAACTCGAGTATCCCTAAGAAAAAATCAAATGGAAAAAATATATCTTCTCCTCCCTGGTGGGACTCAGAGTGCTCTGCCATGATTGCGCTTCGAAAATCTGCCGAGAAAGACTACAATGCGGCCATGACTACGGAGAACTACCTTAAGTACAAGCAAGTAGCAGCTCGGACTAAACGTTTTCTCGCAAAAAAAAAAGAAAAAATGTTGGGTCAAATTCTGTGAAAGTCTTACTCCCAAGTCTCCCTCTGCTACCATATGGAGAAATATTCGCCGCTTCCGTGGATCTCTTAGTGGTCCCTCCCCATCTTCCAACGACCCATCTATCTGGCTAAATAACTTCGCTGACAAATTGGCTCCCCCGTTTGTCCCTTCCCCAGATTGCCTACCTTCTCCTTACTGCGATTTACAAAGCGATGATGAACTCGACCAACCCTTCTCTCTCTCCGAGTTGCAATGTATTTTAGGCGGTCTTAAAGATTCTGCTCCAGGCGAGGATGGCATCCCCTATTCCTTTTTATCCCATCTCGGCGTGGTTGGAGAACAGTACTATTTAGATATGATAAACGATATTTTTATAACTGGAGTCGTTCCCGAGACCTGGAGAACTCAAATAGTAATCCCTATCTTAAAGCCGAGAAAGGACCCATCTGACGCCTCTTCCTACCGACCCATCGCCCTATCATCAACTCTATGTAAGGTTATGGAACATATGGTAAAAAACCGATTAGAATGGGTTGTAGAAAACAGAAACATCTTAGCGAATAGCCAATTCGGCTTCCGCAAGGCTAGGGGCACCATTGATAGTCTAAGTATACTGACAACTGATATCCGTATCGCCTTCTCTAAACAAGAGTTCCTAGTGGGAGTGTTCCTAGACATAGCATCTGCCTACGATAATGTCCATCTTCCGGTGCTCAGACAGAAGATGCTTCGCATGAGTCTTCCTGTGAGGCTTGTTCATTGTGCAACTAATTTGCTTATGGGCAGATTGCTCAAAATTCGCTCGAACTACCAAACACTCCCTCCTAGAAACGTGTGGCTTGGATTGCCACAAGGCTCAGTGCTTAGTCCTTTACTCTACAGCATATATACATATGACCTCGAACAAAGTGTTTCATGTTTTTGCAATATCCTGCAATATGCTGTGTTATGGGCTACGCAGGACGTCATCTTCGTCGCTGGTGCCGCCATCCTCAATGTGCGACGACGAGTTTGTCTCCATCTCGCTCGGACCCGGTTGGGGAGCTGAGGTGGATGGCTCTGGAGTTGAAGTGACCTTCACTGTGGCCTCACTCGTCGCTGCTGGTTTGCTTCCGGCGTTTTCTTCCTGGGTAAAGAAGCGGATGTACCCACTTCCGGACATGTGGGCCACCCGACGGTCTCTATCCAGGATGGTCTGTCTCTGGTCTTCGGGGATTCCCAGGATTAGGTGAACTACCTTTTCCTTGGAATCCACCTCTTGAGTCCTCTCATCCACCGTCATATCATAACACTGCCAGGAGTCTACTTTGTACCACGGGTTCTGGGCACAAAGGACTCTGTGCAACGTGGCAGCGTCGGTGATACGCGTGTGGATAAGAAGCCCCGCCTTGAGCTTCTTCTTCATTTCTGACTGTTTGATAACAGTCAGGGTGGTACCCGTTATAGGTGACGGTAGGGTTTTGGTAGCGTTGACCAACCAGCTGAGAGCGTTTGCGTCCTCACACCACATCGCTAGTGCCCCGTCCATTAGGAAGGGGCGTCCGCGGAAAGATGGAGCTCGCGCACTCGGAGACGGTGGAGACAGTACAGCTTGTAGGATACTATCATCGATAGCCTCCCTAAGCTGGTCTGCCTGACATTGCGAGAGGTCCCTCGGCGGAACGGTGATAACCGCTACTCTCAGATGCGATTGGTTCGCGTCTGCGTAGCTCATCGTCCGCTTTGGTTTCGCGTCGGTCTTCGCGCGTTTAGCTTCCCCCCTAGGAGATTGGGTCTCATCCAGACGTGCTCGCTTCGAAGAAGCGCGCTCGTCCGAGCAATTCCCCTTCCCAGGCTGTTCCTTTTCAGGAGCAGTGGGAGCAGTCGCAGCGGGTCCCCGACCACGAGAACCTCTCGGTTTTCGTCTCTTTTTCAGCTGTGGTGGTGGTGGTGGTGGTGGTAGTTGTGACACCGTTGTTCTCTGTGCCGTTGCCATCTCCGTAGAGGCGAGTGGCACAGATTCGCGCTGCGTTTCCGCTGCTGCGTCGGTCGTCACCTTGGTTGTCGTCTTGGGCTGCAAGGTTTCCCTTCTCGCGCGCCGGTTAGGGCGACTGCGTTCCGGTTGGCCTTTTAGCCCTTTTTTGTTGGGTTTAGCCGCTGAAACAGCGTTCCCTTTTTTCAAAGGGCGCTTGTGAGCGGCTATGGTCCACTGGGACACGGTGGTTGTGTCCGAGGTAGGTATAGCCTCTGCGAGGCCTGACATATCCAGGCTGGAGCCTGGTGTTGAGCACAGGTTGCCCCCCCCAGAATACGAGGAGCAGACCGAGCTAGGCTCGGTGAGGGATTCTCCACTGGCAGTGGTACCCTCCTGGGGTAGTTTCTGATTCACTTGTGCTGACATAATGGTTTTTGGGGCTGTTGGCGAAAGGTGCCAAGACGAAACGCACACTACCTGCCCTTGGTAAGTGTGGTACAAATTTCTGGGGGGATTTAATGCCCCAAGGCTATGTGGGCCTAGGTGTGGTTTTGCGCCGCCACGGTTCGGCTCTGCGGGATTGGTTGAGGAAGTATGGACAGGGTCAGGGGTTAGGATCTTGGATGTCGGCCAGAGGTTTTTGTTACGCCAGTTGCTGAGGGCAATTGGCCAATAACAGGCGGCAACCTCGGGAAGGGTAGTCCACTGGCCTTGCTTAGGGGATCTTTGCGACCTGCGCTACTCCCTAAACCGTTCGCCAAACCCAGTATCGGACAGATACTGGGAGTAGAGGGATCATTAACCACTATCGTATTGATTGACAATCCCTCCGCCCAAAACTTTAACAGCCTTAAAGTCAACTTCGAATTATTTGCAGAATTTTCTCTTAGAACTAATGACTCTAACAAATCCGAGCTAAAATCATTTGCTACAGAGAACTTTATCATACATAAGAACTACGTATTTGACGAAATATTCTCTCAAGCAATAGCTATTATTTCAACTAAAATTGACGAAATGCAAGAAAGAGACAGCGGTTGGTCTTTTCTTCGTAATTCGTACTTAGAAATTAACATTAATAAATATAATCCTTTAAAAGCATCCAAATTTATAGATTTACCAAAAGCTTTAAAACTAAAACGAGCTTGCATTAACGTTCAAAATAGTGATAAATTTTGTTTTTTGTGGAGCATAATGGCAGCATTGTTTCCTGCTAAGAGCAATGCTCACCGTACTTCTTCATATCCTCGCTTTGAGAACGTTCTCAATACAAAAAACATGTCGTTTCCTGTAAATTTTTCAGATATAAAAACCTTTGAAAAAAATAATCCCGGTATAAGTGTTAATGTTTATGGAGTTAAAAACAACACTAATATTGTTGGCCCATTATACCGCACTCAAAATAAGAAAAAGAACCATATAAATTTATTATTTTTAGAAAAGGGAAATCGAACTCATTATTGCTGGATAAAAAATTTAAGTCGTTTGTTCAGGTCACAAATAACAAAAAAACACAGAAAAATATTTTTTTGTGATGATTGTATGGTATTCTTTAAAAACGAAATTAAATTTAATACTCATATATGCGGTGGCGTTGCTACTGTTTTACCAAAACCCGGCACACTTATACAGTTTAAAAACTATGAAAAAATGCAAGACATGCCGTTCGTTATTTACGCGGATTTCGAATCGTTATTACAGCCAAGTACAGACGGACCGACTTCAATTTTTACGAACGTCTTCCAAAAACATGTTCCGGCTGCATTTGCATATTACGTAGTTTGTTCATATGACAGTTCCTTGAATCGGTACGTATCTTATCTTGGGCAAAATTGTGTTGAAATATTTATTGAGAATCTTAAGAAAGACATATCTGAAATATTAAAACTATATAAAAACAAAATACCAATGAAAAAGTTAACGGCAGAAGAATCCGAATCATTTTCTAAATCAAAGCAATGTTATCTTTGCAATCAGTTGTTATTTGACGATAGAGTAAGGGACCACTGTCACTTAACCGGCAGGTACCGCGGTCCCGCACATTCTTACTGTAATCTCAAATATCGCTTACCACAATTCGTACCTGTATTTTTTCATAATTTATCCGGCTACGATAGTCATCTATTTATAAGGCAATTGGGAGAAATATCGGGACCAATAAAGGTTATAGCCAAAAATAAAGAAAATTATATATCGTTCACTAAGTTTTTTACAACAGACGATAATAATTACATGGTAGTTCGCTTCGTTGACTCGTTTAAATTTTTAGGGACAAGCCTTGAAAAACTGGTTTCTAATTTAAATACACAGGATTTTACACATTTATCAAAAAGTTTTTCTGAAAAAAATCAGTTTGAGTTATTAAGACGCAAAGGGGTATACCCTTATGAATACATGACTAACTGGGAATCGTATAAAGAAAAACAGTTACCTCCGCGCCAGTGTTTTTACAGTAGTTTGAATGAGTGTACTATTTCAGAATCTGACTATCAACATGCCGAGCGTGTTTGGAAAACATTTAATTTAAATAATCTAGGAGATTATACAAAGTTATATTTAAAATCAGACGTCCTTTTACTGGCCGATGTATTTGAAAAATTTCGGTATACTTGTAAAACGAATTATAATTTAGATCCTTCGTTTTATCTTACGGCTCCGAGTTTAAGCTTCGATGCTATGCTACTTTTGACCAAAGTTAAACTTGAACTAATTGAAGACTTGGAAATAATTCGGTTAATCCAAAAGGGTATCCGCGGTGGTGTTTGTCAAGTTTCCACTAGATATGCAAAGGCAAATAATAAATACTTGTCTGATTACGATCCATCTTCTCCAGATAATTACTTATTTTATATAGACTGCAACAATTTATACGGATATGCAATGTGCTCGTATTTACCTTATTCTGATTTTCGCTTGTTAAATGCGTCAGAATTTAATGTCGACGAAATTATAAACACGCCTGACAATGCTGAAGAGGGCTATATTTTAGAAATAGATTTAGAATATCCCGAACAGTTGCATGATTTACACAATGAACTCCCTTTTTGTCCGCAAAAATTTACTCCACCTGGCTCTAAAACATCAAAGTTAATACCAAATTTGTACGATAAATTTAACTATGTTATTCACTATGTGCATTTAAAAGCATGCCTTTCTTATGGTTTGAAACTAAAAAAAATCCACAGAGTAATAAAATTCAAACAAAGCCCATATCTAAAGCAATACATTGATCTTAATACCGACTTGCGACAAAAGGCAACGTCTGCATTTGAACAAGATTTTTTCAAACTTTTGAATAATAGCATTTTCGGCAAAACACTAGAAGATCCGGAAAAACGACTTGATGTAAAATTAGTAAATCAATGGGTTGATACTAGAAATAAAACAAAAAAACAGTACACTGCTCAGCAATTAATAGCAAGACCCAATTATCACAGCTCAACTGTGTTTTCTGAGAATTTTGTTGCAGTGCAAATGAAACCGGAGTCGATATTACTGGATAAACCAATTTATATAGGATTTACGGTTTTAGAAATTTCTAAAAGCCATATGTATAAATTTCATTATTCCATTATGAAACCATTCTACGGTGACAATTTAAAACTTTGTTACACAGATACGGATAGCTTTTTGTACTCCATACACACCAAGGATGTGTATAGAGATTTGAAACGTCAATTTGAATCTTACTTTGACACAAGCAATTACGATGAAAATAATTTGTATAACATTAAACGACAAAATAAAAAGGTTCCTGGTTTGTTTAAAGACGAACTAGGTGGAAAACTCATAACGGAATTTGTTGGTTTAAGATCAAAATTATACTGTATAAAAACTGAAAATAAAGAAATCAAAAAAGCCAAAGGTGTAAAAAAACCAGCTGTTAAGCAGTTACTTTTTAAAGATTACAATAATGTCCTATTGCACAACAAAGTTATTAAAAAAACTAATGTAGTATTTAAATCGTTGAAGCATGAAATATTTACTCAATCGGTAAATAAAGTAGCTTTATCATCTAACGATGACAAACGTATCATATTAAAAAATAATATAAGTACATTGGCTTGGGGACATAAATCCAGCTTCTTTTAATTTGTCGATAATTTAAGTTCTGACCTGTATTATAATAACTTGTTATATTCTTTTTGATAAGTGAGTCTTAGTCTTGTACCGTATCATAATTTGATGATATTAAATAGTCTGGGTTGAAATAATTAGTTCTTATGTTTAGATTATAAAATGTTATAGAAGTTGTAATTCTCTCGTTTGAAAGAGTTAGTTAACTAATTCATTGGAATCTCTTTACTTTTTTATTTAGGTAAATACCTACTTTTGACTAACCTTCTACTCTTAAGCCGCGACTAGCACTTACCTACTGTATTTTAAACTATGTTTTGTACAATTAAAAAAAACATGATTATAAAATGTATTTGTTAAATAAGTATTAAATAAATTTTAAACTACCAATGATTTGTTGTTTCATTGTACACAACTGTGAAAACATACATTAATAGTTTCGCAACATTTGCGCACGTGTAGGTAGGTGATACCTATTTAGATTTTAGGTCGTATAATTTGATGATACTACAAATTTAGGCGAGGATGTTTATTTAATAAATTGCATGAAACACGCACATGCTTATTTGCTGACACTACAATTAATGCACTCTCAAAACTTTCTTTACCTAGTAAACTTGCATTTGAGTCATTATTCAAACAGCTTTGTTAAGAGATACACACAGCGAGAATAATTACTTGGTAAGTTTCAATATTTATTATTAGATTTACATAAATCATAACAAAATCTTTACTTCTACAAAATTAATGCGTACTTTAACATAATGTATTTTTTTTACAGATAATGGCAGACCGTTCTGATATACTTTTATCTCAGTGTGCTCAAGACCCGTTGGAGAACTCCGATGACACGCCTATTATGTTATCACAGTTCAACTATGATCCATGGGAAGGATTAACACAGGCTTGTCAGGATATACTGGACAAGAACCAAATTGAAAAGCCTTAAACAACTCAGAGATTACGGGAAAAAAGGCTGAAGAAAAAGACTGAACCAGTAAAAAAGAAGACAAGATGTGTTAAATCCTACGTCATCAACAAAGAACGAGCTAAAGGCTTAAAATTGATACAAATACGAATAATCGACCTCACGAGCGAACCTTCTTGTTCGATGATACGGGAAGCTAACCAAAACGAAAAAGACACGGACGTGCTGCTCAGCGCGCAATACATCGTTACCGAACCAGTGGATGAAATTTCCGACATGACAGAGACATTAATAAGAAAAATCTCGAAAACTCTATGTAATGAATATTTATAGTTAAGTATAATTGTATTTTTTGATATGTAGTTAATAGAAATGTATTGTAAGATAGTCTACTCAGTGTCAAATAAAGACATTATGTGGTGAAACATTCGGTTTTTTGATTTTTCGTCCTACCTGTTTATGAACTTATGAAATACTTATGAAAATCTTAGGTTAGGGTATAAGTAAAACAAAATAATTCAGTAGGTACATTGTTTAATTTAAAAACTATAAATTTGCTTTATTATCTACACACCATTTTCGTATACACAAAACATTTTTTAATGCACAAATTTTCTTATGTGTAAAACAATTATAAACTAACATATTTTTACAATAATTATTACAAAGAGTGACTAAATTAGGGACACCTAAATAACTTATATCAGTAATATTATTGTGACCACATAAATCATGAATCCATTTTATCTTTTCCTCGCCCTTTACTATAATTTTTCTGTCATTTAAATAAGGTTTAATAGTTCTCCGAAATTCTCTGTAATCAATATATCCTTCACTCCACCGATAACCCCTATTCTTTTCAACCCAAAAGACATGTTTCCTTTCTTTTTCAGTTAGTGTAGTAAACGGGTAGGGAGGTTTTATTAAAAATACATGAGTATGTTCTTCGGTAGCTATAGCTAGTTCTTTTACAATAAAATTATTTTTGCAATCTTTAAATCCTTGAAGATCTACAAAAATTGTTTGGCTGTTCATGATAGTTTCTTTACAATATTACTCAAAGGTTTGTATTCGAATATACAATCGTTTAAAATCAAGCAATAAGCAGCTGTTTGATCACCGGACCGGATGAAATACCGATTTCATGGTCTGTTTCGATTTCAACTCTCACATCGATCGAACCTTTTAAAGTTTCATGTTGTCGCGAACAGTCGATAACAAATAAAGGAGCTATGTCTCTGAATTCCTTCAAACTCATCAACGGCTCTGATCGACGTCCGTGATAAGACTGTTGAAATCTCACATACTGTTCGGATAATAAGGTAAATTTGTCATCCGCAAAACTGACATTTAATCCTTCGTACGGATAATATGATGAATTTAAAAATATCCTTACATCTCGTACGTGACAATGATCAAATTCAGCCATGGACAATTGACTGTTATGTTTTCGATTTGTTTGTAAGGCAACTACAACAAATCGTGGTTTCTCTATTTGGGATGAAGTTTTAATAGACCAAGTATGCTTTCGTGTTTTAGGTAGTAATGGATATTCATAGAGATCCCAACTACGAAACGCTAATGGAATAGGTCTATCTTTTTCTAAGAACTTTAATAAATTTATTCTTTCACGATCGGACACTTTAACGTGAGGCACTCTCCAAATAATTTTAGTAATTTTAATATCATCCAGTACTTCTCCCGAGTTTAATTTAATTGCATTCAGATTCGTATTGCTTCTTAAAAGCACTAATTCATGTTTACAATTAATTATAATTTTTTCGTAGTCTTCAGCAAACCCTAATATCTTGTTCAGCGGAATGGAGACAGAAAATGCTCCACCACCTGCATTTTTATGCCTTCAGTGGACCATCCCCAAACTCGAGCATATTTTGATTCGTTTTCATTTAAGGATAGATAAGACTTGATTGTTGTAGTTACACCTGCATTTTTAATTTTATCTATTTCAATGCCATTCAATTCGTATCGAATATCTTGAAATAGGAATAATGCTGGATTATTAATAAAATGTACATTCGATACTCTTTCTTTAGTAGTGCTATCATACACATTCACGTCCCCTTCGATATACAAACTGCTGAGCGACGGAAGCACGTACAGGTCTTGTTGATTGATAGGAATTCTTATTTCATCATTATTGTTGAAACTTGTTACGTATGGTTTGTACGAGTGATACTCAAAACTTTCGATGCTGTTATCGTATGACATTTGTTGAGATATATTTAAGATATTCATTTTATCAAACCAATTAGTTTCAGGAAATCCTTGTTAGTTTTGGTAAGCTTTCTTTTTAAATGAAGTGGTGCGCTCTTGGGAGATGTCCTTTTAGAAATGATTTGTGAACACGATGTGGTCGGGTTTTTATTAAAATTTATCATTTTTGCTTAAAATGTAAATATAGTTGCACTTCTTCACCTCGTAAATTTATCTCTTTATTATCAGCATCCAGCAGTCTTATATTAATGGCGTTAATAGAATTTTGATTAACCGGAAAATAAATCAGATTTTTGGGAATTTCAATTATTCTATAACCAGGTGGTACGTTTGGCACAAATTCATAAATTATATGACTTGATTTTCCATTAACAAATGAACCACTAACTACATCGCATTCGATCCGCACAATGGTAGTTGATAGAATGTTTACAGGATACTCTGAATCAGTACTTATATTAGCATTTATTGTTTTCGTTCCAAAACCTAAAATTTTACCCAGTGACTTCCCTTTGTTGAAATGAACATCTTTGGAACAAAAAATACGTGTTTTCAATGTATTGTTATTGCAAGTAAGTTTAAGTACAGTGTTCTTGATGTTGCTTTTTAAATAATCACAAATATCTTGAAGCTCGTAAGAACCTTCAGGTATTTCGATTATTTCATTATCACCATAATAAAACTTATTGTTTCGTTCATCTATATTGGGAATTGAGTTAAACGTTGAAAAATATAAAAGACCGCACTCATAGTCTCCTTGAAGTTCCAAAGTTGGGGAATAGTTTGTTGTCAAGGAAGCTCCGCTTCCAGTTATGGACACAGTGAAAGACATTTTTATACTAACACATTTATTTCTTCTTTTCATTATATAAATGCATTTTCCAATAATTTCTTAAGAATTTCAGACATAAATGACCACAGTTAGTGGTACCAAAGGCTTGATGTCTCATATAATTATAGTTTATAAGTAAAGCATGCATATATTTTACAAATTCTAATGGTGGTTTCAAATTACCAAAACTATCATAATATTCTACGTAATTGTTATGCTTAACAAAGGCTACCCAATGCGTGCCAGGATTTTTGTTGCTATCCAAATTTAGTATTCCGCATTCTATCTTTTTAGGTCTTGATGGTAACGTATCTCTCATGTAAACACCTCGGAAGTGAGGAATATCACTAGCATATTTTAAAATGTCAAGATTAGTAAGCGCACGTTTAGGTAACCTTTTTATTAGTTTTTTGATGGGTTTAAATATAAATCTGCTCCCTTTTTATGAGATTTGATATATAATCCTTTTCCAAGATCCGTTTTAAACTGCTTCCATCATTCTGTTATGTCTTTCAGATTCCTGAAGACTCTTTTGTGCCGCCTTAGAATCATTTACGGCTTTGGCTATACCCGCTGCACCTCCGGCAAGCGAACCTAATGCTGACAATCCCGCAAAAATAGGTATGAGTGGTAAAAATCCACCACACTTAGGGAGAGGAATAAAACGTGGTAAACGTATTCCTTTCTTGTTATTGAATAGCTTCTTTGCCGCTGCATAAGCATACTTTATTGCAGAGGTATGGTCTTTGGATTTTAGTGTTTTTAGTTGAGTGTGTATTTTCTTAATTCCTTTCTTAAATGATTGAATACTACTGCCTGCTCGAATTTTTGCTTTCATGGCATTTTTTACTATCCACGATGCAAGTTTTTCTCCTTTGCTCGCATCTTTTGAAGTCGATCTCCTTTTGGCCATGTTTAAAAGTTCTAAGTCTGCTTTACGTCGAGTTTCTGAATCTTTATTAATATAAGCAATATCGTGGTGCATGCAAGCTTTGTCTAATTGATTTATACCGCGTTCACCTTTTAGTATACGTTTTCGAAGTTTTGTACCGGGACCACAAAATTGGTACCCAGGTAAATGTAACTCGAACGGTAAACGATCTATTAAGTTATTTATTATACCGCTGCCTTCTTTCATTGATATTAATAAAGTGTGATAAACCAGTGATCATACGATATTTATATAAAAATCTAAACCAATTCGCTTTTGTTTACCCAACTATTTTCCTTATCACTTAATCCTAACCATTTGACAAACAATTTGTTTCCTTTTTTTCTGATAACTTTTTCAATTAGGTATAGGTCTGGAAACTTAGTTTTTAATAGTTCACACCCGTAAAAAGACCCGAGAATGTTTTGATTTTGTTTATCTGCTATTTGGTATGTTATGGGATTGGTTTTATTAATTTTTACGATGCGAAATATTTCTGTAGACCAATTAGGGGTATAGCCTTTATAGAAATCTCCTTTGTATTTACTTATACGCACAAAGTCGTCTACTCTGAATTTAGATTTTTGACAAATTTTTATTTTTGTTTGTTGGGTTTTGATAATGTTAGATCGTACTAAAATTTCATTCGAATGATTTACACTGATCGGCTTGAATTTAGTAATGCGATGCACAGTGTTGTTATAATGATTTACAACGGAATCCAAATTATTTTGACACCATTGATACCGTCCGCATAAACTAAATTTTTTGTAAAGGTTTGATTTAATGGTTCTTATAACTCTTTCTACTATAGATGCTTTTTTGACAGAGTAGGTGGAATAATGGTTTATTTTGTAACTTTTCATTAACTGATTGAAAGAATCGTTATAAAACTCTTTACCTAGATCTGTTTGTACATTTTTAGGCTTTCGTTTTGATTCAGATAATATACTATGCATTGCATGGGCAACACATGTTTTAGATTTTGACTTCAAAGGCTTGATCCAAACGTATTTAGAAAAAGTATCAATCACTACCAGAACATAATTATATCCTTTATTCAGCGATGAATATTTTTGAAAGTCCATAAGATCAGCTTGCCATAAATCATCTATTCCTTTAGTCAATGTATGCCGCCGAAAGAAATTTCTTCTCGCTGCTTTGTGCAACTCATCAACTATATCTTGCTTACTCATTTTTGGATGTTTTTGCTGCTAACATAAAATCAATTTCGTTTTTTGAATAATACACTGTACTTAAATTACTCGAAGTTATTTTTTCTAAATTATTAAGATAATTTTTTATATTGCTCTGAACTGTTTTTATTTCTTCTTTTAATTTTTGAACACAGTTATCAACATATTCTTTGTTCACAGCTTCACTGTCTTGTTCAGGAATTTGTAATCCTTTTAACTTTGATGATTTTAAATCAAATTCACCTGCGTCTGTTCGTAATAATGCATCGGTAAAGATATCAGTGAATTCAGGTTGACGTAAACGCTTATGAACATGATGACCAAATTTATCTATATTCATCGCCGTCTTATCGGCTTCTGAAGCTCAATGATACTGCTCAATTTTCCTGATGGTAGCTTTATATATTTCATTTCTTTTATAATACCAGCTTCATACAATTCTTCAATTATTGCATAAATTTCATTTCGTACCCCATTATTACCAGCTGCCCATGCCCAGCACAGTAGTTTTAATCTTTCCACTAACTCGTTTGGATCATTCCAGTAAACCAAATCGGTATCCTTTTTAACAGCTTTTAAAATATCAACACCTTTACCTTGTGACAGACTTTCCATACTACTTGTGTGACTTCTAGAGAACTTAAACAGTGGTTTAATTATATGCATATATTTAAACCCTTTGTTACTGTTTATGTGTTTAGATGGATCATAGTTCCGTTTATGCGCATTAGTATCCATAAGTAATAGTTTATAATTTTGTAGGTCTTCTTCTGTTATAGAATCTAAGTCTGGTGTTTTTTTATATATTAATTCTTTTAAGCCCGGAGTCTTTTTCAAGCTACGGTTTCCAATTTTTAGAATTCGATTATCATCATTAACACGGGTATTGCCAAGCAAAAGTTTTCCCTTCACATGTCTAACACCATAAGGTATATCTTTCATAGCTTCAGATGATAAAGACCAGGATAAAGAATCATTGGCAATACTTGGCGATGACTGAAGAGATTTGAAGGAGTTGTCATTAACTTCATTATTCTCTGGGGAAGACGTAGTAAGAGTTTTATTAGGTGTTTTACAAACATTATTATCAGAGGTTTCACCATCATCCATATTTTTAAAATAGGAATAATCTTCATTTGAAGTACTTGATGCTTCGCTTTCCCTGCGCTTAATTATTTTCACTAATTGTGGCTGCTCCATTTCATCGTCTATTTGACGTTGATCTCCAGTTTTACTACTCAACTCTTTAAGTGGGTTTACAATAGGTTTAAACAAAGTTTCTAGAGCCTGGTCACTGGTATTTTTTAAATCTTTTATCAGTTCTACCTTTCTTTTTACAGCAGTTGCAGATTTTACAATTTGTTCTTTCAGATTTCGCTCCATTATTCAAGATTCCACTCTGTTGGACTTCTCAAATTCAACTGATTCAAGGAAACGTATGCTGCAGCTTTATAAAAAATATATTTAATCTACTACTATGAATGTATCGAACTTCATTCTGTAACAGCCTTTGTTTCGATCACAATCCTTATCAATGACAACATAACTGTACGGCTTACTCCACACAGTTGAACACATTTCACGAAACTGAGACCAAGTCATGTCTGAGCTGGCATGTTCATCGTAAACATGTTTTAAATTAATATCGTCTTGTTTGAACAATATAATAAGGTTAGCATTGTCTCTTACTAATTGTTTCGGAATTTTAGTATATGTTTGATTAATATAAAAACAGTCAATGTTTTTATGACGACCCATTGCGAAATAATCTCGTATATTGTTCTGATTTTCACATGCAACATCGTCAAATATTATAATTGATTCAGGTAAAGCTTCATGTAGACTTAGGACTTCACTGTTCTGATTATATTTGTTATAAGATATGTCAGCAACCTTCTCTAATACTTTTTCTAAAAACAAGTATTTAGGTTGATACAGAGACTTAGAATACACATATAAGTTACGGAAACGTGGTCCATCTTGGTGTAACAACAAACTGATTACTAGATTGGTTTTTCCACAGTTTGAAGGACCGCAAACAATGCTGCGAATTGTGTTTGGTAGTAAGTTCCCATGTCGCTTAACGTTACTCGATGATACAGGACAAATACAGTCCAATTTTAATGATTCTTTCTGTTTTAGAAATTTCATAGCAGCGTCACAAACTCGTCCACTGTAGTGCGTAAATGTCAACAAACTGACTTCTATATTTTGGAGTCATTTCAATTATGTATGATCCACGAATGGTTAAACAATACGTATATGATGCGTTCAACTGAATCGTTAAACAGGTTCTAGATTCCAATTCACTTTTTTTTTGTTATAATTGTTCGTTCTAATTAACTTTCTTCGAATGAGCGGACGCAGGAAGCGAATGAGAAGAAAGTGAATTAGAACGAACAATTATAACCTACTAATATTAACATTGGTACGTATATAGCAACATAAAAATCAGGGTATCAGGGTAGGTATGTTTACCGAGATTAGCATTGCCCTTGCTGGTATTATAGTGTATTTTGTATGTTGCTATTAGTACCCACTCTTTGAAAATTTATATAACGCTACTGTTCTTGATTTGTTTGGGTATTTGCAATTTAAAACTTTTCCAAACACCCACAGCAAACACCGACTAAAGTTTTGTTGATCTTTTATCGCTTCACCGTCCCGCCCGCTGACAATGACATTGACATTTGACAGTGGTGACGGTGGCAGTGGTAAGGCAATGGTATAGAGTTAAACAGCCTTTGCAGCCGGACTCACTAACCTGATACATGTCAATGGCCAGGTTTTACTTGTCGTAATTTTTGTTTTATTTTTCGGGCAAGGACATAGCTGCATGAATCTCGTAAGCGCTGTTGTTTCTTTTGTTGAGTTAAGTCAGGGCTGCTAAACGCCACCATATTCATGAAAACGTTATTTCTTCATCCAGCTCCGACATCTGGAAGTTTCTGAAAACACTTGGCTTAGGCAAGACTTCTTCGTGCACTCCTACTACTTCCTTCTCTCCTGACGAACTTAACTCTCACTTCACCTCAGCCTCTGCTCTGGACCATTCTGTTAAATTATCAACTATTACCCTTTTAAACTCACTTCCTTGTGTCTCTTCTAATTCGTTCTCTTTCTCTCCAGTTACCGTCGATGAGACTCGTAAGATGATCTTATCCATCAAATCCAAGGCAGTTGGCTGTGATAATGTTAGCAGAACCATGCTCCTCCTTATTATTGATGATCTTCTCCCAGTAATCACACACATAATAAACTTCTCCCTTGAGAGCGGTTCCTTCCCTTCTATCTGGCGTCGAGCGCATGTCATCCCTTTACCTAAGGTCTCACACCCCACATCTCTAAATAAATTTCGTCCAATCTCTATTTTACCATTCTTTTCCAAAATTCTGGAAGCTGCGGCTCATAAGCATTTCTTAAAATTTTTCTTCGACAATAAATTGTTAAGCCCCTTCCAATCTGGATTTCGCCCTGGATACAGCACAACTACTGCACTACTTAATATTGTTGATGACATCAGGGCTGGTATGGAGGAGTCACGTTTAACCATACTAGTACTCATTGATTTTTCCAACGCTTTTAACACGGTTGACCATGATATCCTCTTAGCCATCCTCTCTCATCTGCGGGTCTCATCATCTGCTTTGGATTGGTTCACTTCCTATCTCAGTGGCCGTCAGCAAGCTGTTCGTTCCGGCCAAACGTACTCCAAGTGGGCCAACCTGGCAACTGGAGTACCGCAAGGCGGTATACTCTCTCCTATTTTATTTTCTGTGTTCATTAACATCCTTACTTCTCATCTCTCCTCTTCCTTTCATCTTTACGCTCATGATCTCCAACTTTACGTTCAGACAAGTCCTTCCGAGATTTACAGTGCTGTTCGTCGGTTAAACGATGACCTGGGCAGTATTAGTGACTGGTCTAACAAATTTGGCGTAAATGTCAATCCCAGCAAGTGTCAGGCCGTGATAATCGGCAGCTCCAGACAACTGTCTAAGTTGGACATGAATGCTGTTCCAACGATCGTATTCGATGGAATCATCGTCAAGTATTCTCCGTTTGTTAATAACTTGGGTCTCTATATTGATTTTTTTTGCGCGCTGGCAACCCTGCCTGTCAGACGCAGCGTAAACAGCTGTTGTAATTTTAATTAAAATTTATTATTAATTTGTTTAAAACAAACGTTATATAAACTTAAATAATGAAAACAACGTTTTATCAATAATATGTGACAGTGTAAACAAACCAATATACTAAATAATACGTAAAATTGGACAAAGTTGCCGGCTGGCTTTGACAACAAAGTTCAAAAGGAGTTTAACGGAATACCTAAAACCAGGGGAGTACTGTTTTCAAACCATTATTTATCCTTATTAGGACATAATACGTTTAGTTGTCATTAAGTAAATCTAGACTTTCGGGTACCTATACCTATTTAGTAAACTAAGTTGAGGTTATAACTGCAGTGAGCAAGGTCTGCGTAACTACTTGGTGTTAGCAAATATTTCCCTACTGTAATAACGTTATTACAACATTTAACACTGCACAAACCTCACGAAAGTGAGACGCGTCACAATTCATCACATTTCGGCCTAGTTGTGCCTCTCTTTACTTGACGTATAGTGGAAGTAAAGTTGACGAAAACAACATTTGCCGCAGACATTTTACTCCTTACACTGAACAATATACATTAATGTAATTATCAGTGAGAAATATTTTTAGTTATAGGAAATAATTTGGCATAACTTAGCAGAGGAAACCATTTTTATATTGACAAAAAATACCCTCAAGTAGAAATAAATAAATAAAAATTGTACTGTTAATCCATATTTGTTTAAAAACCTAACTTTTGTTTTGAGAGTTTGATTGTAGTTGTCTCTCAACATAGATACCACCATCCATAATTAATAAATTTGACATCTAAGTACCTATTCACTGCTCATTAAAACATTTTATTTAATAGGATAATATTATTTGTATCTTTAATTTAGATAAATTCAATAGAAACTATAGCGTATGTTTCTGGTTAGTTAGTATCTATATTCCAAATTATTATTATTTTTCTCCACAAATACTCATACCTTCTTAAACATCTGTTGTACACTTCTCTTTGATAATTCCAGATCAGGCCCAACCTATTACTTTCAAAATGACTACCCGAAGTGGAATTATGACCAGAAAAATGACTTCTCAGAACGCTGAGCTAAAACTCAAAAAGGCACTTGAGGAATTGAAAGAGAGTAAAGAAAGCTGTAACCAACTTCTTAGGGAAAGAGATGAAAGTGAAGAAGAAATTAGGATTGTAATAGATAAAAACTCTAAACTGAAAAAAGAACTAGCCGAACTGCTGGCCCAACTCCAGGAAGTCACCGTACACCGTGACGAGCTACTCAACACTGTCAGCACCTTCGACCAGTGCAGCAACATCTTTGAGCAAACTTTAATGCGTAGCAACGAACTGGAAAATAATCTGCGAGATGCCAATAGGACCATTCGTCACTTAGAAGAAGAGAAAAAAGAACAAGAATACTCAAAGACGTTGAATCTCTATGAGGAGCTGATTGGTAGCCCTGGTAGCCATTCAGCAGATTCGAATTTACATTTAACTAGTAAAACATTACTGAAAACTAACAAACAAATTAGATTATTAAGTAATAATAAGGCTAAAAAATATATCAAAATTAGTAAATTTATTACAAAAACTAACAAATTAATTAAAAAACAGAAATGCTTTTACAAAAATATATTGTTAAGAAAACAACGCATAGAGTTAGTGGATAGTTTAGAAATCTATCATAATAAATTACATGAAAGTAGATGTAAATATGATGTGGACATTGAAAGGCTTCAGGCTGACATCTCGAAGTTGTATGAGTCATTACAATCTATGACGGCTAAATATAACTCTGCTCAGGAACAAATTAACGAACACATCCTGACTGCTAATAAATTTTTAGAATTGGAAAATTCCAACCAAGATTTTAAATCGCTACCCAATATCAAAGTCACCCAAGTACTAGATAAGAGTCAACAGATCGATGCCGGCTGGCAGTTGTCAATGTCTGCATCTCACTCTAAAGATGTCATATGTAAGCCTGTCAGTAATGTAATTGTTTTCTCAGATAGGTTAGGAGTTGGTTACGGCCCAATGTTGCATAAGTCAATTAAATATGACGTAATTAACAATTGTATGCCAGATGCGTCCTGGGATCAAATTATTAAACGCATACAAAACAGTAAATTTAATAGTGAAACAATACTTGTTATTTTATTAGGAAATAGCAAGAATATTACAAAAAAAAATATTATACAGAAATTTTCAATGTTGTCTAGTTTTATTGTAAAAAAAGTTGTTTTGTGTGCCCTACCATATTGTAGGTATCAAACAACTGAAGAAAATAACAAAATTCATTTATTAAATAGCGTATTTTTCAATTTAACTGAACGTCATAGTGACAAGTTTGTGTTTTTTGACACAAACAAATTTACTAATAATAAATTTATATTAACGGGCGGCTCTTTACACCTGCCATATAAATTAAAAAAACAAATATCTACTTTGTTAGCACATAATATTAACAATAGTTTTATCGAAACTAAGACAAACTGTGACCATGTTAGTACTAGTACTAACTTAAATATTGTTCCCTTGACAACCTCTAACATTTTAAACTAAGAGAGAAGACAAAAGCCAAGTCTACCTTTAATATTATTCATCAAAATATGCAAGGCTTGGCTGGCAAAGAGTTAGAATTAGCCTTATTCTTACAAGATTTAAGTGTAAATGTTATATGTTTAACGGAGCATTGGATTAATCAATATGAATTAATGTTAAACATAGAAAATTTTAAAATCGGTAGTTCGTTCACAAGAAAGTCTGCTATAAGGGGGGGGTCACTTATACTATTAAATAGTGAATTAAAATGTAAAGAACGTAACGATATTGTGTCACTTTCGATAGAACGAACTATTGAACTAGCGTGTGCTGAGCTAGAGCAGTATATTATAATAAGCGTTTACAGCCCTCCCTCTGCAAATTTCCAGCTTTTTGAATCCACTATGGAAGAGGCCTTAAAAAAAGTATGCAATTCTAATAAGAAAATTGTCGTGTGTGGAGATTTTAACATAGATATATTAGTAAATTCACAAAATTCAATTCGTTTTCTGAATCTTTTTAAATCATTTAATTTAATTAATCTGTTTAATGAACCTACAAGAGTGACTCCCACATCAGCTACTTGTTTAGATAGTATTTTTTGCAATAGCGAAGTAATAGACAAATCAATTATAAATTATTTAAGATCTGACCATAGTGGACAAAAGGCGTCTTTTGAGCACCATCATGCCCGAGAAATTGTAGATGCTGTATGCAGGCCAATAACCGTAAATAGAATAGACCGATTTAAGAAGAAAATTTGTGATGGTATAGACTCATTAAAACCTAGCAATAACCATAACGTCGATCTGTTATATGAGGATCTTTTTGGCGTAATCAAAAATGAATTTGATCAAATTTTTACACAAAAAAAGATAAAAGCAAATAGACTTAAGTGTAAGTTCAATGAATGGGCTACACCAGGAATTTACAAAAGTAGAAAGACATTATATGACTTGTATAGTCTAAAAGCAAACTCTCAAAACCCACAGGTCATAGAACATGTGAGGAATTACTCTAAAATATTTAAAAAAGTATGTGCCACTGCAAAATCAAACCATCTTCGTAATGTTATTTTGAATTCTGATAATAAAGCAAGGGCCACATGGAAAATCATAAATAAAGAAACATGTAGACATAAACCAAATGATAATGCTTACTCTCTTAAAATTGGGGATAAACTGGTTAGTTCAAATGCGGATGTCGCAAATACTTTTGAGGAATTCTTTTCAAACATAGCTCCCTCTACAACTAAGGAACTAGCTTCTTCTGCTGAACTAGCCGAGTCCCTACTCAAGTCGGGTGTTGACGAATGTAAAACTTCATTTAATTTTAGACATATAAACCCTGATATAGTAATAAAAACATTTAAAGAATTAAACATGAAAAAAACTGAGGACTTATGGGGTATTTCTGTCAACATTATCAATACAATTATAAATACGATAGCCCCTTATCTTGCAAATATTTTTAACAAATGTATTGATGATAGACAGTTTCCCACTTTGATGAAATTTAGTAAAATTATTCCTTTATTCAAGTCAGGCGAGAAAAATAATCCCTCTAATTTTCGACCAATTTCAATATTACCAGTACTTAGTAAAGTCTTTGAAAAAGTAATTTTTAGTCAACTGTTATCTCACTTTGCCCTGAATAAACTTTTACATGATAATCAATATGGCTTCACGAAAGGTAGAAATACTACTGATGCTGGAGTTGCACTCTTAAAACACGTGTTTGATGCTTGGGAGAGTAGGCAGGATGCTTTGGGAGTTTTTTGTGATCTTTCTAAAGCTTTTGATTGTGTGGACCACCAAACTTTACTAAAAAAACTTAGGCACTATGGTGTTTCAAATGATGCCTTAGATTTAGTAAACTCTTATCTCACAGGCGGAACACAAAAAGTATGTATAAATGGAACTGAGTCTTCTGGGTCGCCTCTTACTATGGGTGTGCCGCAGGGATCAATGTTAGGACCCCTACTGTTTCTAATTTACATTAACGACCTTCCGTCTTTTACGAAGGACCTCTGCGAGACAGTGTTATTTGCGGATGATACTTCATTGATTTTTAAAATCAAGAGAGGTAAAGATTTATTTGACGATGTAAATACTGCTCTCTCGCAAGTATTGCACTGGTTCACTACCAATAATCTTATGCTTAATGCAAATAAAACAAAATGTATTAAATTCACCATGCCGAACGTAAAACTGGTCCCAACACATATAACTGTAAAAGATGAACTGCTAGATACATCTAGTTCCACTACCTTTTTAGGAATCACTTTAGATTCCCGTTTGCAATGGGGTGCTCATATTGAGACTCTATCGGGAAGACTTAGTTCAGCTGCTTATGCCGTGAGAAAGATAAGACAATTGACTGATGTTGGAACGGCAAGATTGGTGTACTTTAGCTATTTTCATAGTATAATGTCATATGGAATAT
This sequence comes from Anania hortulata, assembly GCA_963576865.1. Classification (NCBI taxonomy): domain Eukaryota; kingdom Metazoa; phylum Arthropoda; class Insecta; order Lepidoptera; family Crambidae; genus Anania; species Anania hortulata. Next base: position 3,944,438 of record OY756402.1, on the reverse strand, counting down.
TATTATGGGGCTCAGCAGCAGATATTGAATCTATTTTTGTGCTACAAAAGAGAGCTGTACGGGCAATTTACGACCTCAGACCCCGAGACTCGTTGAAGGAACTGTTCAAGGAAATTAATATACTAACAGTGGCTTCTCAATTCATTTATGAAAATATCATGTATATTCGCAAAAACCTGCATCTATTTCCTAAAAAGAGTGACATGCATAATATTAATACCCGGAATAAAGATAAACTTGCCGTTCCAAATTTCAGACTGCATAAAGTGGGTAATTCGTTTATGGGAAAATGTATTCGCTTTTTTAACAAATTACCACAGTCCATTGCTGAACTGCCTATGTATGAATTTAAATCGCATGTCAAGATGATTTTAATGAAAAAAGGTTATTACACTGTAAATGACTATTTAGATGATAAAAATGTATGGAATTAAATACTGCCGTGCTCGCACAGGTTCATTTTATCTTGTAATGTAAACACACTATTTAAAAAGAGGCTGACAATAGTGACCGAGTTTCTTGCGCTGCTTCTTCTCGGCACTAGCCCACAATATTGTCCCGAAGCAGTGGTAGGGTAAAAAAATATATTGGGACGTGTAAAAGAGCTTAATTTAGGCCTATTTACAGAAATAAATTGGTTTTATTGGTTTTTATTTATTATTGACAACACCTTGTGCTGGTCCCAGCATGTCAAAGAAATTAGAAAAAAAAGTTACGGGCAGTTTGCGTGCTCTTTATCGTCTCAAACATTTACTGCCATATAAGTACGAAATTGCTGCTTGTGCAGTCTCTGGTCCTGCCCATCATTGACTATGGTGATGTGTGCTGTACTAACATCTCCCAAGACCTTCTTAACAAACTGGAACGTCTGCTTAACAACTGCATACGTTTCGTCTTCGGCCTGCGTAAATATGACCACGTTTCTCAATTTTTCGAACTTTTTCTAACACCCTGGGTAAACAAATGGTAGAATACCACTCGGCATTAACACTCTTTTGATCTTCAAGTGGAATTGTACAGATGGGACCCATAGCTGAACAAAAAAACGCGATAATTTTTTTTACCAACGTTTCTCGCCTGCCTCACCTTTGTTGGCCTGTTCTCATTTTCAAACACCCATTCACAAGATTGCTGTTTTTTTTCGGGTTCAAAACAATAAATTCACGTTTCGTCTCCTGTGACAATGTCATAAACGGCATTAGAATGACCATGGTCGTACTTCAGTAGCAACTGAGCACCATTCCACGCGAGCCCGCTTCTGCTCCGCAGTCAGTTCATGAGGGATCCAACGACAGCAAAGTTTCCGAATTCTTCGTGTAAAATTTTCTGAATTTGGCTCATACCAATCCCCAATAATCCTCGAATTGTCTCATAGGTAATCCGCGGGTTTTCTTCAATTAGCCGCTTAACAGTAGCCACATTATTTTAGTTGACGGCAGTTGAAGGCCGCCCTTCACGAAATTCGTCATGTATTTCTCTCTCAAATTCAGCAAACCATCGCCTCACGGTGCTCAAACAAGGTGCTTCTCTCCCAAAAGCATTTTGAAGACGAGCGGCACAGTCTTGCGGACAGGGAGAACTTTTAAAATTATAAAAAATCATCGTTTTAAAATCTTTTCGACTTAATTCCATTTTCGTTGCGTACGTAGAACTTTGATGTGTTGAAAACAATTGACAAATCATTTCCCGTCAATTGTTTTTTTTATTACTAAGAATGTTGCAACGTTTAAAAAAATATAACATTCGAAATTCAAATAGTTCCGATTAGCTAGAAGTGCAAAACTTTTAGTGTGTCCCATGTATTGTAAATGCTAAAGTTGATGAAATTTGGCATACTGATAGACCTGGCCTGGCCTGGATTAACACATAGGATACCTTTTATCCGGTTAAGGTCAACGCAGACGTAGTCGCGGGCAAAAGCTAGAACTAGAATACATTTTGGTTGCGCCCGGCGACAACGGACCACGGTCTCTTTGACGGGCGTCAAAGTGTTCGAAGGGCGCAGTGGCTATTTTATACGTTACCTAACGAATGCCCGATTTTGGATGTCGTAAATTTGTTTTCTTTTTTAATTTTAGTATTTTTTTTTTTACTGATTTGTTATCTATCAGTATACAATACTTTATTAACTCCGTAAATATGGCGGGGATTGAAATCGACACCCTGTATGGATAGGTATAATAAAAACCACTTAGATGACGTACTCGTCCAGACCTGCGCACAATGGGCGAGCGGCTCAAGTCGCGCTACTACGTCGCCAAGCGGCTTTTCATCGCGGACATGACGCGCATCTTCACCAACTGCCGCCTCTACAACTCGCCGGACACAGACTACTACAGGTACAATACCACTATTGATTTTGATTGATTTTTACAGAAATTATTTTTTTACAATATTGAATCCAGTGTGTCATGGTTGTTAGCGACCAGAGGCTGTACTGATGTGTTTTCCTACCCTAAAATCTGACAGTACTTACGTAAGTAGTACCTACAGAAAAAACAAAACAAGGTTCAAGTAATACTGCTACAAGAGTAGAGTTAGCCTTAAATGATTCTGTGGTCTAGCCAGATTCAGCGAACTGCAACTTACTACTTCAACTCCTTCGGCATATCTTTTATCACAAGGCTCTCATCACTTAGGAGCTATGTAATATACTTTCTTAAAGAGATTTGAGTTGGCCTAGTTGATATCAGTTTATTTCGCCTAGGCCACTGAAAACACCAAATAAATCCCTACCGCAAGAACCACAAATTATGAAATTTCGATCACAAATTCTATTTTGTCGAAATCCCTGTCTGGTCAGAATTAGTATCCCATAGGTTAGCATAGACGAAATAAGCCTCACAGCTCTCGTTTGTATCTACGTTTTTTATCCTAATTTGTGTATTTACTGCCAGGTGCGCCAACACACTAGAGAAGTACTTCCAGACGAAGATGAAGGAGGCCGGGCTCTGGGACAAATGATCCCACGACGCGCGCGCCCACGCCCGCCAGCGACTCCAGCAGCTACACTGCCTAGACGCTGGCGGGACTGGCCCGCTGGCGGGACTGGCTCGCTGGCGGGCACTGGCTCTTTGGCGGGCACTGGCTCGCTGGCGGGCGCTAGCCAGTTGGCGGGCACTGGCTCGCTGGCCTGCACTGGCTCTACTGGGCGGTCGCGCAATACGACGATCAACTGGCAATGAACACTGTGACAGAATAGTCAATGTGTCAAGTGGCATACCCTAACGGCTCTTCCATTAAAATTCTTCAGAATTAGAAATAATTTTCTGGCTTGTTCTTGACGTGCATTGGGTGCGCTATGATATGAAAGTCTGGCATCCTCTAGGAATAATTTTGTAAATACGATAGTCTAATAGGACGAAAGGAATTCATAAAATCCCATGGGTTTTTTTTTCTAGCCATGTGCTAAAAATATACATAAGTGTAATTGTCTTGCTACAAGGTATTCTGTCTTTGAAACTTGTTAAACAATTTAAGTGTTTTATATTGGTTTGGCATTGAATTTAGCAATGTTTTTGTATTAGACTGCAGTTGACTAGGTAATTATTAAACTAGTAATATCATGTAATACACTGGATTTAAAGAATGTACTTTCTCTTATCTCTTCGTTATCAATGCAAAGTTGTGTACGTACGAAGCCTCGTACAAATGTATAAGTAAACTTATGTTGCTGTACGAAAGGGCTTTCGTTGTGAAATTAGGGTAAGCCTCGCTGACTTACTTTTCTAATACTATTCAACTATGTATATGATTCCTTGTAGGTAATTCTATTAGGTTATTCTTACAGCAGTTGTTTAGAAAGTTTGTAATAGTGTCTGTGTAAAATTATGATAAATAAACTGTATATAAGTATATCCATGTGTCGCGAACGTTACTTTATGTTACGGAGTATTTTTTCGCAAAACAGTAAATCTACGATTACGTTACATTCTAATTCCAAAAATCTCAATTATTATTCTTTGTATGCAAGTTCTAGTGTAATAGTGAATCTTTTGTTTTGTGATACGCAACGGTATTTAACAGATACTCCTAAATAAAATGTTACTATAGTATTAGTATCTTAATGTGGTTTTTTATATTGTAAATATTTTTGTCAATGAAGTATAGTCAATAAATGTCTTTTTAGAAGTTAATAAGTATTTCATTTCGATCACAGAAAAATAATGGAAATAAAAGTTAATTAGTATTTCTTTAAGGCCTACGCAGACAAGGGACCTCGGGTATTTTTAGGACTCCATCCGAAAGGTAACCAACGAAACCCTTAGGGGTCAGCTACATATTACGTCACGGTCTAATGACCGACCTCGAAGGAGAGGGTCATACCAAAGGTTAAAGTCCGTGTTAAAGATAGGAACAAAGCGTGACAGGGAAAGAGGGGTTAAAATGACAATATGTTGCGTGAAGAAATATGTAGATGGTCCCTAACTAATAAAACTGGTGACAAACTGCGACGGACGCGGCTGCGGACTCGTCTTGACATTGTGAGGTCAAGCGCTGCCATTGGTCTATCCTTAAGTCAACTTCCGCCAGTCCAAGGATCGACCAATGGCAGCGTTTGACCTTACAATGTCAAGACGAGTTCGCAGCCGCGTCCGTCGCCATCTGTCACCGGCTTAAGACTTCGCTGTCCGTCCGTCTGTTTGCCAGCGGTCTGTATCTTACAATCTTTCGCGTTTCACGATTAATACAGTTTGTAATATGGGTTTGTTTGTTAATATGTACCTATTAATAAGGTAAGGTATAATGAAACTCAAATACTTTAATACTGTTTTGGTTTTTATTTCAACACTCGATGTCCACAAATGGAGTACGCAGAACATTTAAGAGGGGAATGTAAACATCTCTACACAATTAACTGTTATTAAAAGTACGTACCAGTCTCCTTGTTAATATAAAATCCGAGGGATTTCTCGTAATAAGTACCTTACGTGTATTGTGTAAGTAGTAACTTAAATGCTCACTTATAATACTAAAATATATTTTTACTTAAAAATAAAGTTTGAACTGTTGCGTTCGCTTTTAAATACAACTCCGATAAACATATCTAAATGATAATATGACAAACGTTACTAATTGGATTTAAAAGCGACATAACTTCAGACTAGAATTTATAACTACCGTTTTCTCTAAGTCACGAAATAAGTGTTAGCATAAATCCATGTAATAACTGGACATAACGATTAGTTACAATATTTTCGGTCAATAAAAACATTTTCTTTGTTAAAATATGAAAGATTAGTTGTTTAATATGAAAAATTATGAGATAAACTTAACCAAGACAAAACGCATTTTTATGGACTATAAAACCATTGCATAATATTTCATTGTTCAATAAATAATAAGTCATCAGTATACTAGCGATGGAAAACTAGACAGGGTCATCTAAGTTCATACTACAATATAAATGTACTATCAAAACAAAAGGATGTTTAAAAAAAAATGAATCACAAACTGTTGCGATATGGCCCCATATTTACAACTTTGTGGAGACCGATATTACAGTGTAAAAAATTGGATACAAACAAAAAAATAATTTTAAAACTTTAAGTTTATGTAAACGAGTTTAATATGCAAATGGAAAGTGGTTACAGTATAATGAATGCGGAATGAAAAGGTATTGTTATGGACGGATCTCGCACACATTTCACTTGGTTATTATTATTCAGTTATTATTATTCAGTCTCGCGGCGTATGCGTCAGCGGTCGCCCGTGTCACGCGCAGTTGTCGAGTGCAATTTCGCGATGTCGTCCAAACTCGTGAAATGTACAAATTGCAACATAGTGATTAATGAAGTGTTAGCGTTTGTGTCTAACAAAGTTGACGTTATGGATGAAATTAGTCTTGTGCAAATTTGCACCAGTGCTTTCTCCGAAAGTGATGTTTTAAATGCAAAGAATCTCTTGTATGATTCCTTGTCATCGTCGAGACGGAAAAAAATCAGGAAGAGATTAGGAAAGTCAAGACGAGACTTAGAAGACATCATTAGTGTTATAAAGGAGACAGATCCGGAGGAAATCCCTGTGTTTGTTGCACGGGAGTTACACAAATTACCCCCGGTGTTATTTGATCACGTTGACGTAACGCGTCTCCTGAAGGATATTGTGAGAATTGACAACGAATTAAAAGTGATTAAAGGTCAATACGTAACCAATAGCCAGTTGATAGACGTAAAAAGTGATCTGGAATCCCTAAAGAAAACATCGGTGGTTAACAATTTCTCTGGCAACGTAAATACGAGACGAGGCGCCTGTCTATTGAACAGTTTTAATTACGATAGTGGTCCAATGGGGCTACAACCTGTTCAAGACATCAACATCATGTCTCCTGAGCACCAGTTATCGCCTCCAAATCAGGACTTACTCGAATATAGGCCTATAGTAACCACCAATAATTTACAAGAGGGTAATACTCAAGAACCGCAGGTTCAAACGTTACCGGTTAACAAGTCAGCTGAGCGAGAACAACCGATACAAGTGCCGAGTACCGAGGCGATGACTCATGCGCAGCCGGGAACGGCTAGTGTGTGCGGCGATCATACAGTAGCAAAGGCCGGCTGTCAAGACGCAATAGTTACGCATCGTACCTCAGCGGATATTGTGCGTGGTGGAGAATGGAAGAAGCCAGTTCCGGATGAGAAGTGGATAACGGTTCAACGTAGAAGATTGAGAAACCGTTTTTCAGGGAAAAGAGGGAACGCTACTGTCGAGGCAAATCAAAATTTCAGGGCTGCTGATTTTAACATCCCAATCTACATCTATAACGTGTCAAAGGAGGTGTCTGTGTGTGATATTAGCGCATACATCGAGAGTAAAGCTAACACTAAAGTGACGTTAGAAAAAATGGCCATGAAAGTATCAAAAAACTACATAAAATCTATGTACCCAGACATAAAATAGATATATTTTTGAATGATGATTTCTGGCCTGCCGGGATAGCCTATCGTAGATATATCCACTTTGGCAGTAAAAAGTCACAACAATCCCGTGTTGTGTCCGTCGAGAATAGTACATCTTAAATATGTGTAGTACACAAACAAGTACAGTAACATTTGTTAGTTTCAACTGCAAAAATGTTATCAGATCGTTAGACTGTGTAAGGAGACTATGCCGTACAGCGGATGTTGTGGCGCTGCAGGAGACATGGCTTCTGCCTCACGATATCTCTTTCCTGGGAACAATAGACGACAACTTCGCATACACTGGTGTGTCGGCGGTGGACACCTCGGCCGGGGTGCTCCGCGGCAGACCTCACGGCGGCGTGGCTCTTCTGTGGAGGAAAAGCCTGTTGACGTCGGTGTCAGTGATAACGTGTAGTAGTGTACGGCTCGTGGCAATAAAAATAGTGCTCAAAGAGAGGTCGTTCCTCGTAGTATCAGTGTATATGCCAACCGATTCTAGTGAAAATTTACCGGAGTTTACGGAGTGTCTCGGTGAGGTTAGTGCCATTGTTGAGAGTAGTGGTGTCGAGTCCGTGTACATACTTGGTGACTTCAATGCACATCCAGGTGAGCGGTTTGGTTGTGAACTTATTAACCACTGTACTGAACAATGTTGGTCTTGCGTAGACTTGGACTTATTGCCGGCAAACACATATACATTCGTGAGTGATGCGCACGGCTGTCGGCGCTGGCTTGACCATTGTATTGTGACAAGTGCAGCGCGAAACTCAGTGACTCATGTGTCGGTCGTTTATGATACTTTTTGGTCAGATCACTACCCTGTAGTACTTAAATGTAACATTGATATTATAACACCTAAAATAGTGCATAGTAGCTACAGTATTAATGATATAATATGGGGCGACAGGGATTCCTCTCAAATAGATAAATTTAGGGAATATTGTCATGCTAAACTAAGAAATATAAATTTTCCTTTGGAACTCACTGGCTGTGCAGATGAAATGTGTACAGACAGTAGACATAGACAGACTATAGATAAATTGTACAAAAATATAATTTCTATCCTCACAGAAGGAACTAGGACTTGTAGTAAAAGTAAACATAATAAAAATAAGAACAAACATATTATCGGGTGGAATAAACATGTTAGGGACGCTCACCGGCACGCTCGAGACTGTCTACAGATGTGGCAGCACTACGGCAAGCCGAGTGCTGGTCCAATTTTCATGAATATGGTGGAGTCTAGGAGGGTCTTTAAGTCTAAACTATAATGGTGCCAAAACCATCAGCAACAAATCAAAATGGATATTATTGCACTGCACCGTGCTAGTAAGGACTTTAAGCGCTTTTGGAAGGCTACAAATAAACTAAACCCAAAATCTAGTCTGCCGGTGAGCATCGCTGGCATACATGAGCCTAGGGAGATAGCCAAGGCCTTTCAGACTCATTTCGGAGTAGATTCCCCCCTTGGGCCTACAGCTGCGGTGTTCGGTGGTGAGTATGGTGCTGACAAAATTAAAGTAAGATTTTCGGCGAAGGATGTGGACCGTGTAATAAAGGGAATGGTGAGGGGTAAATCCCCTGGTCACGACCATCTCAGCATAGAGCATCTGCAGTGCGCAGGAATCCATCTACCAAGGGTCTTATCTTTGCTGTATAATCTCTGTCTTAGCCACTCTTACCTGCCAGATGACCTTATGCGAACTATAGTTGTGCCAGTAATTAAGAACAAATCGGGGGATCCTTCGGACTTGTCAAATTACAGACCAATCTCGCTGGCTACTGTGGTGGCTAAGGTGCTGGACAGTTTGCTTGATCAACACCTAAGAAGGCACGTTAAATTAAATGACGCACAGTTTGGTTTTCAACCAGGTTTGTCCACTGAAAGCGCTATCTTGTGTCTCAAGCAAACTGTCAAGTACTACACTGACAGGAACACACCAGTATTTGCTTGTTTTCTTGACTTGTCCAAGGCCTTCGATCTGGTGTCGTATGGTTTATTATGGCAAAAACTTCAACGTGAGACTGATGTGCCGCAAGAGTTGGTTGCGGTGCTAAGGTCCTGGTATGAGCGTCAGACCAATTGTGTAAGATGGGCAAGCTCATACTCTGATGTATATAGGCTTGAATGTGGAGTGAGACAAGGTGGGCTTACATCTCCCAGGCTTTTCAATTTATATATCAATGGTCTGATCGAGGAGTTGAGCAGCGCTAATGTTGGATGCTATATTGACGGTGTATGTGTTAATAACATAAGTTACGCAGACGACATGGTGCTGCTCAGCCCCTCGATTGGAGCCATGCGTAAATTGCTTAGTATTTGTGAAGCCTATGCGGTGTCCCACGGACTCAGATACAATGTGAAAAAGAGCGAATTCTTGGTGTTCAAGGCAGGGGCCAAATCCTGTCCAAGTGCCACTACCTTTACTCTTAACAACTCACCACTAAAACGTGTCTCACAGTTTAAGTATCTGGGTCACTGGGTCACTGAGGATCTGCGTGATAACGTAGATATTGAGCGGGAACGCAGGGCGCTGTCCACCCGATGTAACATGGTGGCCCGTAGGTTTGCTCGTTGCAGTAGGCAGGTTAAGATAACAATCTTCAAAGCTTACTGCCAGTCTTTTTACACGGGCAACCTATGGGTTAACTATACGCAGCGGGTGTACAGCGCGTTGCGGGTCCAGTATAATAATGGGTTTAGGATGTTGATGGGGCTGCCGCGCTTTTGCAGCGCGTCAGGAATGTTTGCGGAAATGCACACAGATGGTTTCCACGCCATTGTTAGGAAGCGTGTTGCGTCGCTGCTGAAGCGGCTGCGGGGCGGCCCCAATAGTATCCTGAAGGTCATGGCAGATAGATGGGACTCGCCGCTACTTGGGCGCTGGATACGGCTTCATGCCACGGCATGAGGTAGGACTCGGTACCCCTGAGGCGGCGGGTCACATTTATGTAATGTGTCTCGTTTTAATTATTTTATTTTAATTATTTTATGTTAGTCAATTTAGTTTATTTTTAATTTATTCATTTTTATAATTTTTTCAATTTAATACTTAATTTCAATTTAATGTAATTTTATGGGTTCCTGTTGCCTGAAATAAAAATATTTTATTTTATTTTATTTTATTTATTATCGTAAACAACATATTTTTTTATAAAACCTCTATTTACATAAAATATTTCAGTTCCTTTTTATATTTTTTACATTTGCACAAACTAATAATGACTCGAAAGAATATTCATACCCTTTCAACATATATTTTTATTAGAAAAACGTTATTTAGACACATAATTTTTCTGAACTCTTTCGAATCGTCCTAATACTATTGAAATTGGCCATTGTTTAGGATAAGTTCTATACTTACATACTTTACTCAGAAAATTAAACAATAATAAAAACAATGTTCTGAACTTTTAGTAGTTCTATATTAGGGCCGGGTTAAGAATATAAATGATACCAATTAAGAAATACGTTTTAGGATACATTATGAGATCATAAACCAAATGTTAAGTTTTAAGTACAGTGGCTCGACTTAATATATTTTTTACTTTGGCAGTTTTTGATAAATGTCTTGGCTGTACTCAAAATCGATGCCTTACTTTTGGTTTGAGAAATGGGGCAATATTCCATAAATTTAAACCGAGACCAAAAAAATATGCAAACCTTTTTTGTAGACACTAGTAATTGGTTATTGCAACCGTTTCTGAATAATAAAAAACACCAGAATAAATAGACACATATACACATTTTAACCACAGAAACATGTTCTCGCATTTTTATCAGTTTTGTATATTTTATTACAAAATTTATTAAGTTACGATGTTTATGCCACTGCGTATTTGGTTTTATTATCCGTTATCGATGGTGGTACTTATGTTAGTCAATCGGTTACAAGAACATTCTCGCCGCTTTCACTTTCACTTTCGTGACGTCAAAAAACTCTACAAGACCAGGCCCTCGATTCAGAACCCTTCGATATCAAATTGTCAATCGATAAGTCACGTGATTTAGTATAAATATCACGTGATTAATCGGTTGTCAATTCGTCGTCGAAGGGTTCTAAATCTGGGGCTGAAGTCGCTAGTTAAGTATTCGTCACAAACGTCATCGAACCGGCGAGCGCACTACCGCGGGGAACACTATTTCGTTGACTAGGCGGAGTAGCGGATTTCTATCTACCTTAAAACTAATGTTCTTAAACAAAATATCACTTGTCATCCACATTTCACTGGAAGTTCGAACCACAAAACGTCTGGACAAATATTTTTTTGAGTATTTTTTGTTGTTTTAATTAATGAACACATCACTGATCTCACGCACACCCACACAGTCGGCCCGCGCCGGGTGCGGCTGCGGCCTCAGGCCTGCGCGGGCGCGGGCGCGGGCCCCGGCGCAAGGGAGGGCTCGCCGCGGGACCCCGACGGGGAAGATGCGCAAGACCTGGTAACAATAAGTCTGTTAGAACCGGTGTTTTGAAGAAAAAGAAAACATTATGGATTCCACTAGACGAGGGACGGCACTGCTACTGCGCGGCGCGCGCTGTGGGTAGGAGGTACTAGGTGGGAGGTAGGTACCTATGCGTGCGAGAGCGAGACCGACCTGGCGAGCGACGGCACGAGCTCGTCGGGCGACGAGGCGCGGCTGCTGCGCGCGCTGCCCGCCGCGGAGTACGAGTTGTCGCTCGTCAGCTGTAACGGACAAACATTTACACTCACTACTATACCCACCACTTATCATCAAAACAATTCAACACCAATTAATCAAATACTTGTCACACGAACAAAAATTGCCCAATTTTTTTAATTAATTAAAATTCTTGAAAAAAGTTTAAACAACTAAATAAACGATAGCAAATTAATTATAATTATGTACAAAACTAAATCTTAAGTATAATTTTATTCTATATCTGGCTAAATATTTATCTGATCGTGCTCATTATCTATGCTTAATAGCTATAACAGTACAGGTCAGCTTTAAAGTCGCGGGATGTTTCAGCTAAACATGAAGTGACGTGGTAAGCGACCACAGTGATTATTGAGTGTACGGTAAGCGGATGTTTCAGCTTATCATTTGAGTGACGTGGTACGTAACCACAGTGATTATAGAGTGTCCGTGTACGGTGAGTAGGTAAGATTAGTACCAGCGTGAGCGGGTGCCGGTTGCGCGCGGGGCTGAGCGCGCGGCTGCGGGCCTCCTACACCTCCAGCTGCAGGATGCTCTCCTGGCTGCCCGTGTACTGCGCACACACACACGCCATCACAACACTTACTCAAAATAAACACACTCTATTTTCCCGAGCTGACGAAAGATGTAAACAAACGCTCGATTTCGCCGTAACTTATTTATTTGCACAGGTGATTGGTAATTCTCGTACATCTTGGAAAACAGTGTTTAAGAGATATTAAAGATACTATTTCTACATTGCCGAACTACCGTAGGAGTAAGATTTTAGTAAGATTTTTCAGCCATAGGACGTCCACTGCAGAACAAGTAGGCCTCCCCCAGTGACTTTCATAGTGGCCGGTTGGAAGCGGCTTTACCAGTCCGCCTTGTGGGTGGACGTCCTACGCTGCGTTTCCCGCTCCGTGGCCTGCATTCCAAAACCTTTCTGCTTCAAATGTGTTTTTGAGCTTTCTCATGAGGCCCTTAGTAAGAGGTCACATACTTCTTACTTAGTTATAATTTACTGCTGTTAAAAAGATACGCAATAGCCCTTCAACTACAGAATTTAGCTGTAGCTATTTGCTGTATCGTCCTCCTAACACTTATTCTGTTCCTAGTCAGAGTACGCTTAACCAGCAAGGCTGGCTAGATTTGGAACGATTGTCATCTGACCTTTGTAACCCTTGAACAGGGGAACGAGGTCATTGACTATGGCTACAAAATACACATTACGCATCCAGTGGTAACTGAATATCAGGTTTCTACACGATATTTTCGCCTAGCAAGCCTAGCAAGTGGAAGAAATCCTATAGTTTATATTTATAGACCTCAATCATTATGGCAGAAATATACAGTTTAATTTAGAAGGTACTTCCCATTAAATTTTGATTTAGATTTTTTGTATAATATATGTTTTTTGCGGCATAAACGGACGTATCTTTTTTTTTACGTTAAGTTAGAAGTTTTTTTTTTTTTTCACAGCTTCTAGGGACTGTAGACTTCGAGTTACTATTGGTTTTATTGTTTTTTTATTGTTCCCGAGATATAGGGTTTTAACAGACATCTGGACAGGCAGACAGACGGGAAACAAAGTGAACTTATAAGGGTTCCGTTTTTTACTTTTGAGTTACGGAACCCAAGAAAGATAATTGTTTAAAAAATAATTAGATTTAAATAGGGTAATTTTTAAGTGTTTATCTACAAATGTTATAAATCTACGACTTACCACAAAGCCATAGTACTTGAGTATGTCCATTTTACACATGGGACAGGTGCGGTGCTCCAGCAGCCACGGATCTATACAGTTCTTGTGGAAGTCGTGTCTGCAAAGGAAACATTACAATATCAATGTAACCTTACTGTCAATATTTTACCCAAAAATCGGGAGAGGCTATGTATAGACAACAGCTAGTCAGCCTACCACAAAACGTCACATTTTCTCAATTGGTATCAATATCTATTCGACGGACAAAGTTGAAAATCGGTTCAATGACCTTTAACTTTTTGAGTAGGTTGACCTACCGTTGACTGTACAATTAGCTTTTTTCTTCCCGTTAAATCTCAAGTGTCATAAAGTTCATCCACCCCATATTATCAAAAATCAATAAATTTAAACACGATTTAACATACCTACAAGGAAGAGATCTAAGTGTTTCTGATACTTTATAAGGTTCTATGCAGATGGCGCAGCATTCGCCGTCACCCTGTACTTCCTGAAAAACAACATCTTTAGTAAGATTCTTAACTTGTTTGATACATATTTCATTCAAATGATAAAGCCATTTTAATTAGATAACTTACTCTATCTTCAGTCTTTAAACTCTTAACAGGTATTTTGGAAAGTGCCTTCTTGGCGGCGCAACATAGACGTTTCTGAAAATAAAACGGAAAAACATGTAATAAATAATCATATGATTTATCAACTCCTCATCAGATCGACAGCGCCTCGCCTCTAGCGTGATAAAGCGATTATGCTAATACATTCGTCATATCGTCCTACATATGTCGGCTACAAGTCAAGCTATACATTTTGGTTAAAGATAAACTATCACTATACATGCAGTCCCGTTAGTGAAAATTTTACATATTTTATTATTATTATTTTATCTATTCTACCGGAAATCACGGAACGTAGGCCGGCTCTTTTGAAAGGCGTTAAGAACACGATTCATTTGTGATACGATAGTGAGTTGGGATATTTACCTATCGAATATTATCACTGCCTGACTAATGAAAAGATGAAGCCCAAGACAGCACCCGCTAGGTGCGAGTACTGTTGCAGATACGGTGGAAATTATACCAAATCTATGAAAAGAAACTTGATGGTCTTGTTTACGCGATATTGATGAGGCAACGAGAAGCAAGGTGCTGCCGATTCAGTTAACAAATGTGATTCAACTGTTAGCCTTAATGATATGTGAGGGTACTCACAGAGAGTCGGTCCTTGGCGTGAATGTATCTGAAGCGCTGGATGTAGTAGAACACGAGCCACGCCAGCGAGATCACCATCAGCACGATGAACGAGATCGACACGAACAACACAGAAGTTCTGGTGACAAAATAATTTTCATTACTAACTTTCTTATGACACCGTACAAATAAACGTAGTAAATTGTAGGTCAGAGGACCTTGTGTGAATTTTTATTTGATAGCTTTAGAAGAGAACGTAAACAAGGATTTGTAAGGAAAAGACATGGTTTCGTTGATGTGCCGCCAGGCAGCGCTACTGCGAGGTACATACAAATACCTACACGTTTACTTTTCGACCCATCTATACGTTATAAAACTTACACTAGGCCTTCAAATGAGGTTATTTGTTCTCTCTCAAGTCTTACACTCCTGGCGGAGTGGTCGTGGTTATGGATTGTCTGTTAAGGTGGTTGCAGCTTTTGCAAGACTTCTCCATCCTCTATTCGTGGCACTGCGGGCACACTCACCAAGGGATCGATTCGAAGAAGATTTTATGAGGTCTGTCCATCTTGTGGGTGACCGACCTTCAAATGAGTTACTCGTATGTTTACTCTCCATTTTATCGATAAATCTGTGGTTCTCGCATCGCAAGAACAACTTGGCGGCATCTTCTATTGCTTTGGTGCAGTGGCTTCTGTCACATTGCTTCTAGTCACTAAAGGGATATTATGATTGAAAAAATATTATTCATATACTTATCGTATTTGTGTAAAACTATATTTCGTTAACAATGATGGTTTAATCATATTAAACGTCTGTTAAAGACTTCTGTAAGACATAACAATGTAAGTATGACCCTGTCCCAAAATGTGGTAGACACAATGTCCTCTTACAATAGGGAGACAAGACGATTATGTTAGATAGAATCGAACTGACTAAAACGAATCGGTCGCCCCTGCCTTCGTCCCTTATATTTTTAGAGTTGGTGTCGATATAGCGCTATATCATATCGTGTTTTGGTGCTCATGCTAGGGCGGCTGAGTAGGTAGGTTGACTGACAGAGCTACCCCACTTCTTAAGAAGCTCTAACAAACTATGGTCACTTTTAATTAAGAGTCCTTAACTGTGGACATTGACTGACCTATATTCTGTGTTAATGCGATGGAAGATGCGAGTAGTTGAAGGCTTACTTGTTGATGTTGTTGCTGACATTGGCAAATGTCCGGCCTTTGATGATGCCGATCATGACGCGCGTGCCGTTGTCGATGAGCCTCGTGATCTCCTCGCCCTTCCACTTGTACGTGAACACCGCGGATATGTTGCCTGCAACGAACACACATTAATGTCAGTTACAGCACTACCAAGTACCACAGATACTAGTCGCCGGAAGGTCCGAGGAGCTAATAAGTTAAGTAAGTTTTTTTACTTTTATGCTATTTAAAATTAAACGCAGGTTGGCATAGAAAAACCAAAGTTTCTTTATCAGACCAAAAAATACACTAGATGACTAGAACCTCTTCATTTGGGACTTCATCGCGCTAGTAAGAGGGGCAAAAACAGGTCACGAGCATGATTTGCATAGATATTGGCATTAAAGACGTAGTATCAGAATTAAAAAAATACCGTCCTAGCAGAAATAGAGTATTAGAAGTAAAATTGAATACTACGGTTTCCAGCTCACTTCGTTTGGTAAAGTTTGCGGAGAATAAAAATGAAAGATTTTAGATGAACCTTGAGACGTTTAAATATAATAAAATATCTGTTTTCTAACATTTTTGTTATTTTCCTTTAATTTATTTCCACAATAGCATCAATCATACACCTGTAATTCGTGACATCACCCCAGAACAAAGGTACCTAATCTCGCTATCAACATACATTATCACTGTTGACTGCTGTGTATAGAGATCATTTGATATGACGCTTTCCTAATACTTGCCTAATAGTTAGTCAGTACTTCATGTTTAAGTAACAAATTCCGGGTGTCATGAATAACATTAACCAATATCGCAATACGGAGAAAATTCTTCTGAATTATTTACCGACTTGTAATTGCTTAAGATAACTGAGTTGTGTGACGTGCGCAAAATGTATCATTATGTATCAATGTACCTAATTTCGTTAAAAGGGGAAAAGAAAGCTCCATTTAAACGTGAACCTAAATTCATATTTACACATCACACACATTCATTTCACACATTCTCATGTTACATAATCAACTTTTTATAAATAAAACATTGATTTTACTGTAACGTCCAAATGGTCTAGTTACTCGTACAGGGTTTAGGAGATCTGATGGCACTCGCTCCAAATGTAGCATGTCCATCTAGTATCATGATCAAGCGTACATTGACTGTTGTTTCTAGTCAGGGTACGGCTAAGAGGAAGATGGACATAAACCAGGCAAGTCAGTATAGTCAGCAAAATAATAGACCCGACAATACCCATTTTCATCATGGCACCGGTTTTTCGAAAATATAGTTAAGTTATACCGACCCTATGAATAGAATATGGCCATTTGCAATTGTCTGTTCGTAACTAAGAATACAGATACTACCAATAGATGTAAATATGAGAAAGTGCTATCATACACATAATCTGTCATGTCATGGTCATGCGTAGGAGCCTAAAGAGTAGTGGTAATTGTATTGTTAGGATATAAATACTGCAATCACTAAAATGTACCGAAAGGCTAAAAATTTTTAATCTTATTCAGTTGCCTTTTTAAAACCTTAATCGGATTACCGTAGAGTAGGCGCTAAATAGATGCGTCACGAAGTACTCTCGTGCCAAGGGCAGTGGGTGCAGCAGTAATGCGATTGTACGGTCAGGTTTCATTGCCAAGGCCTCATCACTTACTGCCGTCGAAGATTATGAATATGCGATTATAGGCACTAAAATAGATGCGCTACGTCTTTGAATGACTTTCAAATTGCAACAATGTATTCTACTTTTTACCTTTTAAACTCCATACGTAACATTCCTTGCAACGCTGCAGTAGTACATCGTTATATAAAAAGACAAATAAAATAAACACCATCATCAGATTATTCGTTTGTTTTATTTATTATCTCTTCTCTATTTTAATTATAACTAGAGTGCCCCAGGGTAGTATTTTAGGGCTGATCTTGTATTTATTATTTTTTATTTGTGAATTGATTTTAATTTTTCATCAATTCTTATAAAAATTAGAGTACCTTAGGGTAGTATTTTAGGGCTGATCGTGCATTTTTTTTAGTTCTTTAAGATAGATGTCAAAAGTCAAAGTCAAAGTCAAAAATCATTTATTCAATTCAGGACAAAATTGCCACTTATGAACGTCAATAACAACATTATAGGCCCCTAGGGGGCCAGAACATGTCTCCTTATTTTTTGGGCCCTACTAGCGCTTCGAGACAAGACACAGACAATCTGGCAAGTGCTGAGAAGAAACGCCGGAACAAACTCAGTCACCACTAGCTGCCACACAAAAAATATAAATCAAAATAAACAGGTAGGTACATCAGTTTAGTGCAGGCTGGACTGACCATACATTCCTGTCATCAAGATAGTCTTGAATTTTATAATACCCCTTAGACATCAGTGTAGTTTTGACATGTGACTTAAATTTATTAATAGGAAGTTTGGTAACATTGTGAGGTATATTATTGAAAAATTTAATACAATTTCCCAAGAATGAATTACTTGTTTTGGCCAATCTAAAGTTTGGGACTACAAGTTTGTTTTTGTTTCTGGTGTTATATGAATGAATATCACTTTTCTTTATAAAAAGATCTAAATTTTTGCGTACGTACATGATATTATCAAATATGTATTGAGAGGCCACAGTGAGTATGTTAATTTCTTTAAAGAAATCTCTCAGGGATTCACGCGGACTAAGTTTGTATATAGCACGAATAGCTCTTTTCTGTAAAATAAAGATGGTATCGATGTCCGCAGCAGAACCCCACAAGAGAAGACCATAAGACATAATACTATGAAAGTAACTGAAATACACCAGCCTTGCCGTTACAACGTCAGTTAGATGTCTAATTTTTCTAACCGCAAAGGCAGCTGAAGCAAGTCTCCCAGCCAGAGTGTCAACATGTGGTCCCCATTGCAACTTCGAATCCAATGTAATGCCCAGAAAAACAGTGGAGTTTGATAGATCAAGTTTTTCACCATTTAGTAAAATTACTGTGTTAGCTTGTTTCACGTTAGGCATAGTAAATTTAATACATTTGGTTTTTTTTGTATTAAGAAGCAAGTTGTTACTTGTGAACCAATTTAATACCTTAGAGAGAGCTCCGCTTACATCGTCAAATACCTCTTCGCCTCTTTTTAATTTGAAGATTAAAGAAGTATCATCAGCAAACAGAACTATCTCACAGGAGTCTTTAGAATAGAAAGGGAGATCGTTAATATAGATCAAAAATAGCAACGGTCCCAATATTGAGCCCTGGGGCACTCCCATTTGAAGCGGGGCGCCAGAAGAGTTAGTACCATTAACGTTTACTGTTTGTAATCTGCCTGAGAGGTAAGAATTTAACAATTTTGATGCGTTATTAGACACACCGTAATGTTTTAGCTTCATAATAAGTGTTTGGTGATCGACACAATCAAACGCCTTCGATAAATCACAGAACACACCTATCGCATCATGCCTATCTTCATACGCATCCAAAATGTGTTTGACAAGTGCCACCCCAGCATCTGTTGTATTTCTACCTTTAGAAGAACCAAACTGTTTCTCGTGCAGTAAATTGTTAAGTTTAAAATGGGAGAGTAATTGACTAAATATAACTTTTTCAAAAATTTTACTAAAAGCAGGTAGAATGGAAATTGGCCTGAAATTGCTTGGGTCACTTTTTTCTCCTGATTTGAACAAAGGTATAATCTTACTATATTTCATTAAAGTAGGGAATTGACCTTGATCAATACATTTATTGAATAAATGTGCTAAGTGAGATGCTACGAGAGGTATAATGGGTTTTATTGTGTCAGTTGATATGCCCCACATATCCTCAGTTTTTTTCTGTTTCAATTCCATAAAAGTTTTGACTACCATTACAGGATTAATATGAGTGAAATCAAATAAGAAGTTGCACCCGTCAACACTGGACACAAGCAGTGATTTTGCATGCATGCTTGTTTTGTGGTTTCGACAGGTATATTACAGAAGTAATTTTCGAAAGCGCCTGCTACCTCATCATTTAATTTGCTTATTATCAATTTTTATTGTAAATGTGTGATCGCGATGTTGTGTTTTACAAGTTTCTTTGTTTATAATATTCCAAGTCTCTTTAATTTTATTACTCGATTTATTAATTTTTTCACGTATATAATTAGATTTAGCTACCATACAGACCTTTTTAAATAACTTTGAGTATTTTTTAACATATTCTACAAATATTAGGTCATTATTCCTATACACTTTTTGATTATATAGTTCAAACATTTTCCTCCTACTGATATATATACCAGCAGTAGCCCAGTCACTGAATTTCGGTTTGGAATTGTTTATGACTAATTTCTTTTTAGGAAAGTTTTTGTCAAATTCGTTTTTGATTAGTTCAAACAATTCTTCATATAAGTTATTAACATTGTCATCAACAAAAGGTAATAGCGGTATTTTATCACTTAAGTTAGTTTTAAATTTTTCTTTGCGAGTATCAGTGACTGGTCTATATTGAATAACACTTTTAGACGGCACAAAACGGTGTTCAAACGTGACTGACTGACCGCAGTGATCAGATTTTACAAAATTTACGATAGATTTTTTAATCACAACACAGTTACAGAAAACATTATCCAAGCAAGTAGCTGTTGTAGCAGTAATTCTAGTCGGTTCAGCAAATACAGGATTTAAATTAAAAGATTTAAAAAGACTTAGAAACCTAACCCGATAGGTTTTTTCTTCATCTATGATATCGACATTGAAATCTCCACATACAACTACCTTCTTTTTATTAGTAAATATTTTCCTGAGTAATTCTTCCATTATGGACTCAAACAATGTAAAATTACCACTTGGGGGTCTATAAACACAAACAATAATGTAATCGTCCAGCTCTGCACATGATATCTCAATAGTTCGCTCGACAGAGAGAGATACAATATCTTTTCGCTCTTTACATTTTAAGTTATTATTAATTAATATTAGTGACCCGCCACGGATGGCGTTCTCCCTTGAGAACGAACTAATAAGGCTACAATTCTATGTGCAAAATAAGTTCATACTTTTTGAGCCAGTGCTCAGTTACACATAAAACCTGAATATTCATTTCTTGTACAAATAGTTCAATTTCTAAGTCTTTTCCAGATAAGCCTTCTATATTTTGGTGCACTATGTTTAAATGATTTGAATCTTCTATGCTCGCTAGGTTTTGTAAGCAAGAGTTTTCCTCTATTGTCTGAATGTCTAATTTAAATAATTATTAATTGGAACGGATTCCAAAGGTCGAATATTCATGTCAATTGTCTGCTCAATAAAAGCAGACTTGGTAGCCAAGTTCTTGGCTAAACAATCTAAACAATATGATAGCGATAACGCTATTTGTCTTTTGAGATAATTATTGACAAAATAACTATCTCTCGTCAGATAAATCTTATTTTTAAAATAATTATTTATGTCAATAACATGGAATTTATATTCATTATAAGATGTCAATTTATGAATGTTCAGGTTAATTTTATACCTTAAATTATTTTCTTCATCTGGCAAACCGCTACTATAAGGTAAGGTGAACCAAATAATTTTACTTATTTCTAACAGTTGCAAACTCTCAAAATAATGTAATAATTTATTTTTGTTAACATTACCTCTATTACCTATAAAAATTATTAGGGTAGAATTTTCACTAAATTTAAAAGAGAGTATTTTATTAACAATTTCCTCATAGGATGCTCCGGGCATGCAGTGATTAATCACACTTTGTCCCGTATAATGTGCAAGTAGGTGCCCCATGTTCTTACCGATCTCGTCACTAAACATAACTATATTATTTGCTGATTTATGGGGAGTTTCATTAGGCAGGAAACAGTCGGATTGTACATCAGATAGATTGAGAGGGCTGGTAGTCATTTGAGTGAGTGATGATGACTCACACCCTGACTGAACAAGTTTCAATGGGTTGGAACCTGAATTGGGATAATTACAAGTATTACAATCACAGGAGGTTATAATAGATATTAGTTAACATCTGGATGTGTTCACCACACTCTTTTTTGGTACATTTATATGTCTCGGTCATGTCATTTGTTTTACCTTCAAAAGTTTACCTAGTCCCTAAGAAGTGTAATATATGTAGTTTTAACAATTACGGATTTTTACGGTTACGTTAACCGTGCGTAGGCACTTTAGATTTCTTTGCGTTATCAACAAAATATTTACCATAAACAACTATTAATTATCGTTATCAGTAACTAATGTAGCCTTACATAGTCGCTCATAATCATCGTCATGATATTTAATATAACTTAATGCTGTTTAATGAAGTGATGTATAGTATAATTCATTTCTGTTTATTAGTGTCCATCCACGTGGTTTTCGGTCTGAAAAAATATATTATAACAAAACATCCCTATCATTTAACGTTTGTATGCAGTTAATCTTAATATTAAGTAAGGTCTGCACATCTTAGGGAAAATCTTTGATAGTATGACTTCTTAAATGTATACCCTAAATGCAATTATTTTTATGTAGGTTGATCTTTAATGAATCCGCATTTAATCAATCAGTTGAATGTTTGGACTTACGACAGAACCGTAAACATTGACAAGCAGTGCAGACAAGTTATTTTTCTTATGTACAGCACAATGAGCTTGGTAAGGAATGCGTGGGCGCAAGAATAGAGGCCAGTCCTAACAGTAATGCTAGTTAAGCTATTCAGGATGAATCTTAAATCGTGTATTACCATGAAAGTTTGTGATTAACCGCTTAAAGGTACTACCTTTTAAGTACAGTGCAACGGAATAAAAATTACAAAAAAAAAAAACGAAAGCTCTAAGTACATTTACCGTCGAGATAGTTAATAATTTACATTTACATAACGAAACATTTTATTTAGCAGCTGTAATTTTAAGGCAAAACACAATTATACTATATTCACTAGCTGTCCCGGCGAATTTCATACCGCCTCAGAATTTATAATAATTTATATTTTTTATTTGTGATATTTTAATAGTTATTCTGTTATTTGGGGCGGAGACAAATCAAACAAATCAAAGATCATAAAAATCCGTCCAGCCGTTCTTTACTTTTAACTGGTGTAGGTAACTAAGGGCTTCTTTCACCACTTGCTGATAAGTTCCAGATAACCTATCTGGCACTTTTTTGACAACTAATTGTATGGGTTATCTGTCAAAATAAGTGCCAGATAGATTATACGAAACCTATCAGCAAGTGGTGAAAGTGGCCCTAATTCAACATCGTTTTATATAATTAATATATAGATTGTCACTCTAAATACAAGCCGATTATAAAATCAAATATTTCCATTTTAAAAACACAATCCTCACGCGTAACACATTCCCTCGGTCCCCAGTAACACAATCCTCACGCGAAAAATATACAGCTTTAGACCGTTACCCGTGACATTTTAGAGAGACTATTGACTTTTTGACAAACTTTTTGGAAAAACAAATAAAATTATTACGATTTGACCGTTTTGACGAAAAGCGAACAAGTCAAAGACGACGCTCTTAAAAAATTATCAATCTCCCATAACGATAGTCATGCACATATTTTCTTCTTAATCTTTGTATACAAGTAGGTACTATTTTTATAAAGAGCATCAGAGATAACATAACGTACTTTTAAGGAACTCCCAAGATTTCATATTCAGCCCTATATTGTTAGTGCATGCAGTGTTTAATGTGTTTTCTATTACCATTCATTAATAGGTAACCTCGGTGCCTTTTATTAACCTATCACAAAATACAAATACAAATATTTTATTGGTAACGAAACATGTTTTTAACAGAGTATGTTGGCCTTACCCATCACCGACACTTCCTACATGTTTATGCATAACACACGACTCTTGTAAAAGCGTTTACGCATCGACTTGGCGGCCTCGATTGGTCATGGAGCTGGGTTCAATTCCTGGTTAAAGTAATTTAAAAGTAAGAGTATTATTTTAGATGCCATATGTGCCTATACCATTCATTACGGGGCATCCTGTATAACATTCGACCCGATTAGTGTCGTCAGAGTCCCGGGTTCGATTCCCGGTTTGGGTCAAATTATAAAACATTCTTAGATAAGACATTCTATGGGAGATGCCAGGCAAAATACATTGTCAGGTACCTCGTACCTAACACAAGGATGTTAGTTCCTTACTTTGAGACCATGACAGTAATTGGTGTGTTTTATGGCGCATATTATTATGTATGTAAAACAATAGAGGGCTTTCCCTTAAGCCAGTTTATCTACATAACTAATAGGTTAAAATAAAATTTAAATTTACAAAAATTAAGCTTTAAAAAGAAACAAAAAAAAACTAAATGCCTGTTTAAAACTTGTTGCGTGTTTGCGTGTTTTGTAACGCGGAATAGTAGTATAGTAAAACTAGCAACGTCGTTTTTTTGTCGTCGTCTTGCTCGCACGGTGAGAAAAGGGTCGAACGTTCATATATTTTTTTCTCAAATTTAAAATTATACTTGATAAAAATGATTTTTATTTTATATGGAAACAGTATTTTTAGCATGTATAGTATTATGGGTTTACGGGATCGCCTTTCGTTAACATATTGTATTATTTGTATATTTACTATCATCTGCACAATCGAGCAAATAAGGGTCCGCCCTTAAACAAAGCACGACATGGCCTTCGGCGCGCCATATAGGTACGAGTACAGAGCTGCGCGCACGCACCGTGTGCGTGTCGCGTATAAAATGGAAGACCGCAGAAATATGGCTGTAAATCACAACAGTTGAATGGTTTTCTTTTTACGGCAAAACTAAAATACTAGATTGCGTTAGTAAATTTATGTTTCCACGCCAAATGAGAATAAGAATTCATTTACGAGTATTTGTATCAAACCAGTTTACATATATAGGTACCTACTTACAGTAGAATAGATTACAAAAAAAATAAGATACTTACAAAAGGGTTTATGGCTCAGTGATTGCAGATCTAAGACATTCTGCCATAATTTTTAACAAATATATAAAGACTATTTATAACGTGTATTGAAATGATCAGCCATGTTTCAGTATATGATCCTGCTCCTGAATCAAACTAAAGAACTTTGCAGAAGAAACATAATATTTTTGAACCTAAATCAATTGCTTTGACTTATACCTAAGTCAATCTTCATCGGGCAGTTTGTACGATGGGGAAGCTAAAATAATTACTTACTTAATTTATTTTACTTTGAATTCAAAAAGGTATAATGAAATGTTCTTTTTAAGCACCTTTCGTCATTGCTACACCAAAAATCATCATTACTGTGCTAAATTATACTGAATACGAGTAAGTTGATCCTAATCTAATCTAATTCTACACAAAGTTTATGAGGCATGATAAATAAATATGATAAATTGTCACAACATAATAAATAACTTGAAATTCAAAACAATGAATATAAGGTCTAACAAAATCAACTACATTCCTTTTAATGGGGGTATCTGTACATCGAGCTGAGCAGGCTCACCAAATTTGAGCCAAAAATTCAGGCTAGTTACGGAGATATTGATCATAACAATCTCATTCCGTAACTACGAAAATCTACACCCTTTACAGCTGTTTACTACTACATTGACACACTACGCCCGCACACAAGCAAACGTGACCCACACATGCACACACTCAAGATAACCACAGAATACCTAAAAGTACTACCGGCGGTGCGTCGACGGTAACTCAGAAATACCAACATGAAAGAATTACCCTGATTTTAGGGTAAAATAAAGTTTGTGGGTTTTCTTTTATAAGGATTTTTTTCACTACGGATTGGAGTAGAATTATGTGTTTCGCAAAAAATTAGAGAATTAGGAATTAGGGGTTTTAATTAGTTGTTGATTTTTGCGGTCACGCAACCGAACCGACGTCGAGAGAATCAAAAGTTGGCGGTACTTCATAATCGATCAAGATACTACGAACAGCTGACCGCAGAGTGCGTTGTTCGCGAACTGACCGGAGAGTGTGACTGTGTTGTTGTGACCTAATTTACGTAACAAAACTTCAACGACTCACTAGTTTTCGTAGTAACCAAAGCCGTATTCACATATCATTTTGAAAGAACGAAGATACCGCGGAGACAACGACAATTTCGATCAATGCTCTCGTCTATTCAGCTTCAATAAAAATGGCTGTACGACGTTACGTCTAACCGTTCCCAACTTCCCACCACGGCTGTAAACTCGTCGTGTAATGTGCTATTAAATTAAATTTTACAAACAAAACTACAATCGAGTTGTTTAAACTGAAAATAACAAGGTCATTAAAGTCTAATTTCTCGCCTTCTTTAATTCTACTTTATTTTTTAATTAATTTTGGGGTAAAATTATTTTGGAGTTAGCAAGACCAAGTTTCAAAGGTGGCCCCGACAAAAGTACCCCGCCGTTGTTTGTCGGTATCTTGGATAGGGTGACAAGCATTTTGTTTAGCTAAGATAAGATCGTAGGTATTCGTAAGGCAATAAAACATTTTGCTATTTTAGGAACTGAAATACATTTTACTTATTATTTAAGTTTCAACATTTGAGATATTATTATTGTTTATAAGGAAAATTGTTGGAATAAAAAGGTTTTGCTATTTTGTAATTAATTCTTGACTCGTCGTCTAGATAATGAAATCGACACCGTAAAAGTTGATATTAACTTGACAAACTACGGGACAAACTCATTTCAAAAAATGCTTTAAAAGTTACCTAGAATTTAACTCTTAACCGGTCGCAATATTACAATGAGAAAAGTATTAAAATGTGATATTTGGTTCAATTAAACACGATTATAATTGTTTTGCAAAAAATAATTAAATAAAAAATTATATGGATTGTTTTAATAAACCTACTCAAACATTCGTGTAAAATCGTAATCCTAGTCCTAGATATTTATTTAACGTGGAAGCCCTACCGTACTCGCAAACTGCTGACTATGCCGCTCGAGCCGAAAGGCCGGTGTCGGGCACGTGTCGGGGTCAATCAAAGTGTGCATGCGGATAGATAGGGATGTGCCACATTTGTTCTGATTTCTAGGCTCATAGTTTTTTACGAGATCAGATCATTCGTTCATTACATTACTAATTAAGATTTTATTTTTGTATAAACTAAAATTTGATTTTATTTGATTTTAACTAAGTTATTGAGACGATAACAATGTTTTATGAGTTTCGAAAAATAGTCTTATCAGCGCATATTTCATATTAAGTGGTAAGTAAAACATGTTATTAGTGTTTTGATTTCTCTCGAAGTTGTTTCCTTTTTGCCACTTACAGTAACTCAAGTAAGTGGTTATGTGAATAAGCATTTTAAAAATACATATTGGTAATTTTGCGACTGTCAGTTAAGAAATAACTGCTAGATAAAGTACGATATGTCCGAGTTTAAATGCTATGGCCTAGTTAGTTCGTTAAAAATAATTCTTAGTGACTTTTTAAATTCAGTCGTTGTATGTTTTATCAGTCTTTGTCTGTCTTAAACTGACACTTTAGAACATTTATTACCGGTTTGGACAAAATAATTTTACTCTAAAAACAAGAGTTACACTTAACTAGATTGGCGAGTTGAAAGCTAAGGTACAAAAAAAACTTGTGTCGCACTCACGATTTCGTTTAAGTAGTAGGTTACCTCGCCATAATACTTAATTAAATGCGAGGTGTCAGTTCCCAATTCACGATCAGTTATCCGGTATGTTTTAGTTTTTAGTATCCTTTATTGTTTATCTTATATGTAAATGACCTTCCTTTTGTCACGGACTATCAATGTACACTGTTTGCAGATGACATTTCTATAATTATAAATAAGAATCCAAATAATGATTATCAATGTGAAATTAATAAGACTATTATGAATGTAATTAATTGGCTCAAATATAATAATTTATCATTCAATTTATCAAAAACAAAATTTTTGCAATTTTGCAATAAAAATGGGAGTCCTCAAAGGGTATCTGTAGGGCATGATGGTGGTCAAATCGCGAAATGTATTAGTGCTAAGTTTCTTGGTATTGATTTGGATACTAATCTTACGTGGAAAGATCATGTTTCCAATGTTTGTAAGAAAATAAATAGATTTACTTTTGCATTATACCGCCTTACAAAGCTTAGTAATCTGAAGACAGCGCTCACCGCGTATCATGGTTTTGTGTGCTCTATATTAAGGTATGGCCTAATTCTGTGGGGGAACTCAGTCGACCTTGAACGTGCATTTTTAATACAGAAAAAGTGTCTTAGGGCTATGTGTGGTGCTGGACCTATGGATTCCTGCCGACCACTGTTTAAAAAACTAAATTTATTAACTTTACCCTGCATGTACATATTTGAAGTATGCGTTTTTACAAAAAATAATAAGCATTTATTTAAAGAAAAACATGACGTTTGTAATTTTCGAACTAGGTATCCAAATCGTTTGGTGATACCGTCTTGTTTAACGAAGGGTTGCCAAAGGAATTGTTATTTTATGTCAATTAAATTGTTTAATAAGTTGCCAGATGCAATGAAAGATTTACCCATAAAAAAATTTAAATATTTGTTGTATCAGTTGTTAAGTGAGAAATGTTTTTATAGTGTGAATGAATTTATTAATTGTAAAATGTGAATTTAATTAATTGTTATATAATTTAATGATCGATATATTGTCTAATTTCTTTTTTTATTGTTTTTATTGTGTTTTTATTTGTATAATTGTATTGACTACCGCTTCTCTCCACTTATTGCATGCCATTGTTGGCTAAATGTGAGCAGCCATATACTTTGTGTCATCTTTTTGTACCACATTTACCGCAATAAAAAACCTATTCTATTCTATTCTATTCTTTAAATTATGATCCCATCTTAGGCGCATCCCTAGCTTGAGCCTTTTCGGCTTTTGCAGGACGACCGCCCGGGCGCCTGCGCCGCGCTGTCTCTAATTCGCTTCCGTGCGGCCTGTGTGTGCGACGCCGCAACGGTGTCAGTCCAGGGTTATGTGCTACCAGGATCGCAACTTTAATTTGTGCTAAAGCAGCGCCTTTACGCTGATATTAAGGGCGTTTTCGTGAGCGGTTCAGGGACTGGAGTGAGATTGTTTATGCCCGTCGGGGACCAGGGAAGGCCACGCCAGCCTGTTCAATAAGAAGACAGTGTGATGCAGATTTTTGATCGGCAACCCAATCGCAAGCGCGACTGATGCAGCGTCCGTCTTCGCCAAGCGCTCATGGGCGCAGGCGTCATTATTACGAATTCTGCGGCGAGACGCAAGACGAGGGGCAGGCGCCTGTATCATTTTACACTAGTTCAAGAGCTGAAGCCGCATGACTTCACACTACGAGTCCAGTTTTGCAGAAGTCGCAGAAGCTGCAACATTCTCTGGACGGACGAGAGAAGCTTCACCAGTGGTTGGATGTTTAACCTCTACGCCGCGGCGCCTACTATTGGGCTGAACAGAACCCCCACCTAGTTCGGCCCAATAATTTTCAGACTAGATGTAGCAGTAGCCTGAACATTTGGGCTTCCATGTGTGGAGCTAAGTGTAGGACTTAGTGTATTGTGAAGGTGATTATAACATTGAAAGTGCGACACAACTACGACAGCGAATTTTATTGCAAACCGTGTGAACGCTTTAAAACATAAAAAGTGACAGAGACTGTTATTTCGCGTAAAAGTGCACGTCGCATTGCTGTGCAATGTTTTTTTGTAATGTGATTATGATCAATGTAATTTGTTGTAAAGATTGTAAACCTCTTGATGAACTTAAACACGCCAAGTAAGCTTAGATTGAGAGTAAGTGGTACCTATTGATTGATTTGTTTGTTTAATTTTTTTGTTAGTCAGATAAATTATTTACTACGCTAACCTACTTGTTAGTCCAAAGCCTGTGAAAGTGTGATAGAGTCAGTCAGAGTCAGAATTAAATTAATAAATGTTTTAAAACCGCTTTATTTTCCTTTATTTCTATCCACCTTGCCATTCTGCTAGGAGAGATTCTGAAGAGCTTCGAGAAGTAAATAACGAATTATGTACAACAACAATTACAAGAAAGTAAGTAAATACCTACCAATTCCTACAACTAAGATTTAATCTAACTCATAAAACATAGAAATTATCTTTCCTTAGAGCCTTGAAGTAACAAAAAAACGATGTAGGTTATTAATTTAGTTGACATTGTTTGTTTTGTTTGTTATCGAAAACATTATTATCATGAAAGTGCATTCTACACACACTAGTGTACTAACATGTGTGTATGAAGCTATTCTTCGTTGCAATTGATCTGTGATTGGTCGAAAAAGCCTAGCTGTGCCACTCGACCAATCGCAGATCAGCTGGCTTGACAAGGGTGATGCACACAACGATCTTTGGTAATAAAATGCTGGTGTCGCTGTGTACGTACACACCATCTGTGAACTACAGTTTGCATGAGTAAGAAAAGATACAGAGTGTTTCATTTTTGACTGCGTTTTAATTTATTTATTTTGTTAGAAAACATAACTTTTAAAAATGACTATAAAACAATACCTTATTTTTTGTCATCGCATTCAGTATGATGTATAGATACCCCCCTTTAAAGGAACGCAGTTGATTTTGTTAGACCTGTATATTAAATACACATACATAAATAATAATAAGAATACATACATACGGGGAAGTCTAACATTGATGGGTGAAGGTCTAGAGAGAGAAAAAAAGGAGAAGAAAAAAAACAAAAAGAAAACAGGAGACACATGAAAATGATCAGTTCCGAAGGGTGCCAAGATAATGCTCAAGAAGTGATTTTTTGAAAACAAATTTAGATGACGATTGTTTGATACGGAGAGGGAGAGAATTCCAAAGACGGATAGCTGAGATAGTAAAAGAGTCGGATAAGAACCCGGATTTATGAAGGGGAGTATAAAGAGAAAGGTTGTGAGAGGAGCGAAGATTGCGCGAAGTGGTGGTACCCAGGTAGATAAAACGTTGTTTCATATAACTTGGGGAGTTAGGGTCATGTAGGATGCCAAAGAGCGTGCTTAGGGTCCTTAGATCTCTCCGTTGACGGATGGGTAACCATTTTAGCTTGGTACGAAAAGAAGAGACGTGATCATATTTACGAAGCCCGAATATGAAGCGGATAGCATTATTAAGGAGGCGGTCAAGCTTGTCAAGATAGGCTTGAGAGAGATTTGAGCAGCACACATCGGCGTAATCAATGAGGGGAAGGACGAGAGCTTGAACTAGCAGGATCTTTGTGTGAGGTGGAAGAAAGTTTTTAAACTTGTAGAGGGCGCATAACGTTGCAGTAACCTTTCAGCTGACCTCAAGGATCTGCTTACTCCAGCAAAGGGTGTTGTCTATGATTAACCCGAGATTTTTGACACTATCACTGTAAGGAACTACTATGTCATTAAATAATACAGGGTTAATCGCCGAAAAGTTGATTTTGGCTAATTGCCTCGAGCTACCCACCACTATAGCCTGGCATTTAGTAGGGTTTACTAAAATACCAAATTTGCGAGACCATTCAGCAATGTAGGCAAGATCGCCATTCAGGGCAGATATAGCAGCGTCCAGGTTTTCCACGTTTGCTTGAGCATAAAGTTGCAGATCGTCTGCATACAAATGATGAGAGCACTTAAGTTTGGGGGTTATAAGGTTAATAAAAACTGAAAAGAGAAGAGGTGAAAGGATGCCACCCTGGGGGACACCGGCCGACAAATCGTTCCAAACGGAAAACTGGCGGCCGACACGCACAGACTGTTGGCGTCCGTGAAGGTAAGATTTGAACCATTCTAATGCTTCGGGCGAGACCCGCAAGTGAGACAGGATTGAGAGAAGTACATCGTGATTCACTGTATTAAACGCATTCGAGAAGTCTGTCAGGACCAAGACAGTGACCATAGATTTCTCCATTCCCTCACGAATGTCCTCAGTAACCTTCAACAAGGCAGTCGCGGTACTGTGACCTGGACGAAAGCCGGACTGGAATTCGCTAATTAAGTTATTACTAAGTACAAACCTAGAGAGCTGTTTATGGACAGCGGCCTCTAAGACTTTAGAAAGAAAGGGAAGAATAGAAATAGGGCGAAAATGATTTAACTGACTAGGGTTTGAGACTTTAGGAAGAGGAAGTACGTAGGCTTTACGCCAAGTGTTGGGAAATACCCCAGTGCTTAAAGATATGTTGATGACGTGTGTTATGACTGGAATAAGTTGAGCAAGCACCAGAAAAATCATAGTTCTACTAACATCGTCACAGCCCACGGCCTTCGATTTGATTGCAGTAATCGACTTGCGGATCTCGTCCTCTGACACCGGAGAAAGAGAGAAAGAATCAATATCAAGTTTTGGTAAAGATAAAACAGACGAGATCGTGGACGTTTTGATACTGCCATGCAACATCGGAGACGAAGAGAAATGAGAATTGATATCGTTGAGAGAAAACGGATCACAGTTCATGGCAGGAGCTACTTTACCTATACCCAGAGATTTTAGAAACTTCCAGGTATCTGCTTGAGAGGAGTTTTGAATACTGACATGGATGTAGCGACGTTTAGCTGCTCTAACAATCCGGTTGCAACAATTTCTGGCCGTCTTGAACGACTTCAAGTTTCCTCGCAACGGTTGCGTTTGTAAGCCCTGAAACAACGATCGCGCCTCGACATAGCCATCCGCACACCAGTTGTAATCCAGGGTGCAGGAGGTCGCCTTACCCTGACTGATCGCAAGGGAGCATGTACGTCATATAACTTTAGAATAGTAGAATTCAACAGAGCAACCTTGCCATCAACTGTAGGCGCTGAATACACTGGAGACCAATCAATGGCAGACGCGTCGGCTATGAGTTTTTCGTGGTCTATCTTAGAAAAATTTCTTAAAGTCACAATAGTGGGTTTGGGCTTCGGCGGAGTTATTTTGTAGCACATATAAATAAGGTCGTGACGGGAGAAGCCATGTGCAAAAATCTGGCCATGTTGCAGTATGAGATCAGCAGAAGACGTAAGCATCAAATCAATCAAAGAATCAGAAGTATCGAGATTATGATGCGTGGGTAATAAAGGTAGTATAGATAAATTTACTGCTTCGATTATAGAACGAAGTTTTGACGATTGTTGTGTAGTTTTAAGAAGATTGACGTTAAAATCACCCATTACACAAGTCAACAAAAAAAAAACTTTTTTTTGGGTTTGTTATTAAATGAATATTTTCCGATTGTCTACAACTAAAAGTAACCACAGGCTCTATTTATAACAAATAAAGTTTGCTTTTGTACATTTTACAATGAAAAATAAATATTTTAAGGTTTTGACAGAACGTTTGAGGAACAACGATTTTAACACACAAGAGGCGGGGTTGCGGGGGGATTACGGGCGTGCAGCGGGGAGCGGCGGGTAGTCTGGGCAGTATGCGTACGAGCATTGCCGAGAAACGACGCCATTTGTGTTGCACGGAGTCCAAAATGGCTTCCAGAAAGTGTAAAAATGACGTAAACTCTTTTTGTTACATTTGTGGCGAATTCATTAAAGTAAGGGCTAAAAAATTTAGTCTTTCGACAAATATAAGACTTTGTGAAGCTTATAAAGCTTATTTTGATCTTACTATTCGAAGTCAAGACAAAATATGGGCCCCTAAATTCTCGTGTGGTAACTGTAAAAACACATTAGAAGGTAAGAGAGTACATCATAACTTTCAAGGATACTAATTGTAAAAAAAATTGCAAAATGTAACGAATTTACAAGTAACGTGTATATTCATATATATATACGTTATTTTTTTCAGCTTGGTATCGACGAGAAAAAAAATGTATGAAGTTCGCAGTACCAAGAATATGGAGGGAGCCCACTAATCACATCAATGATTGCTACTTTTGTATAGTTGATCCACGCAAGCGTCGGGTTGGCAAAAATGCCAAGAAGATTAAGTACCCAGATCTACCATCAACAACCGCTCCAGTAGCCCACAGTGAACATTTTCCTGTGCCTTCCCGTTCAAAACCGAAGGAACAGCTGCCGCTATCACAAGAATCTAGTAATAGCGAATCCAGCGAATTTTTGCCTGAATCAGTATCTGTTGAACCACATCTTATAAATTCAGAAGAGTTTAATGACTTAGTAAGAGACTTAAACCTACCTAAACTTAAAGCAGAAATATTAGCTTCCCGGCTGAAACAGTGGAATTTGCTCAAGGAGGATGTTAATATAAGTGATCAAAGAAAGCGTCATGAAATATTTTCTGGATTTTTTACAAAGGAAGACGGACTTTGTTATTGCAATGATGTGAAAGGTTTATTTGTAGCAATCGGAATCCCTTGCGTTCCTTCTGAGTGGTGTCTTTTCATCGACAGCTCTACAAAAAGTTTAAAAGCAGTCCTCCTTCATAATGGAAATAAATTTCCATCTCTACCTCTGGCTCATTCTGTGATGCTAAAAGAAAATTACGAAAGCATTAAAATGGTGCTTCAAACTTTAAAGTATGACGAGTATGCCTGGCCAGTGATAGGGGATTTTAAGATGGTGGGTTTTCTGGTGGGAATGCAAGGCGGATACACAAAATATCCATGCTATCTTTGCTTATGGGATAGTAGAGCCGACACACTTCACTACAAACAGAAGTCATGGCCTGAACGGATCGAATTTCAGATAGGAAAACATAATGTCAAGAATGAACCCATTATAAAGGCTGATGATATTTTGATGCCCCCGTTGCATATAAAATTAAGCCTTATGAAACAATTTGTGAAGGCTCTTCGTCAAGACTCTCCAGCCTTTGAATACTTAAAGAGTTTTTTCCCTAAATTGTCAGAGGCTAAAGTAAAAGCTGGTATTTTCGTCGGTCCACAAATTAAGAAAATAATGGCCAGTGAAGAATTCCCAGAGTTACTGAACGCCCACTAAAAAAGAAGCGTGGCTCAGCCTTAAAGCAGTGATTCATGGCTTTCTTGGCAATAAAAAAGCTACAAATTATGAAGAGCTTATTCCTAACATGCTTGATAATTTCAAACTCATGGGTTGCAGAATGTCCCTAAAAGTGCATATGCTACATGCACACCTAGACCAGTTTAAAGATAACTTGGGGGCATATTCAGAAGAGCAAGGAGAACGCTTTCATCAAGACGTGATGAACTTTGAACAGCGTTATCAAGGACAATACAATGAGAACATGATGGGTGACTACATTTGGAGTTTAATACGTGAAAGTTTTTACTCACACAAAAGAAAAACAAAAAATTATCATTTTTAAAGCTTTTTTCTGTTTATTTTACATATTTAGATATTTACCTTTATTGTTCTTTCTAAATAAAAGTGGTTAACATATAAATTAGAGTTCCTTTTCTTACTTTTGTATTTTACTGAATTAAAAACATTTAGATTTTCTTAAAATTTGAAATTTCGTTCTGGTTGCTACAAAAGCAAACTTTATTAGATGAAAGTATTTTTCCTTGTTTAAGTAGACATAATTAATCAAAATCAGCACCACAGAACTCAGATGCAAAAATCGTGTTTACTTGTATTATTATATGATGGGAATAGTCTGTACTGACAGACTCCAGTACTGATTCGAGTGAAGGAAGAAAATGTACGGTAGGAGGACAGTATATTACTCTGAGAACGGCCCTAACACCCTTCAGAACGATCTCCAGATTTCAGACAGAAAAGAAATTCCATGGAATGAGAATATTGTGAGGGCGATGCGGCCAAAATTTTGTATGGGATATGACTACGTAAGTAGATGGCAATGGGAGAAATAGATGGCAAAAGATTTCATCATGATGTTTTTCATACGTAGCATCATTCAATTCCTCGAATAGAGTTTCTATATTTTCAGATGATACGTCGTATGCTTTTGCTATCGTCGTATACTTTTGTGAAATGTCTATAATGTCCGAAGTTCGCGGACATTGTGTTGGATCGTAACTACTGGACATAAAAATATCCGAGGATATATTATTTAAATATTCATCTTGATTAGTATTGCTGATTCCTTTAGCCAAATCTACCATTACCTGTGCTTGTGACGAGGGTTTGCGTGGGAGTGAATTTGAAGCCATTTTGCCTGCCAAAAATATAAAGAATGGTAAGCAAAAAGTACCTGTAAGTTTGCAGAAAGCTCAGCAGTATAAGAATTACATGCTTTCGAACGACAGCGTAAGCGCCAGAGACTAGAGAAATCATCTTATTCTTAACACAACAGATTGTTTTTTGACACACCTCTAGCACAGTATAAATAAATAATTGGTACTTAGTTAGTACTTACATGTATCAGAAATAAGCTTCATACAATGCGCGCTCGAGCAACGCAAAAATAGACATCGCTGTGTAACACGAAATCTCAAAACACTTTGACAGCAGTTCGGGTCCGAGCGTTCCGAGATTTTGTTTCCATAAGCTACGTCTATGTGTGCATTGTTCTAGCGCGCATTGTATTGTTTGAAGCATAACTTCTGATACTCATAACTATTAATTGTTCTGTGCCTCTAGTCTCTGTACTGTAAGCAAGTCTCCGAAACTTCTTATACAATTTAAGAAATCCATGACCAATATTTAAAACGGATCTTCGGAATGGGCATAGGCTAATAATTATAACATTCACAGTTTATAAGGGATGCGCCATAGCGTTTTTGGGAGAAATAGAATTTTACGCGGATGGAGCCGCGGGCGATTGCTAGTATACTGTAATAATATATTATTCAATTATCAATCAAGAGCTAATTTACTATTATTTGTAATTCACATTGTCATAAAGATGCTACACACATACCTACATATAACATTTTAGGTTAGGACATTATTTATTTGAATTGACAAGCTATTTATTAAGAACCCGAAGAGATTCATGATGATTCATGATGGGAATAGTCTGTACTGACAGATTCCAGTACTGATTCGAGTGAAGGAAGAAAATTTACGGTAGGAGGACAGTATATTACTCCGAGAACGGCCCTAACACCCTTCAGAACGATCTCCAGATTTCAGACAGAAAAGAAATTCCATGGAATGAGAATATTGTGAGGGCGATGCGGCCAAAATTTTGTATGGGATATGACTACGTAAGTAGATGGCAATGGGAGAAATAGATGGCAAAAGATTTCATCATGATGTTTTTCATACGTAACATCATTCAATTCCTCGAATAGAGTTTCTATATTTTCAGATGATACGTCGTATGCTTTTGCTATCGTATTTGTGAAATGTCTATAATGTCCGAAGTTCGCGGACATTGTGTTGGATCGTAACTACTGGACATAAAAATATCCGAGGATATATTATTTAAATATTCATCTTGATTAGTATTGCTGATTCCTTTAGCCAAATCTACCATTACCTGTGCTCGTGACGAGGGTTTGCGTGGGAGTGAATTTGAAGCCATTTTGCCTGCCAAAAATATAAAGAATGATAAGCAAAAAGTACCTGTAAGTTTGCAGAAAGCTCAGCAGTATAAGAATTACATGCTTTCGAACGACAGCGTAAGCGCCAGAGACTAGAGAAATCATCTTATTCTTAACACAACAGATTGTTTTTTGACACACCTCTAGCACAGAATAAATAAATAATTGGTACTTAGTTAGTACTTACATGTATCAGAAATAAGCTTCATACAATGCGCGCTCGAGCAACGCAAAAATAGACATCGCTGTGAAACACGAAATCTCAAAACACTTTGACAGCAGTTCGGGTCCGAGCGTTCCGAGATTTTGTTTCCATAAGCTACGTCTATGTGTGCATTGTTCTAGCGCGCATTGTATTGTTTGAAGCATAACTTCTGATACTCATAACTATTAATTGTTCTGTGCCTCTAGTCTCTGTACTGTAAGCAAGTCTCCGAAACTTCTTATACAATTTAAGAAATCCATGACCAATATTTAAAACGGATCTTCGGAATGGGCATAGGCTAATAATTATAACATTCACAGTTTATAAGGGATGCGCCATAGCGTTTTTGGGAGAAATAGAATTTTACGCGGATGGAGCCGCGGGCGATTGCTAGTATACTGTAATAATATATTATTCAATTATCAATCAAGAGCTAATTTACTATTATTTGTAATTCACATTGTCATAAAGATGCTACACACATACCTACATATAACATTTTAGGTTAGGACATTATTTATTTGAATTGACAAGCTATTTATTAAGAACCCGAAGAGGTTATGTATAAAACAACAACTATAAAGTAAATAAACTATGTACTTACCACTTTAACTGTATCTTTTCTCCTAAAAACTACTTTAAAATATTGTTTACATCACAACGCTCAAATCGCTAACGCAGTTGGCGGGAGACTGACGACCAAATACAAATCCTTTATGTGCATTTCTGCACTCACGGATTTTTCTAAACGGTCAAAACACATATGGAATTTGTTAAACTTGTTTTGAGTTTGATTAACACTTAAAGAATTTTATCAGCACATAGAGAATAAAACGGAGATTATTTTAGCGAAAAAAACAAAAAAATAAAAAAATGCACATATGGAACTTGACAGGCGCAACGACGATATGTGAATTCGCTACAATTTAAGTCGTTCATATGGTTTACGCGTTCCTTGTAGTTTTTCTGGGATTCATCTTGAGAATCACTGTCCCAGTCAGATAATTCCATTAACATAGATAAATCACTTTCACTAGACTCAGACATTATGACGAAAACTGTGAGGGTCAGCCGAAGTAGGTAAGCGGAGTACACGGAGATGGATGCGCTGGTTCACGGTGATGGCGGCGGTGTACTCCCAATGGTGTCTCTAGCTGATGCACGCTGTAGACCGGTGGTGGATCGTTCCGTCCTGTGAATGTTTCGTCGTGTGGTCCGACGTCCGATTTTTGTAGTGAATGCGGCGGGTGGCGCGTTGGGTCCTGGGCCTGCCTGCCTAACGGAATTTGTAACATTCTAAATTATTGCCCAAATGGTTGGCGCACACATGGACGCGCCGCTGAAAACTCCGGTGTGCCGCTCTGTTGTTCTTTTGTTCCATCAAAGTGCGGTAATTTTTATAGTTGCACATTTCTATTACGACGTTAATTACTCTCTCCAGCGTCTGCGCAGCTGTAAACATTTCTTTTCTATTGTTTATTGATTACTCAGGGACCGCCTTGCCTTAGATAAATTGTTTTATTAGGGTTTACGGAGGGACTCCGCAGAAAGGACAATATTTCTGAATAGCCTGATAGACCGGGCTTGTTTCTTATTTCCCATGGTTTCGCTCAAGTTTTTTAATAGCCCTCGTGAACAAAAACACTGCACTTCTATAAATTTAATTGTATTTAACAAAAATAAACAATAATTATCCCTGCAATTCGACGGATTGATAAGTTTGGTTATCTTTAGTACTGACATTTACTGACAGATAGCTGTCAAAAGGATATTGGGATGCTTAATGTTGCATTTTCATATAAAAATCTATCTGTAGTAAAAGATAGCCCCTCCCATCGATAGATAGCGTGGGGCGATAAGTTGTCATATCCTTCGGTATGTTATTGGGACACCAAAACAGATGATAGATAGATTTTTCTATCTTTAGTAAGTCAAAACTGGCGATAGATAGGTTATTGGGAACGGCCGTTAATGTAGTGATTGTTATGTTTATTACTCGTTAACATCGATTGTATTAACTTTTACAATCTTGTATGTAATAATACAATTTATGAGTAAGAATTATCTGGTGCTTATTGGCATTTCTTAGGCAGCTCTAAAAATCTACATATTTGTTATAATAATTAATAATTATTTTGCAGAATCTATTCGGACGATGCACAAGCACAATTAATGATTAAACGAACTTACCTGTATGTGAAGTTCTATCATAATTATGCGAAGTGCATCGTCCGAATAGATTTATAACCCTCCCTCCCTTAGGATCCCAAGGTATGCCACCGAAATGCCAACAACAGTCTTTAGCAGTGTGTGTGCCACCTTGTCGGTAGCAAGAGTAAAATGTCGCTTAGGAATAAGTTGACAATTTACAAAACTTGCATCCGCCCCGTGATGACATAGGCCAGTCCGGTGTTTGCTCACGCTTCTTCTAACAGCCTTAAGGGAATGCAAAGTTTCTAAAATAAGTTCTTGCGTAGAGCCTCGGGTCAACCGTGGTTCGTACGCCGTAAGAATCTCCACAGAGATTTCGACATGCCCTCAGTAGCCCAATGTATGAAAGAAGCGTCTAAGCGCTTCTTTGACAAGGCAAAAAACCACTCCAATCCGCTTATAGTCAAAGCCGCCACGTACACGCCCCAGGAGGATGTCACTGCCCGACTCTGTCGGCCTCGGCACGTTCTGGACGACCCTGACGATTCCTACACCGCGTATTGTAGAACAACAGTCAACACCGCCTTAAGCACTTCAAGTACTGTACAACATTTTAGTTCGCATCACCGCACCCGCCGAAGGGTGCGAGGTCCCGTCTTTCATTTCAGCCGACACAGACATGTGCCTGGCCGTTTTTCCCCTGCCCACCCTACGGACGACGGCCCAAGCCGAGGTCCGAGCCTACAGAGGTGCCCTTGAGGCCAGAGTCCGACTCACCCCCAGATCGGGCCCGCTAGAAAGGAGCCCGACAGCGGTCCGGCCTGTTTCGGCAGTTCCGGTCCCGTCGGCGCCACCACTTGCGGGTTCGCCGCTTGGTAGGGTGCCTTTTGCACTCCACATTGGACCGATCACGCCTGCTAGTATAGGCTACATTAATAAACTTATTTACATTATAACTTAATGTCATTTCTAATACCTTGTTTTCTAACACTTTACGGCATACGCCACTGATCCAGTCAAACTACGTGCATAAGTGGCCTGCCCATTGCCATTTTAGTCGTGCCATCTTTTTGCTGACATCGCTAACATCATAATACTTAAAGAAAACGACGTTGAGTTGCTGCGCCGACAAGAACGCAGAATGTACTGGCTGTGCGGCAACATCTACCTCAAAATTCTTGAGGACCTCCCGCCGCTAGCCAGCACCACCAAGGAGACAACCCCAGCACAGCCAGCTCTGATGGAGGAGGAACCTCTTCCGTCGTGTAGCAGATCGGAGGAGGACTGCTTTCGGGACATCGAGGGGAGCGAGTGCAGCGAAAGCTGCCTTAACTCCTCTCCGTTCAGAGAGCAGTAAACCCCTCCGTATCATACAAACCAACCTCCAGCACAGCCAGACTGCAACGGCTTGCCTACGCAGAGCGCTGGAGGCAGACACCGCGACCATAGCCTTGATCCAGGAGCCGTGGATCAGGAAGAACTCCATCTGTGGTCTAAGCAACATCGGAGGTGATATCCTCCTTGACACCAATGTAAGCATCCCGAGAACTTGTATATATACGCCCAAACACATACAAAAACATCTAATAACAGACTTCTGTTCCAGAGACTTGACAGCTGTTAGGTTTCTAGCAGGTCCTAACCAACAGCAACTTAACTTCGTGCTCGCATCAGCGTATATTCCGGGCGACGCAGATATCCCAACACCGGAACTTAAATCGCTGGTCGAGTACTATAACAAGGAACAGCTCGAACTTATTGTCTGCACCGACTCCAACGCACACCACACCCTATGGAGCAGCGTAGGAAATAACACTCGGGGAGATGAACTGGTAAATTATCTTATCTCTACTAAACTAACCCTGCTCAGAGCCGACATTCGTCAACTCAAGAGCCCAAACCATCGTTGATCTAACACTCTCCACAGAGGCAATATCCCATCTGATTTTGGACTGGCACGTATCAAAAGAAGCCTCGTGCTCGGATCATAGGTGGATACGCTTTAACCTAA
Source organism: Anania hortulata (assembly GCA_963576865.1). NCBI lineage: Eukaryota > Metazoa > Arthropoda > Insecta > Lepidoptera > Crambidae > Anania > Anania hortulata. The sequence goes on along the minus strand of OY756402.1, from coordinate 3,903,115 downwards.
ATACGACTCTCCCGCCACCAGAACCAAAACGCCTACCGCGCAAAACAGACCGTTGCTCTTTTGTGCGGATGGTCAAGACGGCTCTGGATGGCATGAGTAAACTAACAACTGATTCTAAAATCGATGAAATCGAACAACATGTCAACAAACTAACCAATGCTCTAATGAACAGCTATGAACAATCATGTCCCCTCACTACACCACTGGTAGGACCTAAAGGTTACTGGTGGAACAAAGAGCTGCAGGAGCTACGAAGAAAAGTGAGGAAACTGTTCAACAGAGCAATGAACACCAGATAACTAACTGACTGGGTCAACTATCATACTAAAAAGAAAGCCTTCAAAAGCTTGATCCGCCAACGCAGAACAGACTGCTGGAGACGCTTTTGTACCAACATCGAAAATACTATTAGTCAGGCAATGAAAATTAAAGGCATTCTGTCAAGTGCACCCAAACATACGATAGGGCGCCTAAAGAAAACTGACAACACTTACACTAATAACGACACAGAAACCAGTGAACTACTTATGTCAACCCACTTCCCCGGATGTTCACTCTCCGACAGTATGGAGTGGGAGCCACAGGTTGCACTGGCTACCGATGGCCCAGACTGGGACACAGCAAAGTCCATTGTTGATCACGACAAAGTACTCTGGGCAATTAACAGCTTCCTACCGTATAAATCTCCAGGTATAGATGGGATCTTTCCGGGCCTGTTGAGGTGGAGCGCAGATCTGTTAGTTGACCATCTAGTAACCGTCTTTAGATTATGCATCGCCCACAGATACATACCCAAAGCCTGGAGAGAAGTCAAAGTAATATTTATACCAAAACCAGGAAGAAGTGACTACACCAATGCCAAGTCACTTCGGCCCATAAGTCTAACTTCCTTCCTACTCAAAACACTGGAAAGACTTTGCGATCGTGAAATTCGTGAAAACGTTCTTCCACTTAAACCACTACACCCACAGCAACACGCCTACAGTCAAGGCAAATCCACAGAATCAGCCCTTCACAGCGTTGTAGCACGCATAGGCGAAGGACTGACTAACAAACAATCTACACTAGGCGCCTACATTGACATTGAAGGTGCCTTCGATAAAACCAACTTCATCAGCATAAATCAGGCGCTAGTGAACTTCGGAGTTAATCCCACACTTGCTAAAACAATTAACAACATGCTAACACAAAGAGCAATCCGATTTACCGTCAACACAATGACCAGAGGTATCGTCGCCAGAGGCTGTCCCCAAGGCGGCGTCCTTTCACCCCTACTATGGAACATCGTGGTAGACGATCTCATCCGCAGGCTCAATGGGCGCGGCCTACACACCGTGGGTTACGCGGATGACTTAGCTATCTTAGCCACAGGATGTTCGGACAGCACACTGTGTGACCTCATGACTGCTGCTGCTGCTGCTTTCAAAACAATAGAGTCCTGGTGCAGCAACCACGGTCTCTCAGTCAACCCAGCAAAAACAGAACTAATAATGTTTACACACAAACGAAATATCAGCAACCTAAGACTGCCCAGGTTGTTTGATACTGACATCTCACTTACAACGGAAGTTAAATACCTAGGTGTAACACTTGACAATAAACTTTTATGGAATAAACACCTAGACCATAAACTAGAAAAAGCTTGCACAGCATTCTTCCAGTGTAAGAAAATGCTAGGTAAAACATGGGGCCTTTAATCATCAGAATATCACCAGATGGCTCTACACAACGGTAATCAGACCAACACTAACATACGGAGCTCTCGTATGGTGGACAAGAACGACACTAACAACAACCAAAACCAAATTACAACGTTTTCAAAGACTGGCGTGCTCCGCGATCACAGGCTGCATGAAAAGTACACCCACAGACGCCCTGGAGATACTGCTTGACCTGCGCCCACTCGACCTTCTAATTCAGCAGGAAGCGACGATGAGTGCAATCAGGCTGCTAAACCTAGGCCTATGGAGCAATTGCAGGAGCCGCCATACATCTATCCTGAGCCAGGCAGTAACAGACCAGCCGCTATTGATGGCACCAATCGACAGGACTCCTAGCAAATACTTAACACAAAAACTATACAAGATACAACCATTTGAGACTGAGGAGGACTATTCAGGCATCGCGGAAGTCCGTGTGTACACTGACGGCTCCAAAACTGAGAAGGGCACAGGCGCAGGAGTACACTCTTTAGATCTCAACATTAACATAAGCATGGCACTAGGCCCACAAAGCTCCATCTTCCAATGCGAGTGTGTAGCCATCAACGAAGCTGCCAATGCCATAGCCAGACGAGAAATTACCGACCTCAACATTCGGATACTCTCTGACAGCATGGCAGTGCTAAAAGCACTTGACAGCTACACCAGCAACTCAAAACTCGTATACGAATGCTACCTTTCCCTGCAAAAGATTGCTACAGCCAACAAGGTAACACTGCAGTGGATAAAAGGGCATAGTAAATCCCTAGGCAACGACGCCGCAGATGAGTTGGCAAGGAGAGGTTCGGACATGGTCACTGAGGGACCACTCCCGATACTCCCTCTACCATACTCCCAACTGCGTACCTGGATCAGGAATCGTACACTATCACAACAAAACAAACGATGGACACTGAGTACTGCATGCAGGTAATCAAAATTGACTCTTTCAGGATTGACCCGACGTATACTGCATCTACAAAGACGAATCACAACTATACGTATCCGCTGCAGCATTTGTTTGTGTGAAAACCGGCGTCCGCGAGTCGACATTGTCACCGCGGATCTCTTGCCAAACAACGCTCTGCTGATTAACAGTACATCGTCGTGCCTGTCGTACTCAACGAATAGCAAACAGCAACCGTGCTTCGGGAACAGCCTCACTCTAAACCCACAATGAGCAGCATCAGAAACAGCATCCCAGCCGGCGAGCAACCTTTCTACGAGCTCCCACAACGCTTAAATACCTCAAAGTGAACTTCTCTGTGACATTACTGTGCTAATCTCAATAAACTTTCTACACAATAGCATAGGTTTACTACCATAGAATAACATAATTTAAAATTATCATTTTTGCAAAACTAACCTGCGAACGCCCTTCCCCACGGAGTAACTTTGGTAAGTTTTTTCAAATTATCCTGATCTGCCAGAGGTTAACAACTAAAACCCACTTTGTTTTATTTATCAGAAACAATATTTTGACATAATTTTTAAAGATTTTAAGTTTTCAAAATTTAACTTTACAATATATATTTATATTTATTTCTCTTTGTCAATTAATTTGAATATATTTCATACTTAATGGCCATGGCTGATGGAGAGCTTCAAGCTCGTTTAAGACAGCTGGAGCAGGAGAATGCAGCACTCCACCAGCGACTGGCTCAGACAGGTTCTGCTACTGAACCAAAACCAACACCAGCAGTGTCTAGGGTGGCAGTGAAGTTACCACCGTTCTGGTCTGACCGTCCTGCTATATGGTTCTCACAAGTGGAAGCACAATTTGACATTGCGGGTATAACAGTAGACTCAACAAAATTCAACTATGTCATCTCACAGCTAGATCAGCGTCTAGCCCTCGAAGTAGAGGACATTATTACAAACCCTCCTCCGGCTGAGGAAAAATATATCAAGCTCAAAGTAGAACTCATACGTCGTTTATCCATGTCTGAAGAACAGAGGGTACGTCAGCTGATTAGCGAAGAAGAACTTGGAGATAGACGACCGCCTTAGTTCCTCCGACATCTTCGCTCATTAGCTGGCGCCACCCTGTCGGATGACAACATTCTTCGACAGTTATGGATGCGTCGTCTCCCAACCCCAGTCCAAGCCATACTAGCATCTCAGGCTGAACTTTCACTAGACAAACTTGCGGACCTTGCCGACAAGGTGAGTGAAATCACTACTCCGCACCAAGTATACTCTTGTACCACTCCGCCGGCACCTCCATACGTCTTGGACAAACTGGTAACTCAGGTCGAGGAACTCCGGTTACAGGTAGCATCTCTTTCTACCTCACAACAACGTGGGCGCTCGTCCAACCGTCAACCGCAACAACCGACAATCTCGCGACGGAACACCCTCTAAACTATGTTGGTAATATAAAAAAATTTACAATAAAGCCACTAAATGCACTCATTAATACTCATTGATACTCATTTATTCAGTATATAGCCCCTCTTCCGGGCACTTATACACGTCCCAAAATATAGCTTTACCCTACCACCGCTTCGGGACTACATATCGGCTGGTGATGAGAAGAAACGGCGCAACAAACTCAGTCACCTTTATCAGCCTTTTTTACAGGAAATACAATTACAAGACATGAAGTAAGTGCGAGCTAAGCAGGTTAAGTCCATGCACTCTTGTCGTTCAAAAAATCGTCTACCTTATAATACCCTTTTTTCATAAGGTTTTTTTTATGTGAATTTTGAACTCATGTACAGGTAGTTCAACAAGAGTCTGTGGAACTTTATTAAAAAATTTAATACATTTCCCCAAGAATGAATTACCAACTTTGTGAAGTCTGAAGCTCGGAACGGCAAGTTTATTTTTATTACGAGTATTATAATGATGAAAATCACTTTTTAAGCTAAATAAACTTAGATTTTTTCTAACGTACATAATATTTTCAAAAATGTATTGAGAGGCTACTGTTAATATATTAATATCTTTAAAAATCTCCCTCAGAGAGTCACGAGGTCCAAGACAGTATATTGCACGTACGGCTCTTTTCTGCAACACAAAGATTGATTCAATGTCAGCAGCAGAGCCCCATAGCAGTAAACCATACGACAACAAACTATGAAAATAACTAAAGTATACTAGTCTTGCCGTTTCGACATCAGTTAAAAGCCTTATTTTCCTCACTGCATAAGCCGCTGAACTGAGCCTTCCTAACAGGGCAACTATATGGGGACCCCATTGGAGCCGGGAGTCTAATGTAATTCCCAAAAAAAATGTGCAATCGACTGCATCTATATGATCGTCTGACATATTAATATGCGTACTAACCTGCCTCACATTGGGCATAGTGAATTTAATGCATTTAGTTTTGTTTGCATTTAACAACAGGTTGTTAGCTGTAAACCAGCGTACTACTTGAGAGAAAGCACTATTTACATCGTCAAAGGCAGCTTTACCTCTGTCAGTTTTAAAAATCAATGATGTATCATCTGCAAACATCTCACAAAGATCTTTAGTGAAGTAAGGAAGGTCATTTATATAGATTAGGAATAATAGAGGTCCCAATATAGAGTCCTGGGGCACACCCATGCGTATTGGAGCTCCAGAAGAGTCAGTTCCATTGACATTAACTTTTTGAATTCTATCTGTGAGGTATGACTCTAACAATTTACCTGAATCATTTGAGACACCATAATGCCGTAATTTCATTAATAAAGTCTTGTGATCTACACAATCGAAAGCCTTAGACAAATCACAAAAAACCCCTAAAGCATCTTGTTTTCTTTCAAAAGCATCGAAGATATGCTTAAGGAGTGCAACTCCAGCATCAGTTGTGTTTCTACCTTTGGTGAAACCAAACTGCTTCTCATGCAACAGTTTGTTAGTTCTAAAATGTGATAAGAGTTGATTGAAGACTATCTTTTCAAATATTTTACTAAGAGCTGGTAGTATTGATATAGGTCTAAAGTTGGAGGGATCACTTTTATCACCGGATTTAAATAATGGTATAATTTTACTAAATTTCATTAAATTAGGAAACGTACCTTCATCAATACACTGGTTAAATATACAAGCAAGATGAGTTGCTATACTATCGATTATATGGTTAATTATATTGGTCGAAATGCCCCATAAATCTTCAGTTTTTTTCATATTCAGCTCTCTAAATGTTTTAACAATAACATCAGGATTAACATGTCTAAACTTTAGGGAAGAATTGCACTGCACCTTGCAGCTGGCAGGGAAAGGAAAACGACAAAGACAGTCAGTAGTGGCGGCCGCTGATTGTTCCCTATCCGGCCGCCGACTTTTTATAACAGACCAGGACCAAAAATCGAAATGCCAGTACTTAATAGATACTGGCTCCGACCTCTGCTGTTTCCCCCGGCGTCTAGCTAAAGACCATCGCACCATCACTAACTATACACTTAGTGCTGCTAATGGAAGTTCTATTAATACATACGGCACCATATCCATACATCTTAACCTAGGGCTTCGCCGAGACTTCCATTGGAATTTCGTTGTAGCTGATGTGGCTACTCCAATAATTGGATCGGACTTTTTAAGCTATTACAATCTGCTTCCCGACTGTCGTCATAAGCGCCTAATTGACGGTAAGACTGGTCTATCTGCAACAGCTTTAATAGCCCCGTCAGAGCAACATAATAATAATATAATAATAATAAAATTTATTTATTTTCTCCAGAAATCTTATTAGCTAACATTACATTGTTAATGAATATGCAAGGACACATAGTACATAAGATAGCGGGAAACTGGTGCCTGAGCTAAGCAAAAGTTGCCTGTGTTTCAGTGCGCCAGCACTCCCCCCTCGTGATGCGTGCAGGTTGTGCATGAAGGTATCGTGTCTTGTGTGTGTCTTTGTGAAGACGGAGAAAAAGATAGATAGCAAAAACAAGCATGCGTAAGTAAATATGTGTGTGTGTGTGTGTGTGTGTTGTGTGTGTGTGTGTGTGTGTGTGTGTGTGTGTGTGTGTGTGTGTGTGTAAGTGTTATTTATTTGGGTGGAGAATATCTTCAGTTTCCTGATAACTTAGCCTTTGTAGATACTCCTTGACTTTAAATTTGCAGGAAAATTTTGTGTGTAAAACAATGTTGAGCCATTTTTGAAATTTGTTATAGAGGTATGAGCCCGCAAAGCAAAAGAAACGGTGAGAAAATTGTGTTCTGAAAGACTGGGAATATGATACTAAGTGGTTACGCCGAGATCGTGAGGAGGATGCTACTGAATCCGTGATACGGTGCTGTTGAATGATAGTGTGCAGGATATAAAGTTGACGAACCGTAAGCACTTCGCAAAATTGAAATAGATCACGTGTAGGAAATAAAATAGATTTGAAGGTGCACACTTTAAGAACGGCTCTTTGAGCTCTTTCAAGTTTTAGTAAGGCAGTTTTGGAGGCACCTCCCCAGGAAGTGACGCAGTAAATTAAAAGAGACTGCGCTAGAGAAATGTAAACCGATTTAACAAGACCGTGGTCGGCTATATGCCGTAGATTTTTAAAGATAAACATGAGCTTTCGAAGTCTTCCTGAAGTAACGTTGATATGCGACTGAAAGGTAAGCCTATTATCAATAATTACACCCAGATACTTAGTAGACTCGGCGACAGATAAGGCAGGACAGGTACAAGATGAAGCAGGCAAAAAGGGGTGAGCAACTAAAAAAGGTCGTTTAGGGAGTCTTTGGGAATACTTTTAATAGAGAAGGTAAGGTAGAGGGTTTTATTAACATTAAGTGTGAGAAGATTATTTCTTAGCCAGTTGCAGACTGAGTCCAGCCCCGATTGCGCCCGCTGGAAGGTGTCTTTCCATGTATTGGCTGTAAAGACAAGGGCTGTGTCATCTGCGAAAGATATGATTTTACAATTTGGGATATTTAGGGAGCACAGATTGTTATATAGACCAGGAAAAGCGTGGGGCCTAGAATACTGCCCTGTGGGACACCGTACTCTATAGGTAGGTCAGAGCTCATGTTACCATCCACCATCACATGCTGGCTGCGATTTGTGAGGTAGCTACGGAATAGTGAGAGTTGGGTACCTCTCACACCCAAGGCTTCCAACTTGCATCGAAGGATCGGGATCGAGACCGTGTCGAAAGCCTTGGCAAGATCGAGGAAAATAGAAAGACATTTTTTGCCAATATCCAGACTCCTGACCACGTGGTCCGTAAGTTCATTTACAGCGTCGGCCGTGGATCTACCCGGTCTGAAGCCATGTTGCCCTGGGGAAAGCAAGGACTTGCTCTCAAGGAATCCAATCAGCTGTTTATTTATAAGCCGTTCTAAGATCTTTGACAGAGCAGGTAGAATCGAGATAGGGCGGTGGTTATTTGCACAGTCACGCTCCCCAGCCTTATAGATTGGATGGACTTGAGCCTTTTTAAAAGCATCAGGAAAGCAGCCTAAAGATATGCATAGATTGCATATATGGGTGATTGGAGGAGCAAGTAGGTGCGGAAATCGCCTGAGGAGAGCAGATGGGATGTTGTCCCACCCCACTGCACACTCCTCTTTTAGTGATGATATCAGCTGTTCGATCTCTGCGGTGGTGGCCTCCAAAAGGATGAGAGAGTCGCAGGACGAAGGAGTCGAAGGATGCGGAAGACCAGATATATAAGGAGTAGGCATGTTATCAGTCTGATGTTCATGTAAGAGGATTTTTTCGGCGTAGGACTTGCCGATACCAGCAAAGAAGGTGTTAATGTGTTCAACAGACTGTTTCGGAGTGGGCATACATAAGAGTAGGTCTTGAGAAGAAGAATGTGATTTGCTAAGGTTTGTGACATCTCTAATAGCCTTCCATAAGTTTTTATTATTAGTTCCAGCCCTTCTAAGGAGCTCCCTGTCGTAATTTCTTTTCACTTTTTTCAGTATAGAGTTACAAAAGTTGCGGTAACGATAGTAGGTTGCTCTGAGAATGTCATTATTGGGAGTCTTTTTCAGATTTTTGTGCATATTGTCTCTGTTTCTAATTCATCTTAAGAGACCAGATGTTATCCATGGTTTGAGTATCCTATGTCGGCGAGGGAGAGTGAAAGACTGGGTATGCAAGGCTATTGCTGTCTGAAGTATTTGAATAAGATTATTAGTGGCGGTATTGGGGTCAGAGGAATTTAGAACAGAGGAGAAGTTCGCTTCGTTGAGAGTAACAGACAGATCTTTGTAATTGATTTTTTTAACTGATCGGGGGGGTTGTGTAGCTTTGTTTACCTGGATTGCAAATAATACTGCGTCGTGATCAGACACTGAGGATTGAATGACAAGCGTTTTGGCTGGTAGAGAGGACTTTAATAAAACTTGATCCAATCAGGCTAAGTTACGAGTTGGCAAGTTGTGAGCTGGAAGAAAGCCATGGTATGCTATTGTGTTTAGATAAAATTCAGAGTCATGATCTGAGTGTTGGGCGACTATATTTATATTGATGTCACCCATTATTATAATTATATTTTTGAAAGACTTCAGTGACTCTAAGGTTGAGCTAAGAGATATTATAAAACTGTGAGCACTCCGAAAGCCAGAAGGTCGATAAATAGCCAAGATAGCGGTTACGTTGTTTATTTTTATAAGTACACAACTAGCTTCATCAATTTTTATTTCAGTCAAAGAAATACCAGAAAGCCTATTGCTGTAGTAAACGACGACGCCATCATTCTGATTTAGAGGGTTGGAGGAAGAAAAAGAGAAAAAACCATCTAAAATAGGGATTATTGGATTGTTTTATAACCAGCATTCCGTTAGTATTATAACATCAAGACTGATATTAAGGCTGTGTAAAAGAATGCTTAAATTATTTATGTTAGCGGTAATACTACGGATATTTTGTGTCAATATTTTTAAGGATTTAGTTGTTTTGTGTAAGATAGTCTGGACTTCATGAGGATCACAAGTAAGCGAGGAACAGACCGACACACTGTCTATTTTGTTTATTAAATCACTATCACAATTGAATTTTAAAGTTTATGTTTTTAGGTACTGTATTGAAGGTGAAATCTCCACACAGTGAGTCACTCAGTTCCAATGTGGATTGTTGGATACAAAAGATTATCGCTAAATAATATATTGAGGGTTTAGAAACGGCAACGGAAGTAGATTTGGCTACAAGTTTACGTGTAGGGGTATGGTGTATGTAGTAAGTAAAGTTATAAGTAGGAATTGTTGTTAAGATGTTTGTGTGGTCGTGCTTTGTGTTTGTTTAAATATAAGGACTGCATGTACTATTAAGTGTGATTTAGTAATACATAATTCTAATCTATTTTTTGTGGTTGCATAAGTGCGAGTAAGTGTGGTTTGTACATAAAAAATATAGTTTTTTATACAGTAAATTATTAATGTAAGTATACAAATATAAAACAAATGGCATCTACATGTGGATAAGTTATTTATAGATATTCGTTTTTTGACTTCATATCCATTAACTGTGATTCAGAGGTTATATAATCACAAGCTTTGCATTGTCTTCTTTGCGTAGAAGAACCCGACCGTTGGCAGTCCAGCAATGTTTGAAGTTCTCAGTTTTAGCGAAATTGCGCGCCAGATAGAACATCCTACGTGCCCGTGGAGTTAAGTTTTCGGAGATATATATGGTTTGGCGGGAAACGTCGGGTCCTAAGATTGAGGTATTTAGTCTATCGGTTGTGTTGCCTCTACAGTAGTCTTTAAAAGCTTTGAGGGTTCTAGATTTCAACAAAGTCGAGTTCAACGTCACCAAAATGGTTCTGCTTTTACTGTCGGCGGATCTCGCAGGCAGGCAACGAATGCCGAAGATGTCAGCCGGAGACAGGTCAATGGATAGCTCCTTGATGATGCGAACTGCAATGTTGACGAGTTCCTCAGGGGATGAGTTATATTTCAGGGGTAGATTTCGAATTTCCAAGGAGCTTGAGCGGGAAATTCGATCAGCCTCTTCAGCACAGTCCTCCAGTCTAGCCAGGCGCTCATCGCAAGCCTTAGACTTGGCTTGTGCGCTGTCAAGCTGGAGACATATGTCATATTTTCGTGATAGAAATTCGATCGACTTTTCTATTTCTGCGTTAGATGCCAGCAATTCAGAATTTTGCTTTTTAATGTCGTTCATGGATGTTAGAATGCTGGATAGCTTTGTGTCTGTTTCCTGTCTCCAGGATGTAAGGGTGCTTATAAATGAGTCTAGTTTAGATTCGTTAGACGCCCCGCAGTTGCAACGCCGTCTTTTGCTGGAGCGGAACGTATCATTTGTGCCGGCTTCGTCGTCAACGTCCTGGTACAGGTTTGGAGCGGAGTCGTATAGTTTTAGGTTTAGTTTGGAGGTGTCTGTGGACTCCTTTTTACTTGCCGGTGAGCGCGACATACCAATTTATTATAGATGCGGCAAAATGTAGGCCTATTTGTTCCGTCGGCAAGCAGCGCAGGAACCGAGCGTTACAAGATGATTCACTTACGGCTGCGGATCCGCCCTTCAAAAAGTTGCTCCTGCGCCTGTGGGTGGGACCACGCTTGGTCCAATAGCGGTGAGGGGGCGTGGCTAAGGTGGTATAGCGGGCACAGGATGACAGGGCAAGTTGCGTAATTACGTATATTTGTTTCACTCACTCAGTGGTTATACCTGTCCTTTCGAGCGCTGTAAGCTCCGCGTTACCGTTGCGATCCTGGTACATTCACATTTGTTTCGGTTACGAAAATGATTATTTTAATTAAAATTAATAAAATACGGAGCATCGCAGACACGTCTGCTCTGCCAGACATCCAAGGGGGGAGTCGATAGTCGAACATAGCATCAAGGCCGTAGTCATTGGCAACTCAACTTTCGCACAAGTGCTTGCTGAGTTCCCTACTATCACCCGACCCCCCGGCCAGCCACAGATCATTAAGCACAGCACAGTCCACCATATCCAGACCACACCTGGACCGCCCGTCTCTTGTCGCCCTCGCCGTTTGGCACCGCAAAAGCTGATCGCTGCCAAAAAAGAGTTTGAGGACATGGTGAGGATTGGTACAGCTAGACCGTTCCAGGTGATAAACAGTCTTACATCACACGATCTGGCCGACATATTCAATTCAATAAAAACAATAAAAAAAAAATATTTCTGACTAATATAATTACATTATTCGTCTCCGTGGGGGAGTGGTGTGGCGTTTCTGAACGCACACAATTTCGCGTCAAAAGGAAACTGTCACTTTTGACAAGACAGAATTTCGTTTACTACTAAAAACTGATGTTTTTGCTGTTGGTTGTTTTTTCGCATTTTACTGTGTTTTGTAACTATTGCTTACTGCAAAGTAAATTTACATAAACCTCGAAGAACTGCCTTTGATTGTTTGGGGACACCATCGGGAGGGGATCCCCGACATATACCAAAGAATCCCAAAATACAAACAGCATTAAATAGGTGATAGAGCGGAACCAAGGCTCCAAAGTTTTCGCAAGAGACATGTCTATTGGGCAAAGCCAGCTGACGAAGCTGAAGACAGAGGACGGCACTATACCGTCGACAAAAGCCGAAGTTTTGAGGGAGATTGAGAAGTTCTATTGGCAGTAATATACCTCGTTCACTAAACCTGTTAGTACCTCAGCCGAAGATCCAAGAGCTAAGCTAACCCGACACTATACCGAAGATATATTGGATAGCCTATGCGGGATTAGGATGGCTCACAAACAGCTTAGGAACAAAAAGGCGCCGGGTGACGACGAAATCACATCATAGCTTCTAAATGCGAGTAGAACACCGATACCGAAAGTCCTTCAGAGACTCTTTAAATCCGTCTTGCTCGAGAGAATAACGCCGGCATGGAACAGAAGTGTAGTGGTGCTCTTCTTCAAGAAAGGAAATAACACCTTATTGAAGAATTACAGACCTATCTTGCTTTTGAGCCATGTCTACAAGCTGTTTTCGAGAGTCATCACGAATCGTCTCGCGTGTAGGTTCGATAACTTCCAGCCTCCCAAACAAGTAGGTTTCCGAAAAGTCTTTAGTACCATAGACCACATCCGTACGCTGCGGCTAGTCATACAGAAACCGAGGAGTATAACTATGCTTGGCGTTCGTGGACTATGAGAAAGCCTTTGATTCAATCGAGACCTACAGTCTCTCCAGTGGTACCATGTTAACTATCAGGACGTCAAGGTGTTGAAGTGTTTATACAAAAACGTCACTATGTCGATTCCAGTACAGGACCAGAGCATGAAGGCGATTCCTCTGCAACGAGGCGTAAGGCAGGGTGATGTTACATCTTTAATACTGTTCAACGCTGCATTGGAACACGCTTTCAAGCTCCTGAAATGGAAAGGACTTGGCATCAACATCAACGGCATGTACATCACTCACCTTCGGTTTGCCGACAATATTGTGGTCATGGCAGAATCGTTTGAAGACCTCAGCACAACGCTCGATGGCATTAGTCGAGTTTCCCAGCAACCTACTTGTTGATCGGATGAACATGGACAAAACCCAAAATGCCCATGCGCCCTACACAATATCCGTTCGGAACTCTACTCTGAAAATTGTAGTAAAGCACCTGGGACAAGTTATCCAGTTAGGTAGATCCAATTTTGAGAATGAGGTCAATCGTCAAATCCAACTTGGCTGGGCAGCGTTCGGGAAACTACACGTCTTCTCGTCCAATATACTTCAGTGCCTTATGACGAAAGTCTACAACCAGTATGTGTTACCAGTGACGACTTAATGAAACTGAAGCGTTGCCTCTCTCACAGCATGCTATGGAAAGGGTTATACTTGGTGTTTCCTTGCGAGATCCAATCAAAAATGAGGAGTTCCATAAACGGAACAAAAGTCGATGACATAGCCCAACGGATTAGCAAACTAAAGTGGCAGAGGCCGGGGCACATAGCACGTAGAACTGACGGCCGATGGGGCTGAAAGGTTCTAGAACAGAAGCTACAAGGTGGTCAGACAACCTGGTAAAGGTAGCAGGAAGACGCTGGATGCAGGCCACTTCCAACCGCCCAATCTGGAAGTCAATGGGGGAGGCCTATGTTCAACAGTGGGCGTCCTATAGCAGAAATGATGAATGATGATAAGTTAAGAAGTTACGGTTAGAATGGCAAGTCAGTGAAAAGATTGTAGTAATAGTGTCAGTCATGATGCAAGAGATAGATTATAGAAAACATGATCAATTAATTCTGTTGTTTATTTTAACCCAAATAACTGGAAACCAAATAATTATTCTAGTATTTTATTTAAAATGCAAACATATTCTGATCTTTTTCAGCCTTAGCAGATACTTTTGTAGCGTTTGGCTCATAAAATAATACCTACGACGAGCACAAAAAGACCAAATTAGGATTTGGTGGCAATTTTTAAGATTTGGTGGTGCATTTTTTGCCACCTAAGCCACCAAAATTAAGCCACCAAATCTTAAAAATCATTTTAAAAAATCATCAAAATTACATTAGCTTGCATATTGTTCCAATGCAAAGACATTGTAAAGTACAAACCAAAGCACTTTTATCAATAAATAGTTATGGTACACAAATTGTATAACAAAGTCAGAAATCGAGCCACCGCATCTTAAAAACTGTTGAACAAAACGCCACCAGGCAATTTACTTTCGTTTTGGCGGGATAACGAAGATCACTGACACACCCCTGTTGCTTGCAATCGCTATCGTATCACTGAGGGGTACGGGGTATAGCAAGGCAATGCATCTCGTGAGACTCAAAAAGGAGTTACGACAAGTTGAATTTTCGCCACCTAATCTTATGACTGTGTGTGGGCAAACTTTGATCTTGGGTCACGTGAATCCTAGGAGCTAAAATGACAAGTAACACTTACTTAAAAAAGCCGTAAGTGTTATTTATTTATTTAAACTTTATTGCACAAAATAAAATCGTACAAAAGGTGGACTTAATGCCATGTGGCATTCTCTACCAGTCGACCATTAGGCTAAACAGAAATGTTTTGTTTTTGTTTTGTAGTGTTTAATTAATTTATGATGATACTTTTTTGTTGGATATTCTAAGAACAAAGTAAATGCAAAAGTTTTTTCGTCAAGAAACAGATTGAAGACACGCCACCAGATACTTAAAACGGTCCTATTCTTATTTTTATTTAATTATACAATAATATTTAGCGTATTATAAACATTGCGTGAAATGACTTGGTAGTTGTAGAATACTGGGAAGAAAAATCGTGAGAAAATATGAATATTACACAGCGATTCTCACCCCGGACAGTCAAAAAATGCGTTTGGGATATTCACCCAAATATAAATTTAGTATAATAATAATAATAAAATTTTTATTTCAGAAATTTCTTTCCATAGAGTGGGTTAGTAGTTACAAAAAAGTACTTATAAGCTAGGGTTAGTACATCTATAAAACTTGAAAAAAAGAGAAAATAACATAAATAACCTACTTCACATTTACTAAAGCTGGCCTCGAGCCGACATGGACGCTGTTCCAGTGTCTCAAGATAGGACAGCAGTAGCGACTCCCTATCGCCGCCAGAAGGCTGTTGGGGCTGTCTCGGACGCGGCGCCACGCGGAGGCAACCCGCTTGCGCAAGACCACTGGGAAACTGTCTATGCGAGCCTCAGAGAACATCGCCGACGCGCTGCAGTACCGAGGCAGCCCCATCAGCAACCTGAACCCGTTATTATATTGGACGCGCAGGGCTGAGAGCGCCCTCTGTGAGTACTCAACCCATAGACTGCAGGTGTAGAAAGATTGGCAGTAGGCTCTAAAAAGAGTTTGTTTAACTTCGGTGTTACACCGTGCAAATCTACGGGCGAGCATGTTCGCTCTCATAGCTAGAGCCCTGCGCTCCCTCTCAATGTCGGCCTCATCCGACATACCTTCAGTTACCCAGTGCCCCAGGTACTTAAAACTTGTCACTCTTTTCAGTGGTAAGCCTTCAAGAGCGACAGGAGGAAAATTGTAGCTTCTATTTTTTGATTTAAATACTACAATCTCACTCTTCACAACATTGTAACGTAGGCCATGGGTCGCTGCATACTTCTCACAAATACTGAGCAATTTTCTTATACCACTGATTGATGGGCTCAGCAGCACCATGTCGTCGGCGTAACTAATGTTATTATATGAAATATTATCAACGGAGCAGCCGACTCCACTACCACTGAGCTCACCAATCAAACTATTCACGTAGAGGTTAAAAAGTGCAGGAGAAGACAGTCCTCCCTGTCTTACCCCACACCCCAGCCCATACGCCTCGGATAGCACTCCTGCCCACCTCACCTGATTCTGTTGATTTGCGTACCAATACTGAAACAGACTTATTAAATCTTTCGGAAAGTCATTAGTTTCAGTAACCAGTTTCTTCCAAAGCACGTCGTATTTAACCGTATCAAAAGCCTTTGATAGGTCCAGAAAACAAGCTACAATAAACGCACACCGTACGTTACTACACAAATCGTAGGACACCTCCTACGATTTGTGTAGTAACGTACGGTGTGCTTGAGACAAAGTACAGCACTTTCTGTGGATAGCTGAGATCTGAAATCAAATTGTGCATCACACAGATTAAGAGATGTCTGTAACTTTCTCTCAAGCAAACCGTCCATCACTTTCGCTATAGTAGTAGCCAGTGAGATAGGTCTGTAGTTGTTTTTGTTCGACGAGTCTCCTGTTTTATTTTTCAGTATAGGTACAACAATCGTTTTCATGAAGTCAGAAGGTAAGTGCGAATGCCCTATGCAAAAAGAAAATAACATTGCCAGGACACGCGGCAAGTGGAAACCAGCATATTGCAGGTGTTCGATACTGATACCGTCATGACCTGCAGATTTGCCACGCGTCATGTTTTTCAGTACATCTTTAACATGTTTAGCCGTAAAGTACGTGGCTTCATCTCCATCCCGAATACCAGCATCGAAACCCTGCGACGACTGCTGCATGGTGTATTGAAAGTGGTTTTTAAAAATATTTGCCACTCTTCCCGCGTCACTCTCACCATCCACACTTGCAGGGACGCTCGGCCTTGGATTCAGTTTGTTGGTTTGTTTCCAAAATTTAGAAAAGTCTTTAGTTTTAATATGCGTAGCCAAGATTTGCATTTTTATTTTTTGTTCGTTATCCTGACACCATTTCATTTTTGATTTAAATAATTTTCTCCTCTCTTTCATTTTTTCGTAATAATATCCAGCTTTAGGTTTGCCATATAATACCCACATCTGAAAACAAATTCGAGCGTCACCGTGAAATGGTTTGACATATTTATTCCAACCTACAACATATTTATTTCTAAATTTTCTTTGCTCATAAGTCGCTATTGCTGCCTCTCTCAAAATACATACAATATTATCATACATTTTATCAATTATTAGTTTATGGTCTAAATTGGAACAATGGTGGTTGGCACATGACCTAAAATCTTCAGGAAAATCCATATATCTAAGTTTTTCACTACAAATTTTTGAATATTTATTTATTTGACTTTGATTCCTCTCACTCCACACAGCTTTATCAGATTTAAGATTACATTCTTGTACTTTATAGCTCAGTTTTCCCATGTCGATCGTTATCTCAAGTGGAAAGTGGTCAGACCAGAAAATATCATAAAGTACCCTAATATTTACAACAGAATTCGTGGCTGACTTAGTAGTAATGCAGTGATCCAGCCAACGATGAGAACCATTTATATCACTTACATAGGTAAACGTATCAATTTTTTTTAAAAGGTCATAATCTACTAAATCCCACATTTGTTCAAAACAAAAATTATTCATTTCATTAAAAAACAATTCGCCAGGATGTGCATTAAAATCTCTTAATATAAACACGGAGTCTATGTCGTTACATTCTATTAATGCGTTTATTTCACCGAGACAGCTTATAAATTCGGTTAGGTTGTCCCACGAATCGCAGGGCATGTACACGCTGACCAATAACGTAGTCCTGTCATTCACAACAGTTTTAATCGCGGCCAAACGCACGGAATTACATTGCACAATGGAAACTGATGTAAACAAATATTTACGCCACATGATTGCAACCCCACCATAAGGTCTACCCCTTAACAAACCATCACAGGTGTCAACCGCAGACTTACTGCAACAGTCAAATTCTGAATGGATTTCCGCGATGTAAGCTACATCATGGGGTAACAGCCATGTCTCCTGCAACGCTATGACATCCGCAGACTTACATAGCGCTCTTATGCCCTCGACTGATCTTGTGACTGACTTACAATTAAATGATATAGCCTTCAAGTATTTACTATCCATTATTTTGGTGATGCAACACGATTACTGTGGTTTTTAACTTTTGTATGGCTCCTGAAGTTAATATATTTGCGAAATGATATTCCCTCAGGCCACAGACTACTATCAAGAAAAAGATCTATTTTCAATCTTGGCACATAAACTTTAAAAGCATTATATTCACGCTCATACTTCATTTTAATCTCTTCTAAAAATACTTTTACTTGTGTTTTCTTAAAAATATAATTTATTATATCATCCACTGATGTTTCCTTGTTGACGTTATTGATAAATAAAGGTATCTTAATGTCGGCTGCTTTAAAATTATCCGTAGACTCAGCACTCGCTTTTCCTTTCATCCCTATAAACCTATTTTTCAGTTTTTGCCTTTGCACAAGTGTCCATTCCTCGTCTGGCTTCGATATTTTCCATTCACCATCACTAGCCATATCAACATAAGATCGTTTGTTTACATCAGTAGATGTCATTACGATCGGGTTCCCAGTGGGCTTGTTAGCGCACTTCACTGCGTTCGAAACCGCAGCGCAGAGGCCGCTACCTGCTCTCGGTGCGCCGGCGCTGCACGCGGGCGGCGCGTGGCGCGCAGTAGTAGGGGTGTGCGAAACCGCAGTATCGGCCTCCCCGTGCCCGCTCCGCTCTCGAGATGACGTGATTGAGCTTTGTTGTTGAGGTACCCGACTTAACTGATTATTAACATCGCACAAATCTGACTCGACGCAATTTTCGGGGGATAATGTAATGTGTGGTAAGCCTATGGGGCCACTATCATAGCGTGAATCTGTTAAATACGCACCCCGTTTCGTGTTAATGTTGGTATATTCAAAGTTATTGGCAATAGATGCATTTCTCATATCAGCAATCTCTTGTTTCAATTTATTATATTGCTTTATGTCAACGTAGTTCTCCTTAATTTTCAACATATCATTTTCTAATATTAACAGCTTCTTTAATAGGTTTGTCACGTCGATATGATCAAAGGAAATAGGCGGCAACTTATGAAGTTCACGAGCCACGAAAACTGGAACGTCTTCAGGGTCCACCTGCTTAATGAAACCGATGATGTCATCTATATCCCGTTTTGACTTTCCAGCTCCCTTCCTTGTCGTATTTTTCTGGGTCTTACTTGCACAGGTGTCAAACAATAAATTTTTCGCATATAGCAATTCACCCTCAGAGAATGAGCTTCGGCATATCGCAGATAAACTCTCCTCATCCATGACATCCGCTTTGTTTTGGATGAAAGCTAAAACTTCATTAATAACGATGTTACAACTCAAGCACTTCACAATTTTACTTGTCATTATCACAACAAACAGTGCGCGCGCGCACTACTACTACTAATAATGTATTGGTAATAAATTATACAAAAATATAAAGTTCTAATTGGATCCCACAAATTGGTCAAGTAAGATAGATAGATAGATAGATACTCTTTATTGCACACCATACAAGTAAAATACACATGATTTTTACAGAAAGATGTACAATTTAGGCGGTCTTATTGCTAATAGCGATCTCTTCTAGACAACCTTTAGGTAGAGGACAACCATTTTAGAGAAAGGGGAAGGTGTTGCAGAGTTCTTAAAATTATTACCTGATACAAATAGGATTGCATAAATTTATGACATAGACGTATACATACAGTAATAAATAAAAATAAAAAATAAATATAAAAAAACAACAATAATTATACATACATACATTAAACATACTTAATACTACTTGATATATGCGAGGAGATGTCGAGACTAACAGTTAACTTAGAATATTACTGATATTCTAAGATATAAAGGCAGTTTGTGTTGTAACGTTGTACGTACATTGTCATGTATTTATTACTATTACACACATTAAAATACTATTATGAACATATTTTATAATTTATTAATATCCTAATTATTACTAATCTGCAAATTATTAATCAAACAATGACCCTTATTAATCAAAAATAATATTTACAATTAAAACTGACTAAATTAAAATATTATCTGTAACAATAAACCGTTTTACAATTTCACGAATTACTGCGCGGGACCCTAAAACTCGCATGGAACAATCTATTGTTCTCTCGAACCTTCGAGACGGGCAGCGGTTGCGAGATGCTCCGCGACCGTCGCCCAATCACCTGGACATTCACTCTTGAGCTCGCCTTCTGTGCGCACGAACAATGTGATTATATTCATAAGCGGACGTCTTTCGCTATATGATCTTTTACATATGTCGACTTTTTCGGTCACGTATTGACCGTATCGACTTTAAGTACTCGTAGTTACAAGTGCGTGTTGTGCTATTCCCCGATAGGGTAAGTGATGAACAGTGTTATTTTGCTTGTTTTTGTAGGTAATTGCGTAGTAACTTTGTGTACGACCAATATAACGGTTTTCTCTTTGAACACTTAGTGTTAATGTTTCTCTTTCGCACTTTGGCGTAATTACATAATAATTAGTCATCTTGTATTTGCAATTGGCGTATAAAGTATTCGTAAATATTTCCCGTAAGCGTATTTTTATATGTAAACTCCGCACTGATTGATTGCTATCACAGCCACTTCACCTTCTACTTATTAGGACGTTCTTCCTGAGTGGCTTGGCTTTGCTATGCTGGTGTGATCGCAGTCGTCAGGCGTCGTCAACTGCCTGGCTTAAGCTGGATCCTCGTATCTTCCAGGGACCAAGATTGGGAGTTAGCGACTCGGAGTCGGGACTTCGGACACGGAGGATTGCACCAGCACAGTCTACGGCCAGCCATCTGCCATCTACGGTCTTCACCACAACAGGGAAGTTCAGACCTGCGGAAGTAGCTATCAGTCGGGCCCTTTTCAACCCTTGTACCCAAATAAATTATTGTGTTTACGTTGTGGGTTTCTTTTCACACCTTAATTAGGTAGGTACCCACAACTAAAACGTAACAGTGTCAAGAAGAAAGAAAGTGTGCTTTAAGCCGAATTTTAAAAATAGCAATCGATTCGGATTTTCTGATTGTTAATGGTAAGGAATTCCAGAGGCGAATGGACTTGACAGTAAAATACTGCGTATAGTAATTAGTGGAATAGGGAGGAAATTGAAGATGTAGTTTTTTGGATGACCGCATGTCATGACCCTGTGATGACTGCAAAAATTGAAAGCGCTTTTTTAAATAGGGTGGCGATTTCGGACTAAATAATATGTTAAATAATTGCGAAAGAATCGGTTGCGAATAAGTTGCTTATAGTTTATAAATGCATAACCATTTTGAAAACTACAATACAGAGACGTTTAATGGCAAATCAAAGACAAAAAAGTATACTATAATATTCGTAACTTCCGTCTTTACCATAAGGGCACACGGGGCCTATGCCTAGGGCTCCCGGCCTCACGGGGGCCCCCAAGCACTAAAACATGTTTGTAAACTAAGAAATATAGTTAACTAAAAAAATAAAAGGGGGTCAAAGCCTATAAAAAACAACTATACTTCTAAAGGAGATATGAAAATATTTTTTGGAGTCTGAAATTCATACAAACAGTATTTCATTTTTACTTTGCAATAGGGCTCCCAAATTCTTGTGTGCCCCATATGTTAAGACGGCCCTGTTTTCAAGTATATTTATAGTATAGTGTTACATCACACTGATTAAATATCTTTTATTATTATTTGTAATTTATTTTTTAATTGTTATCAGAATATAACAACACTGTCTCCACTGTAAGGCAATTCCATACTTGAGTGATTAAACATTGAAAGCAATTGTTTATGATGTGTACATATTTAAATAAAATGTTTTAACAAAAACAAAAAAAGAAGATGTAAATAAATATAAATGAACACAACGAAAAGAGAAAGCGTTTTACTAATTAATTTTTAAATGCAGGTCCGCTCATGGCTCAAGGCTCAAGGCTGATAATGTACACATATCTTAGCGCATGATTACAATTAGTATTATTTTTACTAAAGATGGCATAATGGTTCAAAATATTGATTTCCTACTTGAAACGATAAAATAAAATAAAAATTGGTTATTTTATTAGTAGAAAATATCAACTTTTTTTGCGACTTACCATCTGGTCATTAAATGGATGGGTGATCATGGCTAATCAATCTCAAGTTTGGTAACTAAATGATAGTGACCGTGGTCAAGCAACTTTTAGTTTGGTCACTAATGGATGGGTGACCGGTGTTAAGCAACCTCAAGTTTGGTCACTAAATGGATGGGTGACCGGGGTTAAGCAACCTCAAGTTTGGTCACAAAATGGATGGGTGATCGTGGTTAAGCGACCTCAAGATTGGTCACACACAAGTCCTTACCGATGTTAGTATTAAGGAAAGAATAATGTTTAGTTGAAAATATCGATTCAATTCAATACGGTAACTTATGCTTTAACTATACAAGGTCTAACAAAATCAACTGCGTTCCTTTTAAGGGGGGTATCTATACATCATACTGAATGCGATGACAAAAAATAAGGTATTGTTTTATAGTCATTTTTAAAAGTTATGTTTTCTAACAAAATAAATAAATTAAAACGCAGTCAAAAATGAAACATATCTTTCCTCACTCACGCAAACTGTAGTTCACTGATGATGTGTGGGTGTAACGAAAAGGTGAAATAAAACTATAAGGGGTTATTCTACGGCTAAATTACATCAACTTTTTCTATGGGACCAACCAAAAAAACCACTTTCCCATACTAAAACGCGACCAGCTGGCATCAGTTTGTATAGAAACGTCAATTTTCCTGACCACATCATCAGACACAAGGGTGAAGGAGAATGATTCAAGTAACAGAGGAGGCTTAGAAGCAATTTCGGCAATGGTTTTAGATCTGATACCTTGGTCAAGGGCAGAAGTGGAAGAAAAGAAAATATTAAGATCATCAGGGGAGAAAGAAGAGGAAAGGGGGTGATTAAGTTTGTTTTTGCCTATGCCCAAGGTCCCAAGAAACTTCCACACGACAGATAAAGATGAATCAGTAATGTTATCGTGAATGTATCGACGTTTGGCTGATCTCACCATCCGGTTGCAACGGTTCCTAGCACATTTAAAGTTACTCCAGTTTGTATCCGAGCGGTCCCGTTTAAATTTCCGAAAGGCACGGTCACGATGTGTCATAGCCATACGCACCCCTCTGGTGATCCAAGGAGAAGGTGGCCGCTTAAGCTTTACTGGACGAAGTGGCGCATACACATTGAAGAGGGAAAGCAGATTGGAACTCAAATAGGCTACCTTAATATCAATAGAAGTTGCCGCAAATACTGGTTCCCAGTCAAGAGCGATCGCCGCCTTCCTTAAACCATCCGCATCAATTTTGGCGAGATTGCGCATAAGCACAGTGGCAGGTTTGTGTTTAGAGGTATGCAGTTTGTAGGAGGCGAAAATGAGGTCATGACGAGAGAAACCAGGGGCGACGTGTTGTCCATGGGAGATTATATTATTAGGAGAAGAAGTGAGAATAAGGTCAAGCCATGTATCCGTGGAGTCAATATTGTGATGGGTGGGTTGAAGAGGCAGATTTGAAAGATTAAGGGAGGTGATAAGTGACAGTAGCTTAGTAGAAGCAGGAGATTTAACCAGATGATTCGTGTTAAAATCGCCCATGATTATTTGATGCGCATACTCGGAGCCAAAGGGCTCCAAGGCAGACTCAAGGTTCCCAAGGTAATTAACACCAGGAGGACAATAAACTTCGCCTAGGATAGCCTTGGTACCCTTGATATTGACCTCGACAAAGATATACTCAGCCGAAGCATTGTAAGGGGCCGGAGACATTTCAATCACTTTATAGGGAATATTAGAGCGAAGGTAGATGGCAACGCCACCGCCACCCTTACCGATGCGATCGTTACGGATCAGTACGTGCCCAGGAAGAGTACACATTGCCAAGTCCAACCCAGGCTTAAGCCAGCTTTCGGAAACAAGAACAGCGTCCAAGTAATCGCAAGAAAATGAATCAACCAGGTCCGAAAGTGGGAGGGAATACTTTGCGCATTAATGTGGCAGATATTAAGAAACCTTTTTAGATGCGGCAAAAGTTTGCTTAATTAATTCACTGAGGGGGGAAATGCTGCACGAAGAATCATCATCATTACCTGAAGAAAGATCAAGGGCGGAATAATATGAGTCGTCATCCATAGCAATAAATAAAATATATAAAATAAAATACTATAAAATACAAAATAGAGCTAGCGTACAATACTTACAAAACATTCCTGACCTAATCTGCCGGCTTACAAAATTGTATTCTAAAAAACATGAGTTCTTTATGTACCTACTTACTTAAAATGGAACGCAGCATTACCTCTTTCTTTGTGGTCAAAGTATTTATGTCAGTGGGTCAGATTACTAAACGAAAAGAGAAAAAAAAAGATTTGACAGTTGACACTGATGACACTTGGATGACACTGACATCTAAAAGAAAATGCTGTCTTTCTTTCTACGAGGGTGTACAAATTAAAATATAAATAATTACAAGTGAGGTATTTGATTGAAGAGTAAGGAGGAAAGTTAAATAACTAGTTGGCTTTTTTTATCGTCGCCGCACGTTTGGGGCGTTGCGCCTGCGACACTCCAGAAGGTCTCGGCTTCGGTTGCACGACATCCAACGCTGCTGCCGGGCTCTCGCACAGAGACACAACACCAGGGTCACGATGACTAGGCTTCGTAGTGCCGGTGACTTTGCTGAGATCTTCCTCGCTGTTGATGAGATAGCGGTTACCGTCTGATGACTTGGTGTAAATGGTGCCATCCAATTTCCAGCAACTGGAGATGCCAAGGCGCCTGCGTGCCTCCAAAAATAAGGCCTGTCATCTCCGAGTGAGGAATTCCGATACGACTATGGATGTACCTTTTAAAGCAGTCTTCTTCTTCCATACCAGTGACTTAAGAGAATGATTGCTGAAGTGCACTAGTATAGGACGTGGCCGGCCAACAGTATTGGAGCCCAGCCGATGACAGGCTTTGAAGGAAGATGGTGTAGTGTCCTCAATATGAAGTTTATCTGCCAAAGTGCTGCATATGGTAGCAGATGCATCCTCCTTAGGGTCCTCCGGGATACCACCAAATAATAGGCACTTACGCTGGTGTCTCATCTCCAACGCATCAGTGACTTTCGTTAAGTCACTTATTTGTTCTCGAAGAAGTTGAAGAACTCCATACACAATGTCCCGGAATGTTCGGAACTCCTCTCCGAGGCGGCCAACGGAGGTGGGCTCAGTGGTAGCAGTCAACTGAGCCTCAAAGTCACTCATCCTCTTATGCAGTGTGGCTTCCAGTGAGGATTGTAGCTGGTGGACGTCGGATAAAGTAGCCATCTTGTTTTTAAGTGTATTGAGTTGTAGTTAGCCAGGGTCAGGTGCAGTGGTGCTAGAGTTTTACACCATGTGTCAAAGTGCTACAAACACTAGTGTGAAAAGTGACAGTGTAAACACTTTAAAAGTTTAATAAAAAGGTAAAGATATTTACTTGTTTTATTTTTGGGTGAATTCACTAAGGAGAGTGGTGCAACCGTTTTTTGCACCTACCGCCGAAAAAGATACGTTAGATACACAAACGCCTCCCCCTTCCCCCCCCCCCCCTCTCTTTCGACTTCGGATCGGGTCAGCAAGGGGTTATCCTTCCCAGCCCGATCCGCGGCCACCCTTTGCGACGAAACAATGCCACCACAAAAAGCAGCCTACGTCTCACGCCCTCTCGCCGCCCAGTATAGCTTGAACCATACTGGGAAGCGAGAGACTTCCACCAACCGCAAGACCAGGACCCCGCGGCCACCGTCTAGGCCGCACGAGCAGGGAGTCCTCACCCCCCCACACGTGCCGCCTTCGCGAAGACGCATCCACAAGCGGGCTGCCGTAGCCCGCCGGGAGCGCGTCGCACATCCCCCCCCCCCCCGCAGAGTTTAGCCGTGAGCTTGCAATCCCCGAAGGAAAGTACTAACCGAGTGTAATTAGTAACACCCCGCCGCACGTGGAGGTGACCCTGATCAACCCCTTTTTTTTTAAGGAGGAACTGCGGCTGCAGAAAACCTCCTGGGTCGCCTCTTGCGCAGATGGTGCCGATTGGAGCTCAAAGGCCCCAACAGCTGCGCTTGCCGTGAACGAACTGCCACTGGGCCCTAGTATTCGGGAGCAACCTCAACCACTAAGGCCCGTGAGGATTGGGCTAACTGCCCCCGCGCCGACGGTCTCCATCGGCTCCTCCCTGCGGCTTTCCCCCGTTCCACGGCGCGACCGTGCCGAAGCTGGTAGGGGCTTATCCCTCGCGATTCTCGGCCGAGGGCAGGACTTCGTCCCAAGACGATGATCTGCCGCTCGGCCCGCCGCTGCGCAGAGACAGCAGCGAAAAGGTGCCACGCAACTGGCGGCCTTATGGCCGGGCGCGCCGCATCGAACGCACAGATCACTGCGATCCTCTGCGGCTTTGCAAACAGCCTGGCCATGACTTTCGCCGAGACACCGCGAGCACCTTAGCGCTCTCGGTGGCAACAGCTGGACTCTCACGGAGAGCCACCCCACTCGCAGTCGCTTGCGCTTGGCCAAGGTTTTGGCTGAACTGACAGGGCAACGGACAACAACGGAAGCGCCTTGCCCATTTTCGCCCATGCGACCAACTCTGATGTTTTTGGGGTCGCATTCCCTTTGGTCGGCAACTGCAGCCGCAATTTCTGCGGCAGTCGTCTCCGGTTCCAGGCCCATGAGCCGGATATCGGCTGACTTGATGGGCCTTGAAACTTTTACTGCCCCAGGCGGCAGTACTGAGATGAGGACTTCAGCCAAAGCGTCCGCCTTCACACCGGCCTCCCCGGGCGCGCTGTCTTTGAGGGCCCTAACCTCAAAGACGCGACTGCCAGTCATACGGGAAGGCCTCAACTTCAAGCGGTCGACCAACCCTGTCTCTTCAATCCAGCTAGGACCAATGTCCTGCCGGGCTTCGCGCATCAGTGTACTGAGGTTCAGGCCAGAGGCCTTCCCCTCAAAAGTCAAATCAATGACTACCGCCGTTGATTACGGCAGGCGGAGCCGCGGAGGTCGCTTTGGCTTCGCCTTAGTAGCTGGAGCATATTGTCCAGCCGCAGCTGGTTTTCGCTGGCCTTGTTTCGCCGCAGTAGCGGCTTTCCCTCTAGTTGACGGGGCGGCCGGGGCCTGGGGTGCTTTCCCCTTCCTTTTGCCGCGCTTCCGCTTAACAACCTCCGTCCAGGGCTCCGGCGGAGGAAAGTCAGTCTGGGGGACGGGGTGGGGTGCAGGGTCAGCCCTATTGCTAGAGCCTTTCCCAACACCCTTCCCCTTCCATACCTTTGCCAGAACGCCACTGGGACCGGGCAGAGTCGGAGTCGTGGCAGTGGTGACATTATCCACGTGCAGAGGCGGACGGGCGCGACGGTCTTGAGATAGCGAGACCCTAAAAGCCTCCAGCTTCTGATCCATCATGCCGCTCACCTCTTGCAAGACAGCACGCGCGAAAAGGTCAAATTTCGGGTCCTCGCCTATGAGTTCAGGCGGGACCTTTGTCGGCTTAGGCTTAGGCAGATCGTCGGTCTGTGTGCCCACGCAAGGGGCAGGCCGTGGTTTTGACGGACCTCCTGTCTGTGTCGCTGCAGCGCGTCCAGGTCATCGGACTCCACTCTGCAAACCCTTCATGTCTCGGCGGAGGACATGAAACATAGTATATATGCAGAGCGGTAGGGACACGAGTGAAACACAAGCTGGCTAGCAACGCACTATTTATTAAAACGACACAGGTTCGCGGGGTGCGGGGACGCAGCCACACGCACACGAACATACATACACAACATCCACTCCCAACAATATTTTAACAACTAAGGTACAAGAGGAGGTTCTAGAAAAACTTCTTATAATCTATGACAGGACGATTTCGCAACGATCTTTGCTGCGCCGCATCTATTACTACTGTTCCATTACACGAGTGGTCCTCATCGTTTTCCGCCTCTAGAAATTCTTCGTCGGAATCTGAATTGATTCTAGGGACATCCGAATCTACTATTTTAGATGTAGTTTTCTCAGTGTCTGGTACGTCGATATTACCGTCCTCTGGTGATACAAAATCACTTGCCTCATATATCTCCACCCTTCTTCCTTTACCCGTTCTAAGTGGTTCTGGAGATTCCGGATCGGACGGATCTGGATGTGGAGAAAGAAGAGTTGTATCTGAAGAAAGCTGACTTCGAACTGGAGATAGCGGCGCCGGCGATGTGGACGGTTGAGTCGGCAACTGAGTCTGGTGAGAAAACTGAGGCTGAGAGTATGGACCAGCTAAGTCCATATTAACTGTATTTTGTATATCCGTATCTTTTATGGAACTTGACCATTTATCTAGTGCTAACTGATCTTTGTGTCTTTTGTAGTGTTCTGACGTATGAATGTCCTTTATCAAGTACACGACATTTTCTAGTTTTTTAATTATTATTCCTTTACACCATGTATAAGTATTTTTGTTAATAAATTTCTTAAACCATATGCGTTCGTTTACATTAAACAAGTTCGGTCTATGTTCATTGACTTTAGTTTGCGTACACTGCAAATTCTTTACGCGATTAGTAATGACCGGTGACGAGGGCAAAGATGGTTTTGGGTCGATCAAATCCAAGCGCGATCTTATTTTACGGCCAAATACTAATTGCGCGGGGGACACACCCGTGGCAGAGTGAACAGAATTACGATAGTCCATTAAATATTTAAGTAATTTCAAACTAGCATCTTTTACGGTAACGCTCGACAAAAGACAAGATTTTATCCCCCTTTTTACTAGGGTCATTGAGTCAGATTGCGACCGATTAGCGCAGTTGTCAACTTTAGATAACAAAAATGGCAATATTTATATATCTGACAATTAGCGAAATTTTTTGCAACGATACGTTATACGCTCAAGATTATTTTTAAACTAAAATAAAGTGATATGTGGCTGTAGTTTATTTTACAGTAAATTTATTTTCCAAAAATATTTGAAATGCCACTTTGTGGCCGCTAATTTCAATTAACGACCAAAACCTATCTAGATTGCGGCTACTACTCTGGTAAGGGTTGTTACTCGTTAGTCAATTGAAAAAAAATAATGAAAATACGCACATTTCATCATTAAATTATTTATTTATTTGCTCAAATAAAGATTAGATGTTTACTTCTTAATACCTAGTCTCACTTTAGTTTTGTATCAAAATTATTATTATAAGTAATTATATTATATTAATTAAATAAACGACTAGTTATTGGTTCACTACCCGTATGTAATCAGTCTTAGTTTGGCACATAACTAAGTTTAATAATCAGAATCTGAATAAGCCATTTAGATACAAGAATTACATCTAAATGGCTTATTTTTCACATCATCATATGTCAGACCTTTGAAATCGGTACATTTTAGATGGTACCAATTGGTACAAAAATCACAGCCTACGTTTTTATTTTCGTCTTCTTCAGTGTCGCTGTTTAAAATATATGTACATTGAGCACAATTTTGTTTATTATGTCTATTCTCTTTATTAAAAACTTTGCTTAGACTTAAATTATTTTTCATACCAGCCTTACGTTTCACTGTCCTTCTTTTTATATTTTCCAATTTCCTCTTCCTTTCCTCTTGTTTTTGCTTGACAGACTCTTGTTTTTCAATCTTTATTTTTTCTTTATCCTCGTAATGTTTTCGCCAAGACGATGATGATATTGCAGCAGGAATTCGAGGCTTGAACGGATTTTGAGCTGATTTTTGCAACGGTTCGGGAATGAATAAATGTTTTTGAAATGCGTCAGAATATATTTTCGAGCTTGATGTGCTTATTTCAATAGGTATATCATTACGTGGGCCCAGGGTCTCCTTATCGGTCAAACAGCTAACTATTGATGGATCTATTTCCGGTTCCCCAGTATTATTGTTCATTGTCGGTGGCAGCATTAATTGATCATCACCAAAAGAACAAGACTCAAAAAAAGGTATATCACCCAAGATAGGATTTTGAGGCGACGTGATGGTGTGACATTGCGATCTATTGGGTGTGCTTGTTGTAAAAGGTATGATCACGACATCGTCCAGCGAAACCAGGGTATCTCCTTGTACAATACTTCCTATGTGCAACGTTGAGACACTTTCATTTTCATTCCCTTCTTCAAGAGTATCATAGACTTTAACCGAAACATCCTGTGAAGGTTTTGGCGATAACACCACAAACTCGATCAGTATCAGCAAGGAGACGAGGGCTAGAGCAATGTGTATCATCTAAACCTGTGTTTAAAATATTGTTTTGGTTTTCAGTAAGTCTCGTATCATGTTCATTCAGTGAAAAATGTGGCGCAGGCTTACGAATGTCAGAATTACGCTCACTTACTAAAGAAGTGGATAAGCGCACAGTTGAGTTTGTTCTATCTTCAGAACCAGTTTCATAGAGAATTGACACTTTAGACTCCTCTCGTCTTAGGTTCTTCACTTCTTTCAAAATGAATTTGAGATCCACATTTTTCTTTTTCAGGGTGGGTTTTAAATGTTTTAATACTTTGCGGGTTGACACGAGGTCTTAATTATTTATCTCGGTGTTTTTTTTATCTTGATGTTGATGGAGCCGTTCCATTGTGTTTTGGACACATTTGGTATAGTCAACAGCGTTGGGATCAAAGGGAGACAGACCACATCTTCTAAACCCATTAACTATATTTGTTGTTATTTCTGGGGATTCAATTATGTCCTTGAAGAGTAAACAAAAGTTGGTTTTAGTAACCGATGAATTTAAATTTTCGGGCTTTGACAAAAATTTGCGGACGATATTCTTCCAGTGAGCTTTTAACGGACCAAAAACACTAACGTCTGCAGGTTGCAACATGTGTGTTGTATTTGGAGGCAGCGCATATAATATTATGTCCAGACTCTCACACATAGAACTCAACATTAAAGACATAAGGGATTTATGTCCATCAGCGAGAAGCAAAATAGGTTTTTTTATATTGTTTTTCTCAACCCAAGAATTAAAATCGTTAACAATGTATTCAAAAAATACATCACCTCTCATCCAGCCTGTCTCGCTTCGCCCAAGAGTCCAATCAGGAGGCATACTGTCAGTGACTGCTTTCGGAGGGCGCAGATACGGAAAAACCACTAATGGAGGACACATTTGTCCACAGGCGTTAAAAGTTACTAAGACAGTCAAATTGTCTTTTTCATTGCCCGCTTTTATTTGGTATAGATTACGAAAACCTTTTGGTCCAAGAACTTTGCCCGTCTTAGGGCATAAAGAAAATCCACTTTCATCGCAGTTGAATATTCTTTCTGGCTGTTGAAGTATCTTGGATTGCCCTGATTCAGATAAAAAAGTTTCTAGTTCTCGGAACCATAGCCGTATCGACTCTTCAGTCACACGCGCACGAGCTTTGTTTATTCCTTCAGCAGATCGACGTGAAATTTCAGGGTTTCTTTTAAGGAAACTTAAATACCAGGTCTGGCCAGGGCGATCATCTTTAAACGGGTTAGGTTGCTTTAAATCTTTCAGAATTTTTTGTACAGTGTCCAATAGTTCCTGTTTTTTCACAGGGAATCCACACTTGGCGATATTGATTAACCAATCAACAACTTGTTTCTCTCTGGATATCCCTAATATTGGTGCTGGGCCTCTGTCCTTTAATTCATCAGTTCTTCTGCCACTTAATCTGTCTTGTATGGTCGTCCTTGGAATCCCGTACTTCCGGCACGTTTCTCTTATACCTTGTCCGTCTTCTCTAATATCTTTCAAAGCCGCTTCTAAGGATTGTGGTGGATAATTTGCAGTTTTCTTCTTTCTTGGTTTGTTAGACATCTGTAATAAAAACTGTTTAAAACATTTGTTCTTAATGTTTAATAAAGCCGCTTTAGAATGCCGATTTAGGTTTTAAGAGATTTGTACATCAATAGAGAAAAAATGGAACCCTTGTAGCAACACATTGTTGTCCTTCTGTCTGTCTGTCAAGATCCACACACACATGCACAGGCAAAACTCTAGTAAAAAAAATACGATCAAACTTCAGTCAATTTAAAAAAAATACAACTATTTATGCAACAGCATTACATACTAAGCAACCCTGCTTATAACGTGACAAGACAGTGGTCGTAAAAACAAACAGTTTTTTGTACATCTAGTTAACGGCCATTAATTTTCCACACATTTTGGAAGCGGCCGTAAGCTAGCACCGGCCCAGTCGTAAACCAAAAGCGTTCATTTTATACGATCAAAATCAGAGATTTAATAAGAATTTACCGGTCGCAAACTAACAGACACACTCAGTTACATAACAAAATGAAGAAAAAAGTCACACGACTTAGAACCTTATAATAAAATTAATAAGAAAAACAAAATAAACTTTCTATCTGGACGTCAGTTTTGCGACCTGGCCGTAAACAAATTTTTTGGAAAATTTACATGTTAGTTTGCGATCACTCAATAATTACTTACTTTTTCTATATTTGACACCAAAACCTTTGCAAATTGTGTTCTTAAACTGTTTTTGTAGCAATTAACCATCAACAATCACTTATACATAAATAAAACAAGAAATACTCACTTTGAATGCCGCGAGTGCTCGCTAATTTTTTGCAACTTTGGGCACGTGCGCAGGCAAGTAGCGCGGGGAGCGAAATGGCCGAGCGTTTGTTCACTACTCATGTAATAATAAGACCAAACCTCGACATAAAGTCGCACAATTTTGCTATCACCGATGTAGATGTCGTCGAATGGTTCATATTATAGGCTTCTACCCATTTGCTATGTGCGTCTACTATTACTAAATATACACAACCTTTAATTGGGCCTAAGAAGTCAATGTGTATGCGTTGGAAAGGACAAGACGGATACTCCCAGTGTGATGGGGGGGCGCGGGGGGCGGCCGGCCGCAGCTGGACACACCTCACATGAACCTATCATTCTTTCTAAGGCTTGATCGATTCCTGGAAACCAAAACCTAGACCGTGCTTTGGCCTTTGTTTTTACTATACCTAAATGTGACGAATGGAGTTCCTTAAGAATCGGTACGTGCAAACTTTCCGGTAACACAACTTTGTGACCTCTCATAACACATCCATTTTCAAAAGAAAGCTGATATCTACACAGAAAGATTGGTTTCAATATTACATCGCTAACTTTAGATGGCCAGCCATTTGTAATAAAATTAATTACTTTCTTTAAGACCATGTCGTTGTTAGTTTCTTTCCGTAACTTAGCCAAAGTCACTGGCATACTATTATCCGATACGAAACAAATATAAGTTGCGCGGTCGCATGTCGGCTCGCTCTCGCCGGCCGCCGCACGGCTCCGCGCACGAGCACGCGCCGTGGTTCCGAGGGAGGGGCGAGCACAAGCGCGGCGCCGTGGTCCGCACGGGCAGGCTTGCGCGAGATAAATAATCGGCATTATTATCGCGACTGCGTATATATTCTATTTCATAGTTATAGCTACTAAGGAATAATGCGTACCGCTGCAACCTGTTTGCGGATACTTCCGGTACGCCTTTGCGTGGTCCAAATATAGAAATTAATGGCTTATGATCTGTACGCAAAATAAACGGTTCTGATCTACCGTACAGATATTGATGGAACCGCCGTACCCCGTATATGATGGCGGTCGCTTCCTTTTGTATCTGTGCGTATCTTTTTTCTGCTGCATTTAAAGTTCGCGACGCGTAGGAAATAGGTCTTTCGATGCCGTCAGTATCAAGCTGTGATAAAATAGCACCTAACCCGGTCGGTGAAGCGTCAACGGTCAATATCAGTTTGGATTTGGGATTGAAATGAGTTAATACCTGTTCCGAGGTTAACATTTCTTTAATTTTTTCAAATGCTATATTATGATTCTTCGACCATACCCATTTACAGCCTTTTCTCAAAAGGTCGTATAAAGGACTAAGAATCATGGACGCGTTTGGCACAAAGTTTCTGTAGTAGTTGACTAGGCCTAAAAATGACTGTAACTCTGCTACGTTTGTTGGAACAGGTGCGTCTGTCATAGCTTTAACCTTTTCTGGTGCTTTTTTTAACCCGTCCTTTGTAATAACGTAACCCAAGTAATTGATCTCGTCCTTAAGGAACTCGCACTTATCCTTTTGTAGGGTAAGGCCTGCGTTTTGCAACCGCTTAAGTACTTCATTTAACCTTTCCAAATGAATTTCCCTACTTTTGGCAGTGACTAAAATATCATCTAAGAGGCATATAACCCCGTCCATTCCCGACAAAACACTTTCAATGGCCCGCTGGAACACGGCTGGCGCGCTAGCTAATACGAACACTAACGGCCGTTCCCAATAACCTATCCTCAGTAAGCGATATCTTGTTATCAACGATTAATAGTAGACTTCTATCTATCCTTACATTACGTCCCACAAGTGGCGATAACGTCTATCTATCTATCGACATCGGTAGATAAACGCAGTTATCCAACCCTCCCATACGTTTCGTTACTACAATAGCTACAAAAATTAACACCTTTAAAATCAATTATTTTTTCATTAACCTTTTTCCTAAAACCATACAAATTGATCAAATAAAAGCATAAGTAATATTTTTATGCTAAAATAAGTTATTTGAATTAGAGTTATTTGTTTTATTGATAATAAGTTAGCGACCAAATATTTGGCGCGCAAAATAGGAAAAACGAAACGTAGTCAAGTGTCAGTTACTTCAATCAATTCAACTCGCAAGCAGTGAAACGCCAACCGGTTTATTTGTTAATAAAATCAAGTTTATTTTGTGAATTCTGGTAAATTTTCAAATAAAATGAGCACTGTAAGTATAACCAGACATTATTTTCTACGTTCCTATTCAAGTTGACTGAGACTTTTTAAATAATATTGAGTAAATTACAGTGCAAAGTAAACCTCGGAACAATTAATATTTCTTTCATCATATTTAGGTTAAGACTGTATATAATATTCGTTTTTTTTTTCAGACTAAAGGTGTACCTTTAACCAAGGATGAGGTGGGCTTGCTTATTAATCTTGTTGAAGCTAACAAAGTGATAACGAGCAAGGCTACAAATGCCACAAATAATCACTTATAAGAAGCTGCCTGGTCCAAAATTACAGATGCATTTAATGCATCGGTTTCAAGTTGCCCACGAAGAACAGATCAATTAAAACTTAAATGGGAGAATTTAAAAAAAACTGCTCGAAAGAGATCTACCAAAATTAGAATGAACCACATTAAGGTAATCATTTTGCCCTAGCTTATGTGTGTAGTGTTTATGAACCGTAGGATGTGAGAGATATACTCCTAATTTATTAAGTATTATTGTTTAATAATGTAACTATACTTTCAGACTGGTGGTGGCAAGCCAGATTATATCCCACCAGATGATGCACTGGACAGAGTGGCATCCATATTGGGTGCAACATGTGAGGGTTACAGTGTATCTTTGGGAGGAGATGCTGAGGTGACGGTGGATTCAGAGGTTTTGAGTGATAGTGGTGACATTATGGTGATAGATAGTGGCGTGGGTGATGGTGATTCTGAATTAATGAGTGGTGATAATGGGGCTGGATCATCAGGAAATAATCAACTGCTGGTTGTGACGACACCAAAACCAAAGAAATTCTTTTTTAACACTCCTAGTGGCAACAATATTAGTATGTATCTACTGTTAGCAAATTGTAGAATTTGACATTTTACCAATAGCATTATCTATTTACAATTATTTTGTTTACCATTCAAATATTAACAGTAATAAGCATTTGTAAAATGAAAGATTTCACAATTTACCTATGATTAGCTATTTATGTGTAATAAAAAGTTTTAAGTATAATGATCTGGAGTAGGCTGGAAAAACTGATTTGCAATAAAAACAGATTCTTTGTGATAATACTTATATTTCTCTACAGATAAACACAAACGTAGGCTGCTGGATGAAGATGTAAGGACTCGAGCTGCACGGAACTAAGCCATTGCTGATTATTACATTAGTAAAAGGAAAAAAATAGAATTAGAGATAGAAAATATGGAATTAACAAATAGGAAATTAAAATTAGACTTAGAGCAAAATAAATAAGTAATTAAAATAGTTTACTTTTTCTTTTATAATGCCTATTTACACTAAATTACAAGTAAAATACTCAATGTACTAATAAAGTAATTTACTCAAATCTGAAACAAATAAAATAACACATTAATAATACAATCATTAGGATTCAATAAAACATTGTAGAACTGCATGTCTTAAAGACATGGGATCAAAAACAACTTACCCTCCAAAGTAGTTGTTTATCATGTCTTGTCGCTCATCAATGTTACTGTCACTAGGTTCATGTAACATCATTGGGACCGTATTATAACTTGGTATTTCTACTTCTGGTATTACATCTTCTATTCTCATCTGTCTACAAATGTTATCTAGTATAGCTGTTGCTATTATTATTGACTGAGTAGTTGATAATGATAACCGTATTTTTAATGATATAACTGGAAATCTCCGTTTCCACACTCCAAAACACCTGCAAAAAATGTGGACAAGTCTAACAATGTGATGTCTCATTAGAATAGATTATAATGTTTTAAAGAAAAGTATATAGTAAAGAATTATTATACTACAGTAATATTTTATATGGTACCTTTCAATAGTATTTCGTGTTCTTATATGGGCTTCATTGTACATTTGCTGACTGCGTGTAGTTGGATTTAATAAAGGAGTTAATAAATAGGGTTTGCACGGATAAGCGCTATCTCCAATCAACCAGCGATTTCCATATAAACCACTTTCACATTCAGCTGAAAATTAATAAAAAATATGTTTGTAAGGAACTTCCATGTGTATGAGTTTTAAAAAATATATTGTTAAGTAGCTTTAAATAGGTAGTATGCAGCAACTAAACACTGAACTAAGTACCTCTCAGTGTTGAATTGTTAAAGATTGTAGCATCATGAGTTGATCCAGGCCAACGGGCAACCACATTCATAAATCTTAAATGTGCATCGCACACAGCTTGCACATTCATAGAAAAATATCCTTTCCTATTTCTAAATTCTTTTCCAATATTAGAATCTATAAATTAAAACGATCACTTGTAATGTAGAGTATGAATATTAACAGCTAATCTAACAATTTTTTTAACAAAATACAATGTACTTACTTGGTGATTGTATTAGAATATGTGTGCCATCAATTGCACCCAGAACTTTTGGAAATTGGCTTATATTGTAGAAATCTTCCTGAGTATTACTATGTATATGTATATAATTTCTATATAAGCTTGCTATTGCAGATGAGACATCGGCTATAATACGCCCCGCTGAAGACTTTGAGACTCCTACAAAGTCTGCAACAGACACTAACATTGTGCCTAATGCATAAAATCTCAGAGTTAATAGCAGCTGATGCAAAGGAGATATGCCATGATTTCTGAAAAATAAAATTAACTTTAAAAAATTATACCTAAATTAGGTACCTAGGTATTATTACAGGAATTTATATTTATTTATAGGTACTTACCTTTTTGAGGTAACTTTTAACAAAGGATATATTTCTGTTAGTAAATTACTAACAGCAGTTTTATTTAATCGAAATCTATATGTGAATTCGCTACAATCTAAGTCGTTCATATGGTTTACACGTTCCTTGTAGTTTTTCTGGTATTCATCTTGAGAATCACTGTCCCAGTCAGATAATTCCATTAACATAGATTATGACGAAAACTGTGAGGGTCAGCCGGAGTAGGTAAGCCGAGTACACGGAGATGGATGCGCTGGTTCACGGTGATGGCGGCGGTGTACTCCTAATGGTGTCTCTAGCTGATGCACGCTGTAGACCGGTGGTGGATCGTTCCGTCCTGTGAATGTTTCGTCGTGCGGTCCGACGTCCGATTTTTGTAGTGAATGCGGCGGGTGGCGCGTTGGGTCCTGGGCCTGCCTGCCTAACGGAATTTTTAACATTCTAAATTATTGCCCAAATGGTTGGCGCACACATGGTCGCGCCGCTGAAAACTCCGGTGTGCCGCTCTGTTGTTCTTTTGTTCCATCAAAGTGCGGTAATTTTCATAGTTGCACATTTCTATTACGACGTTAATTACTCTCTCCAGCGTCTGCGCAGCTGTAAACATTTCTTTTCTATTGTTTATTGATTACTCAGGGACCGCCTTGCCTTAGATAAATTGTTTTATTAGGGTTTATGGAGGGACTCCGCAGAAAGGACAATATTTCTGAATAGCCTAATAGACCGGGCTTGTTTCTTATTTCCCATGGTTTCGCTCAAGTTTTTTAATAGCCCTCGTGAACAAAAACACTGCACTTCTATAAATTTAATTGTATTTTACAAAAATAAACAATATATTTTTTTTTTTTGTGGCGTCCATGATCGTGCCCGTCCGCCTTCGCTGATGGTCCGATAACTTCGCCAATGTCGGGTTCGCAGAGGCATGTGAATTTTTATTTTAATATATTTTAGAAGGAGGCGAACAGTTTGTATAATATAATAGCCTTGCCCTTGTCTCTACAAATCGGCTTACTGCTACCCACACCATTATAAATATAAACAACATTTAATTTACGACACAAATATATATTAGGCGAAACACAAAAATAAAACATTACTTACCACACTTGTTATAATTTAATATTATACACAGAAATATATTTACATAAATATTTGACAATTAATGGAGAAGGAAAGGATAGAAGAAATTGGAAGTTCATAGGACGGGGAACTTTAGTAGGAAGAAAGTCGTACAACGAAACGGGATATTTTAAACAATTAAAGAAGAAATGGTCCGGGGTACCCTCATCAAGGCCACATTCACAAAGCGAGCTATCACGAATTCGGAGCTTATTTAAGAAAACCGGTGTACAGGCATGACCAATTCTAAGGCGACAAATAGTAGAAATCGCTCGTTTTTCGAAATACCTATGCTTAAAAAACCACGGTTTACAAGAAATAATAGGCTGGATATCTCCATAACGACGGCCCTTAATTTTTGAGGAATGATTCCATCTTGATTGCCAGTCAACCGCCAGGTGTTTTTGAGCAAGGGAAACAATGTCATTGGCATAGTTGGAACCAAAAGCCACTCCAATATCAATAGCCTTCTTGGCCCAGCAATCCACCTCCTCATTACCGCCGATACCACAATGGCCCGGAATCCAAGCCAGTGCCACTTCAATATTTGAGGTATGACAGTGGAATAACATATTTCTAATTTTTATTATAATGGGTGACATAAATTTCGATCTAAAAAGATTAGATTTAATTGCTTGTAGACAGCTCTTAGAATCCGAAAGGATAATTGATTTCGGTAATTTGTGGGACAAAACATACGACACCGCTTCTAATATAGCTAGAGATTCACCGGAGAATACTGAAGCTTCCTTAGGACACTTGTGACTAAGAAGAACTTGAAACTTTGGAATCCAGACCGCAACGCCAACTGGACCATCATCAGAGACCTTGGAAGCATCGGTGTAAATAGGAAGCCATTGTTGCCAATCACTGGCGAGATGCTCCGACAATTTGTAATCGGCCAGAGGGTCGCCCTTTGAAATTCCGAAGTCCAAAATGATATTGGGTTTGAAAATAAGGGAGTCGAAGCTGGTGTTAAAGATTGGATTTCTGGGGAACTGAGACATCGGAAAGGATAGAGAAGAAAGCTTTCTAATACTTTTTATAAGTCGGGGGGGTTCTTTGTGGGACCAGTACTTATTAGAAGGGTCAGAAATTAGGTCAGATAGGTCCTGAAGACAAAGAAGAATGGGGTGAGTAGCAACTTGGTAGGTTTTAAATATGAATCTATCTGATAAATATTGCCGGCGCAGATCAAGAGGAGGATCCACACATTCCACCTGTAGGACATTAGTTGGGGAAGATTTCATAGCGCCTATGACAACTCTTAAGCCTTTAAACTGTATTTTATCCAACCTATCAAGAGCTTCTTTATTGCATGGTTCAAGGAGAAAACTACCATAGTCCAGATGGCTGCGGACTACTGCATTATAGAGTAATTTCTGACTATAAGGGTGAGATCCCCACCAGACACCGGCAACAGATCTCAGAATATTAATCCCTCTCTCACACTTTTTAGCTACATGATTGGAATGAGGGATGCCAGACAACTTTGAATCAAGGACGACACCTAAAAATTTAATTTGATCTGTTATGGGAATGGGAAGGTCATTAAAAATAATATCAAACACTGGGATAGATCGTTTTCTTGTAAACACTACAGTGCTACTTTTGGGGACTGAAAGGGATAGACCGTGATCGTCCGGCCACATTTTCAGGTAGCTTAATGCTGTATTTAGCCGATAACTAATCTCTTCGACTGATTTTCCAGAAGCATATAGGCAGAGGTCATCAGCGTATTGCAGAACGTGACAGAAACATGACACGCATTGTTCAAGATCATAGGTATAGAGCCTGTATAGAACAGGACTGAGCACTGAACCCTGTGGAAGACCCTGCCATACATTTCTAGGAGGTAAAGATTGATCAAAACAGCGGATTTTCAGAGATCTGCCTGCAAGCAAATTGATAACGCAATGAACCAGCCTCTCAGGAAGACTCAGGCGAATTAACTTCTCTTTGAGCACCGGAAGCTGGACGTTATCGTAAGCAGATGATATATCAAGGAAAACACCCACAAGGTATTCTCCTTTTGTAAATGCAGTACGAATTTGAGAAGTTAGAATACCCAAGCTGTCCATCGTTCCTTTAGACTTACGAAAACCAAATTGAGTTGATGCCAGTATTCCTTTGCTTTCTACTAACCATTCTAACCGGTTTTTAATAAGATGTTCTAAAACCTTGCACAATGTGGATGAGAGAGCGATAGGCCTGTAGGAGGATGCATCAGAGGGGTCTTTACCCGGTTTCAATAAAGGAATGATGACCTGCGACTTCCAAGG
Source organism: Anania hortulata (assembly GCA_963576865.1). NCBI lineage: Eukaryota > Metazoa > Arthropoda > Insecta > Lepidoptera > Crambidae > Anania > Anania hortulata. The sequence continues at coordinate 3,862,444 of OY756402.1, read as the reverse complement.
CTCTGGAATACGACCGGACCCAAAAATGGAATTAACTAGGTCCAGATAACAACTCTCCCCCGCCGAACCCAGGTGGGTTAAGAAAGAATACGGAATGCCATCTTCGCCTGGAGAAGAGTCTCGGAGACCATTCAGGGCGCAATGAAGTTCGTTTAATGAGAAGGGATGGTCGAATCTATTTTCGTTTTGGGTTTCCGGATATGGAGATGGTAAACAATCTTGAGCAGGAGCAGTAGGGGATGAGAGTTTATCTGCGAAGTCATTTAACCAATCCGATGGATCGTTAGAGGAAGGGGAAGGACCGACAAGAGACCCACGAAAACGCCTAATATTTTTCCAGACGACTGAAGAAGGAGATCTAGGTGACAGATCTTCACAAAATTTTATCCAACCCTTCTTTTTTTTACTAGAGAGTATTCGTCTAGTGCGAGCAGCGACCTGTTTATATTTCATGAAATTTTCTGTACTCATATGCAAACCGTAATCTTTCTCAGCTTGTTTACGACGGTTGATGGCTGCCGTGCATTCGTCATCCCACCAAGGTGGAGGAGCTAAACCTTTACGGTTAGGTCTCTTTACGGGAATGCTAGATTCTGCTGCAGAAGACAATACATTCATAAATGAAGAAAGCTTTTCTTCGAGACTGGCGTGGACAATGTTCGGGAACCTTTGAAGACCCAGTTCGATTTCATTAGAGAATTTAGACCAGTCAGCAAGTTGTACTTTATACTTTAGAAGTAAAGGAGGAGATACAATCGCGGAGACGGAAAGAGGTTTGGAAATAATTATCGGAAAGTGATCGCTACCATGCGTCTGAGATAAGACTCGCCATGAACACAGAGACGCAAGACCGGGAGAGCAAATCGACAAATCTACAGCAGAGCGCGGATCTTGGGAAGGCAGGACGCGTCTAGTTGGTGACCCATCATTAAGCAGGCACAGGTTGAATTCATCTAGTAAATCTATAAGGTGGCATGAAAAAGAGTCACAGGAGTGTGAACCCCATACAACGTGATGACCGTTAAAATCTCCGAGTAGAATAATAGGAGGAGGGATGGATGATAAAATACTACGCAATTCAGGGATAATTAAGTTTGAAGGGTAAGGAATATATATAGATATGAAAGAGATATCTAACACTCTAGCAGCCACGACATTATAGGAAGAGCTGTGAGGAGGGATTTGAAGAAGGGTGTATAAGAAACAATTTTTGATAAAAAGACAACAGCCTCCGTAGCCATCATCCCTATCATCCCTAAGACAAGCATAGCCCGAAACTCTAAAATAAGATTCGGGCCTCAGCCATGACTCAGAGATGGCAGAGACTGCCACGGAGTATTTTTTAAACAAATAAATTAATTCACTTTTTTTGTGACGGACACTTTAACAGTTCCACTGGAGAAACTGAGCGGCGTCCATCAATAGGCGTATGATTACAATCTAAAACTTCTTTAGGAAGAGAATGAAAAAGGTGGGAAAGTTTAGAGGCGACGTTGGGCGGTAAAGCATCGTTCCATTTAGAGATAATGGAAGTCAGCATGACAAGCATCGTTTCGATTAAATGATCGTTTTCACTCTCAGCAGGGGGCGACGAATCCTGCAAGGCACAGCCATTGGGGAGGGATGAAGGAACATTACTTGTAATGGATTGGTGGGCGTGTTTGTCATAGCCCTTGGGCAGTGGAGATCTGATGCGAGGAATGGGAGGGGTGGACTTTCTGCGAGAACTTGGAAGACTAGCAGGATGAGTAGGAGTTTTAGAAGGTGAGAGGGGAGTAGCATATACCGTTCGAGGGGTATCCTTTGCCGCATCACTATATGGCCGTCTTACTGTGGGGAAACGAGCAGATGCTTCCAGATAAGAAATATTCTCCTCTGACATTAGCAATTTGATATTTTTTTGTCTCAACTGCTCAGGGCAGCACCTGTTTGTAGCAAAGTGTCTTCCAGAGCAATGGAGGCAAGTGGATACTTCTTCGGCAATTTGGCAAGAATCACCGGAGTGGCTTTGAGCACAACGGTAGCAGCGAGGGCCTGATCTACATTGGGTCCTCACGTGACCAAAACGACAGCAGTTGTGACACTGTATTGTTGGAAGAAGATATGTGTCGACGTTAAGCGCTGTATGGTATGAATATATCTTTTTTGGCAGCAGTTGACCAGAATAGGTTAACACAACGGTTTGAGTAGGAGACCACGATGGAGTGCCATTGGAAATGGATTTTCTATTTAGTCTTCTAGCTTTCAATACCCTACCACAGCCTTCAGGCAGGTCAAGAGAGTCTATAAACTCCTCCAGAGACCACTCAGTAGGTACACCACGTACTAAGCCCATGCGAGTGCAGTTATATGTTGGAATAGTTGCTTTGTAACCATTTGATATCAAAAACTGTGCAGAAACAAATTCATTCGCGTCTTTTCCAGACAGAAATTCAATCGCCATCCTATTTCTTCCAGCGCTCTTGACGCCATCCTTAGCAATACGGGTCACGTTGTGCTTGTGTAAAAATTGGCCGAATTTAAGAGGACGGATTGAGGGGCCAGAGGTAGGCTCAGATTCCACATATGACACATGGACAATAAATGGGCCACGATCTTCTTGGCTGTACGAGCGGGATTCCGTGTAGCTCGGGTGTGTGTAGACGGATTGGGTGGTATCAGAAGGTGACGATATTATAATGTCTGAGGTATTTTTCTGACGTTTCTCTTGTTGTGGTTCTAATGGGATTTTATGTTTTCTCGACTCCGATCCTCCGGCCCGAGTCCGCGAGTCAGATAGGAAGAGCGGAGGAGATTGATTTCTCGAGTCCGGACTTTCGACCCGTGTCGGCGAATCGGATGGGAAGACCGGAGGAGCCATTGAAATATCATCCGGTGGGTCTGGGGGGTCAGGCGGATCGTTCATTGTTGTACGACTTAGAGGTGATTAATGAACAAAAATATATTACCTGCACGTAACACAAACACAAAATAGTAAGAAAAAGGCTAATTCAACAAGAAAAATGCAACAGATAATTAAAATTCACTCAAAATATCACACTTGTACGTGCCTCGGTAAACAACGTGACAGCGAAAAACTAAACAATAATTATCCCTGCAATTCGACGGATTGACAAGTTTGGTTATCTTTAGTACTGACATTTACTGACAGATAGCTGTCAAAAGGATATTGGGATGCATAATGTTGCATTTTCATATAAAAATCTATCTGTAGTAAGAGATAGCCCCTCCCATCGATAGATAGCGTGGAGCGATAAGTTGTCATATCCTTCGGTATGTTATTGGGACACCAAAACAGATGATAGATAGATTTTTCTATCTTTAGTAAGTCAAAACTGGCGATAGATAGGTTATTGGGAACGGCCGTAAGCGCGTGTACATAAAAAGCCCGCGATGAGTTAATGCATATTAGACCCTGCGACTGCTCATCCAAAACACACTGATTATAGGCCATTGACAAGTCTAGTTTACTGAATTGTTAAGGCTTAAGAAAATACCGGGATCCCGGACCATAATAGACACTTTTAAATACCGGGATTAGATTCACGAAAACCGGGATTTTCGGTATTTTCGGTATACGCGGTTGCTACTTGCCACTTTGTTGTTATAGCAAGAAAGTGGTTTGATCTAAGTATAGATTTTATTTGTATAGTTGTTACAGCAAGCAAATGGCACTGTTTAGCCTGTCTGATAATTTGACTGCCATCAGGGTAAGATCCGCATGGAGGGGATGCTCGACTCTGAAAGGCGAAAACAGGTCTTAGCCTCTTTTCGCCGGTCTTTAGAGTTTTTGAACAATGCAACAACTAATTGGTGCTAGCAAAAATGGTCACACTACTGAAGCCCGAAAAGCCAATGAACGACCTGAATAATTTCAGGCCTATCCCCTTATTGTAGGAGGTACCAATCTACACGGTTTTGTTGTAATAACAACGTGCATGCTTCTAAAACCCAACAGGCTAGCTTCTGGGTATGATTTACTTTTGTAAACCAACTGTTTGTCAGCGGTAAATCACCGATCAGACTTGGCACGTCCCACACGAACTATACCATCAGCCGGCCATTTAAGTCAGGTTTATACCAGCTCAAAATTACGGTAAAGGTTCAGTAATTAAAATAATATTTCAGTGGGACAAATACAATATCTCGCGCCAGTCGTTTTAACGTGGATGCCATAACTGTTCAAAAACTATTTGGTGCTAGATAAAATCATGTCGTAGCAAAAATTTTAAGTAATAGCAAATCTGATGTCCGGAAAGCCAGGAGACAACTCATAAGTTTCAACTAACCTAACTCCTTGTTGTAATTTTGTAGCTGATCTAAAAAATACGAGAACGTTGTAATAGTTCTTAGAGAATTATCTTACAACGCCGGTTTCAGGTGCTTCTCTCAATGTAACCTTTAAAAAATGGCCTACCCCAAAAGAACTTACAAGCCCTCCTCATCATCAACATCAAAAGAATTTTACTCTAAGCAGATGACTGTCCCATCTAGCTACACAATACAGCGTAGATGAGAGGTACTTTTAGCTATTTATACGCTAACGATTGTGTGACTAAAGCCTCACAAGCTGTTTTCTTAAAACAGGTTGACGTAAGTCTGAGAAAGGCACTGAGCACGAGCACCACTACATGAAATATGCACTTAAGCCGAACCCGTCTAAAACGCAAGCATGTGCAATCCACTCCCCATTCCAGTATTGCCGAGTGAAATAAGTGGTAACCCTCACCACTGTTCGCACCATCAGAAGCCTGTCGTAGTTTACCACTTCCTTTTCTATGGACAGTCCCTTAAGGTCAGGATCATGTTACCCTCTATTTAATTGCATGATGATGAGCCGTCGTGACGTGACCTTCAGTGCTCGAATACGCATTCCCTACAGCAAGCTAAAGAGCAAGACCGGGGTCAAAAGTCTTCGTGCAGAACCTGGGTCGAAGCCATCTGACGAAGTTCACCACTTCAAATGAAAAAATTGTCGTCTCTAGACCGGAGATTCTGACGGAAGGCTATTTACCTCACAAGTATCAGCATCTCCCCAACATATCGTTGAAGATCATATACCGAAGAGCTGCCAGAAGTCAACTTAGACGAAATTGAAATGGTCCTTCGACAATATAAAAAGAGCAAGTTGTTTACGAATGCCCTGGAGGAATTATGTTTAAGATCCTAAACTGTTACGACATTAATATTATGGCGAGAATATAACATCTCACACTTGCGATTCGCACATGATATCGCCAAAATGATTGAATACCTACAACACATGTTAGACGGCTTAGCTGAATCTTCATAACGCATTGGTCTGCGGGTGAACCTTAGTAAAGCCAAGGTTATGTTTATGAACATGTTACTCCGGGCCTGATAGTTCTTAACGGGGTTGCTCTCGAGGTTGTTCAAAAGTGTGTTTACCTCATGCAAATATTGCAGACACGTAACAAAAACCACTTCGAGAGAAGCTAGGATTTCCCTGAAGAATAAAATCTGAAATAAGGTATTCCGACAGAAATCTGAAGTAATCGATAAAGCTCAATAAATAATTTGCCGTAGAACCGATAACCGATGAGATAGACATATTCTAGTAAGAAGTACTTTGATTTATAATTGAGAAATTTTCATTGTCCATCTGGAAAGCCTTAAATAGGCTGCAAACCGACCACTGTGAGGAAAATTTTACGAATCTTTTACTACTTTTTAAATATTTTTCTTTTAATATCGAATATACCGAAAATACCGGAATACCGGTACTGTTGAAAAAGTAATACCGAAAATACCGGTTTTGTGAAAAGAGTCCGGTATTGCGACCCCTATTAAGGACTCCTAAAGAGACTAACCTATCAATCTCGCTTTCGACTTTTTCGCGTAATGCAAATGCAATCGGACGCGCTTTGAAAAAAATCGGTTTCGCATCATTTTGCAACGACAGTTTAATTTTATATTTATTAAAGGTGCCTAACTTGTCTGAAAATAATTCTGGATATTTCTGTTCTAATTTTTGAATCGCAAAATCATTTACATCTCTGCAATAATTAATTGGCATTAGTTGTAAACCGAACCGTGATATAAAATCTCTGCCAAGAAGCGGCGGCCCACCGTCCTGGACGACGTATATATCTAGATCGTGTGTTTGTCCCGAGTACGACGCGGGCAACCGGATTATACCTACGCATGTTATACTTTTGCCGGTATATGACATCAGCTGTTTACGCGCGCGTGATAATGGCACATCTTTAAAATGAGTTCTGTAACACCTCTCAGAAATCACTGACACAGCGGAACCACTATCAATTTCAAATTTAAATGACACATTATTGAAATAAATAGTTTCTACCATGGGTTCGCCCCTCACCGATCGAATGTAAAAAAGCTTACCGTCATCGTCACCTTCACCCTTGTCACCGCCATCCACCTCAACGTAGTTTACTTTCGTGCACATTCTACGCAAGTGGCCTTTAACATGACACTTTCGGCACACATAATTAGCGAATTTACACTCCGATGCCTTATGATTTGAGTACCCACAAACACTGCCCTTCACTTTGCCTACATTTCCACTCTTGCCGTTCTTCGAGATATTGAACAGCTGGTAGTCGGCGGGCGCGGGTGCGCCGCTAGCGCTGGCCGCGGCCGCGCGCGCGCTGCTCCAGCTTTCTGCTAACTCCAGGGCCTTAGCCAACGTCAAATCGGAGAGGTCTTGCGCATAAAGCTTCTCCTTTTCTAGGCCTGGCCGCATTCCCAAGATGAACTTGTCACGTAGCGTCTCTTCGATGTTCAGGAACCCGCAGTGTGCTGTCAAACCACGAAGTCTCGCAGCCCATTGCGTGTGGGATTCGCCCGGTTGCTGTGTAGCCGCGTAGAAGTTGTGACGTTCACCAAACCCAACACGTTTTGGAGTGAAATGACTGTCCAAGAGCTTCATTATATCTTCATACGGTACTTCTCCAATGTCTTTGGGCAGTGCTAAGTCTGCTACAAGACTGTAAGTACCCTCGGTGAGTGCGCTGAGCAATATAGCTTTCCGTTTTGTACCCGAGGGATCTACTCCTACGCTAATGTAATTTGCCACAAAATACTGTGTTAGCCGACCTTTATACGTTTTCCAGCTTTGAATGTTGTGATCGAAGCAGTTTAAAATACCAAATTGAGCACTAGTTTTTTTTATTTGCACGCGATTGTAGGTAGAACGCGACGTCGCCACTAGTATATATGCAGAGCGGTAGGGACACGAGTGAAACACAAGCTGGCTAGCAACGCACTATTTATTAAAACGACACAGGTTCGCGGGGTGCGGGGACGCAGCCACACGCACACGAACATACATACACAACAAAACACATCTCCAAGTCGAAGGTTTACCGCTTCCAGGCTCTTTATCCTGTCCTGGAGCTGTTTATTCTCGGTCTCCAGCTTGGCGTAGGATTGGCATGGCCCTTGTTCCAGCCTTCGACTGTGACGAGGCGACCTCTCTATTTGTGGAGCTCCTTTTCAAGGCTCTCCACCTCCGCATTTCCAGTGCAAGAGCGCAGCTCCTCCACACTGACGCCGATTATTTCCGCTGCCCCTTGCAGGGCTTCAGCGATCTCCGTGCTCATAAACCTAGCGTTGGCTAGGTCGTAGAGCTTCCCGACGGCAACTTGGACTCGGTTTGCCAGAACGGCCGCCAACTCTTGTTGGGCAAAGTCCGCCTGTGAGGTGTCGTCACTATCCCACTTCTCGCCCATAATAAGCCTGGAAGGGCCAGATTCTGGGTCTAGAGAAGCTCGCGCAGAAGCCAGCTTTCTTCGTAATTCGGATGCGGCTTGCCTGATGCGGCCTCGACCCGACGCCAGTTTGGCGATTTTGGGGAGGCAAGACACATCGCATCCTGTGTCGTTTCCCGATACGCGCTGAGGCGCGTTTGTGTCATGTCCGGTGGTGTCTCGCTGACGCGAGATATGAACTCTCGGTGAAGAGCTGAGACTCAAAGAAGCCTCAACTTCGTCCGCAAACTTGCAGATTTGATGATTTGATCCGTCCCCAAGATTTGTTGATTCCATAAGGTACCCACGAGTGCGGGAGAAAAGACGGTCCATCTGGGCAGAGATCCCGCGATACCCAGATAATCCTACTTACACTTGAGAGGTCGGGCTTCCCCCAGGGTGGCCGTTAGCCGGTTGATCCCACTACGCCAACCACTCCACCTTGCTCCGCGCAAGGTCAGAGACCCCGTCGCCGCGCGAAGCCCCGTAGGGAGCCCCAACGACGGGAATTAAAGGATTTTTAGGAATATTCGGGGTCAAGGGCTAAAGAGGCACAGTGCGGTGATGAGTCCTGGGATGCTAAGCGACCGCGACAGTGTTGACAAGGGAGGGGCAGAACCTCTAAAACCATGTCAACACCGAAGAAGCCGCGCAAATCCCATTATCACCACCACACTCCGCCGCAACAGACTCAGTCCCCAAACACTCCCTTTAAGGTTTACTCCCTGCAGCCCTGGCAAGTAGGGCCCCCGCCCCGCCCTGAAAAGGGCGGAACGGTATGGTGCAAGGAAATCGACCTGTATGTAACCCTACCAGTCATACGCCCTGGAGCCCCTTTGCGAGACTCCAGAACTAGGGGGAAGTTTTATTGAGTTTACTATCCTCGCGGAAGGCCCCCGGCCCCGATTGGGGTAACGGTGTACAGGGGTTTTTAGAGAGGTTTTCCTTCCTCGCGGTCCGGACAAAAGCCCCGCGACCCCCGGCCCACCCGTGAGGGCGGGTTACGGTGTGCCTGGGTTTTTTTGTGAGGTTTTCCTTCCTCGCGGCCCGGACGAAAGTGCCCCCGACAGCCCTCGGCCCCCACGGGGTAACGAGTTGCCCGGCGACCCGCCAGTCAGCGACGGCTGACTATGGGCGGGCTGAGCCGCGCGAGGTAGTTTTTAAAGAGGGTTCCGCCTCGCAGTCCAGGTAAACTGGACCCCCGTCCCGCCGGTAGTCCGTTGCGGATTACGGTGTGCTTCGTGAACACATCCTTGCGCCGCTATGCTAGTCATAGCAGTGCAAGGAGCGACACTGGCAGAGTTTAGCCGTCGGCTAGCAATCCCCGAAGGAAATTACTAACCGCCATTGCCCGGGATGCACCAGGACAGGATGCTATTACTTACATCCGATCGTAACCGAATGTAACCAATAACATCCCGTCGCTCTAAGAGGTGACTCCGCTGCATAACCCTTTTTTTTTAAGGAGGAAATGCGACTGCAGAAAACCTCCTGGGTTGCCACACGCGCAGAAGGCTGCGCTAGCCGTCGGAACGGCCGGCCGCTGGGCCCTAGTATCCGGGAGACGAATCTCGACCACTAGGGCCAGGGAGGGTTGGGCCATCTGCCCCCGCACCGACAGTCTCCATCGGCTCCTCCCTACGTCTATCCCCCGTTCCTCGGCGCGAGCGCACCATTGGGGCTCTCGGGGGTCTCTCACGTGCGATCTTCGGCCGGGGACAGTCCTTCGTGCCAAAACGATGGTCTGCCTTCCGGCCCGCCGCTGCACAGAGGCAACAGCGATAGGGATCCATGCAACCCGTTGCTTTGTGGCCGGGCTCGCCGCATCAGATACAGATATGAGATCTGTCTTCAGCGGCCTTACAGATTGCCCGGCCGTGGCCCTCGCCGAGGCACCTGGAGCACCTCAAGGCCCTAGGTGGGAGGAGCTGTACTCGGACAGAGAGCCAGCCGACCCGCACCCGCTTCTCCCTTGCCAGTTTCCTGGCCGCCTCTACGGGGCACTTCACTACCACGAAGCCACCCATACTACTGACCCCGGTCTCCCTACCTTGACTTTGGCCATATCGCAAGAGCCTTGTTCGGCGATGGCCTGCGCGACCTCTTCTGGAGTGGTTTCATCACTCAGCCCCATAAGGCGCAGATCTGCGCACTAAGTGGGGCATGATACTTTGACGGCGCCGGGGGGGAAGACGGAGACAAGCACTTCCGTAAGAGCGTCAGCCTTTACTCGAACCTCCCCGGACGGGCTGTCCTTGAGCGCCCTGACCTCGAAGACGCGGTTTTGCGTCATACGCGATGGCCGCATCTTGAGGCGATCAATTAAGCCCGTTTCGGCGATCCATGAGGGGCCGATATCGGCCTTCGCCTCTCTTAAAAGGGCCGTCAGGTTTTGGCCTGCAGCCTTGGCCTCAGGGGTGAGCTCCAGTACCACCGCCGCAGATTTTGGCAGTCGGAGTCTTGGAGCTCTCTTCTTCTTGGCCTTGGTGGCGGCAGAAGGGTCGCTGGTGGAGGCCGAGGTAGGCCCTTTCCTGGTGTTTTTGACCGTAGAGGCGGCCGTGCGTCCATTAGCGGGGGCTGATGGAGCGGGTTGGGCTTTCGCCTTTCCGCGCTTGCGCCCGCGTTTTACCACCTCCGACCAGGGTTCCGTCGGAGGAGGTGCGTCAGTCCGGGTGCCAGGGGGGCTCTATAACTAGAGCCCTTCCCGACTCCTTTCCCCTTTGGCGTCTTGAATGGAGCGCGACTTGTTCCCGGCACAGCTGGCGCGGAGGTCACGCCCCCAGTATCCGCTCGTAGAGGTGGGCGGGTGGGTTGTGCTGAAGGGAGCAGGCGTGTAATCGCCTCCAGTTTGGCATCCACCATGGTGCCCACTTCCAACATCACGCTGCGCGCGAAGGCCTGGAATTTCGCGTCTTCGCCAGGAAGCTCTGGCGGGACGCTGAGCTGGTGAGACGTCGTTGGACCGTCAGTCTGCATGGCCGCTCTCGGAGCACGAGGCGGCCGGGGCTCTGGCAGACTGTCTGTCTAGACGCTCATGAATTTGACGCTCGTCGTAAGACGTCTCTCCCCTCGTTCCAGCCATGACATATCCCTTAGCAGGGCGTATAGAGCTCGTCACTTAGTTGGAGGTTCAGCGCTTCAAGGTTTGTTACCTTCCCTTGAAGGCTTTTATTCTCGGCCTCCAACGAGGCACTGACTTTGGCGTGACCTTTGGTAAAGCTCTACAGAGTCACCATTCGTCCTCTTAGTTTGTGGAGCTCTTTCTCCAGGCTCTCGGTATTGTCGCTGGCAGAGATGTTGCGCAGCTCTTCTACGGACATACTAATGATTTCAGCCGCTCCTTCCAAGATATCGGCGATTTCCGTTCCATGGAGCAGACTTCTGTTGGTCAGGTCGTGTAATTTTGCGACGGCGCTCTGAACCTTGTTCGCTAGATCGGCTGCCAGCGCTTGCTGGACAAAGTCAACCTGCGGAGCGTCGTCGTTTTCCCAGTTATCGCCCATGATCGGCCTGGATGGGCCGGGAGTTGGGTCGCAGGAAGCCGGCTTCCGTTTCGGTTCAGAGATGGCTTGTCTAAACCGGCCTCGACCCGACGCCAGTTTGGCGACTTTAGGGAGGCCCGACAAGTATTCTCTGACTCCTTGGCTCGAGGTGCGCTGAGGCGCACTTGTCTCTCTATCAATTGTGTCTCGCGAACGCGAGACGACTCGCGAACGCAAGGCGGCTCGCGAGCGCGAGGTGTCATTTACGGTGATTGCGCGTGAGCGCGAGATATCCACATAGGGTAGTGTGAGTTGGCTAGATGCCGCGTCACTTTTCACAGCCGAGCAGAGGTCAACCAAGTCTTCCTCATCCCCCCCAAAATTCCCATAATTATTCAGATCCATATAGTACCTACGAGTCGGGGAGATATAAACGGTCCATCTGGGCAGAGATCCCGCGATACCCAGATAACCCTACTTACACCTGAGAGGTCGGGCTCCCCCTAGGGTGGCCGCTAGCCGGTTGATCCCACTACGCCAACCACTCCGCCTTGCTCCGCGCAAGGTCAGAGACCCCGTCGCCGCGCGAGGCCCCGTAGGGCGCCCCAACGACGGGAGTTGAAGGATTTTTAGGAATATTCGGGGTTAAGGGCTGAAGGGGCACAGTACGGTGATGAGTCCTGGGATGCTAAGCGACCGCGACAGTGTTGACAAGGGAGGGGCAGAACCTCTATAACCATGTCAACATCGAAGAAGCCGCGCACATCCCATTTCCCACACCGCACTCCGCCGCAACAGACCTAGCCCCCAAACACTCCCATTAGGGTTTACTCCCCGCAGCCCTGGCAAGCAGGGCCCCCGCCCCGCCCTAAAAAGCGCAGAACAGTATGGTGCAAGGAAATCGACCGGTATGTTACGAGACTCCAGAACTAGGGGAAAGTTTTATTGAGTTTACCATCCTCGCGGCCCCAAAAGGCCCCCGGCCCCGATTGGGGTAACGATGTACAGGGGTTTTTAGAGAGGTTTTCCTTCTTCGCGGTCCGGACAAAAGCCCCGCAACCCCCGGCCCGCCCGTGAAAGCGGGTTACGGTATGCCTGGGTTTTTTAGTGAGATTTTCCTTCCTCTCGGCCCCCACGAGGTAAGGAGTTGCCCGGCGACCCGCCAGTCAGCGACGGCTGACTATGGGCGGGCTGAGCCGCGCGTGGTAGTTTTTAAAGAGGGTTCCGCCTCGCAGTCTAGGTAAACTGGACCCCCGTCCCGCCGGTAGCCCGTTGCGGATTACGGTGTGCTTCGTGAACACATCCTTGCGCCGCTATGCTAGTCATAGCACCATAAGGAGCGACACTGGCAGAGTTTAGCCGTCGGCTAGCAATCCCCGAAGGAAATTACTAGCCGCCGTTGCCCGGGATGCACCAGGACAGGATGCTATTTCTTACATCCGATCGTAACCGGATGTAACCAGTAACATCCCGTCGCTCTTGGAGGTGACTCCGCTCATACCCTTTATTTTGGAGGGGGGAAACTACACTGTAGTCAAAACCCCCCTGGGTTGCCTCTTGCGCATACGGCAGCGCTGTCCGGGTTCGGATCCGCAGGTGTTTTGCGTACAGCACGCAACCACTTGGCCGTGGGCTAGAGGGCTGCGTGCTTTCCTCGCCGTTGGTCAATCTTCGGCCGGGGGAAGTTGTTAGAGCCTAAGCGGTGATCCGCGGACCGGCCCGCCGCTGCGCAGAGGATGCAGCGCATGGGAGCTGCACAACCTGCAGCTTTGTGGCCGGGCTCGCCGCAGCGGATGCAGATTCCACTGCGATCCTCCGCGGATTTGCAGAGAGCTCGGCCATGATTCTCCCCGAGGCAGCGGGAGCATATCAAGGGTCTCGGAGTTAAGAGTTAGACTCTCACCGAGACCCAGCTCACTATCAGCCTCTTGTGGCTGGCCAGGGTCTTGGCCGCCATCACCGGGCAGCGGACTACGACAGTACCGCCTGCGCTGTCGTTCGAGATCCGGCCTACTTTAACGTGACAGTTCTCGCAGCCACCTTGTTCCGCGACGGCTGCCAAGATGTCCTCGGGCGTCGCTGTTTCGTCTAGGCCCGCCAGGCGAATGTCTGCCGACTTGACGGGCCGTGTCACTTTTATGCTTCCGGGCGGAAATGAGGAGAGTAAGTAAGGTATCCGCGAAGGCGTCCGCTCGCTCACTGGCTTCGCCCGGAGGATTGTCCTTTACGGCTCTAATCTCCATGATCCGATTTCCGGTCATGCGAGAAGGCCGAAATTTAGCGCTTCGCGTCCCTCAGGAGCTCGTGCAGCTTAAGGCCCTGGGCCTCAGCCTCTGGCAACAGCTCCAGTACGACGGCCGCCGATTTGGGCGGGGGAAGTCTGGGAGTCTTCTTTTTAGGCTTCGCTTTTTGGGCGGCCTTCTGCTGGGGTTGTGCCTTGCCAGGCTTGCCTTTCGACTGTGCTTGAGGTCTAGTCTGGGCGGGCGGGGCGGCCGGGGCCTGGGACTCCTTCCCTTTGCCGCGCTTCCGTCCACGTTTTGCCACCTCCGACCAGGTGTTAGCTGGGGGGTGGTAGTCTTATTTTCTGGGGGTCGGGGTGCCGGGTTGAGGTGATTGCTCGCACCTTTACCCATCCCTTTTCCCTTCCACGGTTTAGGTGCGTTGGTAGGGTCGGCCATAAACACCGACAGCCGTCGCACCTTGACCCGTTTTAGCTCCTAGGCGAGGCCGCACGCGTTTGGCTGGTAGGAGACGGCCATCTATTTCTAGGCCTTCGAGCCGCGCGTTTACGAGGTCTCCTACTTGGGAGATGACGGCCGCTATCAGGCGATCAATGTCACTCGTGGAGGACTGGATCTCCATGGTGGTGTTAAGGGCCTCAGCAGGTCGTGCCTCTGGTTGCAAGTCAATTTGGACCGACTGGTGGTTTTGTTGGGGCCTCAGGGGCTCATTGCTCATAGCGCGCTTGCGTGATTGCTGGGCAGCTGTGAGGTCGTGGAGAAGGTCATTATCCCCTCGCAGCCGGCTTACTTCAGCCTCCGCCTTATTGACCCTATTGGTCAGTGTAAAGTTGTGTGTTTCGGACCGCAAATATTGTAATAGTGAATCATTCGGAACGCTAGGATGACAGATGTCAGTAATAAAGTGATTGCTCTTGTTCGCGGTTAAATCCGGTGGTTTTATTTATATAACCAAGATCCCCTACAATTCTGGCGACAATTGTGAAGAATCCACGAAATAAAAGTGCACGACACGGAACTGGACGGAACTGGACAATACAAGCATCGTTAGTAGTGCGTCGTACTGATGGCACATTTGGAGCACATGGCCGGCGTCGGTGACATAGGTCCACCTTTCGACCCATTTAGTGAGCCAACAACGGCTGCAGGGCGATGGAAGGCATGGATGCATAACTTCCAATACTACATCGATGGTCAGGTAGGCCTGGGCGACATTCAAAAAGTGGCGAGGTTACTTCACCACGCGGGCACAGAGGTGCAAGAAATCTACGAAACAATCAAAGATGAAGCAGCAAAAGGCGCCAACCAATACGAAAAATGTGTAAACCAGCTAAATAACTTACTTCGAGCCATCAGTGAATACAGCATACGAACGACAAAAATTCAGAAATATGGAAATGAAACTTGGGGAAACATATGCACAATTTGTACTACAGTTAAAGGTACAAGCACGTTATTGTAACTTCTCATCAACAGAGAAAGCTATTAGAGATCAGGTAATAGAAAAATGTCAAAATATAGAACTGAAACGTGAGTTGTTAAAAAAGGGATCAGACCTTACGCTGAATAAAATGCTGGAGATTGTTAATTGAAAATGTATCCACAGCATTACTTAAGTTGTCTATGAATGATGTGATGTAAAAAAAAGTAAAAAATAAAAATCTATGCTCTCTTCCGTTCCCACCAATGATGGCGTTTCATTTTGTCTCCCGAATTATTTTATTAGGAAATAGCTCTAACTGTAAAAACACAAGATAAAGTCATTAGGTTATGGGCCCAGACGCCCTTTAGGCTGTAGAATAATAATTAGGCAAAAGTTGAAGTTTTTTTCGCGGATTATTTCGGATTTACTTGTAAGGGTGTTTGCACGCCGTGACGCCAGGGACGTTCGCCGGTATCTCTTTCCAGCCTTGTTTCTTTCAGACAATACAATGGCAAATATGAATCCACTGAGCACAATAGACCGTCTAGCAGGTCGGGAAAACTACAACACTTGGAAATTTGCCGTGCAAACATATTTGCAACACGAGGAACTGTGGGAATTCGTTGAATACGAAGGCGACGTTCCCTCGGATATCAAAAAGGACATTAAAGCTAAGTCGAAAATCATACTGTTGGTGGACCCCGTTAACTATGTACACTTACAAGAGGCCACCACGGCCAAACAGGTATGGTTAAGTCTTCAAAAGGCTTTCGACGACTCCGGGCTGACTAGAAAGGTGGGTCTTTTGCGAGATCTTATTACAACTAACCTTGACAATTGTAATAATGTGGAAGAGTATGTTAACAAGGTTATGTCGACTGCACACAAACTTCGAAATATCGGTTTTGCCGTGGATGATGAATGGCTGGGAACGCTGCTTCTCGCAGGTTTACCAGATACCTACAAACCGATGATAATGGCAATTGAAAGTTCGGGTGTGAAAATTAGTGCAGACAGTATTAAAACTAAAATTCTGCAAGATGTGAAGGGCACTGAATCATCAGCTTTTTATACAAATTTTCAAAAAAAATACAGTAATAATTCTCAGAATAAGTTCAAGAAGGGGCCCCGTTGTTTCACATGTAATAAATATGGTCATTTGAGAGCGCAGTGTCGCAGTAATAAAAAGAAGGAAAATAAAACAGACAATAGTGTTAATAATGAAACTGTTTTTACAGCCGCATTCTCCGCTTCATCAGGTGCTGCTCAGGACTGCTGGTACATTGATTCCGGAGCAAGTATGTACATGTCCAACAACTCCGACTGGATGTATGACTTCAAGCCAGCCTCCATCACTAGTATCAAGGTGGCTGACAACAAGCGGCTCGATGTAAAAGGATGTGGAACAGTAAATATTAAAATAACAAAAAGTGGTGAGACAACGGAATTGATACAGGTTAGAAATGTTCTGTTTGTACCTGACCTAGCTACAAACCTATTGTCTGTTAGTCAGATGACCCAGCTTGGATGCCAATTAAGTTTTTCAAAAGAAAGTTGTAATGTTTACAAAGATGGAAAATTAGTTATGACTGCAAAATGTCAAAACAGTATGTATGTTGTGAATGATTATGCATATGCTATGTATACGAGTACTTATTTATGGCATCAACGCTTGGCACATTTAAACTTCTCTGACCTAAATAAGTTGAATGATTCTACACTTGGAGTGAAATTGCCAGAAAGTTCCAAAAAGGAAAATGTTGTTTGCGTTACTTGCTTAGAAGGAAAACAGGCTAGACAACCGTTTAAAAATAAAGGCACAAGGGCTACTGAACCACTGGGGCTGATTCACTCGGATATATGTGGGCCCATGGAAAATAAGTCTCTCGGGGGTGCCAAGTACTTCATCACGTTTATTGATGATTACTCGCGTAAAGTATTTGTCTACTTTCTGGAATATAAATCTCAAGCTTTAGATAAGTTTAAACATTTCAAGTCACTTGTGGAAAATCAATTGATCTCAAAGATAAAAATAATAAGGACAGA
Organism: Anania hortulata; assembly: GCA_963576865.1. NCBI lineage: Eukaryota > Metazoa > Arthropoda > Insecta > Lepidoptera > Crambidae > Anania > Anania hortulata. Next base: position 3,845,517 of record OY756402.1, on the reverse strand, counting down.
TAATGGAAAAGAATATGTAAACAAAGATTTTGAAACTTTCATCAGTAATAATGGTATTCTGCACCAAACTAGTAATCCATACACACCGGAACAAAACAGCTTGGCAGAAAGAATGAACCGAACATTAGTAGAGCGAGCTACGTGTATGTTGTTTAATTCCAGGCTTGAGAAGATGTTTTGGGCAGAAGCTATTTCTACTGCAGCCTATGTTACAAACAGAGCACCAACAAAAGCTCTCAGCTTCAAAACTCCTGAAGAATTGTGGACCGGAAATAAGCCAGACGTCAGCAACATGAAGGTGTTTGGATGCAAGGCAATGGTTCATGTACCTAAGGAAAAAAGGAGGAAATGGGACAGCAAATCAAAGAATCTCATCTTTGTTGGCTACTGTGATCAAACTAAGGGCTATAGACTGTATGATGAAAGCTGTAAACAAATAATAAAGAGCAGAAATGTTGTTTTCCTAGAAGAAGAAATAAATAAAAATTATATTATTGTCCCATTATCTGAGAGCAAGAAAATTAATGATACAAACGAAAATGAAGAAGAAAATGAAACTACTAATGAAATTATTTTCACAGAAGACCATTGCGCAGGTAACACAAGTTCAGATACTTATGAAAGTGTTGAAACAGTTGTGGAAAATGAGTGATCAATTATTAAATTTGAGTGATGAAGACTATGTACCAGAAGTGACAGTGAGTCCACCTACTGGATGTTCAATGACATTAAGACCTAGAATAAAAAAAAACATGCCAGAAACGACCTACCTATGTCAAGAAGTGCACTGTGTCTCATCCTCGGAAGATCCACAAAATGAAACTGAAGCAATGGCCTCTACGAACTCAGCTAAGTGGAAACAAGCAATGAAAAGTGAATATGACTCCTTAATAGAAAACAACACTTGGACGTTGTCAAATCTACCAGAAGGTAAAAAAGCAATACCATGTAAGTGGGTTTTTAAAACCAAGACTGATGCTGATGGCAACATTGTGAAGTACAAGGCAAGGCTTGTAATAAAAGGTTTTAAACAGCGTCATGGTATTGATTATGAAAATGTTTTTGCACCAGTGGCTCGCCATTCATCGATCAGACTATTGATTGCCTTAGCTGTGAAACATAAAATGAAATTGGAGCAGATGGATGTTGTCACTGCCTTCCTTCAAGGTGACATTGACTGTGAGTTATACATGACGCAACCTCCATTATACAGCAATGAAAAAAATGAAGTATGCAAGTTAAACAAGTCCATCTATGGACTCAAACAAGCTAGTAGAACATGGAATATAAAATTGGACAGTGTGCTGAACCATATAGGTCTACATAAGTCAAATGTGGATCCGTGTATTTACTACAATATTAATGAAGAAAATATTTTTATGATCGCCCTGTATGTTGACGATTTACTTTTGTTATATACTTCTGAAAGTTATGCTAAGAAAATAGAAGAAAATTTACATCGGCACTTCAAAATGCAAGAGCTTGGTATAGCGAATTACTACATAGGACTACGAATAACATATAACAATCAAGAAATAGGTATTGATCAGACAAAATACATACAACAAGTATTGGAACGCTTTGGTATGCAGGACAGTAAGCCAGTTATGACACCAATGGAACCTGGAATATCATTAACATGTACTGGTGAAAGTATCATAAATGATATACCTTATCAGGAAGTAATTGGCTGTTTGCTCTATTTAGCTCAAGGTACGCGTCCAGATATTGCATATGCTGTGAACACATTGAGTAGATACAATAACAAAGCTGAGCTACAGCATTGGCAAGCAGTGAAAAGACTCCTTCGGTATCTGAATGGCACAAAAAAAGCAAGATTAATATTCAAACCTAATGAAGAACCTATAATAGGATATTGTGATGCAGATTGGGCATCGAACGCTGAAGATCGTCGGTCATGCTCTGGATATGTCTTCCTTTTTCAGGGATGTGCTATATCCTGGAGATCGAAGAGACAGCAAACAGTGGCAGTGTCAACAACAGAGGCTGAATACATGGCCCTGTCAGCAGCCACCCAAGAAGCTATATGGTTAAGGCAACTTTACACTGAACTATGGCCTATGGAGAAGGCCATACTTACAAAAATATTATGTGATAATCAAAGTGCAATTAAACTTTCAATTTCAGAAAGCTTTCAGGACCGCAGTAAACATATTGATGTGCGTCACCACTTCCTACGCAATAAAGTGGCCTGTGGAGACATTAGTATCCAGTATATTGGGACAAACATGATGGCTGCCGACTCGCTGACCAAGGCAACTCCCAGGAAGAAACATGAGTATTGTGCAATGAAAATGGGACTACATTTTGGGGAGGATGTTAATTGAAAATGTATCCACAGCATTACTTAAGTTGTCTATGAATGATGTGATGTAAAAAAAAGTAAAAAATAAAAATCTATGCTCTCTTCCGTTCCCACCAATGATGGCGTTTCATTTTGTCTCCCGAATTATTTTATTAAGAAATAGCTCTAACTGTAAAAACACAAGATAAAGTCATTAGAGATAGCCAGATTATTTGAAATGGAGACTAGAATGTTTACTGTGAAAGAGACATATGAACAAAAAGATTTTACAATAAACAGAGCAGAGGCGTGACGTTTCTACATGCTTCAGATGTGGACGACGTGGTCATTTAGCTAAGGACAAGGAATGTCCAGCAATTGACATAAAATGTGATAAATGCGGAATAAGAGGACATTTTGCTAAGTGTTGCAAGACAAAGCAAGTGAAAAACATCAACAATGACAAAAAGAAAAGGAAGAAAAGATATGTGAAGTATATTATCGAAGAGGACAGTGATTCCGAAGGAAGTATCAGTGACTCTGGCAGTGATGCCACTGCGCTTGAGAGCCTAAATCAGGTGAACACGGTGTTTGAGGTAAGCAAGGGCCTTATAAGTTCTACATATGACCTTCTTGTTGACAATAAGATGACATGTAAATTTATCATAGATTCTGGAGCATCTATTACTGTAATTGATAAGATTTTGTTCAAGAAAATGTTAAATTGTGGTGTTTCATTAAAGAAAATTTGTTGTTCTGAATATCAAAAATGTTTTTCTTATGGGGGAAAAGAAATTGCACAGTTGGGAATATTTTATGTGAACTTACACTCGCCTGTAAATAATGTTAAGCTAAAATCTAAAATATTAGTTTACAATGGTCATGGACCAGCTTTGCTTGGTAGAGAGGATTCAATTCAGCTTGGATTATTGAGGTTAGGACCTGATTTACCTAATATAAACTTGGCTAGTAACAATATCATGACAAAAAATGTTGTGTTGACAGAATTCCCAATGTTGTTTAATGGTGTAGGCAAACTTAAAGATTTTAAATTAAAAATTCCTATTGATTCTAATGTTAAATTAATAGCTCAGCCTGTAAGAAGACAACCATTTGGTGTAAGAGGCATAGAGGAAAAATTAATTAAAGAATTACTTGACAATTACATTATCGAACCTGTAACAGGACCGACACCCTGCGTCTCACCATCCCATATTGTACAGAAGAAGGAGAAAGGGCAATATCGACTGGTCGTAGATATGAGAAAAGCTAACGAGGCACTACAAAGGGAACGAGTGCCATTGCCAACATTTGAGGAACTTTTTGTGGATCTCAATGGATGTAAGTATTTTTCGACAATTGACATCAAATGGGGTTACCACCAATTGGAACTTGATGAGACTTCGCGTAAGATAACAGTGTTTAGCTCGAGCCTTGGGCTTTTCCGTTACAAGAGATTATTCTTTGGTATAAGATGTGCTTCTGAAATGTTTCAGAGAATAATAGCTCAGTTGCTTCAAGACATAAAAGGTGTTGCAAACAGCCAAGATGATATTAGAATCGGTGGGCGTACCAGAGAAGAACATGACTACAGACTAAGGAAGGTATTATTAAAACTTAGTGAGAGCGGCCTGACATTAAACGAAAAAAAGTGCTCATTTGGTGTAACTAACTCACTTGGTGTACCTTTCTGGGACACCACCTCTCTGAAACAGGTATAAGACCTACTAGTACATCACAGCAGGTTGTACAAGAATTTAGAGCGCCACAGAATAAGGCAGAGGTAAGAAGATTTCTTGGTTTAGTGAATTTTTCTGCTCGGTTTATACCAAATTTTAGCACCCTGACAGAGCCGTTACGACAACTAACAAAGAAAGATGATGATTTTGCATGGAACTCACAGCACTAGGAAGCATTTGACAAGCTAAAGACTTTAATCGGAAGAGCACCAGCCCTAAGCTATTTTGACAAAAATGCTGAGACTACTTTGGTAACTGATGCAAGTCCAGTTGGTATCGCTGGAGTCCTTATACAACATCAAACTTTAAATAATCAGATTCAACCAGTTGTAATAAAGTACATCAGTAAAGCATTATCTTCTACAGAACAAAGGTACTCACAAACAGAGAAAGAAGCCCTCGCCATACTATGGGCATGTGAAAACTTGTATATGTATCTAATTGGGAAGCAATTTAACATTATATCTGATCATAAACCCCTTGAGATTATTTACTCATCAAATTCTAAACCGAGTGCGAGGATCCAGCGATGGGTGCTGAGACTGCAGCCATATACATTTAAAGTCATATACAAGCCTGGTAAAAACAACATTGCTGACCCAGTATCAAGGCTGTTAGACACAAAAAAAACGACCCAAAGGACTGAGGACAATGAGGATAATCTGTTAATAGCTGTCGTCGAAACAATTATTGATGCAGTTACGATTAAAGAAGTACAGGAAGCTACATTAAATGACCTGGAGCTAAAAGACCTATCACAGGCAATAGAAAAAGATATTTGGAGTAAGGACTTGTGGAAATATGAGCTAATCAAATTGGAACTCTGTGTTGTCAATAACGTCATACTAAGAGGTACCAGAATCATAATACCGCGCAAGTTAGTGCCAAAAATACTGGAACTAGGACATGAAGGACATCTCTCGGTAAATACTATGAAAGTAAAACTCAGATCAAAGGTATGGTGGAAGGGAATGGATAAGGATATAGAATACTGGGTGGATACATGTGAAGGATGCAGGTTAGTTAGACAAAACACTCACCCAGAACCTATAGTAACAACAAATTTACCAAAAAAGGTGTGGGAACTTGTGGCAATTGATTATCTAGGACCCCTACCATCACCTATTATTTGTTGTGGATTACTACAGCAGGTATTTTGAAGTTGAAATACTAACAAACCAAACAGCCGAAAGTACGATTAAAACTCTGGAGAAAATAATAGCAAGAGAAGGAGTAATGGATGTAATTGTTTGTGATAATGGGCCCGCATTTGGAGATGTAAGATTTAAGAAATTTCTAAAGACACAGGGAATACGACTAAGACACACAACACCCATAAGGCCACAAGCAAATGGAGAAGTTTTTTTTTATTTTTTTTTATATCAATTTTCCTCGTGATCTGTCCTAGGACATTTAACGATGTGTTATGAAGGTGGTATGGTCTTGTATGGTATAAGTCCATTGACTTATCCATGTCTATTGTCTGTTATTTTTTTAGTTAGTGTCCTGCTGGGGACGTCTTCTCTTTAATCTGTGAAATGCTGTTTTGGTCGTTATCAAGTCTGACGCCAGAGGATTTGGGTGATTTGTTAATCGTTTTGTATATCGGTTCACAACTTTGCCGATCCCTTGGTTAACTGTTGGAATCCCAAGGTCATGGTGTAGTTGGTCGTTTGTTATATACCAAGGAGCATCAACAATCATGCGCAAGGTCTTCGACTGGAAACGTTGGAGGATTGCCAAGTTGGATTTGGACGCTGATCCCCATATTTGAATGCCATATGTCCAGATTGGCTTGATAATACACTTGTAGATGCGTAGTTTGTTCTCAAGCGAAAGGCCAGATTTTCTGTTCATCAGCCAGTACAGTTGTCTTTGTTGGAGGCCCAGGGCCTTCCGTTTGGTGAATATGTGCTTTTGCCATGTTAATCGTCGGTCCAAGTGCACTCCCAAGTAACGCACGTTCTCTTCTTGAGGAAGGTGGACGCCATTTAAAGTGACAGGTGGGCAGGTGTTGTGTCTTAAGGTAAATGAGACATGAGTGGACTTCGTTTCATTAGCCTTAATGCGCCAGTCTTTTAGCCAGGTTGATATTTTATCTAGACCTTCTTGAAGCATCGAGGATGCCGCTGCGGCGTCGTTGTGGACTGCTAATACAGCAGTGTCATCGGCGAAAGTTCCAACCAAAACATCACGCGACGACGGCAGGTCAGAAGTGTATAGAAGGTATAGGATCGGGCCCAAAACGCTGCCTTGTGGAACTCCTGCTTGGATTTTTTTGATGGCTGTTCTGTCGTCTCCATGCTTTACATAGAAGTGTCTATCGGAGAGATAAGAAGAAAATTTATAGGGAGGGCATTTTTAAGTTTGCAGAGTAGTCCGTCGTGCCAAACGCGATCAAAAGCCTGAGATATGTCCAAAAAAGCAGCGGAGCAATATTTTTTGTTTTCAAAAGTATAGTTGATTTTGTCAACTAGTCTGTGCACTTGCTCAATGGTACCATGGCCACGACGAAAACCAAACTGGTGGTCCGGAATAAAGTTTTCTTTTGCTACAACCACCATGAGTCTTCTGAGAAATAGGCTCTCAAGAACCTTTGATGGGACAGGTAATAGACTGATTGGGCGATATGATTTCACATCCTCCTGGTTCTTTCCTGGCTTCGGAGTCATAATGATCTCGGCGACCTTCCATTGTGGGGGAGTGTACCCTCTCAATAAAATGGCGTTGTATATTTGGGTAAGGTAGGTTATGCCCGATTCGGGGAGCTCTTTCATGATCTTTGCGGGTGATAAGATCATAGCCTGGGGCTTTGTTATTGTCAAGTTTCCTAATAACCGATTTCACTTCATCCTTCAAAAACTTCTTAATCGGAATATCGAGCTGGTAAATACCACTAAGCGTTTCTGAGACATTTTGGATCCTGCTGGATCCGCTGTCTGGATTTGGCGTAAAAACATTGGTTAGATGTCTGGCGAACTCTTCAGCTTTTTCGTGATCGCTCTTTGCCCAAGAGTTGTCTTCACGGTGTATTGGAGACTGGAATGAGATCGGTCTTTTCAAGTTCTTCGTAGCTCTCCAGAGGGAGTAGTTAGTTGCAGCAGAGGTGTCCAGATTTGCCAGATAATTGCCAACGCTTTGGTTTTTCTCGGAATTCAACAATATTTTGAGGTCAGAGGCCAACTTGTTGTACAAAGTTTTGTCCCTAGGAAACTTAGTTTTCTGCCATTTTTTTCTGGCCTTTCGTTTCAGTCGAACTAACTCCCTTACTTGTTTTGAGGACAATAATATATCAGCTTTATTTGGTTCAGGAGTGGCTGTCCATGCAGACTTCTGGATAGTAGAATTAAATAGCTCGACAGCCCAAGTCAAGTCTTCGTCTGACTTCAGAGGAATTTTAGGGTCCAAAGACTCCTTAACCAATTCCCGAAAAAAGTCCCAATCTGTATTCTTGCTGTGCAGCTTACAGGGTAAATCCTTTTTGATAAAATCTCTACTTAGATTAATAAGAACTGGTGTATGGTCTGAGGACAAATCGAAGTTCGACCTACAAGAAATCTGCGATCTGGGCAATCCCTTCACCACACAGAAGTCCACCAGGTCTGGGGCTCTTCTTAGGACTAGTTGGCCAGTAAGTCGGTTCTCCAGTAGAAGCAACGTCCAATTGTAGACTTTGTACAGCGAGTAAAAGCTCTCGACCCTTGGTAGTGGTAACTCGCGAACCCCAATTTAAGTGCTTTGCGTTGTAGTCCCCACCGGCCAGAAATCTCTGGCCAAGTGAGTTAAAATAAGCTACGTATGAGTCTTTTTTTATTTTGTGTTTAGGCGGACTATAGAGTGCACTAACGGTAAGGTTACCACGGTTGTCTTCAAGAACTATGTTAGTTGCCTGGATATGGAGCGTACAATAATGAGTCGATTCATGATGTTTTATGTTATCTTTAATTAGGATAGCTGACCCACCGTGAGCAGTGCCATCGGGGTGATTGGAGTGATACATTTTGTAACTGGGAATAATAAAGTAGCTCTTTCCGGTGAAGTGGGTTTCACTTAGCAATAATACATCAATGTCATAAGTTTTCAAAAATACTTTGAGTTCCAAAATATGGTGTGGCAGCCCATTGGCATTCCATAAGGCTATATTCAATGACTCGAATTTTGCAATTTCGACATGAGTTGGATTAGTAAGGCATTCATTGATGATATTTGCTGTGCAAGTTGAGTGAGGATTTCTAGTATTTGGTGGTTCTGGAGGTTCAGGTCTGTGTTGTTGGGGTTTTCTTTTGGTTGGTTTGTTTGTACTGTGTCTTTCCTTTTCGATAGTAAAGCTTGTTTATAAATTTGTTGGTTTTGGGGTTCGAGCTCGTTGAGAGGCTTCTGTGGTAGGCTGGCTACGTTTCCACTTGCTTCCTGTACGATTTTAATTCTCTGGCGAAGAGGAGGATATTTAGAGTTCTGAATTTCTTTGTACACTGAACATCCTTTGTAGTTTGCAGGATGATTACCCTCACAGAGTACACATTTCACCGAGTCAGACCTTTCCTTGCGTTCACAGTTTGACGATAAGTGGTCGCCAGCGCATTTGATGCACTTCGGCCTCCTATGGCAGTATTTCTTTGTGTGACCATATTGCTGACAGTTTGCACAGTATTGCACACTGAGGAATTTCTCTCTTAGGTCTTGGTGGTTCGAAAACGACTCTGCAGTGTTGGATTGTTTTTATGGAGTAAATTTGCTTATTGTTAACCCCAGGTGCAATTTCGACGAAAAATATTGGAAGGGGTCTTTTTGTGCTCCTCTGCTTAACGTTCCAGATATTAGTAACCAAATTCGTCTAGTTCTTTTTTTATTGCTTCCATGTCAGATGAAGGGTGAATGTTTTTAAGGACCACTTTAAAATTTCTTTCCTGCTTAGGTTTGTAAGTGTGGAATTCTGTGTCTCTTTGTTGTAATCCTTTTACTATTAGTGAGTACAACTGTGGTTTTCGGTTGAATACGCACTTGATCATTGCGTAAAATCTTTATATCGTATTCACCTTTGGTTATTTCATTTAGCAAGCCCAATAATGGTTGAATATTGCTCACTTTGTCCATGAAAATGGGGGGAGGTCTGGGGGTTGCCTTTTCTGTATTGGAGACTTCTTGGACATCTTTAGGGTCGATGCCAAGTCCGGCGAAACTGTTTGACGTAGTGATAGGTTGACTTAGCCAGTAGGAGTTTGGTTTGCACTGTTTTTGTATTCCTCCTGCGTCCGGGCTTTCACGCTGTCTTTTTCTTTCTGATACTTCAGTCCACTGTGATGGGGTGCACCTTGCTTCAGGGTTTTGGGAGATATTTTCCTGAGAGAATATATTTGTGTCTTCACAATCCTTTTGAGTTGGTTCGTTTGAGGAATTGTCCAAAGACAATTGCAAAGCTGTCAAGTCTGAGCTGGATTTACCACCCAATGAAGAGCTTCTAGGTCTAGTAAACAGACCAGGATGGAATGCTTGTTGAACAAGTTTTTTTTTTCCAGTAGCAGCCACTGATGCAGATGCCTGGTTACCCGCATCTGCATAGTCTTCGGTAACATATTTCACACCATGAAGTCCGGGTACCTCATGGCGCCGGGGGTTAGCCGGGTCGCACGACATATCGCATTCTTTATCGTAAACCATTTTCATATATGAGAGGAGTGGGAGGTTAGAAGCAGGCGTTTCCCAAGCACCTGCCCTCGAACTTTTGGAGGGTATTTAGTCACTCTTGGCTTTCGATAGCCAGTTGGATGGGTTAGTTAACCACCGCCCATTGCTCGGCGTTGAAGAATTTTACGGCTGACCTCCTTCCTAGATGGATTTAGAATAGGTTTCTTCGTTCTCAGGCAACCCTCCTCTTTTCTCATCCGGGCTTGGGACCGGCAACGGCAGAGTTCAACGGCAACGGCAAATGGAGAAGTAAAAAGACAAAATAGGAACGTTCTAAGAAGACTAAAGATTGCACAAGGAATGAAATTGGATTGGAAAAAAGAACTTTTGACATACCTATTTGCATATCGCACTACTCCACATTCAAGTACAGGAGTGCCTCCAGGAAATGTGTTTAGAGGAAGAATTATCAAAACAAAAATACCGGAAACGACTATAGATTATTATCTTCATGATGAAAAAATACGCGATAGGGATAGATACAAGAAGGATTGTTTTAAGCAATATGCAGATAATCGACGACATGCTAAGATATCAGATATCATTCCAGGTGACAGAGTTCTAGTAAGGCAAAGAAAGGAGAACAAATTGAGTACACCATTTTCTCCCATTGAGCACACTGTCGTGTGGAAATCTGGTAATTCTATTGCTGCGCAAACACCAGATGGCAAAATCGTAAGAAGAAACTCGTCTCACTTTCAACCGATAAGAAGTAGAGACATGGGAAGATTCGAAGCAGAAGAAAATGATGTAACCAAGGAAAAGGAAATAAGTCAGGAAGGAAAAGAAAAGGACTGTGAAAAAGAGAAGAGTGGGGTAAATGTCAAAGAAGAAAGACTGGAAAACAGGAACTCAACGACACTGAGGGAGAATAATGACATGACTGACAATACTACCCGGACTAGACCTGACAGACAAAGGCGGATGCCTGCAAAATACAACGATTTTCTTCTAAGCCTCATTATAGTAAATATAGTCCATAAATTGTTAATACCCATATCTTCTGATAAATGCCCTTAGCATTTATTATACAATTTATATTAATTTTTAATTTCTGCTTAACAACTTAACACACAAGTAAGGTTAATTAAGTACTGCTAAATGTATGTAGTTAGAATAGGTTTGGTAAGTTTTTATAAACTACCATGTATGAATATATATTAATAGTAAGTTAAAGAAGTAAAGTTAAAATAAGTTTAATTGGTACCGTTCAATGTAAACAGCTAACTTAGAATAGTTACAAGATATAGCAAGTTTCAATTATCTGCCATGTATGAGTAAAGTATACTATAAATAAATTGTTTAAGTATGTAAGAAGTTAATAACATGTTTTGTTTTATATAGGAAAGAAGGGATTGTAGAGTTGTGTGTTTCGGACCGCAAATATTGTAATAGTGAATGATTCGGAACGCTAGGATGACAGATGTCAGTAATAAAGTGATTGCTATTGTTCGCGGTTAAATCCGGTGGTTTTATTTATTTAACCAAGATCCCCTACAGTCAGGTCGTTATTGGTGGCCCGAAGGCTGGAGGTCTCCTCCAGCTGGGCGATTTTGCCACTGTAGTGTGTCCGGAGCCGAGTGATCTCGTCGGCCATACGGGAAACCTCATCGTTGGAGGTGCAGGTCCGGAGCTCTTCGATAGACTCGCTCACGGACTGTGCAGCCTCTTTGAGGGCCTTTTTGAGAGTGCCTTTGATGTTAGTGCACTTTGTAGCCACATCAAATATGAGCTCGGCATCGCGCTGCACTCTATTTGCGAGGTCATATGACAGCTCATCGTCGTTAACGTCCTGGGTAAGGCGTTGGGAAGTACTGTTTCCCTCCACTGGTTATAGGACTTGACGGCCCTGTCCAACTCCGCATCTTTCGTCAGCTGCTGGACCTTGACCATTGTTGAACGTTCTGCGGAAGTTATGGCTCGCCAAGTAATCGCTCCTCTGCCCGAGGACAGTTTTGCGACTTTTGCAAGGCCGAACGAGAGTTCTTCCTCCTCTCTGCCCGTGCCCCTAGATGTGCTAGGGACGTATTCACTTGGAGTAGAGCCGCGTGAGTCGGGCGACCTGTCTCTGCCAGTAAAGGAAGACATGAATGAAGACAGGTGCATCTCGAACGATCTAATACAAAGGGGCCGCTTGTCGGCAAGTGTTCTCGCCGCTTGCCGACAAGTCGGCTAATTCAAAGAATGTTTGGCACGTGCCAAGTTAAAGATTCACCTGAATTTTAGTATCGAAAATCTAGTTGCACTAACAAGACGTGTGAGATCGATTCGATTTATTCAATTATGCCCTACCGATACTCCAATCATGAGTACCTTGAAATGGTACTCTGTTACAATGAGACCGGCTATAATTTAACCGCGGCCTCAGAAATGTTTGCGGAGAGAAATGGAGGAGTTCTGCCTTCCCGGCGGACTATTTTGAGAGTACTGCAACGCCCATGGACATTCATGTCTGGGGTCGTAAAAGACCTTGTGTATTGACACGATGGCCACGAAATACGGACGGAGGACAATTTAAGACGTTGTATTAAACGCGCCTTCCGTGTGATGCGCCGAGCTCGTAAAGCAGAAGCACTGCAGCGTGTTGGATTGCATGCCTATAGACGTGCTGCAGTGTGTATCGCGCAAAATGGACGCCATGTGCAACATTTATTTAGTGTAAATAGTGCAAATGGTTTGAAACATATCTGATTAATAGAGAACAAACGGTAGTTACCTATGGCAATAACGGTGAAAAGATGCTCTCGTCACCCAAAGTAGTACCTAGAGGCGTGCCACAAGGCTGAATACTAAGCCCTGTCTTATTCACAATTTTCACAGCAGATCTCCCGCAGTGCCTAGATACATGAAGATATCATTTGTACGCTGATGACACACAACTGTACTACTCATTTAAAGCCAAAGATACAGAAAAAGCCATCATAAAAATCAATGATGATCTGAAAAACATTTCGTAACTCTTCTCTTAAAAATGGTCTTATTTTGTACAAGGTTTTTAGTTTGAAAAAAGCGTTTTTTATTTTTCCGTTGACATGGTCAACAAATTTTTGCTCCCCATCCAATAACAATCCCAGATTACGTGCAGATTTTACCTTTTCAAGGACAACATTATTGATTAATATTTCCTTGTGACAATCCGATACCTTTGGAGTGAGTTTCTATCGATTTGTTAATGATCACTGTAATGATAGGAATAGTTTGAGGTAGAGCTTATCGTAGCGTAAGCTTTATCATTTTTATGTTTAAACTATCTTGTCCTGAGGAATCGTTAGTCCGTGTTAACAGTAAGTTATCGTAGATAAAAGTCCGTGATTCAAGCCAGGTAGGTCGCTAAAGAAGGGTATCGATATCCGTTGTTCAAGCCGAGTGGTAATTTATAAAAACTAAAGTATCGCAAAACAAACCAAACACAGGTGCACTCAAGATTCCGAAAACATTTGCGTATGAAATGCGTGTTTTCAAACGAAACGAAAATGATCGCACGTCTGACGTGTATCTATTTTAACGTCTTGTCATCTGTCAACGTTCTTGACGTTTTTTTTTGCATGGCGCAATGCTGATTTGGCCACTGAGAGTACAAAATTGTATTGTTATTTTAAATGAAAACAGATGATTTCACCGTATCCCAGTTCCTTGAGGCTTAAATTAATATGAGGATATTTTAAAATATAAACATTTTCATAATATATTCGAGTTTATGACTAACTTTTGAAATATGTTTATTTTACATTTTCACATTAGTATTAAAAAATAAGTAAAAAGTACAAAATCTAAAAAGTCCTTTTTATTTCGATTTCACAATTCAGAAGTGTCCGTTAATATCTAATGAATGCTAACTATTGCAAAATTAAGAATAAGAATTTTGGTAATTGTCAAATATGTGTTGGTTCTTAGGCGAGTTTTTACAATGTCCTTTACATTTCATCTTATTTACATACTTACATTAAGTGCTGGACGTGACGTCCTTGTTCTTGTACACATTGTCGAGAACGATCAAGGCAATGCCTCCGCACTGCAGTGAGCACCTGCTGTTCACTGGACATCACGTCAAATGCACTTACAATTCGCGCACGTAATTGTTCGACTGTATGAATTGTATGGCCGTCGTTTCCATATACTAGGTCATTAGCCCTACCCCACACATGAAAATCCATTGGCGTTAGATCAGGTGAGCGTGGCGGCCAGCGGATAACGCTACCGCGCCCAATCCATCGCCCCTGGAACGCCTCGTCCAAGTAAGCGCGTACCCGCAGACTTAAGTGCGCAGGCGCGTCTTGTTGGTAGTACATGTACCTACGGTTCCACGCAGGTACATCCAGCAGCAGCTCAGGTAGGTCGCGCTGAAGGAACTATAGATAGAGATAGAGACGTGTCTGCAGTTAGCCGGTCCAAAAAAACGGGTCCTAGCAATTGACCGTTCAACACTCCTGCCCACACATTTGCGCTGAAACGGTGTTGGAAGTGGTCCGGACGAATCACTCGCGGATTGTACTCGCACCAGTAATGCGCATTATGTACATTGAAGAGTCCCTCGCGCGTAAACGTGCACTAATCCGTCCACAGCACGTTGTACGTAGGGTTACGCAGCAGCCAACGACAGAACTCAACCCTCGGTGCGTAGTCTTCCGGCAGCAACTCCTGGACTCGTGTAAAATGGAAGGGATGGTATCCTTCGCTGCGCAGAAGCCGCCACACGTAGAACTGGATTACGCCAAACATACGGGCAGCGTCGACGGTGCCTCTACTGGGTGCTGGTGAAAAAAATCCAGTACGTCTTCTTCAAGCCGCACTGGGTGTCGTGGCCTCCCCAAGTCGAGGCGTGGCTGAAAGCTGCCGCTCTCTCTAAATCGCTGCACAGCTCCAAGAATGGTGCGAATGTTTATGACGCGTCCAAATCTTTCAGCAGTTCTTGTGCCCGCAACATAACTTCACCTGCGTCATGGTAGCACACAGCCATATTCATGTACTGTGTGATGAAAACCGATACGGCATTTTGAAAATTTTCTCACCGACGCGCATAACACTGCGAAATGTTTATATCGAACTGAAGAACCGCTCCCGCGCCGTGTGTTGATCCCAGCTACCGAGGCGGCGGAGGTGGCGGGGGCAGACTGGCAGAGGTGCGGAGCCGGGGTGATGGCGAGGGAGCGGATTTTTTTTCAAATGTGTACCATAAAAACTAAAAAAGATAAATATAAAAATAACAACATCGGCTAATTCATATTGCATAAACTCGTCCTATCTTCAATACGTATAACCATCTGTGATCATCTGTCTTATTCCTTCCCATAGACAGAGCGAGAAAGACTTAACAAACATCAAAGATGGCCAAATTCCATTGATTAAAAAAGTAAAGATACGGCTGACAGAACAATTCACAGTACAATACATGACACACTAACGCCATCTATTAGACTATAATGTCAACTGTTTAACCGCATCACAAATGTAACCTTGTCAGAGCGGCTTATAAAGAGGATCTCAGTAAAAAAAAATATCTTATTTTATATATTACTAGCGACCCGCCCCGGCTTCGCACAGGTGCAATAATGATACAAATAAGGTACCTACCTGCTACTAAACATACTTATAGGCACGCACCGCCGGCCCTCCGGCCGGTACCGCCGCAACCGCTATGTCCCTGCATTTTAAATTTGTAATATCTTCGAAAAAATTTATTTAAATTACACTCTGTAAAGGGCCATGATCTATATTAAATGCACAATGTATTTAAGGTACTTAATTGGATAAGGATTAATGCTGTATTGTTTAAAATCGTTTCGAAAATTAGCCATTATTTGTCGTAAAAAGTAAATGACAAAAAAATTTTATTGTGGGATATCCATAAGAGATAGACATATACCATCGCGGAGTTTTCTGTAGACCTTTACAATGTGTACAATACTCAGTACATTATTTTGATAAATCTCGTAGGGTTCAGCCTGCGTTTGCAATGTAAGCGGAAAAAATGAAATTTTTACGACATCACATTAGCAACCTCAAAAATAACAGTATTTCTCCACTATTTAATGGATGTGATTATACATATAAACCTTTCTCTTTAATCATTATATCTATTAAAAAAAACTGCATCAAAATCCGTTGCGTAATTTTAAATATTTAAGCATACTTAGGGATATAGGGACAGAGAAAGCGATTTTGTTTTATACTATGTAGTGATAATATTTAAAGAATTAACATAGTAAATATGTATAACTTTTTGCTCGCTTGAATAAAAATACGACACCATGTTTCATTTCGCTAAGGATCAGTAGAAAATCTACAGTTAAAAACGTAGTTATTTCTTTGTACTTTACACTTACTACGTTAAAACACACGTTAGTTTGATTTCCTTAAATATAACATAAATTGAATCGAGATATTTTATCATCATAAAACATAATATTTGTATGACATCACCTATAAACATGATAGTGCTCACACACAGTGTAGAACTAATGCACGCCGCTACAAAGTTATATCGGACATTCGTACGGTAAATATGGCGTCGCTTTGTATAATTGACAAGGACGATAAAGAAATATAAAAGTAATGTAAATAATTATCAAATTTACGATTTTACCGGTGTAATGTAATATCTGAATTATTTTTGGTAAACTTTCTGTCGTAATTGACACAATTCTTAAAAGAACATCCAGGCATATTATTTTTTCTTAGGACACCGGCTCCCGATAACAGCTGACCACTGACTACGACACTTCGGCCCTAGGTAGGGTCAGAGTAGGGCCCGGTTATAGGCTACAACTTGTGTCTCAGATCCGGAAGATTCCCGAAGCCGTGGAAAGAGGGAAGGCTTTGCCTTATACCAAAGGAGGGCAAACCTCCGGACTCCCCGTCGTCCTACCGGCCGATAGTCTTGCTCGATGAGGCGGGAAAGCTGTTCGAGAAGATCATAGCGTCCCGTCTCATCGAGCACCTCCGGGGCGTCGGTCCTGACCTGTCGCCTGCCCAGTTTGGGTTTAGAGCTGGGCGGTCGACAAATGACGCGATCTCGGAGCTAAAGGCGTACGCACAAGAGGCTGTCACTGCGGGAAACCGGGTGCTGGCGGTGTCCGTTGACATAGCGAACGCCTTCAACAGCCTCCCATTTTCGACCATCATAGGGGCGCTCCGGTTCCATGGAGTGCCTCTCTATTTGGTGAGGCTGTTGGAGGACTATCTCAACGGGAGGGAGATAGTGTACACGGTTGGGGGGGGGATGCTGGAGCGGAGGGGGATTCGGTGCGGTGTCCCGCAGGGATCGGTCCTAGGACCGACCCTGTGGAACATCGGTTTCGATTTCGTCCTCCGGAACCGGCCTCTCCCCCGCACCCGTGTGCTCTGCTATGCGGACGACACCCTCGTCGTGGCTCAGGGGGGGAGCTTCAGTGAGCTGTGTCACCGCGGAGAGGCAGCCGTATCGGCTGTGATTGATGCTGCTCGACGCCTGGGCCTTGTGGTCGCCCTCGACAAGACAGAGGCCATTGTCTTTCATGGTCCTCGCCAGGGCCCACCACCGGCCGCCCACATCACAGTGGAGGGAATTGCCGTCGGGATTGGGGCCCAGATGAAGTATCTGGGCATCACTCTCGACGGCAGATGGACGTTCGTTGCCCACTTCCAGCGGATGCAACCCCGCCTCGTGAACACAGCAGCGGCCCTAGGCAGACTCCTGCCTAACGTTGGGGGCCCCAGCGTCAGTTGTCGCAAGCTGTACGCTGGGGTACTCAAGAGTATGGCCCTATACGGGGCTCCAGTATGGTACCCACTCAATGGGGACGCGAGGGCTCTACTCCAAAGGCCGCAGCGTATGATCGCGCTGCGGGCTATTAGAGCCTACCGCACTGTAGCGCACGATGTGGCCTTAGCCCTCGCGGGGATGCCCCCGTGGGATCTGGAGGCAGGTGTTCTCGCCACACTGTACGAGTGGCGGCGTGAACAAAGGCTGGAGGGCGAGCGACCGTCACTGGAGGAGACTGCTCGCCTCAGGACCCGCTCTCACGAGCACCTGGTGCGAGCTTGGTCTCGCAGGTTGGAATCCGGTCGCTATGGGGGCCCGGCGAATCGCACCATTGGTGCCCTTCGCCCGGTCCTTGGCGACTGGATTGCACGTCGTCATGGCTCTCTTACCTACCGCATGGTGCAGATCCTAACCGGGCATGGTGCCTTTGGTTGGTACCTGTGCCATGTGGCGGGTAGGGAGCGGACCACTGAGTGCCATGAATGCGGTGCCGCGGAGGACACAGCTGATCACACCCTTCGGGAGTGCTCAGCATGGGTCCAGCAGCGCCGCGCTCTGACCTCATTGGTCGGAGGGGACCTCTCGCTTCCCAGTATGGTAAGAGCCATGCTGAACAGCGAGGTGGCTTGGGGGGCAGTGGCCTCCTTTTGCGAGGACGTGATGTCGCAAAAGGAGGCCGCGGAGCGGGTCAGGGAGGAAGACCCTCACGCTGACCCGATCCGCAGACGAAGAGGGGGGAGGAGGAGACGGCGCTACGCTGATCTCAACTTCCCCTCTCTAGCGGGCTAGTGAGCACGGGGCGGGGGCCCCGAACTCACATTGCACAGCTTGCGAGTAGGGGGTGATCCGTCGTGTACAGGATCACCCAAACCCTATGCCTGAGGCCCGGCATAGTAGCCGTACGTGGGCGATGCATGGATAGCTCTCCAGAACACGGGTGCCCATGCGTCGCCTTCATACGTTAGTGTGGTACACCGCAGGTTTTTTAGTTGGTGTCCTCGTTTACGAGGAAGTCCAACATAACCTATCGCTGCCCCCGCGGCGGTAGGTATGCGATGCATTTTTCCTGCGATACAAAAAAAAAAAAAAAAAAAAAAAAGGGCCCGGTTATAGGCAACAGCCTGACGTGCGGTCCGCCCTGTCCTTACGAAGTAATATATGGGTAGTTCTCACGAAATCCCGAAATTCTTGTCCTTCATGTTTTGACAAAAATATAGAAGATATACAGCGGCAACTATTATTTTCCTGCAATAAACATCACCAGAGCTAAGCGTTATAGTTATGATTTGTGAATCATATCGCTCATAAGATGCTACATAGACGCAACTTCAAAAATCATGAAAATGACTTAAAAGCGCTATTATATTTAAAAAGTGAGTTATTTTATAAGGAAACAAAGACACATAATAAATTCCTTCGTTTTCGGGTAGATGGCGCGAGTTGTCTTTGTAGCTTTACCGTGAAATTGCACTATAATTGGTGCGACAGTGTCCGATCAGCCAGTTGCGCGGGGGGCCCCGTTGAGTGTGGACGTCGCTTGGACATAGTTCATCGTAACTGTAAGTTATGCCATTTGTTGTATTTATTTATTGGAGAAACAATGCCGTAACTGTATGTTACGTCATTGTTGCACCAGTCCTACCTTCAAGTGACGATGCGAAAAAGACACATTTGTTAGTTATGTCGCAGTAGCACCAAAATTGGTAAATGCTGGTAGGGAGTAACTTATCATATTCATTTTCATTTATGTATAAAATACTTTATTCAACTAACAGTATAAGCAAGTTTCCTGGGTCAAAAAAAGATTATTCTATTTAGTCCGTCAGTTAGATTATCAAAAAATTTTGGACCCATATTTTGTCTTTTGTCAATCAAATAAAAATAAAACGAAGATAAAGCGCATCAAAGTGAGCACGTGGCGTCACGCCTTGC
This sequence comes from Anania hortulata, assembly GCA_963576865.1. Lineage (NCBI taxonomy): Eukaryota > Metazoa > Arthropoda > Insecta > Lepidoptera > Crambidae > Anania > Anania hortulata. The sequence continues at coordinate 3,826,115 of OY756402.1, read as the reverse complement.
TAAAAAGTGTCGCAAGGCGTGACGTTACGCAAAACTTTATCGGCCTACATCTTCATAATTTTTTGTTTGATTGAGAAAAGAAAAAATACGTGTCCAATATTTTCTATTAATCCAACTGACGGACCAATTAGATTTTTTTAGGAAACTAGCCCATTATCTAAAGGTGGTAGTTTAAGTGCAAACTTTGAAGTTATATTTATTTCAATGATTTGTTTAGTTTTGTGTCAAATAGGTAGGTATATCAGACTGTGCCAAAAGTTTTAACTATAGTATGCTAACAAAACAATACATAATAATTAGATGTCAATACATTTAATTCCAGTGATAACTAAAAATGAATAGTAGAAGTCGGAAAATGGTACAACTGGCTCAATCAAGTAAAGAGGAATGTAGGAAAAATGATTTAAACAGAAAGGAACCGCCATCGTTTCAGATGGCGGTTTTAGTAAAAACGTGTACAATTGCAGAACTAACAACAACTCTGACAGAATCATCAGCTGTACTGGTTCTGAAAATATTGATGCGGTTACTGACAATGCAGTTTATACAGAAGAGGGGTATCATAAAAACATGAGTTTTGCAGTCAGTGACACAGAGTCGTCTTGTATTGAAAACACAAACTATGTAGCTTTTGATGAACCTCCAAAACCGTATAATGATAATATACCGAATATTGACATTTGTAAGTACTCGTATTTATAATAATATGCATTTTACTTCATATCTAACATTTTGGTTATTTTCAGCTACACCCAGAAACAAATTATCTTCGATTGTTAAAATACCGTACACCAAACATCTTAATTTGAATAGCACAAGCACAATTAGTATTGCCAAAGAGTCAGTCGATCCAGTCCATTATAACTACCAAGACGATAGTGTAACAGAATCCAGCAATAATACGGTTTTTAATCAACTTGATCTACCTGATAGGAATTTGGATTCCCCGTCAATACTGGACAATGAGACAACTTTGTTAGAAAACACCGGTATAGGTTTACTTTCTGAATCAAATGCTTTACAAAGCACAGAGGACTGCAATGATTTGACAAAATGTTCAAGTAGTATATATAAAGAGGTTGAACCTACTCTAGTCAAGTCCCCAAATGAACAACAGCAGGATTTACTCAGTGATGACTCTACTGAAATCAGAGATTTTTCTCCCGACGCAAGTGAAGATGAATATTTGCCGACAAAAGACAAAATCCGTAAACGCAGGCTAAGCATTTCGTCAGATTCAAGTTCATCTTCTGATTCTTCGTCTTCTTCATCTAGCTCATCATCTTCGAGCTCATCAAGCTCATCATCAAGTCCATCGCCAAAGAAAAAAGGGAAAAAGCGGACCAAAAATGAAGAGACCTGGAAAAAGAATGTAAATAAAAAATTAAGAAACACCGGGAAGCAATATGTGTCTCGCGTAGGAAAGATTGTTAACGCAAAAGTAATGAAACCACCTTGTGGGCCGAAGTGCAGACAATCTTGCTCAAATAAATTTACAAATCAACAGAGACAAGAAATATTTGACACATATTGGGAACTAGGCTCTTTTCAACGTCAACGTGATTTTCTTAACTCTTGCATAACTTCTATTTATCCTGTTTGTCGTCGGTTAAAAGTAGATGCAGAAAAACACAGAAAGCCAAACCTCACTTTTTATTTAGTAAAGGATGGACAAAATATAAGAGTATGCAAGAAATTCCTTCTCAATACTTTGGCAGTGTCTGAACGAGTCTTGCGGACTGTCTCAGAATCTAAAATTAAAAACTCTGGAATTTTATCAGCTGATCAAAGAGGTAAACATGGTAAACAATTGAAAACAGATCCCGAGACTGTCACATCGGTTCGAACCCATATCGATTCAATTCCTCGTATCGAAAGTCACTACCTCAGAGCGAACACAAGTCGTGATTTTATTGATGGTGGACTTACAGTCGCCGAATTGCATCGGGTTTATGTAAATGAAAGAAAAGCTATTGGCAAGCCAGCGGCAAGTTATGATATATATTCAAGAATATTTAATAAAGAATACAACATATCATTTTTTATTCCAAAAAAAGACCAGTGCGAGCTTTGCGAGTCGTATAAAAATGCAGTTGGTGATAAAAAAGTTAAACTGGAAGTAGAATACGCACATCACCTTGAACAAAAGAAATTGAGCCGAGCAGAAAAAAAGGCTGATATTACAACTTCTAAAAACGAGAATAACACTATAGTGGCAATATACGACTTGCAGGCTGTCATGCCCGCACCGTCTGGAGATATTTCTGCCTTTTTTTACAAAAGTAAACTCAATTGCTTGAATCTTACGGTAAGATAAGAGATTCCATAAGTAAACTTCCTTGTTTTTTTATATATTTATTCAGGTATAAATTATGTATCTTCTTTCATTTGTTTTAGGTAACAAACATCAAAAATAATGTAACAACTTGTTACTTCTGGCACCAGGCATTGGCTAATCGAGGAGCCATTGAAATCGGAACCTGCGTGTACCGATTTTTGGAAGATATTTCGAGGACTCATCCGAACTGTGATGTTATTTTATATTCAGACAACTGTTGTGGCCAGCAAAAAAATAGGCAAGAAGAAATAGTTTTCTTTCTCTTAATAAATGTACTGGCATCTTGCTTATTTCAAATTAGATGTAATATTATTATTTGTTGACAGATACCTCATCACGATGTATTACTATGCAGTTTCAAGGCTTCCAATTCATTCCATCACTCATAAATTTTTGATTACGGGGCATACACAGAACGAAGGCGACAATGCCCATTCTGTCATAGAGAAGGCAGTAAAGAGAGCGAAGAAATCTGGACCTATTTACGTTCCGGACCAGTATGCACAAATCATACGCACAGCTAAGAAGACCGGTCATCCATACGTAGTTGTAGAGATGGACTTTAAAGATTTTTACGAGCTGAAGACCTTAAACGATGAAGTCAAATTGAATATGGCAAAAAGCGTCAACGGTGACCCAATAAAGATAACGGAGATTAAAATGATTCGTTTTACAAAGGACTCTGACACTTACGCCTACAAAACAGATTACGCGAAAGATTGGATTGAAGTAAAATGTCACAAGGCACCGAGGGGTTCCCAGAGAAATGTGAATATGACCGAAACCGTAAAAACTGTCAGTCTAAAACAGGCTTATACGTCAAAAAATGGTATCGATGGGCGGCTTAAATCAGATTTGCAGAGCCTGATTGAAAACAATTTAATTCCCAGCTACTATGCAAGATTTTATGAGGGACTTTTTAGAAGTGACGCTGACTAAATTATTCTTTATTTTGGTAAATTTCTTAGTACAAATTTTACTGTGATTGATTAGTGCCATATCATATCTAATTAAGCTAAATGTCTAGGTTTTTTTTTTGTATCTTACTCAACTTGAAGACTGATTGAATTAGTTTCAAATTTAAGATTAATGTCTTCTAAAAGATTTTATTTTATTTTTTTACTTACTCAATTAAAAGACTGATTGATCAGGATTAGTCAAGTAAGTTGGCCAAAACTACTTGTTGCTTAATTATCGACTGATTAAATAATATGATAAATAACAATTTAACAAGGATTTGTGCTACTCGTGATCATTGCGGGCTAACAAGTTATTTATAATTACTGCTGTTATAGGTATTAAGTGCAAAAAATCGTATGTTTCGTGCTAGAAAGACACATCTGGTGGCAACTCTGAAGTTTGATAAGTTTCTGTTATATTTTTTCATGCTTTTATCTTTTGTAGACGTGTACTTTAAAATAAAATAAATAATTGATAAGATTTTGTTTTATTATAATAAGTTGGACTCAATTAAAAAGATGTATTATTTTCAAATGTACTGTTTCCCTTTGGAGAAACAGTGACGCAACTGGGGGGGGGTGTCATAAAAAAAACGCATTTTAGTGGGCGTGACTCACTTTTTGTTCAGTGTTTTTTATTTTTTATTAAAATAGGGTATCTGAGCTATATAACCAATTTATCTGAACCTTCTAGCCCTTATCGTTTTCAACCAATGACTGCAAAAGAGTATCATTTTTTTTAAAGTTGCATTTTCTGCAAAATTATTAAATGTAAGTTACGTCGCTGTAGCATCTTATGTGCGATATGTGTAAATAAAAAAAATATGGTATATATAATACTGTCAAAATCATTACCTCACTATGTCCCAAGTCCCAGTTTCAGGTACTTTTAAATTTTTAAATAAAAAGATAATAAGGTAAAAGCGATGAAAGGTTCATTAACCTATTCTAAAAACACTGGATTTATGAATGTATTCCTTTTTAGGATAATAAAACTAAAAATGAATTTGAAAAAAAATCAAAACCATGTGTCCAAATAAATTTCATCATTCCCTCACAACTTCAAAAACAGTTAATTTCTGAACGCCGTTTCAATCAAACGTGAACGCTACCATTCGTTTTTGATAGCTGGCAGCACTGACATTTTACCAATATGGAGAATTGACTGTGTACACGTTCGAGGTTTCGTTGAAAAAAGGCCGAATAAATAATTTTTAAAAATTACATTTGTGTTCGTCATTACATCACGTCCAAAATAAAAAGGAAGGTAAGTACTCTAACAATTATTAATTGCATGAAGAAGTAGGGTTTTGGGAGTAGTTCACTTCCACAAATAACCTGGTTTAAAGCATAGTCGTGTCACTAGTTTTTTTTAGGTTATGCTTTGTTTCGTCATTCCCTCACCGTCATTCCCTCATATAGATTAACAGTGAGGGAATGATGACTAAGGAGGTAATGATTTTGACTGAGTTAGAATTATTTTTTATTGTCGCTTGCTTGTAACAAACCCTTTAATTTAACTCTAACGGCTTGTTTTAGGGTACAATAATGGTACGAAAAAAGAAAATCAGTGAAGAGGAAGCAAAATTAAAAAAGAAGAAATATGATAGGAAGCGAAGGGAAAAAATGAAATCTAACCCAATAAGTTTTGAGGCACTGCGAGAAAAAGAAAGACTTAAATACCTAAAAAAGAAAGAGAAAGGTCAAGCGAAACTGATATCAAACATGAGTTCCAGAGAGAGAAGGATTAAGAGGAAAAACTGGAAAAAAAATAGTCAGACATATAGAGATAATAAAGCTAAAGTACGTAAAAATCTATCGAGACTACTAGATGAGACGCCTCCTCCTAGCCCAGGACCTGTGATAGAGGCGGATTTTCAAAATAATAATGAAGTTAGGAATTGTGTGGCTGCTAGGAGAAGGCGGCAACTAAGAAAACGTAGAGCGGTGTTATATGCAAAAATAACTAAATTACAAGCAAAACTGAAATACGTATTGAGAGAAAAGGAGAAATACCGTAAAAGATGTCAAAGACAAACCAAGAACGTGCAGACGTCTCCTGAAGCTAACGTATCAGCACTCTTAAAAAATGTCCAAGTTCCTGAACTTGTGAAAAAAAAGCTTCTATTGTCGGAAGTTTTGACTAAACAACTGAAAAACAAATACACAAACTTGAAAAAACATATCGAAAAGAAGAATTACTTTCAGATGCTACAACCAGATCTTTTGAAGAAGCATAAACTGCTCCACTTATCAAAGTCATTTTTCAAACATGACACATACAAAAAGAGTGGTTTGAAAAAAATTAATGCTCAACAGATGAAAGTTAAAAAAGACGTTGTGGATTTTTTGGAAAAAGATGAGAATTCCCGGATGTGCCCAGGAAAAAAAGATTTTATCAGGTCAATGGGACAAGTAAAACAAAAACGTTTATTAAGCGACACATTGAAAAATTTACATAAAAAGTTTCTGGCGACGATCGAATACAAAGTAAGCTTGACAACTTTCTGCCGGTTTCGACCTTTTTGGGTTACTTGGGCGAGCATCAAAGAACGGGACACTTGCAAATGTGTTATCCATGCAAATGTTGAACTGATGATAATGAAATTGCACGAAAATAAAGCGCTGTCCTGCTGTAACCTAACTAGATTTCTGGCCGTGAAAACATGCGATGTGCATTCAACGAAATGTTTGATGCGAGAATGTGAAGATTGTAGAGATAAGAACGTGGAATATTATCTTCCGCAACCAAACAGGATGGTGACCTATTATAAATGGCAGTATGAAACTACTTCTTACGAGAAGGATGGAAAGATAAAGACATTACGAAAACCCGTTAAAAAAGAGATCAAGGTCCCATTACGAAAACTAGTACAACAGTTAGAAGAGATGTTGCCTCTAGTTTTTAAACATGTTGCCACAATATCGCATCAGTATCAGATGATTGCAGAACTTAAAAGGAAATTGACCCAGAATGAAGTCCTTATCCACATAGACTTCAGTGAAAATTATTGCTGCAAATACAATGAAGAGATACAGGCAGTACATTTTGGAGGAGCAAGACAACAAGTCACACTTCACACAGGAGTATTATATTTCCGTGACAATGATGTTCTCAGACCCCAAACTTTTTGCTCTCTTTCTGACAACAACAGACACGATACTATGGCAGTATGGGCGCACTTGGTACCAGTTTTTGAATGGCTAAAAAATCAGAATTTAACCATTAACAGAATTCACGTACTAAGCATGGTCCTGTTAACCAGTACAAGAACAAATTCATGTTCCATATTGTATATCGCCACATAAATGATTTGTTTCCGGGCACAACATTTTTTTCATGGAATTATTCAGAACCAGGACATGGCAAAGGTGCACCAGATGGTGTAGGTGGTACTTTAAAAAGAACTGCCGACAAAGCTGTTGCTGAAGGTCGAGATATTGTGAATTTAAATACGCTCAAAGAAATTTTGTCAGCTAGATGTCCTTCGATAATGCTATTTGAGGTTAACACTGCTAATATCACAGAGATAGAACATTTAGTTAAACAGTCGGACACCATCTCTGCATTCCGTGGAACTCAAAAAGTTCGCCAATTTGTTTTCACTTGTGATGTGCTGGAATTCAGAAAGCTTTCTTGTTTTGATTGTGTAGGAAAATGTACACATTATCATCTGGGATATTCCTCGTCTTCAAAGCCTTCTATTACAACAAAGCCTACTAAAGTTCAAACACGTACCAAGAAGACTAAGTCACAAGGACAATCATCATCACCAAATGCTGTTATTTCCAGTGGTTACAATTCTGCTTATAAGATAGGTGATCATGTTATTGTGACAAACAGAAATATCCGGGTGAAATAAGTTCATTTTCTGAGGAAGCCGCTTTAGTTAAGTGTATGAAAAGAGGAACACAGTTTTGGAAATGGCCAGCAATTAAGGATGAACAGTTGTATGCATGGAAAGATGTTCTGCAGAAGATCAAACCCCCGACACTGATCAAAAGAGGGTGTTATTCTGTAACAGAGATCGATTAGCTTAATATTATATAGAGTTGAGACTGATGTTTTTTTATCTTCGAGACCTGAATAGGTAGAATAAAGAATTTAAGTCGATTGCAAGTTAGGATAGTTTTAAGAAAATGAATATTATTTTGTTGATTTTTGTTTATCTCATTTGCGTCAAAGACTGTTATTAACTTTGAGACTAAGTTAAAAAGAGTTTGTTAATCAGTTAATTTTTAAGGAAGTAATTTTTTTTGTTGGTTTTTCATAGGTACTGCCATAGTTATTAAGTGCCATAACAATTAAAACTTAGTTGTTAATTATTCATGGCAGCTGCAAACTGCAATAAATGTGATTTTCTGAACAATAGTTCCTAATAATGTTAATTAATAAATATTTTATATTTTAATACAAAATATTTAACAAAATTACTACGCATTTTTATTTTGAAATGTTCGTCATTGTATAAAAATCATTCCCTCACCTAAGTCATCATTCCTTCACTTTATAATTTTTAAACAGCCTTATAACTCTTAAAAAAATCGCTTAATTTGGGGACCACTATTTAACTATAATCTAATATTATGACTACTACAAAATCCATATAAAAGAAAATCTAAATCATCATACTATTTTTAATTTTATTGTCAGAACCGAATTTCGGGATTTCGTGAGAACTACCCATATATATAAGTCAATGCCAAATTCATTCATAACACGCACAGATGTTTGGCTTGAATAACTGGGGTGAATGACCTTCAACCTTGTTAATTCAAAAATTTAGCTTAAATTTAGCTTAGTGCTTCCTAATTCGAAAAACAAAAAGAAGTCCAGTATTGTGAGAATGGAGGATCTCGCTGGCCAAGGCACAAGCCCACCGCGACCTATCCATCGCTTGCCAATACGATCATTCAGATAAGCCCGCACGGCATGTTGAAATTGCCCTATTGCCGCCCCACCGTGCCTGCCCCGCCACACTGCCGTGAACCCGTGTGGCCCGACATCGCACAGCTGATTGATAACTACTTTCCCTTCATACTTTGACCGGCTTAGGACGGTCAAGACTAAGACGACAAACACATAAAAACTGATGTAAAATAATTTTAAAAAGAAATAGGTAAGTTTGTTACGTAATTTTGGCGTAATTAAAAAGTTGGAATCACAATATTTACAATAATTAGTTGAAATCAGCTATTTACAATCATTTACTTACACGTATTTTAGTAAATTTTCGTAGTAAATTTAAATAACGTGAACTTGTTAATTACCCTATTAGGTATCCGTAATCGGGTCAGATCGGATCAGATCCTATAACTATAAGATACTAATACTTTATATCTTCATAAATGCATTATTAATTGCTGTGCCAGAATGAACGGTTAGAACGTTAACTGTAGGTACTTATCATTCCTTGCCGTCAAAGATATCTTTATATTGGTAGATAGACAACGCCATACAAACTTTTTCTTATTTCCAAAAATTACGACAGATGGTGTTACCTGTCTCGCATTTTGCTTGTATGTAAAAAAATATTGAAAGAGGCGAAATGTCGCATTTCTCTGTTTTGGTTTGTCCCTTCGAGAGATGAAGCGGACGCCTGGCGTCCGCCATATGTCAGGCCGCAGTAGTGAAGCGGCCGCCTGGCGTCCGCGAGCGCGAGTTCCGGAATTGTACCATTATATCTTCTCTGACTCATTATTTCCTACTCTAACCCATACTACATGTTCAAGAAAGAGCGAGGTAGCTAATCTCATAAGTACCTATCTGTATTTAGGCGGGTTACAACGGTTTTTCATTCGTGAATCTTTGGCAGTTGCGCGAGATTCGTTGCGATCAAAGTTAAACAATTAACGTGTAAAACGAAGTTATCAAGAGTGTTTGTGCCTGTAGAAGGATGGAACGGTAAGTTACCTTTATTTTAAAGTTTTAAGTTAGTAAATTACTATAATTTTCAGTGAAAAAATTGCATTTGATTCTCAATTACGACGAATCCAATGGCGCCAAAGTGCATTTCTTTCACTGTTTTAAGACTTAAAATTGTGTACATGGTTGTTAAAAAGAACAATCGTATCACGTTTAAGCTTCATACACTTCAATAGGCATTCGTTATTGAGCTATATGTAAATTTATATGCTAAATACGAAAGAGTAGAAAAACGGCCGTCAGGCGGCCGCTTCACCGCTCTGGTCACAGGTTGTTGACCTTGTCATTGAGTGCAAATGCTCGGCGCTAGAATAGTAAGGATATGCCTGCGGCGTTTTTTTTTTCGGCAATATTCTAATACCTAAAAACCTTATTACGTTCAGATCAATATCCAATTGCAACGAAACATTGGTGAGTTGTTGTAAGTATGACATGACACGGGAATGTTTGTTAATTAATTTATGCCTAATAATTATTTGTTGCCGGTTTTCATTATATACTAAGGTCTAGTATATATGCATGCAGGTTTGTAGGGTTCCGTATCTAAAGTGTAAAACAGAAACTAATTTGCAGTCACTATACTGTCGGTATGTATACAGGGTTACATTAAGAGTAGCAATTAAAAAAAATCTTAAGGATTAATTTAAAAAACTGGTTAAGTGAATGTCGTGCCACTCGCAATGTAGGGTTCCGTAGTTTCTCGTATGCAACGTATGACGTGCAAGGCGTTTGGAACTTTAAAAAAATATTATAACTAATGAAACTGAAATATTTGTTTTCTATTGTATTAAGGGGCTTAAATTAAACGCTTTTTACACTTGTGGCTTTTTCTCTACGGTGCATGGTTCAACGCGAAAATGCGATTGAGTATTAGAAGTCAAACAAAGATTTGAGTTTTATTTTTAAGTCCTGATCTCCTTGCACACCCTTTGCTACACTCCAACCCAATATGCGATATTTGCTTCTCCTTTTACATAGGTAATTAACAGGATCATTTAAGTAATTTTCTTCTCCAAGTAGGTACATATCACACGCTAACTTGATAACTTATAAAACCTAACTACCTATCTGTGATAGTTTTTCTTTTAACTTTAGTTATACAATTCTATACATATTATACTCTAACGCGAGAAATGTAAAAAAGCTGAGCGAACTCTGCCGTAATGACGTCATCCGCTACCTGCGGCGCGCCATACCTACCCAAAGCAATATATTTTTTTATTTATGACCTACTCGAGCGAGTGGCGCGTGGCGACACTTGTTAAGTTTCACTATTAAGATAAAGAATAACGACGTGTTTGTTATTTTAATAGATGTTATGCCTGAGATATTATAAACATGTCTAAAGTTACAGCTTCACTCTATGGTGCCACTTTATCATAGTGATCCTTAGTAAATCTGATCATTGTTGTATGTACGTCATACTTTCGTAATAAATTCGTAAACCAAACACATATATTAAACACGCATTCTATAAATTCATATTACTTACGATATAAAGGCTTAAGAAAACTGCGGCAGTAGCCAGTGGCCATTGGGAATCATTTTAAAATAATGTTCTATCACATAACATTGTTCATTGTAATTATCACTGTATTTACTTAGAACACTGATCTGAAACTGGTTTGGTTTATGACACTGGTAGATACTAATAAAATAAACTTCGTAACGCTCATTTTTATGTAAAGCACTTGACATATGAGTTTACTCAAATTCACGAAATATTATACCAGTACTGTAAATACCAAAACGCTTTAATTTGCAAATAAAAAAATGTCTAGAAGGTACCTACGATGAAGATAATTCCTCGACGATGTAGACGCGGTAAATTCGCTACGGTAAAGTATTCGGCACCGAGAAATTGTTATCAATTGCAATACACTGCACACGCGATAACAGGCCGGGACCACGCCAGGAGCGACATGCACCGACAACCCAACCGTGACCGTGACACACTAACATAGTAAGCCGCCTTCTTTTCGTTTGCGTTTTCGTTTGCACGGGCGCCCCTGTTGTAGAAATGTACCTTTCGCCGTAAATCTTAAGGCTTATTTTCGCACGACATTATGACTACTAATGCACTTTGCAGTTCTATGTTGTACGATGTATTTAATGTTAATGCATAACATTAAATACATCGTACCATTTGACAGGAATAATTAATTATGAAAAATAATATTGACAGTGATACTAAAAATGTGGCTTTACCTTGCAATGTAAACCTGTATTGTATGTCTGTTTTGGTCCGTCTTTATTAGATATCTAACCTTGGCATGTAAAGTAACATTGACTGATGTAAAATATCAAATAATTTAATTTTTCTTTAAAATTTAATTAATGATGGCGCCAGGTGTCAGTTTAATTTCATTTATTTCAAGGGGTCAACCTTGCATGGCATGCAACCTTCGATGTGCGAATCGGGTTCGCACTTGAATGCACTTTTTCATTATGGTTATGGTTTAGTGAGGTGCCGCAAGTATCACGTGGTAGGGGTGTGCGAGTGCGTGGCGGAAGACTGCGCACGCGTGGACCACTATCGCGGGGTGGTGGGCGTGGTAGAGGCAGGGCACGTGGTGGCGCAAGCTTGGGTGGTCGTGGCCGTGGCACCGCCGAGGTTAGCCAGCCCGAACATAATGCGCGCCCGGAGGCATCAGGGTAAGAAATATATTATTATTCAAGGGTTTTAAAATAAAACAAATATGATATCACTTATAATTACTAATTTTCTTTTTTCAGCCTATTCGATGGTACTGTGAATACAGTCCCGCTAGGGGACCCGTTGGAGACACCGTGCCATCCGAAAAGGCGGAAATTTGGGTTTCCGGCTGCTGTAAGGTAAATTTAGTACCAACACAATTAAAGTCCCATAGGCTTCACTTAGCGGAACAAAATATGAGAGAATCTAATTTGGAAATTAACGGCATACCAGAGCACAAAGCTGAAAATTTGTCTACTGTTATTGCCAAGTTAGCTCAAACCGTTGATTGCCAGGTTCGAGATGAGGATATTTACCATGTGACCCGAGTAGCAAAATTAAATAAAGACGGAGACCGACCTCGCACGGTTATTGTCAAACTACGCAGCCCCCGACAGCAGCCAAGAAAGAAGACTTTAAATTTGTATGGGTCCGCAATGGACGCATCTACCTGCGCAAAGACGAATACAGCCCGGCAATCTTCGTCCGAAACCTTGAAAGTCTTGATTTGATTAACTCAACTATAAGATCCTGATGAATTAACATAGGTTACGTTTAGTATGTACTATCAGAATGTGCGCGGACTAAGGACGAAAACCAGTGAAGTGTCGCAGAACATTTTAGTCAGCAATTACGATGTCATTATATTTACTGAGACTTGGTTAAATTCTAGCATATGTAGCAGTGAAATTTTTGATTCTAGTTATAAGGTTTATCGTAGAGACCGTGTATTTTCAAAAGCAAATAAGACGGATGGCGGTGGAGTGTTGATTGCTGTCTCACGAAACATCCCATCCACCCGGATCGAACGTTGGGAGAGTGACTGCGAGGATTTATGGGTTACTGTGCAGATGGAAGTTAACAATACATTGTCGGATGTTGCTATTGGTGCAGTCTATCTGCCACCACCAGTTAAATCAGAAACTTTAACATATTTCTTGGATAGGGTTGACAACGTTATGGGTCAAGCAAAGGATGTAATTGTGGTGGGCGATTTTAATTTGGGATTCATTGATTGGAATATAGGTGCTAACGATGTTACGCAAATGATTCCAAACAACTATAATAATACTCTAGGTTATACCCTTGTAGACTTTATGTCACTCAATAATTTAAAGCAGATTAATCATATCCCAAATAGCGATGGCAGGTACTTGGACCTTATTATGAGTAACATTCCCGATATTGGTGTATCGGAACCTTTAGACCTTTTAAGTAGACTGGACAGTAGGCATCCCAATTTGTTAGTGACCATAAAATATTCAAATATTGCCTATCTTCAGCCCAGGAAACGGTCGGATTTTAACTTTTTTAAGGCAAATTATGACGTAATAGCTTCTGAATTTGAATGTATTGACTGGGAATCTGTGTTTGAGGGTTGTGGTGGGGTAAACAACATGGTAACAAAATTTTACGAGAAATTGAATATAATAATAGAAAAGTCTGTACCAAAACATAGTCCAAAAACCTATAAGTATCCTAAATGGTTTAGCCCTTCCTTAGTGAAACTTTTGGCGGAAAAAAAAAAGTTACGTGACAGATTCCGTAAATATGGTAATCCTAGAGATGAACTGGAGCACGATATTTTACGCAAACGTTGTCACAAACTTATTAACAAATGTTACAATGACTACAAGACAAACATTGAGAGTGGTATATCGCAAAATATCAAATATTTCTGGCAATATATTAAAGTAAAACGTAATAATCAGTCAAATCTACCATCAAAAATGCAGTTAAATGACTCCATCGCTGGATCTGGTTCCGAAATAGCCTGTCTTTTTGCCAGACACTTTGCTTCCACATTTGCTTCAGCTTCCCAGGATCCCAATCAGGCCATCACAGATTTGTCGCACTCTAATCTTTCAAACATACAATTTAACGAGTCTGACACCTCTAGGGCGATCAAGCAACTTGACGTACAGAAGGGAGCAGGTCCAGATAAAGTACCTCCTTTGTTTATTAGGAATTGTGGTCCTTATCTTTCGCTACCGCTCACTTTAATTTTCAATCGCTCACTTCGTGATGGAGTGTTTCCCGACGAATGGAAAAAAGCAAAAATTGTGCCTGTTTATAAAAAAGGCGAAACCAATAACATTAAAAATTACCGTCCAATCTCTATATTGTCCACCTTTTCTAAACTATTCGAGTCTTTGATTAATCCGATTGTCAGTAGCCATATGGAGAATTCACTGACCGAGTATCAACACGGTTTTCGTAGGGGCCGTTCAACACAGACCAACCTGGCTTCATTCATCTCAGCAATTGCTGAGAAGATGGATAGCGGTAATCAAATAGATGCCATATATACCGACTTTGCTGGCGCATTTGATAGAGTGAACCACTCGCTGCTTATAACTAAATTGAAATTGAAAGGCATACACGGTAGCTTGCTGCAATGGTTTAGGTCATACCTCAAAATGAGACCTCAAAAAGTTGTTGTCGATGGATTCGAGTCACAGGTATATCATGCATCATCAGGAGTCCCTCAGGGCTCCCACTTGGGACCGATACTCTTTCTCGTGTTCATTGACGACATAGCTAATCAGATAAAACATTGCAAGTTTTATTTGTTTGCTGATGATGTGAAGATCTACAGAGTCGTCGAATCCATTCACGATGCGAACCTTATTCAGGAGGACTTGAACGGTATCTCCAATTGGTGTAAACTGAATGACATGGCTTTAAATGTTAACAAATGCTACCACATAAAATTTACTAAGAAGAAAAAACCATTTCTGTCTACATATTATGTCAATAATATAACATTAGCCGAAGTCGAGGAGGTAAGAGATTTGGGCGTTACGGTGGATAGGCAGCTCAAATTTACATCCCATATTAATAATGTTGTGAAAAAGGCGTCCCAAATGTTGGGTTTTTTAAGGCGGAACGCCAAAGGGTTTCGACTGAATTATACGCGTAAACTTTTGTACAACGCCTTAGTTAGAAGTAACCTGGAGTACGCAAGTGTTGCTTGGAACCCTGTATACGCCGTCCACTCCCAACGTTTGGAAGGTATTCAGCGTGCGTTCACGAGGTATCTGGCATTTCTCACACCGGGAGTATCACATAGATCACCCTATGACCAAAGACTAGCCTTCTTCAAAATGGACACGCTGCGCCATCGGCGTTTACGGCATGACTTGGTGTTTTTGCACAGGCTTATCAATGGCAAAATTAAGTGTGGCGATCTCGTGGAGCGGGTTAGACTATCAGTACCGGCTCGCCTACCTCGTTATCCCATTAAGAAGGCTTTTGCTCTGCCTGCAACTAGAACTAATCTCGGTCGCTACGCTCCTATTGCCAGGTGTTTTTTGCAATATAATGAGGTGCATGGGACAGGTCTGGATATTTTTAACGACTCCTTGTTTAAGTTTCGGCAGAAGATAGCACTCACCCACCTATCCACCTTATCGTAGGTTGGTAGTAGCCTTAATTTTGTTTGTTTTTATGGGTTAAAAAATTGCAATTGTATAATTTTTTAGTTTATTTAAAAATGCTGTGTACGCCTATTATTGGCATATGTATAAGAACTTATTAGCTCAAATAAGTATATTTTTTAAGAATGTATTTATATATATGCTGTTGGTGTACCTTATTGAATAAATAAAATAAAATAAAATAAATAATTGTGTTATTACAATTATTACATTATTACATTGTATTGTTCACAGGAGTTCGTACCTGAACTCACTATGGTACCAGCCGGGAACGAGTTCGCCACCCTCACCTCTGGCAGAGATTTTGGTGCCATCACCGACTAGGTAAATACACATAAAACAATCAAGTCACAACATAGTTTTTAAATGTTTATCATGAAAGTAAATTACATTTTCTTGTTAACAGTTTCGTTGAGATAGGCGGGTCTCCAGAGGCCAGCACGTCGGTGCAGGACCGGGCGACTCCCCCACGACCTGATGCAGTGTATGTTAATTTTATCCCTACTGTGCTTAGCTTGAAAAACTTTACAAGCATCATTGCATCAAGCAGGCATAAGTATAATGATGACTTATAATAATCATTGAAATTTATCTTTTTTAGCATACTGGATAGTCCAAAGATGGTATCTCCGCTGTGCCATCCTAAAAAACGCAGACTTGTTTACCCAGAAACTGTGGAGTAATGACAACACTTGTTTAGTATCTACGCAAATGATTATTAAACGGTTTGAAGATTAATAATTTATATTTTATTTTTACAGAAGTTCATTCTTGGATGGCCCGGAGGAAGACGAAGGCGTCAACGTACCCTCACCGATTAGGTAAATCCACCAAACTTTCTCCTGGTTGAAAAGTTACCAAAACTTTATGCCTTACAAATAAAATATTTTTATTTTACAGTTTTATTGAGGTAGGAGCATCCCCTGGTCCAGGCTCACCAGTTTCAGAAACAGTGTACGTATATTTATTGTTCATGACTTGTGATCAGATCATGCATTGTTAAATCTTGTTATTGTCGTATTTTTATGATGACGATGTTTTTGTTTTCAACAGAATTACTACGACTCAGTCATCCGGACCGATCCGACGCTCACGGCCACTTGGCGAGAATGAAATTGAGAGTGTTGTTAATAATTACGATGAGATGGTTATTCCCAATCTATTTTCTTTTTGTTTTTATTTGGCAACACTAAGTAGCCATTGTGTTATTACAGGTAGTGAAAGTGAAAACGAGTCGAGCGACGAGGAGCTCGATCCCCAACCGACCATCTCCAAAGCAGCCCGTATATTTTTAGACATAGATGAAGAGCAGGTACGTAGAAACACACTAACAACAAAAATGTATACTAGATATGTGTACATATAATTAACGATAACATACGTTTTTAGGTGTCGGGAACTGACAGGACCATGCCCAGCTACCAGTGGCCGCCAATACCTCTAGAAATTACCCTGGAGAACACACCTTCACCATCTACACCCACACCAGCCTCACCCACACCTACACCATCTACACCCACACCAGCCTCACCCACACCTACACCATCTACACCCACACCAGTCTCACCCACACCTACACCATCTACACCCACACCAGCCTCACCCACACCAGCCACACTTACACCAGTCACACCTACACCAGCCATACCTGCACCATCCACACCTACACCCACACCATTCACAACCTCGCCAGTACTGCAGCCGTTTGGGCCCACATACAAGTGGACTTTTCATTGGGACCAGATTCCATTGCCTGCCATAGCGCCACAATTGAGGCGCGAACCGTTTGTGGCACAGTGTGGTCCAGTACGTCCCTTCCCTACCCCATACGATGCTTTTACCGCCATTTGGGATAGGGACGTAATGGAACATATTGTGACACAGACAAATCGCTATGCGCAGGAGTGTGCCACGACGATGTTGGACGGAGGCTTGTTGTGCCCTAACAGCCGCATAACAAAATGGCAAGACACCGATGTAGACGAGCTCTACACATTTCTGGCTATTATAATAGCGACGGGGGTTGTCATCAAGTCCAAACTTGATGAATATTGGAACAAAGACGGTAAAATTTTTTCAACGCCAGGGTTTAAATCGGTTATGATAATTGACAGGTTTAAACTCCTAATGAAATGCGTTCATTTCCAAGACAACGCATTAGTCGACCCAGAAAGCATGACACGCTCGGAGGCTAAATTATATAAAATTAGGCCCATCATAGATCACCTCAATACCAGATTCCAGGCATTGTACAATCTAGGGCAAAACGTTGCGTTAGACGAAAGTCTAACGCAATGGAAGGGGCGGCTTGAAATAAATCAGTTCATAAAAAATAAAGCCGCTGCTATTGGAGTCAAGACGTACGAGCTCTGTGACTCCAGAACTGGATACCTGTGGCGCTCTAAAGTCCACACTGGCAACGAGACAGCGCCAGACAACGCCACGACGCCCATTTCCGGAGCGATATCGTCCTTGGTCCTCGAACTCTTACAGGGTCTCGAGGGCAAAGGACATACGCTCTGGATGGATAACTACTACAATTCTCCAGCGTTATCCCGTGAGCTAAAGTGCAGAGGTTTTGACTGTGTGGGAACAATCCGGACTAACCGCCAGTTTGTTCCTACACAAATAGCTCAGCTAACTAAACAGAACATGACAAAAGGACAAATCCTTGGATGTACGTCCGGTGATGTGGACTTATTAGTGTGGCGTGACCGAAATCGCGTCGCATTAACGTCTACATACCACGGATTGGCAGTCATTGACTCTTTCGGCGAGCGGTTACCTACACTGGTGCAGGATTATAATGTGTGTATGGGAGGGGTCGACCGTAAGGACCAGATGCTGGCGATGTACCCCATAGAGCGAAAGAGAACTAAGGTATGGTACAAGAAATTGTTTAAAAGGCTCTTGAACGTTAGTGTGCTTAATAGCTTCATAATTATGAAACACAATCACCCCATCACACACCGCGACTTCCGAAAGGAGTTGACTCGTCAACTCCTTTTACAGCATTCTTCATCTTCATCACAAACACGACACATGGGCACAGGGCATCATTTCCCTACTCAGTACGTGGCTATCGGCAGTACCAGCGCCAAAAAAATTGAAAGGATGCGGCGCCAATGCCGCATCTGCAAAAAAAAGGTGTCGACGTACTGTGAAGAGTGCGATGTTACCTTGTGCAACTTCGATTGTTTTAAGAAATTTCACACATAAATCCACACATCATTACATTCCATTTCATTCCATTTCATTCCATTTCATTTCATTTCCATTTCATTAGTGCAATGAAATGGAATGCGTTTTAGAGTTTGAAGAATAATTTCTTGTATCATATCTTGTATCATGCCTTGGTTCTCTTCGCTATCCGGGCGACTGTTCTTACAACTGAACTACGGAGTACATTCATTTTCTCGCCTTAAGTGAGAATCAAATCTCGCATAGTTTGTGCTATCTGGGCGACTGTTCTAACAACTGAGCTACAGAGTACATTCATTTTCTCACCTTAAGTGAGAATCCAACCCCCGTCTTTCTGCTATCTGGGTGACTGTTCTTACAACTGAGCTACGGAGTACATTCATTTTCTCACCTTAAGTGAGAATCCAACACCCGTCTGTCTGCTATCTGGGCGACTGTTCTTACAACTGAGCTACGGAGTACATTCATTTTCTCGCCTTAAGTGAGAATCAAACGCGCGTAGTTTGTGCTATCTGGGTGACTGTTCTTACAACTGAGCTACGGAGTACATTCATTTTCTCGCCTTAAGTGAGAATCAAACGCGCGTAGTTTGTGCTATCTGGGTGACTGTTCTTACAACTGAGCTACGGAGTACATTCATTTTCTCACCTTAAGTGAGAATCCAAGCCCCGTCTGTCTGCTATCTGGGCGACTGTTCTTACAACTGAGCTACGGAGTACATTCAATTTCTCGCCTTAAGTGAGAATCAAACGCGCGTAGTTTGTGCTATCTGGGTGACTGTTCTTACAACTGAGCTACGGAGTACATTCATTTTCTCGCCTTAAGTGAGAATCAAACGCGCGTAGTTTGTGCTATCTAGGTGACTGTTCTTACAACTGAGCTACGGAGTACATTCATATTCTCGCCTTAAGTGAGAATCAAACGCGCGTAGTTTGTGCTATCTGGGTGACTGTTCTTACAACTGAGCTACGGAGTACATTCATTTTCTCACCTTAAGTGAGAATCCAAGCCCCGTCTGTCTGCTATCTGGGCGACTGTTCTTACAACTGAGCTACGGAGTACATTCAATTTCTCGCCTTAAGTGAGAATCAAACGCGCGTAGTTTGTGCTATCTGGGTGACTGTTCTTACAACTGAGCTACGGAGTACATTCATTTTCTCACCTTAAGTGAGAATCCAACCCCCGTCTGTCTGCTATCTGGGCGACTGTTCTTACAACTGAGCTACGGAGTACATTCATTTTCTCGCCTTAAGTGAGAATCAAACGCGCGTAGTTTGTGCTATCTGGGTGACTGTTCTTACAACTGAGCTACGGAGTACATTCATTTTCTCACCTTAAGTGAGAATCCAACCCCCGTCTGTCTGCTATCTGGGCGACTGTTCTTACAACTGAGCTACGGAGTACATTCATTTTCTCGCCTTAAGTGAGAATCAAACGCGCGTAGTTTGTGCTATCTAGGTGACTGTTCTTACAACTGAGCTACAGAGTACATTCATTTTCTCACCTTTAGCGAGAATCCAACCCCCGTCTTTCTGCTATCTGGGTGACTGTTCTTACAACTGAGCTACGGAGTACATTCATTTTCTCACCTTAAGTGAGAATACAACCCCCGTCTGACTGCTATCTGGGCGACTGATCTTACAACTGAGCTACGGAGGACACTCTTCTCCTGCTTAAAGTGCTTGTTGGCTCGGCATCGGCGTTATCTTTTATTTTTAGAAATATTTAAGTTTTTTTTTTACAAAAATCTGAAAATACTGTAGTAATTTTTTATTTTGTTCCCTAGACCTTATTTTTAATATTTGGCACTACCTTGCACGGTAATCCTGTATAAACTTAAACTACAAGTCTAAAAGTTTTTTATGAAAAATCACTATAACACTCTTTATTTACTAAACTACATTTTTTTTTTAAATAAAGTTCCACAGACTCTTGTTGAACTACCTGTACATAAGTTCAAAATTCACATTAAAAAAAACCTTATGAAAAAAGGGTATTATTAGGTAGACGATTATTTAAACGACAAGAGTGCATGGACTTAACCTGCTTAGCTCGCACTTACTTCATGTCTTGTAACTGTATTTCCTGTAAAAAAGGCTGACAAAGGTGACTGAGTTTATTGCGCCGTTTCTTCTCATCACCAGCCGATATGTAGTCCCGAAGCGGTGGTAGGGTAAAGCTATAGTTTGGGATGTGTATAAGTGCCCGGAATAGGGCCTATATACTGAATAAATGAGTATTAATTATAAAAATTGTACTTAAAAAATGATGATTATAATTTATATTGTAATAGTAACTGTAGGTATAACTGTACATAATAGTAAAATAAAGACCAGTTATTTTAAATCTTTTTTTTTAAACCCCTAATATTTCGTTGTTTTATATGATAGATTTCTTTAAATAAATATAAGAACTAGATATTTTTTTTGCAAAATTGCAAACCCCCATATTGAAACTTTCATCGAAATCGTTAGAGCCGTTTTCGAGAAAGTGATTACAAATATATACAGGGTGTTAGGTAAATGAAACTAGCCTATGTTAACATATGCATATAAATACTATGGTGAAGTCAGAAATTAGATATCTTCATTTAAAAAAAAAACATACAAATCGGGTTCTGAGAATTAAGTTTTGTATGAAAATAAAAATTATGATATCAAATTTCTGACCACCATAGCATTTATATGCATATGTTAACATGGGCTAGTTTCGGCTTGTTATACCATTTACCTAACACCCTGTATAGCAGGTACAAACATTGCTCATATATTATAGTATAGGGTTTGTCCTAACAATTTAGCCCTAAACTAAGCAAAGCTTGTACTGTACTTGTGCTATCCACGACTTAGGTACGAATTACATAAACATAAATTATATACATAGTAATACACAGTAAACAGTAATTTACAAGCGTGTTAAAATAATTAAATCATAGCCGACACATCGTAAATCAGTTTCTGTAAAAAAAATCATGAATGTGATCTTATCCATATTATCCTTACTGCTAAAATCACATTTTGCGAAAAATAGCACTGTTTTTGTTGACTTCAAACTTGTGTTTTTTGTTCTAAATGACGACTAGATTAGTATGTATCTTAAAGGTAATATAATGCAGATATTTACAAATTACTTCAATTTAAATTTTAAGCCATAGTATTCGTGAAATTCATTATTATTTAACACAGTAATTTGAAACCGTAATTTGGATGGTCATTTTGCATAGCTCATAACATAAAAAAGTAAAGACATAGCAATGAGATGATGATGACATCATAAAGTCTATATTCTTAAGTTTGTAAAACAAAAAGAATCATCCCGCTTAAGTTCCACGTTACTTAAAATAAGACTTTAACGTTTCAACCATTTTAGCCACGAAATTGAGTATGGCCATTCTTTGATGAAACTTTCAATCGTCATTTCTGTAAAATTATTGTATGCAGGTGTACAATTTTTTTTGCGTATCTTGTTGTGTTATGGGTAGGCATAAATAAAAAACGCTATTCATCTTATTATTTCGTTTTAATTTTTCTTTACAATACAAAATAGTAGTCAAAAAGTAGAATTTTACAATAAATTTACATAATTTATTGGTATTCTCTGTATAAGATAGACATGTTTCTGTAGGAAATTTATCGGAGATAACGTTTTTCTAATTTGATTTAGCACTTTACGTACAAAAAATACGATTAATCGCTTAAATAGCAACGGCTGCCGGCCGGCGACCAGGAGACGTATTTTTGAAGCATTAGAAATGAATCTTGAATTCGAACACGAAAAAAATTCGTGTATGAAAATAGTTTCTATTGCTTCCGATTTTACGCATTTTTGAATCACTCGCACTCAAATAGGTTTCGCTATTAGATTGAAATCTTGTAACTATGTTAGTTTCACGCAGAAAATATCATAAACCATAAAGCATAAACTCACTAACGAACGGAAATAAAAAGTTATTATGTCAAATTTCTGTCAAACATACGTTTACTTGTCAATGTAATTCTTCCGTACTTTCTACTAGTAGAAAACAAAAACGAGTGGTCGTTGCAGAATTCACGGAATGAATTTTCAAAAATTCATTCCGAGTGGTCCTACCCACTCGTTTTCCGATTTCTACTAGTAGAAATTACGGAAGAATGACATTGACAAGTAAACATATGTTTGACAGAGATTTGACATAATAACTTTTTATTTACGTTCTTTGAGTTTTTGCTTTAAGGTTTATAATATTTTCTGCGTGAAACAAAAATAGTTACAAGATTTCAAATTAATAGCAACACCTATTTCGAGTGATTCAAAAATGCGTAAAATCGGAAGCAATAGAAACTATTTTCATATACGAATTGTTTTCGGGTTCGAATTCACGATTCATTTCTAATGCTTCAAAAATACGTCTCCAGAGCGGTGACGGCGGACGCCTGGCGTCCTCACCGCTAAGGTAAATCCAAGATGGCGGACGATCACTTTTGAAAGGTAATTTTTGAGATAAAAACTGCATTTCCTTTATTTATTGAAATTAAAATAAGCAAATTCGATTTCGGCTTTACTTATTTATTTTCTGATGGTTTAAACATACTGATAGATAGCACGTTTATGCACAAGTTTGCATTGCATACAGTTATATTAAAATACGCTAAATGGCGCAAACTTGTCATTTTAAATAGAAGCAGTGAATATAATGTTATTATACCTCATGCGCTTGTGGTCCCGAATTCGATTCTCTTTCGAAGCTATTTTTATACATTTTCAGTTAGTTTTGAGAATTACATTTTCAGTTAGTTTTATCAAAAACCTATATTCAATGATTCCCATATAAAGTCATAATTATTTACTCTGCCATAATCACCATAACTTAGCAAAGTTTAAATTGACAATTTAATAAACGTAAGTAGCTAGCTCACGAAATAAACTGATACCTACTATTAGAATAAATTAAGAGATAAGACCCCCTAAATTGTGCCAATCTTAATGTGCTTTTACCTGTTACCTACCTAAAGAGTATCCAAATATCTTTTTTTTTATATAAAAAATATTGGACAACATCATATGACATATATTGCTCTGTTCATATGGTAAGTAGCCAAAGCCTTGTGTTACAGAAATCAGAAACAACGACGGTACCACAACATCTAGACCCGAGACAATACAGAAAAGTTATTTTTCTACATTGACTGACCGGGAATCGAACCCTCGACTTCAGAGACAGCGACACCAAGACCGGCATGCTCGCATCTCGGCTACGAAAAAAAAAGATGTTATATATAGGTAGGCACTAACAATTAGTTGCACAATTATATAGACTATATATGAGAAAGATTTGTATTAGAAAAAAATTATAACCATGTATTAGGTATTACCCATGTTGTAACCCGTGCAAAGTTTGGGAAGGTTGCAACTCAAAACACAAATACAACAAAGTCGCGAATACAATCCCCCGCATGGACACGATTTTGACTGTATGCATGTTACGAGACGATCATCGTATCAGAGACGCGTGCGCGCGGAGCAAGCAACCAATCGGTCGGTGGCGGTGCGGGCGCGGCGCGCGACTAGCCAATCACGGAATCGGAATGGTCTTCTGCGCATTTTTCACCCAGCGCTTCAGATTAGCAGCTAGTTAGTAGTTAGGTACCAGTTAATCTTGTATATGTACCTTATTTATATTGATGAACGTCTGGTGTAATGATTTACGCCCCGGACTTAAAAGCCAGCGGTAGAGGGTTTGAATCCCGCAGGGGGCAAATGTTAGTGTCATGAATGTCTATAAAAAGTATTTCAAGTATGTTTTATCTGTCATCAGATTAACCTTCCCAAAAAATTAGAGGTCATTGAACCGATTTTCAACTTTACATAAACATACATAAATCCGATATATAGAGATCAATATATATCGGATTTAACAATAAACAATTGATAAGTAATTGATTGTAATTATTTTAAGACCATTTTATACCTTGTTTTTCATACACAATAAAGACCGAACTTACTTAACAACGACATCTTAACAACGTACCCAAACCCAAGACAATACATTAACCCGACCGGAAATCGAACCTGGGACCTCACCTCAGAGATGGTGTCGCTAAGTTCTGCGTGCTCGCTTTTCGCTCGGCTACGGACATCGTCAAAATTAAGTTATCAAAAAGTAAGTTCTTCCTTAATAAAGTGAAAACTTATTTACTATTATACAGGGTTACATTTCAAGGTAGTGCCAATTTTTCAGGGACCATTCAGTATCAGGAACTAAATCGATCTACCTAAAAAAAAACTTTTTTTTTCAAAACTAAACAGGGTTATTTGTACTTATTGGATATAGGGTTATGAGCGAAAAAGAAAAACTCAGATTTAAATTAGTATACGTTGGAACGTATATTTTTCTGTAGTAGGTACGAGGAAGGTATAATGTCTGCGTCCTAACACAGAGTGGGTCGAGAAAGAAAAGAAGGAGGTATATTGACCAGTCATGGCTTTTATACTAAGCATTTGGTGTTGCCATGTTAATAATATTACCAGTGATATAAAAACAAAATCAATTAATTTTTGCAATAATAAATCAGACAAATGCCAACAGGCCCCCTCAAAAATTAATTACAAACTATTTACAATCATAGTCTTTCACTAACCAGAACATTAAAACCTTCCAAGTATTTTCTGGGAAAAATACATCAAATAATGGTCCAACATTTGTTGCAAGGATTAGGGAAACACAGTAAAACCTAATCAGACCATTTAATCAACAATAATTAACTTAAACACACATTAACTTAAAATATTACAAACATAAACCCATCTCTTCTCTGAACAGTCTAAAAGCAACAACTGGTAGCGACTTAGTTAGTACATCAGCTATTTGTTTACCTGTGGAGAGATACAACAATTTAATTACATTGTTTTGAACTTGTTCTCTAGAAAAATGATACTTGATATCAATATGCTTCGACCTCTTATGGCTCGTAGGATTGTTTGCTATATTAATACAACCATTATTGTCTTCATAAATAGGTATCGGACTGACAATATTCATATTAAAACTAATTATCAGAGACTTTAACCATAGTGCCTCTTTTACAGCTTCAAACAATGCCATATACTCGGCCTCAGTCGAAAAAGCCGCCACAGACATTTGTCTTTTTGTATTCCAGGTTATCGTACAGCTTTCAAATAATTTAAATAAATAACCTGAGGTACTTTTTCTGTCATGTAAATCATTACCACCCCAGTCTGAATCTACATATCCACACAAAATATGCTCAAAATTATTACACCTTTTGTACGTTAGTTTTAAGTCTACACTGCCTTTCAAATACCTAAGCACTCTTTTGAGACTTTGCCACAATTCCTTGTTATTTTTGTTTGTATATCTGCTCAAAATATTTACACTAACGCTTAAGTCTGGGCGTGTACACAACATAACATACATTAAACAACCAATCAGACTGCGACAAGGTGCACTATATTCACTGTCTATGTTCAGAGCTTTATAGTTAGGTTTACACTCCATAGGTGTACTGATTTGATTACAGTCAGAAATACCAAATTTCTCCAAAATGGTTTTTATATAAGAACTTTGATCCAAAGTTACAGTGTCATTACTTCGAGTAATTTTAATGCCAAGAAATAATTTAATGTCATTTAAATCAACCATTTTAAATTTACTCATTAAATAACTCTTTAAACTATCGAGTGTTGGCTTATCTCCGCAAGCTATAACTAAATCATCAACATACAATAACACATATACATTTCTATGTACATTACTGTTATTTAAAATATAAATACATCTGTCCACCAATGAGTTTACAAAACCCTTTTCTTTCAGACACTGGTCGAATAATTCAAACCAGCATCTGGCAGCTTGTTTAAGTCCATACAAAGCTTTATTTAACTTGCACACATAACCATCTATCACTATACCATCTGGCACTTTCATATAAATTTCTTCCTTTAATATGCCATTTAAAAATGCGGTTTTCACATCCATATGATGTACCAATAAGTTAAATTGATTTGCAAAACTAATCAAGAATCGAAAACTTGCTATACGAGCAACTGGGGCAAAAGTTTCACTATAATCTGATAATATTCCTGACTAAAGCCCCTGGCCACAAGACGTGCCTTATATCTTAATGGATTACTAAACTCGTCCTTTTTAATACTAAAAATCCATTTACAGTCAACTATGTTTTTATTATCAGGTTTTGGCACTAATTCCCAAGTATTATTAGCTAAAAGTGAATCTAATTCGTCTTTCATCGCACATTCCCATTTAGTTCTATCCTCCCTATTTTTAATCTCATTAAATGAAGTGGGTATTTCACGATTAATTGACTGAGCACACAATAAAATTTCATCAATATTATCATTGTAAGATATTTGTGTACGACCTTTTAGCCTAGCACTCCTTCTCAATTTACAAGAATCATTGGTATCCATATCGGAACTACAAGTTTTACTTGAACTTGCTTTATTGCTTACATTTGGCTCGGGCAGGTTATTTGAATCATCTAGCTTACGAATCTTACAACTAGAAACAGACTCATCAGATTTTGAACTATCTGACTTTAAACTACCTGATTTTAAAATATCAGATTTCGAACTGTCACAACCTTGAGGTGTCATTGACCCTGACTTCGATGTCAGTTTAGTATTTTGGAAATGTTCGATTTCATTCCCTTCAAGTCTTAACTTAGGCCTGGATTGAAGAAAATTAACTTCATCTACTATGACATCCCTCACTGTTTCATACTTGTCATGTTCTGTGTTCCATACCTTATAGCCATTCGGTACATAACCTACCAGTATACCCTTCCACGATTTTTCATCAAATTTAGTTTTCCGGGTTTTATTATGCACAAATACGGTAGCACCAAAAACCTTTAAATGTTTTATTGCAGGCTTTTTATCATGCCACATTTCAAAGGGAGTTTTATTTTGTTGCAAAGCGCGGGTAGGTGTAATATTTATCAAATATACTGCAGATAATACGGCATCTCCCCAAAAACATTTAGGTAATTTTGCACCACTAACCATTGCGCGGGCTTTTTCTACTATTGTTCTAACCATACGCTCTGAAACCCCATTTTGTTGTGGCGTTCTAGGAACAGTAAAATGGTATGAAATTCCGCGAGAAACACAATACTCTTTCATTTCACTAGACAAATACTCCCGGCTGTTATCACAGTACAAGTTAACCAATTTTAAATTGAATTTTGCCTCACTTTTTGCTACAAAATCTTTAAACGCGAAAAACACATCTGATTTATAGGCTATCGGGTACGCAACGCAGTAGTGAGTAAATTGATCGACAAACAACACAAAATAATTCTTATTATCTATTGTAGAAGGAGTGATCGGCCCACAAACATCAGTATGAACAATAAATAAAGGTCGTTTAATATGACTTTTATCCTTGGATGTGTTAAACGGCAATCGTGTCTGTTTCCCATTTATGCATGCTTCGCACAGTTTTTCGTCAGGCGTTACTAACTCAATTATACTACCGTCACTAGTCATAGAATTATTTTTCAACTCCAAAAACTTTTGTTTACTTATGTGACCTAATCTTTGATGCCACAAGTCGTAATTATTTTTATCACTATTGCACAATTGAGAAACAGATCGATCTTTAACTTTAACTCCAAAATCTACTGAAATTAAATTATTAATTGCCTTACCTCGCATCAGTATTGTACCGTCCTTACTGATATACGTTCCGTGCTGATCGAAGGTGATGGTCATCCCGGCACGCTGCATCCTCGATACCGACAGCAGGTTGTACGGCGCCTCAGGACAGAACAGAACGTCCTCCAGAGTACCTGGGATGCCAGTGTCACTGATCACTTGCTGTGTTCCACGTTTAGTAGCTGAAATAAATTCACCGTGTTTAGCAATTGAAATTTTAAACGGTGTATTTAAAATTGTATAGTCACTGAAAAGATCTTCCCTGTTAACGATGTGGTCGGATGCTCCGGAATCTAACAGGAATTTTATTTGTTCTCCGGTTTCGTCAGTTTCGTGATTACCGGACATGAATGCAAATCCGGTGGCTTCACTGGATATGGTGGCCCCCTCAGTCAGCTCCACTGTTTGAACAGTTCGGGGCCGGTCCGCCGGCTTCCGTTGGTGGTTAGGTTGACTTGGCCGGTCGAATTTCTGTTGATAGTTTCGGCGCTTGAAGTAATAGCAGTCCCTCTTGACGTGGCCCTTCCGCCCACAATGGTAGCATTTAGTAAGCTTCTTGGTTTCCTTAAAACTCTGGTGGTTAGATCTTGTATCAAATCGTTTTCCACTGGACTCAGCGCGTATGTGAAGAACTTTTGTTGAAGTGTCACTACCCTCATTTTTTAATTTTACTTCTTGATCTAACAATCTTGTTTTTACAAAACCCAGCATCAAATTATCTTCTGATAAAGTTTCAATAGCCGTGATGACGCCATCGTATGAATTTGGGAGGGTAAGAAGTAAATGAGATACTTTATCGGTTTCTTCGAGCTTCGCTCCCGCAGCCAACAACTCCGTCATTAAATCGTCGAAGACATTGAAATGTTTCACTAGTGGAGTATCACCTTGTAGCTTTAGGCCCAACAACTTCTTACGTATTGCCAGCTGCGTCGCTAAGCTTTTTCTCTCGTACAAAGCGTCTAGGTTCTTGAAGATTTCTCTTGCTGTCAGTTCTTCTTTGGCAAAAATAAGAAAGGAATCTGCCAAGTACTCGACGATCACACTCTTCGCAGTTCGGTTTTGCTTTTCCCACGCCTCGAGTCGTAACACGGGTTCTTCGTCGATGACCTTGATGAGATACAATTCAGTTAATAGAGAGCGAATTCGAAACTTCCAGACACTATATTTTTCTCCGTTAAAAGGTTGAATGTTTCTCTTGGATTTTAAATTATCCATGACAAAATTTTTATACAGGGGACTCGTTACTTTAAAAAAAAATTAAGAGCAACAGCACTATACTATAGATAGTATGGCTGGGCCCATAACCTATTGGATATAGGGTTATGAGCGAAAAAGAAAAACTCAGATTTAAATTAGTATACGTTGGAACGTATATTTTTCTGTAGTAGGTACGAGGAAGGTATAATGTCTGCGTCCTAACACAGAGTGGGTCGAGAAAGAAAAGAAGGAGGTATATTGACCGGTCATGGCTTTTATACTAAGCATTTGGTGTTGCCATGTTAATAATATTACCAGTGATATAAAAACAAAATCAATTAATTTTTGCAATAATAAATCAGACAAATGCCAACAGTACTAATACTGTTGTATACTATGGGACCACCATTGAAATCTAAAAAAATTTTTCGCTGGCGGCTTAGTATGGGGAAGTGAATTTTTTTTTTGCGACTTCAGTGTTAGTCTCATAGAAAAAGTTGTTGTATCTGAGCACCAAAATCAGCCCTTAGGAGGTTGTTGATGGTTTGCAAATAACCCTGTATACAGGATTACATTTCATTTTCATTTTCATACTTAAAATTTTCCAAAAAAAAAGAAAAAGCGAGATGCGCCGTCATTTAGCTATCAGAGATCACAGGCGTACGCCGACGACGCTTCAACAAAAACAGTTCTTCTCATGCAGTGCACATACGGTGCAATTTAATCGAGTAATTGTAAATCACCTACGTATTCTATTTTTCAAATGCAGAAAGGAAGAATTTTACCTGAAAAAAAATTTGTTTGTTTTTGAAATGTAACCCTGTATATAAAACAAAGTCGGGTCGATTTTTATGATTTATGATTGTTTGGATTTGTCGCCGTCCCGAACAGCAGAATAACTATTAACACATCGAAAAATTCACGAAAAAAAAAAAACGACGCGGTACGACAAAGTTCGCCGGGACAGCTAGTTAGTTATAAAATTATAGCACGTAAGTAGTGTTCCATTTAATTACTTAGAAATGACATAAAAAATATATTTGCCAGATCGGTAGAACTGTTTTCAAGTAATAATCTAACAAACTTTGTTCAATTTGTTTATATTTCTTAATACTATTGTACGATTATACTATTCTCAATCACCAGTATCAATAACACTGAAAATGTGATGTAATTCAACACCATATCTTTTCATTACCTACCTAAAAACAACGAATAGTAGGCAACTCCT
Organism: Anania hortulata; assembly: GCA_963576865.1. Lineage (NCBI taxonomy): Eukaryota > Metazoa > Arthropoda > Insecta > Lepidoptera > Crambidae > Anania > Anania hortulata. Next base: position 3,795,453 of record OY756402.1, on the reverse strand, counting down.
TAATATTAATATAAATGCGAAAAAAAAGTTTTTAGTTATGCTTTCTCGCCTCAACTAATTAACCAATCGTCATAAGATTTGCACATGTTAAGAGATACTTTTTATCCTAAGAAAATGCAATAACAATTTTGTGTCATTCCGAATAGAACGCAAGCGAAGTCGCGGGCGATAGCCAGTTCATATTTTACACAAAGCTCAGTGTCGCGAATCCAAGTTTGCTCTTCGTAATAACTAAAATGCGACGTTGCCAAACTGCATACCATCCGAGATGCGAGTCGTATCACAAGTTAAACAATGCTCAACCCTATAAGCTTTCCATAGAGCTGAAACTTCAAAATCTTCAACTGTTGCCGCGCCGCTTAAACCCGTAACATGAATGAACGAAGGGCGTGGCAGCTAATTGCGGTGTAGTAGTTGTGTGTGAAAATCATTATCGTCCTAAGACTGGTAACTGGTAATGAAATGAATAAAATATCTGAACTATCGGTTAACATTTGCGCTTGAAAAAGATCGAGTCCCATTTAAAAGGCAGTCGTTTTTTTATGGTATACATGTAAATGCATTAACGCCATCTCGTGACACGTAGTACACTGTGTCTTGTTGAATAATGGAGTTGCATCAACCGTTTGCTAGATGGCACGAGGTAAGCCACATTTCAGCGTGCACAGTAACCCCATCTAATATATTAAGTAGAACTAGGAGGTACCGGCGAAGATAATAAGTTTTAAGCGATTTCACTTTCGTACTATGGAGTTAGCATTCTACCTTTATTAATTTTCTTTGTTGCCGTGAACACATGTTATAGGTACGGTTTTACAAGTAAACAACTTCGGGATGCATGATGCTTTCTAAGTATTATCTAGGTATTTAAATATTTAACTGAATATTTGGATAGTCTTACATTCTGGTAATGAACTTTAATTATGTAATTGACTAACTATACCTAAATATAATACCGAATCAGTGCCTAAATATATACCTGCTTGATTACATTAAAGTTATATTTATTGTCATTTCTTGATAATAAATAACTCAATAAAAACTGTGCGGGATGTTCTATGTTCCCTTTATGAGTTCCGTGGATATGCGACTGGAAGGATCATAAATGTGGGAGACGTTCTATCGGATCAACTATCCCTTGTGCACCTATCGCTGGATTGCGCCTAGACTTCTATCCCGTTACTGATCGTTCGTTGTTGAGTTGAGAGTTCTGTGTTGTACGAGGAGGACGTGTTGAAATGAAACAGGTTAGGAGGTTTCAAGTTGGCAATCGTTCCTAAAGCTGTCTAATTTTTCTATGTGTTGGTCTTCCTGCACTATGTTCTCAGTTTGAAGGTGTTCCTGGACTATCTGCTATTTGTTGCTGTTCCTGAGTTCTTGAGTAGACTGTATAGTGTTGACTGGACTGTGTTCAGTACAGTAATCTAGCCTGTTTTTATATGGATGGACCTATCGCTGAGTGCCTTTGAGGAAGACATTCTTCAGCAGCTTAACCCGGGCAGTTGTGGCGTGCGCTGAAGGCGCACAGCCTAGGTCCGCCCCGCTAGCGGTCTAGCGGTGTCGAGCCCCATACTAGCGGGCGTGATCGGGCCAATGTGGAGTGCAAAGGCACTCTACCAAGCGGCGAACCCGCTAGTGGTGGCGCCGACGGGACCGAAACTGCCGAAACAGGCCGGACCGCTGTCGGGCTCCTTTCTAGCGGGCCCGATCTGGGGGTGAGTCGGACTCTGGCCTCAAGGGCGCCTCTATAGGCTCGGACCTCGGCTTGGGCCGTCGTCCGTAGGGTGGGCAGGGGAAAAACGGCCAGGCATATGTCTGTGTCGGCCGAAATGAAAGACGGGACCTCGCACCCTTCGGCGGGTGCGGTGATGCGAACTACGATGTTGTGCAGTACTTGAAGTGCTTAAGGCGGTATTGGCTGTTGTTCTACAGTACGCGGTGTAGGAATCGTCAGGGTCGTCCAGAACGTGCCGAGGCCGACGGAGTCGGGCAGCGACATCCTCCTGGGGCGTGTACGTGGCGGCTTTGACTATAAGCGGATTGGAGTGGTTTTTTGCCTTATCAAAGAAGCGTTTAGACGCTTCTTTCATATATTGGGCTACTGAGGGCATGTCGAAATCTCTATGAAGATTCTTGCGGCGTACGAACCACGGTTGACCCGAGTCTCTAAGCAAGAAATTATTTTGAAAACTTTGCATTCTCTTAAGGCTGTTAGAAGAACCGTGAGCAAACACCGGACTGGCGTATGTCATCACGGGGCGGATGCAAGTTTTGTAAATTGTCAACTTATTCCTAAGCGACATTTTACTCTTGCTACCGACAAGGTGGTATAGTCGGTGGGCATTCGCTCGCTTGAGAACGCGCGTAATGTGGGGTACAAACGATAACCGTTGGTCGAGAGTGACACCTAGATATTTGACCTCCTTCACCCAAGGGATCGGTCGGCCAAATAAGGTGACGTTAAAACGGATTTTTTTGCAGCGGGGTTGTTTGGAAGGCCGCGATACGAAGCGACCTCGAGTAAAGTACACGGCTGCATTTTTCTCGGGGTTTACCTCCACACGCCACTTCCTGAACCACTCGCCGAGAGCATCAGCGGCGCGCTGTAGCGCTATCGTGATGTAACGACGGTTATGTCCTGAGCGATAGAGAGCGGTATCATCCGCGAATAGGGCTGACTCCGCGTCCGGCGTCTTGGGTATGTCCGAGCCACTGTGCGGGGTGCGGGGGAGGGGTCGCCGCGAGCGCCGGAACCGGAGACCCGCACTTGCGACCCGTCGCCGCCACCGAACGACGCGTCCGCGCCGCGTTAAAAATCTTTCTTACTAGCGCCTATGTATTGTCTTTATTCAATAAATAGATAATTATTTCTACCAGTGAGTTATTGATTCCTCAACATCGCTCCGACAGTGGTCCTTCGATATAAAATTCAAGAAGCAAGTCTACAAAAGAAGATTTTGCGAAGTCCGTAGAATTTCAAGAAAGAAGCGTTACCAACGGTCGCGTCGGTTGGTTGAGCGACAAGCAACACAACGACAAGGGCGTGGCGTCATCCGTCTGCAACTACAACGAGGCAGCGGCACCAGTTTTCCTGATCTACGGGGACTGCGGACGGCACCCTGTGAGTTCGTTCCAAGTCATTTACCTACCTAATTCATACTTATTTTCAGTTTTTTTTAAAACAAAAAGTCTTTAAATTTCCATTTCTAGTTTCAAATTTGAGTGAGCACATGCTTCAAACATTTACATTTGTTTTTTCTGTTTAATTAAACACTGCAAGTGCACGCCTTTCACACGCATTTTGCTACAAAATCTTACATATTTTTGCAAGAGTCAGTCATATTAGCTGACGCGTTCATGCTTACGGCAACGGTGTTTGTACAAAATCAACGCCCATCCCGCCATATTGTTTCAACATTGCGCTGCGCATTTCCTTGTTACAATTGTAATTTACCTGCATGGTCATACTTAATCAGCATGGTCTGAATTTAAGTAAATTTCGGGAATACCAATCTATGCATATTGCTTTTTTGCAAAATCGTCTCGCACTGCCGGCCATTTTGATTAACCACGTGCATTGCACATTCCTTTGTTTGAACCTAAGCAAAGATTTTTGACGCTGTGTATCTTTATGGCACTATTTCTACTACGCATGTTCTGATTTTTAACATAATTAATCTAATAGGTAAGCACTTAATAAACGTGCGGGGATACTTATTATAATTTCATCGTATTTTTGCTCATTGGGGCTTATATTGTACCGGGCTCAAGTAACATTTTTCGAATTACATACTTATTTGCACTTTTGTTAATTTCTGGCCTACCTTTTTTGCAATAAAGTTATTAAAATGTCTAAAGAGCATGAGTCAGATGATGATAAAATTAAAAAACTTAAAAAATCTAGAGGCTCCATGAAAACCAAAGTAACACAATTTGAAACCTTTTTAAAGTTAGCTTATAGTTACGAAAAATTAAGTGATTTACATATCACCGAACTAGGTTGTCGTTTGTTGAGAATTGAAAGCTTATTTCCCGAATTCGACGCTTTGCAGAGTGAGCTCGAGGGGCTGTGCGAGCCGCCCGACGAGCAATACGCGGAGCGCGAGTCGTTTGAGAAGCATTACTACCAGCTGGTGTCTCAAGCTCGTCGTATTCTCAGCACCAACTCATGCAAAGACCAAAAAGAAGGCTCTGTAGCAGATTTCACTTTCGTACTATGGAGTTAGCATTCTACCTTTATTAATTTTCTTTGTTGCCGTGAACACATGTTATAGGTACGGTTTTACAAGTAAACAACTTCGGGATGCATGATGCTTTCTAAGTATTATCTAGGTATTTAAATATTTAACTGAATATTTGGATAGTCTTACATTCTGGTAATGAACTTTAATTATGTAATTGACTAACTATACCTAAATATAATACCGAATCAGTGCCTAAATATATACCTGCTTGATTACATTAAAGTTATATTTATTGTCATTTCTTGATAATAAATAACTCAATAAAAACTGTGCGGGATGTTCTATGTTCCCTTTATGAGTTCCGTGGATATGCGACTGGAAGGATCATAAATGTGGGAGACGTTCTATCGGATCAACTATCCCTTGTGCACCTATCGCTGGATTGCGCCTAGACTTCTATCCCGTTACTGATCGTTCGTTGTTGAGTTGAGAGTTCTGTGTTGTACGAGGAGGACGTGTTGAAATGAAACAGGTTAGGAGGTTTCAAGTTGGCAATCGTTCCTAAAGCTGTCTAATTTTTCTATGTGTTGGTCTTCCTGCACTATGTTCTCAGTTTGAAGGTGTTCCTGGACTATCTGCTATTTGTTGCTGTTCCTGAGTTCTTGAGTAGACTGTATAGTGTTGACTGGACTGTGTTCAGTACAGTAATCTAGCCTGTTTTTATATGGATGGACCTATCGCTGAGTGCCTTTGAGGAAGACATTCTTCAGCAGCTTAACCCGGGCAGTTGTGGCGTGCGCTGAAGGCGCACAGCCTAGGTCCGCCCCGCTAGCGGTCTAGCGGTGTCGAGCCCCATACTAGCGGGCGTGATCGGGCCAATGTGGAGTGCAAAGGCACTCTACCAAGCGGCGAACCCGCTAGTGGTGGCGCCGACGGGACCGAAACTGCCGAAACAGGCCGGACCGCTGTCGGGCTCCTTTCTAGCGGGCCCGATCTGGGGGTGAGTCGGACTCTGGCCTCAAGGGCGCCTCTATAGGCTCGGACCTCGGCTTGGGCCGTCGTCCGTAGGGTGGGCAGGGGAAAAACGGCCAGGCATATGTCTGTGTCGGCCGAAATGAAAGACGGGACCTCGCACCCTTCGGCGGGTGCGGTGATGCGAACTACGATGTTGTGCAGTACTTGAAGTGCTTAAGGCGGTATTGGCTGTTGTTCTACAGTACGCGGTGTAGGAATCGTCAGGGTCGTCCAGAACGTGCCGAGGCCGACGGAGTCGGGCAGCGACATCCTCCTGGGGCGTGTACGTGGCGGCTTTGACTATAAGCGGATTGGAGTGGTTTTTTGCCTTATCAAAGAAGCGTTTAGACGCTTCTTTCATATATTGGGCTACTGAGGGCATGTCGAAATCTCTATGAAGATTCTTGCGGCGTACGAACCACGGTTGACCCGAGTCTCTAAGCAAGAAATTATTTTGAAAACTTTGCATTCTCTTAAGGCTGTTAGAAGAACCGTGAGCAAACACCGGACTGGCGTATGTCATCACGGGGCGGATGCAAGTTTTGTAAATTGTCAACTTATTCCTAAGCGACATTTTACTCTTGCTACCGACAAGGTGGTATAGTCGGTGGGCATTCGCTCGCTTGAGAACGCGCGTAATGTGGGGTACAAACGATAACCGTTGGTCGAGAGTGACACCTAGATATTTGACCTCCTTCACCCAAGGGATCGGTCGGCCAAATAAGGTGACGTTAAAACGGATTTTTTTGCAGCGGGGTTGTTTGGAAGGCCGCGATACGAAGCGACCTCGAGTAAAGTACACGGCTGCATTTTTCTCGGGGTTTACCTCCACACGCCACTTCCTGAACCACTCGCCGAGAGCATCAGCGGCGCGCTGTAGCGCTATCGTGATGTAACGACGGTTATGTCCTGAGCGATAGAGAGCGGTATCATCCGCGAATAGGGCTGACTCCGCGTCCGGCGTCTTGGGTATGTCCGAGCCACTGTGCGGGGTGCGGGGGAGGGGTCGCCGCGAGCGCCGGAACCGGAGACCCGCACTTGCGACCCGTCGCCGCCACCGAACGACGCGTCCGCGCCGCGTTAAAAATCTTTCTTACTAGCGCCTATGTATTGTCTTTATTCAATAAATAGATAATTATTTCTACCAGTGAGTTATTGATTCCTCAACATCGCTCCGACAGTGGTCCTTCGATATAAAATTCAAGAAGCAAGTCTACAAAAGAAGATTTTGCGAAGTCCGTAGAATTTCAAGAAAGAAGCGTTACCAACGGTCGCGTCGGTTGGTTGAGCGACAAGCAACACAACGACAAGGGCGTGGCGTCATCCGTCTGCAACTACAACGAGGCAGCGGCACCAGTTTTCCTGATCTACGGGGACTGCGGACGGCACCCTGTGAGTTCGTTCCAAGTCATTTACCTACCTAATTCATACTTATTTTCAGTTTTTTTTAAAACAAAAAGTCTTTAAATTTCCATTTCTAGTTTCAAATTTGAGTGAGCACATGCTTCAAACATTTACATTTGTTTTTTCTGTTTAATTAAACACTGCAAGTGCACGCCTTTCACACGCATTTTGCTACAAAATCTTACATATTTTTGCAAGAGTCAGTCATATTAGCTGACGCGTTCATGCTTACGGCAACGGTGTTTGTACAAAATCAACGCCCATCCCGCCATATTGTTTCAACATTGCGCTGCGCATTTCCTTGTTACAATTGTAATTTACCTGCATGGTCATACTTAATCAGCATGGTCTGAATTTAAGTAAATTTCGGGAATACCAATCTATGCATATTGCTTTTTTGCAAAATCGTCTCGCACTGCCGGCCATTTTGATTAACCACGTGCATTGCACATTCCTTTGTTTGAACCTAAGCAAAGATTTTTGACGCTGTGTATCTTTATGGCACTATTTCTACTACGCATGTTCTGATTTTTAACATAATTAATCTAATAGGTAAGCACTTAATAAACGTGCGGGGATACTTATTATAATTTCATCGTATTTTTGCTCATTGGGGCTTATATTGTACCGGGCTCAAGTAACATTTTTCGAATTACATACTTATTTGCACTTTTGTTAATTTCTGGCCTACCTTTTTTGCAATAAAGTTATTAAAATGTCTAAAGAGCATGAGTCAGATGATGATAAAATTAAAAAACTTAAAAAATCTAGAGGCTCCATGAAAACCAAAGTAACACAATTTGAAACCTTTTTAAAGTTAGCTTATAGTTACGAAAAATTAAGTGATTTACATATCACCGAACTAGGTTGTCGTTTGTTGAGAATTGAAAGCTTATTTCCCGAATTCGACGCTTTGCAGAGTGAGCTCGAGGGGCTGTGCGAGCCGCCCGACGAGCAATACGCGGAGCGCGAGTCGTTTGAGAAGCATTACTACCAGCTGGTGTCTCAAGCTCGTCGTATTCTCAGCACCAACTCATGCAAAGACCAAAAAGAAGGCTCTGTAGCAGGCTCTGGAAACAGGTCAGGTACCCTTGATCATTTTAACAACCAGTTTAACTTACCCAAAATTAGCATTCCTACCTTCAATGGTAACTATATGCACTGGCTAGAGTTTCGTGACACCTTTTTATCAATGATACACAATAATGACAAAATAAATAATATCAGTAAGTTTCATTACCTGCGGGCATCCTTGCAAGGTAGCGCTGCAATAATAATTAAAAATATAGATTTTACTGATGAGAATTACATTACAGCATGGAACCTACTATATGAAAGATACAATAATTCCAGGTTATTAGTCAACAACCATGTGCAGGCCCTATTTAACGTTGAATCAATAAATAAAGAAACTAGTCGATCAATCCGCTATCTTCTCGACATTACAAACAAAAATATAAGAGCGCTTACTGCACTCAATCAGCCCACCCAACACTGGGATACCTTAATCATCCATATGATGTCCATTAAATTAGACTCCATTACTAATCGACACTGGGAAGAGTATCGAAATACATTAACCAATGCCCCTACATTGTGTGAGTTTACTACTTTCTTGAGTAACAGAGCCGATTTGTTAGAAACTGAAGAGAAAAAGAAAAGAAGAGAACAAATCAAAACAAACTAAACCTGAACAAAATAAACCAAAAAATTTTTTACTTGTTTCAAACGGTTCTGATACTCAAAATAAACAAAGTCATCAATGTCCTATGTGTAAAGGCCCTCACATTCTATTTAATTGTGAAAAGTTCAGAGAATTATCTATTGAAACTCGCATAACCAAAGCGAAGGATCTTAAAGTTTGCCTCAATTGCCTCCGTCCAGGTCACTTGGTTAACAAGTGTCGCTTGTCTCACTGTAAATATTGCAGGTACAAACATAGTACACTGTTGCACCTCGATAAAGGTGACTCTGCAAATCCAAGTGGTCCCCTGCCCGCAGCAGAGGATATCTCGTTACACAGCAACACGTCTCAATGTAATACACAATCTACTTATCACGTTCTCCTGTCCACAGCACTGGTCAAAGCATACGACTCAAAGGGAAAACCACACGACGCCAGGCTCCTGCTGGACAATGGCAGCACCACAAACCTAGTGACCCAAGACTTCTGCGACAAGCTGGGGCTGCCGAGATGCGCAACGAACTCCACGGTAACGGGCATATGCAATCAAAATACTAGTACCTCTCAATCTTGTTGCATTAAAATAAAATCAAAACACAATCACTATCAGTCGAGCCTGGACTGCATTGTAGTGCCACAAATAACAAAATCACTGCCTTCACAATTCATTAACATTGAGTCTATTCCAATACCTACTGGTATCCAGCTTGCTGACCCCTACTTCAATGTCCCAGCAGCAATAGATATTTTAGTAGGCGCAGAGACATTCTGGAATGTAATCTGCAATAATTCAATTGATTTAGGCAAACATCAGCCTAAACTTTGTGAAACTCAATTGGGCTGGTTAATTTCAGGTTCTATCCCTTATACCTTACAATCCAGTACGCACATGTGTCATTTCCTCAACCATGATACTAACCTAACACGTTTCTGGGAATTAGATTCCATTGCATCCAAGTATTCCATGACAAATGAAGAGCGTGCCTGTGAAGTACATTTTTTAGCAAACACCTATCGTAACGAGGAAGGCCGCTTTGTAGTTACTATGCCTCTAAAACGAGATCCTCAAGAGCTGGGCGACTCGTACTATATGGCAAAAATGAGATTCTTGTCCTTAGAGCGTAGATTTCAAAGAGACCCTAAATTCAAAGATCGCTATGTCGAGTTTATGCGCGAGTACGAGCAATTGGAGCACATGTCTGAAAATAAACCTGATCAGAAAAATTCAGCTACTAATAGTGTGAGCTATTACTTACCCCACCACGGCGTCTTACGAGAATCGAGCACCACCACTAAATTACGTACTGTTTTCGATGCATCCGCCGTTACTACCTCAGGGTCTTCCCTAAACGACATTCAAATGATCGGCCCCACTGTCCAAGACGATTTACTCTCTATTTTAATACGATTTCGACAACACAAATTCGTAATATCTGGAGACATTGAGAAGATGTACCGCGCAATCGAACTAAATCCTATACAACGACCTCTTCAACAAATAATGTTTCGCTCAGAACCTTCTCAACCCATTAAAACTTATACCCTAAATACTCTTACATATGGTACCGCATCCGCCCCGTATTTAGCGACCAAATGTCTATCCACCCTTGCCAGTAAGATAACTGATGTTAATATAAAAGAATCTTTGTCTCATGATTTCTATGTAGACGATTATTTGAGTGGCGGGGAAACTGAAAAAGAGGTCATAGCTCAAACTAAAGCTATTATTTCTGTTCTGTCTTCAGCTAAATTTAATCTAAGAAAAATCCAGTCCAACAATAGTGATATTTTGAAAGCTGTAAGTCATGATAACCCAGACTATTTTAATATCCGTGCCCTAAACGAAAATAATCTTAATAACATTTCAAAGACTCTAGGTTTGCATTGGAAATGTGACTCTGATGTTCTATCATTCTCTATAGACATTAATCTACAAGATAAAAGTACTAAACGCAATATATTATCAGTAATAAGTCAGATTTTTGACCCCTTAGGCCTTGTAGGCGCTGTAGTAGTCGAGGCAAAAATTATTATGCAGCTTCTATGGAAATCTAAATTAGATTGGGACACTGAAGTTCCTAACGATATTAAAATCCTTTGGACTTCCTTTTCTAATAAGTTATACCATCTTAATTATGTAAAAATTCCTCGCTAGGTCTTGCAAGACAATTATCGCGATGTGCAGTTACATATTTTCACAGATGCATCTGAGAAAGCTTATGGAGCATGTATCTATGTTCGCTCTATTGGCACTGATGGTGGGGTCCGTGTTCGACTGATAGCGTCCAAAAATAGAGTAGCACCTATAAAGCCCACAACTATGCCCCGCCTTGAATTATGTGGTGCTCTGGTAGGGGCAAGATTGTGTTGTAAAATATTACAATCCTTAAGATTAGAAGTAACATGCAAGTTTTGGTGCGATTCGACAATTGTATTGAGTTGGTTGCAGATGCCCGTCCAGCGACTAAAGCCTTTTGTTCGCAACCGTGTCAACGAAATAAACGAGTCCACAGCTGGGAGTTCGTGGAGTTACGTGCCATCCCTTGATAACCCAGCTGATCTCGTTTCTCGCGGGGTGAAGGCTGATCTTATCAGCTCCTGTGCGCTATGGTGGTCCGGACCACACTTCTTATTACAACCTGAGAGCGCATGGCCTACTCAACCCAGCCAGAAGCGAGATCCACCAGAAGTAATATGTCACCTTACACAAGACACTCATAAAACTGACAACGATCCCTTGTCGGTACTCATACATAAAAACTCTAACTTCACACGCCTGTTACATACAGTCGCTTACATAAACAGATTTTTATACAACTGTAAAAATAAACATGATAGGATTACCGGACATTTAACAAAAGATGAAATTGATATTTCTCTAACTACCATTTTAAAAATTTGTCAGTCAAATATGTTTCTTAATGAATATTCACTACTTATAGCGGGAAAACCACTGCCAACTAAAAATCGCCTCTTATCTCTATCTCCCTTCTTAGATTCTAATAATATTATAAGAGTTGGAGGACGATTAGACAACTCTCCTTATACCTACGATCACAAACATCCAATTTTGCTGTGTAGTAAACATCACATTACTAAACTCATATTCCGAACACAACACTTGAAGCTTCTCCATGCAGGTCCACTTTGTTTACTCGCGAATATCCGCCAAACTTATTGGCCACTTGGTGGCAGGAACCTTGCAAGGCAAACCGTCAACAAATGCGTCACATGTTTTAGACATAAATGTAAAAATATTCAGCCAATCATGGGGCAGCTTCCTACACGCAGAACTACACTAGAGTTTCCTTTCTTACACTGTTTTGTCGATTACGCCGGGCCAATGCATATAGCTGATAAAAAGGGTCGAGGTTGTAAACTGATCAAAGCCTACCTGTGTATTTTTGTCTGTTCAGCCGTGAAGGCAGTACACCTGGAGCTTGTTACAGAGCTGAGCAAGGAGGCGTACCTGGCTGCATTGCGCCGCTTCATTTCCCGTAAAGGCAAACCACAATCTATTACATCAGATAATGGGACGAACTTCGTGGGAGCATGTAACGATTTAACATCTTTTTTATCATCATCAGATTTGAGTTCTGACTTGGCCGATGAAGGTATAACTTTTAAATTCACTGCTCCGTATTCGCCACATTTTAACGGCCTTGCGGAATCAACCGTTAGATCCACAAAACGCCATTTAAAAACTATCCTTAATTTAACTAATTTAACTTACGAAGAAATGTATACCTGCCTCGCTCAGATTGAAGCTATTTTAAATTCAAGGCCTTTAACCCCTATATCGACTGATCCCCTTGACATGGCAGCCCTTACTCCAGCCCACTTCCTTATTGGACGAACTCTCACAGCCGTCCCTTCTCCGCAGGTACCTGAGAATGCCAACTTAACTACGCTGCAGAGGTATCAACGAGTAGAAGCAATCAAGCAGCATTTTTGGAGACGCTTCTCAGCGGAGTACATTTCTCTGCTTCAAAAGAAAACGAAGTGGGCCGAAGGAAGTGAGACATTAAAGCCTGCAAGTCTAGTTCTTATAAAAGACAAGACGTCGCCGCCCCTCGTCTGGCTACTTGGAAGAATATCAGAGGTCTATCCCGGAGTCGACGGAGTGTCTCGAGTGGCAGATATTAAAACGAAGAAGGGAACGCTTCGGAGAGGATACAACAATATTTGTGTGCTGCCACTGGAGGACTCCTCATCACCTTGAAGGCTTCAACCCGGGGAGCCTGTCCGAGCCACTGTGCGGGGTGCGGGGGAGGGGTCGCCGCGAGCGCCGGAACCGGAGACCCGCACTTGCGACCCGTCGCCGCCACCGAACGACGCGTCCGCGCCGCGTTAAAAATCTTTCTTACTAGCGCCTATGTATTGTCTTTATTCAATAAATAGATTATTATTTCTACCAGTGAGTTATTGATTCCTCAACATCGCTCCGACAGTTGACATAGATCGAAAAGAGTAACGGCGATAACACCGATCCCTGCGGGACGCCGGCGCGGACGGGGCGGGGGGACGAGAGGTTGCCATCGACGCGGTAGCGGAACGTCCGATTCGATAAAAAGTCTCGCAAGATGAGTACGAGCCTATCTGGCACACCAAGTTGGTATAGCTTGTAAATCAAGCCATTGTGCCAGACTTTATCGAACGCTTTCGCCACGTCGAAGAATAGCGCTCCCGTCTCTATAGAGTTGTTGAGTCCGTCCAGAATGTGTTCCGTTAAGCGGTGCACCTGGTGGACGCATAAATGAGTGGCTCTGAAGCCAAACTGCTCATTAATTAAAAGATTATTAGAGAAAATATAATCTTTTAGTCGGGAAACTAATACAAGTTCGTATAACTTGCCCATGGTCTTTAGGAGACTGATGGGCCTGTAACTGGTGGGGTCTGACCGGTTTTTGCCCGGTTTAGGGATGCCTATGACCTCTGCTTCCTTCCACGCAGCGAGAAAGATGCAGTGCGCCATGGCGGTGTTGATGATAGACACCAACAGACAGAGAAGCTGTGCGGGGAGGGCGCGTAAAACTCTATTAGAGATACGGTCTGGGCCAGGGGCCTTGTTGGGACGGAACCCTTTGATTATCGCCTGTACCTCGTCCACATTAGTAGGGGAGAGAGGGGGGGCGGTGGGTGGGAGTGACGAGCGGTGATCGACCTCAGCGTCCACCGTATGGAGGTGGACGGGGTCTACGGGGAGATTACTAGGGGAGCACTGCGCCTCGAAACTGTCAGCCATACATACGGCTTTATCGTCGTCGTCAAACGCTAAGGATTGATCGGGACGAGTCAGGGGGGGCATAGACGCTGTTTCATCCGACTTAAAGGACCTCGCTAACTTCCAATAAGCTTGGTGAGATGGCGAGATCTCTTTCAGCAGATCGTCCCACCGATTATTTCGGAGCTCCGCAATACGCTTCTTGACAGCACGCTGCAAGCTGCGTAAGCTTCTCCGATTTTCCTCAGTGGGATTACGACGATTTCGTCGAAGAGTCAGCTTTCCTGAAGTCTTCGCATCCCGCTGTACTGTGCCCCGTTTTATCATATATTAGGCAGGTACTTACTGTTTTCTGCGTTGGTCCTTGTTGACTTTGTGGCTGTTCTCGCTTTTCGTGCTGTTCGTCGGACTTCTGGGTGTTGAAGGTCTTCTGCGTTGTTCTATTTGTAATGACCTCCTGAACTCCCTCTGGCTGCGCGTATGGGCCGCATATGTCGGCTTGTCTATTCAGGAAGCGCGCCAGTTTCACTATATCCGCTTCTTCTGTTGATTGTTCAGCCGCGAAGCCATACCACCGGTACTTGAGGGCAGGCGGCAGCTTCTCAATGGTGAGTTTGGCCAACTGAGGGTTGAGAAGGTACTGCTGTTTTCCGATGGTGTTCAATGTTGCCACTATATTGGCGACCTTGCTGGAAAAGATGCATAGGTCACGTGGGGCATCTGTCATGCGAGACAGGCCTCTGATCTTTTCTATTTCGGCTATGGCAATCGCATCTGGTCTTCCAAATCTTGCTTCTAGGATCTTCATGACGTCTTCTGGATTTGCACTGTAGATCAGCAAACTTTCAACGGCTTCTTTGGCTTTTCCTTTGAGACTTTTGCGTAGGCGGGTCAAGTTCTCAAGATTGCTGAACCCGCTTTGTGACTCGACGTAGGCAGCCTTGTATGAAAGCCAGTCCTGATGGTTTCCTCCGAAGTACGGTAGCTCGCTTCCATGACTGTGTCCAGGTCTTCTTCTGAATCTGTTTCGGCTTCTATAGCTGCTATCATCACGACGGCAAGCTTGACTTGTAGTTGGAGTAGTTCTTCTTTTGCTTTCAGGAGTCGAGAGTTGCGTTTTGACGCAGTGGTGGATACCCTAGATTTGGGCGGTGCTGTCTTCCGATGCAAGTACTGCTTCTATAGTTCGACCGGCCGCTGCTCCTGTCGATTTGGTGGCAGCGGTCTCGGTTCCGACGTCGACAGTGGCCGCTCGTCAGCTCTTGCATGCTGTTCAGACGGCGGTGGCTGTTCCGACGTGGGCTGTTGGGGCGCCTTTGTGCGCTCTCCCTTGTCCACTGACGCAGTGTGCTGCACCGAGGACATTTCTGTTTCTTGACTAGTCCTTGATGTATCCGGAGCCGTAGACGCTGTATACTCCGTTCCTGACGAAGTACTTTCTTCTATTGGTGTTGCGCGGGCTCTGGAACCTCCACTTTGCGATCTTGTAACGGGCATTTTTCTTTGTTCTATTTCTATGTCTGGCGAAATCCAGCTCGAAGGACCAAAAATGTGCGGGATGTTCTATGTGGGCAAGTATCCCTTGTGCACCTATCGCTGGATTGCGCCTAGACTTCTATCTTGTTACTGATCGCTCGTTGTTATGTTGAGAATTCTATGTTGTACGGGGAGACCGTGTTGAAATGAAACAGGTTAGGAGGTTCCAAGTTGGCAATCGTTCTGTCAAAGCTGTTAAAGCTGTCTATTTTTCCTATGTGTTGGTCTTCCTGCACTATGTTCTTAGTTTGAAGGTGTTCCTGGACTATCTGCTATTTGTTGCTGTTCCTGAGTTCTTGAGTGGACTGTATAGTGTTGACTGGACTGTGTTCAGTACAGTAATCTAGCCTGTTTTGGCGCTACTTATATAAGATTTCCCTGCTCCCAAATAGTGACTACCGCGCGTAGTTTTCGTTATGAAAGAGAGGTCCGAGTCACGACAAGGACGGAGCGAGGTGCGAGCGAAAGCTATAGTGTGAGTGAGATAGCATCATGATATCTACTCGTAAAAGGCAATACCTTAATGAGAGCCGAGCTCTATTTTACATAAACTTAACCTCTTTTAGAGGGTAAGTACCTATACTATATTTACACCTATGTCCCCAGCGGGGTTGTGTACCTATATCGAAGTGTTATGATTGCCAATCTTTATTTACAAAAGTATTTAACAATAATTAAACTATAAAACGTCCGAAACAAAAACTAAGTACCTTTCGTTCTGTTTAATTAGCGGTGTTTCTAACTAGTTATTGTGGTTTTTACTTTGAGAAAAGTAAACGAAATACATGTATATAAAAAACTAAGTGAAAAGAAAGAGGAAAAAAAAAACTTAAGTATGCCTTTAGGCTAAGGAGTTCGGTACTCGCCTTTTCTGTTTTTTCTCCATCGTAGTTTTCTTTTTTTTTTTTTGGTCTCTTGTGCTTGACACGCGGTGTCGTGTTGCTCTGGTTGTCGTGTTCCCCAGCTGTGTCCACGAGTGCTACGTGGTGCTGTTCTGGTGGCTTCTCGTCTTCGTACTTGTTTGAAGATCTAGGTAGTGGTCCGATTCGGTCTGTCGATACTGTTTGCCATGGTTTGTTTCGGTCATTTATGTGCATTTACCTTGGTGTCTGTTGCTGTTTTTTGTATGCTGGGTAGGTTTTGCAGTTTTTTACATCTCTGTACATTCCGGGCCAGTAGGTCCATTGTAATTTTCTGTCTGGCTTGTTTGCTGTCTCGGGGTGGTCGGCGGTCGGTGTGTCGTGATTTTGTCTTAGGACTTCGTTTTTCTCCCTGTCACTGATGTATGATTTCCACTCTGATGTGGGGTCCAGTCTGGATCCATACGCGTAGTTCGTATTTTTTTTGTATAATCTGTTATTCCTTAGCTCATACTTGCGGTTGTAATCTTTATGTACTTCCGTGATTTTTCTCTGTGGCCAGTCTTCGTAAGATTTTTCTTCCACCGTGCTTATCGGGTTCCTGGACGATTTACGACGTAAATTAGAGGAGAAACTCGAAATAGCGGAAAACGAGATAACAAACCTAGTATCAGAAAACTACGCTTTGAAGAAAAAAAATGAGGAAAATGAACTGAAAATTAGTCAATTAACTCACATCTGCAAAACTCCAAAGAGTTCTACTACAAAGAAGAAAACAGCGACATCTGGTGGTAAATATCTAAACTTCTCTCATGCCGAAGAAAACTCAAAACACGAGCCGGCGGTTACTAATGTTACAACCAGTTTCCAAAAAGATCCTAACATATCGTTAGATGACGCTGGGGTGGAGAAAAAAACCAGTAACCAGATCTACATTATTGGTGATGAGCAGCTGAGAGGACTATCTGCCTCTCTCTTGAAGTGTAATTTAGACAAACATAATAGCTCATATAAAACCTTCGCTCACATTATAACTGAGGCAACCAGTGCTCAAATACTAAATGATTGCAATTGTTTAAAATCAAATCTATTAAATAATGATTTAGTAATACTAGGCTTTGGTAGGTATGATAATGACATGCATAAGTTACACTCCAATATTTGTATCATATTAAATCAATTGAGCAGGGCTTCTGTCATTATGCTACCTATTCATTACAATCCGTACTTTAACGAAACAACATTAAATTACTTTGTAAAATTATGGACTAAACATTTTGATTATTGTTACCATATTAACATGTACGGCTTCACTTTTAATGACTTTAAATTAAAAAAAATACTTATGTAATAAAATTACCCATTGCATTGACTATATTGAATATAAAAAGAGATATCTGTCGTATACTAACATTCGAAATCACATTATAGGAACTGTTTCAATACTACGAGGTAAAAAAAAATACACTCAAAATGATAGTTCTTCTAAAAATAACCTATCTTGCAATAAATTGGTTGAAGTTCAATTAAAAAAATGTTTAACAGGCACCCAAACGGAATACAGTCAAGACCGAGCAAAGAATCACTTTTTTCGTGAATAACAAATCACACTCCAACTCCTCTTTGCTCAATGATATAACTCATTCACAATTTTATATTCTACATCGAAATGTATGTGGAATAAATAGCAAAAGGGACGAGTTGGAATTATACTTAGCCAATGATAAAAAACCGTTTCAATATGTGTGCATAAGCGAACATTTCCTAAATGAAAAGCTAGTAGCGTTATTGAACTTCACTAACTACAAAGTTGGGACCTACAATACCAGGGTCAATAAAAAAAGGGGTGGAACTCTCATATTAGTCAGTAAAGAGAGGGATTATGTGGAGCTACCTATAGTTAAAACATTATATAGAATCGAGAGCTTTGAGGTATGCGGTTTGAAGGATCTAGATACTGAGGTGTGTATATGTTGTTGTTAGAGGAATCCTTATGATAAAAATTTTGCCATCTTTATGGGCAGATTAGAGCAACTGTTAGAACACTTCTTTAACAGGAAATGTGTAATCTGTGGAGACTTTAATATCGATTATATGACTGATAATGAAAAGAAAAATGAGGTGAATAATCTTCTGTCTTGTTACAATTTTAGGCCACTATTTTCGGAGGCCATTTTTATAAGAAACGACTCGCGCTCTTGCATAGATAACGTGTTTACCAATTTGCCGGACGATAGTGTCAAGAATTGTCATGTTGACCATAATGGACTATCAGATGGACACGCTGCATTATCGTGTAGTTTTTTAGTGCCATGTAATAATAAAAGAACTAAAAAATCTGTAAATTGTGTGTGAGTGTTTGTTAAATGTTAACTGGAACAACATGGGTATAAATGCTTTTATAAATAAAAAATACGAAATCTTCCAAAACAGTTTTATAAAAAGAAAGAAATTTATTGATGTACAATGTAAAACGAAACTGCACTGGATTACACGGGGTATCAGAATATCAAGCCTGATGAAACGCTTTCTCTGTGTACAGAAAGGACAGCATAATGAACTTTCTATCAAAAACTATAGGAATAAGTATCTAACAATGTATAGGAAAGTAATAAGACTGTCAAAAAAAATGGCAGTGCAAAGTGAAATAGCTCGCTCCAAAAACCTTTCTAAAGTTATATGGAAAATAGTCAACAGACACAGGAATAAAGTAGGTAAATAGCAGCAACCACTTATGTTAAAAATGGAAAATAGAGCTATAAATGAACCGGGTGAAATAGCCAATACTTTTGCCAGGCAATTTGATCACAGCTTAAATTTCGTCCCGGTAGAGATGGAAAAAGCTCTTAGCTACCTTCGTCGAAATGTGGAAGCTATTAATGACCAAATGTCACTCAGACCCACTTCAACGGATGAGATTACAAAAATTGTTAAGAAAATGCAACCCAAATCATCATGCAGTTATGACGATATGCCTATAACCACAATTAAGGATAATATAGATGTCTTAGCAGAGCCATTAAGTAGTTTTTTTTATATCGAATGTTTTTTAATGCTTCGGTTTATTTTAACCCTGATGTGGTACCCTGTTTCTTTTTTTTTATTGCCCTGGAGTATGTTGTTCCTAATGTTCGGAACACACTCTACCTTATAACAGATTGGTACATTTGCCTATTGTGCGGGTCCATCTTGTTTTGTTTTTTTGTTTTGGGCTTTCTTTTTTAATAGACCGGTTGCAGGAACTCTTCAATTAAGCCACATCCTTGTCCAGCAGTTAGAGCAACTGGTTAAACAAGCCTATGTTCTCGGGCGGATTGCAACCCGTAAAACAAGCCTCAAAGCTAACACGGATTTCTACCATTGTTAGCCTTTATGACCATCATCACCTGACTTCTACAACTCTGTCTCTCTCAGACACCATATTGCCTTTTTTTGTTAAGCAGAGATGTATTGTAACACGTAGTTACAAATATTTTTGATTTTTAATAATTATGTTGGAAATGTTTCTCTTTTCAACAATTTTTTTTTACTTGGATTTTTAATTCTTGGCCAAAGGCAGAATTCCCATTTACTAGACAACGCCATCTATCGGTATATCTTTGCCATCCGTTATGTTCCGTTTCTCACAACTACCTTTTTTTCAGCATTAACTTATTTATAACTTGCACATCTAAAGTATTTTTATTAAAAGAACATATGACTGTAATGGCTGTAATTGATGTTTTTCAGTTTCAATTACTTTTTAGGGCTTTTCAGCGGTGTTTTGTTCTGCGTTGACGAATGAAAAAAATGAATCATTTTTACTTTTTGCGTTGAAGTGTTGCGCGAAACGAAACGCGACCAGAGAGGGGGATATTATGTCAGACATGAGATGAGATGACATTGAGATTTGACCGGATCTTTTCTTTTTAGATGCGAGCACATTGCTTGCGTCCCAGATTTTTCTTTCGTTCAAATAAAATGAAGAAAATAAAATATGTGGAGGCGCCTGGTGCGTCATGGCGACCTAATGCCGTGATGGGCATTGTTAGATCAAGCACATCACTTTCCCGCTCCTATTTCCGCTTCCTGTATTCATCGTGAATGAAGAACGGAACGAACGTGTGACGTAGTAATCGCGCGTCATCATTCATCAGTTACAAAACTCACTCAAAAACTGTGCCGGCCGGCCAACTCGCGCTCCTACAAAAATTACATCTATGCAGTGAATACTCTAAGAACCGTATCCAATGTGAGTAAAACAAAGAAAACTAACATCTGGACAACATATTCAAAGAAGAAACCACTCCCAAGTAAGTCCCATAACCTGTAAGTTGATTTGCTTGTACGCGTAACTCTACAACCTTTCACAGCAAAAACCTATGCAAAACAGTCTACTAATCGAGGGAATTAAGCAAAAACACCAACATTTATTGGCCTTCAGCACCGGATTTCTATATTTGTACCGTAATTTTGTTGTGAAAATTTTCGGCGTCCATGTTTGTTCACATGAGCCATCAACAAATTAACAAAAAACAAGCATTCACACTATCAAAAAATCCTTAACATTATTTATAACATACTTAGCAAACATTTATCTATGTAGTAGCATACTTATCATAACATTTCAAAGTGTATTTCGTACTTTGCCATAAGTTCGAAATTCAACAATTTATTTTGTACAGTGCGAGTAGCGGCCATTAATCAGGGCCCTTAAAAATCGTGTTTTCAACCGACTTCAAAAAAGGAGGAGGTTCTCAATTCGTCGGTATCTTTTTTTTAATTTTTTTATGTAAGTTCAGCGATCATTCGTTACTGCGTTGACCGATTTCGATAATATTTTTTTTGTTTGAAAGGTAATACTTTCAGAATGGTCCCATATAAATTTGGTTAAATTCTGATGATGGGATCTATAAGAAAATCATCAAACATTGCATAAACTCCGTACCACGCCAACTGATTTTAGTATCTATCTTACCTATATCTCTGCCAAATGTAGACCGATTTTGATGATTCTTTTTTTAATGAATAGCTTATACTTCAAAGATACTATAATAAAAATTTTTGGAAAAAATTTCACCCCCTAAGGGTGGAAAAATAGGAAATGAAATCGGTGTTCAGCAGTTTAATTATGTTTGCACTCGTAAGATTTGTTTTGATTAGGATTTATCACTAAAATGGATGAAATAAGTTAATTTTATAAAAAAAATAAAAACCGACTTCAAAAAACTAAAACGCTAAAAATAATCTTAACACTTAAGTACCTAATCAGTTACTTTTGGAGTCGGTGCCAGTCAATGAGAGACCAATGTTTTCGTTTGCACCGACTCCAAAAGTAACTGATTAGGTACTTAAGTGTTAAGATTATTTTTAGCGTTTTAGTTTTTTGAAGTCGGTTTTTATTTTTTTTATAAAATTAATGTTTCGTGCGGTCGGTGGACCTACGCAAACTTATCATTTCAAGCGTTGTGTCATTGTGTAACATACAGCACATAAAACTTGTGACGGTTTAGTGCAACATTAACACTTAAACCTATCAAATTAGCAATCATCATTTTGTGGTGTTCTACGTAACTTATAGCGTAAACACATTATTCATTTTTGAGTCAAAATTCATCATTCTAGGGGTCGCTGTATCATTTTGTGGCGTAACATATAACGCATTTTGTCATAATAACCAAAACAAGGTTATTCTATCATTAACATTATTATCATTTTAATTAACAAGTGTGTATCAAAAACATACATTGAGCATTGTGTTAAATTAATATAACAAGTGTATTTTATCAAAGGTCCTTCGCATCATCAAACAACCTAAAAACATTTAGCAAACTTATTTTAATTTTAGTAAAAAGATTTGCTCATTCATTCGGTGTTGCCATCACAAAAAGCATACCAGTGTATAAAAATTCGTACCGATTGTGTAACTTTAAAAAAGTTTTGTGTAACTTTGTGTACAAAATTATAGTGTGTCAAGACATTGTAGTTTATCAAACATTAATCATTTCTAACGTAATAGTGCTGCGAAAAGTTATCATTTGCTACCTTATCAACTGTTTATCAAGTTTATAGTCAAAATGAGTGAATCACTAATTGCCCATTTTGAAACAAAACGTAACTTAGCACACAAGCGTCTCGAGGATGCCGTAACTTGTGCGCGAAAATGTGTAAAAGATTCAACAGTTTTACCTCGTTTTGAAATCTGGTGTTCACGTCTTGACATTATCATAGATTCATTCAATGAAGCTCACACAAATTTAATTGCTGAACTAAAAAAGTCTAAGGCCACAGAGGAGAGAATTGAAAATGAAATTAAATATCAAGAACAAGCAGATGACATGTTTTTTGAAATATTAGAATCAAAACGAGAGCTGTTGCCCGAAGAAAAGTCTTTGCCAAAATTAACATCAATTAAATCCGAATCAAAGTCAAACAGTAAACTACCTCCAATTAAGTTGCCTACTTTTTCTGGTAATTTCAAAGATTTTCCTGGTTATATAGATTTGTTTAACACACTTGTACATAATAGGACAGATTTGTCAAATGTTGAAAAGTTTCAATACCTTCAAACTTCTCTCTCTGGTGAGCCGGTAAATATCATTAGAGCATATCCTATATCAGAAGCAAATTATGTCAGTGCATATTCGGCCTTAGTGAATAGGTACGATAATAAACGATATTTGGCATTTATGTGTTGGGAACAAATTAATAATTTAAAGTCTATGAACAGTGGTTCAGCTGTACAAATGAGAAATCTTTTGGACACATTTAACGAAAATCTTGCTATGCTCAATGGGCTTGGGCTCCCTACTCAAAACTGGGATTTCGTTTTATTTCATTCATTACTCATAAAAATAGACAAAGGTTCAAGAGAAGCATTCGAACTTTCATGTAAGGGTGATGTGTTTCCCCGTTATGATCAATTGAAAAGTTTTATAGAGGACAGATGTAGTGCCTTAGGGCGTTCTAATTTGTCGAATAATTCCACTTCAAATATTCAAAACCCAAATAAAAATCAAATTCAATCACAGCCAAAGTCACATCAATCAAAACCACCAACTATGTTATTAGCACAGTCGGCTGGTATTAGTTGTGTGCTTTGTAAGTCAAATCATGCTCTTTATTGGTGTCCAAATTTTATATCAAAATCACCTCAAGATAGGATCAAAATTGTTAAACAAAACAAATTGTGCTTTAACTGTTTGCGTTCCAACCATACATATGAAAATTGTGCCTCAACACATACATGCAAAACATGTAATATGCGTCATAACAGCTTATTACATATTTCATCAAACAAACAAAATAACAATCAACCTAAACAATCAAATCAACAACAGTTGTCTTCGCAGACCACATCAAGTACTGTGGAGAATGTGGTCACTCCAGTGACATCTTTATCCAATGTGTCCGGCGGTTGGTCGGGAACATCATTTGTGATGCTAGCTACGGCAGAGGTCGGAGTTAAAGATGGCAGGGGTTCGTTCCAAAAGGTCCGAGTTTTGTTAGATCCCGGTAGCCAAAGTCAAATCATAACAAATTCGTGTGTAAATCGATTAGGGTTAACACGTTTCAAATCAAACACTCCAATGTCGGGTATTGGTGGAATACCCAGCCAATCAAATAGCAAAGTCTTTTTAGAAATTCGTCCAATCGGAAAATCTGAGCCATCGTTTACAACAGAAGCGGTGACACTAAGCAATATTTGTGGCAACATGCCTTCTCATACTATCAATCAACATCAATTTCAACATGTGGTAAATCTCAAGCTCGCTGACGAGCATTATCATCATTCTCGGCCAGTCGATTTACTGATCGGCGGCGAGATATTTCCGCACATCTTATTGCCAGGCAAGATAGATGGCGGTAACAACACACCAACGGCAATCAACACAGTGTTTGGTTTTGTCTTGATGGGCAAAACATTATCATCATCCAATGAGTCTTCTCCATTATCAGTAAATCATTTGTCACTGGACGTAAATTTGGATGTTGCGGTTCAGAAGTTTTGCGAGATAGACAACATACCATCATCATCAAAGTCGAACCTCTCCGAGGAAGATGTTCGATGTGAAGAGATTTATCAAGCAACACACAAACGTGACGCTGACGGTCGTTATACCGTGCAGCTACCATTTCGTGATCAAGAACCAACATTCAAGGGTTCATAACATGTGGCTCTTCGGCGTTTCAATCAGCTGGAGAAGCGTTTGATTCAAAATCCAACATTTCATCAAGAGTATGCAGCTCATATCATGGAATATTTATCAACAGGACAAATGGAAGAGGTGCCTCAAGAGGAGTGTCAGTCTCCTTCCGCCTACTACATCCCGCACCACGCGGTTGTGAAACTTGATCGCAAGCTCCGTGTTGTCTATGACGCGTCCGCCAAGGATCAGAATGGCGTTTCATTAAATGACAATTTGTTGACCGGTTGCAAGCTTCAAGCAGACATCAGCATCATCATGCTACGTTTCAGGCTGCATGCCATTGTGTTCACTGCCGACGTACGACATATGTATCGGCAGATCATCATCACTAAAGGTCATCAGGATTATCAACGAATTCTGTTCAGAAGTTCACCAGAAAAACCAATACAAGAGTACCGTCTTCAACGCGTTACGTTTGGCGTATCATCAGCCCCGTTTTTGGCCATCCGTACCATGCAGCAGTTGGCCAACGATCAGGAAAAATCATATCCACTGGCAGCAGAGGTGTTGCGTCACGATCTTTACGTAGATGACATCGTGACCGGTGTGCAAGACTCCTGTCAGGTGTTGGAAATTAAGCAGCAGCTCGTTGACATCATGGCGTCAGCAGGCTTTGAACTCAGGAAGTGGTCTAGCAACCATGCGGCTGTTCTGCAAGACATACCTGAGCATCATAAGGCGGTACCCGATGTTACTTTTGACAGCGACAGCAACTTTGTGAAGGTTCTCGGATTAGCCTGGAACTCACAAGAGGATATTTTAAATTATCAAGTCAATCAAACACCTCGTGATTGCACGAAGCGAACAATGCTCTCGGAGCTAGCGCGGATTTATGACCCCATTGGTCTTCTTACACCATTAACATTTTTAGCCAAGCATTTAATTCAACGCTTGTGGCTTCTGGGAACGTCATGGGACGAACCAGTGCCCGAAGAAATTAATCAAGCATGGACGAAGTATACGCAGCAGCTGCCCCATCTATCGCAGCTTCAAATACCAAGACGCATCACTCATGATGACGCAGTCTCCTATCAGATCCACGGTTTCTGCGATGCTAGCGAGGCTGGTTACGCAGCTGTCGTGTACCTCCGCTCCACTAACAATCAAAATCATCATCATGTTGCAATAATAATTGCTAAATCTCGTGTGGCACCAACCAAGCGTAGAACCTTACCAAGACTTGAGTTATGCGGAGCATCGTTGCTCGCAGACCTCATGAGATTTGTTCTAGATCAGATTGCAAACACCATAAACATAGACAGCATACATGCGTGGTCGGATTCCATGATTGTTCTCGCTTGGATCAAATCAAAATCATCAAATTACAAGGCGTTTGTCGGGAATCGTATCTCAAACATTCAACGAAAAGTACCAAATGCAACTTGGAAACACGTACCTGGTAAGCAGAATCCAGCAGATTCCGCCAGTCGTGGCTTGTCTCCGGACGAACTCATTAATCATCATCTATGGTGGACTGGTCCTCAGTGGCTTGTCCAGGATCAGCAGCTATGGCCCGACGAACCTGTCACAGAAACTACAACAACATTAGAAGCAAATGAACAAATTTCATCCGAAAAACGTAGCAAAGTTTTAACAGTTACCACTAATGGTGACTCCAGTTGTGACAGCATATTCGATCAACTCATCACAAAATTCTCATCATTGCGCAAGATCCAACGTGTCTTGGCGTATTGCTATCGTTTCATCAGCGCCATGCGTAAAAACAAACGTCCTTCTGATCATTTTACTGAGACAGAGTTACATGACAGTCTGATAGCTCTGGTCAAACATGTGCAGCACTCCGAATTCAGTGAGGAGATAAAAACTATTAATTCTGGATGTCTGTTATCAAAACAATTTAGAAAACCTAACCCATTTGTAGATCAAACTGGCGTTTTTCGTGTGGGGGGTAGGTTAGCTCGTTCAGAACTCGAATATCAAACAAAACACCCTGCTCTGCTCCCACGTAAACATCGTCTCACTTATCTTATCATTCAATGTGTTCATAATGAAAACTTTCACCCAGGTCTACAGACCTTACATTTTTTGATTCTTCAGAACTTTTGGATTTTATCAGCTCGTCGAGCAATCAAACAAGTAATTTCAAATTGTTATCGTTGTTTTCGTTACAAGCCAATAGCACTTCAGCCTAAGATGGCCGATCTTCCAAAAGCACGTATCACACAAATCAAAGCATTTCAATCAGTTGGATGTGACTATGCAGGTCCTTTTAACATTTCAGTTCAAAGATATCGAGGTGCTCGCATTATGAAAGCATATTTGTGTCTTTTTGTGTGCTTTGCCACAAAAGCACTCCATCTAGAATTAGCATCCGATCTTTCAACTGAATTATTTTTAGCAGCTCTTCGGAGATTTATAGCACGCCGCGGTAGATGTAACACTGTTCATAGTGATCGTGGCACCAATTTCAAAGGGGCTCAATCCTAATTAGTCAACTTAATGAAAGAAGCATGTGAAACATCACTTTATATCGTCGAGATCCGAGGAAGGGACACGTGTGGTTCTCCGCAGTGATGTTACACATATAATTTATCATAAGTTCTTAATCAATGCTAAGGTATTTATAAACCTTCTTATTTAACCTCATTGGTGATATTCATATGCCAAGTTAGGAGAAGTGTTGTTTTACTTTAGAACTAAGTATAGGACACAACTCAGCAGCGGTTTTGGATATTTGTAAT
Source organism: Anania hortulata (assembly GCA_963576865.1). Lineage (NCBI taxonomy): Eukaryota > Metazoa > Arthropoda > Insecta > Lepidoptera > Crambidae > Anania > Anania hortulata. The sequence continues at coordinate 3,768,656 of OY756402.1, read as the reverse complement.
TTTGTTGTTGATGACACCTACTCTTTAGTAATTGTTATATCTCATCATTAGTGTGTGTGGATCACATACACTACGTTGAATTTAGTTATTTAAAAATAGTGTATATGAGCTATAAACTTGATTTTTTTGACTTGCAATTCTTGTACTGTTAAAATATACTATGTTTTTATATAGTTTTTACTTATATTGTGGCCGCATCATGCCCATAAGGTTATAAGTAGCCTTTTTTTTTTAAAATAAACCAGGAGAAGACAATTTAGTGTTGTTAGTGTTTTCTATCTTTCCTTATATTAACTTCATTCTTTCTTGCTTGTAGTTAAAGCAAGTGGCGCCCTGCACAGTTTTCTTGTAGGAGTCTTTGAGCGCCTGGGGACCCACGAGCTAGCTTAACTGGCAAAAATAGCACATACCATCCCGCTGTGTTACAGTCAAACGAGTAATTTTGAAAGATAGGAATATTTTCTGATGCAAACGATTTAATTTCTATCGTTTCATCTTTAGGATAAATCATCTTAGCAAATAATTCAAAGTTGACTTTTACATTAGTGTGAGAGGCTATAGCAGAATCGATCACTTTACGCATCCCGCATGAAATAGAATGCATGAAGTGCGGTGATGAAGTGATAGGCAACTTCTGACCACCGGCTGTTTGTTCGCGATCAGCACTGATGCGGTATGATACAATGCGACCTTTAAAAGCTGAATTAACCGTTTCAATTCCTAAGTCATAGCTTAATGCGGTATTATCTTTATGAATAATTTAATATTAGGGTGGTGGTGGTGTGGCTATTTACCTGAGGTCAGATATTCAATATAAAATAATTTCATCATCTCCTGCTTACTATTCTGCTACGGCAGAGTACCTTTTCATTGAAATCTGTCTAGATGGAATTAAAGTGGTTCTTGGAGTCGTGTATTGCCCTCCTGCGATCGATTACTTCTCTCAGCTCGAACTCGCCCTAGAATCTGTTAGCACTGATTACTCTCACCACGTCATCATGGGCGACTTCAATACTGACCTTTCTAAAGACTCATCTCGATCCTTAAAACTCTTGAATCTCTTTAAGGCAACTGGTCTCCTACACCTCCCATTTTTTCCTACACACCATAATATTGATACCTGTGACACTTGGATCGATCACGCTCTGGTTTCTAGTGATAATTTTCATCTCGTAATCCATCATGGTCAATTAATAGCTCCTGGTTTTTCTAGGCATGATCTTCTCTATCTCTCCTATAGAGTCAGACCTCCTAAGAGTAAGCCGCAAACAGTTCAGCTAAGAAGTTACGGACGTATCAACACTGAAAACTTATTACGAGACGCGTCTTTGATTGACTGGGATCAGGTAGAAGCTGCTGCCACAGTCGATCTTAAAGTGGACCTGTTCACGAAAAGCATTGTGGATCTATTTGATAAACATGCACCTATTCATACAGTTCGCATTAGGCGACCGTCAGCGCCGTGGTTAACTAAGGGTATCCGCATGGCCATGTCTAGGCGTAATAAGGCCTTCCGGAATTTTAAGAAGGATAGGTCTGACAGCAACTGGGCTGCTTATAAAACTGCGCGAAATCGGTGCAACCAGATGATTCGAGCAGCTAAACGACGTCATATGCACACCGAAATCAACAACTCTTCTGCTTTGAATGCTTGGAAATTCCTTAATTCACTCGGTATTGGCAGGTCGAAGTCTGATGACATCCCTATCTCTTTAAATCTTAATGATATCAACCGGCATTTTACGGATCTGCCAACACTCGATGCTTTAACTAAAACCAACACTCTAGCATATATCTCTTCTCTCCCTACTCTTGACATAGTCCCCTTTTCATTCTCTCCTGTTACTGACACTGAAATCAGTAAAGCCATTTCGTCCATTACTTCCAAGGCAACCGGAGTGGATGGCATCAGCCGTCTTATGATCGCGCCGCTGACCAAGATTATCTTACCAATCATCACGCACATCATTAATTGGTCACCGGATTCTGGTCAGTTTCCCGACATCTGGCGTAAGGCTCTCGTCTGCCCACTTCCCAAGGTTCGCAATCCTACCACACCAAACCACTTCCGACCCATTTTTATCTTACCTTTCCTTTCAAAAATAATCGAGTCTTGTGTTCTTAAACTTTCTTCTTTCCATTTCTCTCAGAACAATCTGCTGAATCCTCTTCAATCTGGTTTTCGCCCCGCTCACAGTACTACCACTGCTCTTTTCAAGGTAACTGAAGATATCAGGGAAGGTATGGATTCTTCTAAAGTCACTCTTCTTGTCTTAATAGACTTCTCTAATGCATTTAATACCGTGGACTATGATCTTCTTCTTGCTGTTCTTTCTCATCTCAGGGTGTCTACTCAAACCATCGAATGGTTCTCTTCATACCTGCGTGGTCGCCAGCAATCAATCAAAACTCGGCACTCCAACTTCGACTGGTTTAATTTGTCTTCTGGTGTACCGCAGGGTGGCATACTCTCTCCCTTGCCATTCTCAGTTTTTATAAACCTAATTACCCTTAACCTCCGCTGCTCTTATCATCTATATGCTGACGACTTACAACTGTATGTGTACTCTGATGTCGCTAAAATATCGTCTGCCATCGGCTTAATAAATGATAGCTTAAATAACATATCCTCTTGGTCACGTGACTTTGGTGTTTCTGTTAATCCTTCTAAGTGTCAAGCTATCATTTTAGGTAGTTCTAGACTTTTGTCTAAAATTTGTGCTGATGATCTTGTACCGGTCGTGTACGAAGGCACCTCAATTCCGTACTGTTCCAGTGTGAAGAATTTGGGCCTCATGATCGACTCAACACTTAGCTGGACTGTTCACGTTGCTGAAGTTAGCCAAAAGGTAATCACTTGCCTTAGGAGTCTTTACCGTTTCAAATTCTTTCTTCCTTTCAAGACTAAGCTTATGCTTCTACAAACCCTCGTCATTCCTATCATCGACTACGCTGACTCCTGTTGTTCAAACCTCTCTGAGGCTCTCACTGAAAAGCTCGAACGCCTTCTTAACAGTTGCATCAGATTCATCTTAGGCCTCCGCAAATACGATCATGTTTCCAGCTTTAGATCCCAACTTAAATGGCTTCCCATCCGTCAGCGTAGAAATTTTCGAATTCTTGGCATTATATACGGCATTCTTAACAATCCCTCCTCACCGTTATATCTCAAGAATATGTTCTCGTATCTATGCCAATCTCATGACCGTTTCTCTAAAAATCTTCGGCTGGGTACACCTGCACATCGTTCTACATTCGTTTCTAAATCTTTCTCTCTGAGGGCGACACGACTTTGGAACTCACTTCCCCTCGATATTAAGGAGTCGGACTCGAAGATCATTTTCAGGAATAAGGTTAGACAATTCTTAAAATAGATAAATTGCACCTATATTATTAATTGTATGTATTTATTGTATGTATTTTAGATATATCTGTATTTATTATTATTTATTCAAGTATATTAAATTTAGTTTATTGTTGAATTATTTAAACTTTTATGTTATTTTATCTGTTACCTGCACCGCACCAATTGAAAACTTTCTGCATGACCCAACGGTTGACTGGCAGAGAATGCTATTAGCATTAAGTCCACCTTTTGTTCACTATTAGTGCAATAAAGTTTTAAATAATAATAATAATAAATAATAATACTGCGCAAGTGGCCTGGAAAATCTTTCTTGAGTATGGATTTTTGACAAACTAGTTACGTACTCTACCAGTACGTAGTATCATCCTCACTTCGTATCTCACATCGATCGAGTTAACTACTTACCTTTAGACATAACTCCAAATTGTAATTTTATATCTTAATTAATTAAATTACTTTTATAAACTAATTTTCGGTTTCGTTTCGATCCTCCGGCTGTTGCTTCCATAATTAACTGAACCAAATATAGTTTTGGAGCTATGCATATTGATTTTAATTATGTTTGGGTTGACGATACTAAATGTAATTAGTAGTTAATTTACAATTTCTTATAAAGTGAAACAAAATAGGTTATTTTGATGATTAAAATACTTATATTTTGATGTAGTATTTTAAAATACAAAAATTCTATTTAATTATAACATATTCTTAATATCCAGTAAAAGTCTATCTAAAAAAAACTAGTCGCTATACAAAAAAACAATATATATATATATATTAAATTACCTACTTACTTCTTCTTATCGGGATAAAAAGTTGGTTCGATATTAATAAATAACCTACTACTATCTTTAAATATATTTTTAATTCCAACCCACAATGGATCGTCGTGATTCAGCCGAACTTGTAAGCAGCCACTCCACTTGTCGAAGCGTTCGCGAGGATTCATGCCAATGATTTCAGCGGTGTTGAACACTCGCAGGTCGATGTACACGTCGCCGTCGGGCTGGAGCGTGCCTTGACGGCTGATCCCGCCCGCGACGCGCCGCGACAGGGACGACCACAGTGGCTGCTGCTTCACATTCGGCTCACTCACGTCCCCAAAAATTAATTAATTTATGTTAATTATAAAATCACAAAAATTAGTATCATTTGATTTTACTATGTATTAACTTTCTAATTTTTAATAAGGAAAAAATACATACTCAGTCTGCTTCTTAGGTTTCTCCTTTTTCGTTCCTTTGGCCTTGCTTTTGCCAGCTTTACCTTTTTTAGAATGACTGTAACAAAATGTAGTTTTGTAAGTAAGATTTTACTAAACTTAAGTATTACATTTTATTTATTACACTACTCAAGTTATGCTCTATAAAGTAATTTCATTGTAAGTATAGGTAAAGGTATAATAGGTAAAATCTTGTTTAGACACTGTGCAGATGCACCAATCATTTGAAGAAGGTATTTTTCCTACTATTCTAAAAAAAACTATTGTGAAACCAATTTGCAAAAAAAAAAGAAAAAACAGAGCCAAGTAATTATCGGCCCATAGCCCTTCTACCCACCGCTTCAAAAATTAAAATTATTGATTTTTAGTTACTTTTGGAGTCGGTGCAAACGAAAACATTGGTCTCTCATAGACTGGCACCGACTCCAAAAGTAACTGATTAGGTACTTAAGTGTTAAGATTATTTTTAGCGTTTTAGTTTTTTGAAGTCGGTTTTTATTTTTTTTATAAAATTAACTTATTTAATCCATTTTAGTGATAAATCCTAATCAAAACAAATCTTACGAGTGCAAACATAATTTAACTGCTGAACACCGATTTCATTTCCTATTTTTCCACCCTTAGGGGTGAAATTTTTTCCAAAAATGTTTCATTATAGTATCTTTGAAGTATAAGCTATTCATTAAAAAAAGAATCATCAAAATCGGTCCACATTTGGCAGAGGTATAGGTAAGATAGATACTAAAATCAGTTGACGTGGTACGGAGTTTATGCAATGTTTGATGATTTTCTTATAGATCCCATCATCAGAATTTGACGAAATTTATATGGGACCATTCTGAAAGTATTACCTTTCAAACAAAAAAATAATTATCGAAATCGGTCAACGCAGTAACGAATGATCGCTGAACATACATAAAAAAAAAAAAAAAAAAAAAAAAAAAAAGATACTGACGAATTGAGAACCTCCTCCTTTTTGAAGTCGGTTGAAAAAAAAGCAAAATATGCTATTTTCAAGTTTTCACCTATGCTCTGCTGGGGTCTAAGTGCAAGTTCTAGGTCAACTTTGCTACGTCGGCTGTGAAGTAGTTCCAGGTCTATCTAGAACCGAGGAGTTCTGGCTTCCTGGATTTTAGCACTTGATAGAAAAAAAATAAAGCATAATATACTATTTTCAAGCTTTCATCTATGCTCTGCTGGGGTCTAAGTGCAAGTTCTAGGTCAACTTTGCTACATTAGCTGTGAAGTAGTTCCAGGTCTATCTAGAACCAAGGAGTTCTGGCTTCCTGGATTTTTGCACTTAGTAAAAATAAATAAAGCAAAATATGCTTTTTTTAAAGTTTTCAACTATGCTCTGCTGGGGTCTTAGTGGGAGTTCTAGGTCAACTTTGCTACGTAGGCTGTGGAATAGTTCTAAGTCTATCTAGAACCGAGGAGTTCTGGCTTACTGGATTTTTGCACTTGGTAAAAATAAATAAAGCAAAATTTGCTATTTTTAAGTTTTCAACTATGCTCTGCTGGGGTCTTAGTGGGAGTTCTAGGTCAACTTTGCTACGTAGGCTGTGGAATAGTTCCAGGTCTATCTAGAACCGAGGAGTTCTGGCTACCTGGATTTTTGCACTTGATAGAAAAAAAATTAAGCAAAATATACTATTTTCAAGTTTTAACCTATGCTCTGCTGGGGTCTAAGTGCAAGTTCTAGGTCAACTTTGCTACGTCGGCTGTGGATTAGTTTTAGGTCTATCTAGAACCGAGGAGTTCTGGCTTCCTGGATTTTTGCACTTGATAGAAAAAAAATTAAGCAAAATATACTATTTTCAAGTTTTCACCTATGCACTGCTGGGGTCTAAGTGCAAGTTCTAGGTCAACTTTGCTACGTCGGCTGTGGAGTAGTTCTAGGTCTATCAAGAACCCAGGAGTTCTGTCTTCCTGGATTTTTGCACTTGATAGAAAAAAAATTAAGCAAAATATACTATTTTCAAGTTTTCACCTATGCTCTGCTGGGGTCTAAGTGCAAGTTCTAGGTCAACTTTGTTACGTCGGCTGTAGAGTATGTCTATCAAGAACCGAGGAGTTCTGGCTTCCTGGATTTTTGCACTTGATAGAAAAAAAATTAAGCAAAATATACTATTTTCAAGCTTTCACCTATGCTCTGCTGGGCTCTAAGTGCAAGTTCTAGGTCAACTTTGCTACGTCGGCTGTGAAGTAGTTCCAGGTCTATCTAGAACCGAGGAGTTCTGGCTTCCTGGATTTTTGCACTTGATAGAAAAAAAAATAACCAAAATAAACTATTTTCAAGCTTTCACCTATGCTCTGCTAGGCTCTAAGTGCAAGTCCTAGGTCAACTTTGCTACGTCGGCTGTGGAGTAGTTCTAGGTCTATTAAGAACCGAGGAGTTCTGGCTTCCTCGATTTTTGCACTTGATAGAAAAAAAATTAAGCAAAATATACTATTTTCAAGTTTTCACCTATACTCTGCTGGGGTCTAAGTGCAAGTTCTAGGTCAATTTTGCTACGTCGGCTGTAGAGTAGTTCTAGGTCAATCAAAAACCGAGGAGTTCTAGCTTCCTGGATTTTTGCACTTGATAGAAAAAAAATTAAGCAAAATATACTATTTTCAAGCTTTCACCTATGCTCTGCTGGGCTCTAAGTGCAAGTTCTAGGTCAACTTTGCTACGTAGGCTGTGGAATAGTTCTATGTTTATCTAGAACTGAGGAGTTCTGGCTCTCTTGATTTTTGCACTTGGTAAAATTAAATAAAGCAAAATATGCTATTTTTAAGTTTTCAACTATGCTCTGCTGGGGTCTTAGTGGGAGTTCTACGTCAACTTTGCTACGTAGGCTGTGGAATAGTTCTAGGTCTATTTAGAACCGAGGAGTTCGGGCATCCTGGATTTTTGCACTTGATAGAAAAAACATTAAGCAAAATATACTATTTTCAAGTTTTCACCTATGCTCTGCTGGGGTCTAAGTGCAAGTTCTAGGTCAACTTTGCTACGTCTGCTGTGAAGTAGTTCTAGGTCTATCTAGAACCGAGGAGCTCTGGCTTCCTGGATTTTTGCACTTGATAGAAAAAAAATTAAGCAAAATATACTATTTTCAAGTTTTCACCTATGCTCTGCTGGGGTCTAAGTGGAAGTTCTAGGTCAACTTTGCTACGTCGGCTGTGAAGTAGTTCCAGGTCTATCTAGAACCGAGGAGTTCTGGATTCCTAGATTTTGGCACTTTAAAGAAAAAAAAATAGCAAAATATACTATTTTCAAGTTTTCACCTATGCTCTGCTGGGGTCTAAGTGCGAGTTCTAGGTCAACTTTGCTACGTCAGCTGTGGAGTAGTTCCAGGTCTATCTAGAACCGAGGAGTTCTGGCTTCCTAGATTTTTGCACTTAATAGAAAAAAAATAAGCAAAATATACTATTTTCAAGTTTTCACCTATGCTCTGCTGGCGTCTAAGTGCAAGTTCTAGGTCAACTTTGCTACGTCGGCTGTGAAGTAGTTCCAGGTCTATCTAGAACCGAGGAGTTCTGGCTTCCTGGATTTTTGCACTTGATAGAAAAAAAATTAAGCAAAATATACTATTTTCAAGTGTTCACCTATGCTCTGCTGGGGTCTAAGTGCAAGTTCTAGGTCAACTTTGCTACGTCTGCTGTGAAGTAGTTCCAGGTCTATCTAGAACCGAGGAGTTCTGGCTTCCTGGATTTTTGCACTTGATAGAAAAAAAAATAAGCAAAATATACTATTTTAAAGTTTTCACCTATGCTCTGCTGGGGTCTAAGTGCAAGTTCTAGGTCAACTTTGCTACGTCTGCTGTGAAGTAGTTCCAGGTCTATCTAGAACCGAGGAGTTCTGGCTTCCTGGATTTTTGCACTTGATAGAAAAAAAAATAAGCAAAATATACTATTTTCAAGTTTTCACCTATGCTCTGCTGGGATCTTAGTGGGAGTTCTAGGTCAACTTTGCTACGTAGGCTGTGGAATAGTTCTAGGTCTATCTAGAACCGAGGAGTTCTGGCTTCCTGGATTATTGCACTTGGTAAAAATAATAAAGCAAAATATGATATTTTTATTATATTTAAATAGATCTGCTCCGTTATTTAATTGTTATAGGTTTTACTGTACTTTTACTTACCTTTTTGCTTTTTCAAAATAACTTTAAATTATTTTTATTTTTATTTTTTTACTTTTCCATTGTACATTTTAGGGTTAAATATGCCAGAACTATTTTTTTTTATTTTTTTTTTAATTATTATTATTATTATTTTTTTTTTATTTGGAAAACATACAGTGATATTTTTACATGTGATTAGACTACTTAAAAAACTATACACCATTTACATGTTTTTGCATATGTGTAACAGAAAAAAAGCTTATTCATTTGTGTTTAGTACCTATTTAGAGAAAGAATTATGATTCTATTACTAAGCAGTTAGTGAACCGTCAAACCAAGATTTTGCTAATGTGTCTTTAAATTGTTTCGGCTTGGTGTTAAACAATATTACTATTATTTATATGTATCAGGAACTGTTTACCTGGTCTGTTAGAGTTATAATAATGCTTAAGTTTGTTATTTTGCTGATAATGCTCTGCTACGGGAAGTTAGCAGAGCATTTGGTCGATTAACTTTTTTCTGTTTAAATCGCCAGAACTATTCTTATAAACTATCAGGAACTACAGAACTCATCTGCAGGCAAAGGGAACTCGTGTTTTTTGTTGATCTGCCAGACAATGCTCTGCTAAGTTCACGGACATCTCATGACTGATAGAAAATGGAATCTTACTTTCGTCTATTTGATGGGATTCCACCCGGGAATTTCTAATTTGATTATGTCAAACTGATTATGAAGTAGCAGCGATGCAAGCAATAAAGAAAATATTTCCGTGTGTTACCATTACAGGATGTTATTACCGCTATAGTAACGCAATTTGGGAGAAAGGCCGCAAACTTGGCATTACAAAATCTAAAGACCCAAAAAAAATTTTGAGAAGTTGCACTTACTGCAGTTTTGCCGCTACTATCGTCACATGAAATTCAAAATGGCCGGAATTACATTACCCGCCACAGTACTCAAGAAGATGACATGAAAAAATTCTGAAGTTATGTCGATCATCAATGGATTAAAGAACAATTCATACCAACTTGGTGAGTTTATGGAGAACAGCACAGGACCAATAACTCTTTAGAAGCATGGAATCATAAGCTAAATAAAGCAGTAGGAAAAAAAATCCAAACATTATACATATTAGAAGTGTTGATTAAAGATTCAGCATATTTCAATGTTTGTGATACAATTAATAAAAACCGTGAACCCTTGAAAAAGAAGCAAAAAAAATACGTGCTCACTGACGACTTTATTTTAGAAACGCAGTTAGATTTAGTTCATGGCAATATCACAGTTGGTCATTTTTTAGAAATTTTAAGACGCTAAAGTAATTTTTTTTTATTTTAAAATTGATTTAATTATGTTTATAACAAATTATACATGACTTTTTATCTTCACTGACATGTAGATGCAGAGATGTTTGCAAATCGATCAAAAATTGAAACCGCAATTACGGTAATTACTGTGATCTTGACAAAAAATACTATCTTTGATTTTTATGTAGGATTAAAATATTTAAGAATATACTTTTTATCTATTATTGGCTTAGTTTTTTGCAGTAAATTAGTTTAAGATAATTATTGTACTATAATGTTAACCAAACTGTGATTTTTCTTTAGACTTTAGAATATCCAACTGTATTAAAAAGTATTTAATAAGTGTGTAAAAAATATGTGATAATGATGAAGACTGATTTTTTAACTGTGATTTTATTAAATGTATATGAGAGTTTATTTTATGACGTTGTTGATTTCTAAATAAATATTACAGAAAGTAGCTCAGGCATTGGTCGAATGAGTAGTCTGTAGTTCTGGTGACTCTTTATTCCGGCAGAGCTTCGCCTTACAATCTGTTCAGAGTGGAAGAATTAATCTGAATGAACTCACATCTCGCTTTTATACAAAAATAACAGAAGTACTATGGGAGTCAAAACAATTACATTCAAACTATAAGACAAAATATTATAACTATGAAATTATTACAATTGTCCAAATATAAATAATTAAGTTTGTATGAATGATATTCAAAACTTTCAATGCTGTTATCGTATGACGTTTGTTGAGATATGTTTAAAATATTCATTTTATCAAGCCAACTTGCTTAAGAAATTCTTTATTATTCTTGGTAAGCTTCTTTTTTAGTTGAAGCGGTGTGCCTTTATGATGAGATGTTCTCTTAGAACTGGCTTGGATACAAGACGTGGAAGGGTTTATATTGAAATTTAACATTTTTTTCTAAAATGTAAGTACAGTTGTACTTCTTCACCACGTAAATTTATTTCCTTATTTTCACCGTCCAATAGTCTTATGTTAATTGCACTTATAGAATTTTGATTTACAGGAAAATATATTAAGTTTTTCGGTATTTCAATTATTCGATAACCAGGTGGTACGTTAGGTACAAATTCGTAAATTATATGACTTGCTTTCCCATTCACAAATGAACCACTAACTACATCGCATTCGATTCGCACGATAGTCGTTGATAGAATGCTAACGGGATACTGTGAATCAGTACTTATATTTGCATTTATTGTCTCCATTCCAAAACCTAAAATTTTGCCTAGTGATTCGCTTTTATTAAAGTGAACATCTCTAAAGATGTTTGTTTTCAGTGTATTATTATTGCAAGTAAGTTTTAATACAGTGTTCTTGATGTTACTTTTTAAATAATCACAAATATCCTGAAGCTCGTAAGATCCTTCAGGAATTTCAATGATCTCATTTTCGCCATAATGAAATTTATCGATATTAGGGATAGAGTTGAAGGTTGAAAAATAGAAAAGACCACATTCATGGTCTCCTCGAAGTTCCAATGTTGGAGAATAGTTATTTGTTAATGTTGCTCCTCTACCAGTTATAGACACAGTGAAAGACATTTTTATACTAACACTTTTATTTATTTCATTCATTATTTAAATGCTTTTTTCCAATAATTTCTTAAAAATTTTAGACAAAGATGACCACAATTTGTAGTGCCAAACGATTGATGTCGTGCATAATTATAGTTTACAGGCAAGTTATGCATATACTTGATTAATTCTAATGGTTTCAATAGAAGCTCTCAGAAAGAAGTACCAAATGAGACAGACTTGGACAAAAATGATAAATACAACAGACTGTCCAATGCTATAAAAGAAAGATACAAGAACATTTAAAAAATAAAAGAAAAAAACTGCGAAAAATATTTTGCTGACTTCTGATACATCAAAAAATCAAGATTTAATAAAAGAAACACTGGGACTAAAAGGAAAAGTAAGAACCACTGTAAAAGTAAGAAACGGGTTGACGGACCTAAAAAATAGAATTACTACTTTTTTCTTGCGAGACGATATATTCAGGGCTACGGCCGGAAAAAAGGAAACAAAAACTAAACATGGCACAAAAGTTCAGAAAAGATTTCTACTGGTACAATGAAGGCTTTATACAAAACTTTTAATAATAATAATAATAGTAGCCTATGGTCAACACCGATGGGGCACAGCGAAGGACCCTGGATTGGCGCGATAGAGGAGGCGTGTGCATCGGTACCCCCGATGAACCCTGTCTTCATCACCGATGAGGACGTAGCCACTGCAGTACGTAGAGCCCCGAACTGGAAAAGTCCGGGACTAGATGGCCTGCAGAGTTACTGGCTAAAAGGGTTCTCGGTATGCCACGCTACCTTGGCCCGCCAATTTCAGGAGGCGCTTGAGATCGGAGTTCTCCCGAACTTTCTCACTACTGGGGTCACTCACCTAGCTCCTAAAATACCAAATACCGCTGACCCAAGTAAATATCGCCCGATAACGTGTCTGCCTACCATCTATAAGGCACTTACATCCATTCTGAGCGCCAAAATTCGTGATCATATAGACGCGAATCGTCTAATGTCTGACGCTCAGAATGGATGTCGGGCAGGTAGTCGCGGTTCAAAGGAGCTCCTCCTCATAGATACTGTCGCTGGCCAACTGGTCAAACGCAATCGTCGGAACTTCTCTGCTGCCTGGATTGACTACAAAAAAGCATTTGACTCAGTCCCCCATACATGGCTGAAGAGGGTCCTCGAGCTGTATAAAATTGATTATACAGTTCGACACTTCCTCGGGCAATGTATGGAGCAATGGAATACAATGCTAAGTCTCCAGGGCGAGAGAATGGCGGATGTGGAAGACCGAATAAGTATTAGGAGGGGTATATACCAGGGCGATTGTCTGAGTCCACTTTGGTTTTGCCTTGCCCTGAATCCTCTAAGCAGATTGCTGGAGAATTCAGGGACGGGATTTCAGTTTCGGAGAGGAAATGATCGGGTATCGCACCTTTTTTACGTGGATGACCTTAAGCTGTTAGCCCCAACGGCTCCAAAGCTGAGGGAGTTACTAAACATCGTTGTTGATTTTAGTGGCTCCATCAGAATGGAGTTGGGGGTTGATAAGTGCGCGGTTATCCACGTGACGAGGGGGAAGATAACGCGGTCGCAGGAGGTTGACCTTGGTGTCGTCCAATTGCAAACATTTTCCGAAACTGATACATACCGGTATCTGGGTATGTCACAGAATATAGGTGTGAGTGAATTGGACATAAAACAGTCTGTTGGTGAAGCCTTCTTCGACCGCCTTACAAAGTTACTTAATAGTTCTTTGTCGGGGGTCAATAAGGTCAAAGCCTATAACGGATGGGTTATGCCTATTCTCTTATACACCTTTGGCATACTCAGATGGACTCAGACCGAATTAAACGCTCTGGATCGGAAGGTCCGCACGACTATGACACTACATAGAATGCATCACCCCAGGTCGTCGGTCATGAGGCTGTATATCCCGAGGAAGTGTGGTGGTCGAGGCCTCTTAAGTGCTAAAACCATGCACGACCGCGAGGTATCTAGCCTCAGAGCCTATTTTCTGGCAAAGACCGACACAACGATGCATTGTGATGTCATAGAATGTGATAAAGGACTCACCCCTCTTGATCTGGCCAACGAGTCATGGCAGTCGCCGGCGATACTAAGTGTCTCTGATCGCGAGACCGTATGGAAAGGGAAAGAGCTGCATGGGCGGTTTTTCAAGGCTCTACACGAGCCCCACGTGGACCGAAAAGCTTCCGTGCATTGGCTGCGCTTTGGAGACCTCTTTGGGGAAACCGAGGGATTTGCTTGTGCGATACAAGACCAGGTTATCAAGACGAACAACTACCGAAAATACATCATAAAGGATGGCACAGTGGACATTTGTCGGGCCTGTCGCCATCCTGGAGAATCCCTCCGTCATGTAGTTTCGGGTTGTTCGGCTCTTGCTAACACTGAGTATCTGCACAGGCATAACCAAGCAGCCAAAATTCTCTACCAAGAGCTCGCCCTGAAGTACGGTCTCGTGAGCCAGAGACTACCCTATTATAAGTACTCGTCGGAGCCAGTACTCGAAAGTGACAGTATCCGGCTCTACTGGGACCGGCCCGTCATCACTGACAGGACTATTCTTGCGAATAAGCCTGATATAGTGCTGATGGACCGGGCGCAATCGAAGGTATTTTTGGTGGACGTCACTATCCCTCATGACGAGAACCTTGTGAAGGCCGAGACCGAAAAGCAACGCAAGTACTTGGACCTAGTACACGAGGTTACCGAAATGTGGGAAGTGGCGTCCACTGAAATCATACCAATTGTTATATCGGCAAACGGGTTAATCCTAGTCACATTAGGTGTACACCTGAAAAGACTGGGATTTGTCGGTGGCGCGCTTCCAGCAAAGATGCAGAAGGTGGTGGTGCTTGATACCGCACGCATCGTCCGCCGATTTCTTTCTCTTTTGCCCTGATCCCGGCCAACTGTGCTATTGCCGGTCATTACCGCCCAAGAGGCGAGAGGTTTTTGGCCTAAAAAATAATAATAATAATAATATCATTTATTTCAGGCATCTTAATTATTACAGATGACATTATAATAATAGGCCCATGTAATAAATACCTTATAGACTAGCATACATACTAATACAAGTTATGATTAATTTATTTGTTTTTATGGCTTTGTACTCGGAGCCGTTCTGGTGATGTCAGCCGGCAATCTTCCTTGGAAGCGACGATAAACCACACCCTTCGGCCAGAATTCCTCCTTCAGGAAGATGTCTAGCTTGTATGTCGGTACTAACACAACGAAAGCTTTAAAACTCGCGTTGTGTCTTGACTCCAAAGGAGCAACTCTTAATTCAAGATGAGTCTTGACCTTAATGTGCTCCACGATGTCCTGCGACTGGGTGGTATAGTGCAGGCGAGACAGGTACAGGGCCGTGACAGGTGTGGCAGCGCGTAACAGAAAGTTGGGTCCCGTAGCTATAGGTGCGGTGCCGCAACGATTCTGACTGATACGCGGTCGTCGTGCCCTTTTAAGCAAGAGAACCCTGAACTTAAGTGCTCCTACTTCTATTTCACGAAAAATCGGCCATTTTATGTTGTCAAACCTACTGTGGATGGACGGGAACTGTGTATGTGCAAAGCTCACACCAATCCAGCTCATAAAGCCTATGCTCTGAAACGGAAGTTAATCATCAACACAGATGATCTAAACGGTTTGATTACTGCTACTGTTTGCGATCCTAAATCCCAAACATGTATGTATGGAAACTGCCATAATTGCAAAAACAGATATATTCCACATGACTCTGATAAAAATAAAGAAACTATTGAGTGGAAAGAATGGGTAAGAACTGGAGAACAATATGAAAAAGATGGCAAAAGAATGAAAGCATTTAAAAATGTCCAGCAAAATAAGACAGGAACAGT
The DNA here is from genome assembly GCA_963576865.1 of Anania hortulata. Lineage (NCBI taxonomy): Eukaryota > Metazoa > Arthropoda > Insecta > Lepidoptera > Crambidae > Anania > Anania hortulata. Next base: position 3,753,218 of record OY756402.1, on the reverse strand, counting down.
TGAAGAATTAGTGAAAGCATTTAACGGAGAACTAAAAGTATTAAAACAACATGTATACAATATGAAAATGCAATTCAAGAATTTTAGGCAGGCAATCGATAACATAGAAAAAACTGAAGTAGTCGTGGTTGCAGATTTTAGTTAAAAACTACAACTGCAAATACCATAAAGAGATTCAAGCGCACAATTTTGGAGGGTCCAGGAATCAAGTCTCGCTGCATACTGTAGTCGTATACATCCCAGACCAAGAGCATAAACATATAACAAAATCATATTGTTCCGTATCAGCATGCACGAATCACCAACCTGGCGCCATCTGGGCTCACCTGGATCCGGTTCTTAAAGATGTGAAGACTAACAATCCAGAAATTAATACTATCCATGTTTTTACAGATGGTCCATTCAGTCAATATAGACAGAAACAGAATTTTTACTGCAGTTCCACAAAACCTTTTGATTATGGGTTTACGAAAATGACTTGGTCGTTCTTTGAGGCTGGCCAAGGCAAGGGCCCCGCTGATGGCGTAGGTGGATATCTTAAAAGAACGGCTGATGACATTGTGGCTCATGGAGAGGACATTCCCTGCGCAGAAATATTCTACAAAAAACTGATTGACAACAGCAAAATCAAACTATACTTCATTACAGCTAAAGATATAGAAGTTGTAACAAAACAACTGCCTCCCAAAATTTTTACGCTTGTTGGAACATCAAAAGTTCATCAAATATTTACGGATGTTCGTGGAAAACTGAAATACAGAAACCTTAGCTGCTTCTGTAAAAGGGGTTGTTGTGAATGTCTGCAACCCAAAACATACCGGCCTATTCCTAACGCTCCAATCGTAACTACAGAAAACGCTTCAGTCTGCTTTGATAGCGAAGATATCGTTGAAATCAGCAAAAATGACGACGGAGTCTCTCACGGGAGTGCCAAACCAGCAGCAAGTTCCGATGATGATGTGCCTTTGAGTAACATCCAAAAGCGGAATACAATATCATCGCCATTGAAAGAAATCCAATTGCTGGATTTGTGTCAACCTAGTCAAAGAAACTGTTACGATATAGTTTATAATACACCGGAAGAATCAGAAGACGAACTACAAGTCAAGCAAAACGAACAAGTCCTTCAACCATCTAGCTCTTCTTCTAAAGAAAACCAACCAGTACAGCGCGGTGATTATTTGATCGTTAATGTTCATGCTACTAAAGGAAAGTTATATCGGTATACTTGCGTGGTAGACGATTTAGATGAGGACGGGGAAATAAGGGTAACATTTATGAAATCTGTAAAACAGAACCAGATTTTTATTCTCAATAGAAGTGACGTAGCTGACGTGGACTACAGAGAAATTGTTCAAGTTCTTCCTAAGCCAGTGACTTATGAAAAACGAGGGCAATTATACTACAAATTTGATAAATCCATTAATGTCCACGAAAAATAATTTAAGTTAATTGATTACGATCTCAAAACACTGTGATTATAAAAACAGATCTGACTAATGTAAGAAAATTAAAATTAATAGTTTCCTTTTGTTGCTATAGCAATTTTTTCATGTTTAATAGAGAGAGAGAGACTAATTCTAACGACTGATTTATGTAAAACATAGCCAAAAAACTAGAATAAGTTAATTACTTAGGTGTTTCTATATTGTTATAGTGCTACTTGATACTGATATTGTCTCTTGAGTCACTGTTATTATCTACTGGGTCATCGTGTTGTTCCCTAATTCCACGATAGTTAAACAATTTTTTTTGTTTTATTTAAAATAATTAAAGGAGTTTTTTTTTTGTATCTAAACCCTTCTCACGAAGAGAAATGAAGGTATTTTTGTTTCATTTTTTTTTTTTGTGGAAATTGATTATAATTACAAAAGTGACTCAAGAGACACATAGATATATTTTTTGGTATAATTACTCTTTGGTTATTTAATTTGATGGAGCCACTGTGTTGTTTTCACTTAATAAAACAATATATCCTCTTTTGATTATATAAATTAAGTTGTTTTATTGCTGAAATTTTAATTACATCGTTGGTGACCCAAAGGACAGAAATCGTGGTGTTATCCTCATCAAGTGCTTAAAAATACCGTAAAATCATAAAAAAGTGTGCTGCACGGGTTAATATCTGAAAGCTCATTTTATTGTAATTAATTTATACACACATCAGATAAAATATTATTAAATAAAATAAAAAAGTTTTTTTGTTGATTGAGGACAAGGAAAAGTTGATCCACCCATTTACACATAAAATATATCTTAAACAAAGATTCATTTCCATATATTATGTATAACTCTAGGTACATCCTTAAAATAATAGGTGATAAAAAATATCTTTAGAGATCTAAATCTGAAGTTGTTTGTTGTTTTTTTTTTAAATTGTTCATTAGTTTTATTTTCGATAAAGGTTCACATGTAGCTTGGGAAGGGGTCCACCCTAGTCAAGCTAATGCTGAAACCCCATGCTTATACATGCGAACTAGAGAAACGAGGGTGAGGCACTATGGAGCCGTTACAGACCCGTAGTACACAAAAAAAAAGGATTCGTTGAATCAATTTTCTTATGATGTTTGATAAATCCAATAAAATATTAATTTGGCGTAACAAAATGGAACTTAAGTTTAAACAAAGCAAGTCTTGGCCGAAGATGGCTTTTTTCTCAAAACTTATTCTAAAAACAAGAGAAAAACAGTTTATTTAAGAATTTGTTTGACTTAAATTTAAAATCTATAACTATGTTAACTTTAAGACTTAATTTCTTATTATAAATGAAATTTTACTTCTTTTAAAAAACATTATACTTAAGCTAAGATTTACGATTATTTTGGCTGATACCATTTTTTTTTGTATTCATTAAAATATTTTCTTAAAACAAGCTAAGGTAACAGCTTGAATAAATTTTCAAATAAATATTTTCTTAGACCAACACAAACATTTTTGCTTTTTAAGTGAGTAAGTTTTAGTATATGATTACTTAATTTAAACAATGTTTTCTTCTACGGAGAAAATTATATCTTGTATTGGATGAAACCGTTGAAATTGACACAACGAACAGGCAACACCGCATCGGACAAGCAAGGAAACGTCATGTAAAAAGGACTGCGCGACGGCGGAGCACTCACTTTTTGGCTGGCAGTTGAAGACGGTGGACGTTTCCTCTATTGCGTGTAGCTAGTTATTAGAAACTCATTATTAGAAACCCTAGATCTTTTGTTCGAACCTAACTTTAGGATTTTTAGTTCTTTGATTATAACTTTGGTTGTTTGCAGTATTTGTGTTAATAATTAAGAATAGGAATAAACTGTGTTTCCGTTTGAATTTCATTTTTAAATAACTACCTCCCTTCTGATCCATTATATCAGAAGTGAGATTCACTCACGAATTTAAGTGTTATTTCCCACATAGTGTGCCATCTTATTTTTTTTTTAACATCGACTGAGATGATAAGCAAATAGTTTGAGTTTTAGTTAAAATGTCTGAACGTAAAAGTCGTAAAACCAAATCTAAAAATAAAGTCTTAGGTACAATACTAGATCGATTAAATGAAATAGAGGGTAGGTTAGGGTCCACGTCTCAATTGCCGCCACCCTGCTCGGAGACACTTACGGCGGTGCATCAGGGCTCACCGCTACCGCCACCCTAGCAGTGTTCGTCTCCTAGGCCGACTTCTGCCGTCGACGAACCCTTGCATAATGGATTGATGGAGACCGGTGGCATTGTGGAGCAGGCCCAGACGCGCATTTCTACCCCACGTTGCGGAAGTTCTGCCGAGGAGGTAACGGAGAGATTGGTCGGGGCCATTTCTTCGTTGGTGCAAGTAAGACCAGTCCATTATTATATTTCTAGCTTTGATTCCAGTGTTCACAATTTTGATAGTTGGTGTACGGAGGTTGACCAGGCGCGCTTAATAAATCATTGGAGTGATAGTGAATGTTTTTCTCGTGTTGCTAGTTGTCTTAAAGGCGATGCTTGTACGTGACTTCGAGATTGGGTAACTAATGACCGTACCTGGACTAACTTTAAAAGTGAATTCAAATATTTGTGTCCCCAAACTATCGATGTAGCAAATATTTTTTTTGAAGTTATGAGTTCAGATTCCAAAAATTACGCGTCCTATGCTGAGTATGCTCGCCGATCTTTATTACGGTTAAATATTGTGACGGGCTTGTCAGACGACTTAAAATCTTCTATCGTTATAAGAGGCATTCTAGATCCTCAAGTGAAGGCCGCAGCAATCAATGCCAAATTAAAACCACATGAAATCGTTGAATTCTTGTCTGTGTATTCGAAACCCAAAGTCGATATCCGTATTCCAACATCATCTCCCATGTCACGTTTCAACAAAACTACGTACTCATCAGATCCTTGCAAACGTAAATCGGAAACGTCTGATGTAAGGTGTTTTACGTGTCATGGTGAAGGTCATAAAAAATATAATTGTCCTAAAAAGCCACGGATAAAATTGACCACGCAAAATAGCGAGTCTAGTACTTTAAAAAGCAACTCTAATATTCCTATTAATAAGATTCCAAATTGCACTTATTGTCATAAAAATGGTCACACCATCGAATCCTGTTTCTTTAAGCAAAGCGCTGAAAGTACAGCCAATAAGCAGAGTAGGAATGTAAATTTTTGTCGTAAGATTGATGTGCAAATATGTAGTGATGTAATGCCTGCTATTATACAGGGTGTCACACTAGACGTTTTTGTGGATAGTGGTTCAAGTATATCATTGATTTCAGAATCAATTTTAAAGCATCTTCAATGCCATAAAGTACCTACGTATCGCGTTTTACGGGGAATAGGCAGTCAAGAGATCGAATCTACGTTTAGTGTTACAGTCGTTATTCAATTTCCTGAGCTTTCATTAGAGGTTGAATTGTTCGTGGTACCTGAGTCGAGCATGAGCATGCCCGTGCTGATTGGTACTGACATTTTAAATCGTCATGGCGTTACATATATTCGTTCAAATGAAATTCAGAGGCTAGTTAGGATTGAGAGTCTATCAATTGTGCACCACTTGCGAGATCTTGGACGAGACATTAGCACTTCACTGACTGGTAATGATAAAGATCGATTGATGAACACAATTGACGAATTCTCGGAATCGTTTATAACTGGAACGGCTACTTCAACAGTAACCACTGGGGAAATGGACATTCAATTAAATAGTGATGTGCCTGTTAACTACCGCCCCTACAAATTATCACAAGACGAAAAACTGCGAGTTAGAGAAATTGTCAAAGATTTATCCAGTAAAGGAATTATTCGCGAGTCTAATTCTGAATTTGCGAGTCCGATACTTTTAGTAAAGTTGATTATAGAGCTCTAAACGCTATAACTATCAAGTCTCGATTTCCCTTACCTTTAATAGAGGATCGCATAGACAAGTTGGGCAAAGCCAAGTTCTTTTCAAGTCTAGACATGGCCACAGGGTTCCATCAAATCAAATTAAGCCCCGATTCGATAAGCAAAACAGCTTTTGTAACCCCGGAGGGCCATTTTGAATATTTAAAGATGCCTTACGGGTTGGCAAACGCACCAGTCGTTTATCAAAAAATCATCACAGATACTTTAAAACCACTGATAGAAAGCGGTAAGGTCCTGGTATATATCGACGATGTCCTTATCCCTTCGGTTACAATAGACGAGGGGATAGAGACATTGCGTCAGGTGCTGACTGTATTGACTTCCGCAGGCTTCTCAATTAATCTTAAAAAATGCAGTTTTTTTACTGAAATCGAGTACCTGGGGAGGTTAATTAGTCAGGGTCAGGTACAACCGAGCCCTGAAAAGGTCGAATCTCTAGTAAATTCACCGAGATCCACGAATGTGAAACAGGTTAGACAATTTCTGGGGCTCGCTGGGTATTTTAGACGCTACATAGCTGGCTATTCTTCAAAGACCGCAAGCATAGCTAAGCTGTGTAAAAAAGATGAACCTTTTGTTTGGGGAAGCGAGCAGGAGGCAGCACGTGACTATATTATCGCACGCCTCACTGATGAGCCGGTGCTTGCGATCTTTGACCCGGATCTTCCAACAGAATTGCACACGGATGCTAGCTCTGTGGGGTATGGTGCGGTACTATTGCAAGATCACGGAAACAAACGAAAGCGAGTAGTGGCTTATTTCAGCAGGGCGACCCAAGGTGCCGAGTCGAAATATCATAGTTACGAACTCGAGACCTTGGCTATCGTTAAAGCCCTCCAGCATTTTCGCCATTACCTTCTTGGAATTGATTTTAAAGTTGTTACGGATTGTAATTCGCTGAAGTTGACTGAACGGAAAAAGGATCTCATCCCTCGTGTTGCGCGTTGGTGGGTCTATATGCAGGACTTCAGATTCAGTATGGAGTACCGAAAGGGAACGCTTATGTCTCACGCGGATTATCTAAGTAGAAATCCTGTAGAAGTTCTGCATATACACCGCCCTGCAAATTGGGCACAAATTGCACAAACTGCCGGCAACGAGACACAAAAATTAATTGAACAGTTGAATGACGGTCGGTTAGATTCAGCGAGATATGTGATCCGCAACAACTTGCTATATTACAAGTACTCCCCTTCAGCAGGAGAGGACGGTAGATTGTTGTGCTTTATTCCAAAGGGTCACAGACTGAGTCTTCTTCGGATCTTTCACGATGAACATGATCACATCGGGATAGATAAAACAATTGATCTCATTCTTAGACATTTTTGGTTTCCAGGCTTGAGACAGTTTGTTAGAAAATACATAACCCACTGTCTCATTTGTTTATCGCAGAAAAAGATACCTAGGGCCCCTCAGCAACCCATTCAATCGTGGACTAAACCTGATGAGCCCTTTCACACCATACATATGGATGTCCTTGGCCCATTGCCCGAGTCCAAAGGGTTTAAATATGTACTTGTCATTGTAGATGGGTTTTCTAAATATTGCTTACTTTACACCCTTTATCGTCAAGATACTGATGAGTTAAAACGTGTATTTACGAATATGATTTCCTTATTTGGTACACCTTCTCTTGTAGTAAACGATCAGGGTCGAATGTTTGAAAGCAATAACTTTAAAGATTTAGTTGGTGAGTTAGGATGTTCTATACACTTTATCACTCCCGAAATGCACCGTGAAAATGGTCAGGCCGAACGTTACTGTAGAACAGTTTTAAACATTCTTAGAATTGAAGTAAATAATAAGGGTTCCTATTGGTCCGATGTTATTTGGAAAATTCAACTTATTATTAATATGACCAAATATTCGGCGTTCGGCACTCGTCCAGTGTGCTCGTACGCTTGCTTTAGTAAACCCGTTAAGTCGAATACAGCGTTCAGTGATGTCCATCATATCGATATCGAACATCGATAAAGTTGTGTATTTGCTCAAATGGATAAATATTTAGTAAGGTTTTCGTCTACAAGCAGTCTTACTTCCAAAAGACCAGCTGAAGATTCAAATGACGGCTGGCACGCGCCTAAGCGATATGCAACCCTTAATATGACCCAGTCAACCGACTCTGGAAGGATAGACCAACAAAACCGGTTCCAAAGTCTTCCTCTAGTGGACGATACCTCAAATGACGGTAATGTAAACCTTCAAAAAGCCACAACCACTGTTAAGAAGCCTGTCCACATCCCACCAATTATTCTCAAAATACAGAAGGATTGGACCCATGAGACTATTAACAGCAGTGTCGGCAAGTTTACTAAACGCTACCACCTGCAATATAGAAACGGTAACAAAGTTGCTGTACTTTGTCACACAGTCGAGGATCATCAGGTGTTAAAAGATGGTTTACGTCGGGATGGCAGCTCCTTCTTAACGTATACTCGAAAAGACGAAAAAACGCCTAAAGTGGTCCTTAAAGGCCTGCCAGCGTACGTGGAAGATGCACTACCTGCTGAACTGGAGAAACTGGGCTACAAAATCTCTTCTATAATTAGGCTGAAGTCGAAACAGTCTATTGACCAATCCTGCCTACCGTTTTTAGTGCAACTAGCTCCAGGTGCCGACATTGCAAAGTTTCGGCAAATCAAGTACCTTTGCAATTGCGTAATCAAAGTTGAGAAATTCAAACCAAATCGAAGTCTGGGAACTCAATGCTTTAGATGTCAGAAGTTTGGACATTCATCACAAAACTGTAACATGCCAGCGCGATGTGTCAAATGCACTGGTCTACATGCTTCTTCAGAATGTCCCAAGAAGGACCGCAGCACACCAGCCCAATGTTGTAACTGCGACGGCGACCATCCAGCTAACTATTGTAACTGCAGCGCAAGAGTTGTCTATCTAGAGAGACTACGTAAGAAAAGGGATATTGAACGTAAACCACCATCGCTTCCTAGTTTTTTACCGAAAAATATTGGAAAAACAGTTGACTCTTCTCAGTCTTGGGCTGCATTAGTATCTTCTGGACCTGCAGTAGGATCCTGTGGTCCTGTCAACAATCAAGTTCTCGCCGCCACTTCTGCAACGGATGCGCCAACACCAGGTCCAGGTGATTCTGTAACAGAAGAGATGTTAGATATTCTTTTAGCTCTAAGGAAAGTTAAATCTCAATTCATATTATGTAAATCTCAGCTAGAGAAAGTAACACTTGTACTTACCCAACTTGGTCAATATGTCTAGCTTCTGTGGTTTGCAAGTGCTCTCCTGGAACGCTGACGGCTTGCGCTGCAAAGTCCAGGAATTGTTTGACTTACTTGATTCCGTACCTGTAGACGTTATAGCTATCTCTGAAACGCGGCTTAATCCCAATATACCCCTCTCTACCCCCGGCTACACTTGTTATCGTCAGGATAAACAACCGTGAGGCAGAGGTCAAGGTGTAGCTATCCTAGTTAAAAACACGATTCAACATCATTTAATACAGATCCCTAAGACTAAAAACATCGAGGCAATCGGTATAACTCTCAAAGTGTCCGGTGTTGAACATGTAATAATTAGTATATATCAATCACCAAATTTACCATTACTATCCAGCGACCTTGACGTATTGTTTGGTCTGTCACCACACACCCTTATTACTGGTGACTTTAATGCTAACCATAACTACTGGTTCAGCAGCTACACCAATACTCGAGGCAGAACTTTATTTCGGCACATGCTGCATAATGACTTTGTAATTCACGCACCTGACAAGCCAACGCAGGTTAACTATTGCTCTCGTCACAAGGCAACTAGTCCTGACTTAGTTCTTTGCCAAAATATTACCAGCATAAGTGACGTTCGTGTATTGATTTCACTTTCGTCTAATCATTATCCAATGTATTTTAGTCTGGGAGGCAGCCTAAACTTTAAAGAAAGGAAGCTCCACTACTGCTATAACAAGGCTAACTGGAATCGCTATCGGTCCATTCTTGATGATAACATTGCTCTGACTTTATCTACTTTCAAATCTATCGAAGAAATAGATTCAGCTGTTGATCACCTCCAAAATTCCATAATTAAAGCTAGTGATATTGCAGTACCAACGCGTGAAGTGAACCGTCCTAGTAGATGTAAATTACCACAATATATCAAGCGCGTAATTCATTATAAAAACTACCTTCGCCGTATAAATTCAGGTTTGCCCAGTTCCATTATAAAAAGACAGATTCGTTACACAATAAATACTTTGAATACTCAAATTGCACTTTTTATCAAACTACATGAAGACAAAGTTTGGAATGACAAACTTGCTAAAGTAGACAATCCCAGTAGTGACCTTTGGCGCTTAACTAAATCTCTTAAGCCTAAAACTCAAAATATACCACCTCTGAAGCAAGCCGATGTTTCCCTAGTATCCGATAATATACGGCAGATTGAATTGTTGGCTTCTTCCTTTCTCAGTAATACGCGGCTTACCTCTGATTGGTCTAACCCGGAAATAGAAAGCGATGTACGAACCTCAATACGAACTATTGAAGAACATCAAATTCATACTCTTGAAAAACCTGTGCGTCCCTCCGAAATACGTAAAGTATTAACATCTTTGAAACCACGTAAATCGCCGGGCTTGGATGGCATAACCAATGCCCTGGTCAAAAATATATCCCAAAAAACAGTAGTTTTTATCACAAAAATTTTTAACGGTTGTTTTTTCTTGGGATATTTTCCCGAAGCTTGGAAGACAGCAAAAGTTATTGCCCTCAAGAAACCAGGCAAAGATGAATCAATACCCACTAATTACCGACCAATTAGCTTATTACCGTCCCTTGGAAAACTGTTTGAAAAAGTGATCTACACCCGTTTACTAATGGCATCCGATCACTTACTTATAAACGAACAATTTGGCTTTCGCTCTTTACACTCGACTACTCAGCAACTTTCCAGAGTATCTGAACATGTTTCTCACCATCTTAATCTCCGTCAATCTACCGGTTTATTTCTACTCGACATCGAAAAAGCCTTCGACACCGTATGGCATGATGGTCTTCTGCATAAATCTTTGAAATTAAATATATCCATCAATTTATTAAAACTCATTAAGTCGTATTTATCAAACCGTATGTTTATAGTTTTTATAGACGATAAAATCAAATCCTCATGTCGAGTAATTCACGCGGGAGTCCCTCAAGGGTCAATTTTGGGACCATACCTCTTTCTTTTGTACTTGAACGACATACCTGTTCAGCCACGAACTAGTATTGCCTGCTTTGCGGACGACACAGCCTCTTTTACATCTTCAGAGAATGTGGACCTCATTATAAGCCGCCTGCAACTTGCTATTGACAATCTAAATCCATATTTCACTAAATGGAAATTAAAACTGAATGCAGCTAAAACAGAAGCGATTCTATTTACCCGACAGCGTCAAGCTCCAAAGCGTACGCTAAGTATTTCAGGTCACCATATTCCCTGGAGTACCGCGGTTCGATATCTCGGTGTTAAAATGGACAATAAACTCAACTGGTCTAAACATGTTGCGGACATAAGAGTCAAAGGTGCTCAAGCTATAGGCGCACTAAGTCCAATTTTAAACCGCAAAAGCAAGCTGAGCCCTAAAACTAAAATAAGAATCTACACGACTCTTGTTAGGCCGTGTATAACGTATGCCTGCCCAGCCTGGAGCAGCACCTGTATGACAAACTACCAATTACTTCAAATTATACAAAATAAAGCACTAAAAATCTCATTCAACACCAGATTTAAAACTAATTTAAATAAATTACAGCGTAAAATTAAACTTCCTTCTATAATGCAGTATATACTAAAATTAACTAAAAACTTCTATTCTAAGAACTCATGTCACAAAAAGCCACTAATATCAAAAATATGTAAAACTTCGAAATCAGACTTACCTTACATCGATAGGTACGGAACGTATCGCCTTCCGCATCACTACCTCTTGTTTCCACCCGCGGACGTCACGCGGACCGGTGAGCTTGCGCACAACCAGTTTGAAAACGTCTCACAAGAGCGACCGTAGCTCCCCTCCGTCGCCTGTTACTCAACACGAGCGGGGGACGGGGAGGCTCATGTCGCTAATGCGACTTAACTTTGTATGCACCACTAAGTACGGTATTAGTACTTTTGTTTTGGTGTAAACTTGTATCCTACCCACTATTCACTATTTATTATGAAGTAAGCGTAAATTAGTACAATAATTTTGCAATTTTATCTTAATTAAACAGATAATTATTTAGTTTCTTTAACAGTCTGTCCTAATAAGTACACACTTATCATGTTAATTAACTTTTAAAGGTGCCTATAACTAGCCTCATAAAGTAGTTTTTATAAGTTGTTGATTGTATGACTGTAATTAAGTTGTGCAATGTAATTGTTTAATTATCTGTTAAATAAAGAACTTTAGACAAAAAAAAAATATATATATGACCAAACAAGCTACAACTAAAATGTCCGCTATTCAACTTCTTATTGGCATTGAGGCTACGACCCCAGTCCTACGGTCAAATTCTAATCCTAATCGGGAAGCTTTGATGACTCTGAGACGGCAACGGGCTTCAGAGTTACTTGTCGCAAACCAAAAACAACAGGATGCGACTGTTAATGAAAATCGGAGACCACCTTGTAGTTATATAGTCGGGGATATGGCATCTGTTATAAAAAACGCCCAAAGCACTGGGAAGTTTGATTCTGGGATGCGTGGGCCATACAAAGTAGTCAAGGTACTCCCACATGACCGATATGAGTTAGAACTGTTAGCAGGCTCTTATGGCAAACACACTAAAGCCGCTTCGGAATACATGGTTCCGTGGCAAGGGGAGTGGTCTCCGGAAACGTGTGCTGTTTTTTTTGAGGGTGAGTTGCGTTGCACCATTAAATAGCTTAGCTTCATGTCAAATTGTTGCGCTATAATAAATATGCTTGATGGGGGTAGTTATGATTTACGTATTACGGTATTTATGTATTGGTTGTTAATTTTTTCTTCTGAAAAGGCATAGCTTTAATTTGTAATCTTTAACTGGTAGTAGTGACGTAAGTCACGGCAGACTGCGACTTGTGGTCGTGGTGGTGACGTAAGTCACGGCAGACTGCGACTTGTGGTCGTAGTGGTGACGTAAGTCACGGCAGACTGCGACTTGTGGTCGTAGTGGTGATGTAAGTCACGGCAGACTGCGACATGTTGTCGTAGTGGTGACGTAAGTCACGGCAGACGCGAAGAGACTCCACAGCGGTAACGAAGAGCCACAGTCTGTTCTGGCATTCGTTACGGCAGATCTTAGCATATGTAGTAGATATGACCTAGGTGAAAATCTTTGCTCGTCACTACTTATGTTAAGATGATATTTACCTGTGTTGAGTACGCGTGGAAGTTATTATTAAGACGAACCATGGTGTATTTGGGGTTAACATGCGCACTAGTTTATCTTGGTATGTGAGAATACGTTGGAAAGAAAGATTTTTGAATGTTATGTCTATGTTATGTTTTGAATGTTTTCTACTTACCTGTTCATCAATTTATTGGCTGACTGAGTGAAAATGATTAATGTTTGATCTTATTTCTGCATCAACTAGAGCGCTCACAAGTTCATGCATAAATAAGGAGTGATAGTTGAGGTTTTGGTTTACTTTTAAATTACTTCTATCCGGTTGTAATTATGTTCTGTTGTAATTGCAGCTGAAACAGAACTACCTGAAGCAGCTGTAGCTTCTCAAGAGAGTCGGACAGAAAATCAAACACAAGAGTCAGCTGAAGCCTCTGGAGCCAACCAAGCGACCGAGTCATCTGGAGACAGCCAAGCTGATGAATCTGCTGGAGTCAACCACAAGGACAATTCCGCTGAAGTGGTTCAAGAGGACGATGCAGCAGGACCGAGCAAAGCGGACGAGGACGTCACGCTGTCAGGAACGGCCGTATTGGATGAAACCGTTGAAATTGACACAACGAACAGGCAACACAGCATCGGACAAGCAAGGAAACGTCATGTAAAAAGGACTGCGCGACGGCGGAGCACTCACTTTTTGGCTGGCAGTTGAAGACGGTGGACGTTTCCTCTATTTCGTGTAGCTAGTACTCATTATTAGAAACCCTAGATCTTTTGTTCGAACCTAACTTTAGGATTTTTAGTTCTTTGATTATAACTTTGGTTGTTTGCAGTATTTGTGTTAATAATTAAGAATAGGAATAAACTGTGTTTCCGTTTGAATTTCATTTTTAAATAACTACCTCCCTTCTGATCCATTATACTTGTTTTACCACAGTAAAAAACGAAATCACGAGAGAGTCACCTTTTGTCAGTCTGTTTTTAGTTGTTATGGTGCTTGTGTTGACTGGAAATAATAAAATTACATATTAAATGGATAACATTCAGGATATTTTTAAATAGTTATGTATTCCTTCTGATATTACAAATGCATTTATCGGTAAGTAATGTATTTAATAACCTACGTAGTAACTCAATTTTATCTTTTTGCTCAATATTTGTAGGTGGTAATCGCTCTTATTAAATTGAGTTTTATTCTATATTGAGCGATAAGACCGCCTAAATTGTGCTATTCACTAAGTATTTACTTTCCTGTGATTTGTTTGTTTTGTGTGGTGTACAATAAAGAGTATCTATCTATCTATCTATTGAGTCTAATTCATTTTTGTAAAACTTTTACAGACAAAGGAATAACAATCTAACTATTACCTAATCCCTCTTCAGGAAATGATAAAGGGCTTTGCCCACATTTACCTAGCGACAAGACTACAACTGCTAGAAAAAGTCACCAATCTTATTACTGCACATGTAAGTACCTAATACTAGAATCTAATCAGGTGATACCTTAGGTACATATTGTATTAAAATACCATTTTTGTTGACAGGCTTTAACAGAATCAGTTCAACAAAAACTGATGAGAAATTAATTAAGCTCCAGTCTGGTTGGTGTCATAAACCTTGACGAAATATCCATCTCTCAACTCATACCAGCAACAAGTGATACAAAAAGTTTTCCAAATTTTGACTTAGACTTCGTTGCAAACTTCACCAAGTAAGTGGTACGTAATAGTACCTATTCTAAAATTTTATAAAACTAACGGGCATCTTAACACAAATAATACAATTAACCAGTAACATTTTCTTGCAATTAATACACTATGCTTAATAGATAAGCATTATTAATAGAAAATGTAAAATGTGTGAATAGAAAATTCATTATACTAATATGCTTATGTTTTTACAGCGAATGATGATGTCAATCATCTGGTCAAAACAAAATTCAGAAACATAGGAGGAAGTATACTTCAGTGTGTTTTAAAGTGAATTTACTTTCATGTAAAACTTGATTTTTAATATTATGTACATGAAGTGTTTTTTATACAGGGTCACTTTTAGACTCCTGGTCAAAACAGCACTGTAATACCTACTTGACCCAAATGTATGAAACAGACGATTTTGCCATAGTCAAAGTTGCTTATTTTGATGTTAAAACACAGCACCTATAATAGAATAAAACTGATTTTATAACCTTACTTTGCATTTTTATTTCAGAATTAAAGGATGTTTAGGTTTATCCAAACAACTCACGCACGATGTTTGTTGTTCGTTGCAGATTTCTAGTTGCATATTATGCAGTTTTAATATTAAAAGTGTTTGTTCATTATAACAATATACATATACAACAACATATTTCATAGTTTCCAACTGCTTGTAATCAACTATCTGCCACAACAGACATGCTGCTACGGTTTTGGTGGGCACTGGTTGTTCTTCCAGACTAACTAGACCGCAAAACACAAAATGTTCTTTTGTTTTAGCTAATTACAGCTTGATTATCCATAAAAAAATAATGGTAATGTAATTCACGCAAGTATTGAAACCGTAATACCTATATTTAATTTTTAGTTAAAATTTTAAACGAATTTATATACTTAATACAATGGATAATTAAGCTGCAACTAGTCAAGACCAAAGAAAATTTTAATTTCGCAGTCTAGTCCAAAAGAACAACCTGTGCACAGCAGAACAAAACCTATTCTTAAATCTATATCATAGATATTTGAATTTAAGAATAAAAAGATAATTAAAATTTTAATTCAATACAACATTTCTTTAAGACAACAAATTAAGCCTTTGTTGTTATACAATTTTATCTCAAAACAAGATTTTTATATCTTAGTACTAGACATTTTCGTCTTGAGATTTAGAAAATATTTCTTTAATTTAAAAGTGAACGATTCCTTGATTTCATTAATCTAAATAGTCAAATCAAGACTATAAATATACTTGGCTTGATCAAATATAATTTCTTAAGACTATTTGTTTTTTTCTTGGTTTAAAAACTGATATCTTTATTTAAGATATTGAATCCATTTTTGTGCTACAAAAGAGAGCTGTACGGGCAATTTACGACCTCAGACCCCGAGACTCGTTGAAGGAACTGTTCAAGGAAATTAATATACTAACAGTGGCTTCTCAATTCATTTATGAAAATATCATGTATATTATAAAAACCTGCATCTATTTCCTAAAAAGAGTGACATGCATAATATTAATACCCGGAATAAAGATAAACTTGCCGTTCCAAATTTCAGACTGCATAAAGTGGGTAATTCGTTTATGGGAGAATGTATTCGCTTTTTTAACAAATTACCACAGTCCATTGCTGAACTGCCTATGTATGAATTTAAATCGCATGTCAAGATGATTTTAATGAAAAAAGGTTATTACACTGTAAATGACTATTTAAATGATAAAAATGTATGGAATTAAATACTGCCGTGCTCACACAGGTTCATTTTATCTTGTAATGTAAACACACTATTTAAAAAGAGGCTGACAATAGTGACCGAGTTTCTTGCGCTGCTTATTCTCGGCACTAGCCCACAATATTGTCCCGAAGCAGTGGTAGGGTAAAAAAATATATTGGGACGTGTAAAAGAGCTTAATTTAGGCCTATTTACAGAAATAAATTGGTTTTTATTGGTTTTATTGGTTTTTAAGAAAATATAGTTGAGAGAATCTGTTTCTTTAAGCAAGAACATATTTTCTCACGTCTATAGGAAGGAAACGGTTTTCTTGGATTAAATAAAATTACTTTGGTTGAAATAAATATTTCTTGGTTGAAGAAATCTGTTTTTTCTGTGTACCACGTTGCCTCAGCAGGGGCTTACTGAACCTGCTGAGGGATGTCCATCCGGGCCCCGACCGGAGGACTTACTGCAAGGGGGGCATGAGGGCGCCAATCCTCATGTTGGTACACGAGTGGCAAACGATGCTGTGGACCGCGCCAAAGCCGGTACTTTTTAAACTCCGGAAGTAACCGCAAATATGCAAGGAGGTTGTACACGATTTCATATAAATAAATAAAATAAAATAATTTATTTCAGAAACAAGTCCCTTAATAAGTAGTTATTTACACATCAATAAAATAAAAATTCTCACTTAAATAGATACAAAATACAAATATCAGCATCAATAAAATTAAAATGACCACAATTAACACATTCAATTTAGAAAATAATAATATATATTATACAATACATTACATTAATACAGTTTAATTTGCCTAGCCAAAAATAGAACAATTGCAATTTTGCAATTGCAATTAGCATCTCACTGACGTGACGTGCCTGTCACAGCAGTGTCGTATAAAGGGGCAATCTATTCGATCTGCGATCATAGCTAGGACGGCGTTGGGGCTGGCCCGCACTCTGCGCACCAGGGACGCGCACCGCTTGCGAACACTTGCGTGGAAACAGTCGACGCGCGCCGCCGCGAACATGCCCGAGGCGCTGCAGAAGCGGGGCAGCCCCAACACTGCCCTGAAAACATTATTAAATTGGACACGAAGGGAGTTGTAGGCTCTCTGCGAGAAATTAATCAATAGACTCCAGGTGTATAGTGAAGTGCAGTACGCCCGAATCAGTGTAATCTTCACTCTGTCCAAGCAACGCGCAAACCTGCGAGCCATGGTGTTCGCTCTTCTCGACAACGCCCTCCGTTCGCGTTCAATGTCAGCATGGTCCCTTAGGTTGGCGGTGACTATATGCCCCAAGTATTTAAACTGGTTCACTCTATCTAAAGGGACACTGTTAAGAGTCACAGGTGGTATTTTTTGAAGACATTTGGCAGCGCCGGCCTCAAAGACCATGTACTAACTTTTGGTGATATTGTACCGTAGACCATGCTCACCGGCGTACCTCTCGCAGACCTGTATCAGCTGTCGGAGGCCACAGACCGACGCACTTAGCAGCACCATGTCGTCTGCATAGCTCGCTGATTATTGACGCATACGTCATCAACAAAACATCCAACATGACGACTGCTAAGCTCAGTAATCAATGCGTCCATATAAAGGTTAAAGAGCGTGGGCGAGGTTAGACCACCCTGCCTCACGCCGCAATCAAGCCGATACGAGTCCGACATTGCATCCGCCCATCTAACATTGTTGACCTGATGCGTATTACGTTGACCTGATACGTACCAGTACTTGAAGATACTGGTGAGTTCTCGTGGAAACCCAATGTTCTTTAATTTATTCCATAGTATATCATAGGCTACCAGGTCGAAGGCCTGGTAGCCTATGATATACTATGGAAGAAAGACAAGTCGAGGAAACATGCGTAGACTGGGGTTTTACGATCTAAGTAATACCTGACGGTATGCTTAAGACACAGTATAGGACTTTCTGTAGACAGTTTTGGTCTAAAACCAAACTGATTGTCATGCAAGTTGGCGAACTTGTTTAACTGTGAGTTAAGCAAACCGCCAAACACTTTTGCGACTACAGTAGCTAGTGAAATGGGTCTGTAGTTATTTTTATTTACAAGGTCTCCAATTTTATCTTTAACTACAGGTATCACCACCGTCCTCATTAGATCTGGAGGCAGGTACGAGTGGCTCACGCACAGCGAATAAAACATTGCAAGAACTCTAGATGTATGAGGGCCAGCATGCTGCAAGTGTTCAATGCTGAGCCCGTCGTGCCCCGGAGACATCCCCTTAGTCATGTTTCTGATAATGTTAGCTACTTCTTTGGCTGTGACCCTAACATCTACCCTTCCCCCCAAACCGTTGTCGGTGCCATCCATCTGCTCGACCGAAGACATCGATGATTTCACAGTGAAATGTTCTCTAAAAAGCTCCGCAATCCCTTTGTTGTCACACACACCGTCAACGCTCACAGGGCGGCCAGGCCTCAAGTTCTCCTTCTTAGTGTTTTTCCAGAAGCTTTAAAAATCACCTTTTCCATGTTTTTCAGCAAGAGAGTCCATTTTTATTTGGTCCTGATGATTCTTGCACCATTTTAATTGAGATTTAAATATTCGTCTACTGTCATACATTTCCTTAAATAAAAGTCCAGAACTAGGCTTGCCACACAGCAGCCACTCAGTAAACTTTAACCGGGCCGTCCTATGAGCATCAGCGACTTATTTATTCCAACCTGCTACTGTAGGTGATCCACCCCTACCAGTCCCAGTGCCTCCCCGACCAGCAGACGACGCATCTCGAAAGGCAGACACAATGTCAGAGTAAAGTCTAACGTAAAAGCTCCTATTAACGACCCCTAAAATGTGTACTCTATTAACGATCTAATTTTTAAACCAGTCATATTAGACATAATATAAGGTTCCAGAAAAGTCATACCTTAATAATTAGTTACGTATTTTTGTTGGACAACAAAAAGAGTAAAGTTTGTGTGTTTAAATAGCCAGTGAAAGAAATAATTTGACAGTGAGTGGGACGCGCCCGAAGCGGACGCATGTTTCATAGTGTCGCGTCTCTAGCCACGTAAGTACACCTAAATATTACTTAAGGAAAATAACACACTAAAAATGGATTTGTCTTCTTGCTATCACATTACAACTGTAACGTATATATTCGTTTTCTAAACTAACTCTTAATATAATACTTTTTATTGGTTTTCGTGTTATAAAATCATGTTTTAATTTAAGGCGGTAATAGAATCCAAATTTCAAAATTTGATTCTAATAACGACCCATGGCGTTGTTAAAATTTGAGAACATTCAGTACTTTAAAATAATATCTATTATAAACTACCTCATTTGATTTTCTTTTTTTACTTTTTTAATTCTTAAAATTATTTTACTTCGTTAGATCTATTAACGACAAAGCTATTTCTTAAAATTTTTGTGTAAAACTCGATTCAACGTTAGACGATATCCTTATTATTTTAATGATATTATACTTAAATAACCTTTATTATCTGAATTAAAGACTAACTGACATTAAAAAAAATAATATAGCACTGGGATCGAATTTAACAGTATTCCATAAAGCGGATATTTTATCTGTTTATAATTAATTTTATTGGTCGCTAATAGTATATTGTAACCTTCATACTAGATTCTATTACCGACTGACAGCTGTGACGATATTTTTGGTAATATTACAGTACACAAAAACACAATGTATATTTTTGAAAAAATTGGCTTATTTTTTGCATACGCGACGTTTTGAGAGATTTTGTCACAGGACATATTATTAATGTAAAATAATATTTGCCATCCAGTTTCATTCATGGCTTCATGGCATTGGCTATATTTCATGTTTTCAAATCAAATAAAAATGGCGGGACGGAATGGGGGCTATGTACCTTTTTAAAGCTTCTTTCGAAGAATTTAATTCTATATCTCTTTAAAGATTGTGTTCTTGTATAGAATCATGGAGCCGCAGAAGCGCAAGCAGTACGCCTCTGCTCAACTAGAAGCTGCTCTTCTAGCTATAAATGAAGGTACCAGAATATACGAAGCTTCAAAAACCTATGGCATACCGAGGACAACTCTGCGTGACAAGAGAAATAATAAATATATAAATGAACATTGTGGAAAACAAACAGTTTTAACGAAGGAGGAAGAAAAAAGACTGGTAGACTGGATTTTTTATCTCGGGAAGTCAGGTTTTCCTGTAACTAAGGACCAATTGTTGGAAACAGTGGCAAAATTGGTGGAGAACTTAAATCGCTCTAATTCTTTTAAAGATGGCGTTCCCGGAAAAGGATGGTTTCTTAAGTTTATGGCGAGGCATCCTACCATTTCAAGGCGAATTACTCAGAATTTGTCTACAAGCCGTTCACACATTACAGAGGAAGCTGTAAGAGCATTGTTTTAATCGAGTACATAGTTATTTTGAACAAAATAACCTTCTTGATGTTTTGGAAGATCCTAGTCGGATTTTTAATTGTGATGAGACCGGATTCTTTCCGGATGCGAAGAGGCAGCAAGAAAGTATTTAGTAGAGTGGCCAATGAAGAAAAAGAGTGTTTAACGGTGCTAGTAAATGTGTCTGCAGATGCTGCAATAGCACCTCCCGTGGTCTTATATCCATACAAGCGTTTGCCAAAAACATTGTTCCGACTGTACCATCTGGATGGGGTATCGGTCACACTGAGTCAGGATGAATGAATATGGCCGCATTTTATGAGTACGTTGTCAATTGCTTTTATCTCTGGCTGATTCAGCATAACATACAATTTCCTGTAGCTTTTTTTCTCGACGGTCACACTTCTCATATATCACTCCCTCTGACAGTTTTTTTGCAAAGAAAAGGGAATAATCCTAATAGCATTATTACCTAATGCAACGCATGTTCTTCAACCCTTAGACGTTGCTGTATTCAGACCTGTCAAAGGAACTTGGAGAACCGTTGTTCATGATTTTAGAGTTCAAAACAACTTTGCAAAATTAAGACGAATAAATTTTGCACCTCAAGTGGATATTTGCTTAAAAAATACTCTTGTAACACAAACAATTAAGAATGGTTTTCAATGTTGTGGATTATATCCCTTTGGACCGGATAATGTAAATTATGATAAACTTTTGACAAAAAACGCTAATGCAACAAGTGAAGAAAGTGGAGACAATGCAGATGATATTAGTAGCCATGGATCGAGTACTATTACAGGCAATGAGAAATCTGTCGACGATACAGAAAAGTTTAAACAGCAGTTTGAACGTCGCTTATCACCTGAAGTTCTCCTAATGTTCCAAAAATCGGGATCGGTATGGCATGGCGATGTAACTTACAAAAAACTATTTGAGTTTTGGAGGGATATTAATCCTATAGACAATACACTTTTACAACAAACTTTCGATACCAATTTAGAATTGGGTAATACCACGCTTGTCAACAATATTGGTAACCATGAGTGTCAAAATATATAATAATTTATCTAACAAATTAAAAAATCTAAATATAAACCAATTCAAGCCCGCCTTGTATGAATGGCTGTTAATAGAGAGCTTTTACAATATCGAAGAATTTTTTACAAAAAGAGATAGATGTTTATGAAAAATCTGAAAATTGTACAATTCTCAACACATTTGCATGTCTTTAAAATTGACTAAACATGAATGTTCTTACAATAATTTGATAACCTTGATTACCATGTTTTCTGCAAATAAAGAATTTTTATCTTTTTTAAACAATTACTACTTCAACTGATTGCGTCAGAGAGTTAAACAGTGAAGATCACAATGCATGAACATCAACTCCTAAACAATCCAATAAAAACTTTAGTGATGAAACTATGCCTTTAGTATCCGGAAAAAATCTACTGAATAAAAGTCATAGTGACGACACATTGTTCACTACAGTTAATAATGAAACCCCGTGTAAGTCAATCCAAAACTCTAGTCATTCAAGGTTTATACCAAAAGAGCTCAATCTTACAACTCCTTTTAAAAATGCTCTATTCTTTCCTAAAGTTGTCACTAAATCAAATAAAAGAGTTTGGAAAAAAATTACACCAACTGTTGCAATATCAGATGAGTTCATGGAATACCAGAAAAAAGCAGAAGAGAAAAAAGCACAGGAAGAAGAAAAGAAAAAAATACGGAAAGAAAAATTACAAAGAAATAAAATAGAAAGAGAAAAAAAAAACAAGCAGATCTTAGGAAGGCAAAAGAAAGGAAAAATATGGGAGCTGTGTCTAAACCAACAAGTGTGAGAAAACATAATACATCAAAAGCGTTGGAAATACGTCGTAATACGACGTCAAGTTCAGAATCAGAATCTGAGTCAGTATTAATCCCACGACAAAAAAATTACAAGGTGAAAACTAAAAATCCAATACATTCAGGTTATGCTTCAACATCAGTTACATGTACCAAAAACTGTTTCGTATAAACGACATATTATTTTTCCATCTGACTCTGATAATATTTTTTAAAACTACTTTATTTTAAATTACAAACGTTGATTACTGTCTCTCTCTCTTCTCTCTTCTCCAAGCCTTATTAATCCCAAGCATCTTGGAGTCGGCTTCTGCATTGAGCGAATTATAAATGTGTGTGTACTAGGGTGGAGCACTTAAGTATGGAAAAAAATTTTTTTTTTGTTTCGAAGTTCTAATAGGGGGGGATTTGTGCCTTATAATTAAGTTAAAATAAGTATAATTTTTCATTCCATTTAATGAGTATCTTCTGCCTCCGCAGTGACTTCAAAATTTTTTTTTTTTATAAAAAATTTAAAGTCGTATAATGTGAAATATTGTACCCTATTTAGTGGTAAAAAGGTATTAAATGACAGATAATTTATATTTAAGACATTTATTAAGGTAATAATGTGACAAAGAACATGAAAATACTTAGAGAAATTTAATAAATTACATTAATTATTAGGCTTGAAAATCTTTTTTGGATTCAAATTTAGGCATCACGTTTCGCGATTCCAACTTGGCTTTTATTGCACCTAATCGTGACTTTTTTGTGCACTGAGAAATGGACGCTTCAGTTGTAATCTTCACAGCTCTCTCAACAGCTTGAGTATGGCAGGGAAGCCTTAAAAACAATGGTTTGCTTTCACCACCAGATTCGACAATGTCCTGAATTTCTTGGTCAGATAAATTCCTCAAAAGCGGCGGTTCGGTTAAGCTTTCCTGCCAGTTTATTATATCAATATATGAAGTAGCATTAAAATTTATCAATGGCACTTGAAAAAGTCTAGGTGTTGAAGGGTGACTCAAACTGCGTGCCTTTAGTATGCGTCGAGCAGCCAGCTCTCTAATATGCTTCTTCTCGTCTGTTATCATCGCAAGAAGAATGCTTTCGGGATGCGCGAAATAGCCGTTTCTTTGGATAACCGGATCTATAATCTTTCTTAAAGATTCTGGCAGGTATCTGGAGGCCCTGATAATATTAAACAGATGACGGGTGCCATCTTTACATGACGGTTTGGTCTTAATTAAAAACCAGGAAGGTGCATAGACTTTAACCACGAAAGTAGCCAGAGTAATCAAATTTTCGGTCGGATTTTCAGTTGCCACATACAAACGTACTCGTAGTATACGGTTGGCACGTGTGCACGAGCATGTGATAGTTTACCTGGAGATTTATTTGCGAGATCTTGTGGAAATACACCTAAAATTACCGCCGAGACAATTTTGTGCAAATACTGCTGATCGGTACTCAGATCATTGGCCATTTTGGGTAACATTTGTGCTTCAATGCGTTCAAAATTCTTAACAGGTAGTTTTTCACATGTTTCTAGAGCTTTACCCAGTGGACCGACATAAGATTTAGGTCCTGAAGTACACCCATCGAGATAAAGAAACAAGTGTCTCAGAGGCAGTTCATTCATGTGAAGCAAACAGATTATCCACTGAAGTGGTTTTTGTAGCTTTTTCTCAAGCAGTTTTATAATTCCACCATACTTCCCAGTGTTAACATTCGTTCCGTCACAACCAATGGCCATCATATTATCTTGGGAAATTTCTTGATGTAATCGAAAACCTGTTATCGCGGTTTGTATTCCTTTAGCTGTACCAACCTCTGGTACAACGTATCCCATGTAAATAGATCCCGGCTCTTGAATAAGTGTGACATGTTCTTCAACTGTCGTAGTCCTGTAGCTTTTCCCGCCTTTCCTTACAATCTTCAAAGTTTTGTCTTTTTTCCCATCAAAGTATAACGCAATGAGCTCAGTGACTGTTGCATTTTCCATTAATTTTTCCCTAATTTTAGATCTCTCTCTTCGTACCTTGTGTCTATCAATGATCTCGACATCAGACCCAATGTCAAACAGAACAGATGATGCTATTGCCGCTGCTGCTCTGTCTGACACTCCATATCTATCGCATGTCTTCGACAACGTAGGAAAACCGACGCACACAGTTTTTTTTCTTTTCTCTTCAGGAACGCTTTCAATCGTGGTGCATTCTGTATTTTCTGAATCTGGTGATGCCGCTGAAGAAGTACTAATATTTAAATCAACTAACGTTGAAGTATTTAAGAATGTGCTTGAGCGAATTTCTTGTTGATGTTTCCTTTTTAGAGTCTTTTGCAACTTCTTTGTGGCAGTTACGTCGATTCCACTAATTATCATCATTCGAGACGTTCTTTGATCAATTAGAAAAGCCTGCTCTTGTTTAGGAACCTTTTTATCCTTAGGACAGATGCACTGAGCTAATTCATTGCACTTGCATGCTGAAATATCAAAAAGTATCTTACTGCTTTGCTGAAAACTTTCTATTTTTTCCGAGGTTCCGATTTTTTTGATAGATTTGAGTAGATTTTTGCATTTTAAATGATATGCTTTTAACATTTGAATGATCCTCGTTCGTGTTACTGTCGGAATAGATGCAGTTTGCCATATATTTTCAATCCTAGATGTCACGATGTCTGCTATCTCCGAAAAAGTTGGCTCTTTTGCTGTTTCTAACTGCAATTTCAGCTGATGTCTCGCCCATTCGTAATAATTCATTACATCTTCGTAAGTAGGTAAAACGTTCTCTTTTATCTCACTAACATCCCCAAAAAGAGGACATTTAAACACACTTCGAGTTCTTTGCATAGTGTTAAAATAGGTATTTAAAAAATAACGTGCGTGCGACCAATGCGAACTGAGAAGAACAGAGCACTGACAACGACGCGTGTCGCGACAAGTGCCGGTAAGTCTCCTCCCGCGCTCCCTCACTCCCCTTATTAAAGTAATAAACACAAAATCTGGCTTCTCTGTGTATTCTATATCGAAAATATAGCATACCAGTAAACTATTTGTGATAATAAAATAGTCTGTTTATTTGTATATCGTACAGACATATGGCGTTTATGTGAGGTCTTAAACTAACTATTTTTATAAAATCAGTGCCGCTGCGGAGGCAGTTACTCTAAACCGAATTGATTAATATTTGGCATGACCTCAATTAAGACCAAAAGACACTACATTTTGACTATTACATTACAGTTAAATAAAATTAAAAAATTCGCTCCACCCTAGTGTGTACCTATTAAAAAGGTATTTTGTGATTGTATTACAGGTAAAAATATTTTTGTTACTGATTTATAATATCTAATTAGTAAGTAGGGAATTAAAAAGTAACATTTAATTATTAGAAGACTGTTTTCTGAGGCTGATTATATTTTTTATTAATTAAAATAACAAAAAATAAGTGCTCTAAGCGTTGCAATAAATAATTATGTTCATATTGTAATAATGTTGATCTCATAACTATTGTTATTATATAATAAATACCTTAAAAACTATTTTTTATTTTATTTAATAGTATAGAAGAAGTGACAACTTTGTAGCGGTCGGTAAAAGAAGTAGAAAAATCGGTAATAGAATCTTGCCGCATTCTATGGGTCGGTAATAGAATCAACTACTCTTTTGGATTAAATAATTATTTAGTAACTATTGTGTTATTGAATATTAAATTAAGGTACAGAATTACAAAGAATACTTTGTTGAGATTAATTATAAATTATAACATCTTTCCTAACATAACAGCTTATTTCAATTTTTTTAAAGTGAATCCTAAGACAGCTAAAACTGGCGGTAATAGGAGCATTTACGTTATCAAGGATACGCCTATGACCAGGGTCACCACAGTAGAAATCAGCACAGTTTACAAACTCCATAGGAAAATCAATTAATTTAAGCCTTTTATGACACTCTTTAGTGTACTTGGTCACCTCTGGCTTACTCCTAACTCCCCATAGAATACTTTTATTTTTACTTATGACATTCGCAGGAACTATAGGTGTTAATAGGTCTAAGTCGCACTCTATTATTAATGGGAAGTGGTCGGACCAGAGAGTGTCATAATCGACATAGACATTTACAATAGTTCGCTTTGCAGCCCGAGTCACTAAACAGTGATCCAGCCAGGCGCAGGACCCGTGTGCCTCACTGATAAACGTAAATGTACCGGAATTTATACCTAAATAATCAATATCACAGCAAGACCAACTCTGTTCCATACAATAATTACTCAGTTCATTATAGAATAGTCCATGTATATCAGCATTAAAATCACCCAATATATAAACAGACTCAATACCGAACTCATCCACTATAGCGCTTACCGCACTCAATCAATCTGTAAACTCCGGTAGATTTTCCGTGGAGTTAGTAGGCATGTATACACGGTGAATTTTCATTGGTTTTGGAGCCGAAAATGTTACGTTGGAAAAAAAATCCTGTATTCATATACAGGATTAAAATCGTTCTACGAATTACGATAAAATAGTTGCAAAAGTGTTTTGCTATCGAGAATACCTAGTAACGCTCTCCTTATCAACGACACGCGCGGGCCGCGCCATGCCCCGGTGAGTGAACTCGTGTTCGAAGTAGGTACCTATATCAACGCGTGCGCTGCGACACAGCTGATTTTTGTTTTACACGATATCTTCTAAACTAAGTTAATTAAGTAGGATCCCAATTCTTCCTTCATACTTTTCACGGGCTTAGGACCGTCAGAAATAAATTACATAGCTACTTTACGTAAAAGAAAACAATTAATTTAGAAGGTACTTTGCTTTATGATTAATGCACAACCATTTTTTAAATCAAGATAGTACTTACTTCTGGCGTATTTAAAAAATTGGAATCATCTTATTTACAATAATTAATAATCAAATTAGGTACCTGGTTACTTCACCGCGAATAAAACTAATTACACCTCTCTGTACCGCAACAATTGTTCAAAATGTCTACCACTCACTTGAATGCACATTCGCGCACGCTTAATTAAATTGTCTTTTAATTTTCTTAGAGTGTCTCTGTCACTTTTTATTGTATTAAAAGCGTCCACTATTGCAAGTTTCAACTGTTCACGTGATTCCGCTTCCTCTGTGTAAACGAGCCTTTTAAGCTCAGACCACAGATAAAAGTCCAGCGGAGTCAGGTCTGGGCTCCTTGCTGGCCAAGGTACCGGTCCACCGCGTCCTATCCACCGGTCATTGAACACATTGTCCAAGTGCCCGCGCACCGCTCGTTCAAAGTGCGCTGGGCATCCGTCGTGCTGATAGTACAAGTTATGTAGGTACGCGAGCGGTACTTCGTCAAGTAAATCGGGGATCACTGTTTGGAGCATTTCAAGATAGGACCTTCCTGTCAGGTTTTCCTCAATGAAAATAGGCCCTATCAAACATTCGTTGATGATTCCGGCCCACACATTAACACTAAACCGAATTTGATGCGAGTTTTCCCTTATCGCGTACGGATTATTAAGGGCCCAGTAATGTTCGTTATGAATAATATTAAATAAACCTACTCGCGTAAAAGTAGCTTCATCGGTCCAGAGGATATTAGTATTCTGGTTATTCAATACCCATTCCGAAAATGCCATCCGGTGTACAGGGTCGTCTCCGTAAATCGCATGAACACGTCTAAAGTGATAAGGATGCAAGTTCTTTGTATTTTGTACACAAGTAATTTGTGTACCTTGATTTTTATAGACTCAGGCCGATGTCATGAATATCTGTACGTTGTTCTAGACGTAATTCATTGGTCACTACACAGTTTCTTCAGAGTAAAACGGTTAACTGAACAGTGTTATACGTCTTTAAATATATCAGAGATTTTTCCGCAGAAACAGTTATATAAAAGTAAATAACACTTGCACTTAATAGATTTAGTTGCACTCGTACGTAGCACTTGTTAAATTGACAATTAGTATGGATAACATATTTTTATTACAAAAATATTCACGGAGCCATTGTTTACTAGGCAACTAGCGCCACCTCTCTCATTTACGGCATTTTTAGCGTTCGTAGTAGACTTATAAGCATTTAAAATCGACTTACTAAAAAAACGTATCTGAAAAATACTAGATCTTTGATATTTTTTTATAATTTTTCTGTTCTACTACAAACGAAAATTCTTTTACTACAATCCTCTGCCAACCTCTAGGAACGTATTGCAATCATTTTTAGCGTTCGCAATAGACTTATAAGCATTTAAAATCGACTTACTAAAAAAAACGTATCTGAAAAATACTAGATCTTTGATATTTTTTTATAATTTTTCTGTTCTACTACAAACGAAAATTCTTTCACTACAATCCTCTGCCAACCTCTAGGAACGTATTGCAATCATTTTTAGCGTTCGTAGTAGACTTATAAGCATTTAAAATCGACTTACTAAAAAAACGTATCTGAAAAATACTAGATCTTTGATATTTTTTTATAATTTTTCTGTTCTACTACAAACGAAAATTCTTTTACTAGAATTCTCTGCCAACCTCTAGGAACGTATTGCAATCAGTTTTAGCGTTTGTAGTAGACTTATAAGCATTTAAAAACGACTTACTAAAAAAAACGTATCTGAAAAATACTAGATCTTTGATATTTTTTTATAATTTTTCTGTTCTACTACAAACGAAAATTCTTTCACTACAATCCTCTGCCAACCTCTAGGAACGTATTGCAATCATTTTTAGGTTCGTAGTAGACTTATAAGCATTTAAAATCGACTTACTAAAAAAACGTATCTGAAAAATACTAGATCTTTTGATATTTTTTTATAATTTTTCTG
This sequence comes from Anania hortulata, assembly GCA_963576865.1. Taxonomy (NCBI): domain Eukaryota; kingdom Metazoa; phylum Arthropoda; class Insecta; order Lepidoptera; family Crambidae; genus Anania; species Anania hortulata. Next base: position 3,724,095 of record OY756402.1, on the reverse strand, counting down.
TTCTACTACAAACGAAAATTCTTTTACTAGAATCCTCTGCCAACCTCTAGGAACGTATTGCAATCATTTTTAGCGTTTGTAGTAGACTTATAAGCATTTAAAATCGACTTACTAAAAAAACGTATCTGAAAAATACTAGATCTTTAATATTTTTTTATATTTTTTCTGTTACACTACAAACGAAAATTCTTTCACTACAATCCTCTGCCAACCTCTAGGAACGTATTGCAATCATTTTTAGCGTTCGCAGTAGACTTATAAGCATTTAAAATCGACTTACTAAAATAAACGTATGTAAAAATATCTTTGATATTTTTTTATAATTTTTCTGTTCTACTACAAACGAAAATTCTTTTACTAGAATCCTCTGCCAACCTCTAGGAATGTATTGCAATCATTTTCAAATTCAAATTCAAACGTTTATTGCATGTCACATTACAATTTTGCGGTGTTAGAAAAATAAAGGTATACATGTGACGCCCTGCAAGGGCATAGCAAACAAGAGAGTGACATATGTACATATTTTTAAATTTGATAAGTAATAAGTTATAATAAGATTAGTGTACATTTCAAGCATTATACAATTATAGATTTATAGATAATAAATTAAATTAAATTAAATTAAATTGAATTGTGCCACCGAAGAATATTATCAGTTAAATTTCATATTTATCATTGAAAAATTCCGCTAAGTTATAGTAACTTTTATTTATTAAGAATGTTTTTAACCGTTTATAAAAAATTGACGGTTTTTCTAAGTTTTTAATGTAATTTGGAATGTGATTGTAAATTTTGATCAACATAGTGTCCCCGCTAGATGAAACTATTTTTAATTTTGTAAAAGGAACTCTTAGCTTATTTAGATTTCTATTATTGCGTTTTATACTTTTCATCGGGGAGTATAAGTCTGTGTGTTTTCTTACAAATTTGCAAGATGTGCGGCACTTTCGATCGCTGCGGCGGTTATCCGGCTCGAAGGACCAAAATGTGCGGGATGTTCTATTCTGTCAACTATCCCTTGTGCACCTATCGCTGGATTGCGCCTAGACTTCTATGTTGTTACTGATCGCTCGTTGTTATGTTGAGAATTCTATGTTGTACGAGGAGGACGTGTTGAAATGAAACAGGTTAGGAGGTTCCAATTTGGCAATCTTTCCTAAAGCTGTCTATTTCTCCTATGTGTTGGTCTTCCTGCACTATGTTCTCAGTTTGAAGGTGTTCCTGCACTAGTCTGCTATTTGTTGCTGTTCTTGAGTTCTTGAGTGGACTGTATACTAACGACTGGACTGTGTTCAGTACAGTGATCTAGCCTGTTTTGGCGCTACTTATATAACATTTCCCTGCTCCGAAATAGTGACTACCGCGCGTAATTTTCCTTATGAAAGAGAGGTCCGAGTCACGACAAGGACGGAGCGAGGTGCGAGCGAAAGCTATAGTGTGAGTGAGATAGCATCATGATATCTACTCGTAAAAGGCAATACCTTAATGAGAGCCGTTCTATTTTACATAAAAACCTCTTTTAGAGGGTAAGTACCTATACTATATATATACACCTATGTCCCCAGCGGGGTTGTGTACCTATATCTAAGTGTTATGATTGCCAATCTTTATTTACAAAAGTAATTAACAATAATCGAACTATAAAACTATAAAACGTCCGGAACATTCTCCCGCCGTGCGTCATGATGTAGTGCCGAAGTCACGACGCATTATTCCGTGGGTAGGACGTTTGTTTCCGGTTCTGCTGTCTGTAGTACCACCAGCTTCTTGGTTGGTCTTCGTAGGACGCCGCCTTTGGTCTGTACGTCCACTGCCCGCACAATGTCATCAAGGCCGGGGTATGTGGCTATGATTCTTCCCAGCGGCCAAGTGTTGCGAGGCAGGGTGTTGTCTGCTATCAGGACGACGTCTCCGAGCTGAAGTGATGGTCCCTTGCCGTGGGGCTCCCGCCGGTACTGTAGTTCCGGCAAGTATTCTTTCACCCATCTTGCCCAAAACATATCTGCCAGCCTTTGCGCCGTCCGCCAACTTTGTCTTCCTTGGAGGTCTTGCGGTGTTGATTCGCCCATCGGTGGTTCGAAGGCTGGTCCCAACAGAAGGAAATGATTGGGGGTCAGCGTCTCCGGGTCTTCGGGGTCAACAGAGACATGACTGAGGGGGCGGCTGTTGACGGTCATTTCGACCTCGGCGAGTAAGGTGGCGAGGGTTTCCTCCGATGTTGGCTTGCTGTTCATCACGGCTGCTAGGGCTGTTTTTACTGTTCTTACGAGGCGCTCCCAGGCACCACCCATGAACGGGGCCCCAGGAGGTATAAAGCGCCACGTAATTCTTCTATTCGCCGCTTCAGTTTCTGTTGCTGCGTTCATTGCTAGTCGAAGTTCTTTTTCGGCGCCACGCAAGTTGGTCCCGTTGTCGGACCAGATGGTCTTGGGGCATCCGCGTCGAGCAATGAATCTTCTCAGGGCCATGACTGCAGAGTCCGTAGTGAGTGATGCTGCCATTTCCAGGTGAACTGCTCTTGTGGTAAGGCATGTAAACAGGGCTACGTAGGTCTTCTTGGTTGCTCGTCCTATTGTGGTGAGCAATGGTCCGAAGTAGTCTATTCCTGTGTAGGTGAAGGCTCGTTGGTGATGAGCTAGCCGACCAGCAGGGTGGTTGCCGGTCGGTGGCTCAGGGGGCGCCCATCTTCTTCTTCTGCACGGTACACATCGGTGGATGATGCTGCGTGCCGTTGTTCTTAGTCCCAGGATGTGGAACCTCTGGCGACACTGGTTGATAGTCGCTTCCACTCCCTGGTGATGACCGACGCGATGAATGTGCTCGATGTATAGCCGAGCAATGTGGTAGCGGCCATCTAAGATGGGGGGTCGCTTCACTGTTTCCGGGATGCCTGTTGCTGCTTCTATTCTGGATTTCACTACGATGACTCCGTTGACTATTTCTGCAGCTATTTTCTTCAGCTTACTGTTGTTGTTGACGCGGCGACTGTGTGACAAACATTCAATCTCGTCCGTGAATCTTTCATCTTGAATTGCTCGGACGATGATGTCTTCGGCTCGTAGAAGGAGTTCTGCTGGTATTCCTCTAAATCTGTCTTTTATTTCTTCTATTTTCTTGCAGCGACCCGTCTTCTTTTCTTGCTGTTTTCCCCAGGTGGGATCCGCTATTTTGTTCGCCTTTGTTCTTGCGTATGCTGATTTACATTTCATTGATCTGCATTGTTCTATAAATTGCAGAACTCTGGCTGTGGTTCTCACGAACCTTTCCCATCTGGAGAATCTGTAGGGGTCGGGGATTGCTGACAGGAGTGAGGTTTTCTTTTCTTCTATCTTCAGCGTTCTTTCTTCTCCCGAGGCTAATTTCGGTGTCACGGTTTCTGTTGTCCAGGTTGCTTGATTTGCTTGATCTTCTGGACTCTTCTCTATTCTTTCTTCTATTTCTTCAAGCCTCTTCAAGGCGTGTTCTCTGTTGTCCGGCATCTTCACATCTTCTTTCTTTGACAGGAGTGCAGTTTGAATTCTTCCGTCTTCCAGCTTCGTAGTCTTTTCTTCGAGTTTCTTCATTGTTCGGGCTTCAGGGTCGCTGCGAGACTGTTTAAGTGTTACAGCCTCCAGCGAGAAGTTCTTCGGCTCCGAGTTGAGATGGTCGACGTCTTCTTTTTGTTCTATAAGGTGCACTCGATGTCCTATGGCGCGGCTGCATGCACCGTGCAGTACCCAGCCGAGCGGTGTTAGTGATGCGATGGGTTGATGCTTCTTTCCTATTCTTTGTTCTGCAGCAAGGAGCAGTTGCCAATTGTCCTGGCCTATTAACATTTGCGGTCTTGCCCCTTGGTTTACGATGGTTTCGGCTATGTCGTAAAGATGTTCACATTTGTCTATATCTTCACTCTTGATGGTTTGTGGTGACAACTTCAGACTCTTGATCGTACGCGCCTGTATTCTGTGTTTCTTGTTGTCAGACCCGCCGAGGAGGATGTTGAGCCGTCTTGATGAGGATGTTTCTACCTTGGCTTCTCCTATTGCCTCTATGTGTAGTGGCTCTCTGGGTCCTCGTAGGCCGGCTTGTTGTGTCAGGTCCTCGTCGATCAAGGTGATTGTTGACCCGTCATCTAGTAGAGCGTATGTGTCTATCTTCTTTCTAGGACCATAGATCTGCACAGGAACTATCTTCAGATATGCTTGTGTTCCTTTTCCTGTCCAAGTGGAACCGACAACTTCATTCTTTTCTTCTTGCTTGAAATGAAGCATTCGGTGGTGCCAACTGTTGCAGGCGTCGATTCCGCACTTGGTTACTCGGCAGCTATGTGTCCTGTTGCGGTACCGAAGGCAGCGAAAGCATAGTCTCTTCGTTTTTGCTATATCCCATCTAGTCGAAGAGTCAGCTTTCCTGAAGTCTTCGCATCCCGCTGTACTGTGCCCCGTTTTATCACATATTAGGCAGGTACTTACTGTTTTCTGCGTTGGTCCTTGTTGACTTTGTGGCTGTTCTCGCTGTTCGTGCTGTTCGTCGGACTTCTGGGTGTTGAAGGTCTTCTGCGTTGTTCTATTTGTAATGACCTCCTGAACTCCCTCTGGCTGCGCGTATGGGCCGCATATGTCGGCTTGTCTATTCAGGAAGCGCGCCAGTTTCACTATATCCGCTTCTTCTGTTGACTGTTCAGCCGCAAAGTCATACCATCGGTACTTGAGGGCAGGCGGCAGCTTCTCGATGGTGAGTTTGGCTAATTCAGGGTTGAGAAGGTACTGCTGTTTTCCGATGGTCTTCAATGTTGCCACTATATTGGCGACCTTGCTGGCAAAGATGCATAGGTCACGTGGGGCATCTGTCATGCGAGACAGGCCTCTGATCTTTTCTATTTCGGCTATGGCAATCGCATCTGGTCTTCCAAATCTTGCTTCCAGGATCTTCATGACGTCTTCTGGATTTGCACTGTAGATCAGCAAACTTTCAACGGCTTCTTTGGCTTTTCCTTTGAGACTCTTACGTAGGCGGGTCAAGTTCTCGAGGTTGCTGAACCCGCTTTGTGACTCGACGTAGGCAGCCCTGAATGAAAGCCAGTCCTGATGGTTTCCTCCGAAGTACGGTAGCTCGCTGAACATTCTTGAAGTGTGTTGACCGGATCTAGCTGCTTGAGTGATGGCGGCGGCTAGGTCAGACAAGTTGATGGAGTTGTTCGGTGTTGTTGCGGTCACGTTGACTCCCGCCGGTACTTGAGATGCTTCTATGGCTGTAGGCCTTCTATCTTCTATTTGCTTCTCAGGTAGCGGCGAGGCTTCTGGCTGATGATGTGGCTCGTTGGTGATGGCTAACGGCGGTGGTATACTGTTGTTCAGCCAGGTGTTGACTTTCCTGTGGTGATCCGTATCTTCCATGACTGTGTCCAGGTCTTCTTCTGAATCTGTTTCGGCTTCTATAGCTGCTATCTTCACGGCGGCAAGCTTGACTTGTAGTTGGAGTAGTTCTTCTTTTGCTTTCAGGAGTCGAGAGTTGCGTTTTGACGCAGTAGTGGATACCCTAGATTTGGGCGGTGCTGTCTTCCGATGCGAGTACTGTGGCTTCTGTAGTTCAACCGGCCGCTGCTCCTGTCGAGTTGGTGGCAGCGGTCTCGGTTCCGACGTCGACAATGGCCGCTCGTCAGCTCTTGCATGCTGTTCAGACGGCGGTGGTTGTTCCGACGTGGGCTGTTGGGGCGCCTGTGTGCGCTCTCCCTTGTCCACTGACGCAGGGTGCTGCGCCGAGGACATTTCTGTTTCTTGACTAGTCCTTGATGTATCCGGAGCCGTGGACGCTGTATACTCCGTTCCTGACGAAGTACTTTCTTCTATTGGTATTGCGCAGGCTCTGGAACCTCCACTTTGCGATCTTGTAACGGGCATTTTTCTGTTCTATTTCTATGTCTGGCGAAATCCGGCTCGAAGGACCAAAATGTGCGGCACTTTCGATCGCTGCGGCGGTTATCCGGCTCGAAGGACCAAAATGTGCGGCACTTTCGATCGCTGCGGCGGTTATCCGGCTCGAAGGACCAAAATGTGCGGGATGTTCTATTCTGTCAATTAACCCTTGTGCACCTATCGCTGGATTGCGCCTAGACTTCTATGTTGTTACTGATCGCTCGTTGTTATGTTGAGAATTCTATGTTGTACGAGGAGGACGTGTTGAAATGAAACAGGTTAGGAGGTTCCAATTTGGCAATCTTTCCTAAAGCTGTCTATTTCTCCTATGTGTTGGTCTTCCTGCACTATGTTCTCAGTTTGAAGGTGTTCCTGCACTAGTCTGCTATTTGTTGCTGTTCTTGAGTTCTTGAGTGGACTGTATACTAACGACTGGACTGTGTTCAGTACAGTGATCTAGCCTGTTTTGGCGCTACTTATATAACATTTCCCTGCTCCGAAATAGTGACTACCGCGCGTAATTTTCCTTATGAAAGAGAGGTCCGAGTCACGACAAGGACGGAGCGAGGTGCGAGCGAAAGCTATAGTGTGAGTGAGATAGCATCATGATATCTACTCGTAAAAGGCAATACCTTAATGAGAGCCGTTCTATTTTACATAAAAACCTCTTTTAGAGGGTAAGTACCTATACTATATATATACACCTATGTCCCCAGCGGGGTTGTGTACCTATATCTAAGTGTTATGATTGCCAATCTTTATTTACAAAAGTAATTAACAATAATCGAACTATAAAACTATAAAACGTCCGGAACACAAGACTCAAGAATTTAAATAGATGTTAGAGTAAGAATTTGATGCTTGATAAAGTGCGGTCCACAGGACTCACGTTGGTCTATATTCGTTAATATTCTTACACATTTCTTTTGTAGTACAAAAACTTTGTCCACATCACAAGAATTTCCCCAAACAACAACACCATAGGAAAGACGCGAATACGCATATGCGTAATATGCTGTGAGGGCAGTTTTAAAGTCCGTTACCCGTTTTAGGTGTTGTAGAGCATAAATAAAAGAAGACATTTTAGTTAATACTATTTGAATGTGCTCCTTCCAGTTTAGATGTGTGTCCAAGTATATACCCAACAAATTTGCAGAGTTAACGGATTCTAATTTTGTGTTTTTGTAGTTATATGATATTTGTAATGCTGTTTTTTGATAAGGTTTAAATTGAATAAGTTTAGTTTTATCAAGGTTAAGTTGTAAATTATGTGATTCAAGCCAACTCTGAATTTTTTCTAGTGCTAAATTTAATTTTAGTTTTAATTCATTGGTGTTTGGGCAGGAGATTAAGACTGAGATATCGTCGGCAAAAAGAATACAATCCTCGTCCAATATGACAGGTAGATTGTTTAAGTAAATAAGAAATAAAAGACATCCCAGAACGCTGCCCTGGGGGATGGAACCAGTAACAAGGACTCTATCCGATCTAGAGTATGTTATTTCGCCTGTCTCGAAGTTCGTATGCTCAATTTCCACGTGTTGAAAGCGGTTATCTAGATAGGACTTAAACCAATCGTGGGCTGCTCCTCTAATTCCTGTTTGATATAATTTGTCCAAAAGAGTCTTGTAACAGACTCTATCGTAGGCCTTACTCATATCAAGTAAGAGACCTACAGCGAATTTTTTGTTATTAATTGTGTCAAAAATATTTTTAACCAATTTATAAATTGCAAGGGTAGTAGAACGGTTTTTTCTAAAGCCCATTTGATTTTCATGTAAAATTTTAAATTTTTCATAAAAATTGTAAAGACGGTTTATCATAGCGGTCTCGAATATTTTAGATGACGTTGGTAACAATGCGATAGGTCGGTAATTATTCATGTCAGTTGTTTCGCCCTTTTTATGAATAGGCTTAATTAACGCTACTTTAAGGGCATCCGGAACAATTCCCTCTGAAAACGATTGGTTAACTAATTTAGTATATGGGTAGGTCAATAAATCAGCACATTTTTTAACCAAAATGGGAGGAATTTCATCAATGCCAAAAGACGTTTTGTTTTTAAGGTTACTTAGTATGGTATATATTTCTTTAGGGTCAACTGGGCGCAAGAAAAATGTATTTTCCACAGTATTACCTGATAAATTTTCAATTACATTAACAGAGTTTGTATGCAAGTTTCCAATCGAGACGAAAAAATTATTAAATATATTTGCCACTACTTTCGGTTCGCATAGAGTTTTTTTATTTGGTGTTTTTATGGCTATGTTTTTGTACCTATATATTTTTTTGTTTGTTTCCTTATTTATGATTTGCCACATAGATTGCGTTTTATTTTGTGACTTTTGAAAATGGTGTTTGTAAAAAATTTTTTTTGATTTATCTACGGCTTTTTTTAGTATTTTGCAATATGATTTATAGTAATGCTTTAAATTTTCATTTTTGGTTTTAGATATTAATAGTTTTAGAAATCTTTTGTTGCGGCATGAAGTTTTTATTCCTAGTTAAAATTTTTTTTCTTAAATTGTGTTTTTATTTTTATGACTTTTTTAGGTATGCATTTGTCTAAAGTTTTTTGTATGGTAAAGTTAAAGTTACTATAGTTTTCATTTATATTTTTATCTGATTTGAGTAAGCTATCCCAATCGGTATTTAAAAGTTCGTTTTGGAATTTACCAATATTCAGGTCATTGTATATACGTTTATATATTAAGAAATGTTTTAAATTTTTTATAATAAGAGGTGCCGAGAACATTAGACCTCTGTGATCTGAGAAGCCAAATTCGTGAACGGTAATTTTTGTATCTTTAGTTTTAAAATTAATGAAAAGTAAGTCAATGCATGTAGAGCTAGTTGGTGTTATTCTAGTAGGTTCTTTAATCTTTTGGTGGAAATTAAATGTTAGCATTAAGTTTGAGAGTCTATTTCTTTCCCTATACTTTGTTAAGAAGTCTACGTTAAAATCACCTCCGATGATAATATTTTTGGAGTTATTTTTCATAGTAATGAGTTTTAAGAGTTTCTCTAAACATGTATAAAATACTTCGATTTCTCTTTTACTATTAGGCCAATATAAGTTTATGATTAAGAGGTTTTCCTTCGGCAGTTCAACGGCACATACTTCAAAAACCATTTCCACAGACATTGAGGATATATCAAGACGTTCGCGGTATTCTAATGTATTTTTTACAAATATGCATACTCCACCACAATCATGCTGTTCTCGACAGAAGAACGAGCATGAGTTGTAGTCCTCTATTATAAGTGGGTCTTTTTTTTCTTTGTTTAACCAAGATTCGGATAACGTAATATGTAATTACGTGTAAATTAGATTTTTCCTGTATAAGAGCTTCTAAAAGATGGATTTTATTACAAATGCTTTGCGTATTTTGGAACATTATATTTAAGTCAGTTACGAATGGTAGAGTTTTTAGATTCATTTCTATCTGTTAATTTTAGTCCTTTTTTGTCTGCGTTTGGTGTTCTTGGTCGTTTGGTCGCGGCTTGGGTAGGAAGAAGACATAAAGTGGGAGAATACTGTGAATGGAGGGATTTTTCTTCAGAGTGGGTACCATCTATGCTATCTTGTCCACAAGTATTGATGCTGTTTTTCTTTTTCTCTTCTGTTACAGGTAAGTTGGTTGCTTCTTTTCCGTTGATAATAAATTTTTTATTTCTTATTATTGCGTGGTGTCCGTTTTGCTTCGCCACTTGTAAAGCATGGTACAATTTTCTCCGTTCCTGCAAGGCTAATGGACTTAAATACTCGCTGACACTGTAGCCAGCTTCTTTTAAATACGTTGAGCTTTCTAGTATATATTTTTTCATTCTTCTGCTGAGCAATTCTATTTTAAGTGGTCTTCTATGGCTTTTTTTCCCTATAAATGTTGTTTCTTCTATGTATCCCGATAAGTTTACACCTAGCAGGTCATAGAAAATGTTTATGACTCTGTCTATGACTTCTATTTCTGATTCCCAAAAGTTCTCCGCAAATCCATGCAGAATCAGTATCTTATCGTTGGTGTCATTTTTTGGGTGCGCGGTAGGTTGATGTACATTCGGGTATCTTTGTAGGTTTTGTATTTCTTTTTGTAATTTTTCTTTTTCTTTTTCTTCTTGAAGTGTACTGCAAGTTTTATCCAGTAATGTTATTTTAGAGTTTATAGTAGTTAAGTCTTGTTTAATTTGTGCTTGTTCTAAAATTATGTTTTTTAAACTTTGTTTGAATTCTGCTTTGATTTCGGATATAGCGTTTTCTATTTCATTGCGAAAATATGTTTGTATTGCCGATATTATATCTGTGTTGTTGTTTTGGAGTATTGACTTAAAGCTTTGTAAAGTTAGTTGATCTATAGTGTCGGTAGCTTCTTCTTTCAGGTGTGACTTAGGCGTTTCAATTAAAGTATTTCCTTGAGGAGATACTATTGACTCTTCATAATAATCTATTAAACTTTCGTCATTACTGTGGGTTATCTTTCTTCTAACAGTGACATTAGGGTCTGGCGTTGAAGCTTGGGCAGCACAGGGCATTTCCTGACTTTGGTCCAGCGTATCAAAGTAGTGGTTTGGTTGAATCGGCGTATTACTATTGCCAGCCTTTGGCTCCTTCGATCGACAAAATTGACATTTCCATGACTGCTTGTGCTCATTTGTCATAGTATTGTAAAAACGCTTTTCTGGCACATTGGCACAATCAAGATCGTAATTTTCGTGGCATATTGAGCATTCTAGGTATCTCCTATCAGGTATATTATGTCCACAGCCTGCACACACATGCACCATCTTACGAGCAGTAGCGAAAGCTTCAGGCTGGTAGATAGTATGCGTATTGATCGACCTGATTGTAGTACTTGCTTTGGTTCAAGTAGTTACCAGAAGTATCAATAGATGGCGTCACTCATAACTATAATTCGCTCACTCGGTGAGTCATGATATCATTATTCGAGGTTGTAATTAAATGTAAATTTGTGTACCTTGATTTTTATAGACTCAGGCCGATGTCATGAATATCTGTACGTTGTTCTAGACGTAATTCATTGGTCACTACACAGTTTCTTCAGAGTAAAACGGTTAACTGAACAGTGTTATACGTCTTTAAATATATCAGAGATTTTTCCGCAGAAACAGTTATATAAAAGTAAATAACACTTGCACTGAATAGATTTAGTTGCACTCGTACGTAGCACTTGTTAAATTGACAATTAGTATGGATAACATATTTTTATTACAAAAATATTCACGGAGCCATTGTTTACTAGGCAACTAGCGCCACCTCTCTCATTTACGGCATTTTTAGCGTTCGTAGTAGACTTATAAGCATTTAAAATCGACTTACTAAAAAAACGTATCTGAAAAATACTAGATCTTTGATATTTTTTTATAATTTTTCTGTTCTACTACAAACGAAAATTCTTTTACTACAATCCTCTGCCAACCTTTAGGAACGTATTGCAATCATTTTTAGCGTTCGCAATAGACTTATAAGCATTTAAAATCGACTTACTAAAAAAAACGTATCTGAAAAATACTAGATCTTTGATATTTTTTATAATTTTTCTGTTCTACTACAAACAAAAATTCTTTCACTACAATCCTCTGCCAACCTCTAGGAACGTATTGCAATCATTTTTAGCGTTCGTAGTAGACTTATAAGCATTTAAAATCGACTTACTAAAAAAACGTATCTGAAAAATACTAGATCTTTGATATTTTTTTATAATTTTTCTGTTCTACTACAAACGAAAATTCTTTCACTACAATCCTCTGCCAACCTCTAGGAACGTATTGCAATCAGTTTTAGCGTTCGCAGTAGACTTATAAGCATTTAAAATCGACTTACTAAAAAAAACGTATCTGAAAAATACTAGATCTTTGATATTTTTTTATAATTTTTCTGTTACACTACAAACGAAAATTCTTTCACTACAATCCTCTGCCAACCTCTAGGAACGTCCCTATCTCACTCCAGTCCCTGAACCGCTCACGAAAACGCCCTTAATATCAGCGTAAAGGCGCGCTGCTTTAGCACAAATTAAAGTTGCGATCCTGGTAGCACATAACCCTGGACTGACACCGTTGCGGCGTCGCACACGCACGCCGCACGGAAGCGAATTAGAGACTGCGCGGCGCGGGCGCCCGGGCGGTCGTCCTGCAAAAGCCGAAAAGGCTCAAGCTAGGGATGCGCCTAAGATGGGATCATAATTTAAAGGATACTAAAAACTAAAACATACCGGATAACTGATCGTGAATTGGGAACTGACACCTCGCATTTAATTAAGTATTATGGCGAGGTAACCTACTACTTAAACGAAATCGTGAGTGCGACACAAGTTTTTTTTGTACCTTAGCTTTCAACTCGCCAATCTAGTTAAGTGTAACTCTTGTTTTAAGAGTAAAATTATTTTGTCCAAACCGGTAATAAATGTTCTAAAGTGTCAGTTTAAGACAGACAAAGACTGATAAAACATACAACGACTGAATTTAAAAAGTCACTAAGAATTATTTTTAACGAACTAACTAGGCCATAGCATTTAAACTCGGACATATCGTACTTTATCTAGCAGTTATTTCTTAACTGACAGTCGCAAAATTACCAATATGTATTTTTAAAATGCTTATTAACATAACTACTTACTTGAGTTACTGTAAGTGGCAAAAAGGAAACAACTGCGAGAGAGTAGTGTATTATTGGGCATTCTGTCCCCCAGTCGTTCGCTTCGCTTCCGACCGTTCGCTGCGCTCACTCGGTTGACAGAATGCCCAATAATACACTACGAATGGAGTGTTGAATAAATCTAAAAAAGTATCTTGATCAAAACATTCGGTTGAAGACCCGTGGTAAGTATCTTCAGAGAGACCCGTGGCAAGATTCTCTCACCGAACGCCCTGCCTAATATGACACAGACCACTCAGGACCCATGGTAAGATTCCTTTGCTGAATGTATCACCTAACACGTTCGGTTGAAGACCCGTGGTAAGTATCTTCAGAGCGACCCGTGGTAAGATTCTCTTACCGAACGTCCTGCCTAACATGACACAGACAACTCAGGACCCATGGTAAGATTCCTTTGCTGAATGTATCGCCTAACACATTCGGTTGAAGACCCGTGGTAAGTATCTTCAGAGAGACCTATGGTAAGATTCTCTCACCGAACGTCCTGCCTAATATGACACAGACAACTCAGGACCCATGGTAAGATTCCTTTGCTGAATGTATCGCCTAACACATTCGGTTGAAGACCCGTGGTAAGTATCTTCAGAGAGACCCGTGGTAAGATTCCCTCACCGAACGTCCTGCCTAATATGACACAGACAACTCAGGACCCATGGTAAGATTCCTTTGCTGAATGTATCGCCTAACACGTTCGGTTGAAGACCCGTGGTAAGTATCTTCAGAGAGACCCATGGTAAGATTCTCTTACCGAACGTCCTGCCTAATATGACACAGACAACTCAGGACCCATGGTAAGATTCCTTTGCTGAATGTATCGCCTAACACATTCGGTTGAAGACCCGTGGTAAGTATCTTCAGAGAGACCTATGGTAAGATTCTCTCACCGAACGTCCTGCCTAATATGACACAGACAACTCAGGACCCATGGTAAGATTCCTTTGCTGAATGTATCGCCTAACACATTCGGTTGAAGACCCGTGGTAAGTATCTTCAGAGAGACCCGTGGTAAGATTCTCTCACCGAACGTCCTGCCTAATATGACACAGACAACTCAGGACCCATGGTAAGATTCCTTTGCTGAATGTATTGCCTAACACGTTCGGTTGAAGACCCGTGGTAAGTATCTTCAGAGAGACCCGTGGTAAGATTCTCTTACCAAACGTCCTGCCTAATATGACACAGACAACTCAGTACCCATGGTAAGATTCCTTTGCTGAATGTATCGCCTAACACATTCGGTTGAAGACCCGTGGTAAGTATCTTCAGAGAGACCCATGGTAAGATTCTCTCACCGTCTGTTCTGCCTAACACATTCAGCTCAAGACACATGGTAAGATTCTCTTACTGAATGTCCTTCCTAACACAAACGGTTGAAGACCCGAGGTAAGTATCTTCTGAGAGACCCATGGTAAGATTCTCTCGCCGTCTGTTCTGCCTGACACATTCAGCTCAAGACCCATGGTAAGATTCTCTTACTGAATGTCCTTCCTAACACAAACGGTTGAAGACCCGAGGTAAGTATCTTCAGAGAGACCCATGGTAAGATTCTCTCACCGTCTGTTCTGCCTAACACATTCAGCTCAAGACCCATGGTAAGATTCTCTTACTGAATGTCCTGCCTAACATATTCAGCTGAAGACCTATGGCAAAATTCTATCTCTAAATGTCCTTCCTTAATTAATTACTATTACCTTTACTTACTGTTTACCGTTACTTACCTTTTTACCTTTACCATTTTTAGCATAACCATACATTTACCTTTATGTAAAACTATACCTTGAGATTTTTTATTCAAATAAAACAACCACAACAACCATAATTTATTATAAATTGAAATAAATGTAGACCTTTTTTACTACGATTATTTATAAAATAAATCAATTCTTCTACTCGTCGAAGTTTCATGGTCACGGTGCAAATAGTTTATTTATTAAATCATGTCGTGGGGATCTGAAAAAAATAAAATAAAACATTAAATGAAATTGTGGAAAATTAAAATACAGAACCGAAACTTTTAACAATACAACAAAATAATAAATAAATAAAAAGGTTACCTGTTTTAACCAAGATTCGTAACAATGTGTTCTGCATATTATTGTAGATATTTAATTGCCTTGATGAGCAGTAGGTACTCCTGAAATAAAAAACACATATGTGTTAATCATCAATAAAATTTGTAATAAACATTAGCAAACAATTATCTATTGTTTTTTGGTAGCTAAAGGATTTTTATTTGTGATATATTTCATATTTCGAGTAACACTATAATCAAAGCAAAAAAAGTCAACTTTTTAAGTTATCACTGAAAAAATGATTTATTATTTATTATTCAACCAAAACACGTATAGAAAAGAAAAAGGCTTGATAATCTTATATATTAGATATCTATAGTTGTATGAAAGAAGAAAAAATACTGCACTGACCCCAGACAGCCTGGAAACAGCAAGCATGTTAAGAAGTATCAAAAATAATAATCTCTCTCGGAAGATTAACGAAAATAATAATCCGTAAGTTATCCTTTACACATAAAATATTTTCTGTTTCAGACAAAAAGTATATTTATATATAATTACACTTACATTTTTTGGAAATACTGCACTGGTTTCACAGAGTTTTTTAAATGTTCACCATAATTTTCAATTATTACGAACTTATTGAATAACTTGTAGGTGTTCGATGAAATCCTATGTCACACTGTATGTTGCATCGCGTGGATCGTGGGAATGTGCGGGCTGCAATTTATAGTCCAAGAGAAGGATCGGTACTTGTTTCGGACTACTATTTTAGGTATTTTTCTGTAAACCTGTTTATTTTTAAATGGTTTAAAACTTTGTTTTGTGTCGAGTTTTTGACATTGTCATACTATTTAAATTTAAAAAAATGACATATTATAAATACAATTATTCATTAAAATTAAAATATTCCTTCAGACTATAAAAACAATTACCTACTCAACAACCAATTATTTAACATTTTTCTGAAATACATTTTCTTGAAGCACTTCAAGTCTTTTGAGTAATTTATTATATATTGCTATCGACATATTATAAATATTTTTCTTATATATAAGTATCCTTGTGACATCGAGGTTGATTGATATGGGTTTGATACTGAATATCAACAGTTATAATATCGACATTTAAAACATCAACACCTTAAGACCAACGATTCAAAATCTCAACACTTCAGAATGTCAGCAGCTTAGTAAGTCAATAGTTCACAAGATCAAAGTTTAAAATCTCAACATTTAAAAAAAATTGTTTGCTACTCTAGTGGTAGTGCTACAGACATACATATTTTTCACCTTCTGTTTTACTACTTTTATAAGTTAGATATAGGCACAGTTAACTGCAAAAATATGTAATCATTTGGCATTACATGAACTTTATTACATAGTATTAAGTGTCAAAGTTTTTAAAAAAATACATATTTCTGCAATTGACGTGTAATTAATTAAGTTTTTGCAATACTACTTAATTGATTACACATATTATATTATAATATGTAAATAAACAAAGATTGTAAATAAAATTTCTTTAATAGAATTGGATAAATAACATGTAATAAGAACTTGATAATAATAAGAACTTACATACAAAAAATAAACATAATTTAATATAGCGATTTAAATCACGTTCCTGAAACATTTATATGATTGTGTTCGTAAGTCAACTAAAAAAAAACATATTGGTAATTTTGATACTAAATCAAAAATCATTTATTTAAATATTTACTTCTATATGTTATAGATATAAGCAACTTTCTTTAAAAACGTTATTGTGTCCTTTTCTTCTTTTTTCGATATAACCTTTTGTAAAGCATCTTCAAAAGATTTACTTTTTTTACGTGGTGGTGTGCGTGGCACTTCTGCAAGGATCCTTCCTAGATTTAAATTGGTTGATTTTTGTTCTTTTATCAATTCCTTTAGAGTCTTCGACAAATTCCATTTTTTATTGTTCAATAGTGTGTTCCACCTTCTGTGCCAAGCTTCAATTGAGTTCTGCGATCGTGGCATATTTTAGCACAAATTTTCATGTATTGACCATAGACTTGGGGCAAACAATGGTTCTGTTTTTTAAATAATAATTTTTATTTTTTTTAGTTATTTGCCCATGTACGTAATATCGACGAAACCATTGCACCAGTTCTTGGGCTTTGTCTGGAATTAAACTTTCTTCCATCAATTTATCAAATGCTTCAGGAATTTCTTCTGAAGGCAGAAAAGCCAAAGCAAATAGATATCTTATTTTCAGTGCAAAGCCCGAGTCATTACCATAATCTGAAGCTAATCCAAGTTTTTGTATTTTTTTCCACACGTTTTGGGTCAAATGAAAAAAGCAACATTTATGAATACTCGATGAAAAAACACGTTTGCAAGCATTTATTGCGGCTATTTCAAAGTCTGTTAACACATATAGTGGACTTAATTGAAGCTCGAAAGTTTCACCGCAGTTTTTTACTTCTTGAAAAAATCTTTCATAGCATGTTTCCGTTTTAGACGGCAGAAAAGCATATACCATTGGCAGTAACCGCCGTGTTGACTCGTCGTTACCCACTAAAGCGTGTATTGTGTACATTTGTAGGAATGGAAGAGGAGTACACCTAAATGTACCATCCATAATCCAATACAGAGCGCAATCAAGGAACTGCAAATTGCGTTCTGTTGTAAAAATCAAAATTCGCCCAACACCATCAACTTCTTCATTAAAAAATAAAAATTTATACTCATCAATCTTAGTTGCCCAATCGGGTAGTTGGCTTAAATGCAGTGTAGATGTTGAATTTTGTCTTCTTACTCTGTTAATTACTTGACGCAGTGCATTTTTATTAGGTAAATACGGCGCACTGGTACTGGGAACAGCCTCTAAAGAATATTGTATAATCTGCACTGGGCAATCCATAGAAGTTTCAGCACTCGATTTTATTGTATCGATTACTTTCAATTTTTCTACACGACTTGGTTTAGGCATATGGTTATGCTGTATTTTACAAGTTTCAGATGTTATAAATATACCACCACTATCTGTACTTACAGTTTTAGCAAAACCAGAACAATGCAGCTCCTTGGTTTTCGTACATTTCCAGTAGGTTATATCTTTGCGCACATTGTTTTTCATATATAAATAGCCATCAATATCCAATAAATCATGTTTTTTTTGGGATTTTACAAATTTTGCAGCCCGTAACATTTTGTAGGTGTTTTTACTACCGCAATGCGTAACATGTAATATTTATTCTGATAATTGTCAATTAAATATTTTTTTACCCTCATTTTCAAAATAATATAATGCTTACGGTACTACCTACCTTCACTATAAAATAGCACTAACACTACCCACAACTTTTACTACTTACTTTTGCAATATTATAACTGTTTTTATCTCCTATTCTTTCAGCTCAATAGGATACATCAATGATAAATGTTTCCTGAAGATTGATTGAAACCCATATACAAGTATTATAATATCGAAACTATAATAATAGATATACTGACTGCTTGTTTTATACTTCCACCGTCATCTAGCCTTTTAATAGATAACTTAACATGAATTTTTTAAATTTACCTACAGCTGTCCCGCTATTACGCTGTTACGCAAACGTTGTTTTGCCATCGAAAATTTTAGATACCAAGATAAAAATTTTGGATTTTATATACCTATTTCTTTATTGCCGAATCATAAAAAAAAATTTAATTAATAGAAAACACGTTTTTGGGGTGAGACACCTCCACCACTCAGTATAAAAAAAAGCTTACCACCTATTCTCAGACCTACTAAATATGCAAAATACTAAGATGAAAAATATGTATGTCTGTAGCACTTCCACTAGAGTAGCAAACTATTTTTTTAAAATGTTGAGATTTTAAACTTTGATCTTGTGAACTATTGACTTACTAAGCTGCTGACATTCTGAAGAGTTGAGATTTTGAATCGTTGGTCTTAAGGTGTTGATGTTTTAAATGTCGATATTATAACTGTTGATATTCAGTATCAAACCCTATTACAATGCCAAATGTAAGGCAGGTCTCAACACATATCATTGTAAAAGATGAACGACTGGTGTAACGTTGTACGTACATTGTCATGTAATTATTACTATTACACACATTAAAATACTATTATGAACATATTTTATAATTTATTAATATCCTAATTATTACTAATCTGCAAATTATTAATCAAACAATGACCCTTATTAATCAAAAATAATATTTACAATTAAAACTGACTAAATTAAAATATTATCTGTAACAATAAACCGTTTTACAATTTCACGAATTACTGCGCGGAACCCTAAAACTCGCATAGAACAATCTATTGTTCTATCGAACCTTCGAGATGGGCAGCGGTTGCGGGATGCTCCGCGACCGTCGCCCAATCCTGGACATTCACTCTCGAGCTCGCCTTCTGTGCGCACGAACAGTGTAATTATTTTCATGTGCTTCGCTTTATGATCTTTTACATAATTAAGTCGACTTTTTCGGTCACGTATTGACCGTATCGACTGTTTAAGTACTGTAGTTACAAGTGCGTGTTGTGCTATTCCCCGATAGGGTAAGTGATGAACAGTGTTATTTTGCTTGTTTTTGTAGGTAATTGCGTAGTAACTTTGTGTACGAACAATATAACGGTTTTCTCTTTGAACACTTAGTGTTAATGTTTCTCTTTCGCACTTTGGCGTAATTACATAATAATTAGTCATCTTGTATTTGCAATTGGCGTAAAAAGTATTCGTAAATATTTCCCGTAAGCTTATTTTTATTTGTAAACTCCGCACTGATTGATTGCGATCACAGCCACTTCACCTTCTACTTATTAGGACGTTCTTCCTGAGTGGCTTGGCTTGGCTTGGCTTTGCTATGCTGGTGTTATCGTAGTCGTCAGCTGGCTTAAGCTGGATCCTCGTATCTTCCAGGGAACAATATTGGGAGTTGGCGACACGGAGTCGGGACTTCGGACACGGAGGATTGCACCGGCACAGTCTACGGCCAGCCATCTGCCATCTACGGTTTTTACCACAACAGGGAAGTCCAGACCTGCGGAAGTAGCTATCAGTCAGGCCCTTGTCAACCCTAGTACCCAAATAAATTATTGTGTTTATGTTGTGGGTTTCTTTACACACCTTCATTAGGTAGGTACCCACACGTAAAACGTAACACTGGCGCCTACGTGGTATTTATGGGCTGATAGCTTGCTTCCGTAGTGAGTAGTTGTGTGTTGTGTGCTTTTTTTTTGTGTACTGTCCTGTTTTGTTTTTTTTTTCAGCTTCTAGTGCTTGTAGCTAGTGCTAGTGCTTGTAGTTTGTTATTTAGTTATCTTGTATCACTCATCCATCATCCATTATATTCATTTGTAATTATTTTAAATTCATATATTCATTTGTAACAGTCGGAGTCTTTTAGCAATACTATCAGTTCTTTGTCAAGCACTGTATCATCATTTCCCCTGTTAGGATTATAGCGTTTCGTCAAATATAGAAAATTAAAACTACTTAGTACAAAAATTTATCAACCTACCCACATAATTTTTTTTCTTGGGTTCCGTATCTTATATTACTTATTTAACAATGTCTATTGTTACTATTTTTTTAATGCTTGAGGAATGAGGGGTAATTGTGAGGGTAAATAATGAATGAGGTTAAATGCTAACGTAACTTTTTTTTGTTAAAATGCGGATTTTCTTTAAGAAATAAAATCCTTGGTGACACGGGGGGGTAATGTAACGTTGTACGTACATTGTCATGTAATTATTACTATTACACACATAAACGTAACACTGGATACTAGTAATTCCAGTACCTTTTTGGGAATAACTTTAGATTCCCGTCTGCAATGGGGTGCTCATATTGAGACTCTGTCAGGAAGACTTAGTTCAGCTGCTTATGCTGTGGGAAAGATAAGACAATTGACTGATGTTGGAACGGCAAGATTAGTGTATTTTAGCTACTTTCATAGTATAATCTCATACGGAATATTGTTATGGGGCTCAGCAGCCGATATTGAATCTATCTTTGTACTACAAAAGAGAGCTGTACGGGCAATTTACAACCTTCGACCACGAGACTCATTAAAAGAACTGTTTAAGGAAATTAATATACTTAGTGTGGCCTCTCAATTCATTTATGAAAATATTATGTACATTCGCAAAAACCTGCATCTTTTCCCTAAGAAAAGTGACAAACATAATTTTAATACCCGGAATAAAGATAAACTTGCTGTTTCAAATTTCAGACTGCATAAAGTGAGTAATTCGTTCATGGGGAAATGTATTCGCTTTTTTAACAAATTGCCACAGTCTATTGTTGAACTACCCATGTTTGAGTTTAAATCGCATGTTAAGATTATTTTGATGAAAAAGGGTTATTATACTATTAATGACTATTTAAATGACAAAAATGTCTGAAATTAAATACTGCCCTGCTCGCACAGGTATACATTATTTTCTTTTCCTTTTTTTTGTGGCAGCTAATGGTGACTGAGTTTGTTCCGGCGTTTCTTCTCAGCACTTGCCAGATTGTCTGTGTCTTGTCTCGAAGCGCTAGTAGGGCCCAAAAAATAAGGAGACATGTTCTGTCCCATATGGGCCAATAATGTTATTATGGACGTTCATAAGTGGCAGTTTTCTGCCCTAAACTAAATAAATTATGTTTGACTTTGACTTTGAAAAGGACATATTCTTGAAATGGCCTATATTTATGTAAGTGTTCGCTTATGGTAAAAATATGTATTTTTGTTTTTTGATCATAAACAAGAAATGTTGAGTAACCAGTAACGTAAAATGATTCATGTATCATGTATGTATCACCGTCGTCTGACACGAGAAAATGTTCGCCAGGTTCAGGTAGTACGTATACGTCCTCTAAATTTCGGAATGCTAACTGGTCTGTATGCAAACACCTTTTCCGCACTTTAAAACAAACTGTTCTTTTTTGTATGAAAGGTAGGCAGTTTAGACTCACTGACATTAGGTAAATCTCTAAAATGCTTTTCAAAAATTCCTTTTATTGGCCGTAAGTTCCTGCATACCTCGTTTTTTAGTCTATTGATTTCCACAAAAACAGAATTTTTTTCACTATCACATTCACAATAATGTTGAGATTCTCTAAGAACTCTGGTCCCAGTTGAGTCGGTTGTCAGTGATGCACTGCATTCACTTTTCTTTACACATCGCCAAAATACACTTGAATTTTTATTATCCCGAACTTTGTTGAAACGGTAACCATTATGCAATAATGTTTCGTTACCTTTTTTATTTTTAGTGATTATTATATCTGGTTCATCCATTTTTCTTCTTAGTACGTCCACAGTAAATTTTTACCAACAAAGTGACACAAAAACAAAAATACCCTCAAATTGCTAACATTATTTTACTTACTTGAGGAAAAATAAAGACAACAATAATACGCGAATGTAATTATTAATGTGTAATTTTTTTAAATATTATTTTTTAAAAAAAAACAGCATTACAATTTTAATATTTAATAAAATAAGGCCGTTGTGACATCAACGACATCTGTGCTAAAATCATGGAACTAACTTGTGATTCAGTTAATAAACAACCAACCGGCAAAGTCAAATGAACTCGACTATTGATAAATTAATTTATCGTCATAACATTAACATGATATGAAAAGTCTATGAATTCAAAACTATTCATCAAATACTAATTATTGGCTTTATGCCGGAAACATACAATAAATGCTTATAAATCATTTATTACCTAATAGTTACCAATTATTTGCTGTTAAACTTAAAGCTAATAGGAATTTTAAAAGTCAGTTCTTTTAAGAATAGGTCATTTCACGAATAAGGCATTGTAGGAATGAGTCTTTTGCAGAATGAGGTCTTGCAGAATGAGGTCTGAGGTCAGAATTATGCGAAAAGGTCTATTTAATAATGGGTCATTTCGAGAATAGGTCGTTTTTTTTGGCGTAAGCCATTTTGCAAATAGGTCCAATATCTACTAAACCTTTTGGCACTGGTGTGGGCTGTGGAGCACTTCCACATGTTTCTGTATGGCAAGGAATTCGACTTAATTACTGACCATAAACCTCTTGAGGTTATATTCGGTCCGAAGTGTAAACCCTGTACACGGATTGAGCGGATTGAGCGTTGAATACTGAGGCTTCAATCCTACAAATATAATGTAATTTATCGTCCTGGAAAAAATAATATAGCCGATCCCTTGTCTTGATTATGTACCTTTTAACACGACAAGACTCAGTACAGAGACTACGTCCAGGATATTATTGAACATGCTAGACCAATAGCCGTATCGTTAAGAGATATTGAAGAACATTCAAAGACTGACATTGGTATACAAAAAGTAAAACAAGGCATATTTAACAAAAAGTGGGATGACGCAGTAAAGGGTTATAAGCTTTTCGAGAACGAGCTATGTTTCTTTGGTGACATATTGTTAAGAGGGACCAAAATAGTTATACCGACACAATTACGACGACTTGTTTTAGATGCTGCTCACGAGGGCCATCCTGAAATGGTCGCAATGAAGTTGAGACTTAGAGCGAAGGTTTGGTGGCCTAACTATGATAAGGATGTGGAAAATTAGTACAGTCCTGTAAAGGATGTACATTGGTTCCGGCACCAAATCCACCACACCCACTGAAGAGAAGAGAATTACCTACCCAATCCTGGGTTGACATCGCTATAGATCTTTTAGGTCCGTTACCAAGTGGTGATTACCTTTTGGTCGTGATCGATTACTATTCCAGATATAAAGAAATCAAAGCATGACGAGACATACGTAGTAAGGAAATGATTCGCTTACTAAAAGAGATTTTTAGTCGTCTAGGACATCCGGTTTCCATAACTTCCGATAGTCGCAAACACTTTATTAGTGCAGAGTTCAAGTCTTATTGCCATGAGAATGATATTAAACTATTTAATTCAATACCTTATTGGCCGCAACAGAATGAAGAGGTGGAGCGACAGAACAGAGACATCATCAAACGTCTCAAAATATGCCAAGTAGAAAGAAAAAGCTGGAAAGAAGCATTGACGGAGTATTTGACAATGTACAATAGCACCCCACATAGTGTGACTGAGAAAACACCGGCAGAGCTATTCTTTCAAAGGAAATTTAGGGACAAGATTCCGATGATAGATATTGCGGAACAAAGTTTTGGAGACATGGATGTAAGAGATAAAGACAAACAACAAAAAGAAAAAGGGAGAGAGTACACAGATAAAAGACGAAGAGCACGCGAGGTTGACATACAAGTGGAAGATAAAGTGTATGTTAAAAATGCCAATAAAACGAATATACTTAGTCTTAATTTTGATACAGCCATGCACACCGTTAAGTCTAAAAACGGGGGAGATGTGGAAGTACAGAA
The DNA here is from genome assembly GCA_963576865.1 of Anania hortulata. Lineage (NCBI taxonomy): Eukaryota > Metazoa > Arthropoda > Insecta > Lepidoptera > Crambidae > Anania > Anania hortulata. The sequence continues at coordinate 3,700,173 of OY756402.1, read as the reverse complement.
TGACGAAACAGGACAGCAGTTAAGGCGCAACATATTGCATTTAAAAAAAGTGGAGGGAGAATGGAAATCTGTCAACAAAGAAATAGATGGACAGAATTTAGAAACGGCAGTAGAAGAAAGTTCAGAAGAAGAGATTGAAGTGAATAAGGACTCGGAAGACCAGAATTGAAAAATATATAACTATAGTTGATTCTGAATCATGTAATCAGAAGTTATGGCGATAATAAATTAATAAAGTAAGAATCTGTAAATTGTTTCATTAAAAAAAAAACTAAAATTAAAAGAAGGAAGGGATGTAGTGTATGTGAGTGAAAGAGAAGGAAGCATTATGTCATCTCTCGCGCACGTGTGGTCGTAATACAGCTCAGTCGGCTGTGAGCGACAAGAGTGAGAGGGCACGCGCGTCTAAGAGCCGATAATTAATAGTGAAGGATATACCACAACCATGAACCAGTGTTTTTTAAGATTCTGGTCACGAGGCAACAATTGCAACAATCCAACCCCCCTTTACCCCAAAATTATTCTCTTTTAATATTAATAATTAAATACGTAAATAAACTATTTGGTTCCTTTTTATAAATCTAAATTGGCAGTGTGATCGTCTAGTTTAAATGGTAGGACCGTACGTTGTGATTATAGTAGTGAACCAAATTCTTTTAGAGGTACGTGGATGTTTTAATTAAGTTTCCTGGGTGTATGCGCATTCAAGGAAGAGGAAAGTGAAGCCCCGAAGGGCCCTGAAGAGCCCCACATCAAACGCTCATATTCAGGAATGGTGACCATCTCATCATCATCACCAATAAATACGACGCGCTATGTAACACTGTACCATAGGACAATCTCCCAGATGTGCAATTTCGTCTGGGCTTCAAGCTCGATCAACGGATGATTATGTGGACGATTAAACCGGCGTAGCCTAGGCGGCACTTCGGCGACCCTTCGGCTAGTTGCGGGAAAGGAGAAATGGTATCCAAAAAATCACACACCGGGGCGCCTAGAAATAATACACATAGATCTTGGACAGATTAGCCGTTACAATGGTAACCCCCACCTGTACCCATCGGAAGCAAGTGAAATGAAAATAGTTCGTAAGAATCCCTAACAATCCTTTTATAATACAGAGCTAATCCAAAGATACCAATGATTTCTTTATAGGTAGTAGTGGTAGCGAGATAATAGTGTTTGAGATGTAACCTAAAAAGCCATCGATATCCCCACATCAGCACGCATTATTCGGATTTAAAACGTTCAAGTATGACTGTCTTAGCAGTCTATTCATGATAGTCGGAAGTAAGAAAAAAATATAATTTAGAAAATATTTAAACTTTTATATAATTATAAATATCACAAAATTTATATTAAATTCTTTTCTAAGTTCTGTGGATATAGCAATTTGGTATAAAGGATTTAATAAGGATGGAAGCCTAAAAATAGCCCATTCGCTAACTACCTAAATTAAAACCTACATGAATGAAACTATAACTATATGAAAAGACAGAGATTAGGATAGGATTATGGGTTTTCCTACCTAACAGTACCTCCACCTAAACTACTTAATATTTACGAACCTAGAAACCTTAAAACAAACGCCTATGTACTTTACTGAAATCTATCAAACTTCTACCACAGTCAAAATATTATAATTAATAATATTTATTAGGTTGTGATTAATCGTATGACGAGGCTACGTTTTGTTATCATGCCTTAAATTCTAATTTAATTATTTTAATTAAAGACAGATGTCGCAACACTGGAATGTATGAATCACCCTTAATACCTACACTAAATAAATTACCTTAAATTTATGATATTGGAACTCGATAATATTTCCCCAATATTCAAACGTGATTTCAAATTGTAAAGTAAATAAGTTTAGTAAGAGTTAAATGTAACCATAACCAATACCATTTCTTTCAACAGGATTTTAACAGTTTTATTATTTAATTATCATTAGGAAATGGAAAGGGGTATATTTGAAAACCTTTTAAATAATAAATGTAATAAATATATTAAACTTTAACCACATATATCTCAGTTTAGTAAGTAAATTATTTAATTGAAATTTATTCTATAAATTGTTTGTTTTAACATTTCAATTTATATTTGTATTGGAATTTGTGCATTTTAAATTACGAGTATAGTATTTGTTTAAAAGAACCCATTTCCAACTTCTGTTGATGTAATGCATGTTAATTTTACTTGTGTTTTACCTTTTTTTTACATCTATTTACAGAAAATTAATGTTGTGTGTTTTATAGCTCACTTGAGTGTATTTTACGTACTTCATTGATTTTTACTTGACGGTTTTGATTACGGTTTACCGGTACCGGTACGGTTTTTGATTGCTATTTTAGCGCTCATTATTTTGTGACATTTTATTTTTGAAATCGGTTATTTTTATTGATGAATCATTAATTTGCAATTAAGATTGCATATTATGCAGTGCATAGTTGAAACTTTTACATTTAACTCTTACTAAACTTATTTACTTTACAATTTGAAATCACGTTTGAATATTGGGGAAATATTATCGAGTTCCAATATCATAAATTTAAGGTAATTTATTTAGTGTAGGTATTAAGGGTGATTCATACATTCCAGTGTTGCGACATCTGTCTTTAATTAAAATAATTAAATTAGAATTTAAGGCATGATAACAAAACGTAGCCTCGTCATACGATTAATCACAACCTAATAAATATTATTAATTATAATATTTTGACTGTGGTAGAAGTTTGATAGATTTCAGTAAAGTACATAGGCGTTTGTTTTAAGGTTTCTAGGTTCGTAAATATTAAGTAGTTTAGGTGGAGGTACTGATAGGTAGGAAAACCCATAATCCTATCCTAATCTCTGTCTTTTCATATAGTTATAGTTTCATTCATGTAGGTTTTAATTTAGGTAGTTAGCGAATGGGCTATTTTTAGGCTTCCATCCTTATTAAATCCTTTATACCAAATTGCTATATTCACAGAACTTAGAAAAGAATTTAATATAAATTTTGTGATATTTATAATTATATAAAAGTTTAAATATTTTCTAAATTATATTTTTTTCTTACTTCCGACTATCATGAATAGACTGCTAAGACAGTCATACTTGAACGTTTTAAATCCGAATAATGCGTGCTGATGTGGGGATATCGATGGCTTTTTAGGTTACATCTCAAACACTATTATCTCGCTACCACTACTACCTATAAAGAAATCATTGGTATCTTTGGATTAGCTCTGTATTATAAAAGGATTGTTAGGGATTCTTACGAACTATTTTCATTTCACTTGCTTCCGATGGGTACAGGTGGGGGTTACCATTGTAACGGCTAATCTGTCCAAGATCTATGTGTATTATTTCTAGGCGCCCCGGTGTGTGATTTTTTGGATACCATTTCTCCTTTCCCGCAACTAGCCGAAGGGTCGCCGAAGTGCCGCCTAGGCTACGCCGGTTTAATCGTCCACATAATCATCCGTTGATCGAGCTTGAAGCCCAGACGAAATTGCACATCTGGGAGATTGTCCTATGGTACAGTGTTACATAGCGCGTCGTATTTATTGGTGATGATGGTGAGATGGTCACCATTCCTGAATATGAGCGTTTGATGTGGGGCTCTTCAGGGCCCTTCGGGGCTTCACTTTCCTCTTCCTTGAATGCGCATACACCCAGGAAACTTAATTAAAACATCCACGTACCTCTAAAAGAATTTGGTTCACTACTATAATCACAACGTACGGTCCTACCATTTAAACTAGACGATCACACTGCCAATTTAGATTTATAAAAAGGAACCAAATAGTTTATTTACGTATTTAATTATTTTTTATTTATTTTATTTATTAGGATTATCAACTGCTGTTACAATGTTTTTTAAGTCTAGAGGAAACATGGTTAGGGAAAATTAGAAATATTGCACGACAGATTTATAGATAAACACAAATTGCACCGTATTTCGCACATGTATAGATTGTGTAGACAATAAATTATAATAAGAGAAAAAAAAAAGAAAGACAAACACTATGGTACACAAAAGTTTATGAAAGCTGTGTACTTTCTACTGAAAGGAGTAGAAAGGAGAGGGCCGCCTGGCAATGCTACATACGAGTAGATCTCAAGGATCTTATATTTTTCTTAAATCGGAAGATTGAATCCCAGTGGATATCCAAATGTTCATTGTATTTGTTGTATAGTTTGCAGAGACGTGGAATAGGCGAGCAGGCACCAAAAAGTGTCCTACGTTGTGGTGGGCTTAATGTTGTGTTAATTTTTTTGCGAGGATAATGGAGAGGCACTTTGAAGTTAAGTTTACTTAGAAGCTGTGGACAGTCGATCATATTTCTAAGAATTTTGAACAAAAATGTCAAGTCTAGTTCATCTCTACGCCCATCCAAGCTGGTCATTCTGAATTCGTTCAATCTGTCGTTGTAGGATCTAATAGTCTTCGCTTTGCCTTCTGCAAAAGCCAAATGCCACAAAAATCTCTTTTGGATTCGCTCTAACCTAAGCGTGTGACTTGCGTAGTGTGGTCGCCATACAACTGAACCATACTCCAATGTGCTTCGTACCAAACAGTTATACAGTAGGACTTTCGTTTTGTAATTCTTAAAAGTTTTTGCATTTCGAAGCACGAATCCCAGGGTCTTAGAGGCCTTGGTGACAATTCCGTCGATGTGAGGAACGAAAGTAAGTTTTTTATCGAGCAGAATACCCAAGTCCCGTATTGAATCTAACTCAGTCAAAAAAGAGCCGTCAATTGCGTATGTATGATCGATTATACCGCTGACTTTCCTAGTGAAGTTGATAAAGAAACATTTGCCAGTGTTTAGGTACATGCCATTGAGTCGGCACCAAATGGCAAGGTTATCAAGATCAGCCTGAAGTAAAACGGAGTCCATGGGTGTCTGCACAACCTTGAAAATCTTTAAATCGTCGGCGTACATGTAAGGCTTTGAGTGTACAATTCGTTCTGGGATATCGTTTACGAAAATGTTAAAAAGTACAGGGCCCAAATGGGAGCCTTGAGGAACGCCCAAAGTTACATCGTATCTTATTGATTGAAACCCATTTACCACAACAAAAAATGTCCTGTTCCGAAGATAGGACTCTAGCCATTTAATCAGAGATCCGGAAAAGCCATATGATGCGAGCTTCGAAATTAGAACGTCATGGGGAACTGTGTCAAAGGCTTTCCGGAAATCAGTGTATACGACGTGAACTTGTTTGCCTCTGTCTAAGGCATCGGTGAGATCTTCGACAAAAGCCACGAGATTGGTAGAGGTGGACCTAGCCTGGACAAAACCGTGTTGATGTACTGAGACACATTGTTTAAAGTAGCCTTGTATAGCTGAGCAGACCATCGATTCTAATATTTTACCGAAAGTACTGAGAATAGAGATTGGTCTGTAATTTTTAATATCTGTGTTGTCACCGTTTTTAAAAATTGGGACTACTTTTGCTACTTTCCATTGTTCAGGAAAGACACCCGTGCTCAATGAGGCATTGAATATTGTCAACAAGGGTGGCATCAAGGATTTCGAACAGCGCTTTATGAAAAGTGGTGGAACTCCGTCAGGCCCTGCACCTTTGCTGACATCTAGACTCTCTAGTTTCAGTAGAAGCTCATTATGTCTTATTTCTATGTTCGAGAATGTATCTGCACATACAGAACCGCAAATACTCCCGCCACCCAGACCCGCGTTTGCACCCCGGCTCACCGTCGCGAAAAAGTTACCGAACATATTGCAGATGGAGGTGCCGTCGCTTGAACTTCCGTTGTCATCTGTCATAGTGGCTGGCAAACAGGTGTGAGCATTTTTTTTGGATTTTATGTAAGTCCAGAAGTATTTTGGATCGTTTTTCACCTTATCTTCTACGTTTCTGATATAATTGTTGTAACAGTCCATCATTAATGAATCGCAGCGTTTCTTCAATATTCTTAGTTCAATAACGTCCAAAGGGTTATTATATTTCTTAACTCTTGTCCTGATTTTATCTTTCTCATTCAGCCTGCGAATAAGGTTGCGAGTATACCAAGGGGGGTGCTTTGTCTGTTTCTTTAAGAACTGTGGCACGCTTTTCTCGATGATTTGACCAAGGGTGTCTTGGAAGCTACCGACCATCTGATTAACATCGACGCAATCGTCAAACACGGACGCCCAATCCACCGCGTCTAGGGCTTCGTTGATTTCTACATAATCGGCTTTACGAAAATTTAAGAATGTATTATTTGGATTGTTTTGTAAATGTGACGTTGGTTCAAATGGTAAGGTTATAACTAATGGGGGGTGAAGTGGGTCTATTTTACTCAGTGTGGTAGGATTGGTAATTACTTTACAATTGATTATGTCCGTAGACACCAAATCAAGAACTCTGTTACAACTATTGACTATGGAATTTAATTGTTGGAGATTATTGACACAATGAAAGTCAACTAAAACTTGTGCCATCCCAGGGAGGCTGCCAGTGGACTTACCCGCCAAATTCCAGTCAATGCACCCTAGATTAAAGTCCCCCACTATGAGTTTGTGATGATCGCATAGTTCGAAGACTCTATTACAATTATCCAAAAATATATCCACAGATGCTCTGGTCACAGGAGGTGGTAGATAGACGGCGCATAATAAGTATTTTTGGGTTGATTTGTTATGCTTTATATCGAGTGTAATCCATATATCCTCGCCAGAGCTTTCAAAAGTGAATATTCTTTTCGAGTGAAGTGACTTGTAAACAGCCACTAAAACCCCTCCTCCATCTTTCTTTTTAGAAGAGCCACCGACTTCTCTATCCCTCCTGTAAACAGAATACCTACGGTTATTATTATTATTATTAATATTAAAAGAGAATAATTTTGGGGTAAAGGGGGGTTGGATTGTTGCAATTGTTGCCTCGTGACCAGAATCTTAAAAAACACTGGTTCATGGTTGTGGTATATCCTTCACTATTAATTATCGGCTCTTAGACGCGCGTGCCCTCTCACTCTTGTCGCTCACAGCCGACTGAGCTGTATTACGACCACACGTGCGCGAGAGATGACATAATGCTTCCTTCTCTTTCACTCACATACACTACATCCCTTCCTTCTTTTAATTTTAGTTTTTTTTTTTAATGAAACAATTTACAGATTCTTACTTTATTAATTTATTATCGCCATAACTTCTGATTACATGATTCAGAATCAACTATAGTTATATATTTTTCAATTCTGGTCTTCCGAGTCCTTATTCACTTCAATCTCTTCTTCTGAACTTTCTTCTACTGCCGTTTCTAAATTCTGTCCATCTATTTCTTTGTTGACAGATTTCCATTCTCCCTCCACTTTTTTTAAATGCAATATGTTGCGCCTTAACTGCTGTCCTGTTTCGTCATTCTGTACTTCCACATCTCCCCCGTTTTTAGACTTAACGGTGTGCATGGCTGTATCAAAATTAAGACTAAGTATATTCGTTTTATTGGCATTTTTAACATACACTTTATCTTCCACTTGTATGTCAACCTCGCGTGCTCTTCGTCTTTTATCTGTGTACTCTCTCCCTTTTTCTTTTTGTTGTTTGTCTTTATCTCTTACATCCATGTCTCCAAAACTTTGTTCCGCAATATCTATCATCGGAATCTTGTCCCTAAATTTCCTTTGAAAGAATAGCTCTGCCGGTGTTTTCTCAGTCACACTATGTGGGGTGCTATTGTACATTGTCAAATACTCCGTCAATGCTTCTTTCCAGCTTTTTCTTTCTACTTGGCATATTTTGAGACGTTTGATGATGTCTCTGTTCTGTCGCTCCACCTCTTCATTCTGTTGCGGCCAATAAGGTATTGAATTAAATAGTTTAATATCATTCTCATGGCAATAAGACTTGAACTCTGCACTAATAAAGTGTTTGCGACTATCGGAAGTTATGGAAACCGGATGTCCTAGACGAATAAAAATCTCTTTTAGTAAGCGAATCATTTCCTTACTACATATGTCTCGTCATGCTTTGATTTCTTTATATCTGGAATAGTAATCGATCACGACCAAAAGGTAATCACCACTTGGTAACGGACCTAAAAGATCTATAGCGATGTCAACCCAGGATTGGGTAGGTAATTCTCTTCTCTTCAGTGGGTGTGGTGGATTTGGTGCCGGAACCAATGTACATCCTTTACAGGACTGTACTAATTTTCCACATCCTTATCATAGTTAGGCCACCAAACCTTCGCTCTAAGTCTCAACTTCATTGCGACCATTTCAGGATGGCCCTCGTGAGCAGCATCTAAAACAAGTCGTCGTAATTGTGTCGGTATAACTATTTTGGTCCCTCTTAACAATATGTCACCAAAGAAACATAGCTCGTTCTCGAAAAGCTTATAACCCTTTACTGCGTCATCCCACTTTTTGTTAAATATGCCTTGTTTTACTTTTTGTATACCAATGTCAGTCTTTGAATGTTCTTCAATATCTCTTAACGATACGGCTATTGGTCTAGCATGTTCAATAATATCCTGGACGTAGTCTCTGTACTGAGTCTTGTCGTGTTAAAAGGTACATAATCAAGACAAGGGATCGGCTATATTATTTTTTCCAGGACGATAAATTACATTATATTTGTAGGATTGAAGCCTCAGTATTCAACGCTCAATCCGCTCAATCCGTGTACAGGGTTTACACTTCGGACCGAATATAACCTCAAGAGGTTTATGGTCAGTAATTAAGTCGAATTCCTTGCCATACAGAAACATGTGGAAGTGCTCCACAGCCCACACCAGTGCCAAAAGGTTTAGTAGATATTGGACCTATTTGCAAAATGGCTTACGCCAAAAAAAACGACCTATTCTCGAAATGACCCATTATTAAATAGACCTTTTCGCATAATTCTGACCTCAGACCTCATTCTGCAAGACCTCATTCTGCAAAAGACTCATTCCTACAATGCCTTATTCGTGAAATGACCTATTCTTAAAAGAACTGACTTTTAAAATTCCTATTAGCTTTAAGTTTAACAGCAAATAATTGGTAACTATTAGGTAATAAATGATTTATAAGCATTTATTGTATGTTTCCGGCATAAAGCCAATAATTAGTATTTGATGAATAGTTTTGAATTCATAGACTTTTCATATCATGTTAATGTTATGACGATAAATTAATTTATCAATAGTCGAGTTCATTTGACTTTGCCGGTTGGTTGTTTATTAACTGAATCACAAGTTAGTTCCATGATTTTAGCACAGATGTCGTTGATGTCACAACGGCCTTATTTTATTAAATATTAAAATTGTAATGCTGTTTTTTTTTAAAAAATAATATTTAAAAAAATTACACATTAATAATTACATTCGCGTATTATTGTTGTCTTTATTTTTCCTCAAGTAAGTAAAATAATGTTAGCAATTTGAGGGTATTTTTGTTTTTGTGTCACTTTGTTGGTAAAAATTTACTGTGGACGTACTAAGAAGAAAAATGGATGAACCAGATATAATAATCACTAAAAATAAAAAAGGTAACGAAACATTATTGCATAATGGTTACCGTTTCAACAAAGTTCGGGATAATAAAAATTCAAGTGTATTTTGGCGATGTGTAAAGAAAAGTGAATGCAGTGCATCACTGACAACCGACTCAACTGGGACCAGAGTTCTTAGAGAATCTCAACATTATTGTGAATGTGATAGTGAAAAAAATTCTGTTTTTGTGGAAATCAATAGACTAAAAAACGAGGTATGCAGGAACTTACGGCCAATAAAAGGAATTTTTGAAAAGCATTTTAGAGATTTACCTAATGTCAGTGAGTCTAAACTGCCTACCTTTCATACAAAAAAGAACAGTTTGTTTTAAAGTGCGGAAAAGGTGTTTGCATACAGACCAGTTAGCATTCCGAAATTTAGAGGACGTATACGTACTACCTGAACCTGGCGAACATTTTCTCGTGTCAGACGACGGTGATACATACATGATACATGAATCATTTTACGTTACTGGTTACTCAACATTTCTTGTTTATGATCAAAAAACAAAAATACATATTTTTACCATAAGCGAACACTTACATAAATATAGGCCATTTCAAGAATATGTCCTTTTCAAAGTCAAAGTCAAACATAATTTATTTAGTTTAGGGCAGAAAACTGCCACTTATGAACGTCCATAATAACATTATTGGCCCATATGGGACAGAACATGTCTCCTTATTTTTTGGGCCCTACTAGCGCTTCGAGACAAGACACAGACAATCTGGCAAGTGCTGAGAAGAAACGCCGGAACAAACTCAGTCACCATTAGCTGCCACAAAAAAAAGGAAAAGAAAATAATGTATACCTGTGCGAGCAGGGCAGTATTTAATTTCAGACATTTTTGTCATTTAAATAGTCATTAATAGTATAATAACCCTTTTTCATCAAAATAATCTTAACATGCGATTTAAACTCAAACATGGGTAGTTCAACAATAGACTGTGGCAATTTGTTAAAAAAGCGAATACATTTCCCCATGAACGAATTACTCACTTTATGCAGTCTGAAATTTGAAACAGCAAGTTTATCTTTATTCCGGGTATTAAAATTATGTTTGTCACTTTTCTTAGGGAAAAGATGCAGGTTTTTGCGAATGTACATAATATTTTCATAAATGAATTGAGAGGCCACACTAAGTATATTAATTTCCTTAAACAGTTCTTTTAATGAGTCTCGTGGTCGAAGGTTGTAAATTGCCCGTACAGCTCTCTTTTGTAGTACAAAGATAGATTCAATATCGGCTGCTGAGCCCCATAACAATATTCCGTATGAGATTATACTATGAAAGTAGCTAAAATACACTAATCTTGCCGTTCCAACATCAGTCAATTGTCTTATCTTTCCCACAGCATAAGCAGCTGAACTAAGTCTTCCTGACAGAGTCTCAATATGAGCACCCCATTGCAGACGGGAATCTAAAGTTATTCCCAAAAAGGTACTGGAATTACTAGTATCCAGTGTTACGTTTATGTGTGTAATAGTAATAATTACATGACAATGTACGTACAACGTTACATTACCCCCCCGTGTCACCAAGGATTTTATTTCTTAAAGAAAATCCGCATTTTAACAAAAAAAAGTTACGTTAGCATTTAACCTCATTCATTATTTACCCTCACAATTACCCCTCATTCCTCAAGCATTAAAAAAATAGTAACAATAGACATTGTTAAATAAGTAATATAAGATACGGAACCCAAGAAAAAAAATTATGTGGGTAGGTTGATAAATTTTTGTACTAAGTAGTTTTAATTTTCTATATTTGACGAAACGCTATAATCCTAACAGGGGAAATGATGATACAGTGCTTGACAAAGAACTGATAGTATTGCTAAAAGACTCCGACTGTTACAAATGAATATATGAATTTAAAATAATTACAAATGAATATAATGGATGATGGATGAGTGATACAAGATAACTAAATAACAAACTACAAGCACTAGCACTAGCTACAAGCACTAGAAGCTGAAAAAAAAAACAAAACAGGACAGTACACAAAAAAAAAGCACACAACACACAACTACTCACTACGGAAGCAAGCTATCAGCCCATAAATACCACGTAGGCGCCAGTGTTACGTTTTACGTGTGGGTACCTACCTAATGAAGGTGTGTAAAGAAACCCACAACATAAACACAATAATTTATTTGGGTACTAGGGTTGACAAGGGCCTGACTGATAGCTACTTCCGCAGGTCTGGACTTCCCTGTTGTGGTAAAAACCGTAGATGGCAGATGGCTGGCCGTAGACTGTGCCGGTGCAATCCTCCGTGACCGAAGTCCCGACTCCGTGTCGCCAACTCCCAATATTGTTCCCTGGAAGATACGAGGATCCAGCTTAAGCCAGCTGACGACTACGATAACACCAGCATAGCAAAGCCAAGCCAAGCCAAGCCACTCAGGAAGAACGTCCTAATAAGTAGAAGGTGAAGTGGCTGTGATCGCAATCAATCAGTGCGGAGTTTACAAATAAAAATAAGCTTACGGGAAATATTTACGAATACTTTTTACGCCAATTGCAAATACAAGATGACTAATTATTATGTAATTACGCCAAAGTGCGAAAGAGAAACATTAACACTAAGTGTTCAAAGAGAAAACCGTTATATTGTTCGTACACAAAGTTACTACGCAATTACCTACAAAAACAAGCAAAATAACACTGTTCATCACTTACCCTATCGGGGAATAGCACAACACGCACTTGTAACTACAGTACTTAAACAGTCGATACGGTCAATACGTGACCGAAAAAGTCGACTTAATTATGTAAAAGATCATAAAGCGAAGCACATGAAAATAATTACACTGTTCGTGCGCACAGAAGGCGAGCTCGAGAGTGAATGTCCAGGATTGGGCGACGGTCGCGGAGCATCCCGCAACCGCTGCCCATCTCGAAGGTTCGATAGAACAATAGATTGTTCCATGCGAGTTTTAGGGTTCCGCGCAGTAATTCGTGAAATTGTAAAACGGTTTATTGTTACAGATAATATTTTAATTTAGTCAGTTTTAATTGTAAATATTATTTTTGATTAATAAGGGTCATTGTTTGATTAATAATTTGCAGATTAGTAATAATTAGGATATTAATAAATTATAAAATATGTTCATAATAGTATTTTAATGTGTGTAATAGTAATAATTACATGACAATGTACGTACAACGTTACACCAGTCGTTCATCTTTTACAATGATATGTGTTGAGACCTGCCTTACATTTGGCATTGTAATAGGGTTTGATACTGAATATCAACAGTTATAATATCGACATTTAAAACATCAACACCTTAAGACCAACGATTCAAAATCTCAACTCTTCAGAATGTCAGCAGCTTAGTAAGTCAATAGTTCACAAGATCAAAGTTTAAAATCTCAACATTTTAAAAAAATAGTTTGCTACTCTAGTGGAAGTGCTACAGACATACATATTTTTCATCTTAGTATTTTGCATATTTAGTAGGTCTGAGAATAGGTGGTAAGCTTTTTTTTATACTGAGTGGTGGAGGTGTCTCACCCCAAAAACGTGTTTTCTATTAATTAAATTTTTTTTTATGATTCGGCAATAAAGAAATAGGTATATAAAATCCAAAATTTTTATCTTGGTATCTAAAATTTTCGATGGCAAAACAACGTTTGCGTAACAGCGTAATAGCGGGACAGCTGTAGGTAAATTTAAAAAATTCATGTTAAGTTATCTATTAAAAGGCTAGATGACGGTGGAAGTATAAAACAAGCAGTCAGTATATCTATTATTATAGTTTCGATATTATAATACTTGTATATGGGTTTCAATCAATCTTCAGGAAACATTTATCATTGATGTATCCTATTGAGCTGAAAGAATAGGAGATAAAAACAGTTATAATATTGCAAAAGTAAGTAGTAAAAGTTGTGGGTAGTGTTAGTGCTATTTTATAGTGAAGGTAGGTAGTACCGTAAGCATTATATTATTTTGAAAATGAGGGTAAAAAAATATTTAATTGACAATTATCAGAATAAATATTACATGTTACGCATTGCGGTAGTAAAAACACCTACAAAATGTTACGGGCTGCAAAATTTGTAAAATCCCAAAAAAAACATGATTTATTGGATATTGATGGCTATTTATATATGAAAAACAATGTGCGCAAAGATATAACCTACTGGAAATGTACGAAAACCAAGGAGCTGCATTGTTCTGGTTTTGCTAAAACTGTAAGTACAGATAGTGGTGGTATATTTATAACATCTGAAACTTGTAAAATACAGCATAACCATATGCCTAAACCAAGTCGTGTAGAAAAATTGAAAGTAATCGATACAATAAAATCGAGTGCTGAAACTTCTATGGATTGCCCAGTGCAGATTATACAATATTCTTTAGAGGCTGTTCCCAGTACCAGTGCGCCGTATTTACCTAATAAAAATGCACTGCGTCAAGTAATTAACAGAGTAAGAAGACAAAATTCAACATCTACACTGCATTTAAGCCAACTACCCGATTGGGCAACTAAGATTGATGAGTATAAATTTTTATTTTTTAATGAAGAAGTTGATGGTGTTGGGCGAATTTTGATTTTTACAACAGAACGCAATTTGCAGTTCCTTGATTGCGCTCTGTATTGGATTATGGATGGTACATTTAGGTGTACTCCTCTTCCATTCCTACAAATGTACACAATACACGCTTTAGTGGGTAACGACGAGTCAACACGGCGGTTACTGCCAATGGTATATGCTTTTCTGCCGTCTAAAACGGAAACATGCTATGAAAGATTTTTTCAAGAAGTAAAAAACTGCGGTGAAACTTTCGAGCTTCAATTAAGTCCACTATATGTGTTAACAGACTTTGAAATAGCCGCAATAAATGCTTGCAAACGTGTTTTTTCATCGAGTATTCATAAATGTTGCTTTTTTCATTTGACCCAAAACGTGTGGAAAAAAATACAAAAACTTGGATTAGCTTCAGATTATGGTAATGACTCGGGCTTTGCACTGAAAATAAGATATCTATTTGCTTTGGCTTTTCTGCCTTCAGAAGAAATTCCTGAAGCATTTGATAAATTGATGGAAGAAAGTTTAATTCCAGACAAAGCCCAAGAACTGGTGCAATGGTTTCGTCGATATTACGTACATGGGCAAATAACTAAAAAAAATAAAAATTATTATTTAAAAAACAGAACCATTGTTTGCCCCAAGTCTATGGTCAATACATGAAAATTTGTGCTAAAATATGCCACGATCGCAGAACTCAATTGAAGCTTGGCACAGAAGGTGGAACACACTATTGAACAATAAAAAATGGAATTTGTCGAAGACTCTAAAGGAATTGATAAAAGAACAAAAATCAACCAATTTAAATCTAGGAAGGATCCTTGCAGAAGTGCCACGCACACCACCACGTAAAAAAAGTAAATCTTTTGAAGATGCTTTACAAAAGGTTATATCGAAAAAAGAAGAAAAGGACACAATAACGTTTTTAAAGAAAGTTGCTTATATCTATAACATATAGAAGTAAATATTTAAATAAATGATTTTTGATTTAGTATCAAAATTACCAATATGTTTTTTTTTAGTTGACTTACGAACACAATCATATAAATGTTTCAGGAACGTGATTTAAATCGCTATATTAAATTATGTTTATTTTTTGTATGTAAGTTCTTATTATTATCAAGTTCTTATTACATGTTATTTATCCAATTCTATTAAAGAAATTTTATTTACAATCTTTGTTTATTTACATATTATAATATAATATGTGTAATCAATTAAGTAGTATTGCAAAAACTTAATTAATTACACGTCAATTGCAGAAATATGTATTTTTTTAAAAACTTTGACACTTAATACTATGTAATAAAGTTCATGTAATGCCAAATGATTACATATTTTTGCAGTTAACTGTGCCTATATCTAACTTATAAAAGTAGTAAAACAGAAGGTGAAAAATATGTATGTCTGTAGCACTACCACTAGAGTAGCAAACAATTTTTTTTAAATGTTGAGATTTTAAACTTTGATCTTGTGAACTATTGACTTATAAGCTGCTGACATTCTGAAGTGTTGAGATTTTGAATCGTTGGTCTTAAGGTGTTGATGTTTTAAATGTCGATATTATAACTGTTGATATTCAGTATCAAACCCTGACCTGAATGCTGGCTGATAGAGACTGCTTCTATCGTTAAGTCCGCTTTTATAAAAGTATGTGCAATAAAGTTTTTTTAACCTTGTGACAAAAATTTATAAAATCGATAAGTAAATTAATTTTTAGTTGAAGGTAGACTCAAATCAATGTAGTAATAATTATCAATTTTACTCTTTACAAATGGAATAATGGAAATTTGCTACTTGGAAGACCTCATAATTAGTATTTGACTAGCCATTTAAGATATTAACTTATATGCATTACATACTGATTTCACTTGTACCGCAACACAGTGTAATACAATCATATTTCCTTTGAACGTTACATCAAAGTATCTGTCATATTCTAATTCAAAAGGTAATAAGTTATTTACTTGCTACTGAAGTTTTTTTTCTGTGCTTATCAAACATAAATAATACGGTCTAAATTTGTATATCTTTTTATTGTAACTTTGGTTACAACAAATTAGCTTTATTTTTGCTGACAATTTATTATTGATCACAAATACGGATTTTCACTGCAAAAAAATCAATTACTTTGTGAGATTCTTTGTGAATATCAAGAAACAAGCTCCCCATTGTGCAAAATGTAAGTAAGTACTAATATACATTTATTTTATAGTCAGTTTGTTTCAACAAATAATTTTAAAGTAACGTTTTCTTTACTGTTGTATTAGTGTAGAGATCCGCGAAGTGTTCTGTTAAGCTAATTGATCAATGAATTGAGTGGTCGCGGGTTCAAATCCCGCAACCATCAATGTATGTAGCTAGCGTAGTAAGTACGTATGTTTGTACCTATTTGTAGTGTATTTATATGTGTTATTACCGTACCTAGACATTACAGAACACTGTGCACGTAGTTTTCCTTTCCTTAGTTAGATAGTGGTTATGATTATTGGGAAGATAAACTAATTATGATTATTATTTTATAGGTCGGACTCTGAGTACGCATCCAGCATTGAAGACGTGGCTCCATTAGAGGTGGTGCTACCTCGCCCGAGCAAGAGCAAGCCCAAAACCAGCGCGTCGTCGACCTCAACCGCTTCTACGCCTGCGCCTGCGCCTAAGCCGAGGAAGCGAAAGCCTACCATCAACCCAGTTGTGAACGTTGAAGCCCTAACTAGGTAAATTTCCTCCTTTTATAATAATATTTACCAAACTCACTCGCAATTATTGTACTAGCACTTAATTGTAATATTTGATAAAAGGTAAATTTTTAATAATTTACAATGAGTATTTACGAGTACAAGTAAAATAGTAAATGATCGAAGTACAACAAAACTAACAAAAAAAAAAAAAAAAAGATTTATCGATAAAAATATATGTTACTCAAATAAATATGTTTATTGTTCACAGACCAAAGAAAAAAACGAAGAGTTTAATCATCAATAAAGACGAGCAGGCAAGTACGAAGGAGACAACTCGTAGCATTGCATCGAGCTTTACGTCGCGGGTGTCTTCGGGCCAGTGTCGTCGCACTGCAGTCACCAGCGGCGAGTTCTACATAGATTTGAAAATCTACCACACCGACGATGTTAAGAATGTTCCAGCCGAGGAACGCTATAAGAAAGCGCTTGCAGCGGTAAAACTCCAATGCGGTGAACAATCCCAGGAGTGGGAGGCTCTACAAGGGTTTATAAGTAGGGCTTATGTAATTTTTTAAGAGTGCGAACCAACTTATTATAGCAATAAAATGAACATAAAATAATTTGTAATTTTATACTTGTAAATATACATGTTATACAGTTTTTTTTTTTTTACATTTCAATTATTCGTCATTATTTCTAGTAGATTACGAGTCTTTATTGTTTATGACTTATTCTTGGTTCTAAAATGCCTTTCTGCACTATTTGTAACGTGTCCATAGGTTCTACCTCTTGGGTAGGTCACTTGCGGAGTCGCTTGCACAAGCAAAATAACTCCACCCAGCCACACAGTGATGGTGTGGAAATCGTAGCATCTGCATTTCGCTCTCGTATCATTTCTTACCGATTAGTTGCAATTGAACTTGATCAAACTTCTATAGATATTTTCTTTAATTCTATTCATAACAAAATAAAATCACTTTTAGATGAAGCTTTAAGAGTACATACTTGCATTAAAGTGAATTTTGAATTATTTAGCATTTTCCTGTTATTCAAAAATAATATGCAGGAAATCAAATCCTTTGTTACAAATAATTTTATACTTTACCACAACTATGATTATGATAATTTATTTTCTAAACTAGTGAGTATATTGAAAAAGAAAATGGAAGAATTTGAGGAAAGCGATAGTGGTTGGGCATTTTTGAGTAATTCACATTTAGAAATAAATGTAAATAAGTACCAGCCATTAGGTGGGTCATCTTATTTAAAATTACCTAAATTTATTCAAAGTAAGAAAGCGTGTATAAATATTCAAAATAAAGACCAGTGTTGCTTTTTATGGAGCGTAACAGCAGCTCTTTACCCGGCTCGAAATCATCCTGAACGAGTCTCGTCTTATCCCAATTTTAAAGATGTTCTTAATGTCAATGGGATATCTTATCCTGTCACATTCTCAGATATTAAGATTTTTGAAAAAAACAATCCCAAGTTAAGTTTTATCATTTACGGTCTAAAAAATTCTAAAAACATTATTGGCCCCGTATATAAATCTGAAAATACGAAAAACAAAAAAACGATTCATTTGCTATTGTTAGAAAACAACGCGACGTCACATTATTGTCTTATCAAGGACTTGTCGCGGCTTCTCAGAAATCAAATAACAGCACATCATGGTAAAATTTATTTCTGTGATACATGTTTAGTGTTTTTTACTACTTGTGAGGAACTAGAAAATCATATATGTAGCGGGATCGTCACTGTATTACCTGAAAAGGGGTCCGTCATAAAATTTAAAAATTATGATCGAAAACAAAACGTTCCATTTGTAATTTATGCAGATTTTGAGACAATTTTAGAAGTGCACGAGGACAAGTCTGATTCTGATACTCAAAATACAAAAACGCTGCAGCACCATATACCCTCAGCGTTTGCTTACAATATAGTCTGTACTGTAAACACTAGCTATAATCGCTATGTATCATATCTAGGTTCTGACTGTGTTTCTAAATTTATAGAATCTCTTTATCGCGATGTTCGTGAAATTCATGCTATCTTATCCAAACATTTGCCTATGATTTTTACCGAAAAAGATGCATCCGAATTTTCGGAAGCCACTCGCTGTCATATATGTGATCACTTCTTATTTTCAGACAAAGTGCGAGATCACTGCCACATAACAGGATTATATCGTGGTGCAGCACACAGATATTGTAATTTACAATACAAAACACCTAAGTTTATTCCTGTCTTTTTTCACAATTTGGCAGGTTATGACTGCCATTTATTCATAAAACAATTAGGTGAAATGCCTGGAAATATTAAGATTATACCTAAAACTAAAGAAAATTATGTGTCATTTACAAAATTTGTCCCGATTTCCGATCAAGAATTTATGCAATTGCGCTTCGTAGATTCATTTAAATTTCTTGGCACTAGCTTGGATAAATTAGCAAAAACTATTAAAAAAGAAGAGTTTGAACATTTACGCATGCATTTTCCAATACCTACCCAATTTAATTTACTTACTCGCAAAGGTATATATCCCTACGAATACATGGATAACTGGGATCGCTTTAAAGAGCGATGTCTACCAGAAAAAGAAGAGTTTTACAGTTCCCTTACAAATGAGCATATTACAGATGAAGAGTATGAACATGCTCAGTTAGTTTGGTCGCAATTTAACATTAAAAATCTGGGTCAATACACTAAATTGTATTTAAAAACAGACGTTCTCTTGTTGACTGATATTTTTGAAAAGTTTAGAAAAACTTGTAAATTTCATTATCAATTAGATCCTGCTTTCTATGTAACCGCTCCTAGTTTATCATTTGATGCAATGCTTTATAAAACTGGAGTCGAGTTGGAGCTCATAGATGACCTTGCCATAGTGCGTATGATTCAATTAGGCATCAGAGGAGGTGTATGCACGTGTTCGCACAGGCATGCCAACGCCAATAACAAATACATGAACGAATACGATCCCTTAAAACCAGATACCTTCATAGTTTACATAGATTGCAATAACTTATACGGATTCAGTATGTGTCAATCTCTACCACTATCGAATTTTAGATTTTTAAACCAGGCAGAAATTGAATGTCTTGATATTGCTAATGTTCCTGCTGATGCTGACTATGGTTTTATTCTTGAGGTTGACTTAAGCTATCCAAAAAAGTTGCATGATGGACACAATGATTTGCCATTTTGTCCTGAGAAATACATTCCTCCCGGGGGTAAGACTTTTAAGCTCGTGCCTAATCTTTACGACAAGTACTTCTACGTTATCCACTATGTTCACTTAAAAACATGTTTAAAACATGGGCTGGTATTAAAAAAAATACACCGTGTCATAACGTTTCAACAAAGTCCTTACTTAAAACAATATATCGATCTAAATACGAGTTTAAGACAACAGGCTCAATCTACATTTGAACAAGACTTTTTTAAATTGCTCAATAACAGCATTTTTGGGAAAACCTTAGAAAACAACGAAAAAAGAGTGAATGTACATTTAGTTAACGAATGGAGTGACCACAATAATATAACAAAAAAGAAAATAACTGCTAATAAATTAATTTCAAGTTCTAGTTTTCACAGTGCTTCAATTTTCACTGAAAATTTAGTTGCGATACAAACAAAACCTGAACAAGTGATTTTGGATAAGCCAATATACATAGGGTTTACGGTGTTAGAGTTATCTAAAAGCCACATGTATGACTTTCATTATTCAGTTTTTGAACCATCGTATAAAAACAAATTACAAATGTGTTACACGGATACGGATAGTTTCGTGTACCAAATTGAAACCGAAGACTTTTACAAAGATTTAAAGGAAACTTTCCTACATTATTTTGATACAAGCAATTTTTTCAAGGAAAATTTATATGGCTTACCCCTTCTAAATAAAAAGATTCCTGGACTTTTCAAGGACGAAATGGGAGGAAACATTTTATCAGAGTTTGTCGGATTACGTTCAAAATTGTATTGTATAAAGACCAATAATACTACAATTAAAAAAGCAAAGGGAGTAAAGATGAGTGTTGTTCGCGATATACAAATATCAGACTACAAAAAACCTTGTATCATGGCAATATAGTGCGAAAAACGAATGTTTTATTTAAGTCTATCAAACACGACATTTTTACTCGTAGTCTTAACAAAGTAGCGCTATCCAGTAATGATGACAAGCGTTTTGTTTCGGGTGACAAGGTATCAACGAGAGCTTGGGGGCACACATCCATTCTAAACATTTAGATAAGCATAACATTGAACCAAGAATTAGGTAATTACAATTAAATTATAATACTTTCCTTAGATGTAAGATTTTCTTTATTATAATAGATAAACAACCTAATTAAGTTAATATTAAGTTTCAAATATGTAAATTAATTATTTAGGTACGTTGTTTTATTTTGTAATAGAAATAAATGATGACAAATAATTTACTTGGGTTTTATTTCTTATACGTAAAGACGTTCACATTAACTCAATACATCATGTTTAGACATGTTTTAAAATGTGATGGTAATCATCGCGTAGAAACGGTGAAATCCTATGACATCGGTCACACGTTGGGAATCAATTTACTACATTTAGGTATTTTGCAACGCAGATAAAACTTTACAGGTTTGGAAATGAAGTTAATTATTAGCACGTGGCATAGCCGGCTCGTCTCATATTACCTATTTGATATAAGCAATCAGTAGATTTTATTTAGTTATCAATTCGACTTCGTTGCGTTCAAACTTGTTTCGGTTAAAAGTTAAGATGGCTCAACGTAGTCACAGTCACCTTCTCACCTCACCACAAGCCAGCTACGTTCTTTCAATCAATAGTAGAGTACCCAAGCACGTAATTAAAATTGAGATCATGGAAGCAGTGGAATTGTCAAACGATGAAGTGGACATTCAAAGTCGTGCAAAAACTCAATACATTGTGTACGAAAATTGCGATGATGTGTATTTTAGCACGCTACAGCTGATGTCACACATCAGTTCCAAGTTGCGAGACCGCAACGAAAGACCTACCTTGTGAGTGGGAAACAATTAATTTTCAATCAGGTATGTAGTATTTTAATATTTTTATTTTATTTTGTGTGATGAACTATTTACATACTTATTCGTTCTAGGAACTATTACAATTTATTCACTTTATTCTATAGATAAAATCGACAGATTTCATTGTTTTTTTTTTTCTTTTACAGAGAATGACTGACGTATATGATGATTTTCCTCAATACGCTCAAGACCCGTTACAAGACTTCACTCAGCAATACAAAGATTTATTTGGTGTGCAATCGTCGGAAATTAAACAAAAACGTAAAAAACGAGTTCCCCCAAAAAATAATAAGCGGAAAACTCCGAAATCTTTTGTGGTATGTAACGAACAGGAAGGCCTCAAGATGATCCAGATAAAAGTGGTGGACCTGGTCTGCGAGCATGACCGAGTGAACTCGATCTCATCGTCAACGACGTCGGATGCTGACAGCGAGTGCGTGTTGCTTAGTGCACAATATGTGGTTCATGACACAATGGATGAAATTATGGACATGACTGAATGTGTAATTAAAAAGATTTCAAAAAAGTTATGTGGTTGTAGCTTCTAGTTTATTTAATATTTTATAAGATTTTGTTATCGAAATATAATAAAATAAATAATATTGAAATCAGTGCATGCTTTTTATTTCCATTTGGGGATATTTCGTGTCAAAGTAAAGAAAACACTTAATTAAATGATACAACTTTTATTTAATTAAAATAGAATTAATAAAATAAATTATTTTCTAAACACCATTTTTTTATACTTAAAACATTGCGTAATGCACAATATTTCTTATGATTAAAACAATTAAATAACAATATATCTTTACAATAGAGTTCGTTAAGATTTTTTAGATTAGGAGCACCCTTACAAGTAATATCTGAAACACTATTATGATCACACAACTCTCGCATCCATTTTACTTTTTCTTCCCCTTTCACAATTATATTTTTATCCTTAAAAAAGGTTTTGATCATTCTTTGAAATTATCTGTAGTCTATATAGCCCTCGCTCCATTGGTAACCTCGGTTTCTTTCTATCCAACGAACACATTTTTTTTCTTCATCACTCAGTGCAGAGAACGGATATGGAGGTTTTATTAAAAATACATGGGTGTACTTTGAAGTGGCTACTGCCATTTCCTTAACCAAAAATTCATTATTGACGTTTTTGAATCCTTGTAAATCAATGATTATTGTATTATAAATATTCATGATATTTTCTTTACTATGTAACTCAAAGGTTTGTATTCAAATAAATAATCATTCAAAATCAAGCAATAAGCAGCTGTTTGATCAGGTATTTCTTGATCTGTTTCAATTTCGACTCTCACGTCAATAGATCCTTTCAGCGTTTCGTGTTGTCGTGAACAGTCAATAACGAATAAAGGGGCAACGTCTCTAAATTCTTTTAAACTCAGCAACGGCTCTGCACGACGTCCGTGGTACGACTGCTGAAATCTTGTATATTGTTCGTATAATAAAGTAAACTTGTCATCTGAGAAACTGACGTTCAATCCTTCATATGGATAATATGATGAATTTAAAAAGACTCTTATATCACGTACGTGACAATGATCAAACTCTGCCATTGACAATTGACTGTTGTGTTTGCGGTTGGTTTGTAAGGCAATTACAACAAATCGCGGTTTCTCTGTTTGGGATGAAATTTTGATAGACCAAGTATGCTTACGTGTTTTAGGAAGTAATGGGTATTCATACAGATCCCAATTACGAAATGCTAATGGAATAGCGCGATCTTTCTCTAAATGCTTTAGTAAATTTATTCTTTCACGATCTGACACTTTAATATGTGGCACTCTCCAAATAATTTTACTAATTATAATGTCATCTACAGTTTCTCCTGTATTTAATTTAATAGAATTAAGATTCGTATTGCTTCTAAGTAACACTAACTCGTGTTTACAGTTCATGATTATTTTTTCATAGTCTTCTGCAAATCCCAATATCTTGTTTAACGGAATGGACATGGAAAACGCTCCACCTCCAGTATTGTTTGTTCCCATAGTTGACCAACCCCAAACTCGTGCATATTTTGATTCATTTTCATTTAGAGATAGATAAGATTTTATTGTTGTAGTTATACCTGCATTTTTTATTTTATCTATTTCTACTCCATTTAATTCATACCGAATATCTTGAAATAGAAACAATGCAGGATTATTAATAAAATGTACATCCGATATTTTTGCTTTAGTTGTGGTGTTATATACATTCACCTTCCCCTCGATATACAAACTACTAAGTGAGGGCAGTACGTATAGATCTTGTTGATTAATAGGAATTCTTATTTCATCATTCTTGTTGAAACTTGTCACGTATGGTTTGTATGAATGATATTCGAAACTTTCGATACTGTTGTCGTATGATGTTTGTTGAGATATATTTAGAATATTCATTTTATCAACCCGATTAGCCTTAGGAATTCTTTATTGGTCTTGGTTAGCTTCTTTTTTAGCAGAAGCGGTGTGCCTTTGGGAGATGATCTTTTAGGACTGGCTCGGGTATACGATTGAGAAGGGTTTTTATTAAAATGTATCATTTTTTTCTAAAATGTAAATACAGCTGGACTTCTTCACCTCGCAAATTAACCTCTTTATTATCTGCGTCCAAAAGTCTTATGTTAATAGCGCTTATTGAAGATTGATTAACGGGAAAATAAATCAAGTTTTTAGGTATTTCAATTATTCTATAACCAGGTGGCACATTCAGTACAAATTCATAAATTATATGGCTAGCTTTCCCGTTTACAAAAGAACCACTAACTACATCGCATTCGATTCGCACGATGGTCGTTGATAGAATGCTGACAGGATACTGGGAATCAGTACTTATATTAGCATCGATTGTTTTCATCCCAAAACCTAAAATTTTAGCTAATGATTCACTTTTATTAAAATGAACATCTTTAGAACAAAAAATATTGGTTTTCAATGTATTATTATTGCAAGTTAGTTTTAATATTGTGTTCTTTATGTTGATTTTTAAATAATCACTAATATCTTGAAACTCGTAAGATCCTTCAGGAATTTCAATGATTTCATTTTCACCATAGTAAAACTTATTGTTGCGTTCATCTATATTAGGAATAGAGTTGAAAGTTGAAAAGTACAAAAGACTACATTCGTAGTCTCCTCGAAGATCCAACGTAGGCGAATAATTTGTTGTTATGGAGGCGCCTCTCCCAGTTATTGACACAGTGAAAGACATTTTTATACTGACACATTTATTTATCTCGTTTGTTATATAAATGCTTCTTCCAATAATTTCTTAAAAATTTTAGACACAAATGGCCACAATTTGTAGTGCCGAATGCTTGATGTCTCACATAGTTATAGTTTATCGGCAAGTCGTTCATATATTTAACTAATTCTAACGGTGGTTTTAAATTACCAAAACTATCATAATATTCTACGTATCCATTTTGCTTCACAAAAGCTACCCAATGCGTGCCTGGATTTATGTTGCTATCCAAATTCAATATTCCACATTCTAGTTTTCTTGGTTTCAAAGGTAACGTATCTCTCATGTAAACACCTCGAAAGTAAGGAATATCATTCGCATGTTCTAATATATCTAGGTTTGTGAGTGCACGTCTGGGTAGCCGCTTATTTAGTTTTTTGATGGGCTCAGATATAAACCTGCTCCTTTTTTATGAGGTTTAATATATACCCCTTTTCCAAGAGCCACCGCTTCCATCATTCTGTTGTGTCTTTCAGCTTCTTGAAGTTTTTTTTGTGCAGCTTTAGAATCATTAACAGCTTTTGCTATCCCTGCTGCTCAACCCCGCAAATATCGGAATAAGTGGCAAAAGTCCACCACTTTTAGGAAGAGGGATACAACGTGGCACGCGTATTCCTTTCTTATTTCCAAATAGTTTCTTCGCGGCTACATAAGCATATTTTATAGCAGAGTGGTGATCTTTGGATTTTTTTTTTTTAAATAGGTTTTAATTTTTTTAACTCCTTTTTGAAATGATTTGATGTCACCGCCTGTTTTTATTTTTGCCTTCATAGCATTTTTTACTATCCACGACGCAATTTTTTCTCCTTTGCCAGCATCTTTAGATTTCAATCGTCTTTTAGCCATATTCAAAAGTTCTAAATCAGCCTTACTGATTGAGCTCCTGAATCTTTATCAATGTATGCAATATCGTGGTGCATGCAAGCTTCATCCAATTTATTTACTCCTCGATCACCTTTTAGTATTCGTTTTTGAAGTTTTGTACCAGGACCACAAAATTGGTACCCTGGTAAATGTAACTCAAACGGGAAACGATCTATCAATTTATTAATTATACCACTGCCTTTCTTCATCGATAAACAGTAAATGTGATGAAGGAGTGATTATGTGTTATTTATATACCTATCTACTACATCACTAATTCAGTTTTGTCTACCCAACTGTTCTCTTCATCACATAACCCTAACCATTTTACAAATAGTTTATTTCCCTTTCTCTTTATAACTTTTTCAATTAGGTAAAGGTCTGGAAATTTTGTTTTCTGTAACTCATATCCGTAAAAAGAACCAAGGATAATTTGATTGTGTTTGTCTTCTATTTGATACGTTTGAGGATTGGTTTGTCCAATTTTCACAATGCGAAATACTTCGGTGGACCAATTAGGGGTATAACCTTTATAAAAATCTCCTTTAAATTTATTTATACGAACAAAATCGCCAACCCTAAAAGTTTCCTCTTGACGTACTACCTTTGCTTGCTGTGTTTTAATAATGTTAGACCTAACTAAAATCTCATTGGAACGATTAACAGTGATTGGTTTTAATTTTGTAATGCTGTGGGTAGTATTGTTATAGTGATGTACAACAGAGTTTAAATTACTTTGAACCCATGCATATCGTCCACATAAACTAAATTCTTTGTAAAGTTGAGATTTTATAGTTCTAATTACGCGTTCTACTATGGAGGCTTTTTTAATAGAATATGTGGAATAATGGTTTATGTTGTAATTTTTCATTAACTTTTTAAAAGAATCATTATAAAACTCTTTACCTAGATCTGTTTGTAAATTTTTTGGCTTTCGTTTTGTTTCAGATAATATACTATGCATTGCATTCGTAACAGATGTTTTAGTTTTTGCCTTCAACGGTCTAACCCATACAAATTTAGATAAAGCATCAATTACTACTAAAACATATTTATATCCTTTATTGACAGATGCAAATTTTTGAAAATCCATAAGATCAGCTTGCCACAAATCATCAATTCCTTTTATGATAGTATGCCACCGAATGAAATTTCTTCTTGCTGGCTTGTGAAGTTCGTTTACTATGTCTTGTTTACTCATTATTAGCAAGTTTTGATGGTAACATAAGATCTATTTCTTTTTTTGTATAATACAATTTACTGATATTGGCAGTAGTTAATTTTTCTAAATTGTTGAGATATTTTTTTATGTTACTATATATATACTATACATTTATCCACGTATTCTTTATTCACAGCCTCGTCGTTCTTTTCCGGAATTTTTAATCCTTTTAATCTTGATGATTTTAAATCAAATTCACCTACGTCTGATCTCACTAATGTATCGCTAAGAATGTTTGTAAACTCAGATAGTCGTAAACGTTTATGAACACAATGACCAAATTTGTCAATATTTGTCATTGCCGTCTTGTTGGTTTCCGTAGTTTAATGATACTGCCCAATCCTCCTGATGGTAGCTTTATATATTTAATGTGTTTTATGATTTCAGCTTCATGCAGTTCTTCTAATATTGCATAAATTTCATTATATACCCCAGTGTTACCAGCTGCCCATGATCCAAGTAATAATTTTGACCTTTCCACTAATTCATTGAGATCATCCCAATAAACTAAATCGGTATACTGCTTAACTTCTTTTAAAATATCGATACCTTCACCTCGTGGGAGACTTTCCACACTACTTGTATGACTTCTAGAGAACTTAAACAATGGTTTAATCACGTTCATATATTTGAATCCTTTGTTACTGTTTATTGGTTTAGATGGATCAAAGTTACGTCTGTGTGCATTGGTATATGGTATATATATATAAGTAGTAACTTATAATTTTGTAAATCCTCCTCTGTAATAATTTCAAAATTTGGTGTCTTTTTATACAATAATTCTTTTAAGCCTGGAGTTTTTTTCAGGCTCCGGTTTCCAATTTTCAAAATGAGGCCATCATCATGAACACACGTATTGCCGAGCATTAGTTTTCCTTTTATATTTCTAACACCATAAGGTATATCTTCTTTCATTACTTCAGATGACACAGACCATGATAAAGAATCATTTGCAATACTTGGTGATGACTGAAGAGATTTAAAGGAATTCTCATGCACTGTATCATGATCCTCACAGGGTAATGTGGTGAGGGTTTTGTGAGGTGTTTTACAATCTTCATTTCCTGAGTTTTGATCATCATCATCATAACTTTTGAAGTAATCAAAATCTTCATCTGAAATATTTGATGACTCGCTTTCGGGGCATTTAGTTCTTTTAACTGAATGAGTTTTGTCTGTTTCTTCTTCTTTGTAGCGTTTGTCGTCAGGTCTACTAGTTAATAGTTTAAGGGGGTTCACAATAGGTTTAAATATTGTTTCCAAAGCCATGTCATTTTGCTTTTTTGAATCTTTTATCATTTCTACCTTTCTTTTCACAGCTGACGCTGACTTTACAATTTGTTCTTTGAGGTTCCGCTCCATTGTTAAGGATTCCACTCTGTTTGACTCCTCAATTTAAACTGGTTCTATGAAATGTAAGTATTAGTAACTTATATAGTAAATAAACAGTTTAATCCACTATAATGAATGTATCAAACTTCATTCTGTAACAGCCTTTGTTTCGTTCACAGTCCTTATTGATGACGACATAACTGTATGGTTTACTCCACACGGTTGAGCACATCTCACGGAACTGAGACCACGTCATGTCAGACCCTACGTGCTCATCGTAAATGTGTCTTAGATTAATGTCGTCTTGTTTAAATAATATGATGAGGTTGGCATTATCTCTTACTAGTTGTTTGGGTATTTTCGTGTAGGTTTGATTAATGTAAAAACAGTCAATGTTTTTATGACGCCCCATGGCAAAATAATCGCGTATATTGTTTTGATTTTCACATGCAACATCGTCAAATACGAATATTGCGTCAGACAAAGCTTCGTGTGGACTTAAAATTTGTTTATTATCATTATACTTGTAGTAAGATATGTCTGCAACTTTTTCCAATACTTTCTCCAAAAACACGTACTTAGGTTGATACAAAGACTTTGAATACACATATAGGTTCCGAAAACGGGGTCCATCCTGGTGTAGCAACAGACTAAGTTGGTCTTTCCACAGTTTGAGGGGCCACAAACAATGCTCCGAATAGTATTGGGCAATAAATTCCCATGACGTTTAAGCTGATTTGAGGATACTGGACAAATACATTGCAATTTAAGGGATTCTTTTTGTTTCAAAAATCTCATTACAGTTGTTATTTTTTTTTTTTTACTCAACCGCTCTTTTTGATGGCTTTTAACGGAATGATGGAAACATTGTCGAGTTATTAAATTAAAAGGTTTCTTAAAACATAAAGATACTTGATGCAGCTCATCAACCAAATTTTTGATTAACATATTATTCACTTGTATTTAACACCATCCATTCGTAGTGTATTATTGGGCATTCTGTCAACCGAGTGAGCGCAGCGAACGGTCGGAAGCGAAGCGGACGACTGGGGGACAGAATGCCCAATAATACACTACTCGAGAGAAATCATAACACTAATACACAATAATACACATGCACACAATTTAAAAATTAATTTAGATAAATCAGTATTTATTCAATTCAATCAATCTAAACATAAGAAATATAATTTTAAATTGAATATTACTAAAATCAATGAAGTTACAAACGTGAAGTTCCTTGGAGTAACTATAGACCAATTTTTGAACTGGAAACATCAGATTGAAAATATTTGTAATAAAATAAATAAATTCGTGTATGCATTATGACAAGTTACTAAAGTGACCAATAAAAAAACTGCTATTTTATGTTACCGTGCATACGTAGAATCTGTACTGAGATATGGTTTGATGATATGGGGTAATAGCACAGATTGGAATAGAGTATTTGTTGCACAAAAAAGTGCATTAGGGCCATGTGCGGAATTTTGCCTGATGAAACATGTAGACCTATATTTAAAAACCTAGGTCTGTTGCCCTTTCCATCGCTTTACTTGTATGAGGTATGTCATTTTGTCCATCAACATAGGGATCTGTTTGCTAAAGCATGTGATGCACAGAGTACTAGAGTGCGCAGAGACAAACATAAACTTGTCTTACGAAATGTTCCCAAAACATGGAAATATAATAAAAGTTGCCTTGCTATGTGCGTAAGAATATATAATAAGATCCCAAATGAATTTAAAGTGCTAAATAATTTCTTATTTAAAAAAAGATTAACTGAATGGCTTAATGAC
Organism: Anania hortulata; assembly: GCA_963576865.1. NCBI lineage: Eukaryota > Metazoa > Arthropoda > Insecta > Lepidoptera > Crambidae > Anania > Anania hortulata. The sequence goes on along the minus strand of OY756402.1, from coordinate 3,669,956 downwards.
AAAAATTTCTATAGTGTTAAGGAATTTATTGACAACTAGCTCGATTTTACTGACATATATTTACTATTGAAATTTTGATTCCAGACATTTTTAATTATGGCAATTCATGTAGGTAATAACATACAATTTGCATGCTATTTTTTATTAGCGAAACATGAGCTCTTTTTATTGTTTAATGTTACCATTTATACCGTGTTTTGTGCAAATAAACGATTTATTTATTATTATTTATTTATTAATAACATGTATTACTTACTTAATATGAAATATGCGCTGATAAGACTATTTTTCGAAACTCATAAAACATTGTTATCGTCTCAATAACTTAGTTAAAATCAAATAAAATCAAATTTTAGTTTAAACAAAAATAAAATCTTAATTAGTAATGTAATGAATGAATGATCCGATCTCGTAAAAAACTATGAGCCTTGAAATCAGATCAAATGTGGCACATCCCTATCTATCCGCATGCACACTTTGATTGACCCCGACACGTGCCCGACACCGGCCTTTCGGCTCGAGCGGCATAGTCAGCAGTTTGCGAGTACGGTAGGGCTTCCACGTTAAATAAATATCTAGGACTCTAGGATTACGATTTTACACGAATGTTTGAGTAGGTTTATTAAAACAATCCATAAAATTTTTTATTTAATTATTTTAAGCAAAACAATTATAATCGTGTTTAATTGAACGAAATATCACATTTTAATACTTTTCTTATCTTAATATTGCGACCGGTTAAGAGTTAAATTCTAGGTAAGTTTTAAAGCATTTTTTGAAATAAGTTTGTCCCGTGGTTTGTCAAGTTAATATCAACTTTTATGGTGTCGATTTCATTATCTAGATACGACTAGTCAAGAATTAATTACAAAATAGCAAAACCTTTTTATTCCAACAATTTTCCTTATAAACAATAATAATATCTCAAATGTTGAAACTTAAATAATAAGTAAAATGTATTTCAGTTCCTAAAATAGCAAAATCTTTCATTTCCTTACGAATACCTACGATCTTATCTTAGTTAAACAAAATGCTTGTCACCCTATCCAAGATACCGACAAACACGGCGGGGTACTTTTGTCGGGGCCACCTTTGAAACTTGGTCTTGCTAACTCCAAAATAATTTTACCCCCAAAATTAATTAAAAAATAAATTAGAATTAAAGAAGGCGAGAAATTAGACTTTGATGACCTTGTTATTTTCAGTTTAAACAACTCGATTGTAGTTTTGTTTGTAAAATTTAATTTAATTTAACACGACGAGTTTACAGCCGTGATGGGAAGTTGGGACTAGGGAACGGTTAGACGTAACGTCGTACAGCCATTTTTATTGAAGCTGAATAGACAAGTGCATTGATCGAAATTGTCGTTGTCTCCGCGGTATCTTCGTTTTTTCAAAATGATATGTGAATACGGCTTTGGTTACTACGAAAACTGGTGAGTCGTTGAAGTTTTGTTACGTAAATTAGGTCACAACAACACAGTCACACTCTCCGGTCAGTTCGCGAACAACGCACTCTGCGGTCAGCTGTTCGTAGTATCTTGATCGATTATGAAGTACCGCCAACTTTTGATTCTCTTGACGTCGGTTCGGTTACGTGACCGCAAAAATCAACAACCAATTAAAACCCCTAATTCCTAATTCTCTAATTGCGAAACACATAATTCTACTCCAATCCGTAGTGAAAAAAATCCTTATAAAAGAAAACCCACAAACTTAATTTTACCCTAAAATCAGGGTAATTCTTTTATGTTGCTATTTCTGAGTCGCCGTCGCCGCGCCGCGCTGTTCTCTTGAGTGTGTGCATGTGTGGGTCACGTTTGCTTGTGTGCGTGCGTAGTGTGTCAATGTAGTAGTAAACAGCTGTAAAGGGTGTAGATTTTCGTAGTTACGGAATGAGATTGTTATGATCAATATCTCTGTAACTAGCCTGAATTTTTGGCTCAAATTTGGTGAGCCTGCTCAGCTCGTTGTACAGATACCCCCATTAAAAGGAATGTAGTTGATTTTGTTAGACCTTATATATCTATTGTGAAGAAAAACGAAGCTAATCAAGTTTTATTGCGATTTAATGCATGTTTAGAATTACCTAAAAAGTCGAGTGAAACTTCACTAATAAGTAAAATTTGTAGCGAATTTAGTAATTTATATTCAGATATTATTTCTTTGTGTTCTCAAACTATTATCGAGGAAGAAGTATTTTCAGACCCCATCACCATGGCCGAAGATTTGAAACTTGCTTTAAGCCTACTCCCTGTCATGACCGATAATGAGGATAATACAAAACAACTCATTGAGAGTATTGAATATTACAGTTCTGTGTTATCAAAGCCAGGATGTAAAAGTAAATTAATTTTATTTGTATTGAAAAGTCGATTATCGCAACAGGCTAAATTAAAATTAAAATCCAATTATGGTAATGTCGATGAGCTTGTAAAGGATATGCGTAAACTTCTTTTGCCTAGGAAAAGTCACACAGCTTTACAAACAAAATTGCAGCAGTGTAGACAAAATAATAAAACGATCACAGACTACGGTAAGGAAATTTCCGAACTGTTTGTGGACTTGACTATCTCGCAGGCTGACGGAAATCAAGATAGTTATGATATTTTACGGCCGTTAAATGAGAAATAGGCAATAAAAAGGTTTGCTGATGGACTGCGAGATCGTCGTCTCAGCACAATCATTTGCTTGCGGCGCGTAATTATATTTCTTTGACAGATGCGATCCAAGGAGCACAAGACGAGGAAGTACAATCCACTTCAACAGAAATGATTGGTACGTACAAACCCAATAATAGGTTCTATAGAAGTAACATGACTCAAAGAGGTCAGTTTAGGGGCCGCAGTTTCAACAACAGCACCCGAGGGCGCGGACAACAGACCTCCCGAGGTGCCCCCGGCCAGCGGTCTCAGGGACCATATTATTCGAGGAATAATTATCGTGGACATGGTTTCCAAAATCAAGGAAGATCCGGGAATAATAGAGGTAACTTTTATTCACGTAACAACAACATGAACTACATGTCATTAGCATCGGAACATGACACCACACCTATCCCAGGACGTTCACCCGTGATAGAACGTTCACCAGAATCAAATACGGATTCATTGAATCATTTTTTTCGAGTCTAATTACATACTAGCTTGTAACAGTTTAAATATATAGTTTGGATCGAGCAGCCGCTTCGACCGCGCGTGCGCATATGAGCTTAAGATAAATATTTATTCACGTACATAGGAAAGTGAACCGTATCACTGTGCTATTGAGTTGAATTTCGGTTTAAACGAGCTGTGCATCTAAGACTGTGTCTTCCAACAGTGTGTCGCTTGTTCAACAATAACGAGTCTCTGCGTACCTACCGATTGTTTTTAACAAATACCTGTCGCTGTTTACCTGCTAACTGGTTAAAATGAGTAATTTGCGTTCTCTTCCCGATGCGCGGGTGCCGATTGGCGGGTCGCAACCAAATCTATCTACATTATCGGAACCAGAATCGCAGATAAGTCTTCCCAAACGTAAAATACGGGACCATGATTGTGACATAGGACAACAACTGTCGGACTTCCGCAAAGATATAATGTCCCTTTTGACATCCTTTAGTAAAACTCAGAATGAAGACTTACAGAGAATGCGTCAAGAAATTACAACCGATATCAAGGAAGAATTAAGCAAAATTACATCCTTAACTGAAAGTCTGGCTGAAGAACAAAATTTGATAAAGACTGATTAACTGATCTCAAGGATAGAATGGGCTGTGCTGAAAAAGACATCACTACGTTATCTGAGACTTCTAAGACGTATAAAGAGGCCGCCAAAACTATCAAATCCTTGGTCACGGAGTGTAATACGGCCAAACAGTTTTCCATGCTCAATAAATTTGAGATCTCTGGAGTACCATTTTCAAGGGGCGAGAACTTGTTAACGATTCTCCGCGATATTAGTTTGTGTGTCGGGTTTGCGCTATTGGAAAGTGATGTCGATACAATTAACCGTGTTCGTCGTTTTACTGGCAGTGACAAGGAAATAGGACAAACGCTTCGACCCCCAGCTATAATCGTACGCTTTACACAAAGAAAACGTAAAAATGAATTACTCGCTGCAGTCCGGGCCCGTCGCGGCCCCACCAGCGCCAACATCGGCCTACCGGGCCCCGCCGGCGCCGTGTACATAGGAGACCACCTAACACCAGCGAATAAATTACTATTAAAGCGTGCGAGACAAGTCAAAACGGAGCTCCAATACTCGTTCTTATGGATCCGCGACTGTAAAATATTTATGCGTAAAAACGAGAAGCAGCGTGCCATTTGTATCAATCACGAATCGGATTTACTAAAACTCAAGTGACTTTCTTGTAGACGTTACTCGGTGTGGTTTTGTTTACTATTAATAAGTAGCCTAAGCAAGCGTCATAATTATGTGCCATTTATGGCTGAAATATTTAATTGCAGTATGATAATTATTGTTGGACACCTGCTGGTTACAGGTAGCCCTTATTGTTATCACCCGTGCTTATTCAGGCGAAGTGCGTCTGAGATATATATGAATATATATATATGCTCCAAGGTAACTAAGATTAACCAGTTTAATAAAATGCGCATTACTCCGTCTTTGTCCCATTGTGTCCTAAATAATGGTCTTTTATCAACGTACAAAATGTTTTACATAAAAATAACGAAGGTAGTTTTAATTAACTGCAAATCAATTACAGAAAAAGTAGTAGCACAGATGATTAATCTCTTCGACACAAAATGTCCATTGGGCCTTATTTTTATTAAAATAATACTGGAACTCTGTCTTAAAAATGATACCTAAACTTTTTCATGGTCATTACCAGAATGTGAGGGGTTTACGCACTAAGTCACATGAATTTTTGTCTCGGGTTGCGCAGTCGGATTTTGGCTTCGTTTGTATTACTGAGAGTTGGCTGACATCGGATTTTTTCGATCGTGAGTATTTCGACAGTAGTTTCAATGTTTATCGTTGTGATCGGTCAGCTATTGAGAGTGGTGCGAGTAGAGGTGGCGGGGCGATTGTGGCGGTGCGGTCGGAATACCGGCCCCAGCTCCGTGACTGGCCGATTCCTCTGCGTGCTCACTGCGACTGTGTTTGGGTGTCCATTCCATTAGATAACCGAAATCACGACCATAATATATCAAAAACGCCCAGTCACAAGTCTGAACCCCGCTGCTTGAACATTTGCTGTATTCACATACCACAAGGCCCAGGTTATAGGAAGGCCTTGAGCTGTTTTTTGGATATTACCGGCGACTTAATATCTGACCGTTCGAACGATCTGTTCCTCATAACCAGTGACTTCAATATTTCTGATGCTGAATGGTTAGACTCCGATGTACAAATAAGCCCTAGCAGTAATTATGCCATACGATTAATTGGCGAATTTTTATCCTTTAGTGGATTGAGACAATGCAATTTCGTAAGTAACGCAAATAATCGTATTCTAGACCTAATCTTATGTTCCTTCGACTGTGAAGCTTCTGCTTGTGACTACCCACTTGTTACGGAAGATGCACACCATAAAGCCCTTTTAATTGCTTTAAATTTTGATTACCAACCCCATCTTAAATCGAGACCTAACTTATGTTACAATTTTTATAAGGCGGACTACGACAAAATTAATATGGAATTAATTAAAATAGATTCGAATGCCTTTTTCTAAATTTAAATATTGAAGACAGTACAAGTAAATTTAATAATTTTTTAAAGGAACTTATAGATTTACACGTGCCACGTCGTAAGTTGCGCTCTTCTTGTAAAGTACCGGCCTGGTATAGTAAACCGTTAAAAAAGGTTTTAGCCGAAAAACGCAAATATCATTCATTATGGAAACGATATAAAAATCCTCTTGACTACGAAAGCTTTAAGATATTGCGGAAAAGGTCCGAAAAAATTGAGTTAGAATGTTATAGTAAATGTATATCGTTTTCAGAGGAAAAAATTAAAAGTAATCCTAATTCTTTCTGGTCCTATATTAAATCAATATTTAAAAGCAACGGTATACCAGAGTTAATGCATTACAAAGGTGAAAAATCAACTCATGGAGAAAAAATTTGTAAACTCTTTAACACACATTTTCACTCCGTTTTCGAGAAATCAAATCTTAATTCATTTACAACTAAAAATCTGGCCCATCCTTCAGATGCGGTAATTGATATAAACTCCATAGAATTTAATGAAAATACAGTTTTAAGACATTTAAAATCAATAAATATACACAAGGGTGCTGGACCAGACGGAGTGCATCCACTATTCATTCAGAAATGCGCCGTTTCACTTGCCACTCCAATAACCACACTCTTCATTAAATCTATGAAGGAGGTCCGGCAATTTGTCAAATCGGCTTGGATCACTCCAATACCTAAAGGTCCAATAAGCAATGATATCGAAAAGTATAATTTAGTAAAATATCTGAAAAGATTATCACTGATCAGCTTTTCGGTGTAGTTCATCATCAAATTACACAAAACCAACATGTTTTTTCAAAGGTCGTTCGGTAGATAGTAATCTATTAGTATCCTCAACTGATGTTCTTAGTGCTATGGATGATGGGTTCAGCGTGGATGGTGTGTATGCGGATTTTGCCAAAGCGTTTGATAAAATATGTCACAAAAGCTTACTAGTCAAGCTTTGGCATCTCGGTATACACGGTGATCTTTTTCGCTGGATCAAGTCGTACGTCGAGAATAGAAATCACACATTGATTTCTATTCTTGACGTACGTACTCTCTGGCTATATGTCACAACCAAAAAATGTCAGTTCTGGTGTTCCGCAAGGGTCCCATTTGGGTCCCTTGTTGTTTACGTTGTTTATAAACGATATTGATAAACATTTTACTCATTCTAATATTTTGTTGTACGCAGACGACACTAAAATATATAGGGTCATCCGTGAAAATAGAGATTGTGAGCTGCTGCAGCAGGATTTAGATAATTTTGAAAAATTCTGCAATGAGAGTAATCTATTTTTGAACTTTGATAAATGCTATACAATAACCTTTTCTAGAAAACGTAACATCTTAAATTACGATTACCAGCTAAGTGGCAAGTGTCTAAATAGAGTAACTCAAATCCGTGATCTCGGCGTAATCATGGACTCACAACTGACTTTCAATCCTCACATTGACACTATGTTAGAAAAAGCATACAAGCAATTAGGCTTGATATTGCGTGTTGGAAAACCTTTTAAGAAATTACAAACGTACAAGCTACTGTATAACAGTTTCGTTCTCAGTCGACTTGAATTCGCGTGCGCTGTCTGGAAACCTTATTACAAAGTACATATTGCACAATTGAGAAAATCCAGAAAAAAAATATAAAAGCACTTGATTACAGAATAGGGAATGCTTACTCCAATTATGAAGACTCGCTAAAATCTCTTAAGATCAAGTCTCTGGAAATGCGCCGCGACTGCGTAGACTCCGTTTTACTTTACAAAGTCATTTACAACCTCTTAGATGCCCCTTCACTTCTGCATAAAATATCACTCAGAGTGCCCTGTGGACAGGAGCGTCGATGTCGTAAGAAAGATTTGTTTTGTATCCCCAAATGTAAAACATTATACTGTAAGAACATGTTCATAAGGCGTGCCTGCGAACTTTACAACAATAGCGACCAGCTGTCCAACATTGATATATTCTGCTGCAAAATAGGTTCGATTAAGAAGGCCTTTGATGCCTAACCGTCTCATTATTAAACTCGTTTTATACTCGGAATAACTTTACCTCAAGATTATATTTTTACCGATAATAGATTTGAAATGTTATAAAATATTAAAAATGTTTTACTATGTTTCCTAATCTTTTTGTACTCAATGATATTATAGCTTCATAATATGTATCATAAAATCAAAACAAGGCTCTTGATTTAGGTATGTACTTAATTGTAAAAATAAAGAAAACTATAGGTCTGTTTTTTTTAACAATGTTAGATATAAATACTGAAATAAACATGTATGACCGTTTGTTTTTTGTCCAATAAATAAAAAAATAAATAAATAATAAAGTGTCATTTAACATCAACAATTATGAACACGAATTACTCATTGATACAGGAGCTTCGGTTTCAGCTATCAAGTACGAATGGGTTGAACGATTACAAGTACCATACCATAAAGAGAGTGTTAGCATTAAAGGTGTCGGTGGAAATGTATTTACAGAAGGATATATTTACTTAACTTTAACTTACAATAACTTCACATTTTTACACAAATTTCTTATTTTCAAAAATTTTCCATGCCAAACAGATGGTATTTTAGGTCAAGATTTTCTTAAATGTTACAGAGCGTTTTTGAATTTGGAATTAAACACTATGAGATTAATTAATGAGAATGATGAAATTTAATCGGTAAATTTTGATTATTTAACCCCTTCTTCATACACATATCTTGTCATTCCTGCGCGATGCGAATCAACACATTACATTAATTCACAAATAACTGAGGATTGCGTTATCAATTCACAAGAGTTATGTGAAGGCGTTTATCTAGCTAATTCGTTAACAAGACCAAATAATGGAAAAATTGCAATCAGAATTCTAAACACAAGAGAGACAGACGTTATTCTAAATTATTTTCAGGTCAATACTAGTAAGCTAAACGACTATTTTATATGTCAATTTGAAAAACCTAACATCAATGCAGATAGAGTTCAAACACTTTTTTCTTCATCAAACTTAAATACAGAGGAACAAAAATCTATTGAAAACATCTGTGCCAAGTTTCCAAACATTTTTCACTTGCCAGGAGATAAATTATCAACAACTTCAGTTTATGAACAATCAATCGATTTAAAGCCATTTAGTATTCCAGTGTATACGAAACCTTATCGATTACCACATGCCCATAAGCCTGAAATTGATAAACAAATCGAGAGCATGTTAGATGCCGGTATAATTGAAGAATCAAGAAGCGCGTGGTCCAGTCCTTTATTGCTGGTTCCAAAAAAAGTTGAACCCGGTAAAGAGAAAAAATGGCGCGTTGTTATTGACTATAGAAAATTAAACAATCAAATACAAGACGATAAATTCCCTTTACTTAATATTACAGATATTCTCGATTCATTGTCAGGAGCAGTTTATTTTACCCATTTAGATTTGTACCAAGGATTTTATCAGACGAATTTACATAAAGACAGTAGACCTTATACAGCTTTTACAACCGGAAAAAACCAATATCAAATGACTAGAATGCCAATGGGTTTGAAATCTAGCCCAAATAGTTTCAGTAGAATGATGACAATAGCAATGTCAGGTCTAAATTATGAAAAATGCTTAGTTTACCAAGATGATTTAATTTGTTTTGGCAGAAATTTGGAACCTCATAACCGTAACTTATTGGATGTTTTCACTAGATTACGTAGTGCTAATTTAAAATTAAACCCGCCCAAGTGTCAATTTTTACAAAAAGAAGTTCTTTATTTAGGACATATCATATCACAAGACGGTATTCAACCCGATACTGAGAAAATAAGGGTTCTTATCAATTATCCAAGACCAGAAACTGTTGACGAAATTAAACGCTTCGTAGCTTTCGCCAACTATTATAGAAAGTTTATACCTAACTTTGCAGAGATAGCAATTCCCTTAAATAGGATGTGTTGTAAAAATGTTACGTATTGTTGGATGGATGAGTGCGAAAATGCGTTTCAAAAGTTAAAATCAGCTCTTATTAAACCTCCCGTATTACAGTATCCCGATTTTTCAGAAGAAAACGAATTTGTTTTACAAACTGACGCGTCAGGAAAAGCTATCGGTTCAGTGTTGTGTAATAGAGACGGTCGACCTGTAGCTTATGCCAGTCGAAGCTTAAATAAAGCAGAAATTAGTTATCCCACTATTGAAAAAGAGCTTTTAGCAATAGTTTGGAGCGTTAAATACTTTCGACCTTATCTTTACGGCAGACGGTTTAAAATACAAACAGACCATAGACCACTTATTTGTTTGGAATGCGAGACCCATCAAGTAGATTGTTAAAATTTAGATTACAACTAGATGAATATAATTTTAGTATTGATTATCTAAAAGGAAAACATAATTCAGCAGCGGACGCACTATCGCGTATCAATATCACAACAGATGGATTAAAAAGTATGAATGAACACTTGAGTATCAATGTTTTGACGCGAGCGCAATATCGTAATTTGCAAAGTAATGAAAACGTTAATAGGTGTAGAAATGATTCGGTCGATAATATTGACACTAACTCGAGGCTTGATCAACCGAGAGTTGTGGAAATAATTAAAAAACCAAATCATTTTACTGAAATTTCAATAATAAATAAAAAAGATTTGGGTAATTACTAAAAACCGGTATTATGACAAAAAGTATAAATATTTCATTTATGTCCCTAGTAAATTTAAAATATTCTTAGATACAACATCTCGATCATCAATTACGCGAGACGAATTGGTGAGGGAGTTGTCTAAAATATGTAAAGAATTAAACTTAGAAAACGCGTGCATAATAAGAAATGAATCTAATAGAGAATTTTTTGCGGGACTTATAGAATAAATACGAAAATATGACAAGTGGTCCGGACCGCGCATATGTATAGTAAATAATGTGCAACGTATTGATGACTTAGACAATAGGCGAGTAATATTAAACGACTTTCACCTGTTGCCCACGAGTGGCCACGCGGGTATAAGGAGAATGACGAATAATATTAAAAAATATTACTTTTGGCCTAGTATGTATAAGGATATTTCTGAATATGTTTCCAAGTGCGAACAATGTCAGAAACAAAAATATTCAGTTCGTACTAAACAAGAAATGATAGTTACAATTACAGCTAACTCGGCGTTTGAAAAAATATTTTTAGATATAGTCGGACCGCTACCGAAATATGAGCATAGTAATAGCTATATTCTCACATTGCAGTGCGAGCTAACAAAGTTCACAGAGGCGTATCCATTACGTAATAAAGACACGGTAATTGTAGCTCGAGCCTTTGTTGACAATTTTATTTTAAGATTTGGCATACCTAAAGAAATCGCAACTGATCGCGGAACTGTATTTTTAACAAGTACAATGAAAGAAGTAAGCAAGAGTTGGCCTCTTGAAAATAAACAAACTTACATCAACGGCTTACCATCACGAGAGTATAGGAGCGCTGGAAAACTCGCATAAAACAATGGGTGCGTATTTAAGAATTAATTGTGAAAATAAGGCAACGCATTTGAGTAGCTGGATGCCGTATTGGTGCTTCTCCTATAATAATACGGTACATACGGAAACCAAGTATACTCCTCATGAGCTGGTATTTGGTATGAAATGTATTTTGCCAAGTAACCTTGTGACTAAAGTAGATCCTTTATACGCTCATGACAATTACGCATTAGAGCTTAAGTACAGACTTCAAGTAGCTCAACAGGCAGGATGCTTACAATAATCTTGTTCATAGTAAATATAATCGTACTAGTAAAAAAAGGTAATTATGTATTAATAAGAAATCCTTCAGAAAATAAAATTGATCCAATTTATTTAGGACCACATTTAGTATTAGAAGATTTAAATTGCAACGTTAAGATTTTAAAAGATAGTAAAGAATACACTATACATAAGAATAGAACAAAATTGTTTAATAACTAATTTGACCTAAATGAATGTACCTAGTACCTACTTATAATAAAAAAAAAAAAACACATATATATATATATATATATATATATATATATTCTTATAAATAACGCACTATTTACATTAAAAAAAAGATTTATTAAATAACAAAACTCAGTACTTGTATCGTAACCATCGAGTAATGGAACGCAAATATTTCGGCACCTTAATTTCTTTGTTAATTGCATAAAACTTATTTTTGTATGGTATGCACCTTCGGCTGAGATTGATTACCAATAGCAGAGCATTATGTCTATGCTTACACGAACGGACCAATCACAAGCCGTAAAAGGCATCCCTCCTTGGTTAGCTGTCAAAAGGTTGTCAGTGATACTTGTTACAACTGAACCGCCAAAACCGTTGGTGTTGTTATTCGTTTTCCTCTCGCGAGTGAATCTCGGAATCGTGTCAAAACCTACTCAACTAAAACATTTAACTCCAAAAAAACTGAACTTTATTGTGTATCAGCAAGAGACAGAAGAGAGTGCGTGCGGGGTGGCCACCCAAATACTGCAGAACGGACGTCGGGGTTGAAAGGTTCCAACCGTGAGTAAGCTATTTTGGTATCTTCCAGGTCGTGGTGCATTATCGTTTGCAGCCTAATTAAACGTTTTCTTTTACGAGGTTGCTCCCTTGAAAAGTGTGCTGAATATTTTATTCAAAACTGCACATTTTTTCTGGTGCCGAAACCCGGGAATGACGTGAACATCACGTCGTTGCCTTTAAAATAAAGTTGAATCCTTTGTAATCTTAGCAATCATTCATAATAAAATCTAAATTTGTACATTAAAACATTCATTCGAGTCATATTTAACGTAAATAGCGCTTAATCTTTCGCTTTGTTCCTTGCAATTCATTTACGTTTTTACATTACATTCCGATACATTTTGTACCTACTACCTACGAATTTACAAATGTTAGTAAGTAAACAAACCTATACTTAGACAAGGCATATGAACAAAGTATCGTTTCGTGCATTATAGTGTATAATTTATTTATTTAAGTTATCACTTTATTGCGTTGAATAGGTACTTTGAAATTCGAATTGTAATTTGTATAACCCGACTCATTTTAGAAGTATTCGATATTATACGTATTGTGTTGCGTTTCCACGACCTCGTCAATTTAGTCGCGTAATAATATTGGAAATTAAATAGAATAATTAAATATAAATTTCTTTCGTTCCTTTCCGTCAGTGCTCGTTTCCGTTCGTGCAACCTTGTATGCTAGGTATTTTGCAGTGAATATTGAATTCATCCAATATCCAATTAGTGAAAAGTCTTTATACCTAGCTAGTTTAACTTCTTGTTTGCGCACGAAACTTGTCATCCTTGTTTTCTCACTTATAAGGTTCATAATCGTTTGTCCCTCCTTTTGTATTCGGTTCGTTTTTATGAGATAAAAACGTAAACATTTCTGAGGTACATTTATAAGTTTTATTGAGTAGATTTGACTATTCATTAATTAGGATTTGCGTGTTGTTAGATAAAAAATAAACATCAACAACGTATTCCTGTGTACTACTAATATTCTTAGGGGTTTAAGGTAGTGCCTTTCGTTTTCGTTAGCGTATGTTACACATTATTCAATTACTTTCGGTGGACATCGCAAACGACTCACGCGCTGCTTATACCTACCTGAATCGGGATAGTACCTATCGTTTACTGTAACGTCTGTTGTGTTTTATAAGTTTCCTTTATTCTTCCTCGGTAAGTTAGTATACAATTGCGACGTTTTGAGTATTTAGACATACCAATAACTAGTTTTGCAATTAGGTAAATACTAGGTGGCTATACATTGATTATTTGAATTGTGTTAGCCTTCGTTTGCGTTAACGGTATATCAAGGTTTACCTGAAAACTTGATCAATTCGTAATCATAAAGTTGTAGGTATATTCAACTTTATACCTATTCAAAATGTCGTATCCATTAAGACGCCGTTCCAAGGCAGAACAAGCTTCTAAAAAACGTTCAACCAAATCGATACCGATTGAAGATGGACCGACCATTCATGACTTATCTGCTTTACGTAGAAAGCGCACTTTAGCATACAATCGTTTAAAAAAGACTCTTGACATCGCCGAATTAGCTCAATTAGATTCTTCTCAACTCAATAATTTTATTGTACACTATACGGCGGTGCAAAAGTTGGCTGATAGCTTCGAGGAATCACATTCGGACATTCTTCTCGTGCTCGATGATCCTTCCAGAGAGGCGCAAGAAGACCAGATTCGTTCTGAATTTGATGACATGTTTTTTAAAGTCATGACTATACATAGACAGTTGGTCAAATCTAGCGAAGTTCAATTAAACCAGTTCAAGGACGCAGTCGCTGATAAATCAATCCCGAACGTTAAATTACCGAAAATACTACTTCCTACGTTTTCTGGCAAAATAAAATCGTGGCCCGAATTCTATGATATTTTTAAATCACTGGTTCATAACAATGAATCACTTACCGATACTGAGCGTATGCACTACTTAGTGTCGTGCCTCAATGGTGACGCTTTGGGACTTATTCGTACTTATCCCGTCCAAGGTGTCTTCTATCGTGAAGCATTCGAGACTTTAGTTTCTAGATATCGCGATAAACGCGAACTAGCTTTCACTTGTTGGAAAGAAATGTTAAATTTGAACTTAAAACCTAATTCTCCGCTGGAATTTCGTCGAGTTTTGGACCTTTTCAATGAGAATTTAAATATTTTAAAGGGCCTTAATCTCCCCACAGACCATTGGGATTTTATTCTTTGTTATTTAGTGTTATCCAAGCTAGATTCATCCACTCGTTGCGCCTTTGAACAAAGTCAGGCAGCGAGTGAGTTACCTAACTACAAAGCATTAAAATCATTTTTGTATTCAAAATGTGAAGCTCTAATTCGAGATAATCATTTTTCACCCAATGTTCAAAATTCCGAAAAATTAAAGGTTCAACAGTCAAATAATAATAACACGAATAATTCATTCAAACAAAACAAAAAGACAACCGTATTTCTTTCTAACAACGTCGCTCCGCAGTCTCAATCTCAAAATAAGATTTCAAGCTTGTCTTCGGGTCAAGAAAAGTCGCCACCTCCTACCGTAAAGTGTTCTTTTTGTTCAGAAAATCATTCTGTCAATCTCTGTAAAAAGTTTGCAGAGATTTCCGTCGCTGAACGTATTAAGTTCGCAAAAACTCATCACTGGTGTTTTAACTGTTTACGACCGTCTCATCATGTTAAAGATTGTAAGTCGCTATTCTCATGTCAGAAGTGTCGTCTTCGGCATCATACCCTTCTTCATGAAGAAACTTCGGTTACTCCTTCTAATCAATCCGTTTCGAGTAGCCAGGTTTCCGATCAAGTTCGCGTATTAACTAGTCTCAGAGATAGTTCAGTTATTTTGTTATCAACTGCTAATATACAAATTCGTGACTCGTCGGGTAACTTTCAAACGTTTCGTGCTTTAATTGACTCCGGAAGTCAAGCACACTTTATAACTGAACGTGCCATCAATCGTCTTGGGATAGATCGAGATTCAATCTCTCATCAAGTCCGTGGTTTAGGTCAGACGTCGACTTCTGTTTCAGGTATAGCCAAGCTTGAAATAGGCGCTCAAAACAATGTCCTCTTTTCGATTGATGCGTTAGTATTACCGAGTATTTGTACAAAGATGCCCTCATTCCGTCTTGACACATCTTCTTGGCATCATATATCTAATCTTCAATTAGCTGATCCAGATTGTCACAAACCCGGCCATATCGATGTTCTCTTGGGTGCTGAAATCTTTGCGTCGATTCTTTTACCTGGTTGTATTAGAGGAGGCTCTAAGAAACCGTCAGCCCTGAACTCTGTGTTCGGCTGGATTCTATCTGGCATTGCTGGTTACGGATCGAAAGACATTCAATCGTTTTTTGTCAATTCAGATGATCTTCTTCATGAAGAAGTTAGAAAATTTTGGGAACTTGAGTCATTTGACTCATCAGACTCGAAACACCTGACTCCTGATGAGGAGAGGTGTGAACAAATCTTTAGCAACAGTCATTCGAGAGACTCCACAGGAAGATATGTCGTTTCTTTGCCTTTTAAAAATGAAAAAAGGGAAAGTTCCTTTCCGGGTTCGCGAGACATCGCGCTTCGCTGTTTTTACTCAATCGAAAAGAAACTCGATAAAAATTCGGATCTTCATGTACAATATAATGCATTCATGCAAGATTACTTGGACTGTGGTCACATGAACCCTGTGCCTGTTCAACATTTATCAGCAGGAAAATACTATATTCCTCATCATTGCGTACTACGTCCCGACAGTACTACGACCAAACTTCGCGTGGTGTTTAACGCTTCCGCGAAAGATCGAAGGGGTATTTCGTTAAATGACACCTTGTTAATCGGCCCTAAATTACAAACAAACATTGTCGAAATTCTCATGAACTTCAGAGTTCATTTCGTAGTTTTCACGGCAGATATGAGACAAATGTATCGCCAAATACTAGTTGAGAAGGTTGATCGAGATTATCACTGTATATTCTGGCGTTTTGACAGTAATCAACCTATTCGAGAGTTCCAGCTAAATACCGTTACGTACGGCGTGTCTTCTGCGCCGTTTCTCGCATGTCGTACGATACATCAGCTGGTCTCAGATGAGGGTCGTGGCTTTCCACTTGCTAGTAAAGTCCTTACTTCCGATATATATGTCGACGACATCGTCACAGGATTTGAGAGCCTATCTGAAGCTCATCAAGCTAAATCAGAGGTCGTCGAACTTCTTAAGAAGGGACACTTCGAACTGCGCAAGTGGGCAAGCAACATTCCAGAATTGTTGGTTGATTTACCTCCAGAACATTGTTTATCAGTTCCAATCTCTATGGATGCCGATGAAAATCAAACTCTCAAGGTTCTAGGCCTTAAGTGGGATCCACGTAGCGATTCTTTTCTCTTCACAGTAAGACCTCAAGTAAAGAAATGCTCTAAACGCAACATCTTAAGTGAATTAGCTCGCATCTTCGACCCACTGGGCTTTCTGTCACCACTTACTCTCGTTGCTAAAGTCTTAGTTCAGCGGCTTTGGAACCTAGGGATAGGCTGGGATGAAGATCCTCCCCACGATGTTGTTCAATTTTGGAATCGCTATCTCGTGCAATTGCCTCTACTAGAATCGTTAAAGATACCACGCTGTATATCTATAAATCAGATTGTTTCATTCGAGATACATGGCTTCGCAGATAGTTCGGAAACCGGCTACGGTGCGGTTGTATATTTACGAGTAACTGACGTAAATGATGACATAAAAATTTTTTTTGTATGTTCAAAAGCTCGTGTCGCTCCAAACAAGTCAACGTCGTTACCTCGTCTTGAGTTGTGCGCCGCTGTTGTCCTTGCTGATCTGTTAAAATTTGTCAAAGAAATTTATTCGAAAAGTTTTTCGTGTAACAATGTTTTCGCTTGGTCTGATTCAACCGTTGTGCTGGCTTGGCTTCGCTCTCACCCTTCGCAGTGGAAGGTTTTCGTTGCGAATCGAGTCAGTCACATTCAAAACGTAATTCCAAGTGCTCGTTGGAGTCACGTCGCATCTGAAGACAATCCGGCGGATGTTGCTTCCCGTGGTCAGTTGCCTAGTGATCTTGTTCACAATAGCTTATGGTGGGCGGGGCCCTCTTGGCTATCCAAGACCCCTGATCATTGGCCAAAACATAATGAAATCATTGATGATGTCACACTTAATTCTGAAGGCAGGAGTCCGCATACTCTTCTCTCCCACGACGATTCCCAATCATCTTTTATAGATATGTTAATCAACTCGTATTCGTCAATTCGGAAAATTCAGCGAATCGTGTGTTGGTGGTTGCGATTTAAGCACTACCTACGCAATAATAGAATTTGTCGTTCTGATCTCTATCTAAATCGTACAGAACTTCATAACGCTTTACTGATTGTCGTCAAGCATTTTCAATCTCGTTATTTCGTCAACGAAATTCGTCAGTTACAGGAAGGAAAACTAATTTCTAAACAAATGCGTAAGTTAAATCCTTTTCTGGACTCTCATAAAATTCTCAGGGTGGGCGGTCGTCTGTCTCGTTCTGGTCTCGAGTTCGAGCACAAGCATCCGGCCTTACTTCCTCGTAATTCCAAATTAACTTACCTCATAATCGAAGCATTTCATCGAGAGAATGGTCATCCTGGGTTGAACACGATGCAATATCTTTTAACACAGCAGTTCTGGATTTTGTCACCAAAACGCGCTATACGTCATTGCTTGTCCAAATGTGTTCGCTGTTATAAAACGAATCCGGTTCCTCTTCAACCCTTCATGAGTGATTTGCCCGCTGTTCGCGTTAATCAAGTGAAACCTTTTTCTGTCGTAGGCACGGACTACGGTGGTCCGTTTCGGATTAAGCTCGGAAAACATCGAGGTGCAAAAATCGGTAAAGCATACCTTTGCCTCTTCATTTGTCTAACTACCAAGGCTGTCCATTTAGAAGCCGTAACGGACCTTTCATCTGACGCCTTTATCGCCGCGTTACGTCGTTTTGTCGGTCGGCGTGGTAGAGTTAGTGTACTTCACTCTGATTGCGGTACCAACTATGTAGGTGCAAATAATCAGCTTAACGATCTCATGCGTGGTGCGGCTCACGGTGAAAGAATTGAGTTCCGCTTTAATCCGCCATCCAGTCCTCACTTTGGAGGAGTTTGGGAGATTCAAATCAAAGCCGTTAAGTCTCATCTCCATCGCATCGTAGGCGATCAATGTTTGACGTTCGAAGAACTAGCGACTCTTTTCATTCAGATTGAGTCTTTACTCAATTCGCGTCCGCTTTGTCCGCTCAGCTCGGATCCAAACGATTGGAATGTTCTTACGCCAGGTCATTTTTTGACACTTGAGCCTCTTACTACCGTTCCAGACGAAGATCATACCGCGATAAACATCAATCGTTTGGGTCGATGGCAATTGATTCAACGCTTCCAGCAGGATTTTTGGAACCGTTGGAGGCATGAATATCTCCATACACTTATCGCTCGAGCAAAGTGGACAAGCCATTCTGAACCTTTAAAGGTAGGTCACGTAGTTATCATAAAAACTGACAATGCGATACCTTTGCACTGGCCTTTGGCACGGGTTGTAGAACTGCATGCCAGTCCTGACGGAATAGTTCGAATCGCTACCGTTCGTACTGTTGATGGTTCTCGCCTCACGAGGCCTTTAACTAAGATTTGTCCCTTACCTAATCAACTCGGTTAGAGTAATTTCTTGCTAGGCATTCATTTCATTTAGTAGTTGTAAGTTTAGTTCATATGCCTTTTCTTAGGTTAGGGAAATCTGTAGTAGCATTTTCTTTTAGTAGTTTAGAAAATACAATAGTGTATTTTGGTGGGCGGAATGTATCGTAACCATCGAGTAATGGAACGCAAATATTTCGGCACCTTAATTTCTTTGTTAATTGCATAAAACTTATTTTTGTATGGTATGCACCTTCGGCTGAGATTGATTACCAATAGCAGAGCATTATGTCTATGCTTACACGAACGGACCAATCACAAGCCGTAAAAGGCATCCCTCCTTGGTTAGCTGTCAAAAGGTTGTCAGTGATACTTGTTACAACTGAACCGCCAAAACCGTTGGTGTTGTTATTCGTTTTCCTCTCGCGAGTGAATCTCGGAATCGTGTCAAAACCTACTCAACTAAAACATTTAACTCCAAAAAAACTGAACTTTATTGTGTATCAGCAAGAGACAGAAGAGAGTGCGTGCGGGGTGGCCACCCAAATACTGCAGAACGGACGTCGGGGTTGAAAGGTTCCAACCGTGAGTAAGCTATTTTGGTATCTTCCAGGTCGTGGTGCATTATCGTTTGCAGCCTAATTAAACGTTTTCTTTTACGAGGTTGCTCCCTTGAAAAGTGTGCTGAATATTTTATTCAAAACTGCACAGTACTTATTTTACAAATTTAAATTAATTAAACGAGGGTCAGAAAATAATTAATTCGGCAAGGAAATCGGGCAGAGCTTCTGGCTTGATGTTTCCTCTTCGGTGGCTGGCAGGCAAATGGGCTGCTTAGAGGCGCTCGTGGCTTTATATACGCGTGATGACGCGCAGCGCCCCCTGGGAAGTCTTCTCAGTTCCAATACGGCCTCTCTTGACAAGGCAGCGTCCTCGCGGCCTTCACGAGCGTGCTGAAGATGGGCCAGCTCCCGCTTCATCAGCAAGGTCATCGGTCTCATTGCAGGCTGAAACAACCACATCAATCTTAGGACATCAAGCTCAAAACAATCTAATAAAACACACTCAATATTTAATAAGCCGATTATCTATGTATGTACCAAACAACTTCATATCAATGTCGCACAGACACTGCATCATAGGATTTACTTAGGCCTGTTCCAGCGCAACCGAATACCTCAACCTAGTACGTGGGAGGGTTTACACCGATCTCTAACTGGTCATCCAGATACCTACAAACACTGAAGGGCGTATGGTGGTCTCTTCCTGCGCAACCAAATACCTTTAAATATGTGCATGCCACAGGGATTACATCAGTCTCTAACAGGTCACCCACCACAGACACCTCCGAACAAACATGTGAAGGATTTACACAGGTCTCTAGTTAGCGTGGGCCCCCACTAACGCAACCTAATACCTCCACTATACTCTCACACAGACGACCATAAAAAACATGTGTATGGTCACCCCAATCCCTCGTGCACAAGGACTTACATGAGTTTGTTCCAATACACAGCACACAACAAACACATAAACCGTTTGGTACCTACATAGCTACACTGAGAAAAAGAATACTGGCATAGACTAGGTTCGAACAAAAAGCAACAAACCACCTGGCAACACAAAATTAGTATAACACCAAATACTAACTTTCAAAAAATCCAATACAGGTGTCGGGCGTCCACTCACCACGCCACAGAACCATATACCCAGCCGCTGCCTGACTAGTTTTTCCGTAAGAACCAGTCAACAACTTCAGTTCATATCTATCATTAAATAGAACTTTTATGACCTTATATGGACCACGCATGCCACAATCAAGTTTTCCGGTACTTTGGGAATTCTTTATTACATAAACAAGATCGTCAATATCAAATTTCTTAGGTGGTCCCCTATTTTTGTTTACATATGAGTCCTGCCTCTCTCTATTTTCGTTAATAAGTCTCTCGGCGCGCAGTCGTCGTAGCTCGCGCATAGCTTGCCTATTTGGGTTAGTACCTTCACATGTGATATCTCTAATAAGCGCATTTATAGACGGAGTGGTTGTATCTGAACCGACTAACAAATTCAGAGCTGAACATTGCGTAGTTTTGTGCTTAGTAATATTAAGAACTAATTGTAATTTCCACAAAACTTTAGGCCATTCGTTTTTGTTGTAATTTACTTCTATCCGGATCATATTTAAAACGGTACGACAGTATCTCTCTACTTGGCCATTTTCCTGGTGCATCTCAGGAGTGATGAAATGCACCTCAACTCCAAATCCAGTTATCCAATCAATAAATTCGTGGTTATCGAACATTCGACTTCGGTCGCAGACGAGGCGTTTAAAGGTACCGAACAGGGAAATGGTCTGAGTCATGACACGTTTTAGCTCTGAACGGTCTTGTGTGTATAGACCGTACAACAGACAATATTTCGTGTACGCATCAACTATGATAAGCACATACTTATAACCTTCGCACTCTGCTAACGGGCCAAGAACATCAGCGTGTACGGTATCGAACGGCACGGGAGCCTTTTGCCACGAAGTTATAGGTTGTAGCGGCGCGCGAGGGACGTGCTTATGCGAGATGCACACGACGCAATGTGTCACGTATTTAGTGACAAACTGTCTCATACCCGGGAACCAAAAGTGACTGAGAATCAACTCAACCGTTTTGTCTATCCCTAAGTGCTCATGTTTGTCGTGGAAGACGCGCAACAAACTCAAACGGAACGCCTTTGGGACATAACACAAGTATCGCGTATCTTCGCCTAGTTTTTCATACTTGTAATACAACAGATCGTTACGTTTAACATAACGCGAACAGTCTAACTCACCGTTGTTTAACTTTTCAAGCAATGTTAGGGTTTCTTCGTCACCTGCCTGAGCTACCTGTGCCCAATTCTGTGGTCTCTCAACGACATCTATCGCGTTAACCGGGTTTCTACTTAAGTAGTCTACGTGCGAAATTAAGACTCCCTTACGGTGTTCTAAAGTAAAATTATAATCCTGCATGTAAATCCACCATCTCGCAACTCTGGGTTGGAGAGTTGGAGATCCTTTTTACGCTGTGTCATTTTTAAAGCATTACAGTCTGTTATTATTTTAAACTCTTTTCCAATTAAATACTGACGGAAATGTTGTAATGACTTGACGACAGCTAGGGTCTCCAGCTCATAGCTGTGATATTTAGATTCCGCACCTACCGTCAATTTACTAAAATATGCGACTACCTTTTTTCGACCGTCTTTTTGTATTTGCATCAGAATACCGCCGTAACCGACCGCGCTTGCATCCGTATGTAACTCGGTTGTTAACTCGGGATCAAAAATAGCCAATACAGGCTCGTCAGTCAACCGGGCTATAATTTCTTGGCGGGCCTTTTCTTGCTCATCTCCCCAATTAAAATCAACCCCTTTCTTAGTCAGAGCAGCTATACATGCTGTTTTAAACGCATAATTTGGTATGTACCGACGGAAGTATCCCGCCAAACCCAAGAACTGACGAACTTGCTTGACCGTAGTAGGTTGCGGCGATTGAGCTAAAGCCTCGATTCTAGTTCGCTCGGGCGTACCTGACCTTGGCCTATCACCCTACCAAGATATTCCACTTCAGTAGTGAGAAAAGTGCATTTCTTTATATTAATTGAAAATCCGGCTTCAGTTAAAGTTTTTAGCACGGAATCAAGTAAAATAAGGTTCTCTTCGATTGAATCTGATAATAACAAAACGTCATCGATATAAACCAGCACTTTTCCCGCTTCAATGAAGGGTTTTAACGTTTTTGAGATCGTTTTTTGATAAATAACTGGGGCATTAGCAAGACCGTAAGGCATTTTGCAATATTCGTAGTGCCCTTCGGGTGTTACGAACGCAGTCTTGTAAATAGACTCCTCACTCACTTTCAATTGAAGAAACCCAGATACCATATCTAGCGCACTAAAGAATTTAGCTTTACCTAGCCTATCCACATAGTCGTTAATCAGTGGAAGTGGATGCCTGACCTTAACGGTTATTTGATTGAGCGCTCTATAGTCGACTACCATTCTATCGGAACCGTCCTTCTTTTTTACAAGTAAAACCGGGCTTGCGTATGCCGAATCGGACTCCCTTATAATCCCTTTTTCAAGTAAACCATTAACTATAGACCGGACTCGCAACTTCTCGTCATGTGACATTTTATACGGACGATAGTAAACTGGCACATCACTAGTTAGGTTAATTTGCATCTTACTATCTTTAACAGTGGTGGTAGCCGTACCACTTAAAAAATGATCTGAATACTTCTCAAGAACAGAAAGAAGACTCTGTTTGTCGTCACCGCCGACGGGAGTGTTCACTTTCTCCGAAAGAAGGCTCTTATCTACTTGTAACATCTACCACGTTACTATGAACAATACGTTGACAATCACTTGTTCTAATATAGGCCACACCTTTTCTATTCAAAACGTCTGTACTAATAATCACGGGAACGTTCAAATGACAGCTTTCTACTATATAAAAATCAACCTCTAACGTGATACCATTTAATTCGATAGGCAAAGTGACGAAAGATTTTGTAGCTACCTCCGTGCCCCCTAAGCCCCGTAGTAATTGATGAGTCGGTTTTATACGAGCCGAGAAATGCTTAACTAAGTCCGAGGATAGTAACGAAACACACGAACCGCTATCAATTAATACGTCTACCGGAATACCGGAAATAACTGCGGTGATAACGTCTTGATTTTTCGACATTCCTTCATTTTCACGACAAAAATTGACACCGTTTTTATTTCTAGAATCTACCCGCTCTTTAGCAAAACATTTATTTTCGGAATGGCCAAGTTTCTTACAAAAATTATACTTTACTACATGCGGTGAAGTTACAGTCGAAGTAGCAGAACTATTGTCAGGAGTTAACTTTGATTTTTTTGGGCAATTTGTACTTTTATGGCCAAATTGATGACATTCGTAACACTTAATTTGTTTGGTATCAGAATAATTTCGTTTTAATGCAATCGAACGTTGATTTGTAAATTGATTACTACATGTGAGGGTAGATTTTCCTAGGCGCATTATACTGAGAAATGTTAGGCTTAACAAAGTTGGACAAAAACTCCACTATATTTTCGGGTGATAACTTTGCGTTAGTGGCGGTAGCCCGTATTTGCGGGTCCGATATAGCGCGGATTATAATTGCCGTTAACAATTCACAACTAAGTCCTTTAACTATACGTAAACGTAGTAAGGATCTACGAGCATATTCCGCGTAAGTGGAGAATTTGTCAGACTCTGTTCGCATTACATCATAAAAAATGTTCGCGACGTCGATGTTACGTGGGCACAAAGCTTTTAACTCTAATTTAAAATTAGACCAAGTACGCGTGGTACTTATCCACTGGCTAAGCCAGGTGCGAGATTCACCCTTCAAACAATGACCAACGCGAGCTAGACACTCTGCGTCGTCCCAACGGTTCAAAAAACAGGCTTCATCTACTTCGTCACACCACGTATCGACGTCATGAACACTAGGGTCAAAATCTGAGACAAAATACGTCGTACGTACGTAGACGTCAGCGCTGCTAGTAGGCGCTCTGCAGCGTTTCTCGCGTCGCCCAGTGGCGGCGTGCTCGGCGTCGATGTAGGCATGGCGGCGTCCCTGCGCTCTTCCAGAACAGGTTCTGCAGGCAGCATCAGGTATGTTGGCTCCAGCGATGGTTCCGACGTGACCGAAGGTACAGGATCTTGCGACGTCTTGCTGGGCAACCGGACAACTGCTTGATTGTGCTCCGCAGTAACGACTCGGTGATCGGTATCAACACATGTACCCTTTTCTAGGGCCTCAAGTCGCTTCAAAATTGCTTCCGACGTAGTGTGGGTAGGAGAAGGCGACGTCACACGGCGCTTTCCCCTAATTTAGCCGTAGAATAACCCCTTAAAGTTTTATTTCACCTTTTTGTTACACCCTGTATACAAGGTCTAACAAAATCAACTGCGTTCCTTTAAAGGGGGGTATCTATACATCATACTGAATGCGATGACAAAAAATAAGGTATTGTTTTATAGTCATTTTTAAAAGTTATGTTTTCTAACAAAATAAATAAATTAAAACGCAGTCAAAAATGAAACACTCTGTATCTTTCCTTACTCATGCAAACTGTAGTTCACAGATGGTGTGTACGTACACAGCGCACGCCAGCATTTTATTACCAAAGATCGTTGTGTGCATCACCCTTGTCAAACCAGCTGATCTGCGATTGGTCGAGTGGCACAGCTAGGCTTTTTCGACCAATCACAGATCAATTGCAACGAAGAATAGCTTCATACACACATGTTAGTACACTAGTGTGTGTAGAATGCACTTTTATGCTAATAATGTTTTTGATAACAAACAAGACAAACAATGCCAACAAAATTAATAACCTACTTCGTTTTTTTGTTACTTCAAGGCTCTAAGGAAAGATAATTTCTATGTTTTATGAGTTAGATTAAATCTTAGTTGTAGGAACTAGGTAGATATTTACTTACTTTCTTGTAATTGTTGTTGTACGTAATTCGTTATTTACCTCTCGAAGCTCTTTAGAATCTCTCCTAGCAGAATGGCAAGGTGGATAGAAATAAAGGAAAATAAAGCGGTTTTAAAACATTTATTAATTTAATTCTGACTCTGACTGACTCTATCACACTTTCACAGGCTTTGGACTAACAAGTAGGTTAGCGTAGTAAATGATTTATCTGCCTGGTAAATAATTTATCTGACTAACAAAAAAATAAAACAAACAAATTAATCAAGTAGGTACCACTTACTCTCAATCTACGCTTACTTGGCGTGTTTAAGTTCATTAAGAGGTTTACAATCTTTACAACAAATTACATTGATCATAATTACATTACAAAAAAACATTGCACAGCAATGCGACGTGCACTTTTACGCGAAATAACAGTCTCTGTCACTTTTTATGTTTTAAAGCGTTCACACACGGTTTGCAATAAAATTCGCTGTCCTTGTTGTGTCGCACTTTCAATGTTATGATCACCTTCACAATACACTAAGTCCTACACTCATCCCGACACATGGAAGCCCAAATGTTCAGGCTACTGCTACATCTAGTCTGAAAATGATCGGGCCGAACTGTTTAGCCCAATAGTAGGCGCCGCGGCGTAGAGGTTTAACATCCAACCACTGGTGAAGCTGCTCTCGTCCCAGAGAATGTTGCAGCTTCTGCGACTTCTGCAAAACTGGACTCGTAGTGTGAAGTCATGCGGCTTCAGCTCTTGAACTAGTATAAAATGATACAGGCGCCTGCCCCTCGTCTTGCGTCTCGCCGCAGAATTCGCAATAATGACGCCTGCGCCCATGAGCGCTTGGCGAAGACGGACGCTGCATCAGTCGCGCTGGTTGCCGATCAAAAATCTGCATCACACTGTCTTCTTATTGAACAGGCTGGCGTGGCCTTCCCAGGTCCCCGACGGGCATAAACAATCTCACTCCAGTCCCTGAACCGCTCACGAAAACGCCCTTAATATCAGCGTAAAGGCGCGCTGCTTTAGCACAAATTAAAGTTGCGATCCTGGTAGCACATAACCCTGGACTGACACCGTTGCGGCGTCGCACACGCACGCCGCACGGAAGCGAATTAGAGACTGCGCGGCGCGGGCGCCCGGGCGGTCGTCCTGCAAAAGCCGAAAAGGCTCAAGCTAGGGATGCGCCTAAGATGGGATCATAATTTATAGGATACTAAAAACTAAAACATACCGGATAACTGATCGTGAATTGGGAACTGACACCTCGCATTTAATTAAGTATTATGGCGAGGTAACCTACTACTTAAACGAAATCGTGAGTGCGACACAAGTTTTTTTTGTACCTTAGCTTTCAACTCGCCAATCTAGTTAAGTGTAACTCTTGTTTTTAGAGTAAAATTATTTTGTCCAAACCGGTAATAAATGTTCTAAAGTGTCAGTTTAAGGCAGACAAAGACTGATAAAACATACAACGACTGAATTTAAAAAGTCACTAAGAATTATTTTTAACGAACTAACTAGGCCATAGCATTTAAACTCGGACATATCGTACTTTATCTAGCAGTTATTTCTTAACTGACAGTCGCAAAATTACCAATATGTATTTTTAAAATGCTTATTCACATAACTACAAAAAAAGAGGTGCAAAAAAGCTTTGCATCGCTCTCCTTAGTAAACTCTTTTAAATATAAAATAAATCATATTTTTTACCTTTTTATTAAACTTCTTAAGTGTTCACACTGCCACTTATCGACACTAGTGTTCGTAACACTTTCTATGGTGTAAGACCATAGCACCACTGCACCTGACCCCGGCCAACAACATCTCAATACTACATAGGTAACAAGATGGCTACTTTATCCGACATACAACAGCTACAATCATCGCTAGAAGCCTCACTACACAAGAGGATGAGTGATTTTGAGGCTCAGTTGACTGCCTCCACTGAGCCCACCTCCCTTGGTCGCCTCGCTGAGGAGTTTCGATCATTCCGGGACATCGTGTTTGGAGTTCTTCAGCTTCTCCGTCAACAAATAACTGACCTAACCAGGGTAACTGATACACTGGAGATGAGGCACCGCCGTAAGTGCCTATTATTTGGTGGTATCCCAGAGGCCCCTAAAGAGGATACATCTGTCATCATATGCAGCACTTTGGCGGATAAACTCCATATCAAGGACGTCACACCATCTTCGTTCAAAGCCTGTCACCGGCTGGGCTCCTACAGTGATAGTCGGCCACGTCCCATACTTGTGCGCTTCAGTGATCACTCTGTTAAGTCACTGGTGTGGAAGAAGAAGACTGCCCTAAAAGGTACTCCTACAGTCGTATCTGAGTTCCTCACTCGGAGACGACAGGCTCTATTTTTAGAGGCACGTAAGCGCCTTGGCATCTCCAGTTGCTGGATGTTGGATGGCAATATCTATGCAAAGTCACCAGACGGTAACCGCTACAACATCAACAGCGAGGAAGACCTCAACAAGGCCACTGGCACCATGAAGCCTTGTCATCGTGACCCTGGTGTTGTGCCCCTGTGCGAGAGTCCGGCTGCATCTGTGGATGTCGTGCTTTCGAAGCCGGGACCTTCTGGAGTGTCGCAGGCGCAGCGCCCCAAACGCGCGGCGACGGTGAAAAAATCCAAGTAGTAACTTTTACTTTCTACCTCACTTTTTAATTACCCTACTTTAGCTTATTAATTGTTTTTATCTCAATTTTGTACACCCTCATAATATCATAAATAATTTACAGCATTTTTCTTTATTTCAACTGTCAAATGTCAGTGTCAAGACAAAACTCTTTTTTAAAATTATTTGATTAATCCGTTCGGAAACGCTGAACACTTGTGAATAAATAAATGCTGCGTTTCGTTAAACGTAGGTACTTTAATAATTAACTTTTGTTATCTAAAACGCAATCTTGTAAGCCGGCAGGTTAGGGCAGAGATGTTTTCAAAGCATTGTACATTTGTTCTATTTTGTGTTTATAATATTTTTATTTTATCTATATTTATTTATTGTATATGGATGACGATTTATATTATTCTGCCCTCGATCTCTCTCTAAGTAATGATGATGACTCTTTTTGCAACATTTCCACCCTCAATGAATTAATTAATCAATCTTTTGTTGCATCCAAAAGGTTTTTCAACATCTGCCACATTAATGCACAAAGTATTCCCTCGCACTACGCGGAGCTGGTCGGTTCTTTCTCATGTGATTATTTGGACGCTATCCTTGTTTCCGAAAGCTGGCTTAAACCTGGACTGGATTCAGCTATGTATACCCTACCTGGGTACGTACTTATTCGTAACGACCGCATTGGTAAGGGTGGTGGTGGCGTTGCCATCTACCTACGCTCTAATATATCCTATAAAGTGGTTGAAATGTCTCCAGCCCCTTATAGTGCGTCTGCTGAATATATTCTTTTAGAGGTTAACATTAAAGGTACCAAGGCCATCCTAGGCGTAGTTTATTGTCCCCCAGGTGTTAATTACCTTGGGAATCTTGAGTCTGCCCTGGAGCCTATCAGCTCCGAGTACTTGCATCAAATTATTATGGGTGATTTCAACACTAACCTTCTGGTCAATTCGCCAGCCTCTACTAAGCTGCTTTCATTAATTACCTCCCTTAATCTTTCCAATCTTCCTCTTCAACCCACCCATCATAATATCGACTCTCTGGATACATGGCTTGACCTTATCCTCACTTCCTTCCCAACTAACATTATCTCCCACGGACAACACGCCGCCCCTGGGTTCTCTCGTCATGACCTTATTTTCGCCTCCTACAAGATACATACCACTAAACATAAACCCACCACTGTGCTCATGCGCAATCTCTCTAGGATTGATGCGGAAGGTTTAAGGAAAGACGCGATCGCTCTTGACTGGGAACCAGTTCTCGCGGCAACGTCTATTGACACTAAGGTAGCCTATTTTAACTCTAATTTGCTATCCCTCTACAATGTGCATGCGCCACTGCGTCCAGTAAAGCTTAAGCGGCTCCCTGCTCCTTGGATCACTAAAGGCGTGCGTATGGCTATGACACAACGTGACCGTGCCTTTCGTAAATTTAAACGGGACCGCTCGGATACCAACTGGAGCAACTTCAAATCTGCAAGGAACCGCTGCAACCGGATGGTGAGATCTGCCAAACGTCGATACATTCACGACAACATTTCGAATTCCTCTTTGGCTGACGTGTGGAAGTTTCTCAAGACCTTGGGCATAGGTATTAACAGCATAAAACCACCACTTTCTTCTTCTTTCTCACCGGATGAGCTCAATATTCATTTCTCTTCTTCTTCTGTCCTCGAGCAAGGCATCCGATGTAAAACTATCTACGAAATTGCTTCCAAGCCACCTCTCTTGCTAGATTCATTTTCTTTTTCCCCAGTGTCTGCTGATGTGGTCAGGAAATGTATATTTTCTATTAAATCTAAGGCAATTGGTTCTGATGATATTAGTCGTGCTATGATCTTAATTATACTTAATGAAATTTTACCCTTAATTACTCATATAATCAATTTCTCCCTCACCTCTGGGTCGTATCCCAGAGTGTGGGGAAAAGCCTTTGTTATTCCACTTCCTAAAATATCTAACCCTAGTACGCTCAACCACTATAGACCCATCTCCGTCCTCCCTTTCCTCTCCAAAATTCTTGAAGCAGTCGTACATACCCAAATTTCAAAGTTTATTTTTACTAACGACCTCTTGAGTTCTTTCCAATCAGGCTTTAGGCCTGGCCACAGCACCAGTACTGCCTTACTCAAAGTCACTGAAGACATCAGGGATGGTATGGAGCATGGAAAAGTCTCCGTACTTGTCCTGATTGATTTTTCCAATGCGTTCAATACAGTTGACCATGATGTCCTTCTGTCCTTATTAGCCCACTTAAACTTCTCCACAGTTGCTCTGGAATGGTTTGCCTCCTACCTTCGAGATCGCCAGCAGGCAGTTCATATTGATCGGACCCTTTCTCACTGGTGTGATTTGCGCACTGGTGTACCTCAGGGTGGTATACTATCGCCGCTGCTGTTCTCTATATTCATAAATTCGATAACTCTCGACATTGGCTCCTTGTACCATCTGTATGCAGACGACCTTCAATTATATCAGCAGTGCCGATTCAATGAAATTCACCTCGCTGTACAGCAACTTAATGATGACCTCAGGCATATTTCTTCTTGGTCAGACCGTTTTGGTGTTGCTGTAAATCCTAATAAATGCCAGGCCATCATAATAGGCAGTCAGCGACAAATGTGCCAAATTGATATAACTTGCGCTTCTCCGGTTAGCCTCAACGGGGTCGATATTCCGTTTTGTTCGAGTGTCAAAAACCTTGGCCTTCACATAGACTCCACGCTTAGTTGGACAACACACGTTGCTGAAGTTTGCCGAAAGGTCAACGCTACACTACGCTCTCTCTGCAGACTTAAGCATTTTCTTCCGGTTAAAACTAAAATCACCCTGGTGCAATCTCTGGTTCTCCCTCTTATTGACTATGCCGATGTGTGTTACCCTGACTTAAACCAAGTCCTGCTCAACAAGTTGGATCGTCTAGTCAATAATGGTATTCGATTTATTTACTGCTTACGCAAATTTGACCATATATCCATGTACCGTTCGCAGCTTCAATGGCTTCCCCTCTCTCTTCGGCGCAACGTCAGAATTTTATCTGCTCTTTTCTCGATATTAAATGATCCTAATTCACCTTCTTATCTTAAATCCCAATTTACTCTTCTTAGTTCGACGCACTCCCGTCACTTGCGTTCTTCTAATAAACTGACTCTCTCCACTCCTTCTCACCGCACTGGTTTTATTTCCAACTCTTTTCTCCTTCAATCAATTCGGCTTTGGAACTCTCTCCCCGAAAACATCAAACAAGCCCCTTGTAAATACTCTTTTAAGAAACTTGCCCGTGCTCATTTTCTTTATAAATTGAAATCATCATCTTGAACCCTTAGGTATTGTAGTCTCATGATCGTCGTCATATTTATTTACGTATGTATTTTGCCTATGTAATCTATGTATGATAGTATTTAGTTTATGTATATCGTTATTTACTGTATGTAGTTTATGCTTTTAAAAATAATTTCACAATTACCTTTCATTTGAATTTGTATCGCCTATATCGCACCGCCCACAAAACGTCTCTGTTTAGCCTAATGGTCGACTGGTAGAGAATGCCTCATGGCATTAAGTCCACTTTTTGTATGATTTTTTTAATCTGTGCAATAAAGTCTAAATAAATAAATAAATAAACTACTTACTTGAGTTACTGTAAGTGGCAAAAAGGAAACAACTTCGAGAGAAATCAAAACACTAATAACATGTTTTACTTACCACTTAATATGAAATATGCGCTGATAAGACTATTTTTCGAAACTCATTAAACATTGTTATCGTCTCAGTAACTTAGTTAAAATTAAATAAAATCAAATTTTAGTTTAAACAAAAATAAAATCTTAATTAGTAATGTAATGAATGAATGATCCGATCTCGTAAAAAACTATGAGCCTAGAAATCAGAACAAATGTGGCACATCCCTATCTATTCGCATGCACACTTTGATTGACCCCGACACGTGCCCGACACCGGCCTTTCGGCTCGAGCGGCATAGTCAGCAGTTTGCGAGTACGGTAGGGCTTCCACGTTAAATAAATATCTAGGACTCTAGGATTACGATTTTACACGAATGTTTGAGTAGGTTTATTAAAACAATCCATATCATTTTTTATTTAATTATTTTTAGCAAAACAATTATAATCGTGTATAATTATCAACGTAGTATTAATTGAACGAAATATCACATTTTAATACTTTTCTCATTGTAATATTGCAACCGGTTAAGAGTTAAATTCTAGGTAACTTTTAAAGCATTTTTTGAAATGAGTTTGTCCCGTGGTTTGTCAAGTTAATATCAACTTTTACGGTGTCGATTTCATTATCTAGACGACTAGTCAAGAAATAATTACAAAATAGCAAAACCTTATTATTCCAACAATTTTCCTTATAAACAATAATAATATCTCAAATCCCCTCAGGGTAGTGTGTTAGGCCCACTAATGTTTATATTATACATTAATGACATAACAAAAGTGACTGACCATAAATGTATCTTGTTTGCAGATGACATTTCAATAATTGTGACATCAGCCAGAAATAAATCCAATTCTTTACATGACCATGAAATTCAAATAAATAATATAATTGACAACATAAGTAAATGGCTAGAGGAAAATAATCTTAAATTAAACTTAAACAAATCAAATTTTATACAATTCAATAAATCTAAACATGATAAACACAATTTCAAATTAAATATCGAAAGGATTCAAGAAATTACACATATGAAATTTTTAGGTGTAACGATAGACCAGGATTTAAACTGGAAACAACACGTTGAGGCCTTATGCAAACGTATCAATAGCTTTGTCTACGCCCTCCGTAAAACAAGGAGCGTAACAAACTTGCAAACAGCTATTACCACGTATCACGCGTATGTAGCTTCTATCTTACGCTATGGAGTTATGATTTGGGGCAATAGTACAGATAGACAAAGGGCATTCATAGCACAAAAGAAATGCATCAGAGCCATGTGCGGGATCCCACCGGGCGAGTCCTGTAGAACGTCCTTTTGGAGTCTGGGCTTGCTTCCGTTGCCAGCGCTGTACATTTTTGAGATGAGTTGCTTTGTAAAACGTCATACCGACCTCTTCCAGAAAGCTAGAGATGTAAACTCTAGACTGAAAAGAAATCCAGATAGACTAGTATTAAGTGTCATACCCAGATCTGCTAAATTCAGCAACAGTTGCGTTGCAATGTGTATTAAAATATATAATAAGATTCCCAATGATATTAAAAACCTCAAAATGAATTTATTTAAGTCAAGACTTTATAAATGGCTCATTGAACTAAAAGTGTATGACATTAAGGAATTTATTGACTAAACTTTAATAATTAATTGAATCTTACTGTATGGCGTGAATTATTAATCTGATACTTATTGACATTATTATTTTTTATTTTTTTTAATCTGACAACTTAATTGTATATAATTGATAATTAGTAATTTCTGATGTAACTTTAAATTTGCGTGCTAACTTTAAGCGAAACATGTGTACTTATCTTATTATTTCATCCACAAATACCATGTTTTTATGCAAATAAAGAATTTATTATTATTATTATTAATGTTGAAACTTAAATAATAAGTAAAATGTATTTCAGTTCCTAAAATAGCAAAATGTTTTATTTCCTTACGAATACCTACGATCTTATCTTAGCTAACAAAATGCTTGTCACCCTATCCAAGATACCGACAAACACGGCGGGGTACTTTTGTCGGGGCCACCTTTGAAACTTGGTCTTGCTAACTCCAAAATAATTTTACCCCCAAAATTAATTAAAAAATAAAGTAGAATTAAAGAAGGCGAGAAATTAGACTTTAATGACCTTGTTATTTTCAGTTTAAACAACTCGATTGTAGTTTTGTTTGTAAAATTTAATTTAATTTAATAGCACATTACACGACGAGTTTACAGCCGTGGTGGGAAGTTGGAAACGGTTAGACGTAACGTCGTACAGCCATTTTTATTAAAGCTGAATAGACGAGAGCATTGATCGAAATTGTCGTTGTCTCCGCGGTATCTTCGTTCTTTCAAAATGATATGTGAATACGGCTTTGGTTACTACGAAAACTAGTGAGTCGTTGAAGTTTTGTTACGTAAATTAGGTCACAACAACACAGTCACACTCTCCGGTCAGTTCGCGAACAACGCACTCTGCGGTCAGCTGTTCGTAGTATCTTGATCGATTATGAAATACCGCCAACTTTTGATTCTCTCGACGTCGGTTCGGTTACGTGACCGCAAAAATCAACAACCAATTAAAACCCCTAATTCTCTAATTGCGAAACACATAATTCTACTCCAATCCGTAGTGAAAAAAATCCTTAAAAAAGAAAGAAAGAAAGAAAACCCACAAACTTTATTTTACCCTAAAATCAGGGTAATTCTTTCATGTTGGTATTTCTGAGTCACCGTCGCCGCACCGCCGGTAGTACTATTAGGTATTCTGTGGTTATCTTGAGTGTGTGCATGTGTGGGTCACGTTTGCTTGTGTGCGTGCGTAGTGTGTCAATGTAGTAGTAAACAGCTGTAAAGGGTGTAGATTTTCGTAGTTACGGAATGAGATTGTTATGATCAATATCTCCGTAACTAGCCTCAATTTTTGGCTCAAATTTGGTGAGCCTGCTCAGCTCGATGTACAGACACCCCCATTAAAAGGAATGTAGTTGATTTTGTTAGACCTTATATATACCTTAAGTTTTTTTTTTTTTTTTCTTGAAAAAGGGAGATGTAGTGTAGAACTAAGTATATTATAGATACGTTACTATATGCTTGAACCTGTGTATATAATTATAATCCTTTAGTGCAATAAAGCAGTGTAATCTCAGCAGTTGGTTGTTTCACTTGTCTCCTCAAGTAGCATCCTTACATTTGATATTTTTTTATAATTTTTCTGTTATACTACAAACGAAAATTCTTTCACTACAATCCTCTGCCAACCTCTAGGAACGTATTGCAACTTATTTTTAGCGTTTGTAGTAGACTTATAAGCATTTAAAATCGACTTACTAAAAAAAACGTATCTGAAAAATACTTGATCTTTGATATTCTTTTATAATTTTTCTGTTCTACTACAAAACGAAAATTCTTTCACTACAATCCTCTGCCAACCTCTAGGAACATATTGCAATCATTTTTAGCGTTTGTAGTAGACTTATAAGCATTTAAAATCGACTTACTAAAAAAAACGTATCTGAAAAATACTAGATCTTTGATATTTTTTTATAACTTTTCTGTTCCACTACAAACGAAAATTCTTTAACTACAATCTTCTGCCAACCTCTAGGAACGTATTGCAACCATTTTTAGCGTTCGTAGTAGACTTATAAGCATTTAAAATCGACTTACTAAAAAAAACGTATCTAAAAAATACTAGATCTTTGATATTTTTTTATATTTTTTCTGTTATACTACAAACGAAAATTCTTTCACTACAATCTTCTGCCAACCTCTAGGAACGTATTGCAACTTATTTTTAGCGTTTGTAGTAAACTTATAAGCATTTAAAATCGACTTACTAAAAAAAACCTATCTGAAAAATACTTGAACTTTGATATTTTTTTATAATTTTTCTGTTCTACTACAAAACGAAAATTCTTTCACTACAATCCTCTGCCAACCTCTAGGAACGTTTTGCAATCATTTTTAGCGTTTGTAGTAGACTTATAAGCATTTAAAATCGACTTACTAAAAAAAACGTATCTGAAAAATACTATCTTTCATATTTTTTTATAATTTTTCTGTTCTACTACAAACGAAAATTCTTTCACTGCAATCCTCTGGAAACCTCTAGGAACGTATTGCAATCATTATAAGCGTTTTTAGTAGACTTATAAGCATTTAAAATGGACTTATAAAAAAACAAAGTATCTGAAAAATACTAGATCTTCGATATTTTTTTATAATTTTTCTGTTGTACTACAAACGAAATTAATTTCACTTCAATCAACTACAAACGTTCCTCTATAAGATACAATCGGAAAAAGTTAGTTTTTGCAATCTAGGGGGACGCATTTTTTCGTATATATTTTTTTTTTTAATTACTACAAACGAAATTAGCTTCACTACAATCAACTAACCTACCTAATTCTTCCAAATAAACCAAAGTAAGTTCAATTTTTCCAAAGTCGGGTGCTAAGTTCACACAGGTTCGATCTGTGTAGCTCTTTTAATCGTTGTACGCCTCTTTCGAGAATCTGGAAATGCGAAAATTTTATAAAACATATTCTTGTAGCAATAATGATGATAGCTGGGTCCAAGATTTTCTGAAGTATACTCCAGACTTTGTAAACAATAATAAAACAAATTTTCCCCCTCCCAGTGAGACAAATTCTGTAAATAGTTTTTTAACCAAACCTTTTACTTTAAAAGAGTTATTGTCTGCTATCTATTCCAGAAAAGATAGTGCCTTTGGTCTGGATGGTATCCCTTATATTATGTTAAAAAAGCTTAATGAAAGAGTTTTGTACATTTTTCTTAAAGTATTTAATAATTTGTGGTTGAATAATGATATCCCTCATTCATGGAAGTCTGATTGTTTAGTCCCTATTTTGAAACCTGATAAGATACGATCAAATCCAGATTAAAAATTATGGATTTTGTAATTGGATAATAATTAGTGATAGCATGAGTGTTCTTAAAAACCTTGAAAACAACAAATTCCATGCTAACACAAATTATTTGATTCCTTTAACCAAAGAGTTTTGGCTAGACTTGTTAACAGTACACAATATCAAGGTTTCATTTATGTGGGTTCCTTCACATGTAGGTGTATTAGGAAATGAAAGGGCAGACTTTTTAGCCAGAACAATTACAAATCCTTCATCCTCTATCCCTGACTCGAGTAGTCTCCTTAATATTTCTGTTCAATGTACAGATATAATTCCTCTGTTAAAAAAAAGGGCCACTGACATATGGAAAAGGCATTGGAACTACACCATTCAAATTCAAAATAAAGGTTTATGGTATGCCACTTTTAATTTACCAATTACGCTACGCTACGCTAAGTACGCTAGATCTATTTATTACAAATGATGACATCTGCGTCTGTGTATTGCCACCAAATTTACTAGTTCCTCTAGACAGCCTGCATCCGCCTTTTTATGTACAAATTTCTCCCATGCTACCTTACAAACAAATGAAATCTACATCTGTTCCCAAGTTCCGATACTTAGAAGGTGATTATTCTGTTATTAACGGTAATATTGATAGCGTGAATTGGACAGATATCTTAAATCACTTACCCTTGGAGAATTCAGTTGCTGTTTTCTATGAAACAATTTATGACATAATAAGGGACTATGTTCCGTTGCGACCTGCCAAATCTAACGACTATCCAATCTGGTTCTCGCGCCCTCTTATTCATATTTACAAGGATAAGGAAAGAGCTTGGATAAGATGGAAAAAGTCTAACTCTAAAATACATTACGAACAATTCTCCTTATTTCGTAGTAGATTTAAAAGTCAGAGCAAACAATGTTTCAATAAATATATAGAATCAGTAGAAGAAGGAATAAAGAATGATATTAAGCAATTCTGGTCGTATATTAAATCCTCTAATAATAAAACAAGTGGTTTTCCATCTACATTGAAATTTAATGATGTGGAATCTGACCAGCCTGAGCAAATATGTGACTTATTTTCAGACTTTTTTGCGTCTGTCTATGAACGTTCAGATAACTAACCCTGAGACTTCATCTTTTAATGAGAACTGTGACTTTATTCTTAGTGATATAAACATACCTCTAAATATAATAGTAAAAAAACTTAAATCTTTGGATGTCACCAAAGGATCTGGACCTGACGGCTTGTCTCCTTTCTTCTTAAAATGTACTTCTGAAACGATTGCTGTGCCACTGCATATATTATATAACAGGAGCTTGCGAGAGGGTGTTGTCCCTGAAGTTTGGAAGACTGCTAACATAACTCCCGTTCATAAGAGCGGTAGCAAGAAGGATGTCACTAACTATCGCCCTATATCGTTGTTGTCCGCCTTATCGAAAGTTCTTGAGCGAATAGTACATGACTATATTTATCCACATTTACACAAAGTTATTATAGAAGAACAACACGGATTTGTTAAACATCGATCGACTATTAGCAACCTTGTCCTGTATACAAATTTCTTATTCAAATCTTTAGACGCACGAGCACAAGTAGACTCTGTTTATACTGATTTCTGCAAGGCTTTCGATAAGGTGGACCATGATATGCTCTTGAGAAAACTGGCTTTTAATGGCATTCGTGGAAATTTACTGAGATGGTTTTCCTCGTACGTGAGGAATAGAACTCAAAGAGTAGTTATAAATGGTTTTAGATCAAATATAATAAAAGTTACCTCTGGGGTCGCTCAAGGATCGATTTTAGGACCTTTACTCTTTGTTTTATTTATTAATGATATTAATCAATGCTTTAAATACTCTCATTTTTTACTATACGCCGATGACCTAAAGATTTTTCATAGAATCACTACTGTGGATGACTGCTATAAACTACAATCAGATCTTAACCGTTTCTCAACATATTGTAAGGAAAATAAACTGCAACTTAGTTTGCTAAAATGTAAATCAATAACATTTACTAAAAAAACTAATATCACTAGTTTCCAGTACTCTCTTTGTAACACTATACTAGAAAAAGTAACCTTAGTAAGAGATCTTCCAACATCAGTCAATTGTCTTATCTTTCCCACAGCATAAGCAGCTGAACTAAGTCTTCCTGACAGAGTCTCAATATGAGCACCCCATTGCAGACGGGAATCTAAAGTTATTCCCAAAAAGGTAGTGGAATTACTAGTATCCAGTCGTTCATCTTTTACAATGACATTTGTTGAGACCTGCCTTACATTTGGCATTGTAAATTTTATGCATTTTGTTTTGCTTGCATTGAGCAAAGGATTGTTGGTACTAAACCAATGCAGAACCCGCGAGAGTGCATTATTTACATCGTCAAAAGATTCTTGACCTCTTTTAATTTTAAAGATCAGTGATGTATCATCTGCAAATAATACCAGCTCACATAGGTCGGTTGCAAAGTAAGGAAGGTCATTTATATAAATTAGAAATAGCAGGGGTCCTAATATTGATCCCTGCGGTACACCCATGGTAAGAGGTGACCCTGAAGATTCAGTTCCATTTATACATACTTTTTGAGTTCTGCCTGTGAGATAAGAGTTTAATAAATCTAAGGACTCTTTTGAAACCCCATAATGTCTCAACTTTTTTAGTAAAGTTTGATGATCTACACAATCAAAGGCCTTAGAAAGATCACAGAAGATACCTAAAGCATCTTGCTTACTCTCCCAAGCATCGAATATGTTTTAGGAGTGCTACTACAGCATCGGTAGTATTTCTACCTTTTGTGAAACTGTATTGTTTATCATGTAGTAACTTATTTAGGACAAAGTGAGATAAAAGTTGATTAAACAATATTTTTTCAAAAATTTTCGAAGGTCGAAAATTGGAGGGGTCAGTTTTCTTACCCGATTTAAATAAAGGAATAATTTTGCTAAATTTCATTAAAGTTGAAAATTCTCCATCATCAAAACATTTGTTAAATATAATTGTAAGGTGAGGGGCTATTGCATTTATTATTGTATTAATGATATTGACAGAGATTCCCCATAGATCCTAAGTTTTTTTCATATTTAATTCCCTAAATGTTTTTAGTATTTCCTCAGCGTTTATATGTCTAAAATGTAATGGAGATTGACACTCATTAATACTTTTCAAGAGACTCAGCTAGTTCAGCAGAAGATGCAAGTTCTTTAGTTGTAGAGGTAGCTATGTTTGAGAAGAATTTCTCAAAAGTAATGAAATGAAATGAAATATTTATTCGTCATCATAGGTATAAAAGTCAGTTATTACAATTAAGAGGGGCCCAATATGATCTACCTTAAAGGCATACGAATGTTTTATAAAATTCAAATAAAATTATTTAAAAATATCAAATAAAGTAATAATATTCAAATACAATGTCATCTAAATTAAATTATTGAGTACATTAAGCATACAGTCTAAACACAAAATAATAATGTCAATTAAATTTCCAGAAAAAAAAACAGTTTTGTTAATACATGTCAAAAATTAACCTAAAAAGTCATTTAAATAGTCGTCAATGCTATAGTATCCTTTCTCTTCTAGGAAAGTAATTAATGTTTTTTTGAACATTTTGTCTTCAAGCTCCTGCATGCATTCTGGAAGCTTGTTGTACAATTTTGATGCCATAGTTAA
This sequence comes from Anania hortulata, assembly GCA_963576865.1. Taxonomy (NCBI): domain Eukaryota; kingdom Metazoa; phylum Arthropoda; class Insecta; order Lepidoptera; family Crambidae; genus Anania; species Anania hortulata. Next base: position 3,629,779 of record OY756402.1, on the reverse strand, counting down.
TAAACTCTTTCTCATAAGGGTAGTTTTACATATATTTTTTTCCACCATGGGTTTTCTAGGCCGAAGACGGTGAGCCATTATTAGCTTTGCTCTTTTAAATTTGTCCGGATTATGTTTGACAAAAAGACAAGTCTCCAAAATATACAAACAGGGGAAAGTTAACAGTTTATATTTTTTAAATATTGGTTTACAACTGTCTGACGGTTTTAGTCCACAGATAGCCCGAACGCATCTCTTTTGTGCTCTGAAGAGTATGTCTCTGTAAGATGAATTTCCCCAAAAAATTACTCCATATCGTAGGGTTGACATGACAAATCCATGATATGCTGTCAGAACAGTATTACGATCAGCTATTTTTGCAATTTTATTCAATGCAAAAGAGAACCTATAAAGTTTTTTACACACTTCTATCGAATGTGATTCCCATGACATATTACTATCTATGAGAATACCAAGAAACTTAATCAAGTGTACATGCTCTAGCGCAATAGAATTAAAACTTATATTTAAACTAAACATTGGTATTATTTGTGTAAATTGCATTATTTTTGTTTTGTCTAAGTTAATATTCAAATTGTTTTTTTCCATCCATGTAATTACGTTTTTTATGGTCATATTGATCTCATTTTCATATTGATTTGGTTGATTGGATTCAATAATTACTGTACGTATTATTTGCAACTTCTGTGTTTGATTTAATTAGCTTATCTCCAACTTTGAGAGAGTTAGTGTGATCCCTTGGTTTTTGTCTACAAGTTTCCTTATTTATAATATTCCACGTAGCCTTCGCTTTATTAGTAGAACCTGTAATTATGCTACGTAGATGGTTTGACTTTGCTTTGACACATACTTGTTTAAATATTTTAGAATACTTTTTAACATACTCTATGATCTGTGGGTTCTGAGAATCGGCATTTAAACTACACAAGTCATATAATGTATTTCTACTTTTATAAATACCAGGAGTAGCCCAATCATTGAACTTACTCTTTAGGTTATTGATTTTTATCTTTCTTTCCGTAAAAATCTGATCAAATTCATTTTTAATTAAGCCAAAAAGATTCTCGTATAACTCATCAGCACTGTGGTCAGTCGTAGGTTTTATTAAATGAACACCATCATAAATTTTTTCCTTAAATCTGTCAATTCTATTGATGGTAACTGGCCTACAAACAACATCTACAATGTTCGAGACATGATGGTGTTCAAATGATGCCTTTTGACTACTATGGTCCGAGCTTAGACAATTTAAAATAGATTTATCAATTACATCGCTATTACAAAAAATATTGTCTAAGCAAGTAGCCGATGTGGGGGTCACCCTTGTAGGTTCATTAAAAATATTTATTAAATTATACGACTTAAAAAGATTAAGAAAACGGATTGATGTCTGCGTGTTTACCAATATATCAATGTTAAAATCTCCACATACAAATATTTTCTTATTTGATTTAGAGACTTTTTTTAAGACATCATCCATCGAGGATTTATTTATTTATTTAGACTTTATTGCACAGATTAAAAAATCATACAAAAGGTGGACTTAATGCCATGAGGCATTCTCTACCAGTCGACCATTAGGCTAAACAGAGACGTTTTGTGGGCGGTGCGATATAGGCGATACAAATTCAAATGAAAGGTAATTGTGAAATTATTTTTAAAAGCATAAACTACATACAGTAAATAACGATATACATAAACTAAATACTATCGTACATAGATTACATAGGCAAAATACATACGTAAATAAATATGACGACGATCATGAGACTACAATACCTAAGGGTTCAAGATGATGATTTCAATTTATAAAGAAAATGAGCACGGGCAAGTTTCTTAAAAGAGTATTTACAAGGGGCTTGTTTGATGTTTACGGGGAGAGAGTTCCAAAGCCGAATTGATTGAAGGAGAAAAGAGTTGGAAATAAAACCAGTGCGGTGAGAAGGAGTGGAGAGAGTCAGTTTATTAGAAGAACGCAAGTGACGGGAGTGCGTCGAACTAAGAAGAGTAAATTGGGATTTAAGATAAGAAGGTGAATTAGGATCATTTAATATCGAGAAAAGAGCGGATAAAATTCTGACGTTGCGCCGAAGAGAGAGGGGAAGCCATTGAAGCTGCGAACGGTACATGGATATATGGTCAAATTTGCGTAAGCAGTAAATAAATCGAATACCATTATTGACTAGACGATCCAACTTGTTGAGCAGGACTTGGTTTAAGTCAGGGTAACACACATCGGCATAGTCAATAAGAGGGAGAACCAGAGATTGCACCAGGGTGATTTTAGTTTTAACCGGAAGAAAATGCTTAAGTCTGCAGAGAGAGCGTAGTGTAGCGTTGACCTTTCGGCAAACTTCAGCAACGTGTGTTGTCCAACTAAGCGTGGAGTCTATGTGAAGGCCAAGGTTTTTGACACTCGAACAAAACGGAATATCGACCCCGTTGAGGCTAACCGGAGAAGCGCAAGTTATATCAATTTGGCACATTTGTCGCTGACTGCCTATTATGATGGCCTGGCATTTATTAGGATTTACAGCAACACCAAAACGGTCTGACCAAGAAGAAATATGCCTGAGGTCATCATTAAGTTGCTGTACAGCGAGGTGAATTTCATTGAATCGGCACTGCTGATATAATTGAAGGTCGTCTGCATACAGATGGTACAAGGAGCCAATGTCGAGAGTTATCGAATTTATGAATATAGAGAACAGCAGCGGCGATAGTATACCACCCTGAGGTACACCAGTGCGCAAATCACACCAGTGAGAAAGGGTCCGATCAATATGAACTGCCTGCTGGCGATCTCGAAGGTAGGAGGCAAACCATTCCAGAGCAACTGTGGAGAAGTTTAAGTGGGCTAATAAGGACAGAAGAACATCATGGTCAACTGTATTGAACGCATTGGAAAAATCTATCAGGATAAGTACGGTGACTTTTCCATGCTCCATACCATCCCTGATGTCTTCAGTGACTTTGAGTAAGGCAGTACTGGTGCTGTGGCCAGGCCTAAAGCCTGATTGGAAAGAACCCAAGAGGTCGTTAGTAAAAATAAACTTTGAAATTTGGGTATGTACGACTGCTTCAAGAATTTTGGAGAGGAAAGGGAGGACGGAGATGGGTCTATAGTGGTTGAGCGTACTAGGGTTAGATATTTTAGGAAGTGGAATAACAAATGCTTTTCCCCAGACTCTGGGATACGACCCAGAGGTGAGGGAGAAATTGATTATATGAGTAATTAAGGGTAAAATTTCATTAAGTATAATTAAGATCATAGCACGACTAATATCATCAGAACCAATTGCCTTAGATTTAATAGAAAATATACATTTCCTGACCACATCAGCAGACACTGGGGAAAAAGAAAATGAATCTAGCAAGAGAGGTGGCTTGGAAGCAATTTCGGAGATAGTTTTACATCGGATGCCTTGCTCGAGGACAGAAGAAGAGAAATGAATATTGAGCTCATCCGGCGAGAAAGAAGAAGAAAGTGGTGGTTTTATGCTGTTAATACCTATGCCCAAGGTCTTGAGAAACTTCCACACGTCAGCCAAAGAGGAATTCAAAATGTTGTCGTGAATGTATCGACGTTTGGCAGATCTCACCATCCGGTTGCAGCGGTTCCTTGCAGATTTGAAGTTGCTCCAGTTGGTATCCGAGCGGTCCCGTTTAAATTTACGAAAGGCACGGTCACGTTGTGTCATAGCCATACGCACGCCTTTAGTGATCCAAGGAGCAGGGGGCCGCTTAAGCTTTACTGGACGAAGTGGCGCATGCATATTGCAGAGGGATAGCAAATTAGAGTTAAAATAGGCTACCTTAGTGTCAATAGACGTTGCCGCAAGAACTGGTTCCCAGTCAAGAGCGATCGCGTCTTTCCTTAAACCTTCCACATCAATCCTAGAGAGATTGCGCATGAGCACAGTGGTGGGTTTATGTTTAGTGGTATGTATCTTGTAGGAGGCGAAAATAAGGTCATGACGAGAGAACCCAGGGGCGGCGTGTTGTCCGTGGGAGATAATGTTAGTTGGGAAGGAAGTGAGGATAAGGTCAAGCCATGTATCCGGAGAGTCGATATTATGATGGGTGGGTTGAAGAGGAAGATTGGAAAGATTAAGGGAGGTAATTAATAAAAGCAGCTTAGTGGCGAATTGACCAGAAGGTTAGTGTTGAAATCACCCATAATAATTTGATGCAAGTACTCAGAGCTGATAGGCTCCAGGGCAGACTCAAGATTCCCGAGGTAATTAACACCTGGGGGACAATAAACTACGCCTAGGATGGCCTTGGTACCTTTAATGTTAACCTCTATAAAAATATATTCAGCAGACGCACTATAAGGGGCTGGAGACATTTCAACCACTTTATAGGATATATAAGAGCGTAGGTAGATGGCTACGCCACCACCACCCTTACCAATGCGGTCGTTACGAATAAGTACGTACCCAGGTAGGGTATACATAGCTGAATCCAGTCCAGGTTTAAGCCAGCTTTCGGAAACAAGGATAGCGTCCAAATAATCACATGAGAAAGAACCGACCAGCTCCGCGTAGTGCGAGGGAATACTTTGTGCATTAATGTGGCAGATGTTGAAAAACCTTTTGGATGCAACAAAGGATTGATTAATTAATTCATTGAGGGTGGAAATGTTGCAAAAAGAGTCATCATCATTACTTAAAGAGAGATCGAGGGCAGAATAATATAAATCGTCATCCATATACAATAAATAAATATAGATAAAATAAAAATATTATAAACACAAAATAGAACAAATGTACAATGCTTTGAAAACATCTCTGCCCTAACCTGCCGGCTTACAAGATTGCGTTTTAGATAACAAAAGTTAATTATTAAAGTACCTACGTTTAACGAAACGCAGCATTTATTTATTCACAAGTGTTCAGCGTTTCCGAACGGATTAATCAAATAATTTTAAAAAAAAAGTTTTGACTTGACACTGACATTTGACAGTTAAAATAAAGAAAAATGCTGTAAATTATTTATGATATTAAGAGGGTGTACAAAGACTTTATTGGAGTCCCGTTTCGCGAGTGACAGCGGCAGTGCGTGTAAACAGGAATTTCAGTAAAATCCAGTATCTTAGCTCACTATTTCCTAATTTCTTACATTCTAAGCCTGTTTTCCATTAAAACAAAGGTGGTGGTACTATAATTTGTTATATTTCTGGTAAGTACTAACAATTATGGATGTAATACCTCCCGACCCTCCTGACCCTCCAGATCGGGCAACTTCTCCAATTAATGTTGAACTATCTCCACCGATGTTCTCACAAACGGCAACAAAACGCCGTCTTGATCAAGCTGAGTCCCCCGAACTTTCCAAGAAAACCGCGAGGGATTCTCCGGCTCTTTCCTCTTCGCCGGGTCAACCTATGTACACTCATCCATCGCTAGTTATTGCACCGAAGGCGTACAGCGAACAAGATAAAGGCCCATTTATTGTCCACGTCTCACGTATTGATTCTGACCCCTCAGCTCCAACTTTTATACAACCCATACAATTCGGCAAATTTTTGGTTAACAACAAAGTCAAAAACGTCATCAAACGTCAAATCCTGTTCCGTCCAATTTTCTTCACTCCATCTACAGTGAAGAAAATTGGACGGAACAGGATTTCCGTCGAATTCACTTCAGCCAATGCAGCCAATTCTTTTATGAACAATAGTTTGTTGCCCCTTCACAAATATGCAGCTTCAATCCCGACCTACAATGTTACCCGCATGGGTCTCATTAAGGGGATCCCAACCGATTGGAGTATGGAAGAGTTAGCTGAATCTTTAACTGTCCCTGAAGGATGTGGAATTCTTTTAAAAGCCAGACGCCTAAATAGAAAACAAGTTACAGACAACCGCACTTCTTGGATCCCAACCCAATCCGTTGTGGTCACCTTTAAGGGACAGATCTTACCTGAAAGGATGTATTGTTTCCACAATTCAATACCGATTGAGACGTACCAACTTCCAACTATTCAATGTATGAATTGCTGTCGTTTTGGACATATTAAAACACAATGCCGCTCTAAACCTCGGTGCTACCGTTGTACTCAACCACATGCAGCTGACAGCTGTAATGTTCAAGAAGACAAGGCTACCTGTATCCACTGTTCAGGACCACACTATGCTCTTAACAGGTCTTGCCCTGAACATTTTAGACAAAAATCAATTAAAATTTCAATGTCCCAAGATAACATTTCATATGAACAAGCGTCTTCTTTATACCCAACAGTGCGTCGATCATATGCCGATATTACTAAGTCCTCTCCTCTATTACAAATTTTACTCCATCGCAACCCACCCATCCCCCTTCCTCAATATGTTACAGAAAATCCATCTCTCGACCTCCCACCCGCCCTCGTGCTCCTTTGGGAAAGAGTTATGATAGGCAGGCACACCAAGCCTTATTCAAATTCAATTCAATTCAAATTCAAATCTTTATTCACAGCAAAATACATATTGCGTTGAACATCTTACAAAAAATAATATCTTAAATTTTTCTCAACAAAATCAAACATCTTAACTCATTGAAAATGTCACAATTTATGATAATAATGGTAATTGCAAAAAAAAAAAAAAACAATTGAAGTATTCGATATTAAGTACTAAGTATTATTAATTAATTACAAATTATGTCAAATGCACTGAAAAATCATAAATCGTCAAAAACAAGTATATTTCTCCATTAAAAATTCGTCAAAAATAACTATCTATCTACTTGGTCCATCCTCAAGGTATTCCACCACAGAATAATAACATTTTCTTAAGAGAAATGACTTAAGTTTTCCTTTAAAAACCGATAATTTGTTGATGGACTTCAGTTCTATCGGGAGTCTATTAAACAGACGCGCTGCCTGGTAGCAAGCACTCTGTTTAAAAATATTCAATTTTGGGCCGTCTGTGTTACCTCTAATGGGAATATCTTTCCTCCTGGTTTTAAGTCTTCTTTCTCTCTCCAGGGGAGTCTCTACTTTGTCCGGGTGTTTAATTATGTCACATAGAGTAACTAATATATATAGGCATGGAACCGTAAGAACCCCCAGCCTGATAAAATAATTCCTACAGGACTGTAATTGGGATAGACGAAAAATTATCCTTATTGCCCTCTTTTGTACTACAAAGGCTTTGTTGATATTGTATTGGTAGCTATTGCCCCAAATTTTAATACTGTAGCGTAGTCTTGAGTCAATTAAAGCATTATAAGTCATTTTTAACTGCTCGATTGTAACCTCATCCCTGAGACTTCTTAGTACGTGGCAAGCCGAGCTAATGTTGTTCGCTACATTCTCTAGCTCTTTCTTCCAATTAAGAAGGGAGTCAATAAAAATTCCCAAAAACTTGACATTTTTTACTGTTGCAATGTCAGTGTTATTCAAAGTGCATTTTACAGTATCGTTATTTCTAGATGTTGATTCGAATAACATTACATTCGTTTTATGGATATTGACGGCTAAGTCGTTAATACAAAACCATGTCGAGAAAGCCGATAACGCCTTATTAACCTTAATATTTAGTTCTGGTAAATTATCTGCTGTGATTACAGCGTTTGTGTCGTCCGCAAAGATTATTGGTTTGACATTTTGCAACTCTATATTTATAAAATCAAATAGGTCGTTTATAAATGTTATAAAGAACAAAGGACCCAGAATAGAACCCTGAGGAACACCTTTTTTTATAGTAACCATTTCCGATTTATAGGTGACTCCTCACAGCCACTGAAAGATTTCAGCTCAACATACTGTTTCCTGTTTGTCAAGTAGCTTCTTAATAGGCCCAGTTGTTCATGTCTCACACCATAATGAGCTAGTTTATTTAACAAGATATCGTGATTTATACTGTCAAAAGCCGAACTCAAATCTAAAAAAACACCCGCCACTTTTTTTCGTTTGTTTAAGTTTGTCACCGTTTCATCTATTAGGGTATCTATTGCTTCTATGGCACCTATATTCTTTTGATAACCAAACTGTCTCATATTCAGAACATTATTCCCAGTGAAATGGTCTAATAGCCTCACTTTAATTAGTTTTTCGAAAATTTTGGAGAAAGTCGGTAGTAGAGAGATGGGTCTGAAGTTTTTTACATCATACCTGTTTCCTTTCTTGAAGACAGGTACGATTTTGGCAACTTTAAGTTCATCGGGAAAAACGTTTCTCATAAAAAAGTAGTTGAATGTGTTACTCAAGGGTTCCGCTAGAATATCTATATTATGTTTGATAATAGTGATTGGGACCTCATCATATCCCGACGAACTTTTACATGCCATGCCTACAACAAGCCGTTTAACTTCTACAGGAGTCACTTTTTTCCATCGGAGCTCTCTGACCACTTTTGGCGTAAATTTATTCAGCAGTGTGATAGCACCGTTAGAGTTGGTTTCACCGACGGCACCTCCAGTGTTAAAATGTTTAGAAAAGCTTTCTGCTACTTCCTGTGGATCGTCTATAATGCAATTTTCTTCCTTGAGTTGATACTTAACTTTATGGTTCGTTTTGCACTTATTCCTGTGTTTGTTCACTACTTTCCAAATTGCTTTAGCGGAATTGCTGGATTTATTGACTTCACTCTGCACGGAGTACTTTTTTGCATGTCTTATTAATTTGCGGTACAGACTCAAATACGTGGCACGGTATTCTATGATAGACTGATCATTTAATTGACTATCAGCCGTATTTAAAAATCTTCTCATGAGACTCGACACTCGCAGACCCTTGGTTATCCATCGTATCGTACCCATTTTATTGAGGTTGACTTTTCGTCTCTTTAAAGTATAAGTGTCATTAAAAACCTTCTTAAACGTATCAATAAAACAATCTGGTTTACCAATGTTTTCTGCATTTGCAATAATATTTTGTCGGAACATTTCATGGTTTTCCTTGCTGAAAATTCTACGGCAAAGCCAAGCAAATTCGTTTCTGTTTTCTTTTTTGCTAATCAAAGGAGTTGTGATCTCACATACGAGGGCAACGTGGCCATCAGATAATCCGTTATCGTCAGATGAGCAATTCAATATGTCATCATCCGTCATATTGGTTATTATATTGTCTAAGCTCGTCTGATTATTTCCTCGTCTAAAGGTAACACAGTTAAATAGATATCGAAAATTATAACATTGTAATAAATTCTTAAATTTTTTATGATTTTCACTATCAGTCAGCACGTCAATATTAAAATCGCCGCAAATAACTCCCTTCTTATCAAATAGGTAATCAAGCAGTTTTTCTAAGTTTTCCAGAAAGGGCTCTAGAGTCCTTTCTGGGGGCGTTCGATAACAGCAGATTATATTTATATTTGTATCTAAATCTCTAATACCACATATTTCAAAGCAATCAGTCACATACAGTTTTTTACATAATTGAATTTCTTCAGTAACACGCCCATTTAGTCCTAATATTAAAGTACCTCCGCGCTTTTTCTTACATCTTACGTTATATGCACTAAGATTGTAATCCCCTAACGAAAACAGGCTTACATTATAACGTGTCAAAAAATGCTCACTTATACAAAGATAATGTGGTTTGTTATTTCCAAAAGTTTTTAGATATATATCAAAATCATCTCTTTTCGACGTGATTCCGCATACGTTTTGACTAAAAATTCTTAGATTTTGTTTTAAGGGTTGATTAAATGTAGATATTACGGTTTTATTGCTAGAATCAATTTTCTCCCTAGTCACGAAAAAACATGTCTGCCGTATACGTATTAACACTTTCCTGATACTTCAATTGTGATATAAGGTCGGCTAACTCATAAAAAATAGTTTTAAGCGCCTTACTATTAGGGCGTCCCGAATACAAACCAAACATGTCAGAGAAATAGTCCAAGTTCTTATTGCTATCGATGACATAAGCATACTCATGAATTTTGTTGTTCAAATAAAGGAGGTTGTTAAAACTTTCCACCCGGTAGTTGAATAAATTTACTGCTGTGCGACATTTAAACGTAGGTAACATAATAATAATATTAGTATGTTGAAACAACGAAAGTTTTACATGAATTTCGTCAATAATAAGTGAATAGTTTTTTGACTCTGCAAAGTCGTTTTCACCGATAAATAGAACACAGAAATCATCCAACGTAAAGTCTTGTAGCTTAGTTTGTAATCCGGCGACCAGTTGGAGAATGCCTCCGCCCGGGTACATGAAGTGGCAGATTTGATGATGACCCAGGAATGATTTCGCTGTACTCAAGATATCCCTTCGTTTGAAGTTGCTAAAAATGTGTATTTTTGATGTTTTTTTGTCCTCTTTGTCTCTGTCCTCTTTGTTAATTGGAGATTGTCCTTCCTCTCTCCCAAATGGGTTCTCCCTAAACCATAACTCCTCTTCCCCGCATCACTCTGATGACAATGATAACAATGATAACCTGTTAGAACTTCTTTTGTCTCTTATCCTCCGCATTGTTTCGGGTCATAGTGACCGTCTACCGTCCAACGTCGCTCAAAAACTTACTCAAATTTCCCAATTGTCTGGTAGCAGTAATAATAATAATAATGGTTTCAACGGTAGTTCAGTGGAACTGCCAAAGTATTAGGAACAAAAAACATGAATTAACTTACATCCTTAATAAATTTTCCCCGTCTGCCCTTGCTGTCTCGGAGACGTTGCTGGTGCCTGGTTCACACTTTCGTGTCTCAGGTTACTCGTGTCTCCGGGATGATAGGGAAGATGGCTACGCGGGTAGTGCCTTACTTGTAAAGCGCTCCCTGGTTTATTCCCAACTCCCCCTCCCTACTCATAGCCAAAACATTAATGTTGTAGCTGTGCGTATATTGGACATTTCTTTCCTTTCTGTCTATATCCCTTTTTTTCTGCATACCACGCCAGCCGCGGGGGCGACCGGGGGTTATGTGGGACTCCGGGCCTCGCGCTGAAGCCCGCCTACCCACTAAAAACCTGACGGCGTTCCTCCGGTGCCTTAAAGAGTCGGAACTACGGGTTTCGCCCTAGGCCTGAGGCCACAGGCATGCTCCGCAATCCCGGCTCGGCTGTGACTCACTCAGTGGTGAGGCTCACCCGGCTTAGGAGGGAGGCGTGCCTCCTTCCAGTCTTCTGCAAGCGGCGCGTGGGAACACGCGCAGCGCCGTCGCGGGGCCCCTTGAGCGGACATCAGACACCCCCCGCGTCTAACGCCCGGGGCCCATTGGGAAGGGGCAAGTGGAGGAGATAGTTTCTCCTCCGACGCCCAGTGCGCCGGCGACGGATAGACGAGGCGTTAGCCAGGGCCTCTCGCTCTCGTTCCGCCGCTTCCTTCTTCTTCTTCACAGTCTCACAGAAGGTAAGTACCGCCTTCCATGCCTCCTTCTTGGCGGCCATCCTCGCCACTACAGCCGGTAGGGAGAGGTCCCCCCTACTACTGCAACAAGGTCGCCGCGCTCCCTCGCCCAGGCCGGGCATGCCGCAAGGGTATGCTGCGCGGTGTCCTCGTCGCAGTGGCTGCAGTGTGAGCACGCAGCCGACGGCTCGCGCCCTATCTTGGCGAGGTACGCCCCAAAACAGCCATGGCCCGACAGCACCTGTGTCAGCCTGAAGGTCAGACGACCGTGTTGTCGACGCACCCACTCCTGCAGTACTGGGCTAATAGCCTCTACGGTGCGACGAGCATATCGGCTGTCGGCCAGGCGTCTCTCCCAACTCTCCAGAGCCATCTGCTCGAGTTGAGCACGCTCCACTTCAATTTCTCTGGGTGCAGGCCTTTGCCCCAGGGACCTTTGGTCTCCCCGCCACTGGTATACAGCAGCGAGGACCAGGGCGTCGAGATCCCAGGGCATGCTCCCTGCCAGAGCAAGAGCCGCATCCGCGGAGACGGTGCGGTATCCCCGGATGACCCGAATGGCCAGGTGGCGCTGCACCCTTCGCAGTAACGTGGCGTTGTGGTTAGACAAGGCGTCATGCCACACTGGCGCTCCATAAAGCGCCATGGACCTCACGACGCTCATGTACAACCGCCGGCTGGATGCAGAAGGGCCCCCCAGATTGGGCATGAGCTGACTTAGCGCTCCCGCCGCCTTTAACAATTTTGGCGCTAGGTGCTAAAAATGTGCGCGGAAGTTCCACCTTCCATCCAGGGTAAGACCGAGGTACTTTAGGGTCCTCCCAATCTCAATTAGGGTGCCACTAACAGTGAGGTGGGACCCTGCTGGTGGCGCTTTTCGGGGCCCATGAAAGAGGAGAGCCTCGGACTTGTCGAGCGCCACCTCCAGTCCCAGCTCACGGATTCGGCGCACCACGATGGCGACACCCGCCGTTGCACGCCGTGCCGCCTCGGTTAAGTCGGCTCCGTGGGCTGTAACGAGGGTGTCATCAGCGTAACAAGTTACGCTGACCCCCGCGATGAGACGCCCGCGGAGGACCCAATCGTACCCAAGGTTCCACAGGAGCGGCCCAAGGACCGACCCCTGTGGAACTCCGCACGACACCATCCGGCGGAGAATGCCATTCGGCGTGGGACATTCGACGACCCTGTTTGCCAGGTAGTCAGCTATTATCCGCTGAAGATATGTAGGCACTCCGTGGTGGACGAGGGCCTGCCTAATGCAAGCCCTCGGTAGTGTGTTAAAGGCATTGGCGATGTCAAGTGACACCGCCAATAGCACCCCCCCGCCAGCAGTTGCCTTCTCAGCAAGCTCTCGTACACGAAAAATGGCGTCAACGGTAGATCTCTCCGCCCGGAAACCATACTGCTGAGTGGATAGGTTAGGCCCAACGTTGTTAAGGTGCTGGACGAGGCGGACTGCAAGTATTCGCTCCAGTAATTTTCCCACCTCGTCGAGCAACACGATAGGGCGATAAGCGGATGGAGAGTCTACCGGGCGCCCCTCCTTTTTCAATAGGACTAACCGCCCTCTTTTCCATGCAGTGGGAAACCGTCCTTGGTTGAGGCAGGCTGTAAAAAGCGCTCGGAGTCGTTCGCCTATGGCCTCCTCAGCCAGTGCCCAGGCTTTACCCGGAATTCCGTCCGGACCTGGTGCTACATTTTTCGCCTTAAGGCGTAGTAAAGCTGCGCCTAGTTCTTCCTCGGACACTGGTTCTGGGGAGCCGGTCAGAGCAACAGGATGTGGCATCATGGGCGGAGGGGTAAGCTCCTCTCTAGCCGGAAAGAGGGCTGACACCACGGACTCGAGGAGTGCTGGCTCCAGGGACTCCGTGATCGGGGGCACCCATGGTCGGAGCTTACCTCTAACCGCACGATAGGGGCGTCCCCACGGATCCCTACTAAGCGCGGCAAGGAGCTCCTCTCGCGACTTGACTTTGGCCTTGGCTATAGCCACCTGCAGGGCCTTTTTGGCTGACCGATAGGCCTCAAGCAACGGGCCGTCCCGCGTTGGGTCCCGTTGTCGTCTACGAAGATGTCGGGAGGACTCGCTACGCGCTGCGATGCACGTCCGCCGCAGCTGGGCGAGATCCTCCGACCACCAGAAGACTTGACGACGGGGGGGCGGGGGACCGCATCGAGGCATGGAGGCATCGCACGTATGCGTCATTGCCTCCCGGAACCACTCCGCCTCCACATCCACTTGAACAGGCCCGTTAGACCTTGGGAGCCAAGCTTTCACGAGCGCCGCCTCTCGGAACATATTCCTGTCGAGAATTTTATGGCGCCACATAGGGTAAGGTGACCCGCGAACAGCTGTTCTGGGTGCTGAGGTGTTGGGTGAGGCAGAGATGACCATCCAGATGTATTTGTGGTCGGACATTGTCTCCGCCTCTGTCAGCACTCTCCAGCCACTAATTCTAGCTGCAACCGCAGGGCTAGCAAAAGAGAGGTCTACTATGGACTTTCCCTGCGGTCGCACGCATGTAGCCTCCCTACCACGGTTCAACAGTACGAGGCCTGTCGCTGTAGCCCACTCCAGAACAAGGTCTCCACGGGGATCAGTCACCCGCGAGCCCCACGCCGTATGTTTCGCATTGAAATCACCGCATACGAGTACAGGGAGAGGAGACTGCTGCAGGACGGCGCTCAGCCTATCAAGACCGGCCTCGACTGCAGCAGCACTCAGGCTAGGGGGGAGATATACCCCCGCTAATAGCATCTCCCCGCACTTGGCAACTACGAAGCCGTCTCCCTTAGCGTGGACGTCTAGTTGAAGGCCACCTGTCACTCTTAGGGCCACTCGCTGACGTGTGCGGTCCGCCACCCAGTCCTCGCGGTCATCCTCGGGCACAAAATAAGGCTCGGAGATGACTACGATGGACGCCGACCACTCCACCGTGTGCTGTATCAGGATATCCTGACCAGCGGTGGAGTGTTCGACGTTCGCCTGGAGGACTGATAGTGCCATTTTATTCCGCCTCCATTACAACCTCCGGCTGCGCTCCGCTGCTACGGGGCGTCGAGGGCTTAGCGGCCGATGTCTTGGCGGTTGCTGCTTTGCTCCTACTACTTTTTGTTGGGAAGCAACTATTGCTCCCCACGATGTGGTTGGCAGGCCGTTTCGCGTCCGCACAGATTGGACAATGCGGTGCGGCAGTGCAATTCCTCGCGGTATGCCCTGGCTTGCCGCAGCGGTAGCAGAGATCGCTGCGGTCTACTTCGGCCGGGCATTCATTGTGCTCTGACGTGCCCCACTTCTAGGCACCTATAGCATTTAAGGGGCTTTTGTTCCAAGATTTTAACTTGGGCCGATACCCACCCCACGAGCAGACGACCCTGCGCTAGTTTTTTGGCCACCACCATCGGGACCCTGATAATTGTAGACCCTGCTCCGGAATATGACTCTCGGATCGTTCCGACATTTACCGTATCCGGTGGGCAGCAACCGACTTTGGCGACCGCTGCAGCCACTTCACCTTGGGTGACGGAATCGTCCAGGCCCGACAGACGAACGTCTACAGTTTTAACGGGCCTGGAGATCCGTACCGCGTCCTGTGGAAGGACTTCCCTTAACTTTGATGCTAGTGCGTCGGCCTTGCTAGCGCTTAACGCTCCAGGTATTTCGAGCATCTCCCACCCGTTTTAGTTTTTTTAAACCGGATCCCGGTAATGCCGAGACCCTCAATATCAATCCGGGATTTAGCCTCCCGGATCAGGGTCTCATAGGTGTTGCCGTTATCCGCTGCTCCTGGCTGCAGTGTTAGAACCACTGCAGCCGACCGAGGCAGGTGGAACTTAGGTAAGGCGGGCTTATTTAATCCCGGTTTCATCGATCTGGAGTTCGCCTGCTGTTGTTGTTGTCCGCGCTTGGCTTTCTTCCTTGAGCCATGCTTGACCACCGTAGTCCATCCCTCGTTCATGGACTTGGGTGGGGGTGGAAGCGGGCAAGGTTCACTGGGGGCTGGGGTACTTGGCGCAGCCTTTTTCCTCCTGTTCCCGCCCTGACGGCCACGAGCTGGAGCAGGCGTGGCAGGGTCTGCTCTGGGTGTCGGGGCTTTGGCCCTTTGGTCTATTGCTAGCTGTACCGGTAGCACAGATCCTGGCCGAGCAGCAACTTTGGTCTTCTTTGGGGCCCCCTTAGTATCCTTAAGGCCGCCAGCAGCTGGTGTGGCGGGCATTTGCAGCACCGCCGGCTTGGCAGTTGCTTGCGTCCTACCTGGTACGGGTGTGTAGTCAGGTTCTACTGACAGCCCACCCCTTTTGTTGTCTGCGGTGAGTGGGATGCGCCTCTTTTCCGGCAGCAGGCGATCACTGAGTCCTTCTATGCGCGCATTTACCATCGCGCTGCATCGGGCAATGATATTGCGCTCAACTTCAACTGCTTCAAAGCAGTAAACTCCTGCCGCAGGTCCGTCAACTCCTTGGTGAGTTTATCGTTTGCAGCATTGAGGTGTCGAATTTCCTCGGTCGACGACCTCTCCGCTAACGTCTCAACCGCTGCCTGGATGAGAGCGGCAGCGTCGTTGAAGTTTCGCTGGAAAACTCCTTTGACATTACCGCTCCTTCTTGCACAGTGCAGGATTGTTTCTGTGCCAGTACGAATGGCGCGAACTAACTCCTGTGCCGTCTGCTCCTTGGCTGAAAATTTTGCCAAGTTTAGAGCTCTTTTCAACTTTTGCGACCAGTTCTCGGCCTCGTCCTCGGCCTCCTGGTCTCGCAGCTTCCGTCTGTCCTCCCTCAGCATTTCTTTGGCAGAGGCCCTAGCGGCTCTTGCCCCTATTGTGGGTGGCCGGCCGCGTCTCCTACTTGACTTGCCAGATTTAAGCGCTGGCATTTTGGCGGCGCGCTCCGACTCCACTGAGTCTGGGCTGCCATCGTCCCTACGCTCTTCGCGGTCCCTCTTGCGCAGCCGCGACTGAGAGCTTGAGTGACCACCGACAGTTGACTCATTACTTTCCGAGTCATCCTTATCGTCGCGTCCCTTGCTTAGGGCTTGCGGTGACCGTGAGCGAGAGCGCATTGATCGAGCAGAAGCCATCGATTTGATCGATCCTGCATCTGAATCACAGCGGGTAAGAGAAACTCTTAGCTGTCTTTCCTGCGTAAGTACTTTCTGTGCACTAAGTGACACGTTGACTTCCTGAACAGAGATGTCCGCGGCAGCACTGGAGCCGCTGCCGTAATCATCCCCGTCAAAACTTTGCACAGATCGCGCATCCTCCTCTACTTGTTCCCCCCCAACATTTTCCCCAAAAAATTCAATTTTTTCCATTTTGAACCCACGAGTGCGGGAGAAATAACGGTCCGTCCGGGCAGAGATCCCGCTATACCCGAATAGCCCTACAATACGCCTGAGAGGTCGGGAGGTATCCCAGGGTGGCCGCTAGCCGGTTGATCCAACTCTGCCAACCACTCTGCCTCACTCCGCGCAAGGACAGAGATCCCGTCGCCGCGCAGGGCCCCATAGGGCGCCCCAACGACGGGAATTGGAGGATTTTTGAGAGAATTTGGGATCAAGGGCTGAAGGGGCACAGTGCGGTGATGAGTCCTGGGATTCTAAGCGACCGCGACAGTGTTGACAAGGGAGGGGCAGAACCTCTAAAACCATGTCAACACCGAAGAAACCGCGCACATCCCATTTCCCACACCGAACTCCGCCGCAACAGACCCAGCCCCCAAACACTCCCATTGGGGTTTACTCCCCGCAGCCCTGGCAAGCAGGGCCCCCGCCCCGCCCTGAGAAGGGCAGAACGGTATGGTGCAAGGAAATCGACCGGTATGAACCCTACCAGTCATACGCCCCGGAGCCCCCTTGCGAGGCTCCAGAGCTAGGGGGAAGTTTTATTGAGTTTACCATCCTCGCGGCCCCGAAAGGCCCCCGGCCCCGATTGGGGTAACGGTGTACAGGGGTTTTTAGAGAGGTTTTCCTTCCTCGTGGCCCGGACAGAAGCCCCGTCGACCCCCGGCCTGCCCGCGAGGGCGGGTTACGTTATACATGGGTTATTTTATTGAGGTTTTCCTTCCTCGCGGCCCGGACGAGAGTGCCCCCGACAGCCCCCGACCCCCACGGGGTAACGGGTTGCCCGGCGACCCGCCAGTCAACGACGGCTGACTATGGGCGGGCACCGCCGCGCGTGGTAGTTATTATAGAGGATTCCGCCTCGCAGCCCTGCTTAAACAGAGCCCCCGGTCCACCTGTATACCATGCGGATTACGGTATGCCCCCCGCGGCCGCTCAGGGTTGTTCTGATAAGCAGAATGGAGCTGAGCGGCCCCCTCTTTACGAGTCTTCAGCCGGCAGCTAGCACTGTCCCTTCCGACCGATAGGGAGATTGCTAGCCCCCGTTGCCCGGGGAGAACCAGGACAGGTGTTACTCCTTCCGTCTGGACATGTCCAGATGGAATTAGTAACAGCCCAGTCGCTCTTGGAGGTAACTCGTACTGTCCCGCCCAGTCGTACTGTCCCGCCCTCTGTCTATATCCCCTACCCCAACTCCTCCTCCCTTAACGAATTACGCTTAGCAATTTTATCTCTTCCCCCCCCAGTAAGTAAGTAAGTACTTGTAATGGGAGACTTGAACGCCCATCATGTCTCATGGGGGTGTCACCATAATGACTCTCCTGGTTCATTGCTCTTAGATCTTTTGGATGAACTTAACCTGTGTATTATGAATGATGGCAGTCCAACGAGAAGGTGTGCTCCCACTCAAAACCCATCTGCAGTAGATGTTACATTTTGCTCCCCGAATTTATCTTCCCTTCTTTCATGGAACGTCCTTAACAGCACATTCGGTAGCGACCATATCCCCATCTTAATTACTCTTCCAGATAACAATCCTTCAAACCCCCGTCCTCCTCCCCTTTTAAAATACAAATTAAATAACGCTGATTGGCCGGCGTATGCGTCGTCAATTAATGAGAAATTAGATTCCCTTCTAAATTTAGACTCTACTAACGCCCTAGATGCATATACCAATTTTGTCTCCACTTTACAATCTGCAGCTGATACTAATTTTCCCAAAAAAAATATGTTACGCAAAATTTCCCCTCCCTGGTGGGATGCAGAGTGTACTGCTATCATTCAGAAACGCAAAGATGCTGAAAAAGGGTACAATGGCGCAATGACAATGGATAATTACATAAACTATAAACGAATAGCCTCCCAAGCAAGGAAACTCCTATTTAAAAAGAAAAGAATAGGCTGGATTAAATTTTGCGAGAGCATGTCTCCTAGAACCCCTTCATCCATAGTCTGGAAACAAATTAAAAGGTTCCGCCAATCCCTTATTCCCTCCAACATAACGTCTAACGACCCAGTATCCTGGATTAACGCTTTTGCTGACAAACTATCTCCTCCCTTTGTCCCACATTTAGACTGCCTTCCCTCAAGCAATATTAACTGTTCCTCTCGCCCAAACAATCTAGATACTCCGTTTTCTTTTGAAGAACTTCTTTCTGCCTTAAACGGCCTCTCTGACTCATCCCCTGGCATTGATGGAATCCCGTACTCATTTCTAGCTAAATCACCAGATAGAGCAAAATTATACTTTTTAAATTTAATTAACATCTTCTACGATCAAGGAACTATCCCGGATGTCTGGAAACAACAGATAGTTATCCCAATTCCTAAACCTGAAAAGAATCCCCTTGATCATAACTCTTATCGTCCCATTGCTCTCTCTTCGGTTCTACTAAAGGTTATGGAACATATTATCAGAAACCGACTTGAATGGTTTGTGGAATCTCAAGGTATTCTTTCTAAGTCACAATATGGGTTTCGCAAGGGCTTAAGCACATTAGATAGTCTGGGTATTCTGACAACGGACATTAGGTTGGCCTTTAAAAATCAGGAATATCTTGTGGGTGTCTTCTTGGATATCGCATCAGCTTATGATAACGTGCAGCTTCCAGTACTCAGGCAAAAACTGCTTCAGCTGAGTATCTCGGAGAAGTTGGTGCGTCTCATCTGCAATTCCCTGATGTCCAGATCGATTTCGGTAAGGTACCATGATACTCTCCTCCCTCCCCGACTAGTCTGGAAGGGCCTTCCTCAGGGTTCCGTACTTAGCCCAATTCTCTATAACATCTACACATATGACCTTGACAGATCGGTAGACTCATTTTGTAACATCTTACAATACGCCGATGACATTGCCCTTTATGTTTCGGCCAAGTCCATACCTGAAGCGTCTTCCCGTCTGAACGCCGCGCTAAAATATCTGGGACATTGAATG
The DNA here is from genome assembly GCA_963576865.1 of Anania hortulata. Lineage (NCBI taxonomy): Eukaryota > Metazoa > Arthropoda > Insecta > Lepidoptera > Crambidae > Anania > Anania hortulata. Next base: position 3,610,222 of record OY756402.1, on the reverse strand, counting down.
TCGAATCATGGTCTCTCTATCTCTGTTCCAAAATGCAGTTATGTAATTTTCACTCGTAAACGCGTTATTCCAAACCTAGATATTGTATTTGAAGGAGACCCTATCCCATGTCAGGACCAAGTCAAGTTTTTGGGTTTGATTTTGGATTCCAGACTAACTGGCGTCTCTCATTTTAATTCCATAATCAAAAAAGCTGAAAATGGTCTGAACGTTATCCGAGCCCTCTCTGGCGTTTGGTGGGGTGCTCATCCATATTCCCAAAAATTGTTATACAATTCCATCGTTCGCAGCCACTTTGATTATGCGTCATTCCTTCTAGATCCTGGTAATAAGTATATCCTCGACAAACTAACAAAAACTCAATCAAAATGTTTACGCATCATCCTAGGAGCCATGAAATCCTCTCCAATTAATGCGCTCCAAATCGAGTGCGTCGATCCACCTCTCTATCTTCGCCGTCAATACCTCAGCGACTGCTTCTATGCCAAAATTGCTCAAAATTCCAACCACCCTCTCTTAAAAAAGTTAGAATATCTTGCTTCACTAAGTAGCTCCTCTGATTCCTCTCAAAACACTCCATGTATTCTCTTAAGTCACCAAAAATCAAATCGCCTCCCTTCTCCTATTGTAAAACTTCCTCTGTTCCCTCTTTTTTCTAACAGCTTCGAGTCACTTATTTTTAAACCCCTTATCATTCTAAATTTTGGTATTAATAAAGAGTCCTCATCAGCCCCTCAGGAATTTTGTAACATTTTAGCTGAACACTGGCAGGGTTGGCTTCCGATATACACAGACGCGTCTAAGCTTGCTGACGGTGGCTGTGTCGGAGCCGCAGTGTGGATTCCAACGTACAATATTGTCCTAAGTTTCAAATGCCCCCCAGTGACATCAGTTTTTACAGGCGAATCCATTGCTATTCTGGAAGCCATTCTTTACGCAAAATCACATTCACTAAATAAATGTATGATCTTCTCCGATTCTCTTAGCTGCCTCCAATCCATTTTAGCTAATCCCTTTAAATCCAAAATAAAGTTCCCTACCATCCTCAAGATCAGGGAAGCCCTTTGTGATTGCAAACATAGAGGTATTGATATTGTCTTGTCCTGGATCCCTAGCCATAGAGGAATCCCTGGCAACGAATCGGCCGATTCATGTGCCAAGAGTGCTGTCTCCACTGGCTCACTGGAGTACTACAAACTGTTCTCTCACGATGTCTCCTTGCTAGCCCGTTCCCATTTATATAAGTCCTGGAATACGCATTGGGATAACTCTAAAAGGTCAGCTGGTAAATATTACTCTGATATTCAACAGTCCATTCCTCCAAGACCATGGTTTTTTAACTGCACCTTCTTACCACGGAGAATCGTTTCCATAGTATGTCGACTTCGTATTGGACATGCCTGTACTCCGGTTCACCTGGCGAAGCTGAGGATTAAGGATAGTTCCATTTGAGAGTGTGGCCTCGACGAAGGAACAACAAATCATATATTTTTTAATTGTCCGATTATTGGCTCCTCTTTATATGACTTCCTTCCTAAAAGTTTCCCTCGCCCTGCTAACATTAAATGTGTGTTACATTCCCTAAAACCCCCTCTTCTTAAATCCTTAACCAAATTTATTAACTCTAATAATATTAAACTGTAGTGGCAAGTAGAAATTGATTTTTCGATTTGTATTTGCCACTCATGTCTCATCCGCACTATCCCTTTATAAATTAAACCTACACATACTTCTTAACATTTTTTACTAATTTCTGTGTTGTGCTGTCCTATTTTGTGTTGTCCATTGTTTTAGGTGGTTAAACTCGCTCAGTATTTACAATAATTTAAAACATAATTTATCCACCTACCGCACAAATGCTACACACGTGATTCTGGCGGAACAGTGTAGCCAAGGTGGCAAAACACACGTTCATCGCCAAAAACAAAGAAGAAGAAGAAGAAGGGTGTACAAAATTGAGATAAAAACAATTAATAAGCTAAAGTAGGGTAATTAAAAAGTGAGGTAGAAAGTAAAAGTTACTACTTGGATTTTTTCACCGTCGCCGCGCGTTTGGGGCGCTGCGCCTGCGACACTCCAGAAGGTCCCGGCTTCGAAAGCACGACATCCACAGATGCAGCCGGACTCTCGCACAGGGGCACAACACCAGGGTCACGATGACAAGGCTTCATGGTGCCAGTGGCCTTGTTGAGGTCTTCCTCGCTGTTGATGTTGTAGCGGTTACCGTCTGGTGACTTTGCATAGATATTGCCATCCAACGTCCAGCAACTGGAGATGCCAAGGCGCTTACGTGCCTCTAAAAATAGAGCCTGTCGCCTCCGAGTGAGGAACTCAGATACGACTGTAGGAGTACCTTTTAGGGCAGTCTTCTTCTTCCACACCAGTGACTTAACAGAGTGATCACTGAAGCGCACAAGTATGGGACGTGGCCGACTATCACTGTAGGAGCCCAGCCGGTGACAGGCTTTGAACGAAGATGGTGTGACGTCCTTGATATGGAGTTTATCCGCCAAAGTGTTGCATATGATAACAGATGTATCCTCTTTAGGGGCCTCTGGGATACCACCAAATAATAGGCACTTACGGCGGTGCCTCATCTCCAGTGTATCAGTTACCCTGGTTAGGTCAGTTATTTGTTAACGAAGAAGCTGAAGAACTCCAAACACGATGTCCCGGAATGATCGAAACTCCTCAGCGAGGCGACCAAGGGAGATGGGCTCAGTGGAGGCAGTCAACTGAGCCTCAAAATCACTCATCCTCTTGTGTAGTGAGGCTTCTAGCGATGATTGTAGCAGTTGTATGTCGGATAAAGTAGCCATCTTGTTACCTATGTAGTATTGAGATGTTGTTGGCCGGGGTCAGGTGCAGTGGTGCTATGGTCTTACACCATAGAAAGTGTTACGAACACTAGTGTCGATAAGTGGCAGTGTGAACACTTAAGAAGTTTAATAAAAAGGTAAAAATTATGATTTATTTTATATTTAAAAGAGTTTACTAAGGAGAGCGATGCAAAGCTTTTTTGCACCTACCGCCGAAAAAAAAAAAGGATTCAAGTGTGGTAATTCGCAGAGGGAGGCCTATATACGCTAATTATTACATACTGCTCCAGCTCAGCACACGCTAGCTCAATAGATTGTTCAACTGAGAGTGCTACTATATCTTTGCGTTCTTTACATTTTAATTGACTATTTAAAAGTATAAGTGACCCTCCTCTAATAGCAGACTCCCTTGTGAACGAACTACCGATTTTGTAATTATCAATATTTATTAATAATTCATATTTTTTAAACCAATGTTCCGTTAAACAAATCACATGAACATTAAAGTCTAGTAAAAATAACCCCAATCCTAACTCCTTGCCGGCCAGGCCTTGTATGTTTTGATGAACAATATTAAACAACTCATTAGGCCTGGCTTTTGTCTTGCTTCTCAGTTTAAAGTCTCAGAGGTTGTCAATGGAATAATATTTAAATTAGTAATAGTACTAATATGATCATTGCAAATGTCAGTATTGTATTTTAAATTAATACAGTTAATATTATATGCTAACAAACTAGCTACTCGTTTTTTTAGTTTATAAGGCAGGTGTAAAGGGCTGCCAGTCAATTGAAAGCTATTGTTAATAAATTTATTTGTGTCAAAAAACACAAACTTGTCATTATGACGTTGAGTCATATTATAAATTAAAGTATTCAAAGAGTGAATAGTTTTTTCGCTGTCAAGTTGCTTAGGGAGGCTCGTACTTATTTGCGTTTTTTAGTGAATTTTAATAACCACCGCTTTTTTAAATTTAAATTAGCCTTTTTCTTATTCTGTTGTGTTTTTGCTACGTACAGGTAATATATTTTCACTTATTAATCCACTCTAGTAAGTCGTACAACGATGAACGTTCCTCCAGATCTTCCCGACCCTCCGGATGACATTACAAAGGCTCCTCCGGTCTTCCCATCGGATTCACGGACTCGGATCGGAAGTTCGGACTCAGGAACTCAGTCTCCTCCGCTCTCCTCGTCTGATTTATTGACTCGGACCGGGAGACCGGACACTCGAAAGCATAAGATCCCATTGGAGCCTCAGCAGGATAAACGCCCAAAAAATATCACAAATACATCTTCTACACCACCGAATACTCAATCACAGACTAATACTCAATCGATGTCGCAGTCCGTGTACACACATCCAAGCTTTACCGAATCTCGCTCATATAGTCAAGAAGATCGTGGTCCATTCATTGTGGTACATGATCCACGTGATCGTGGTACATGTGTCGCGTGTCGAAACTGACCCTAGCCGGTAACACAATTCGTCCCCTTAAATTCGGCCAATTTCTACACAAACACAACGTTACACGCATTGTCAAGGATGGCGTCAAAAGTGTCGGTCGAAATAGGATGGCTATCGAATTCCTAACAGGTAATGATGCCAATACTTTTGTAAATGCTCAATTTTTGACCCAGAACGGCTACAAGGCGATCATACCTACATACAATTGCACCCGTATGGGTTTAGTACGCGGAATTCCAACTGAATGGACACTTGACGAATTTATCGACTCACTTGACTTACCTGATGGCTGCGGCAAGGTCCTGAAGGCTAGGAGACTGAATAGAAAAACCACTACCAACGACACCCCATCTTGGATACCAACTCAAACCGTTGTGTTAACTTTCTCGGGTCAACTGTTACCAAAAAAAATTTACTCCTACCATACAGCACTCAATGTAGACACATATCTTCTACCTACTATTCAATGTCACAATTGTTGCCGTTTTGGACATGTGAAGAACCAATGCAGGTCCGGTCCTCGCTGTTTCCGTTGCGCTCAAAGTCACGCAGGTGATACGTGTCACATAGTGGAAGAAGTTTCTACATGCCCCCACTGTTCTGGAAGGCACTTCGCCACTAACGGCTGCTGTCCTGAACAGTCAAGGCAAAAGAACATTAAAATATTGATGTCGGATGAAAACATCTCGTATATGGAAGCGTCAGCCCGCGTTCCTCCAGTTAGACGCCCGTACAGTGACGCCGTCAAGGATAAGCCCCGTCAAGTATATGCCACCCCCCTTTCTCCAACTAAATCACCGACACATTTTTTTTTTTTTTATTTATACTTTATTGCACATTTAAAAATAATTGTACAAATGGCGGACTTAATGCCAAGAAGCATTCTCTACCAGTCAACCAGTGATCAAACAGAAAAATACAGGCGGTGCAGCAAGAAAAAAAAACATATTTATATATATATATACACACCAACATTACATACTTAATAAATAGGTATAAATATATATGATTATCAATTATATACATATACATACACATACATAATATAGTACACAGAGCAAATGAAAGATAAATTATTAGGTCAGCGATTTTTGATGTAAATGCGTAGAGCTTTCTTAAAAGTAAATTTGGACTTGGATTTCCTAATGTTGGTGGGAAGTCGATTCCAGAGTCGTATAGCTGTGAGGGTGAAAGAGTTGGACATAAAGCCAGAAGTGTGAAGTGGGGTAAGTAGTTGGAGGGTATTACCAGTACGAAGATTTCTGTCGTGACAGTTGTGAAGGAACCTAAACTTTTCTTTTAGGTAAGAAGGAGCGTTGAGATCAAAAAGAATAGAAAAGAGAACGCAAAGTGCCCGAACCTCTCTGCGCTGTCTGATGGAAAGCCAGCCTAGCTGAGTGCGAAATTGAGAGACGTGGTCATATTTACGCAGACCGAAGACGAAACGTATGCAGTTGTTAAGCAGACGATCCAGTTTGTTAAGAAGGTCTTGGGAGATATTAGTACAGCACACATCACCATAGTCAATGATGGGCAGAACCAGAGACTGCACAAGCAGCAATTTCGTACTCGATGGCAGAAAATGTTTGAGACGATAAAGAGTACGCAAACTGCCCGTAACTTTTTTGCAAATTTCTTTGACATGCTGGGACCAGCACAAGGTGTTGTCAATATAGAGACCCAAGTTTTTAACAAACGGAGAATACTTTACGATGATTCCATCGAATGCGATCGTCGGAACAGCATTCATGTCCAACTTAGACAGTTGTCTGGAGCTGCCGATTATCACGGCCTGACACTTGCTGGGATTGACATTTACGCCAAATTTGTTAGACCAGTCACTAATACTGCCCAGGTCATCGTTTAACCGACGAACAGCACTGTCAATCTCGGAAGGACTCGTCTGAACGTAAAGTTGGAGATCATCAGCGTAAAGATGAAAGGAAGAGGAAAGATGAGAAGTGAGGATGTTAATGAACACAGAAAATAAAATAGGAGAGAGTATACCGCCTTGCGGTACTCCAGTACACTACACATCCCGCTAGCCTTCCGAGTTCTCATAGAAAGACCATCTCTTTCAGCTCGCGTTCGAATGCCCCCTTGTCCAAGGGCTATGACAGACACGCGCACCAAAACATTATAGGTAATGTTCCATCATCTCTTCCTAACGGCTGTGCTTATCAAGATGATTGTTCAGCTACTGAAAATGACAAATTGATAGAGACAATGCTTGCCATGTTGACATCTATCATTTCAAAATGGAATGACGCTTTACCGCCCAACGTCGCTTCTAAACTTTCACGTCTCTTTAATTCTCTTCCTAAAGAAATCTTAAATCTTGATAATATTTCTCATGATGAACCCCTTTCAGATTCTCCAGTGGAACTGTAAGAGTGTTCGTCATAAAAAAAGTGACTTAATATATTTATGTAATAAATTCTCTGTGGCGGTCTCTGCCATCTCTGAGAAATGGCTGAAACCTGAGTCTCTCTTTAGAGTCTCGAGCTATGCTTGCCTTAGGAATGACAGAGATGATGGCTACGGTGGTTGCTGCCTTCTTATTAAAAATTGTTTTACTTACTCCCTTCTAAACATTCCCCCTCACAGCCCGTCTTTTAATGCCGTGGCTGCTAGAGTAATGGATATTTCATTTTTATCTCTTTATATTCCATACCGATCAAACTTAATAATTCCGGAATTACGTAATATTCTATCGTCTCTACCTTCTCCCATCATTTTGCTCGGTGATTTTAACGCTCACCATGTGTCATGGGGTTCACACTCCTGCGACTCTTTTGCATGCCAACTTATCGATTTATTTGATGACTTTAATCTGTGTGTCCTTAACGATGGATCTCCGACGAGACTCGTTACACCGTCCCAAGACCCGCGTTCGGCAGTAGACCTTACAGTTTGTTCTCCTGGTCTAGCGTCTCTTTGCTCATGGCGAGTCTTACCTCAGACACATGGAAGTGATCATTTTCCGATTATTGTTTCCAAGCCGCTTTCTGTATCTCCAGTTTCTTCCCCTCCTCCCCTTCTTAAATACAAGATTCAGCTCGCTGATTGGACTAAATTTACAAAAGAAATTGAACTAGGCCTTCAGAGATTTTTAAATATACCTTACTCCAATCTTGATGAGAGGATTTCTGTATTCATGGAAACATTGTCATCGGCGGCAGATTCAAGCATTCCCCTGAAGAGTCCTAACCGTAAAAAATTGGCTCCTCCACCTTGGTGGGATGCTGACTGCTCGTCAGCCGTAGCTCTCCGCAAGCAAGCTGAAAAAGATTATGGTTCATGCATGAGTACAGAGAACTTTCTTAAATATAAACAGGTTGCTGCGCGTACTAGACGTATTCTTTCTAGCAAAAAGAAAAAGGGTTGGGTCAAGTTTTGCGAAGATCTATCTATCTCCTAGGTCGTCCCCTTCAATGGTCTGGAAGAATATTAGACGGTTTCGCGGCTCTCTAGTTGGCCCTTCTCCCTCTTCAAATGACTCCTCTATATGGTTAAATAAATTTGCAGATAAGTTATCTCCCCCTACTGTTCCTACTCAATATTGTTTACCATTTTCCTATCCCGAAGTCCAGAGTACCGATAGGTACGACCAACCTTTCTCACTAGATGAACTCCATTGCGCTCTGTATGGTCTTCGAGACACTTCTCCAGGCGAGGACGGCATCCCATATTCCTTCTTGACCTATCTCGGTTCAGCGGGGGAATCTTTTATCTGGAACTAATTAATTCCATATTTATGACCGGTCATATTCCGGAGTCTTGGAAATCCCAGATCGTCATTCCCCTACTGAAGCCGGGGAAAAACCCATCTGATGCCTCCTCATACAGACCTATCGCTCTCTCTTCTACACTATGCAAAGTTTTAGAACATTTAATCAAGAATCGTTTAGAGTGGTTGGTGGAAAATAAAGGTATTCTTGCATCAACACAATTTGGTTTCCGCAAGTCTAGAGGTACAATGGATAGTTTAGGCATTCTTGTTGGTATTTTGAGATGAAATCATTTAATTGTAACTAAAACTCGGAAAATTACAGAGACGTATTTATTAGCTTCACAGTACAAGAAGGCGAGAGAAGTGTTGCCAATATAATACACATAACTTATCAATAGGGCCAACAAAAGAAACAAATAAGGTTGCGTTCTCATTTACTAACACTCCCTCTAGAACGCAATCCCATTTTACTAATACAATAGAGGTGTTTTGCAAGTGTTACACCCTTAGTTAAATTGTCAGCAACCATGTTACAACCATTTACAAATAAAAAAAATACTTTACATTGTACAATATTTTCCCGGAGAAAATGCAACCTTATATGTTTAGTTTTAGGTTTATAACAATCAGTTGACGCCAGTCTTATTGCACTTTGGTTATCACTATATATAGGTAATGGCCTGGCAGTGGTAATGGCCACTATCCAGGCCTTGGCCGAGCTCAGCTTGCAGTTGCCGAAGCCACAACGCCTCCTGGGTCGCCGAAGCCATCGCCATATATTCCGCCTCAGCTGTCGAGAGCGCCACAGTCGGTTGTTTACAGGAATTCCAAGATATGCAAGCATTTTGAAAAATAAAAGTGTAACCAGTGCATGATCTTCTGTCCTGTGGATCGCTAGCCCAGTCTGCATCACAATAGCCAGTTATTTCCTTGGAGTCATCTTTGACATAACATAACTTTAGGTTCTTGGTTCCTTGTAGGTATCTCATAACCCGTTTTACACCAAGCCAGTGTTGAGTGCCTGGGTCATTACAGTACTGACTCAACTTGTACACAGCATATGTGATGTCAGGTCGTGTAACTTGTGCCAGATATATCAGACAGCCCACCGCTTCCCTGTATGGGAAATTACTATCTTCGTTCTCAGGTTTCTTATCAAATTTCATATTTACCTCTATCGGAGTGTGAACCGGTTTGCATTCAGACATGCCAAACCGTTCTAAAACTTGATTTATATACTTCTCCTGGTCCAACATGATTCCACCTGCCTCGCGATCTCTATTTATACTTATGCCAATACACTGCTGTATCTCACCCAGATCTTTCATCCAGAATTCCTCTTTTAGTTTTTCTTTGATATCTGATGCCGTTTTCTTGTCATTTGTAAAAATCATGAAGTCATCGACCCAAACTGCAATTAAAATCATTTTTGATTCATTTATACAGTAGTAGATGCATGGATCTATTTTTGATCTTTCTAATCCGATTTTAAGTAGAAAATTGTTTAATTTCAGGTTCCACTGACGACTAGCCTGCTTGAGCCCGTAGATTGATTTATGTAGGTGACATACCTGATCACTCTCTTCATAGCATTCTGGTTGTGACATATACATTTCAGTGTCTATGTCACCCTGAAGAAATGCGCTTATAGCATCCATCTGAATCATTTCTAGGTCGTATTTAGCAGCTAGAGCAAGCAAAAAACGGATTGAGGTATATCTTACCACTGGTGCATAAACCTCATCGTAGTCATTTCCTTTTCTTTGAGCACACCCCTTAATAACTAATCTTGCTTTAAAACGAACAATCTCACCTTTCTCATTTGTCTTACTTTTAAACACCCATTTACATGGTAAGGCTCTCTTACCCAATGGCAAATCTACCAGTGACCAAGTTTTATTCTTTATTAAGGAATCATATTCCTCCTTCATAGCCTTTTTCCACTGATCAGCATGTGGAGATGAAAGAGCTTCATCAACAGTGAAGGGATCACTCAAATTAAGAATCGGACAAAAGTAACTCACATCGTGGTCGTCCCTTTCTGCATACTGGACCGCTCTGCGTGGACGTAAGTTTATATTACGTGCTGGTGTTGAAAGCTCAACTGATTCCTCTGGTATGTAGGTTGGATCATCATTGTCGCCTGACAGGTAATCATCACTCAAAGACTGATCCAAGCTGATTTGTGATTCTTCTTTGCAGGATTCTTCAGGTAACTGTATTTCAGGATTACTGTTAGGTAAGCAAGGTAAGTACACATTATGTCTTTGAACATTTTCTAAAAATACTACATCTCGACTTTTGATAATTTTATTAGTGTCAGGATCAAGTAGCCGATATCCCTTACTAGATTCGCAATAACCAACAAATAAAAAATTTTTAGATTTAGAATCCCATTTTTGACGTTTTTCTTTAGGTATTTGAGCCATTACTTCAGAGCCAAAAATTCTTATATTCGATAAGTTGGGTTTCTTGCCTGACCACATCTCTAAAGGAGTTTTGCCACTAAGTGATTTAGTGGGTGATCTATTAATTATATAGGCCGCTGTTGCTAGCGCCTCTGCCCAAAATTGTTTTGACAAATGAGCATCAAACAACATACACTTCGCCCTTTCAACCAGGGTCCTATTCATCCTTTCTGCTAGGCCATTCTGTTGGGGTGAGTACGGGGTACTTGTTTGATGTTCAACACCGTGCCTACTCAAGAAACTATCAAATTCTTTGTTGCAGTACTCCTTCCCATTATCTGACCGAACAATTTGTATTTTAGTTTCAAGTTCATTCTCTACTCTCCTTCTATAATCTTTGAACACTTCTAGTACACTCAATTTGTCTTTCAAAAAATACACATGAACTTTTCGAGTAAAGTCATCTATAAAGGTAATGAAATACTTCATACCTCCCAGTGATGTTTGCTCCATCGGTCCACACAAGTCAGTGTGGATAAGCTGCAGTGGGCGTGAAGCTCTGGAGCCAATGTTGTTAAAAGGCAATCTGCTTTGTTTACCTTCGAGGCAGGTGGTACATGTGAAAGGACCTTTACTTTTGTCAGGAAACGGATTTACTCCCTCTGCACACTCCGGTAACTTGTTAACATCTGAAAAGTTCAGGTGTCCCATGCGTCTATGCCACAGGACAACATCATTTAGGTTATTTGAGCATGTTAGGTTAGAAAAGACTTCTCTGTGAGTGTTTAACTGGTACAAATTGTTTACTAATGTGGCTGAACAGAGGAATTTATTATTTTGGTCATAAATTTCACAACTTTTGTCTCTGAAATGTACCTTACAGCCACTTTTCACCATAGCGCTTACTGATAAGAGATTGACAGCAAGTTTAGGTATGTAAAGAACTTCTCTTACCTGAATTTTTCTTTGTTCATTACCATTCATCAATAAATTAACCTTTCCCATATTTTCCACAGGTAGCGGTGTCCTACTGGCAACAGTTATGGTGGGTATCGGTGGACTTGTTACATCATACATCCAGTCACATCTATTGGTCATGTGCATGGAGGCACCTGAGTCCACATACCAAAGGTCCGGATTCATTGTCTGTGAACATGCTGAAAATGCTGCAACAAAACTTTTATTTTCTTCTACTTTTTCACTATTCTTCTTCTTCGGAGCACGACAGTTCTTGGCAAAGTGTCCGTGCTTGTTACAATTGTAACATCGGGGCCCTTTTTGATTAGAGGCCTTTCCTGTATTGTGATTCTTCTGAACGGCTGTCTTCCTAGTGAAGAATGCTGTGCTTTCTGAGCATTGAACTTCCTGCAGGAGTTTGGTTTTTATGGAGTCTGCACTGATTTTAATCCCTGAGCTTTCCAATCCCATTATCATTGGCTTATAGGTTTCTGGTAAGCCAGCCAACATTAACGTTCCAAGCCATTCGTCATCAATGTCAAATTTGATATTCCTAAGCTTGTGAGCGGTCGACATTATCTTGTTCACATAGTCATCTACATTTCGAGAACTGTCCAATGTAGTTGTGATAAGGTCTCTCAACAAGGCAACTTTTCTGTATAACCCGCTGTCATCGAAAGCCTGCTGCAAGCTGTCCCAGACTTCTTTACATGTAGTTGCGTTCTGTACATGCACGTAGTTAATCGGATCTAGCAGTAAAATAAGCTTGGATTTCGCCGTTGTTTCCTTCTTGGAGTCAGTAGTAGTGTTTTCAACACAACACCACAAATCTTCAAGCTTGAAATACGCTTCTACGGCGAATTTCCAACTCGCATAATTGTCTCTTCCAACGAGTCTGTCGATATGGAATGAATTGTGGCCCATACTGGACATCTTCTACAAGTAATAACAATTTTTCGACGATATGTCGGAACGAACACACCGCTAATAGGTTATGCGGTAACCTCCAAATGTATGACGGTGACGTGACGGTCACACGGAACAAATACGCCGCTGCCAGATTTTTAAAGTTTTGTCTGCGTTTTCACTTTTAATGATTTTCATCAACTACGCTCTGCTACCATGTTGGTATTTTGAGATGAAATCATTTAATTGTAACTAAAACTCGGAAAATTACAGAGACGTATTTATTAGCTTCACAGTACAAGAAGGCGAGAGAAGTGTTGCCAATATAATACACATAACTTATCAATAGGGCCAACAAAAGAAACAAATAAGGTTGCGTTCTCATTTACTAACAATTCTAACGACATTCGTACTGCATTTACAAGGGGAGATTACCTTGTAGGCGTATTTCTGGACATTGCATCTGCATATGATAATGTCCAGCTTCCGGTGCTCAAACAGAAAATGCTTCGCCTGAGTCTTCCAGAGAGGCTGGTTCATTGCGCGATTAATTTAATTGCGGGCAGATCGCTAAAAATCCGTTGTTTTGGACAATCATTGCCCCCGAGAAATGTATTTCAGGGCCTTCCTCAGGGCTCTGTACTGAGTCCTGTTTTATACAGCATTTATACGTACGATCTTGAACAATGTGTGTCGTGCTTTTGTAGTGTCCTTCAGTACGCAGATGATCTCTGCTTGTATTCGTCTGGTAAATCAATAGAACACATTAATTACCGCTTAAATACAGCACTGAGTTACTTAAAAATTTGGCTTGATGATCATGGTCTATCTCTATCTGTCCCCAAAAGCAGCACCGTAGTATTCACAAGAAAACGTTCAATTCCAGATTTAGAAATTCTGTTTGATGACCTCCCTGTCCCCTTAGACGATCAAATTAAATTCCTTGGAGTCATCTTGGACTCCAAGTTGTCTGGCATTCCTCACTCAAATTACGTAACTAAAAAATGTGAAAAAGGCATAAACATATTAAGATCCGTTGCTGGTGTGTGGTGGGGATCTCATCCCTACAGTCAAAAACTTCTCTACAATGCAGTTGTTCGGAGCCATCTTGACTATGGCAGCTTCCTTCTTGAACCGTGCAACAAAGAAGCTCTTGATAGGCTTGACAAGATCCAGTTTAAAGGTTTAAGACTAGTTAAAGGAGCTATGAAATCTTCCCCAATCAACACTTTGAATGTGTAGATCCACCATTAGATCTTCGCAGGCAATATTTGGCTGATAGATATATTTTTAAAACAAATCAGGTTGCTACCCACCCTATACTCTCTCGTATTCAGTCCTTATCTGATTTAATATCGGATCCCTCCAGCAAATAGTGGACGCACAAAGAACCCCCCCGTTTTATTAAGAGCTTGAGAAAACTCCCTCCCCTCTCCTCCCCGATACTTCAATTTACCAAAGAAGTAACCCGTATACCCCTTTGCAGAATGGCTTATCAGAACGAAATAATCACACGATTGTAGAGAAAGCTAGATGTTTGTTTTTTGATGCGAATATGGGCAAAGAGTTCTGGGCAGAGGCTACTAACACGGCAGTTTATTTACAAAACCGTACTGTTTTTCCTGCTTTAAATGAAAAGACTCCATATGAAATCTGGACTGGATGTAAACCAGACATAAGTCACCTACGAATATTTCGCAGCAGTGTTATGGTCCATGAGAAGCGCCAGAAGTGGGACAGAAAGTCTGAGAAGCAGATACTTGTGGGCTATCCAGATGACATCAAAGGTTATCGTATTGTAGTGTAGAACTAAGTATATTATAGATACGTTACTATATGCTTGAACCTGTGTACATAATTATAATCCTTTAGTGCAATAAAGCAGTGTAATCTCAGCAGTTGGTTGTTTCACTTGTCTCCTCAAGTAGCATTCTTACATGGCGACCCTGCCAGTGCATCACCAAATTAAGATCGCGTAAAGTTCAGTGACTCAAGATGTATTACATTTGTGCAATCATCGGTGCGCTAACGTCGTGTGTCAACTCTATTTTACTTGTACACAATGGGCTCAACAAAGTCTAAAGAACAGGTCATCATTGCCCAGGCGACCGGTGTTGGTCAAAATGCAGCAGAGGTGCAGCAACAGCAAAGGCACGATACCACCAACTATCTACTGATCATTATAAGCACGGTGTTGTTGATTGGCGCATTGTTTATGGCGTACAAAGTAGCTAAAAGGTGCCATGATAAGCAGATACGGCGACGACTAGACGATGAGCGGCTGATGAGGTATTCTAGTATCCTGCGGCGACATCAACTAAAAACTGAACATGTGTAGTGTTGTGTCACAGTGAAAGTGCGGTAAAAAGGTTCGGTATGCACAAGTGATAAATTGTCGATACGTCTTCGCGGTACGACTCTTTTTTTTTCTTAGTATATTAAGATTATTTAAAGGACTATTTAAACTCATAATAAAAATGCATAATTGATTAACATAATATATTACAGTTAGTTTACAAATGTTTATTTAATTTTTTACAAGCAAACTTATTATGGTGCATATTGTATTCTTGTTATGGCAGAGGAGTTGGCCTTACTACTAAATGAATTGAAAGCCATAAGAACATATTTAATAAAAATCGGTCCTGCTCGTAGGCAAGGTAATATATCTATTGTGAAGAAAAACGAAGATAATCAAGTTGCGATTTAATGCATGTTTAGAATTACCTAAAAAATCGAGTGAAACTTCATTAATAAGTAAAATTTATAGCGAATTTAGTGATTTATATTCAGATATTATTTCTTTGTGTTCTCAAACTATTATCGAGGAAGAAGTATTTTCAGACCCCATCACCATGGCCGAAGATTTGAAACTTGATTTAAGCCTACTCCCTGTCATGACCGATAATGAGGATAATACAAAACAACTCATTGAGAGTATTGAATATTACAGTTCTGTGTTATCAAAGCCAGGATGTAAAAGTAAATTAATTTTATTTGTATTGAAAAGTCGATTATCGCAACAGGCTAAATTAAAATTAAAATCCAATTATGGTAATGTCGATGAGCTTGTAAAGGATATGCGTAAACTTCTTTTGCCTAGGAAAAGTCACACAGCTTTACAAACAAAATTGCAGCAGTGTAGACAAAATAATAAAACGATCACAGACTACGGTAAGGAAATTTTCGAACTGTTTGTGGACTTGACTATCTGGCAGGCTGACGGGAATCAAGATAGTTATGATATTTTACGGCCGTTAAATAAGAAACAGGCAATAAAAAGGTTTGCTGATGGACTGCGAGATCGTCGTCTCAGCACAATCATTTTATTATATTATTATATTATTTGGCGCGTAATTATATTTCTTTGACAGATGCGATCCAAGAAGCACAAGACGAGGATGTACAATCCACTTCAACAGAAATGATTGGTACGTACAAACCCAATAATAGGTTCTATAGAGGTAACAGGACTCAAAGAGGTCAGTTTAGGGGCCGCAGTTTCAACAACAGCACCCGAGGGCGCGGACAACAGACCTCCCGAGGTGCCCCCGGCCAGCGGTCTCAGGGACCATATTATTCGAGGAATAATTATCGTGGACATGGTTTCCAAAATCGAGGAAGATCCGGGAATAATAGAGGTAACTTTTTTTAAAAAATTTTTTTATTAAGGAACACAAACAGTGAAATGTACAAACTTTGCTTAATCTCTAATATCATTTGTTTTGTTCTATTACATAACACAAATAATATGTGTCCACAACACTAGCCATAAAATATTCTAAATGCAAAACTACTTACATAGCAAGAATATTACCTTAAGATAACTTAATATAATGTAATGTAATTTATATATTTACTACGTATAAATTTGTTTCTTAGTTTTACTTATACATAGCTTACATAATTTGCTTAATCAAAAGAAACATTTGTTCAAATTAGTTTTGAATTGCGCTGTTATTTTACAGAATATGTCTAAGCTGTTAAAATTCTTTGTGTTCAGATAATTATAAGTACCACATAATCTGTTCAAAGGGGAATTCCTACCAAGATTGGTACGATATTTGGCTACAACAAATACATTATTGATAGGTTTTCGAAGTGGTGGTGGTCGAAATGGAGTTTTCACTTTAATTTTTGACAAAAATTCAGAATTATCAATTTTCCCGTTTAATATTCCGTGCAAAAATGTTAAGTTAGCAATTTTCCGACGTTTACTAAGTGAATCCAATTTAAAAAGTTTAAGTCGATCCTCATAATTAGTTCGTTGCCTCTTTAACCCATTATATTTCCAAGACAAGTGTCGAGTAAAAGAACGCTGTATGGATTCAATACGCTGTGAATGATTCGAATAAAAAGGGTTCCAAGCTACGCTTGAATATTCTAACCTGCTTCTCACAAGAGCCTTATATAGAAGTAGACTGGTTGTTGGTTTCCGGAATATTTTCGTATTTCTCTTAATGAATCCTACCATTTTAGCAGCCTTAGCAGTAATATGATCAATATGAGCAATAAAGTTTAATTTTTTATCAAGTACTATGCCTAAGTCACGAATTGTTTCTACTTCTTCGAGTATTTTATTATTAATAGTATATTTAGAATCATAATAGAGTTTTTTGCGGGTAAATTTGATATGGAAACACTTAGATGGATTTAGACACATACTATTACTAAGGCACCACTGTGATATAGTTTTGAGATCATCTTGTAAACAGTTACAGTCTTCAAAATTATTAACCTCTTTATATAATTTTAAGTCATCGGCATAAAGGGAACACGAACTATAACGTACACAATTAACAACATCGTTGATAAAAATTTAAAATAGCTTTGGACCTAAAAGAGATCCCTGAGGCACACCCGAAAGGGAATAGTAGGTTTCAGATGTGTAACCATTTACCACCACATTCTGCGCTCTTCCCGTAAGATACGAGGCAAACCATTTATACAATAAGTCCTTGATACCGTGAGATGACAACTTTTGAAGCAGAATAGCATGGTCGACTTTATCAAAGGCGCTTGAAAAATCTGTATATATAACATCTATCTGTGATCCCTTATCAACCCGATCGTAAACCTGGTCTAAATAGGATACTAAGTTTGTGGTTACAGACCTTCCCTTTATAAAACCATATTGGTGTGCTATAATATGATGGTCTACGTGACTACACAAATCAACACTCACCAACGATTTGAAAACCTTTGCGAAGCAGGATAATATTGATATTGGTCTATAATTTTTTATTTCGGACTTATCGCCTTTTTTATAAATAGGCACGATCCTAGCTTTTCTCCATTCTTTGGGAAAATATCCATTACTCATTGATAGGTTAAACAGGATTGTAAGGGGCTTAGCCAGTTCACTGGCACAGTTTTTCACGAAAATACTCGGGATCCCATCAGGACCTGGACCTTTAGATGGATCAAGACGTTTCAAGGTATCTTGCACAACGCTTTCCTCAAAATTTATAAACCTTAGTGGGGACAGTATTGAAGCCATCTCTATGTTGATTTCCCTAACTATACTGTCTTGTGTCTGTATCTCGGGATTGTTATAAACTGAAGAGAAGTGACTCGCAAATAAATTACATACCGCTTGACCACCACCTTTGTGTCCAACGTCATAACCTTAGGAAATCTACTTTTACCACCATTCTTAGATTTGATGTAACTCCAAAACTCTTTTGTACCTAAAGTTAGTATATTACTCTCCATGTTTTGCAAATATGATCTGTAACATTTGTCATACAGTTTATTGCATCGATCTCTAAGGATAGAGAATTCAATTTCATCTCGAGGGTTATGATATTTACGATATTTATTTCTGATTTTTTCTTTTTCTTTTATTAATTGAATAAGTGATGAACTATACCACTGTGGGTACGTATATCTATTTTGTTTCTTAGGTATACGTGGTGGGACATGTAATTTGATAATTTCATTGATTTTATCATAGAATGCAGTAAGAGCATCGTCAACATTACCATTTTCAAACATTAGTTGCCAATCAATCGAAGCTAGATCCAACTGTATTTTTTTAAAAGGCGTTTTGTAAAAATTATAATCCGTTCTTCCCCTACTCCGAAGACAGCTTTCTATTTTATTAGGTATTGTTATTGATAAGTGTGGATGGTAGGTATCAAGTTTAGCTAGTAAATTTAGAGGCGTGGAGACCGTTACATCAGTAAGAGTAGACAATACTAAATCTAAAATACCGTTATGTGAGTTGACAATATAGTTAAATTGAGATAAATTATTCATATTTACAAAGTCTATAAAAGTAGTGTTTAGTGTTGAATTTGAATAAAATGGCGTTGTATGATTAACACAATCTTCAGGTTTCCAAAAAATAGTAGTCAAATTAAAATCTCCTACTACTATTACTTCATCAACCTGTTGCATCACCTTTTCCAAGCTATCAAGAAAAACTTTAAGATTATCAATTTTTACCGGCGGTGGCAAATAAACTACACATAGCCCCACAGTAACCCTACGGTCTCCGATAGTCATATCAACAATAATCCATAAATCTTCGCATTTAGATTCATATGAAAAAACTCGCTCTGATCTGATGGTATCCCTAACTGCGATCATAACTCCACCACCTCGTCTCTCAATAGTGCTTAAGGGATCGTTACGGTCCCTCCTATACACAATATAACGGTTATCTATTAGTTCGTTATCTTTTATATGAGCATCCAGCCATTTTCAAAAAATTTCCATGCCAAACAGATGGTATTTTAGGTCAAGATTTTCTTAAATGTTACAGAGCGGTTTTGAATTTCGAATTAAACACTATGAGATTAATTAATGAGAATGATGAAATTTTAACGGTAAATTTTGATTATTTAACCCCTTCTTCAAACACATATCTTGTCATTCCTGCGCGATGCGAATCAACACATTACATTAATTCACAAATAACTGAGGATTGCGTTATCAATTCACAAGAGTTATGTGAAGGCGTTTATCTAGCTAATTCGTTAACAAGACCAAATAATGGAAAAATTGCAATCAGAATTCTAAACACAAGAGAGACAGACGTTATTCTAAATTATTTTCAGGTCAATACTAGTAAGCTAAACGACTATTTTATATGTCAATTTGAAAAACCTAACATCAATGCAGATAGAGTTCAAACACTTTTTTCTTCATTAAACTTAAAAAACTTAAATACAGAGGAACAAAAATCTATTGAAAACATCTGTGCCAAGTTTCCAGACATTTTTCACTTGCCAGGAGATAAATTATCAACAACTTCAGTTTATGAACAGTCAATCGATTTAAAGCCATTTAGTATTCCAGTATATACGAAACCTTATCGCTTACCACATGCCCATAAGGCTGAAATTGATAAACAAATCGAGAGCATGTTAGATGCCGGTATAATTGAAGAATCAAGAAGCGCGTGGTCCAGTCCTTTATTGCTGGTTCCAAAAAAAGTTGAACCCGGTAAAGAGAAAAAATGGCGCGTTGTTATTGACTATAGAAAATTAAACAATCAAATACAAGACAATAAATTCCCTTTACTTAATATTACAGATATTCTCGATTCATTGTCAGGAGCAGTTTATTTTACCCATTTAGATTTGTACCAAGGATTTTATCAGACGAATTTACATAAAGACAGTAGACCTTATACAGCTTTTACAACCGGAAAAAACCAATATCAAATGACTAGAATGCCAATGGGTTTGAAATCTAGCCCAAATAGTTTCAGTAGAATGATGATAATAGCAATGTCAGGTCTAAATTATAAAAAAATGCTTAGTTTACCAAGATGATTTAATTTGTTTTGGCAGAAATTTGGAACCTCATAACCGTAACTTAATGGATGTTTTCACTAGATTACGTAGTGCTAATTTAAAATTAAACCCGCCCAAGTGTCAATTTTTACAAAATGAAGTTCTTTATTTAGGACATATCATATCACAAGACGGTATTCAACCCGATACTGAGAAAATAAGGGTTCTTATCAATTATCCAAGACCAGAAACTGTTGACGAAATTAAACGCTTCGTAGCTTTCGCCAACTATTACAGAAAGTTTATACCTAACTTTGCAGAGATAGCAATTCCCTTAAATAGGATGTGTTGTAAAAATGTTACGTGTACGGACGGATGAGTGCGAAAATGCATTTCAAAAGTTAAAATCAGTTCTTATTAAGCCTCCCGTATTACAGTATCCCAATTTTTCAGAAGAAAACCAATTTGTTTTACAAACTGACGCGTCAGGAAAAGCTATCGGTTCAGTGTTGTGTAATAGAAACGGTCGACCTGTAGCTTATGCCAGTCGAAGCTTAAATAAATCAGAAATTAGTTATCCCACTATTGAAAAAGAGCTTTTAGCAATAGTTTGGAGCGTTAAATACTTTCGACCTTATCTTTACGGCAGACGGTTTAAAATACAAACAGACCATAGACCACTTATTTGTTTGGAATGCGAGACCTATCAAGTAGATTGTTAAAATTTAGATTACAACTAGATGAATATAATTTTAGTATTGATTATCTAAAAGGAAAACATAATTCAGCAGCGGACGCACTATCGCGTATCAATATCACAACAGATGGATTAAAAAGTATGAATGAACACTTGAGTATCAATGTTTTGACGCGAGCGCAATATCGTAATTTGCAAAGTAATGAAAACGTTAATAGGTGTAGAAATGATTCGGTCGATAATATTGACACTAACTCGAGGCTTGATCAACCGAGAGTTGTGGAAATAATTAAAAAACCAAATCATTTTACTGAAATTTCAATAATAAATAAAAAAGATTTAGGTAAATTACTAAAAACCGGTATTATGACGAAAAAGTACAAATATTTCATTTATGTCCCTAGTAAATATAAAATATTCTTAGATACAACATCTCGATCATCAATTACGCGAGACGAATTGGTGAGGGAGTTGTCTAAAATATGTAAAGAATTAAACTTAGAAAACGCGTGCATAATAAGAAATGAATCTAATAGAGAATTTTTAGCGGGACTTATAGAAGAAATACGAAAATATGACAAGTGGTCCGGACCACGCATATGTATAGTAATGAATGTGCAACGTATTGATGACTTAGACAATAGGCGAGTAATATTAAACGACTTTCACCTTTTGCCCACGAGTGGCCACGCGGGTATAAGGAGAATGACAAATAATATTAAAAAATATTACTTTTGGCCTAGTATGTATAAGTATATTTCTGAATATGTTTCCAAGTGCGAACAATGCCAGAAACAAAAATATTCAGTTCGTACTAAACAAGAAATGGTAGTTACAAGTACAGCTAACTCGGCGTTTGAAAAAATATTTTTAGATATAGTCGGACCGCTACCGAAAGATGAGCATAGTAATAGCTATATTCTCACATTGCAGTGCGAGTTAACAAAGTTCACAGAGGCGTATCCATTACGTAATAAAGACACGGTAAGTGTAGCTCGAGCCTTTGTTGACAATTTTATTTTAAGATTTGGCATAAGTATCTAAAGAAATCGCAACTGATCGCGGAACTGAATTTTTATCAAGTACAACGAAAGAAGTATGCCAACTCTTGAAAATAAACAAACTTATGTCAACGGCTTACCATCACGAGAGTATAGGAGCGCTGGAAAACTCGCATAAAACAATGGGTGCGTATTTAAGAATTAATTGTGAAAATAAGGCGACGCATTTGAGTAGCTGGATGCCTGGATGCTGGATGCTTTGAGTATTAGTGCTTCTCCTATAATAATACGGTGCATACGGAAACCAAGTATACTCCTCATAAGCTGGTATTTGGTAAGAAATGTATTTTGCCAAGTAATCTTGTGACTAAAGTAGATCCTTTATACGCTCATGACAATTACGCGTTAGAGTTTAAGTACAGACTTCAAGTAGCTCAATTTACAGGATGCTTACAATAATCTTGTTCATAGTAAATATAATCGTACTAGTAAATATTATGATAATGTTAATCCAATAAGTTATGAAAAAGGTAATTATGTATTAATAAGAAATCCTTCAGAAAATAAAATTGATCCAAGTTATTTAGGACCATATTTAGTATTAGAAGATTTAAATTGTAACGTTAAGATTTTAAAAGATAGTAAAGAATACACTATACATAAGAATAGAACAAAATTGTTTAATAACTAATTTAACCTAAATGAATGTACCTAGTACCTACTTATTTAATTTTTTTTCTTGAAAAAGGGAGATGTAGTGTAGAACTAAGTATATTATAGATACGTTACTATATGCTTGAACCTGTGTATATAATTATAATCCTTTAGTGCAATAAAGCAGTGTTATCTCAGTAGTTGGTTGTTTCACTTGTCTCCTCAAGTAGCATCCTTACAGTATATACAATCCTAGAACAAATCGTGTGACAACAAGCAGAGACGTCATTGTCATGGAAGATGAAAAGAAACCACACACACACATAACCCATACAGTTAGCTGTCAAAAAGTGCCAGATAGGTTATTTGGAACTTATCAGCAAGTGGTGAAAGAGGCCATAAGAATCGTCTCTGACTACAGTTCTGTTTATTTACAGGCAATCAAGACGAAAATCATCGGTACACTCCTAGTTATTGTATTAATGTTATTTATAACGGCAATCATTCTATACATTGCCATTTACTTAGAGAAAAAATTAAGAACGGTTCCCCGCAGCCACCACAAAAACCACCCTGGCTAAGGTAAGTAGAAATAATAGAGATATAAAATTAACTTATCTATTTTAATATAAAATTGCCTTGTGCAATTTAGGCGTTCATAAAAAATCCTACATGGGGCACCATAATATATTATAAGTCAATGTGGGGCACACTAAAAGTTTTGCACTTCTAGCTAATCGGAACTATTTGAATTTCGCATGTTATATATTTTTAAACGTTGCAACCTTCTTAGTAATAAAAAAATACAATTGGCGGGAAATTATTTGTCAATTGTTTTTTATCACACATCAAAGTTCTACGTACGCAACGAAAATATAATTAAGTCGAAAAGATTTTAGAGCGACGTCTTCAAAATGCTTTTGGGAGAGAAGCACCTTGTTTGAGCACCGTGAGGCGCTGGTTTGCTGAATTTGAGAGAGGTCGAGTTTCTTTACATGCCGAATTTCGTGAAGGGCGGCCTTCAAATGCCGTCAACGAAAATAGTGTGGCTACTGTTAAGCGGCTTATAAAAGAAAAGCCGCGGATTACTTATGAGACAATTCGAGGACTATTGGGGATTGGTATGAGCCAAATTCAGAAAATTTTACACGAAGAATTGAAAGTTCGGAAACTTGGTGTCGTTGGATCCCTCATGAACTGACAGCGGAGCAGAAGCGGCCTCGCGTGGAATGGTGCTCACAGATGCTACTGAAGTACGACCACGGATATTCTAATGCTGTTTATGACATTGTCACAGGAGACGAAACGTGGACTTATTGTTTTGAACCCGAAAAAAACCAGCAATCTTGTGAATGGGTGTTTGAAAATGAGAACAGCCAACAAAAGTGAGGCAGGCGAGAAACGTTGGTAAAAAAATGATCGCGTTTTTTTTCTCAGCTACGGGTCCCATCTGTACAATTCCACTTGAAGATCAAAAGAGTGTTAATGCTGATATTCTACCATATGTTTACCCAGGGTGTTAGAAAAAGTTCGCGAAAGACGACCCAAAAGCCGCGTTCTCCTACATCATGAGAACGCTTCTTCACACACGGCCAACAAAGCAAAGTAATTTTTAGCTTCCGAAAAAGTACAACAACTCCTCACCCATCCTGCGCATAGCCCCTGTGATTTCTGTATTTTCCCCAAAATCAAAGATTTGATGAGAGGTTTTACTTTTACCAACTCCGAAGAGGCAGTGATAGCGTTTAATCAGCACGTAGAAAACATGCCTTCAGATATTCTGTGGTCCTCCTGTTTTAAAAAGTGGTTCGATCGCATGAAAAAATGTTTAAAATGTAAAGAAGAGTATTTTGAAAAGCAATAAACATACTATTTTGGTTATAACATGTTGTTTTTGTTTTTTTAAGTTACGCAAAACTTATAGTGTGACCTACGTATACTGTACATCTTCTTGTTAGAGGGTGGCGGTCTAGATCTCCCGCGGGGACCGGCCGTGTTGGAAGATGTTTTATTTGTTTTGGTTTGTATAGTTGTTTTGGATATCCGGTTTTTGGTGACAATGTGTTAGTTTCTATAAGTGTTCTTGTCTGACAGTGAGTATGATCTTTCGCGCATAAACTGAAATGCATCTTTCTTTTGCATTTTATTAAGGTTAAGGGTCTTGTTCTGATTACCCGGACTTGGTGTTTCAGATCTTTTTCTTTTTTCATTATCATTTTTGTATTGGTTTTTTCCATCCTTTTTTGCTTGCAAAACTGATTTTGGTAAGTCTTGAGTGATATAAGAGTTGGGTTTCATTTTTTGTTTGTTTTTAAGTATCTGTATTTTTTTCTGCAGAGCGGTAGTTGCTAGTAAGATTGGTCTAGTTTTGTCTGTTTTGTTGCCCTTTTTTCCTAGTTTCTGCAGTCTATCGATCTCCCCTATTTCGATATCCACATCTATTCCTCTAAGCGTTGATGTAACGAGCCTATTTAAATCATCGTGATTTTCTTTCTCTGTTTCTAGGATCCCGTGGAGTATGACGTTATTTCTTTTACTGTTTACTTCGAGGTTTTCAATTTTTTTGTTTAATTGTTCGACTTTGCCTTTCAATTTTTCATTTTCTTCTATTATTGGTTTTAATTTTTCATCTACCTTTTGAAGGACGGCAGCAGTAATGTTTTCGGTAATAGTTTTTGTTTGAAGATTTAATTGTTCCGTCATTTTTGTCAAAAGTAGCGACATCTCTGGTGACAGTTCAGTCGTCATGTTATTTTTGTTAAACGGAACGCAAAAGTAATTTATGTTTCTGAACGTAGCCGTACCCGTTTGTTGTGTTGGCAGTACTGCCTTTGCCGTCTATGGTGGTGTTGTTTACCAATGTGTGTGTAATGACAATTAAATAACCTTCAAAAACACTGGTCGAATTTGAATTATCGGTTCTATTATCAATATAATCATTCTTGCGATGGTACCAAGGTTTAGCAGGCGGGCTTTCTTGGATCTTTGCATACCATTTTCCCTTTTCTGCACTTTTAATAGTCCAATACTCATGCCACAACTTTTTCAGATCCTGGCTGATCAGTGCTTGGTAGTCAGTATGAGGAATTTTCATCAAAGCAGAATGATCAATATCAAAGCCATTTCTCGCAGCGCAATCCTCTATTTCATTCCCGCTGATGCCACAATGCGATGGTACCCACAAGAAGTGAATGTTTTAACTGGTAAGTCTTATTATATCATACATTAGTTTTTTTATATCATAGATTAAATAATTTAAACTAAACTTTTGTGAGTTGCATTCTAAGGCTAGAAGTACACTTTTAGAGTCAGTCAAAATAATGATATCTGTTGGTGTTTTAGAACTAATTACATGTCTTAGGGCTAAAAGTATAGCATAGCTTTCAGCTGTGAAGATACTAGTGCGACAATCACTTTTATATCTTTTGACTAACCGAAGTTGAGGATCATAGAATGCTGAATTTACACTATTGTCTGGTTTAGAACCATCACTATACACTTTGTAAAAGGGCTTACTGTTTAATAATTGGTCTAATTCAGTTTGATTATTTACTTTATCCCATATAATATTAAAATGTTTGCTGATAAGAACCTCGAAACTCACTTTATAAAGTGGCCATGGCTTATCTATATACATATTTAAGCAAGGATTATGTATGTACATAGCAATTCTAAGTAGTTCAGGAGTGTGCCCAGATATTAGTTCAGAACCTGATATCTGCGAAGGAGGAGCTGAACTTATTTCAAATGATTGGGGTGGTAATATTTTATGCATTACAGATTTGTTATCAGAAGAAATAAGTTTAAGACAAAAATTGTAGGCCAGTTATATGCGTCTTACAATTAATGGAGGGATACATGATTCACACTGCATAGCATTGATGGGAGTTGAGCACATAGCTCCTGTAATTATTCTAAGTGCTTTATTCTGGATGGCATCTAATTTTTTTAACAAAGTTACACTACAATTCATATATGCCAAAGAGCTGTAATCAAAGTGACTGCGAACAAGACTTTTGTAAAGCATGGATAGTATTTTAGGGTCTGAGCCCCAGTTCACACCAGCTAGTGAGCGCAAAATGTTTAAAGCCTTAGTTGAATTTTTAATGAGTAGATTTATGTGACCTGAATTCGAATTCAGGGAAGAGGATTGTTATTATAATAAATTTGAGTCACAACCATCATATTTTTTGGAAAATAACATAGCACCACTTTTATTAGGACTGATGTCAAGTTTTAGTTTTTTAGTAAAACTCCCTAGCAAAAAACTCAGTGGAAACCAATTTTCTGGTATGCATGGACTCAACCCACACTATGGGGGCACTTATTAGAAAACAACTGAAACGACCCAAACTGCTTGAAACATACTATTTACGACAACAGTGCAATATGGAATATAGCTAAATAGCCCCAAAGCTTGTGAATCGTTTCGGTTAAATTAAGGCTCTACTACCCATGTATATTCTTGAAACAGCAAAAAGGACTCAAAATACCTATGTCATTACATATAATAGTGTGCCAGTTTTAATTTAGCTGAAAGGACTCAAACTACTTAAGTTGTTTCTGATAAATGAATTTATAAAATAGTGTGCTAGTTTTAATTTAGCTAAAAGGACTTAAACTACTTAAGTCGTTTCTGATAAATGAATTTATAAAATAGTGTGCCAGTTTTAATTTAGCTGAAAGGACTCAAACTACTTAGGTCGTTTCTGATAAATGAATTTATAAAATAGTGTGCTAGTTTTAATTTAGCTAAAATGACTTAAACTACTTAAGTCGTTTCTGATAAATGAATTTATAAAATAGTGTGCCAGTTTTAATTTAGCTGAAAGGACTCAAACTACTTAGGTCGTTTCTGATAAATTAATTTATAAAATAGTGTGCTAGTTTTAATTTAGCTAAAAGGACTCAAAGTACCGATATCGTTTCTGTTAAGTGAATTTATAAAATAGTGTGTTAGTTTTATTTAATTCAGCTAAAATGACTGAAAATCAAAAGATCGAATAAAACAAAAAATCGGGCTTTGATTCTAAGAATTTAGTAAGTAACGGATTAGCAAGCTGAAGTGGCAGTGGGCGGGGCACATAGCACGTAGAACTGGCCGATGGGGCAGAAAGGTTCTAGAATGGAGGCCGCGTACCGGCAAGCGCAGCGTAGGACGTCCACTCACAAGGTGGTCAGACGACCTGGTAAAGGTCGCAGGAAGACGCTGGATGCAGGCCGCTTTCAACCGGCCAATCTGGAAGTCAATGGGGGAGGCCTATGTTCAGCAGTGGACGTCCTATGGCTGAAATGATGATGATGATGATGAGTAATTATTTTTTTTACTAGCCACATTAATTATTTAAGTATTTTTGGTATAGTTTATAGCAGCAACACTTTCGCGGCACTTGTTTCATTAGTGGTATTTTTGCACAACGTTTGGGTAATAAATTAAGTTGATTATTAGGTACAATAAAAATTTACTGTGTTTGTGATAAATAAGTTACAATGAAAAGAATAGATAAAATAATGTTCAGTTTTTTAGACAAGAAAGAAGAGTTCTCACAAAGTAAGTTATTTTTTCCATAACTTAACCTATCAAATAGGACTAAACTATTATCTATATACTTAATAAAGTTATTCATTAATGTTTTGTAGATGAAGAGAACATGATGTCTGAACAGTGATTAATGCTAAAGATTCCAATAGAAACAGGTAATACCGAATATTGCAATTTCATTGTTACAATATCTACCTACTTATATTATATATTTCTTAAATTAAAAAACGATTATCTAAATGTAATCTTTACATAATTAAATTGAATTAATGTTGACTGCCCTCGATTATTTAATAAAGGTACTTCCTACCATGTTATTCTATTCTGTAACCTAAAACTACTTACTAATCTAATAAACTTTTTTCAGAAGAAGAAATTATAAGATCTGCGACAGTTTCCCATGCTGAAGAGAATAAGTTTTTAACAAGTGGTATATTATTTTTGTTGTTGTTTATAATTTCATTCGTTTACTCTTTTTACTTAACCCGTGGTCCGTCATTTTGCCTGCAAATAATAAAAACCCGACCTATTCTTCTACTATTTTGATTGTGTTAATGTGTGATATACTATAATAATAAATAAACAAATATTAGACAACATCACATACATTGCTCTGATCCTATGGTAAGTAGCTAAAGCACTTGTGTTATAGAAATCAGAAACAACGACGGTACCACAATACCCAGACCCGAGACAATATAAAAAAGTGTATTATTATTCCATTACATAACTTATACACTGTAAAACCTAAATCCTAACGTTTTGCAGATGATAATATAATATTTGCAACAGCATCCCATGCTGAGGAAAGTAACATTTTTAAAACATGTAAGTTGTTTTCAACATTTACTTTGTTTTTTTTTTTTTTTACTTAACCCGTGGTTCACCATTTTACCGGAAAATAATAAACACGCTACCTATTCTATTATTGCTTAGGTTAGGTAGTGTTTGGGGTCTTAGTATAAACATGTGTCTTTGGTGTGATATTTTTTTAATAAATAATATGGAGGTAGATATATATATATATATATATATATATAATATAGTTTAACTAAGAAATGTTTACAGCTCGATACAACTAAGACATGGATTCGAAGGTCAAATAAGAGAAAAATAGGTATTTGAGTACTTCTATTATGTTTGGCTGCACGATTGCGTATGGCTTGAATGTTAAAATACCTTTCTTTGTGATAATTGATAATTATATAATAATATATAATTTCTGTCATTTTCATAACGCAAGTTGTTTGTATTCGGTACAATAACTTAAAAAATAATAAAAAAGGAAATGGTAACTTACTAACAATTTAGTTCCTATGTCACCGAGTACTTTCAGTGTACGGGTGAATATAATAATATCTGGTTCTAGCTTCAACTCTTTAGCTTCTTATTTTTTGCAGGAGAAATTTGTTTGTGTTCATTTCTATGCATTTTGGAGGTCATTCTTGTTACTTGATTTGGATTTTAGAAGTTTTCTTGTGGTTTCTTTGCCCCACAGCTAGCTGTTTGTGCTTGTGTTTGTGTTTGTGCTAGCACAAAAAAGTGTAAAATTATGAATTGCTTAAGTTTTTCTTACTAATAACTCATTTTACTGGTAACGCATGGGTTACTACATTTTAATAATACTATGTTAATGTACTTCGGGTCTGGACATATACATCCGATTTTTAATTCAGCTTCTAGCTTTGAATATAATGTTACTAAACATTCAAGTTTTCAATACTAACTAAAATACATTGAGTCTTTTTCTATGGAGTTGGGTAAAGTTACCCGGACTTTTTATTTTGCACAAGTAAAATTTAGTCTGGACTCAAAAATGTGTTTATTTAAACAATAAAAAAATATTTTCAGTTAGGTTGCTATTTTATTAAGAGTGCAAAAACTTTTTCGGCTTATAGGTACATTTTTTTAACTATTTTTGGTCATGGTACATATATTTCCACTTTTTTCAGATGATATGGATTCCCCAGTGGCTCCTTCATACTCACCTTTAACACCCCTGATAGCTGCATCCTTAAGAATAGAGAATAATTATAATAACTGTAAATATCTACCTTTGTGCATAGTCCTTAATTCTTCCAATACTTAAATATATTTAGTTGCCATACATAATATACTTACACTTATTTCAGATGATATAGATTCCCCAGCAGCTCCTTTATTTTCACCATTAACACCTCTGATTGCTGCATCCAAGAGTAATGGTGATTCTAATCTACTATTACGTTGATTTTTAGTATATACCTACTATAAAACAATTTAAATATTTTTTTTTGCATTTCAGGTGGTGCAAAATGTCCATCTCCTATACCTCCTATGTCTCCAAATACTTTAGATATTTTTACATCCTTAGGCGGAATAATTTCAACAACAGTAGATACTACGGAACAAAACAGAAATTTTAATGAAATTATAATGCCGAAGAAGTTGAAGCTACAGAAACTACAGAATCGAATCAAAGAAGTACAGATGAAACAAATAGAAACGAAGATCAAGAGATGGATTTTAGTTCTAATACGGATTCTAATTATTCACCAGATGCCGAAGAAATTTCAGATTCAAGTGAAGATTTATTACGTTCAATTCCAAAAAAGCGAGTGAAAGCTGTAATCAAAACCATTTCTTTGCGAAGTGCTGAAAATGATGCCGCTAACGAGATTTCAAGACGTGTACCTTTTGCTGTAGAAGCCAGTCCTGAAACTCAAGAAAATGAAATTACAACCGAAATAGACGATGCAAGTACTCAATGCGCCACTAACAGCAATAACATAATTAATGATGTGACAGAAAACACAGATTTTTTAAATTTAGAACTTCATAATAACGCATATGAATGTTTAGAAACGCAAAATAAACCTGAAGAAGGTCGACCTAAGAAAGGTCGTAAAAGGAAATATCCAGAGCATTCTCTAGTTCAGCGAAAGGAAAGAAAATATGCCAACTTACCCTACCAAGGAAAAAATAAGCGAGTTTTCTCAAAAGTGTATCGTGATTATGTTTGTCCGTGTAAGAGACAATGTTTTACCCTTGTTTCTCAAGAAAAAAATAAGGAAGAGTTTAATAAATACATCACATTAGGAACGTACAAAGCACAATTATTGTACATTATAAATAATGTAAAAGAGAGTCCAAAAGCTAGGGAATACACAGTTCTAAGCGGCAACAAATCTGGAAAAAATAAAAAAAGAACATACAGAAGAAAATATTTTATTACCAACATTGAAGTTTGTAAAGACATGTTTTTGAATAATTTCCAGATATCCACAAAAAAAATTGATGTGTCTTTGGCAAAGCTCCGCTCTAACTCGTTTGAAGATAAAAGAGGTAAAAAACAGGGTGGATGGAATAAAACACCAGAAGATCACGTTCAATTTATAAGAAAAGTTATCAATTCCCTACCAAAATATGAATCCCATTACAGGAGGGAAACTAATAGTGACTGTCAATACTTGAAGTTGGGCATGACTATTCAAAAAGTTTACGAAATTTACAAAGAAGAATTACAAAATGAACATGGCACATCTAAAACGCCGGTTTCATTCGAAACACTCAAACGAATATTTTATGATAATTTTAATTTGCGTTGCAAAAGCCTCAAGAAGGATACATGCAATAAGTGCGACACTTATACACAAAAAATACAAAATTGCAAAGCCGACGAAAAGGTAAAACTTATTGAAGAGAAGGAAGAACACCTTAAACGCGCAATGGACTTAAGGCAGGAAATGAATAGTGATTTGAAGCGAGCAAAAACGGATAAATATTTTGAATGCCTGACGTATGATTTAGAAAAAACCCTACCGCTTCCCCGAATACCTACAAACATCGTATTTTATAAGCGACAGCTCTGGCTGTACAACAGTGGGATTCATGTTGGCTCTGACGATAGCGGCCACTGTAATGTGTGGGTAGAAGGGGAAGCCGGTAGAGGTGCCCAAGAGGTGGGGTCATGCGTTATGCATTACATAAAAAATAATTTGAACAAGGAGGTTAAGCACTTGGTGCTTTGGAGCGATTGTTGTGGTGGCCAAAACCGCAACATTAAAATAGTTTTGATTCTAAAAGCCCTACTAAATTCAAACTCGTCTCTGGAATCAATAACACTCAAATATTCAGAGAGCGGCCATTCATTTTTACCCAATGATACGGATTTTTCAAAAATCGAATACCAGCTTAAATACCATCAACGCATTTACACCCCTGACGAATACATTAATGCAATACAAGTTGCCAAAAAGAAGAATCCTTTAAAGGTTAATAGAGTGAAGAAAGAAGATTTTATTTCGACAGCAAATATAGAAAAAAAAATAGTTAATAGGAAGACTTTTGTAACGAAAGAGAAAGTGAACTGGCTAAATACTAAAAAAATATTATTAAAGAAAGAGAACAGACATTCGATTTTTATGAAGACCTACACAGAAGAGTTTAAGGAATTGAACATTAAAAAAAAGTTGAGAGGAAGCTCTTTAGAGATTTCCGAAGATGATTTTACTACACTTTGGCCTAATGGTAAAGAAATCGCTCAGGCTAAGTTAGATGATTTGAAATCTATGTTTGACCTCATACCAAAAGATTGCAGGGAGTTTTATGAAACACTAAAGGGAAACGAATTACTTACTGAAGACGTAGAAGGATTTGATTGCGATGTAGATTTTGAGGTGTTTTCAGAATAATTGCCTATTTCGAATACATTTTGCACATTAAAGATATTGTTTTATTATGAATTTCATTCTTGAGTCCTTTTAGCGTAATAAAAAAAATACTCTATCCTTATTAAAGCTTGTTTAACAAAAACGACTTAAAAATATATTTTTAAATTTTTAATGTAGAATTTAATATAAACATTGAAAATAGACAATCACTCGAAAAAAAAGTTAGGTTTTCCTATTGATATGACAAAATTGCTAAATAATAAAAGTAGTAAATGAATTGGGAAGGCTAGCTCAAAAAACGATGTATTTCAACCGCTCGCAAGCTCGCTAACGGCGCGGCCTGCCGCGCCTTTGAAATGCATCGTCTTGATCTAGCCTCCCCAATTCATGAGTAAAAAGGGTTTGACATTAATATGTTAAATTATTTTGTTGAAACCCATTGATCTAAACGGTCGCGTATAAATAATGAAATTTCTTAAACAAAAAGAATCTCTTAAATTGGAATGTATCTGTCCTGCTCCAACGAGTGAGGTTAAACGTCATGGAAATTTACTACCAAGTTCTATTCGCAGTATTGTTTGTGGTCCATCAAACTGTGGAAAGACTAACTTAGTAATCAGTTTGTTGTTACATAAGAATGGACCTCGATTTCGTAACCTATATGTTTATTCAAAATCTTTGTATCAACCTAAATACGTATTTTTGGAGAAAGTATTGGAAAATGTAGGAAATACGTCCTATTACAAATATAATCATAACAGTGAAATTTTAAGTCCACACGAGGCATTACCGAACTCGATAATCATATTCGACGATGTTGCTTGTGAAAATCAAAACAATATACGAGACTACTTCGCTATGGGTCGTCATAAAAATATTGACTGTTTCTATATAAATCAAACATACACAAAAATACCAAAACAACTAGTAAGAGATAATTCTAACCTCATTATATTATTTAAGCAAGACGATATCAACCTGAAACACGTTTATGATGAGCATGTGGGATCTGACATGACATGGTCTCAGTTTCGGGAAATGTGTTCAACTGTTTGGAGTAAACCTTTCAATTACGTTGTAATTAACAAAGATTGTGAACGAAATAAAGGTTGTTACAGAATGAAGTTCGATACATTTATAGTAGTGGATTGAACGCTTTAAATAGCTGCTAAGTTATTAATCAATCAGTTTCATATAAGAAGCCAAACAGAGTGGAACCTTCTACAATGGAACGAAGTCTCAAGGAGCAAATTGTAAAATCTGCAGCAGCTGTAAAAAGAAAAGTAGAAATGATAAAAGATTCGAAAAATACGAATGATATGGCTCTCGAAACAATATTTAAACCTATTGTTAGCCCACTTAAGCTGTTTACAAATAAAACTGATAACAAACGTCACACAGATGAAGAAATGGAACAAAACCAATTAATAAAAATAACAAAAAATACCGACAGTGAGTCTTCAAATAATTTGGACGAGGATTTCGATTACTTCAACAAGGTTGTTCAAAATGAAGAAATCTCGGATGATGATGATGTTAGTAGAACACCTAAAACTCTCACTTCATCACCCGCTGAAGAGCACGATAGCCCTGATAGCTCATTAAAATCACTTCAGTCATTACCAAGTGTTGACAATGATTCTTTATCATGGTCGGTGACATCTGAAGCAATACAAGATTCAAATATACCTTATGGTGTAAGAGTTGTTAATGGAAAACTTATGCTCGGTAAAACTCGTGTTCATGATTATGATGATTGCATTCTGAAAATAGGGAAGCGAAGTTTCAAAAAAACTCAAGGCTTAAAAGAATTATTATTTAAAAAGATACCAAATTTGAAATTTGTTACAGTAGAAGACTTAGAAAATTATAAAATAATACTTACGTACACTATTGTGCACAGACGAGACTACAATCCAATGAATCCAATAAAAAGCAACAAAGGATTTAAATATATGAACGTGATCAAACCATTGTTTAAATTTTCTAGACCACATACAAGCAGTGTAGAAAGTCTCCCTCAAGGGGAAGGTATCGAAATTTTAAAAGAAGTTAAAAAAGATACTGATTTAGTTTATTGGGATGATCCAAATGAGTTAGTGGAACGGCTAAAATTATTACTAGCTTCATGGGCTGCTGGTAATACTGGAGTACAAAATGAAATATATTCAATAATAGAAGAACTGCACGAAGCTGGTCTTATAAAACAAGTGAAATATATAAAGCTTCCATCGGGAGGATTAGGCAGTATCATTGCGCTAAAGAAGTGGACTGGACGACAATGAATATTGATAAGTTCGGTCACCACGTTCATAAACGTCTTCGACAAACCGAATTCACTGACATTATTTCCGAAACATTGATAAGAACTGACAAAGGTGATTTTGATTTAAAATTATCAAGATTAACAGGATTATAAATTCCCGAGAAAGATGATGAGGCTGTGAATAAAAAATACGTAGATAATTGTGTTCAAGACCTAAGAAATGAAATGAAAAAAATTCAAAGTGATATTAAAAAATACCTTAATAATCTTGAAAAATTGACTTCTGTCAGTTTGAGTAAACTGTATTACACAAAAAAAGAAATTGATGACATAGTTGCACCAAAACCTGTTAAGAATGAGTAAACAAGAAGTAGTAAATGAGCTTCATAAAGCTGTAAGAAGAAATTTCGTTCGTCGATGTACAATCATTAAGGGATTAGATGATCTATGGCAAGCTGACCTAATGGATTTTCAAAAATTCTCCTCATTTAATAAAGGATTTAAATATGTTCTTATCGTAATTGATGCTTTATCAAAATACGTGTGGGTGAGACCGTTGAAGTCAAAATCCAAGCAATGTGTTACAAATGCAATGAATAGTGTATTATCCGTATCTAAAAGAAAACCAAAAAATTTACAAACAGACCTAGGTAAAGAATTCTACAACGATTTATTTAATCAGTTAATGAAAAGATATAATATAAATCATTATTCCACATACTCTGTTAAGAAAGCTTCTATTGTAGAGCGTGTGATTAGAACTTTAAAATCACACCTTTACAAATTGTTTAGTCTATGTGGTAAATATCACTGGGTTCAGAATAATTTAGATTCAGTTGTGCAACACTACAATAATACTGTGCATCGCATTACAAAATTTAAGCCAAATGACGTTAATCAATCGAATGAAAGTAAAGTAAAATCTAACATTAATAAAACCCATCAGCTAAAAATACGACAAGGACCTACCTTTCAAATTGGAGACTTTGTTCGTATAAGTAAATACAAAGGTGATTTCTATAAAGGTTACACTCCTAATTGGTCTACGGAAATATTTCGCATTGCAAAAATAAATCAAACAAATCCCCAGACGTATCAATTAGAAGACAAACACAATCAGTATATCCTAGGTTCTTTTTACGGCTATGAACTACAAAAAACAAAATTCCCAGACGTTTATCTTATCGAAAAGGTTATTAAAAGAAAAGGGAACAAACTGTTTGTAAAGTGGTTAGGGTTAAGTGATGAAGAAAACAGTTGGGTTAACAAAAGTGAATTAGTCAAATAGGTATATAAACAACTCTAATACTTCTTAAACTCACTTTATGCCTATCAATGAAGGGAGGTAGTGGTATAATTAATAGCTGGATAGATCATTTACCGTTCGAAGTTCATTTACCTGGCTATCAATTTTGCGGTCCTGGAACTAAACTTCAAAAACGGATAAGTAAAGGTCAACGAGGAGTGAACAAATTAGATGAAGCCTGCATGTATCACGATATTGCATACATTAACAAAGACTCGAGCGCTCGACGTATAGCTGATTTAAAACTTTTGGATATGGCTAAGAAGAGGTTGAAATCAAAGGAAGCTGGTAAAGGAGAAAAAATTGCCTCTTGGATTGTAAAAAATGCTATGAAAGCCAAAATAAGGGCAGGCAGTGGTATAAAATGTTTTAAGAAAGGCGTTAAAGTAATTCAGTCTCAATTGAAAAAAAGTAAATACAAGGACCACCATTCTGCAATAAAATATGCTTATGCAGCTGCAAAAAAACTATTTAGTAAGAACAAAGGAATACGCTTGCCCCGTTGTATTCCACTTCCAAAATCAGGAGGCCTTTTACCACTTATCCCTATATTTGCGGGATTGTCAGCATTAGGTTCACTCGCTGGAGGAGCTGCTGGTATAGCAAAAGCTGTGAATGATTCTAAAGCCGCGCAAAAGAGTCTTCAAGAATCTGAAAGACATAACAGAACGATGGAAGCGCTAGCTCTCGGAAAAGGATTATACATTAAACCTCATAAAAAAGGAGCGGGTTTATACCTAAACCCTTCAAAAAACTAATAAACCGGTTACCCAGACGTGCACTTACTAGCCTAGATATATTAAAACATTCCAGTGATATTCCACACTTTCGTGGCGTTTACATGAGAGATACATTGCCCTTGAAACCTAGAAAAATTGAATGTGGAATACTGAATTTAGATAGCATCTCAAATCCTGGCACGCATTGGGTAGCCTTTGTAAAGAAAAACAATTACGTTCAATATTATGATAGTTTCGGTGATTTAAAACCGCCTTTAGAATTTGTAAAGTATATGAATAACATGCCTATAAACTACAATTATACAAGACATCAATCTTTTGGCACTGTAAACTGTGGCCACCTATGTCTTAAATTTTTAAGAAACTATTGGAAAAAATATTTATATAATAAGTGATTGAAATAAAAAATGTCATTATAAAAATGTCTTTCACTGTGTCTATAACTGGGAGCGGAGCCTCTTTGTCTACAAACTATTCCCCAACTTTGGAACTCCGAGGAGACTACGAATGTGGTCTGATCTATTTTTCAACGTTCAATTCTATTCCTAATATAGATGAAAGAAACAATAAGTTTTATTATGGTGAAAATGAAATTATACAAATTCCTGAGGGATCTTATGAGCTTCAAGATATATGTGATTATTTAAAAAGTAACATTAAAAACAGTGTGTTAAAATTGACCTGCAATAACAATACATTGAAAACGAATATATTTTGTTCCAAAGAGATCCATTTTAATAAAAAAGAATCATTGGGTAAAATATTAGGATTTAGAACGGAAACAATAAAAGCAAATATAAGTACTGAATCGCAATATCCTGTTAGCATTCTATCAACAACCATCGTGCGGATTGAATGCGATGTAGTTAGTGGTTCATTTGTTAATGGAAAAGCAAGCCATATAATTTATGAATTTGTACCTAACGTGCCACCTGGATACCGGATAATTGAAATACCTAAAAATTTGATTTATTTTCCTGTAAATCAAAATTCTATAAGTGCTATCAACATAAGGCTGTTGGACGCAGACAATAAAGAGATAAATTTACGAGGTGAAGAAGTGCAACTATATTTACATTTTAAGAAAAAATGATAAATTTTAATAAAAACCCCAGCACAAAGACTTTTCAAGACAGTCTTCAA
Source organism: Anania hortulata (assembly GCA_963576865.1). Taxonomy (NCBI): domain Eukaryota; kingdom Metazoa; phylum Arthropoda; class Insecta; order Lepidoptera; family Crambidae; genus Anania; species Anania hortulata. The sequence goes on along the minus strand of OY756402.1, from coordinate 3,572,188 downwards.
AGATCATCTCACAAAGGCACATCGCTTCAACTTAAAAAGAAACTTACCAAAGCCAACAAAGATTTCCTTAAGCTAATTGGGTTAATAAAATGAATATTTTAAATATATCTCAACAAACGTCATATGACAATACCATTGAAAGTTTTGAGTACCATTCTTACAAACCATACGTCTCAAGTTTTAACACGAATGATGAAATAAGAATTCCTATCAACCAGCAAGACTTGTATGTGTTGCCTTCACTTAGTAGCCTATACATCGAAGGAAAAGTAAATGTGTACGACAGCACTTCTAAAGCAGGAGTTTCAAATGTACATTTTGTTAATAATTCAATTCTGTTTTTATTTCAAGACGTGAGATATGAATTAAATGGAGTAGAAATTGATAAAATTAAGAACGCTGGTGTTACTACTACTATAAAATCTTATCTATCTTTAAATGAAAATGAATCAAAATATGCACGAGTTTGGGGCTGGTCGCCTGAAGGAACAAATAATGTCACTGGTGGAGCATTTTCCGTATCAATCCCGTTGAACAAAATATTGGGATTTGCAGAAGATTATGAAAAAATTATAATGAACTGCAAGCACGAGTTAGTGTTACTAAGAAGCAACTCAAATCTTAACACGGTTAAGTTAAATTCAGGAGAAGTTATTAGTGATGTTACAATAAGTAAGATAATTTGGAGAGTACCACACATTAAAGTATCCGATCGTGAAAGAATAAATTTATTAAAACATTTAGAGAAAGATCGAGCTATTCCATTAGCTTATCAGGATCTGTATGAATACCCGTTACTGCCCAAAACACGTAAGCATACTTGGTCTATCAAAACTTCTTCCCAAACAGAGAAACCACGATTTGTTGTGATTGCCTTACAAACCAATCGAAAACAAAATAGTAAATTGTCAATGGCTGAGTTTGATCATTGTCATGTACGTGATGTGAGAGTCTATTTAAATTCATCATATTATCCATATGAGGGATTAAATGTCAGTTTTTCAGATGACAAATTTACTTTATTATACGAACAATACACAAGATTTCAACAGTCGTATCACGGACGTCGTTCAGAACCGTTGTTGAGTTTAAAAGAATTCAGGGACATAGCTCCTATGTTTGTTATCGACTGTTCGCGACAACACGAGACCCTAAAGGGGTCGATCGACGTTAGAGTTGAAATTGAAGCAGACCAAGATATACCCGATCACACAGCAGCATATTGTTTGATTTTAAACGACTGTATATTCGAATACAAACCGCTGAGTAATATTGTCAAAAAGTTAACATGAATAACAATACGGTAATAGTGGATGTGCAAGGATTTAAAAATCTACACAATGAGTTCATAGTCAAAGAATTGGCTATAGCTACTTTGCAATATACTGATATTTTTTTAATAAAACCGCCACATTCATTCTCTAAACTTACTGAAGAAGAAAAAAGGCGTGTTCGGTGGTTAGAAAGGAATAGGGGATATTCCTGGAGCGATGGATATATTGACTACAAAGAATTTCTAAGAATAATGAAACCATACTTTAAAGATCGAATAATTATTGTTAAAGGAGCAGAAAAGGTGAAATGGCTAAAAGACTTATGTGGTCATCAAAATGTTATAGATATTAATGATGAAGGTATTCCCAATCTTAAGAAATTATCTGAACTTTACAGAAACGATGTTTTTATAACTCATTGTGTTAATCATAAGAATATTTGTGCATTGAGAAATGTTTTGTGTATAAAAAAATGGTGTTTAGCAAACAATTAATAAATATAATTAAAATATATATATACTGTTTTACTCACGATACCTCTATACAGATATAACTATTTTTAAACTTGATTTTAAAAGCAAAAAGAAAGGAATTTAAATGCATTTTTAGTTACTTATAAAGTTTATTCATTCCTTAAGTAAGATACAATTTTAACTAAATATAATTTTAATGTACATTATAAACACTATTATTAAACCTTACAAAATAATCATAACAAACCAAAATCACCACATAGCTTTTTAGAAATCTTTCTTACTAAAACCTCGGTAAGATCTGCAATTTCATCTACGAAATCCTGCACCACATACTGCGCGTTGACCACCACATTTTCTTTCTCTTTACATGAACTCGCCACCGCTGATTCTTTTTGAAGATCCAATATTTTGATTTGGACTAGTTTAATTCCACGGTTTTCCTTTCTTATAACAAAAGACTTAGAGACGTTCGTCTTTTTTTTATTGATTTCTCGTTTTTGTCTTCGTTTTTTCTCATAATTTGTCGGCTGATTCCTCATTAGTTCCTGGTATTGCTGGGTAAAATTTTCTAACGGATCCTGAGCATATTGGCTGAACATTATGTTGGCTGAATCTTCCATTTTCTGTAACAATCAAAAATATATATTAGTTTAGTACAAATACTATTTCGCAAAGATAATCAAAATAAAGTTTTACTATTTAAAAAAATTGCATTACTTACATAAATTCACGAATTGGCTCGCTGCTAATCTCAACGCTGCTGAATGAAGAATGATTATAATGACTTATGAATAAGCGGTTTTAGTAAAAACGATTTTTTTTAAATTGTTGAATTGGCTTTTCACAGTCAACCGTAATTTATATATCAGCATTTTTACTTGTTACGACATGTTTGTTGCATATATGATGTATGTGCACAAGTAAAATAACACCATTGCAAAACCGTCAAATTAGCAAACCATATTAGGTGTCTGGTTTATTTTTACAGTAATTAGCTTTATACTTACAACAAGTTGCAACTTGATTAATCCGATGCTATAAAAATGTTGGGTCTCCTAAGACGTAAATAAAACACTAACTTTGTTTAGCAAATTTATTAAAAATACGTTACCTATCTTAAAACTAATCAATGTATAATAAACAATAAAATATAATACTAATACTATAATACACTGGTTTAGCTGCTTAACATAATGATAATTATCTTACATCCATCCATTTATTTCCAAAAAATTATACAGTAATATAATAATGTCCCCAAGACAAAGTGTTGACATTATCTTTTGCAATAAAGCGTTTATCATCTTTTCTAGACAAAGCCACTTTATTTTGCTCTGTAGTAAAGATTTGATGTTTTATTGTTTTAAAAAGTACATTTTTACCTCTTAATTCATTACCAGTTGATAGGACATTGGTATAGTCAGAAAACTTTAATTTTTTTGTTACACTATTTTTTACACCTTTTGCTTTTTTGATTTCAGCATTGTTTGTTTTAATACTGTACAGTTTAGATCGCAGCCCAACAAACTCTAATAATATTTTACCTCCTAATTCATCTTTGAATAGCCCTGGAACTTTTTTGTTTTTAGGTATAATATCAAAACAATTTTCCAGATCGTAATTGCTTGTATCAAAATAAGACAAAAAGTTTTCTTTCAAGTCGGAATAAAAATCATTTGTCTCTATGGAGTACAAGAGACTATCAGTATCAGTGTAGCACAATGATATTTTATCATGGTAGTAATTTTTCATTACTGAGTAATGAAAATTGTACATATGATTTTTAGACAGCTCTAGTACTGTAAATCCAATGTATATGGGTTTGTCAAGAATAACTTTTTCACGTTTTAATTGTATAGCTACGAAATTTTCATCAAATATTGTTGCACTATGAAAATTTGGACGAGATATCAGCTGTTCATCTGAGTAATATTTCTTGGTCTTATTTCTCTCATCTCGCCACGTACTTACTAGTTTAACATCTACTCGACGTTCAGTATCTTCTAAGGTTTTTCCAAAAATACTGTTATTGAGCAATTTAAAAAAGTCTTGTTCAAATGGTGAGTTAGTATTTTGTCTCAAATGGGTGTTTAAGTCGATATATTCCTTTAAATATGAGCTTTGTTTGAATGATATTCCTTTGTGAATTTTTTTAAGTCGTAATCCATGTTGTAAGCATGTCTTTAAATGAACGTAGTGGATAACATAGTTATATTTATTATATAAATTTGGTGTAAGTTTAACATTTTTAGCACCTGGAGGAGTAAAGTTTTCCGCACAAAATGGAAGATCGTTATGTAAGTCATGCAACCTCTCAGGGTATTCCAAATCAACTTCGAGGATATAACCGTAGTCATTGTCGTTGGGAATGTTTGTAATGTCGAGTTCATTACATTCCTGTTTATCGAGGAATTTAAAATCCGCGTAAGGCAGATAACTGCACATAGCGAAGCCATATAAATTATTACAGTCCACGTACATTAAATATTTGCTTGGTTGGGAGTTATCATAATCCGACTGATATTGATTATTTGATTTAGCATACCTTTTTGAGCATAAGCAAATACCTCCGCGAATTCCCTTTTGTATCATTCCTATCATTTCTAAATCTGAAAGCAGCTCTAATTTCACTTTTGTTTTTAGCAACATGGCGTCAAAGCTGAGACTTGGTGCTGTGAGATAAAATGCAGGATCTAAATCATAGTTTATCTTACACGTTTTACGGAACTTTTCAAAAATGTCGCTTAGTATTAAAACATCGCTTTTTACATATAAATCCGTATATTCACCAAGATTTTTTATATTAAAACTATCCTAAACATTTTTTGCATGATCATAGTCAGAATTACTTATGGCTTCATCGGTTAGATTGTTAAAAAACTCTTCTTTTGGCGGTAAGTTATTTTCTTCGTAAACATTCCAGTTTGACATATAATTGTATGGGTATACACCTTTTCGACTAAGCAATGTTAATTGATTTTCATTTTCACAATATGCACTCAAATTTATAAAATCGTTTCGCTGTAGATTATTGGCTAATTGTTCTAAACTAGTTCCCAAAAACTTAAATGAGTCTACAAATCGGACCGCGATAAAGTCGCTAATTGAAAACTGAATAAATTTTGTAAAAGAAATGTAGTTCTCATTGTTTTTAGGAATTACTTTTATTTCACCAGGAATTCTACTTAGTTCGCGAATAAACAAATGGCAGTCATAACCTGATAAGTTATAAAAGAACACCGGGATAAATTTTGGTATTCTAAATTTAAGATTACAACTGGAATGAGCGGCACCTCGATATTCACCGGTGAAGTGATAATGGTCCCGTACTTTATCACCAATCAGTAAATTAGAACACAAATAACAACGTTCAGCATTTTCAAAATTCAATTTGTCTTCTTCTCGATAAATTATAGGAACTGGAGTTTCAGACGCAGATTGAATTAGTTTGTAAATCTGTTTTATGTCTCTTTGCAACCGCTTAACAAATACAGTAGCACAGTCGAATCCGCGATATGTCACTAAGCGATTATACGAATTATCGTAATTACAAACAATGTAATAAGCAAACGCTGCAGGCAAATGTTTTTGTACTTTTGCCGTATAGGAGCCACTGCTCTCGGAGCAAGGCTCTAATATCGTCTCGAAGTCAGCGTAGATAACGAAAGGCACGTTCTGCATGCAATGATAGTTTTTAAACTGCATTATAGTGCCACTATCGGGTACTACCGTGACCACTCCCCCGCAAACGTGCTCATCATAATCTCGATCTGATTTAAAAAATAACAAACATTCTTCACAGAAATGTAATTTCCCGTGATGCTTTGTAATTTGATTGCGAACTAATTTTGTCAAATCCTTAATAAGGCAATAATGAGATTTTGTGTTTTTTTCTAACAAAAGCATGTTAACATGGTTTCTTTTTCGAGACAATGTTTTATATAACGGTCCAACAATATTTTGTTTCTTGTCAATCCCATATACGTTGACGCTAATCTCTTTATTATTATTCTCAAACATTTTAATATCTTTAAATGATACTGGAAAATGCATATCATCGGTATTTAAAACTTCAGAGAAGTGTAGATATGATGAGACTCGATTAGCGTTTTTTACATCAGGATATAAAGCGCTCATTACTGTCCAAGCAAAACAGTATTCATCACTATTTCTTATATTAATGCACGCTTTTTTTGCTTTAATATTTTTTGGTAAATCTATATAACTAGAACCACCTAATGGTGAATATTTATTAATGTTAGTTTCGAGATAAATAATGTCCATAAGGGACCAACCACTTCACTTTTCTTGGAAATCATCCATCTTTTTACAAATAACCTGAGAAACATTATTCAACAAATCATCAAACGTGTAACTATGAAAGGTTGGAATATTTTCTGTTGCAAATGATTTGATTTCCACTGTATCATGTTTAGGTAAAATCATGTTGGCAAATAATGCAAAGTTAACTTTTACATTAGTGTGACATGCTATGGCAGAATCGAGTACTTTACGCAGCCTAGACGAAACGGAATGCATGAAGTGCTGTGGTGAAGTAATTGGCAACTTCTGACCATCAGGAGCCTGTTTGCGATCGGCACTGATGCGATACGACACGATGCGACCTCTAAAAGCTGAATTAACCGTCTCAATCCCTTTGTCATAGCTTAATGCGGTATTATCTTTGTGAATAGTACTGCGTAAGTGCCCAGGAAAAACTTTCCTGAGTATGGATTTATTACATACTGAACAAAAAATAGTTTTTGAGCTATGCATGATTAGAATAGAATGGAAGTTATGGTAGGCAATAGTAAATTTAATTAAATATGTAAACGCTTAAGTGAAACTAATATTACCTACTACCTTTGATTTATTATTATTACTTATGTTTTACATATTTATTATTATATTTATTTTAAAATTATTGTACTCTTATTTTAGGTTAAGAATTACATTACAGTTGTATGGATGAAAGCTAAAATAACATACTTATTAGTATTTACTAAACAAAAAAAAAAAAAAAAGACTGACTACCTTACTTTTTCTTCTCCGCGTAAAACGTCGGCTCTATATTATTAAATACCTTATTACTATCTTTAAATATTTTCTTAACGCTATCCCACAAGGGATCGTCGTGGTTGAGCCGAATCCTCAAACAGCCGCTCCACTTGTCAAAGCGTTCCCGGGGGTCCACCTCGATGATTTCGGCAACGTTGAAGACTCGTAGGTCGATGTAGACGTCGCCGTCAGCCTGCAGAGTGCCTTGACGGCTGATCCCGCCCGCGACGCGCCTCGATAGCGATGACCACAGTGGTTGTTGCTTCGGAGCAGGCTCAGCCGCGCCTCCAAACAGGTCTTCACAGACGATGCCTCCGGTTTTACTGCTCCAATAAAGAAATAATGATCAGTACCTACGAGTATAGTAAATAACAAACGATAAATGCGTTACTTATAATAAAATTAACGTACCCAGACTTTTTTCGAGGTTTCTCCTTTTTCGTCCCTTTAGCCTTGCTATTGCAGGCTTTAGCTTTCTTAGAAGACCTGTAACAAAATATAGTTTGTAAGTAAAATATCTAATCACTATAAAATAATTTTAATGAAGACTGTATTTATGGAGAAATAGAAACATATGTTTAGTAACAAAATACAAAAAGAAAAAATTGAGGAGTGAGGTCTAAGGTTAAACAACTCTGTACCTGAGATCTTCTTCGCCTGAAGAAGATTCCGATTCAGACTCCACACCCAAATCTGCAACGATGTTACGTTTTCTGCGAGATGAATCGGTCCTACATATAAAACAAATAAAAATAAGTTTACAAAAAACACTTTTAAATGACATGATATAGGCACAATTAACAGAGTTAGAATACGTACCCAGACTTTTTGGTGGATTTCTCCTTCTTCACCACTTTAGCCTTGCTGGCTTTGTTAGTTTTTTTAGGTGGGCTGTAACAATAAATATGATTTATAAGTTTGGTTAAGATTAAAATGCATTTAGAGTTTTTCGTCACTTAATGCTCACTCATAACCTAAGTAGTAATCTATATTTACCTTGGATATTCTTCCGGATCCGACAACGACTCTGACTCTGAGTCAAAGCAAGCAGCGGCGGCGCAACGGTTTTTGTAGTCTGATTCCGACCTGAAAATATGAATTATACAAAATAACTGTAATTTATCAATACAATATCCTCTAAAAATCAATACAATATCCTATTCTCAAACAAATTAACTCGGTTAACTCTACTCTAAAATAGACAATGAAAATACAAAACCTCACCACAAAGAAAAAAAAAAAAAAAGACCGTTTAGGTATTTTAGGCCTTGACTCATTAATTCAAACACAGAACAAACACAGTTTCACTGTCTAGGCCATTGAGAGCCCAATAAAATAAAATAAAAATAACTCACGAACATTTTTCCAAGAGAATGAAGAGCAGCGTTACCTCGAAGTTTTCCGCAGGAAGATGATCGGGAGGTGACCACGGACAGTAATAGCAATTGATGTACTTACCGATCATTTTATACCAAATTTACACTCACACTAATAAAGTAAAAATTACCAAATTATACACACGATGAAAATAATGCCGATCAGCTATTGATTGAAAACGAACAAAACAAGTTGATCAAATTACTTATAAAATTACCTATTTAGGAAATCGTCAACTTGCAATATTTGTTATTTCAAGTACTAGTTACTGCCCACGGCATGACTCACACTAGATTATTAATATAATTTTTCATAAATTATTGATTGACTTGTAGTAGGATTTAACCATAAGTTTAACAAATTGACCTTTTAAAAATATTAATAACCTAATCGTTAATGAGTTTTTGGATTAAAACTTGTCTAGCATATTTATTTTATATCCAAGTCTCATCATCAACCAGTCTCAAGGCGTTGAAATTAGGAAGTCGGAAAGTACCTACCTACTAACATAAAAATAACAATGTTATATGATGAAAAATCAAGATTACCTATAATCAATTTCAAATCCATTTATTCAATAAACGTTATTGAGTAAAACATCATTTTAACCGACTACAAAGAAGGAGGTTTTTAATTTGTCGAAATCTATTTAAACATATTAAATAATACCATGAAATCCTTTGTCGATCACACTTGACATCGTTTACAGTTGATGGCAAAATTATCGGATTCACCATCTTACGTTACAATATTAAAACCTCAAATATCTATAAACTATGAATAAGACATAAAATTTTAAATATTGCTCATATTAGAATAATCAACAGATTATTTTTAACAATCAACGATATTCCTTCAAAGGTTTGCGTAATAGGTAAATATATATATAAATATATATAAATTCAGCTCAAACAATGTCCAAACGAAATTATTAAGATCAATTTATTCAGGCTATCATCAACAAATTCATACACCATAATATTTTTAAGGATTGCTAGCTCCCAATTCGTTGATCGTAAGTGTAATATGTAACAAGATACGTCATGTAAGCAGATTTAGGTTTACACACTTCGAATGCTTAGGAAGCTAAGTTAGCGATACGCAGAATATAAAGCGTTGTATACACAACCTGAGAATAATCTAAGGAAGAAATCATAAACTGTGGAAAAAAAAAATCCCTGTTATTTTATTCGTAAGCAAATACCTACTTGTCTATTATCAATTCTTTTCTTGATTTTTAAATGCATTTTTGAATGAGTAATATTCTAAAAGCTGTTTATTAGAATATAGTGCAAGAAATAATACTAATCAGCTAAGATGATAAAAATGTGTATTTAAAACAAGCCTCGTTAAGAATATTTTTATGCGGCGATAGGCAAAGGTTCAAACCGATGCTCACTACACAAACATTTACTCTGACGGATTCGGACCCACGACACCTAGTTTGTGGTTGAGAATAAATTAGAAAATAGATTATTTCATTATTTTACTCATACTCATTATTCATTATTCATAAGTGCAAGCAGTATGCACTTCCCTTTATCATACATGCGCGTCGCGGTGACCTTAGCTACCTTTTAGTTGAAGCAATAATCCCGTGTGCATAACATCTTTCCTATTTAATTTTGATCGAACTACCAGTTACCGTTATTGATTATTTATTAGTTTTACGAAAAAAGAATAACCTAATAGTGAAACAATTACGCGAACTGAATCGTTTTTTTCTCAGTAAGTATTGGTTCATAATTTCAGTAAGTAGTGATTTGATTAAAATAACTTTTACGTACTTATATTCATTCTTTTTTATTATGGCTATGTTTCATATGTTTTGTGTGTACCCTGCAAGCCCGGGATACAGCCAGAAAGAAATACCCGTTACGGTATGGTTGTAAACAAATCATTTAAAATGTCTCCCATAATAAAACTGTAATAATATAAAATTCGTAAAAAGTTTTCTCATTGATTAAGTTGATATTGTTAAAATGCTAAAGTGTATGCCCTGCTGGTCGGTTATACAGCCAGAAAGAAGTACTCGTTTTCGGTACGGCTGTAAACTGAAGCATTTGAACAATACCTACGAAATCAATGTTTAACATTAACAATTCATAAGTTAATAAATTGCAAATTACAATGCTAAAGTGTATGCCCTGCTGGTCGGGGATACAGTCAGAAAGAAGTACCCGTTTTCGGTACGGCTGTAAACTGAAGCATTTGAACAATACCTACGAAATCAATGTTTAACATTAACAATTCATAAGTTAATAAATTGCAAATTACAATGCTAAAGTGTATGCCCTGCTGGTCGGGGATACAGTCAGAAAGAAGTACCCGTTTTCAGTACGGCTGTAAACTGAAGCATTTGAACAATACCTACGAAATCAATGTTTAACATTAACAATGAATAAGTTAATAAATTATAATATTGCCAAAGTGTATGCCCTGCTGGTCGGGGATACAGTCAGAAAGAAGTACCCGTTTTCGGTACGGCTGTAAACTGAAGCATTTGAACAATACCTACGAAATCAATGTTTAACATTAACAATTCATAAGTTAATAAATTATAATATTGCCAAAGTGTATGCTCTGCTGGTCGGAGATACAACCAGAAAGAAGTACCCGTTTTCGGTACGGTTGTAAACTGAAGCGAAATCAATTCATAAATTTATTAAATTGTTAAGTAATTAAAATTAAATATTTACGCTTAACGAATTAAATAGAAAAAAAAAAAACAGTTCAGTTCTATTTTATAAATAAGTTTATAAGTAATCAAACAATAACGGTGACAGTGTTTGTTATAGTGGTGTTAAATGTGCATCATTCATCGGTTGCTGTGAACAGGTATGTCTGATTGTTTCATGAATTGGAAAGGCTAGATCAAGACGATGTATTTCAAAGAGCGAGCTTGCGAGCGGTTGAAATACAGCGTTTTTGAGCCAGCCTTCCCAATTCATTTACTACTAATAAATACATAAATTTCGTGAAAAATTACCTATTAAAAAAGAGGACCAACATAAACACATAAAAAGTATGTAAAATTGAATTTTATTACAGCAGAAAATAGAAGTAACAAATGATACAAATAGGTCTAGAGGCATTGCAGATTATAACATTGTGTTAAATTTAATTACTTTTGCACCATAAGTACCTGTTTTTGTAATTTTTCGAACTTGAGTCATTTTTACTAATTAAAATTAGAAACTGCTCAATGAAAATACCAATTTATCAAAAAGGACTCAACCCCATATTTTCGCAAATAGCTAAAAGCGTAAGTAATTAAACGTTATCAAATAAACATAAAACAAAACACAAAACAAATACTTAACTTTAACCATAAGTGAAATAAGCAATCAATACAGCAATACATGGCAATACACCATTAAACTTTAAAAAATCATATCTCCAAACTACTTTTTTGTGGGTTGAGTCATTTCTGCTTAACTACGTCCAATTTACAATAGGTTAAGGTAAAACAACTTATGTAATACCTGTGTTGTGCGTAGAGTAAGGATAAAGGGCTCAAGCGATATTCATTTCCGATGATGTTTAAGGAAGAAAGACTTAAACGACAGCCATGTGTTATTGTATTCCAGGCAAAACGCTTTAAATGCTGCGTTTATTAGATTTACAGCAAGGTAGAAAGATTTAAAAGTAATGTGTTCCTACAACTGAAGAAGGATGAAAACCTTAAGTGACTGCCTAATTCATTAGAGCTACCTGCGAATTAATTGAAATCCAGAGCTTAAAAAAAAATATGAATTTTGAGTCGGTTAACTACGGGCACTAAGAAATGATGGCCTTTTTTGTGACGGAGTCAAGCGACAAAAAAGTGCTTTGATTTATACCAAATTAGGCTCAAAAGACGCAGAAAAGTTTGCTGATTCTAACTATGTATATAACTCAATATCGCCCAAAGTGTCGCTTGATGTCTTTTGCCTTTCCACCGTCGATATATAGTCTGTGGTCTGAACTAACGCGTTTTGAATGAATGAATGAAATGAATGAATGAAATTTGTTTATTTCGGACACATGATATCCATATAAGTTGTTAGTATGACTTAATAGCAATGTTAGTAATTATAATATACATATATTACATGTATATCCTATCCTATCCTTGCACATTGGGTTTTACGTGGATTGCCACCCAATGTGCAAGGATAGGGCCACCAGGTTTGCTAGCAATTACCTTCAGGAGAGTGTTGGTGCTGCCCCGCACTCTGCCCCACAGAGAGGCCACACGTTTGCGTAGCACGGCGTGAAAGCCTTTGGTGCGGCAGTTGGCGAACATCCCCGAGGCACTACAGTGCCAGGGCAACCCCAACAGCCCCCTGAAGGCGTTGTTGTACTGGACACACAGCGCACTGAAGGCTTTTTTGGTGTAGTTGCTCCATAGGTTACAAGCGTACAATCTCTGGCAATATGTTTTGAATATTGTAATTTTCACCTCTCGAGAACAGCGTGCAAACCTGCGAGATAGCATATTTCCCCTTACCGACAGTGCCCTGCGTTCCCTCTCCATATCCAGGTTATCTCTGAGGTCGTCTGTGACCCAGTGACCCAGATATTTAAATTGCTTGACGGTTCGTAGAGGAGTACCGTTTAGTGTTAAAGGCGGAATCGAGTAAGTTTTTGTCCCTGATTTAAAAACAAGTATCTCACTCTTCTTAGCATTATATTTGAATCCATGGGCCCCAGCATACCTTTCACATATTGATAGCAATATTTTTAATGCATTGACTGATGGGCACAGCAGTACCATGTCATCGGCGTAGCTGATATTATTGTTACAAATGTAAACAAGTTGGTTTTTTTCGCTGTCACGTTGTTTACCGAGGCACGTGCGAATTACGGAATTGAGCCGTCGGGTAGGATTTTTAAAACGTACAAAATTTAAGTAAAATGTATTTAATTGATTAATTATGGAAAATTACATAAAATAACTAATTACTAATTGATCACGATGATCAGACGTCCAGATGCTTCCTCGGTTGGAGCAATAAGGCGCCGGGCGCACGTTAAGATCACATAAGTCGATGAGAATGTCCAGTCAGCTCTTCTGGTGTCAGGAATTCGGGATTGCTCAATCGGGCCGAAGAACAATGGGAAAACATATGACTCAGTCGTATGATGTGAGAGGCTTGCCCTCGTAACACCTCCGCTCTTAGACGAGCAACTATTTGCGAAGATGGAGAGCAAATGTTGCGGCTTTTCTATCTTCCGTTGATGCTGAAGAACTTGCGGAAGTTAACTCGATCTCTTGACTCGGAGTTTCAATCACTAGGTTACGCTGGCAGCGTTTGAGATAGTATGCAAGAGTAACCAGTGCAGATGTACTTAATATCACGATGATGTATGTAGGTATAGTGGTGTGATAAATACTTGATAAGCCCGTTGTGTCGACTTTCGCAGGTAGGTCCATAAGTACTTGATGTTGGATATTGTGTAACTTATTTAGATCAATTGTCGTCAGATTGTAATGTGGCAATTGTTTCTCAAAATCTGCTGACAACGGCGGTGAACGTGGAACCGTCATAATTTCGACAGCTTGTCCACGGAATTTGTCATCTAGATTGACGATTGTAAATTCGGGCGTTCTTATGCTGCAATTTCTGGGAATTGTGGCTAAGTAGCTGCCTTCCAGGAAATGATGTTGTTCTTGTGCGCAGGTTATTTGTACTTTTATTTTATTAGGTAGTGATAGAATATAATGCTGGCTATCGAGTTCCAAGAGTGCTTCTTTCTGTAGTGAGATAGAAGTAGGAGTGCATTCTGTTGCGTCTTGATTGTGGATGAGGTTGACGATGCAGTCCTTTTCAGTACGAGTTTGATGACTGAGCTGCTGTTTGCAAATGTGCCAGGTGTCAATCTTCGGGCATTCAGCCTCCAAGTACGCAAATTCCTGGGAGTTGGATGCCATATATGGGAATGGGGGAAGAATAATATTCGAATTTTTATTAGGGACGGGACAAAGTCTATATAGATCATAGATCTCATGGGACATGATGGGAAACTTAAGAACGATTACTATTTTCTTGTCAACATAATATGATCCTAACGTAATTAGATCATAATAGTATCTAATATCTAAATTTAATAACGCATCTTGGCTATAAAGGTCCTTTAATTTGCGTAACATGTTGTTTAAATCATTAATACCTAAAATAGAGTGGTGCATTACATTTGTGCGACTAAAAGCTACAATGTTTTCTAATCTACTTATTTCAGATGAAAGATCCTGAATATTTTCGGTTACTATACTAAATAATTGAGAAAGCTGAGTAAGATGATATATCTGATTTCTACCAGCAATAGATACGTTGTTAATCATATTGATAGTTTTCTCTAATTTTCTTTGGTTAATCGTAATGTTATCTAAAATTTGAGTTTGCTGGAGAGTCATCTGCTTGTACAAACTAATATGCTTGTTCATAGAAACAGATAGTTCGCGGTCATTTTCTTGTAAAATTTTAAGGGCATTTTCGAATCTCAAGGCGTCCTCGTTATCTAGGTTCCCCGATATGCTTTTAATAAAAGTTCCTAATGGATTAAAAAGGCCTCTTTTAACGCGCTTCGGCTCGAAAGTCTGTAATTGCAATGATGTTTTGTTAAGTTTACCGAATAAATGAACTAACTGATATTTGAATAGAATAAAATTTTGGTTAGGCAATTGGTTAGCAATGTCATTCAATTGAGTTTTCAATAAGTCAATCTGTAACTGAGTCTTTTCAAGGTCGATTTCCTGAAGGAATGTATGATCATGAGATATTATTTTGGTAGAACCAAGTTTAAAGGGAAGAATTCTAGGGCCATTCGACAAATCATCAAGTCGGATCGTGTCTAGCGTCAGCATCCCGGCTTGTACTGGGTCTGGGTTCACCGCTATTGTTAGGGCCCTGTAACAATGTGACATTGTTAGTTTTCTTAGTCCGTTTTAGCCGAGTTTTGGCAATTGGACCTCGTTTCCTAGACGTATAAATGTGAATAGGTAAATTGGAGACTACTGTGTCTTGCGTATAACGAGCTGCGGTTTTTTTGTCGCGTAGCGACGGGATTTTTAACGTAAACTCGTTGTTCTTGGTTATATTGAGTTGCGGGTTCACGTTCAAGGTTACGGCGTTCCATTATCGCATCGCGTTCTGCGAATGATGTGTCGTGTATGATATTGTAAACCGTTTCCATTTTATTGCGGTGCTCTTGTAGGTATTGTTGATAGAGTCGTTCTGATAAATCTAAGTCGGTCGGGTTTCGCGGGTCAAAATGCCCTGAAATGAGGTCAAGTGGTCTGCATTTAGTTAAACTATGAATTGAGCTGTTATAGGCTATAATAGCATATGGCAAAAGGTTTTGTGACGGTTCATTTCTGTGTTGTAGTTTTAAAAGTCGGATGTGTTCTAACAGGGTGCTATGAAAACGTTCAATCATACCATTTTCGTTTGGGGCATGAGCAG
This sequence comes from Anania hortulata, assembly GCA_963576865.1. Taxonomy (NCBI): domain Eukaryota; kingdom Metazoa; phylum Arthropoda; class Insecta; order Lepidoptera; family Crambidae; genus Anania; species Anania hortulata. The sequence goes on along the minus strand of OY756402.1, from coordinate 3,556,555 downwards.
CTATTTTGTGATGTTGTATTTTGTGCAATTTTAGAAATTCGCTTACTACTTGGTTTGTGAATTCCGTTCCCTGATCTGTTACTAAATACATAGGGAATCCGTGATGAGTGGAAAAAGTTAGAAGGGCTCTAACGATGTTCGGGGCAGTGCAATCTGGTAGTCGGTATGCTTGTGCATACTTTGAAAATGAATCGATTATTGTAAGATATTTTTCTTGTTTTACCTTCATGATATTTTAATATAATATCTTGTTGGTTAAGGAAGTCGCTAATATCTTGAATTTCGTGTTTTACAAGCAATAAATTCATGGCTGAATTTTTGTAAGTTTTTTGTAAGATAGGTACGATTTCGTACATTTTACTGAGTGGTTGTATTAAAATAGCTGTTCGTATCTTTGGGTCGATATGGTTTTTAACAAAAGATAATATATCTTATTCAAGGTTAGTTTCCGAAATTTGAATAGTTGTTTTTCTGAATGTTTCGAATGGAATTGTGGTTTTAGGTTTTGCGCCACAGGGATTGGAGTTGACTTTCACAATGAGTTGTCTTTTAAATTTATTTAATGGTTCTTCTGTTATAGGTAACTTCTGTTCAAGATGGGGTGTTCTACGCTAGTGTGAGCCGTACTAGTTTCTTGATGTTCCATGAAGGGTGAGTGGTCTCGTGAAAAAGGTAAGTAATCTTCGGGAATCGGTAAATTATCTACAGGATTAGGTAGGACGTCATCCACTTGGGCAGGTAAGTCATTTGGGTAGGGAAAATTTTGGGGTGAAGGGCTACTGAGAGGTCTCAGACTAGGTGCAGTATCAGTTGAGGATTGACTTATAATAGCTCTATCGTCGGGAGCGGTCACTGTAGATGATGAAGAGTCGCTGATGTTAACTATCACTGAGTCAAGTTCTTCGTTATGAATTTCAACGCGAGACAATGCGTCTGCGTTGGTGTTCATTTTCCCTTTCTTATAAATGATAGTGAAATCATACTCTGCTAATTTAAGACGCCAACGCGTGAGGCGTGAGTTTGGTTCTCTTAAGTTTAAAAGCCACTGTAACGGCTTGTGGTCCGTTAAAATTTTGAATTTTCGGCCAAATAGGTAGGGTCTGAAATATTTTGTAGCCCAGACGATTGCAAGAAGTTCTTTTTCGATGGTAGAGTAGTTGATTTCGCTATCATTCAAAGTTCTGGATGCGTAGGCTACTGGTCTATCAGAGCCTACGGAACCCTGTGATAGGATAGCTCCTATTGCTATGTTAGAGGCGTCCGTGGTTAAAATGAAATCTTTAGAAAGGTCAGGGTATTGCAATATGGGGTCGTTAGTCAGTAAGGTCTTACAGTGTTCAAAACATTGTACATAGTCAGGGGTTAACGCTATTTTTGCTCCTTTTTTTAAACAAGTTGTAAGGGGCTTTGTCAAACGAGCAAAGTCAGGAATAAATCGCCTGTAATATCCCATAAGTCCAAGAAAACTTTTTATTTGTTTAGGTGTTTTAGGGATGGGATATTTCAAAATCGCCGAAATTTTATCAGGGTTAGGTTTAACGCCTTCTGGTGTAATAACATGGCCTAGATATGGAGTTTCATGTTTTAAAAATTCAGATTTGTCCATTTGGACCTTGAAATTTGATTCTCTGAGCCTATCGAATACTTTGCGCAAGTTAATCATGTGTTCCTGGAGCGATGTGGAGAAAATTAAAATATCATCCAGGTAAACTACACAAATAACGTTCTGTAAGCCCCGCAGTACGTTGTCCATGACGCGCTGGAAAGTAGATGGACTATTTTTAAGTCCCATCGGCATTCGTGTAAATTCAAAGTGTCCCTGGCCGTCTGCAACGCTAAAACCTGTCTTGTGAATATCATCAGGGTGCATTTCCACCTGGTAAAATCCGCTTGTGAGGTCGAGGGTACTGAAATATTGGCATTTACCTAATTTGTCTAGTATGTCTGTCAGGTTAGGTATGGGGTATTTATCGTCTACTGTTTTTTCATTAAGTTTTCTGAAGTCTACAACCAATCTCCACTTGATTTTACCCGAAGCGTCTGCTTTCTTCGGAACAAGCCATATTGGCGCACTCCAGGCTGATGTTGAAGGTCTAATGATACCCTGGTCGAGCATTTTTTTTATTTGGGATTTCACTTCTTCTCTGTGTACGTATGGATAACGGTAAGTTTTACTGTGTACGGGAATTTCATCAGTGGTTTTAATTCTATGTTTAATTTTATTTGTAAATGTCAATGGTTCATCCTCTAGGTAAAATATGTCAGGGTACTCTCTACAAAGTGCAAGCAAATTTGCTTTTTCTTCCGCGTTCATATGGTCGGTGCGCAAACGCGGCAAAATTTCTTGGAAGCGCTCGGGACATGTGTCGAATCCTTGAGTCACGCGATGCATTGTTTGAGATAATTCGGAGAATTCGTGGAATATTTGAACTTGAAGTGGTTCTGATAAACTAAAAATAATATCATTTTGTGTCGGATTTAAGATCTCAATATATGCTTGACCATTTTGCACTGTCGAAAAACAGTCAGAAATATTGCAACCGCAAATAGTTTGTGATTCTACGCAGATTTCGCCTTCAGAAATATTAGTTGGAACTCTGATAATCTGAGTCGATTGCGCGGGAATAACTTTTTCGAGTAGATTGACTGTACCGGATTTGTACATATGTATGGGGTTTTCTGCGAATTCGGTTCTTAAAACATGAGTACTAAGGTCAATTTTTGATTGCCACTGCTCCAAAAGGTCCAAACCGATTAAGCCATCAAAATATTCGTGAAATCGGTAGATAAAAAGTTTAATGGGTTTTTGATCATTTAACTCTGAAAAACATGGGACAGTGATGGAGAAGTCATTTTTAGTAGTTGCGTGGATATTCGTTACAACAAAGGGGTCATAGTCTAATGGAAAGTTGGAAAAAAAAATTCTACGGCTTCTGGGCTTATAAAGGACTGATTTGCCCCGGTATCGACGAGAAGTTTCAAAGGTGGGTTAGAAATTTGTATAAAAGGTAATTGCCTTTTATTTTGGAGGTGCAATTCTATTCTGGGGGGTTGTCCTGCTGAACTTTGGTAAAATCCTGGTCATTACAATTGCTGTCAGGGATGTCGTCGGGTGTAAAATAATTTTCAGGGTCTTCAGAGTATGTGTATGAGTATTGTTGGTCATCGTTATGGTCAGTATATGAATAGTGGTAGACATTGTCTAGGTTACAATCATTAATGTTAATTTGCTGACGCGTGTTCTGGGGAATAGGTGGTAATACGCGAGCCACGGGATGACTCACACCGCTCATAGGCCTAGGGTAGTTTTGATAGCCCTGTGTAGGACCACGGGGTGGAATTCTAAAGCCTGTAGACCAGTTAGATCGCGGCAAGGCTCGCATCATTTGTTGGGTCCTTGACGGTCCTTGATGGTTATTATTATAGTTATTATTATGTGTGGGTGGCAGATTAGTGGGCCTAAAACCTTGATTAAATTGTTGATAATTTGGCTGGTAATTAGGTTGATAATTAAATGGTTTAAATTGGCGTGTGCCTGGCATAGCAAAATTAAATTGCCTAGAAGGCTCAAAGGGCACGTTAAAGGGGTTAAAATTGCTGTTATTAGATTTTTTAGAAATTTGAGGATTTCCTACTTTGTTTTGGAGATAAAGAACGTTAAGCTCTTCTTGTGCATATTCCAAAGCTTTTTGTAAAGTTTCAGGTCGCATACATCTTACACGTGAGCCAAGAGGCTCAGCTAGGCCTCTAGTGTAGGTCTGAAGGGCCAACTTTTTATAGAGGTCGCGCTTTGCTTGTATTGTAGTTTCTAAAGTTTCATGTAACTCTACGTAAGTGATAATAATAGAGAGTAAATTTTGAACACGTTCGTAGAAAATTTGAGGAGTATCGGAACCTTGAGTTAACATGGACATGTCTGTATAAAGGGCGGACTCATCCCTGTGATCCGAAAAGCTGTTTATGAGTGCATTTCTTATACCGTTCCAGTCCCGGGGAATACCGTTTGTGGCTAACGTTTTAGCGGCTTGGCCAGTGATTTTGTTAAGGATGCCATTAATTAGTGCCGCATTGTTTAATTCATTTCCCGGAGCTGGGTTGGCGTAAGTTACAATCAATTGGTCACATAAATTTAAAAAACGAATTAATACATTTGAGTTTCCATCAAACTCTGGTACTAGTCTCAGCGCCTTCCAGATGGTGTCGGTCAGGTCAGGTGCTTGAGCTATTGCTGGCGCGTTTTGGTCTAAATGTTGTTGGGCCATTTCCTCTTCTTCGATACTAACTAAACTATTTAAATCTATATTTCTATGAAACCTAAATTCTCTAGAATGCGGGGGAAAGATAGCACGCCGCGTATTGGGCCTAATATCCCTGTCTCTCCTTGGGAAAAAAATTTTGATTACTTAACTCTCGCTTTTATTTAAAAGAAAATCTTAACTACTCTACACCTTCTATTGGGAACAGGAAAGGGACCGCTGGCATCCAATAGGAAAGCGTATCTCATAAAAATATTCAAACTTACAGGAGCAGCATACTCAGCTGGATTTGGGCCATCGATTTTTTGATTGCGCCTGCTGGGTCTTCTTTACCTTCCGACGGCTGCTTCGTAGATTCGGGATACTCTATCTGTGACGCGATAGCCACACGGACGGCTCGTACGATCTCGGAAATCTTCCTAGACGTAACGCGAACGCGACCGCGAGTATCCTACCGACTGCGCCAATTACGGAATTGAGCCGTCGGGTAGGATTTTTAAAACGTACAAAATTTAAGTAAAATGTATTTAATTGATTAATTATGGAAAATTACATAAAATAACTAATTACTAATTGATCACGATGATCAGACGTCCAGATGCTTCCCCGGTTGGAGCAATAAGGCGCCGGGCGCACGTTAAGATCACATAAGTCGATGAGAATGTCCAGTCAGCTCTTCTGGTGTCAGGAATTCGGGATTGCTCAATCGGGCCGAAGAACAATGGGAAAACATATGACTCAGTCGTATGATGTGAGAGGCTTGCCCTCGTAACATGCGAGTGTGATATTTTGAGTGAATTTTAATTATCTGTTGCATTTTTCTTTTTGAATTAGCCTTTTTCTTGCTATTTTGTGTTTGTGTTACGTGCAGGTAATATATTTTTGTTCATTAATCACCTCTAAGTCGTACAACAATGAACGATCCGCCTGACCCCCCAGACCCACCGGATGATATCTCAATGGCTCCTCCGGTCTTCCCGTCCGATTCGCCGACTCGGGCCGAAAGTCCGGACTCGAGAAATCAATCTCCTCCGCTCTTCCTATCTGACTCGCGAACTCGGGCCGGAGGATCGGAGTCGAGAAAACATAAAATCCCATTAGAACCACAACAAGAGAAACGTCAGAAAAATACCTTAGACATTATAATATCCTCACCTTCTGATACCACCCAATCCGTCTACACACACCCGAGCTACACGGAATCCCGCTCGTACAGCGTCGTCAAGAAGATCGTGGCCCATTTATTGTCCATGTGTCATATGTGGAATCTGAGCCTACCTCTGGCCCCTCAATCCGTCCTCTTAAATTCGGCCAATTTTTACACAAGCACAACGTGACCCGTATTGCTAAGGATGGCGTCAAGAGCGCTGGAAGAAATAGGATGGCGATTGAATTTCTGTCTGGAAAAGACGCGAATGAATTTGTTTCTGCACAGTTTTTGACATCAAATGGTTACAAAGCGACTATTCCAACATATAGCTGCACTCGCATGGGCTTAGTACGTGGTGTACCTACTGAGTGGTCTCTGGAGGAGTTTATACTCTCTTGACCTGCCTGACGGCTGTGGTAGGGTATTGAAAGCTAGAAGACTAAATAGAAAATCCATTTCCAATGGCACTCCATCGTGGTCTCCAACTCAAACCGTTGTGTTAACCTTTTCTGGTCAACTGCTGCCAAAAAAGATATATTCATACCATACAGCGCTCAACGTCGACACATATCTTCTTCCAGTTCCATAACAATACAGTGTCACAGCTGCTGTCGTTTTGGTCACGTGAGGATCTAATCAAAGCCACTCCGGTGATTCTTGCCAAATTGCCGAAGAAGTATCCACTTGCCTCCATTGCTCTAGAAGACACTTTGCTACAAACAGGTGCTGCCCTGAGCAGTTGAGACAAAAAAATATCAAATTGCTAATGTCAGAGGAGAATATTTCTTATCTGGAAGCATCTGCTCGTTTCCCCACAGTAAGACGGCCATATAGTGATGCGGCAAAGGATACCCCTCGAACGGTATATGCTACACCCCTCTCACCTTCTAAAACTCCTACTCATCCTGCTAGTCTTCCAAGTTCTCGCAGAAAGTCCTCCCCGAAAGTCCTCCCCTCCCATTCCTCGCATCAGATCTCCACTGCCCAAGGGCTATGACAAACACGCCCACCAGTCCATTACAAGTAATGTACCTTCATCCCTTCCCAATGGCTTTGCCTTGCAGGATTCGTCGCCCCCTGCTGAGAGTGAAAACGATCATTGATCGAAACGATGCTTGTCGTGCTGACTTCCATTATCTCTAAATGGAACGATGCTTTACCGCCCAACGTCGCCTCTAAACTTTCCCACCTTTTTCATTCTCTTCCTAAAGAAGTTTTAGATTGTAATCATACGCCTATTGATGGACGCCGCTCAGTTTCTCCAGTGGAACTGTAAAAGTGTCCGTCACAAAAAAAGTGAATTAATTTATTTGTTTAAAAAATACTCCGTGGCAGTCTCTGCCATCTCTGAGTCATGGCTGAGGCCCGAATCTCATTTTAGAGTTTCGGGCTATGCTTGTCTTAGGGATGATAGGGACGATGGCTACGGAGGCTGTTGTCTTTTTATCAAGAATTGTTTCTTATACACCCTTCTCTCAAATCCCTCCTCACAGCTCGTCCTATAATATCGTGGCTGCTAGAGTGTTAGATATCTGTATATATTCCTTACCCTTCAAACTTAATTATCCCTGAATTGCGTAGTATTTTATCATCCATCCCTCCTCCTATTATTCTACTCGGAGATTTTAACGGTCATCACGTTGTATGGGGTTCACACTCCTGTGACTCTTTTTCATGCCACCTTATAGATTTATTAGATGAACTCAACCTGTGCCTGCTTAATGATGGGTCACCAACTAGACGCGTCCTGCCTTCCCAAGATCCGCGCTCTGCTGTAGATTTGTCGATTTGCTCTCCCGGTCTTGCGTCTCTGTGTTCATGGCGAGTCTGATCTTAGACGCATGGTAGCGATCACTTTCCGATAATTATTTCCAAACCTTTTTCCGTCTCCCCGATTGTATCTCCTTCTCCACTTCTAAAGTATAAAGTACAACTTGCTGACTGGTCTAAATTCTCTAATGAAATCGAACTGGGTCTTCAAAGGTTCCCAAACATTGTCCACGCCAGTCTCGAAGAAAAGCTTTCTTCATTTATGAATGTATTGTCTTCTGCAGCAGAATCTAGCATTCCCGTAAAGAGACCTAACCGTAAAGGTTTAGCTCCTCCACCTTGGTGGGATGACGAATGCTCGGCAGCCATCAACCGTCGTAAACAAGCTGAGAAAGATTACGGTTTGCATATGAGTACAGAAAATTTCATGAAATATAAACAGGTCGCTGCTCGCACTAGACGAGTAAAAAAAAGAAGGGTTGGATAAAATTTTGTGAAGATCTGTCACCTAGATCTCCTTCTTCAGTCGTCTGGAAAAATATTAGGCGTTTTCCTGGGTCTCTTGTCGGTCCTTCTCCTTCCTCTAACGATCCATCGGATTGGTTAAATGACTTCGCAGATAAACTCTCACCCCCTACTGCTCCTGCTCAAGATTGTTTACCATCTCCATATCCGGAAACCCAAAACGAAAATAGATTCGACCATCCCTTCTCAATAAACGAACTTCATTGCGCCCTGAATGGTCTCCGAGACTCTTCTCCAGGCGAAGATGGCATTCCGTATTCTTTCTTAACCCACCTGGGTTCGGCGGGGGAGAGTTGTTATCTGGACCTAGTTAATTCCATTTTTGAGTCCGGTCGTATTCCAGAGCCTTGGAAGTCGCAGGTCATCATTCCTTTATTGAAACCGGGTAAAGACCCCTCTGATGCATCCTCCTACAGGCCTATCGCTCTCTCATCCACATTGTGCAAGGTTTTAGAACATCTTATTAAAAACTGGTTAGAATGGTTAGTAGAAAGCAAAGGAATACTGGCATCGACTCAATTTGGTTTTTGTAAGTCTAAAGGAACGATGGACAGCTTGGGTATTCTAACTTCTCAAATTCGTACTGCATTTACAAAAGGAGAATACCTTGTGGGTGTTTTCCTTGATATATCATTTGCTTACGATAACGTCCAGCTTCCGGTGCTCAAAGAGAAGTTAATTCGCCTGAGTCTTCCTGAGAGGCTGGTTCATTGCGTTATCAATTTGCTTGCAGGCAGATCTCTGAAAATCCGCTGTTTTAATCAATCTTTACCTCCTAGAAATGTATGGCAGGGTCTTCCACAGGGTTCAGTGCTCAGTCCTGTTCTATACAGTCTCTATACCTATGATCTTGAACAATGCGTGTCATGTTTCTGTCACATTCTGCAATACGCTGATGACCTCTGCCTATATGCTTCTGGAAAATCAGTCGAAGAGATTAGTTATCGGCTAAATACAGCATTAAGCTACCTGAAAATGTGGCTGGACGATCACGGTCTATCCCTTTCAGTCCCCAAAAGTAGCACTGTAGTGTTTACAAGAAAACGATCTATCCCAGTGTTTGATATTATTTTTAATGACCTTCCCATTCCCATAACAGATCAAATTAAATTTTTAGGTGTCGTCCTTGATTCAAAGTTGTCTGGCATCCCTCATTCCAATCATGTAGCTAAAAAGTGTGAGAGAGGGATTAATATTCTGAGATCTGTTGCCGGTGTCTGGTGGGGATCTCACCCTTATAGTCAGAAATTACTCTATAATGCAGTAGTTCGCAGCCATCTGGACTATGGTAGTTTTCTCCTTGAACCATGCAATAAAGAAGCTCTTGATAGGTTGGATAAAATACAGTTTAAAGGCTTAAGAGTTGTCATAGGCGCTATGAAATCTTCCCCAACTAATGTCCTACAGGTGGAATATGTGGATCCTCCTCTTGATCTGCGCCGGCAATATTTATCAGATAGATTCATATTTAAAACCTACCGAGTTGCTACTCACCTCATTCTTCTTTGTCTTCAGGACCTATCTGACCTAATTTTTGACGCTTCTAATAAGTACTGGTCCCACAAAGAACCCCCCCGACTTATAAAAAGTATTAGAAAGCTTTCTTCTCTATCCTTTCCGATGTCTCAGTTCCCCAGAAATCCAGTCTTTAACACCAGCTTCGACTCCCTTATTTTCAAACCTAATATCATTTTGGACTTTGGAATTTCAAAGGGCGACCCTCTGGCCGATTACAAATTGTCGGAGCATCTTGCCATTGCCAGTGATTGGCAACAATGGCTTCCTATTTACACCGATGTAGACATGAGCGTTAAATAGACGGACTAGTTAACTTAACCGTCGACGTGCAATCAACGCTTCGACGGTCTACCATTCTCTGATCTACTAGTTAAATTCGTAAACTACTAAACGAGTAGTCCCCACGTTCTTATCAACGCGCAATGCAACGTCGACTCTTTAACGTGGCCGCTTATTACATTACTTCACGTTGAAATAAACTAAAGTAAACTCTAACTCTAACGCAATAGGTACGTTATTATCACAAATCAACGGGTCGCCCCAACGGGTCAGGTGTTCCAGTTGAAACAATCTAAAGTAAACTCTAAACTTAGAGGAACAAGATCTTTATTATTAAAATAAACGCTCGAAGATGATAGGACACTAAACTAACCGCAACGTACGTGTCATCTAGTCTAAGTTAATCGTCAAGTCTGACGTTTAATACGACGATAATAGTCGACGAGACGACACGTTAACTAGTCGACGAATTTAACTAGTTAATCGACCCGTCCATGAACGAAATTTAACGGTCTAGTTTCGTTGACTGTAAAAACGTCGACGACCCATCTCTACACCGATGCTTCCAAGGTCTCTGGTCTAGTTGGCGTTGCGGTCTGGATTCCAAAGTTTCAAGTTCTTCTTAGTCACAAGTGTCCTAAGGAAGCTTCAGTATTCTCCGGTGAATCTCTAGCTATATTAGAAGCGGTGTCGTATGTTCTGTCTCACAAATTACCGAAATCAATTATCCTTTCGGATTCTAAGAGCTGTCTACAAGCCATTAAATCTAATCTTTTTAGATCGAAATTTATGTCACCCATTGTAATAACAAATTTTTATTCCACTAATACTAAATACTGTTATATGTAATAACTAAATATGTTATTCCACTGTCATACCTCAAATATTGAAGTGGCACTGGCTTGGATTATGGGCCATTGTGGTATCGGCGGTAATGAGGAGGTGGATGGCTGGGCCAAAAAGGCTATTGATATTGGAGTGGCTTTTGGTTCCAACTATGCCAATGACATTGTTTCCCTTGCTCAAAAACACCTGGCAGTTGACTGGCAATCAAGATGGAATCATTCTTTAAAAAATTATGGGCCGTCGTTATGGAGATATCCAGCCTATTATTTCTTGTAAACCGTGGTTTTTTAAGCATAGGTATTTCGAAAAACGAGCGATTTCTACTATTTGTCACCTTAGAATTGGTCATGCCTTACACCGGTTTTCTTAAATAAGCTCCGAATTCGTGATAGCTCGCTTTGTGAATGTGGCCTTAATGAGGGTACCCCGGACCATATCTTCTTTAATTGTTCAAAATATCCCGTTTCGTTGTACGACTTTCTTCCTACTAAAGTTCCCCGTCCTATGAACTTCCAATTTCTTCTATCCTTTCCTTCTGCATTAATTGTCAAATATTTATGTAAATATATTTCTGTGTATAATATTAAATTATAACAAGTGTGGTAAGTAATGTTTTATTTTTGTGTTTCGTCTAATATATATTTGTGTCGTAAATTAAATGTTGTTTATATTTTAAATGGTGTGGGTAGCAGTACGCCGATTTGTAGAGACAAGGGCAAGGCTATTATATTATACAAACTGTTCGCCTCCTTCTAAAATATATTAAAATAAAAATGCCTCTGCGAACCCGACATTGGCGAAGTTATCGGACCGTCAGCGAAGGCGGACGGGCCCGATCATGGAAGCCACAATAAAAATAAAAAAAACAAGTTGGACATTATAGAAACCAGTGCCTACAATTAAAAGAAAAAACTGTAAATGCGTTCGTTCAGTGCGGTCTTTTTAAATGGTAGTTTCGGCAAACAAGACTGGTACATCGACTCTGGAGCTAGTACTCACATAATGATTAACCCAAAAGACGTATTAAATGCTACCGAAAACGTAACAACTAAGGAGATAATAGTTGCTAATCAAACAACTATGCCAGTGTTGAGTTCAGGCGCGACGAATATCACTACTATTGTTGAAAACAAGAAATATGACATTTTTGTTAAAGATGTCTTGTGCATTCCTGATCTCACGACCAATTTACTGTCTGTTAGTCAGCTGTTGAAGCATGGTAACAAAGTAAGTTTCCAGAAAGAACATTGTTACATCAGAAATCAACAGGATGAGCTGATTGGTACAGCTGATTTAGTGAACGGTGTATACAAGCTAAATACTGGGCAGTCATGTTCGTTAGCAGCTTCAGCTCAAACGCCCATGTGTGATATATGGCATAGAAGACTTGGCCATATTAACAGAAAATATTTAGAAGTGATGAAGAAAGGCGCTGTAGAAGGGCTTGAATTCAAAAGTAGGGCAGACATCAGCAAGTTCAACTGTATAGTGTGTTGTGAAGGTAAACAAACACGGCTACCGTTCCCACATAGTGACCATAGAAGTGAGAAAGTCCTTGAAATTGTGCATGCAGATGTATGTGGACCAATGGAGACTTTTTTCTCTTCGTAGACGACTACAGCAGAATGTCTTTCGTTTATTTTTTAAAGAAGAAAAGTGAAGTATTCTCTTATTTCAAAGAATTCAAGATGTTAGTCGAGAAACAGATGAATACTAGAATCAAACGACTCAGGTCTGATAATGGCACAGAATTTTGTTCAAATGAAATGCAAAATTATTTGAAGCAATGTTAAATAGTTCATCAGCGTACAAACCCATATACTCCCGAACAGAATGGCATGTGTGAACGTTTCAATCGCACTGTAGTGGAGCGAGCCAGGTGCTTATTGTTCGATGCAGGGCTAGAAAAGACATTTTGGGCCGAGGCAGTTAACACGGCAGTATACTTGAAGAATAGGTCGCCAGCCTCAGGTCTAGAATACATGACACCAAATGAAAGATGGACAGGCAAGAAACCTGATCTCAGCCACATAAGAATCTTTGGCAGTAAAGTGATGGTGCATGTGCCCAAGAACAAAAGGCTTAAATGGGATAAAAAATCTGAAGAATTATTACTTGTAGGTTATTCGGATACAATAAAAGGATACAGGTTATATAATTCCCAAACCAAAAGGGTGACTACGAGCCGAGATGTCATCATTATGGAGCCAGGTGTGATGAACTCAGAATCAGCTCAGATAATAGTATCAGAGAAACAGCAGGAACATGTACGCTATCCATCAGAGGAAGAAAGCTCAGAAGAAGAGGAAACAACTGTTCTTGATGTTAATGATCCCTCATATGCCTGTGAGACAACGTGCTCAAGTTCAACTCAAGATGACTCTTACCATACGCTTTCTGAAGAAGAAGAGACCACAATTCCAGAGGTATCCAGCAAGCGGCAGCGAAAGCCAGTCCAGAGATACGGTTTCACAAACCTATGCATGACAGATGAGCACCAGACTTGTGGCGAAGAACTTAGTTATGAAGAAGCCGCGAATGGTCCAGAATCTGAGCAATGGTGCAAAGCTATGGAGGAAGAATTGCAGGCATTTAAAGACAACGATGCTTGGGAAGTGGTGGACATTGATAATGAAGCTACAATAGATAGATAGATAGATAGACTCTTTATTGTACACCACACAAAACAAACAAATCACAGGAAAGTAAATACTTAGTGAATAGCACAATTTAGGCGGTCTTATCGCTGGAAGCGATCTCTTCCAGACAACCTTCAGGTAGAGGAAAGTTGAATTAATATTGACAGAAGGGAGGCGGTGAAGAGTTCCAAAACATAAAAGTCCAAAAATTTAACAAACTAATTAAACAAACAAATAAAATAAAATAAGAACAAATAAAATAAAATACATACTACCTAATACATGTACATAGTAAAATACTTATATAATACAGACATAATATGAATACATACTTAAAATAAATACATGTAAATAAATAAATACCCTATTAACATGAAAAAGAATCTAGTGACCAAGATGTAGGAAAAATGGTTAAATAAATAAAGTAGAAGAAAAATAGACAGGAGAAAACTACAGTGAAAGGAGATAGGTTTAAGTCTAGTTTTGAAACTGTGAAGCGATTCAGATTCTCGAATAGACAATGGCAAGGAGTTCCATAGGCGGATAGATTGCACAGTGAAGGAGTGGAAATAGGTTTGAGAAGAATGGAGTGGAAAAACGAGGCGAAGTTTATTGGAAGACCGCATTTCGTGACCTAGGGCAGGTTGCAAAAAATTAAAGCGCTCCTTTAGATACGGCGGTGACTTAGGATTAAATAGGATAGAAAATAGAAAAGAAAGAATGTGATATTCACGCCGACGTCGAATTGGTAGCCATTTTAGCAGAGCTCGGTATTCTGAGACATGGTCGTACTTACGTAGACCATAAATTATACGAATGCAGAAGTTCTGAAGGCGCTCGAGCTTGCTTAGGAGACTTCCGTTGAGATCTAAGTAGATACAGTCTGCATAATCAAGAATGGGGAAAAGTAAAGCCTGTACTAGTGCGATTTTAGTAGGTTTTGGCAAAAAGTTGCGTAGTCTATTAATTGACGCTGCCGTTGCAAACATCTTCCTGCTGACCTCCTGAACAGTTCAATGTAAGTAGGTGTTTCGAAAAAAGTTTGATAGTGTTGAAAATGTTCGATACCGTGCGCGTCTAGTTGCGAAAAGTTTCACCCAGAAAGCTGGGATTGACTATAAAGAGACATTTTCTCCAGTGCTTCGTTATACTACACTACGATTATTGTTTGCTCTAAGTGTTAAATATAATCTTGATGTCACCACAGCATTTCTTAACGGGCAATTAAATGAAACTGTATTTAAGAATTTGCCACCAAATTTTAAATGTTCTGACGAGAATAGTCTTAAAATTAATAAAAGCTATTTATATATTTATTATGGTCTAAAGCAGTCAGCCAGAGCTTGGTATGAGCGGGTTGATAACTGTCTGACTGATTTAGGCTATAAAAATGCCAAGTATGAACCCTGTTTATTCATGAAAATATATGATGACATCAAGATATTCATTTCTTTGCTTGTTGATGATTTTTTCATTTTTTCTAACTGCAAAAAGAAAGGAAGGAAGGAATGAATTAAAAAATCAATTTAAATTCAAGGATTTAGGTCAAATTAAACAATGTCTTGGTATGAGAGTCAGAAAACTAAATGATGTCATCAATATTGATCAAGAGAAGTTTGTGGAAAAATTGTTAAATAAATTTAATTAATCAAGGTTTACAATTGTTCATACAATTGTAAACCTGTAGATACACCCATGGAGGTTAATTTAAAGCTTTCAAAGGAAGAAAATAGTGTCACTAAACTTCCTTATCAGCAACTCATAGGTAGTTTGTTATATTTGTCAATTTTAACTCGTCCAGATAGGGTAAGGTACCCAAATATTGCTTTGTAAATAATTTTGTTTTCGTAATTAAAGAATCAATTGTAGCTACATGCTTTGGATGTATCTAATTATGTGCAAAATAATAAAATATTCGTATTTTATGCACTTTTTAGATGGCTAAGAACCGCAGTTAACGGAGCCAGTCGTTTCTGTACAATAGACTAAATAAAATACAAAATTTTTATGAACTAAATTATTATAACTGTAAATTAGAAATAGTTAAGTATTTACTATCTTTGTCCTACGATAAAACTGAACAATTACTTTTAATATGTAAGTAAAATAGATTGATAGTATCGAACACTTTAAATTGTATATTTTCCCTATTTTTAATAATTAATTACTGTTAATTTATGTCACCTAGAAGTTCATTTAAGTTCACTCTCGCCTGAAGCACAGGTTTCTACCTAGTTCAGGCAAAGGTAACTCCTTGCACTGTATAGTTTTTAAGTTGTACTGTTAAGAATGTATCTGCTTTTCTTGTATTTTAATAAACGATTTATTTATTATTATTAGTTATTTATTTATTATTTCCATAAATAGGAGTCACAGAAAGTATTTAAGATTTGAATGGGATGGCAAACTCTTCGAATTTAATGTCCTTTCCTTTGGTTTAAGCACAGCGCCATACGTTTTTACCAAGTTGCTCAAACCGGCCATGTCTGTGTTGCGATCATTAGGGTATCTCTCAACCATATACTTAGATGATGTATGTTGCCTAGCACCTTCTTATCAGGAGTGTATGATGAATATAGCACAAACAAGAAAATTGTTTGAATATTTAGGTTTTTTAATCAACGAGGAGAAAAGTTGTTTTACTCCATCTAATAAATGCACCTACTTAGGATTCATAATCGACTCGAAAAATTTTACCGTTTGTTTACCTGATTCGAAAAGAAATAATATCTTAACAGAATTAACTAAATTGAGTCGTCTGCAGCGTTGCACAATTCGACATTTCACTCGCGTCGTTGGCCTTCTTACCGCCGCCTGCCCAGGTGTACAGTATGGCTGGCTTTACACAAAGCAACTGGAAAGATGTAAATATCTTGCTCTTTTAAAGTCAGATGATGATTATGACAGTTATATGGATATACCCACTTATTTACAAGATGATTTTAAATGGTGGATTGATTCAATTAAAAATGCCACTAACCCAATAAGAGAAGATATTTACACCTTAGAAATTTTCTCAGATGCCAGCAAAACTGGGTGGGTAGTATGCGATGGAAAGACCGCAAACGGCCAATGGAGCGTGGAAGAGGCTCAAAAACATATTAACTTCCTTGAATTAGTAGCTGCGTATTTTGGTATAAAGGTCCAAATTAAATAACTGCCAAATACTGTTGCGAATTGATAACACGACTGCTATATCGTATATAAATCGTATGGGGGGAGTACGATTTCCACATCTCAATAAATTAACCAGAGAAATTTGGAACTCCTGTGAAAGTAGAAACATTTTTCTATATGCTTCGTATATAAGATCTAAAGCTAACGATATAGCAGAAGCGGAATCTCGTCGATTACATCCCGACACGGAATGGGAATTGAGCGACTCAGCATATAAACGGATAGTTCATAGCTTTGGGAAGCCTGACATTGATTTTTTTGCAACGAGACTAAATACAAAGTGTCCTATATATATTTCATGGCATCGAGACCCAGGAGCATACACTATTAATGCTTTCACGGTTAACTGGGATGGTCAAAATTGTTATGCTTTCCCCCCGGTGTCGGTCATAGCAAAAGTTTTAAGGAAAATCATAAATGACAGAGCCGAAGGAATAGTTGTAGTTCTCTACTGGCCGACGCAGGCCTGGTTTCCACTATTTAATCGACTGCTCTTGTCAGAACCTATTATATTTGAGCCAGCTGAAAAGACGCTAACTTTTGTCTCCAGCAGTGTGATGGCGCAGCCGCAGTTCAGACTTATGGCCGGCAGATTATCCGGGAAGCTTTCTCTAGACGAAGTGTGCCATCGAGTTCCTTGGAAATAATTTGTGCGTCCCTTTCAAATAGTTCTATATCGCAATACTCCGTAGCATTTAGACGTTGGTTGGACTTTTGTAAAACAAATAATATAAACTGCTACGAAGCGTCAATTCCAAACATTTTTTTTTTTCTTACAGATGTTTTTAATTCAGGTGCACAGTACGGTACTCTTAATAGTTACCGTTCTGCCTTATCTTTAATAATAGGTTCACGAGTGAGTACAGATGATCGGATCAATAGGCTTTTCAAAAGTTTTTATAAGCTTAGACCTTCTTTACCAAAATACAATATCACATGGGATACCTCTATTGTTCTTGATAACTTGACTAATATGTATCCAAATCAAGACCTACCTTTGGAACAGTTAGCTCAGAAAACACTTACGCTATTGGCTCTTATTACAGCACATAGGATGCAGACATTTTCATTAGTAAGAGTACAAAATATTGTACGTTATACTAATATGATTTCTATAAAGATACCCGATCCTATTAAAACATCAAGGCCAGGTGCCCTTCAACCGTGCCTTAACATTCGGTTTTATAATGTAAAACCCGAAATCTGTCCTGCCAATGCATTGTTGCATTATTTAGAAATTACGAAGCCATTGAGAGGCAATATTGATTGTCTATTTATTAGCTTTCGAAAACGATACAGATCGGTTTTTAGTCAAACTTTGAGTAAATGGATTAAAAATATTAAATTTAATTAATATTTTTAATCCATTTACTCAAAGAAATGAAAGCGGCTCACTCCACTCGGCACGCCAGCACATCCGCGGCCAGCAGGCTCGGCGTGAACATTGACACAATAAGGAGCACTGCCTGGTGGAGCGGGACGTCCAATGTTTTTGGAAAATTCTATAACAGGAATTTAAATAATCAGGATTTGAATAATTTTGCCTTAGATATCCTAGATAATAATAATAAGTGACAATGGCTGTGATGATTATCATTTTTTGTTCCAATAATTCATTATAATATTAAAATGTAAAAAAGATAATAATATCTATATTTTTTATAAAAACTTGTATATCACATGTATCTATATCTCACAATAAATAAATTTATTGATGCTAATATTGTGATAATTTGATTCAAAATAACATTTCTTAGACTCTCAAGGTCTACAATTATTATTCTTCTAATTTCGAGGAATGAAGTTCGATGTATAATTAATGATTAAACGAACTTACCTGTATGTGAAGTTCTATCATAATTATGCGAAGTGCATCGTCCGAATAGATTCTGCAAAATAATTATTAATTATTATAACAAATATGTAGTTACACGCAAGTGACTCCACTCAATTCACTGAATATTTTAGAGATTTAAATTAAAATAAAATATTTTTTCCTTTTTGTCGTATGGTATCATTTCCTTACTGGTTACCCCGTCGTCGAGGCAACGTCATATGTTTAGAGGCACACACACACACTGCTAATGACTGTTCTTGGCATTTCGGTGGCATACCTTGGGATCCTAAGGGAGGGAGGGTTATAAATCTATTCGGACGATGCACTTCGCATAATTATGATAGAACTTCACATACAGGTAAGTTCGTTTAATCATTAATTATGCTTGTGCATCGTCCGAATAGATTCTGCAAATAATGATTAATTATTATAACAAATATGTAGATTTTTAGAGCTGCCTAAGAAATGCCAATAAGCACCAGATAATTCTTACTCATAAATTGTATTGTTACAAACAAGATTGTAAAAGTTAATACAATTGATGTTAACGAGTAATAAACATAACAATTACTACATTAAGTCAATCTTATCTTGAGAAATACTCGATACTATTGAAGATAGGTGGCAGGATTCATTTAACTCTGTAACTCTTAATTTAAAAACAACATAACGATTTTAACATGATTGTAATATTAAATTTTAATCATTTTTTAATACAACAGTGGCTATTGACGTTTCAATATTAACGTCAGTAACCATAGGATTATAATATCTACCAAAGGCAGAAGAACTGTCGCTCCAGCCAGTAGCTTTACAAGTTATAAGTATTTATAAGTTTTAGAGGAGGCGGTATGGCGCGCACTGTGAGCAGTGAAGATTGAGGTATCAATACCACTGTCCTTCAAAGTGTTTTTAATCCAGCGGCTCAAGGATTGACATGTTACATGATTATGTGGCTTTTTGTAACCAATAAAAAAGATTGTATCCTTACGGGTAGCATTCGCATCTCATAATAAGAAAGTACAGTTCTAGAAGGGCATTATTTCTGGCTTTTCAAGGAATGGTAAGACAAGTACACCGGCAGTTTGACACCGACTTTAGAAGTTTTTTTTTTTTTTGAGGTCTGATATTTTTATTGTTATTTAAAATGACAGAACTTCAATGTTTATGATCTTCGCGAGTGTTTGAACACTATGAGCAGTTGCTAGGGCAACTAACGTGACACAATTTTCGTAAGTGGCAGACTTTCATTTGGAAATTGGATGGATAATAAATTTAAGATTAAGAAAGTATCCCACGTGATATTATACTTCGACTGTGGAGATCGTAGTCCAAATACGCCTTTTAAAAATCTTGAAATCCTTTTATCTTTTGACATATACTCGTATTAATGATCAATACCATAAGTTTAGAGTGCCGTATTAAATTCCATTGTTATATAATTTGGTAAAGAACTGATAGACAGTGGAAACGGACGCCTTATACATATTTACAAAATTTTGTTTGGAATACAAAAACAATTCCTAGAGCGCAACATCATCTTGTTTAAATGAATTATTTGCGAGGGATGCCATCATGATGTCTATTGCGGACGGTGGAATTCTATGGCGCAATAGCGCACGATACTCCGGCCACCAGGGTAAAATTCCCGTAAATGTTCGGATTGCTGAAATTAGATGCAACAACACTTTCATTAGGTCTGAGAACTGTGATCTTTGAGACAAGAAGTCTTAGTAATATTGGATACCACGATTGTGTCGGCCATTTAGGCACAACAATGACACCTTGGCTCTTGTCAGAGATAATTTTCCTTAATTTTATTTAAATATGATGCCAGGATACATTCGTCTAGGATTTGGCATTGATAGGAGTGGTCAATATGTATATTTGGAGTTGGTCGTATCTTTCAGTGATAGTCTATCTATCTATAGAGTTACGGTCAAGCGCTCCGTTCGTACGATCGTGTTTCTCGTGTTACGCTTATTAACTGTGACTCATCGCCCGTTTGGAGGTTCATACGAATATGGCCTCTAACGTAGTGAAGTGTAGTACCTGCAATATTGTGATAAACGAAGTCCTAGCCTTCGTTCAAACGAAAATTGACGTCATGGACGAGAAAAGCATCATTCAGATTTGCTCAACAGGTTTTACGATAAAAGAAATATCAGAAGCCAAAAAGCTGTTGTTTGACTCCGTACCTAGCACCCGCCTGAAAGTACACAAGAATGAGGGAAAGCAAATACGCGACTTAGAAGATGTAATTAGTTTGTTAAAACGTGTAAATCCTGACGAAATACCTATTTTCGTGGCTCGGGACCTACATAAATTGCCACCGGTTACATTTGACCATGTTGATGTAACCCGCCTATTAAAGGACATTCTGATACTGCAAAAAGAGATACGTCATATCAAAAGCCATTACCCTACAAAAAAACAATTGGAAGAGCTTAAGATGAACTTAGAAAACATGAATCACGCCTCTATTGTGAATAATCACGACTACGAAAACAATTTTGACTGTGTAAATAAGACTAAAACGCTAAAAATAATCTTAACACTTAAGTACCTAATCAGTTACTTTTGGAGTCGGTGCAAACGAAAACATTGCTCTCATTGACTGGCTAAAATTAACTTATTTCATTCATTTTAGTGATAAATCCTAATCAAAACAAATCTTACGAGTGCAAACATAATTTAACTGCTGAATACCGATTTCATTTCCTATTTTTCCACCCTTAGGGGTGAAATTTTTTCCAAAAATGTTTTATTATAGTATCTTTGAAGTATAAGCTATTCATTAAAAAAAGAATCATCAAAATCGGTCAACATTTGGCAGAGATATAGGTAAGATAGATACTAAAATCAGTTGGCGTTGTACGGAGTTTATGCAATGTTTGATGATTTTCTTATAGATCCCATCATCAGAATTTAACATAAAAAAAAAGATACCGACGAATTGAGAACCTCCTCCCTTTTGAAGTCGGTTGAAAAGGGGTGCACAGGTGTACGATAGTTATATGTACAGTAGTGGTCCTATGGGATTGCCGCATCTGCCATTGGTGCCAACGAATGAAAGTTTACCTATAGAGGAAATATCATCAGAATCTCAAAGTCAAGCACTTGTTTTTAGAAACATTGTGGGTAGCCCTTCCATAAATCAAAACAAAAACAAACCGTCATCAGCTGTTAATTCACCGTTACGAGGTGAGGGCAAGCGGGAGGGCGATAGTCTGGAAGCTAATGCAGCGGACTCGCTCACGCGTCTGTGTCAAATCCCTAGTCCGACAAGGATAGAAACAGACTCGGGCTCTCGTATTAGTCAGGTGTTACGTCATGCGCACGAGCAATGCATTGCCCCCACGATAGGCTCGAACCTCACGATTGAGAGCGAGAACGTGACTCACTCCGCCGCAATACAACGTACTAAGCCCACTACTGCATCTAAGGTAGCGTTGAACAGGGATGTTGAGCGGAAACAAGTAGTAGGGGAAAACAAGTGGCAAACTGTGAGTTATGCGAAAAAAAAAAAAACTATTTCACGGAAAGATGGGAAAAGCATCCATTACTCCAAATGGAAAATTTAAGTTTGTAGATATAAGAATACCACTATTTATCTCCAATGTTTCGAAGGATACCACAGAAGAAGATATTATTTCATACATACGAGAGAAATCTAGCGAGATGGTAAATCTATTTAGAATAAACGTAAAATCGGACAAAATATATAACTCATACAAGCTATATGTGAGAGATAAAAGTGAGAACGGAGTTAGCTCCGAAAATAAAGCTTCATCAAAACCTATAACTACAGTAAGAAACAGACACAACCAACGGTACAGATTACTTACTTACGAGTACATTTTATTAAGTCTATTAGGTGCGTACTGTAACTATTGAATACCTAGGTAACTGGTACTTTTAGTTATTATGGAAAATAACCTGACGCTTGTTTTAACTGTAAATCAGTGAAGTCGTCTGTTGAAGATATACGTCACCTGTGTAAGACCGTGGACATAGTGGCCCTCCAGGAAACATGGCTTCTACCGCATGATATCCCTTTTCTGGATACTGTTTGCAATGATTTCGAACACACTGAGAAGTCTGCGGTGGATACGTCAGCGGGAATTCTAAAAGGAAGACCATATGGCGGCGTGGCTATTCTGTGGCGTAAAGGTCTGTTTAGATCGGTGCTTGTGTTACAGTGCAACAACCCTCGCATAACAGCGATCAAAGGTACGCTTAGTGATCACTCTATACTAGTCTTTAGTGTCTACATGCCCACGAATTCGTTAGAGAACTTGCCTGCTTTTACTGAGTGTCTTAGTGAAATAAACGCTATAGTGGAGAGTAATGAAGTAGAATCAGTGTACGTATTGGGTGATTTTAACGCACACCCAACTGAATTGTTTTGCAATGAACTAATGAGCTTTTGCACTGAGCTGGAGTGGTATTGTGCAGATATAGATAAGTTAGGGATAGGCTCTGACAATTACACTTTTGTTAGCGAAGCTCATGGTTCTCGGCGATGGTTAGATCATTGTATTGTTTCTCAGTCTGCCTGGAATACTGTTGTAAACGTAGACATTGATTATAAGAATGTATATTGTTCAGATCATTTACCACTTATTATAAATTGTAATTGTAATGTCATAAGAAATAAGATATATAAAAACTATATGGAAAACAATAATATAATATAGGGCAACAGAAATAGTGCACAAATAATAAAATATCGTGAAATATGTAATAGTAAGTTTAGAGATATACATTTTCCAGAAGAATTTAGACAATGTGGGGACAACAATTGTAAAATGGAGAAGCATAGATCCATTCTAGATGATATGTATAGTGGCATTGTAGGTATATTGGCGGACGCTTCTAAGCAAACCTGCTCAGTTAAGGCATGTTGTTCGCGTGAGGGTCACGGCAGTGACAGACGTGTGGCTGGGTAGAATAGGCACGTTCAGGCCGCCCATCAAGATGCTAGACGTAAAAACCGGACGTGGTTGATGTATAACAAGCCCCAGTCTGGTATTATTTATCAGCAAATGTACGAATCTCGCAAAATTTTTAAAAGTAGGTTAAATTGGTGTTTAAAAAACCAAGATCAGATCAAAATGGACATTCTTGCTACACATTGCGCCTCAAAAGATTTTTGTAAGTTTTGGAAAAGTACAAACAGACTTAACATTAAGCCTGGTCTGCCAGTGAGTGTGGGGGATCGGACCGAACCTAAAGCAATTGCCGATTTGTTCATGGTCGATTTTAAGGTTCAGTCACCCCATGGACCTTTGCACATAGTGTTCGATGGTGGGACCGAGGAAGACAAAGAACCCATCCGATTTACGGCCAAACAGGTGGAGGCGGTCATAAACAAAATGTCAAGAGGCAATTCGCCTGGTCACGACGGTCTTAGCATCGAGCACCTTAAATACGCTTCCGTAGGTCCGGTTCCGGGGTCCACTTGCCTAGGGTTTTGAGCATGTTTTTCTCGCTCTGTCTGAGCCACTGTTATTTGCCCGCGGACCTTATGAGAACAGTAGTTGCCCCGATAGTTAAAAATATTAATTTTATAAAAAAAAATAAAAACCGACTTCAAAAAACTAAAACGCTAAAAATAATCTTAACACTTAAGTACCTAATCAGTTACTTTTGGAGTCGGTGCAAACGAAAACATTGGTCTCTCATTGACTGGCACCGACTCCAAAAGTAACTGATTAGGTACTTAAGTGTTAAGATTATTTTTAGCGTTTTAGTTTTTTGAAGTCGGTTAACTTATTTCATCCATTTTAGTGATAAATCCTAATCAAAACAATTCTTACGAGTGCAAACATAATTTAACTGCTGAACACCGATTTCATTTCCTATTTTTCCACCCTTAGGGGTGAAATTTTTTCCAAAAATTTTTATTATAGTATCTTTGAAGTATAAGCTATTCATTAAAAAAATAATCATCAAAATCGGTCTACATTTGGCAGAGATATAGGTAAGATAGATACTAAAATCAGTTGGCGTGGTACGGAGTTTATGCAATGTTTGATGATTTTCTTATAGATCCCATCATCAGAATTTAACCAAATTTATATGGGACCATTCTAAAAGTAATACCTTTCAAACAAAAAAATAATTATCGAAATCGGTCAACGCAGTAACGAATGATCGCTGAACATACATAAAAAAAAAAAAAAAAAGATACCGACGAATTGAGAACCTCCTCCTTTTTTGAAGTCGGTTGAAAACTGGTGACATCTCGGACAAAAATAACTATAGACCAATTTCACTGGCCACGATTATAGCAAAGGTGTTTGACAGTCTGCTTGATTCACATTTAGAGAGATACATAAAATCCCACGACGCTCAATTCGGGTTTAAGCCCGGACTATCAACTGAAAGCGCAATCCTCAGTCTCAAGCACACTGTACGATACTATACGGATCGGATGACTCCTATTTATGCCTGCTTCCTCGACCTCTCCAAGGCTTTTGATCTCGTATCGTATGATATCCTATGGAGAAAGTTGAGGGATGAAGAAATCCCGCCCGAGTTGTCACAAATACTGCAGTATTGGTATGCTAACCAAGTTAATAATGTAAGATGAGCAAACACATTTTCTGAGGAGTATAGATTGCGGTGCGGGGTGAGGCAGGGTGGGCTAACATCTCCCCGGCTTTTCAATTTATACATAAATGAGCTCATCGTTGTCCTCAGCAGTATGCGTGTCGGATGCTGGGTGGATTATGTGTGTATCAACAACATAAGCTACGCTGATGACATGGTACTGCTGGCGCCAACGATGGGTGCACTCAGAAAAATGATAAGAGTTTGTGAAGCGTACGCTGAATACCATGGACTAGTTTACAATGTAAAAAAGAGCGAATACATGGTGTTTAAGGCCGCCAGTAAATGTCCGAGTGAAGTACCAGAACTCTCGTTGAATGGGGAAAAGTTAAACAGGGTCTATCAATTTAAATATCTCGGACATTACATTACGGACGACCTTAAAGACCATGTAGATATCGAGAGGGAACGTAGGGCGTTAGCAGTGAGGTGCAATATGTTGGCACGCAGGTTTGCTCGCTGTACTGACCAAGTAACGGTCACGCTGTTTAAAGCGTATTGTCAGAACCTGTACACGGGTAGCCTTTGGACCACCTACACTCAGAAATCGCTGAACGTCCTGCGTATTCAGTATAACAACGGGTTCAGGGCGCTATTGGGCTTGCCTCGCTTCTGCAGTTCATCGGAAATGTTCGCTCAATCGCATACCGACGGCTTTTTTGCAGTCTTACGCAAGAAAACTTCGCTACCAGACAGAGTACGGGCGAGCTCAAACAGTATCTTGAAGACCATTGCAGAGAGATATGACTCTCCTATAATTAAGCATTTCGTTCAGTTGCTGACCAAACAGGTGAAATAAAGCCTTCGTTGGTCAGCAACTGTAACGAAACGTTTATTTATCCTAATTCATTTAAATATATTTTTACTAACATAGCTGTTAAGAATTACTAACAAACTGGATCAATGTAATCTTGTTCAATGAATAAATAATAAAAAATAAAAAAATAATAATAATAGTCTGACAAGTTGTTTCCTGTAATTTCCACTCTGTA
Source organism: Anania hortulata (assembly GCA_963576865.1). Lineage (NCBI taxonomy): Eukaryota > Metazoa > Arthropoda > Insecta > Lepidoptera > Crambidae > Anania > Anania hortulata. The sequence goes on along the minus strand of OY756402.1, from coordinate 3,530,948 downwards.
TCAGGGTGTACGCGGTGAGTCTCGGCATCTGCTATTGTATTATCCGAAGATTTTGTATATGAGGTAAAAATAAATAGGTACCGGCTCTCGCAGCACTGCCAGATGTCTTTTGTAATTTTTGTGAGGTGTGGAAACTGAGTCCCACCCATTATGGTTAATATATGCAACAGCTGTGGAATTGTCTATTACGCATTTAAGTATCTGGCAGTAGTGGCAGATCTTTAGTGGATATTTTGACCAAAATATGCTGCGAGCCACTCCAAGTAGTTGATATGCTTTTTAAACGCATGTTTAAAAAGGAGCAAAAATTTTTGTGATGAGCATGAGCACCCGCACTCAAGTCATGGATGTTCATAAAAGCATTTAAATATTTTTATAAGTCATTTAGTCGCCATACCTAGTACAAGGTTTGCTTAGTTTATGGCCAGATAATTGATGTGATTGTGAAAACAATTTATTATTGTTATATATTTATTAAACTCGTTTTGCGACCATTTCCCGTTGGTCGTTTTATTTTTACAACCAGTGCCACTTCCAGTGGTGGAGGCGTTGGTGAAAATGACTACCTAATTATCGTTAGTTTTTACGATTCAAACAGAAGTTTCAATTGCTTGGGACCACCATTTGACATCAGCTTGTAGTAAGTCTGGCAAATAGATACATTATTCTGAATTTACAACGCTCAAACTCTTTTGTATGTAACATGCCGTGCTCGATAGCTGGACAAGCCGAGGCCAAAGTCTCACGAATGGTAAAAAGATTCTGATATAATATGTTATGTTTCATTGTTTTATCCAGTTATACATATATACTTGTTTTTTGTATCTACGATTAGGCCAAGAAACTTGCGTAACTTTGACGGTGATAAGTTACTTCTCCCTTAGTTTATGATGAAGCCTATGCTTTCAAAAAGTTTTGTGGTGATGTTAATATTATCTAAATATTTTTTATAAAACTGGTCAACCAAATGTTAGTCATCGAAATAAATTGAGGATAAATATCCAAATGTTCTAAGTAATTTAGCAATGGGCTTCAAAATTTTTGTAAAATATATGGTATTCAAACCGAAAGGCAAGACTCGTAAGTTACGCCTTCCCGCATAAACCTCAAATACTTTCTAGACGCCTCGGGAATCTTAAGTAGAAGGTAAGCGTTCATCAAATTTAAGGTAAGTTAGTATTTGCCATAAAAACATCATTAGAACAAGCTTAGTTGCTGTGCGAAAATCTTCTAACTTGAAAAGATTTTTATCTGTAAAATTGAGATTTTTTAGATTCAATATAAGACGCATTTTATCGTTCGATTTGGGGTGCATGTAAATATTGGATAAAAACTGCCCTTCGCAGGGAGTACATTCAGAAACAGCCCCTGTTTTAAGTAGCTGTTAAAATGATTGGTGAAAATGGATTCTCTCTGAGTCTGAATACTTGACAACTTTTGCTGACGGGACTAAAAAGCTGAGCTTATAACCGTCGATCCAGATAAATATGTAATAAGTGACCATTGATAACAAAATTTGGATAGCTGCGATGTCTTTGACGAGTTGACGTGCGTCTGATTGCGAGTATATTGCTGCTGTATAGCCCGGCGCCTTTGTCGGTGGGCAAATGTTCTCCAGGTTGCGATGACGGTTTTGCATCGTTGCAAAATACAAGGTTTCGGTTTTGGTACAGTTTTTGTCGTTGCAGATATCAGCGTCTCGGCTAAATTCTTACCAGAGAGGGTTTGTCAGTCTAAGTGCAAAAAGGGTGATCTCTAAGCTCCTGTTCAATAGAGATGGCAGCAAAATTTCATCTTGTAACGGACTCTGAGTGTTGAACATCGCACAAAATGCGAGAAATGTCCATAAGTTGCTTCAGGTTTTATCAAAGGTGCACCAATTCGTCGTACAAGTGTCAAAAGACTGATGTTGGGTGAAGAGATTCACAACTCAGGCTATGCGCAAATTAAACCCTTTAAGGCATTTGCTATTCGGGTCAGTCCCAAAAACTGTCTTGATGTCGCACTATTTGAGCCGCGAGACAGCCCCAAAAACTGCTTTAAATGACCGTTTTGTCTAATGTGTTGGAATGAATATTATGAATAAAATCTAATCTTATCTAATCTATTTGAGCAGCGAGACCGTTCCTAAAATTGCTTTGAATGGCCGTTTTGTGTAAGCGCGAGTCAGTCCCATAAACTGCCCTGATGTCGTACTATTTGAGCCGCGACGCAGACCCAAAAACTGCTCTGAATGGCCGTTTTGTGTAAGCGCGAGTCAGTCCCATAAACTGCCCTGATGTCGTACTATTTGAGCCGCAACGCAGTCCCAAAAACTGTTCTGAATGGCCATTTTGTGTAAGCGCGGGTCAGTCCCATAAACTGCCCTGATGTCGTACTATTTGAGCCTCGACACAGACCCAAAAACTGCTCTGAATGGCCGTTTTGTGTAAGTGCGGGTAGTCAGCATTAGTTATAATAAAGTAAGTAATGCTTGATTTCATTGAACCGACTCGTTTTCCATAAAAAAGCTAAGACGCTATTGCAAACTATGAAGGTTGGGTGTTTAAGTACATACCTGCGCGGTTAGTAACAAACTTTTGAGATGATGAATAATGGGAGTTACCATTACTGCTTTTCCGGTTTCAATATTGAGCACGTATCAGCTTGCGTTTCGAGTATTCAATTTTTTAGTTGATAGGCTCAAATTCGCCTGAGCGACATTATTTAAGCATGGTTTAATGAAAAAAGTCGAAGAAAAACAATATTTGATGCTAAGATACGAATTAAAAACGTGTTGAGTGGATTAGCACTAAAACGTGAATGACGTTGCCTCGACGACGGGGTGACCAGTAAGGAAATGATACCATACGACAAAAAGGAAAAAAAAATTTATTTTAATTTAAATCTCTAAATAAAGTGTATTCAGTGAATTGAGTGGAGTCACTTGCGTGTAACTACATATTTGTTATAATAATTAATAATTATTTTGCAGAATCTATTCGGACGATGCACAAGCATAATTAATGATTAAACGAACTTACCTTAGTGACGTTCTATCATAATTATACGAGGGCTTCATCCGAAGAAATTAGAACCCACCCGCCACATACGCCCAACGATACGAAATTATTTTTTTTTCTCATTCATTGAAGTTTTAGACACTGCGACAACATAAATGTGTCTTGTGTAATTTCTATTGAAGGAACGACCGTTGTTACGAAAACCCGGGGATACCACATACCAGTGCAATAAATATTTTTGTTTTTAATGTCTTAACTGTGATATTTTTATTACCTTTAAACTACAGTGTATGATTAGCGAGTAGTTACACGAAACTACAATTATTCTTCTAATTTCTTCGGATGAAGCCCTCGTATAATTATGATAGAACGTCACTAAGGTAAGTTCGTTTAATCATTAATGATGATACTCATTGGAAACATGTAAAACGAATTTTAAAGTATTTACAAAAAAAAAAAACATTTTTGTTTGAGATATGTTATAGATGATCTAGATTTAATTGGATATGCAGACGCTGATTGGGCATCTGATTGTTTGGACAGAAAATCTCACACAGGATATTTATTTAAAATGTCCGATAGTGTCATATCTTTTGAATGTAAAAATCAGCAGACAATAGCTTTATCAAGTACAGAGGCAGAATATAAGGCCATTTGTGAGGCAAGTAAAGAAGCTAAATACTTGAAAAATCTGTTGTCTGAATTACATTGTAGAAATAATTTGCCTGTATTGTTATACAATGATGATAACCAAAGTGCTCAAAAATTAGCTGAAAATTATGTTTTTCATAAAAGAAGCAAGCACATCGATATTAGATTCCATTTTATTAGAACTGCTGTTGACAATAAATTAGTAAAAAATAATTACTTGAATACTAATAATATGCCTGCTGATATTTTAACTAAAAGTTTAGTTGTCAAAAACATAGGAAATTTATTGAGCAATTAGGAATTACAGATCCAATGTAAAGTAAACTAGGTACTTACTCAATATTATTTTGAATGCATACTTATGTATTTTTCTTTTGTGTAATATGCACATTAATTGGTTAAGGGGGTGTGTTCACTGTTTCATAGAATGCATATTATTTTGATAAGGGGGTGTGTTGAAGTGTATAAAAAAATATATATATAAGGTCACTTTTTATAAACGGGCAAAACTTAAACAGGACTTCTAATTATTTTAGAGAAACCGGGCCCTATCATTTTCGTTCTTAAGTACGGGCTAGTTTTCATTTTTATTTTTCCTAACAAAAAAAAATAAAATTTTTAGGAGCATCCTGTCTAGTCTGAAACATCCCTACGTCATCGCCTCTGTCTCTCTCGTTTCAATCGTGCCCCACTCTTCCCTCATTTCATTCATGGGCGCGGTGCGCGGCCGCGGTCCCCCTGCGCGCCCCGCACCGCGCACTAGTAACGCACAAAACCATGAATGCTGTCTATCTAATGACGCTACGCATGCTACCTACATTACCCTTTCTGCTGTGAGACAGAAAATTTTCCTAATGCCGATAAATTAAGCGTATTTTAGTTTGTTCAATAGCTAGGTAACATTTCCATAAAATCAAAGCAAAGCGCATTTGGCCAAACTTAACATTTAAAAAACATTAATTGTAATTTAATAACAAACCGACTGCATTCTAACCCTCACAAAACCTGACGTTAGCACATCTTATACCTAATTAGCACTGCTTCGCTTTGATTCAGTGGATATGCTCCCTAATATTGGATTTGTGTTGGTATTGTGAATAAATAAAAGGCAGTTTCCGTTTAAGTTCAGTTTATTAGTACAGAAATTTAATTTGTTTAAACGCAATGACGAACTATGACTTTCCATCACACTTTTTCAGGCTTTGGACTGACAAGTTAATACAAATCGTTAATAATAATCATACCTTAGCAAGTATTTCATTTAATTGTATCAAAAATAGGACGCTATTATTTTTTTATTAACTTGGCGTGTTTAAAAGTCAAAATTCATTGATATTTACAGTCATATTTACAAGTTCCTATTTACACAATCACATCACAGTTACCTATTTACAATCTACATAATTTACAAGTTCCTATTTACACAATAAAAATTACATTAAATGCTGGACGTGACGCCCTTGTTCTTGCACACACTTTCTAGCCCGATCGAGACAATGCCTCCGAACTGAAGCGAGCACTTCGGGCTCACTGGCCATCACATCGAACGCATTTATTATACGCGCACGCAATTGTTCCACTGAACGGATAGTATGACCGTCATTCCCGTAAACAAGGTCCTTGGCCCTACCCCACACGTGAAAATCCAATGGCGTCAGATCAGGTGATCGCGGCGGCCAGGGGACAACGCTGCCGCGCCCGATCCAACGGCCTTGGAACGCCCTGTCCAGGTAGGCGCGTACCCGCAGGCTGAAGTGCGCAGGCGCGCCGTCGTGTTGGTAGTAGAGGTACCTCCGGCTCCACGCAGGCACATCCAGCAGTAGTTCGGGAAGGTCATTTTGGAGAAACTCTAAATACGTTTCCGTATTAAGTCTCTCCAGAAACACGGGCCCCAGCAACGTTCCGTGTATCACTTCTGCCCACACGTTCACACTGAAGCGATACTAGAAATTGTCCGGACGAGTCACACGCGGGTTGTACTCGCACCAATAATGTGCATTGTGCACATTAAAAACTCCTTGGCGCGTAAAAGTGCACTCGTCGGTCCAAAGCACATTGTAGGTCCGGTTGCGTAGAAGCCAGCGGCAGAACTCGACCCTCGGCGCGTAGTCCTGCGGCAGCAACTCTTGGACCCGAGTAAAATGATACGGGTGAAGGCCTTCGTCGCCCAATAGCCGCCACACGTAGTAATCGCTCACGGCAAACACACGAGCAGCGTCCGCGATGCTCGCCAAGGGGTACTCATGAAAGAACTCCATGACTTCTTCTTCAAGCCGGACCGGGTGTCGATGCTGACGCACGAGGTCGAGCCGTAGCTGGAAGCTGCCACCCTCTCGAAAGCGTTGCACAGCTCCAAGTATTGTGCGTGTGTGTATTATGGTGCCGTACCGCTCGGCGTACAGCTGGCGCGCCCGCAACAAAACTTCTCCCGCTTTTTCGTAGCACAATGCCATATTCAGGTATTCCTAAACGTTATAGCGATACGCCATCGTAAAAACTTAACTATCACTATAACTAAATTAACTAAACATACGTTTAAATAAAGTCAAATACACTAGTTAATTAATTTGATTTCGTTGAATATACCACTCATTATGCCTACTGAATGTAATACTATTGAAATAAATATCACTATTGATAGTATAAAACTATTGATAGTATCGATACTATCGATAGTCCATTAGATATTGAAGAGCAATACTATCGATAGTATCGATACTATCGATAGTTCATTGGTTGGCAGCGATCGAAACTATTGATACTAACGATAGTATTGCTGTTTACCGATAGTATTGCAGTAAAAGAGATATCGATACTATCGATAGTATCGATAGAATCGATAGACTATCGATAGTATCGTTTTTCCTTCAACTATCAATAGGCTCTCGATAGACAATCGATATTGACCTATCGAGCGGCAACACTACTATCATCATCATCATCACTATCATCTATCATTCATAGAGTAGTCAAATATTTGGCACATTGACGCTCAGAGGTTAAAGTTCAGATGATGACTTTCAGAGGGCAAAAAGTCACTGATCGTCAAAAGACAAAGGTCAGTCAATAACTTTCATAGACCAAGAGTCAAGTCAGTCGCATCCATTAGATAGTGTTTTTTTGTTTATACTTTGAGTAATTTAATATTTGCTATGCCTTTTTTAACCAAAGATGTATAGGGAGAATTTAAAAAAGTTTTGGGTTACCTTGACCTTTTATCTATGAAGGTCATTGCCGTTCATAGATCAAAGGTCAAGGTCACTTAAGTTTGTGTTCCTGCCCTTTTCGATACTTATTAAAAAAAAACATACACTACTTACAAATTAATGTTTACTGTCTTTATGTATTATTATTCTATACCTTTTTAACAAATAGTTTTAGTTCTAGAATGGAGGGAGCTAATCATAGAAAATAAAAGTACCCGAAGTAATATGTTTATACTTTATGGCCTTGTTAATAATTGATTGTAAAATCTTATTTCTTTAGGTGTCATGTCAGGACTACTGGCTTAACTATAGATTTGTATTGTATTGTAAAAGTGGTTATTACCCGTTTTGGTTAAAAACCGGGTAATCTTAGGTTTATTACCCGCTGCCTATCTCTAGGCGTGATATACGGAGAGCCTATACCAGTTGACCTTTTATGACCTTCTTGATTTAATTGCATCGGAACCCCAACCTAGAAAATACAGATTAGATATGAAACCATAGACAAAACATAGTTATAATATTTTAGTATAGTTTTGGGTTTATCAGTGGTATTTGTGATTGTAATTATTGAACGGGAAAACTTTAAAAAGCTAAAGTCACCCAAAGTCAACACCACACATATATAGCTATCTGTTTTCTTCTTTAGATTTACAACTTCTTAAATTTAATTTAACTGTCGAAATTTGTAAAAATGTAGGTTATTTAAAAAGGAACTTTTTGTAATTTACCAAAAAATATTAAGTAATGCATTTTAATTTATACGAACTTATTTATTTGCTAATAATACATTAAAAAACCATTAACATTGAAAGAAAAATCTAAATATACAATATGTACGTATTATTAACCTACACTATTTACATTTACGCAGTCAGATATTTTATTAATAGAAAGAAACCTATAAATAAAATATGTAAGTTAGATATTATTAATAATCTGTCTAATGCCGGTGACAGATGGCGACGGTCGCGGCTGCGGACTCGTCTTGACATTGTGAGATCAAGCGCTGCCATTGGTCTATCCTTCAGTCAACTTCCGCCAGCCCAAGGATCGACCAATGGCAGCGTTTGACCTTACAATGTCAAGACGAGTCCGGACTCCGGAACCGCGTCCGTCACCGTTTGTATGTGCTTTTAGATCGCTGTTTTGAGGAAAGGTGCCCAAAAGGCATGAATAATGTAATACAGAGTTGTACTTGTTATATGTGCTCATTTAAAAAAAAAAAGACAGGTTTTATCTGATTTTTTTATTAAGTGTGCCTTATAATAATTATATTTAACTAAGTTGAAACCATTATGACCAATTTTTTCAACATTTTGTGTGGATGTTGATGGTTGGTTGCTCAAGTAGAAAAAATGTAATAGAGTAAATTTCATTAAATTTATCCTTTTTAATTTTTTTATGTATTTTTCAAAACGTATATTTGTGATTATTTTGTAAAATATTATTTCGACTATTTTAAAGTTTTTGAAAATGTTTTATCAATAAAATGCTTTAATAATATGTTGTTTTATTTCAGTAGTCTACTTTATGCTCCTGCAAGTCGCTTTCGACGAGCAGGAGCGAAAGTAGTCTGCCAAATTATGAATAACCGGTAAACCTAAAATTAAGAGTACCGGTCTGAATACCGGCAACCTTGATATAATCTGTGGTTGTACGTCAGCGCCATATTGCTACACTAGCGCTTGTCAAACTTGTCAGTGGTGGTGCAAACTCGAACTGTTTATATCGTCGAACCAATCTTAGGGTCGCTTCCAATCTGTCTTTCGTAGACAGAGAATCCTATAGACAACTGGCTAGCGTGCCACCGAGTAAGACAGAACATTAAACGGTGGTGTTGCTACATTACAGCATTTACCCCAGTTCCAAGCAATAAGCAACATTTTTGGGTAGGTAGAGCACTCGCGCCGTGCGTACATTCGAAAGACAGTGCATTGCATGTCATTTCAATTTAGACAGACAAGCTTTTAATGTTCATTAGTCCACTTTATTTGCAGATGAGATTGCTGAGAAAATTCAATAAGCCAAATGTAATATCCTTGTGTGACTATAGTTATATTTAAATCTTTACAGACACTGTATTATTATAGTTAATTGTAAATAACTAAAAAAAAATGTCATTTTTTAATAACCAATTAATTCAGTTTTTTTTTAGTATCTATTGAAATCATATAAATCGTGATTAAAATAGACTACTTACTTTTGAATGGGTGAAGATAAGATTCTCTAGCGGCAAATTTTGGAAATAATTTAGGACTTTTAATGATGTTCGGCTTGAAGATATTTTGTCTAAGAACTCACGGCGTGGTTTTTACCCGAGTCCGCCTCGGTTGCGGGCCCGCAGCCTCTGTAGAATGCAGATTTGTATGTAAACAAGTTAAAGCAAAACTCACGACGCGGTTTACGCCCGTGAGTTCTTAGCCTTTGTCGAACCAAACGAATGAAAAAAAATATCAAAACAACACATAAATGTACAAATTCTTTTATTACAAATCAGATTTTCAAATTACAAAAAAATACATAATAATTATGTATTAAATTTATTGACGAAAGCGATTTTGGCCCATTATATTATAACTCACTATTATATATATTATAACTCATCATTGGCCTTGAAATAGGGTCAGTTTGGTATTCCTGTTTCTAATTTTTTCTTTAGGCTCAAATTTTTTGGTGGCATGGTGAATACGGATTTCAAAATAACGGGCCAAAATCGCTTTCGTCAATAAATTTCGATGGTTACCAATTAATGGTTGGTTATTAAAATGGTCTCCATTAAAACAGAGTTGACAATTTTTAAATGCACAATTTATTAATTTCAGCATTAAATTCTTTTGTGCGAAGAAAGACTGTTCATTATTAAAAAGCTTGAATACTTTTTCAGCCACCTGACAAATTTTAATAACATCTGTGGATGGATAGGTAAGTCCACCTTTATCTTTTTTGAAAATAAGGTCCGGATAATTTTCGGACACGAGAGCAAGGAGGCATTCTTGGCACTTTAATGATTTTCTTAATTTTTTTACAACATATCCACCGATATATGGAATGATGTCTTCTGTATAAAGAGTCAACCTAGAAGGGTCTGGCAAATAATCATGATCTGTTGTCTCTAGGTTCAAATTTACATCTAAAAGATCTGGACTATCTGTTCCCCTTGCACCTTCCGTATACGCATTTAATTTTGCTTCATACCGAGCTTCTGTGTGTGTTAATTTTTTTAATTCCTCTAAAGGAATACAATTGCCAGAAGTAATACTTTTTACTTCTCCATGCACTACCAATTTTTTATATGCACTTTGAAATTGAAAAGCTGTTGGATTATTATTATTGCCGCCCTTTGAGCGTATGGAGCTAAAAAATATTCTAAATGATCCTGGCTGAGTTTGTAAAACGGCAAGAATTTTAGTTTTCCAGTTAGGATGTAGTCAGACTAGATTTCTTTTAAAGTTTTAATGCATATAAGAAAACCACGAAATCCAACTTTTCTGCCCGCATGCAGTATATTTATACCGTCCAAGCTCAGACTTTTAATATACCTTTCCGTCTCATTCAAATAATTTGGTCGCCATTTTCTAAGGAGATAGGCTTTTTGAAACCATATGCTCTTAAATTTCGGCTGTTTAAAATGTCAAATATATCATAAATTTTTCTTATAAATTCAACAGTTGCGTGTGAACCCGAGAAACTTTGTAAATTTAATTCTTTATCACAAAATTTTATGGCATCAGCAACAGAATTACTAAATACTTGCGCTGCCAGCTTTACTTTCATAATTTGTTGTTTGAAATTAACGTGATAATGATTCAGACTATTGGCTAAATGTAAACCTTCATTTTCTTGTAGCACATGCAACTCCTCAATATAACGCCATTCAATTTTTTCGCCATTTTCATTGGTAAGTACTTTTTTCTGACCCAAAGTATTTCTAACCAATTTTAGCATATGTGCAGGGACGGGAACAATAAGTATTTTTTGTTCGTTAACTTTAAAAAATGGTGTGATATTTTCTGAAGAATCAAAACTGCATCCCAATTTATTAGCCATTATAAAATTGGCTGGACAGCCATCAAATGTCAAAGGTACTACATTAATGTCACAATCTATTAATGTTTCAATGCACTGTTTTACTAAATTGGCTTTTTGAACTCCGTTACACCCATCAATAAAAAAGTAGCCAACTGGTATTTTCCAACCATCATTAATACTGGTTACCATGAAGACTAAAGCTTCTCTAGCTAAGGCAACACTATCGCTATCTAAAGCATTCCCATAATTAACGAGCCCTACACACTTTTCACCATCCCAATGTACATGCTTTCTAATAGCCATTTCGTCCATACTCAGAGCACAATACAACTGCTTATTTTTGTTTTTAGAAATCAATTTGATACAATTTAATGCTTCTGTGGTGAACCCTGGATTTGCATCGACGCTTTTATACCATGAAGTAAGAGTGGACGGATGAGGTAAACATGTATTAAATTGCTCCCTTACATACCTATAAGCTCGCGGACTAATAAAATTTAAACAAAGGGCGAATTTTCGTGAAGCCGGAGAGTATTTTCTACCGCAAGTAGCAGGACAGAGAAATTTTTTCAAAAAATCTTTGTTAGACGTTTCTATGGACTCTAATAAAACTCCGTCTTCTTCACTGACGTAATACTATTGAAATAAATATCACTATTGATAGTATAAAACTATTGATAGTATCGATACTATCGATAGTCCATTAGATATTGAAGAGCAATACTATCGATAGTATCGATACTATCGATAGTTCATTGGTTGGCAGCGATCGAAACTATTGATACTAACGATAGTATTGCTGTTTACCGATAGTATTGCAGTAAAAGAGATATCGATACTATCGATAGTATCGATAGAATCGATAGACTATCGATAGTATCGTTTTTCCTTCAACTATCAATAGGCTCTCGATAGACAATCGATATTGACCTATCGAGCGGCAACACTACTATCATCATCATCATCACTATCATCTATCATTCATAGAGTAGTCAAATATTTGGCACATTGACGCTCAGAGGTTAAAGTTCAGATAATGACTTTCAGAGGGCAAAAAGTCACTGATCGTCAAAAGACAAAGGTCAGTCAATAACTTTCATAGACCAAGAGTCAAGTCAGTCGCATCCATTAGATAGTGTTTTTTTGTTTATACTTTGAGTAATTTAATATTTGCTATGCCTTTTTTAACCAAAGATGTATAGGGAGAATTTAAAAAAGTTTTGGGTTACCTTGACCTTTTATCTATGAAGGTCATTGCCGTTCATAGATCAAAGGTCAAGGTCACTTAAGTTTGTGTTCCTGCCCTTTTCGATACTTATTAAAAAAAAACATACACTACTTACAAATTAATGTTTACTGTCTTTATGTATTATTATTCTATACCTTTTTAACAAATAGTTTTAGTTCTAGAATGGAGGGAGCTAATCATAGAAAATAAAAGTACCCGAAGTAATATGTTTATACTTTATGGCCTTGTTAATAATTGATTGTAAAATCTTATTTCTTTAGGTGTCATGTCAGGACTACTGGCTTAACTATAGATTTGTATTGTATTGTAAAAGTGGTTATTACCCGTTTTGGTTAAAAACCGGGTAATCTTAGGTTTATTACCCGCTGCCTATCTCTAGGCGTGATATACGGAGAGCCTATACCAGTTGACCTTTTATGACCTTCTTGATTTAATTGCATCGGAACCCCAACCTAGAAAATACAGATTAGATATGAAACCATAGACAAAACATAGTTATAATATTTTAGTATAGTTTTGGGTTTATCAGTGGTATTTGTGATTGTAATTATTGAACGGGAAAACTTTAAAAAGCTAAAGTCACCCAAAGTCAACACCACACATATATAGCTATCTGTTTTCTTCTTTAGATTTACAACTTCTTAAATTTAATTTAACTGTCGAAATTTGTAAAAATGTAGGTTATTTAAAAAGGAACTTTTTGTAATTTACCAAAAAATATTAAGTAATGCATTTTAATTTATACGAACTTATTTATTTGCTAATAATACATTAAAAAACCATTAACATTGAAAGAAAAATCTAAATATACAATATGTACGTATTATTAACCTACACTATTTACATTTACGCAGTCAGATATTTTATTAATAGAAAGAAACCTATAAATAAAATATGTAAGTTAGATATTATTAATAATCTGTCTAATGCCGGTGACAGATGGCGACGGTCGCGGCTGCGGACTCGTCTTGACATTGTGAGATCAAGCGCTGCCATTGGTCTATCCTTCAGTCAACTTCCGCCAGCCCAAGGATCGACCAATGGCAGCGTTTGACCTTACAATGTCAAGACGAGTCCGGACTCCGGAACCGCGTCCGTCACCGTTTGTATGTGCTTTTAGATCGCTGTTTTGAGGAAAGGTGCCCAAAAGGCATGAATAATGTAATACAGAGTTGTACTTGTTATATGTGCTCATTTAAAAAAAAAAAGACAGGTTTTATCTGATTTTTTTATTAAGTGTGCCTTATAATAATTATATTTAACTAAGTTGAAACCATTATGACCAATTTTTTCAACATTTTGTGTGGATGTTGATGGTTGGTTGCTCAAGTAGAAAAAATGTAATAGAGTAAATTTCATTAAATTTATCCTTTTTAATTTTTTTATGTATTTTTCAAAACGTATATTTGTGATTATTTTGTAAAATATTATTTCGACTATTTTAAAGTTTTTGAAAATGTTTTATCAATAAAATGCTTTAATAATATGTTGTTTTATTTCAGTAGTCTACTTTATGCTCCTGCAAGTCGCTTTCGACGAGCAGGAGCGAAAGTAGTCTGCCAAATTATGAATAACCGGTAAACCTAAAATTAAGAGTACCGGTCTGAATACCGGCAACCTTGATATAATCTGTGGTTGTACGTCAGCGCCATATTGCTACACTAGCGCTTGTCAAACTTGTCAGTGGTGGTGCAAACTCGAACTGTTTATATCGTCGAACCAATCTTAGGGTCGCTTCCAATCTGTCTTTCGTAGACAGAGAATCCTATAGACAACTGGCTAGCGTGCCACCGAGTAAGACAGAACATTAAACGGTGGTGTTGCTACATTACAGCATTTACCCCAGTTCCAAGCAATAAGCAACATTTTTGGGTAGGTAGAGCACTCGCGCCGTGCGTACATTCGAAAGACAGTGCATTGCATGTCATTTCAATTTAGACAGACAAGCTTTTAATGTTCATTAGTCCACTTTATTTGCAGATGAGATTGCTGAGAAAATTCAATAAGCCAAATGTAATATCCTTGTGTGACTATAGTTATATTTAAATCTTTACAGACACTGTATTATTATAGTTAATTGTAAATAACTAAAAAAAAATGTCATTTTTTAATAACCAATTAATTCAGTTTTTTTTTAGTATCTATTGAAATCATATAAATCGTGATTAAAATAGACTACTTACTTTTGAATGGGTGAAGATAAGATTCTCTAGCGGCAAATTTTGGAAATAATTTAGGACTTTTAATGATGTTCGGCTTGAAGATATTTTGTCTAAGAACTCACGGCGTGGTTTTTACCCGAGTCCGCCTCGGTTGCGGGCCCGCAGCCTCTGTAGAATGCAGATTTGTATGTAAACAAGTTAAAGCAAAACTCACGACGCGGTTTACGCCCGTGAGTTCTTAGCCTTTGTCGAACCAAACGAATGAAAAAAAATATCAAAACAACACATAAATGTACAAATTCTTTTATTACAAATCAGATTTTCAAATTACAAAAAAATACATAATAATTATGTATTAAATTTATTGACGAAAGCGATTTTGGCCCGTTATAATATTATAACTCACTATTATATATATTATAACTCATCATTGGCCTTGAAATAGGGTCAGTTTGGTATTCCTGTTTCTATTTTTTTCTTTAGGCTCAAATTTTTTGGTGGCATGGTGAATACGGATTTCAAAATAACGGGCCAAAATCGCTTTCGTCAATAAATTTCGATGGTTACCAATTAATGGTTGGTTATTAAAATGGTCTCCATTAAAACAGAGTTGACAATTTTTAAATGCACAATTTATTAATTTCAGCATTAAATTCTTTTGTGCGAAGAAAGACTGTTCATTATTAAAAAGCTTGAATACTTTTTCAGCCACCTGACAAATTTTAATAACATCTGTGGATGGATAGGTAAGTCCACCTTTATCTTTTTTGAAAATAAGGTCCGGATAATTTTCGGACACGAGAGCAAGGAGGCATTCTTGGCACTTTAATGATTTTCTTAATTTTTTTACAACATATCCACCGATATATGGAATGATGTCTTCTGTATAAAGAGTCAACCTAGAAGGGTCTGGCAAATAATCATGATCTGTTGTCTCTAGGTTCAAATTTACATCTAAAAGATCTAGACTATCTGTTCCCCTTGCACCTTCCGTATACGCATTTAATTTTGCTTCATACCGAGCTTCTGTGTGTGTTAATTTTTTTAATTCCTCTAAAGGAATACAATTGCCAGAAGTAATACTTTTTACTTCTCCATGCACTACCAATTTTTTATATGCACTTTGAAATTGAAAAGCTGTTGGATTATTATTATTGCCGCCCTTTGAGCGTATGGAGCTAAAAAATATTCTAAATGATCCTGGCTGAGTTTGTAAAACGGCAAGAATTTTAGTTTTCCAGTTAGGATGTAGTCAGACTAGATTTCTTTTAAAGTTTTAATGCATATAAGAAAACCACGAAATCCAACTTTTCTGCCCGCATGCAGTATATTTATACCGTCCAAGCTCAGACTTTTAATATACCTTTCCGTCTCATTCAAATAATTTGGTCGCCATTTTCTAAGGAGATAGGCTTTTTGAAACCATATGCTCTTAAATTTCGGCTGTTTAAAATGTCAAATATATCATAAATTTTTCTTATAAATTCAACAGTTGCGTGTGAACCCGAGAAACTTTGTAAATTTAATTCTTTATCACAAAATTTTATGGCATCAGCAACAGAATTACTAAATACTTGCGCTGCCAGCTTTACTTTCATAATTTGTTGTTTGAAATTAACGTGATAATGATTCAGACTATTGGCTAAATGTAAACCTTCATTTTCTTGTAGCACATGCAACTCCTCAATATAACGCCATTCAATTTTTTCGCCATTTTCATTGGTAAGTACTTTTTTCTGACCCAAAGTATTTCTAACCAATTTTAGCATATGTGCAGGGACGGGAACAATAAGTATTTTTTGTTCGTTAACTTTAAAAAATGGTGTGATATTTTCTGAAGAATCAAAACTGCATCCCAATTTATTAGCCATTATAAAATTGGCTGGACAGCCATCAAATGTCAAAGGTACTACATTAATGTCACAATCTATTAATGTTTCAATGCACTGTTTTACTAAATTGGCTTTTTGAACTCCGTTACACCCATCAATAAAAAAGTAGCTAACTGGTATTTTCCAACCATCATTAATACTGGTTACCATGAAGACTAAAGCTTCTCTAGCTAAGGCAACACTATCGCTATCTAAAGCATTCCCATAATTAACGAGCCCTACACACTTTTCACCATCCCAATGTACATGCTTTCTAATAGCCATTTCGTCCATACTCAGAGCACAATACAACTGCTTATTTTTGTTTTTAGAAATCAATTTGATACAATTTAATGCTTCTGTGGTGAACCCTGGATTTGCATCGACGCTTTTATACCATGAAGTAAGAGTGGACGGATGAGGTAAACATGTATTAAATTGCTCCCTTACATACCTATAAGCTCGCGGACTAATAAAATTTAAACAAAGGGCGAATTTTCGTGAAGCCGGAGAGTATTTTCTACCGCAAGTAGCAGGACAGAGAAATTTTTTCAAAAAATCTTTGTTAGACGTTTCTATGGACTCTAATAAAACTCCGTCTTCTTCACTGACGTAATACTATTGAAATAAATATCACTATTGATAGTATAAAACTATTGATAGTATCGATACTATCGATAGTCCATTAGATATTGAAGAGCAATACTATCGATAGTATCGATACTATCGATAGTTCATTGGTTGGCAGCGATCGAAACTATTGATACTAACGATAGTATTGCTGTTTACCGATAGTATTGCAGTAAAAGAGATATCGATACTATCGATAGTATCGATAGAATCGATAGACTATCGATAGTATCGTTTTTCCTTCAACTATCAATAGGCTCTCGATAGACAATCGATATTGACCTATCGAGCGGCAACACTACTATCATCATCATCATCACTATCATCTATCATTCATAGAGTAGTCAAATATTTGGCACATTGACGCTCAGAGGTTAAAGTTCAGATAATGACTTTCAGAGGGCAAAAAGTCACTGATCGTCAAAAGACAAAGGTCAGTCAATAACTTTCATAGACCAAGAGTCAAGTCAGTCGCATCCATTAGATAGTGTTTTTTTGTTTATACTTTGAGTAATTTAATATTTGCTATGCCTTTTTTAACCAAAGATGTATAGGGAGAATTTAAAAAAGTTTTGGGTTACCTTGACCTTTTATCTATGAAGGTCATTGCCGTTCATAGATCAAAGGTCAAGGTCACTTAAGTTTGTGTTCCTGCCCTTTTCGATACTTATTAAAAAAAAACATACACTACTTACAAATTAATGTTTACTGTCTTTATGTATTATTATTCTATACCTTTTTAACAAATAGTTTTAGTTCTAGAATGGAGGGAGCTAATCATAGAAAATAAAAGTACCCGAAGTAATATGTTTATACTTTATGGCCTTGTTAATAATTGATTGTAAAATCTTATTTCTTTAGGTGTCATGTCAGGACTACTGGCTTAACTATAGATTTGTATTGTATTGTAAAAGTGGTTATTACCCGTTTTGGTTAAAAACCGGGTAATCTTAGGTTTATTACCCGCTGCCTATCTCTAGGCGTGATATACGGAGAGCCTATACCAGTTGACCTTTTATGACCTTCTTGATTTAATTGCATCGGAACCCCAACCTAGAAAATACAGATTAGATATGAAACCATAGACAAAACATAGTTATAATATTTTAGTATAGTTTTGGGTTTATCAGTGGTATTTGTGATTGTAATTATTGAACGGGAAAACTTTAAAAAGCTAAAGTCACCCAAAGTCAACACCACACATATATAGCTATCTGTTTTCTTCTTTAGATTTACAACTTCTTAAATTTAATTTAACTGTCGAAATTTGTAAAAATGTAGGTTATTTAAAAAGGAACTTTTTGTAATTTACCAAAAAATATTAAGTAATGCATTTTAATTTATACGAACTTATTTATTTGCTAATAATACATTAAAAAACCATTAACATTGAAAGAAAAATCTAAATATACAATATGTACGTATTATTAACCTACACTATTTACATTTACGCAGTCAGATATTTTATTAATAGAAAGAAACCTATAAATAAAATATGTAAGTTAGATATTATTAATAATCTGTCTAATGCCGGTGACAGATGGCGACGGTCGCGGCTGCGGACTCGTCTTGACATTGTGAGATCAAGCGCTGCCATTGGTCTATCCTTCAGTCAACTTCCGCCAGCCCAAGGATCGACCAATGGCAGCGTTTGACCTTACAATGTCAAGACGAGTCCGGACTCCGGAACCGCGTCCGTCACCGTTTGTATGTGCTTTTAGATCGCTGTTTTGAGGAAAGGTGCCCAAAAGGCATGAATAATGTAATACAGAGTTGTACTTGTTATATGTGCTCATTTAAAAAAAAAAAGACAGGTTTTATCTGATTTTTTTATTAAGTGTGCCTTATAATAATTATATTTAACTAAGTTGAAACCATTATGACCAATTTTTTCAACATTTTGTGTGGATGTTGATGGTTGGTTGCTCAAGTAGAAAAAATGTAATAGAGTAAATTTCATTAAATTTATCCTTTTTAATTTTTTTATGTATTTTTCAAAACGTATATTTGTGATTATTTTGTAAAATATTATTTCGACTATTTTAAAGTTTTTGAAAATGTTTTATCAATAAAATGCTTTAATAATATGTTGTTTTATTTCAGTAGTCTACTTTATGCTCCTGCAAGTCGCTTTCGACGAGCAGGAGCGAAAGTAGTCTGCCAAATTATGAATAACCGGTAAACCTAAAATTAAGAGTACCGGTCTGAATACCGGCAACCTTGATATAATCTGTGGTTGTACGTCAGCGCCATATTGCTACACTAGCGCTTGTCAAACTTGTCAGTGGTGGTGCAAACTCGAACTGTTTATATCGTCGAACCAATCTTAGGGTCGCTTCCAATCTGTCTTTCGTAGACAGAGAATCCTATAGACAACTGGCTAGCGTGCCACCGAGTAAGACAGAACATTAAACGGTGGTGTTGCTACATTACAGCATTTACCCCAGTTCCAAGCAATAAGCAACATTTTTGGGTAGGTAGAGCACTCGCGCCGTGCGTACATTCGAAAGACAGTGCATTGCATGTCATTTCAATTTAGACAGACAAGCTTTTAATGTTCATTAGTCCACTTTATTTGCAGATGAGATTGCTGAGAAAATTCAATAAGCCAAATGTAATATCCTTGTGTGACTATAGTTATATTTAAATCTTTACAGACACTGTATTATTATAGTTAATTGTAAATAACTAAAAAAAAATGTCATTTTTTAATAACCAATTAATTCAGTTTTTTTTTAGTATCTATTGAAATCATATAAATCGTGATTAAAATAGACTACTTACTTTTGAATGGGTGAAGATAAGATTCTCTAGCGGCAAATTTTGGAAATAATTTAGGACTTTTAATGATGTTCGGCTTGAAGATATTTTGTCTAAGAACTCACGGCGTGGTTTTTACCCGAGTCCGCCTCGGTTGCGGGCCCGCAGCCTCTGTAGAATGCAGATTTGTATGTAAACAAGTTAAAGCAAAACTCACGACGCGGTTTACGCCCGTGAGTTCTTAGCCTTTGTCGAACCAAACGAATGAAAAAAAATATCAAAACAACACATAAATGTACAAATTCTTTTATTACAAATCAGATTTTCAAATTACAAAAAAATACATAATAATTATGTATTAAATTTATTGACGAAAGCGATTTTGGCCCATTATATTATAACTCACTATTATATATATTATAACTCATCATTGGCCTTGAAATAGGGTCAGTTTGGTATTCCTGTTTCTAATTTTTTCTTTAGGCTCAAATTTTTTGGTGGCATGGTGAATACGGATTTCAAAATAACGGGCCAAAATCGCTTTCGTCAATAAATTTCGATGGTTACCAATTAATGGTTGGTTATTAAAATGGTCTCCATTAAAACAGAGTTGACAATTTTTAAATGCACAATTTATTAATTTCAGCATTAAATTCTTTTGTGCGAAGAAAGACTGTTCATTATTAAAAAGCTTGAATACTTTTTCAGCCACCTGACAAATTTTAATAACATCTGTGGATGGATAGGTAAGTCCACCTTTATCTTTTTTGAAAATAAGGTCCGGATAATTTTCGGACACGAGAGCAAGGAGGCATTCTTGGCACTTTAATGATTTTCTTAATTTTTTTACAACATATCCACCGATATATGGAATGATGTCTTCTGTATAAAGAGTCAACCTAGAAGGGTCTGGCAAATAATCATGATCTGTTGTCTCTAGGTTCAAATTTACATCTAAAAGATCTAGACTATCTGTTCCCCTTGCACCTTCCGTATACGCATTTAATTTTGCTTCATACCGAGCTTCTGTGTGTGTTAATTTTTTTAATTCCTCTAAAGGAATACAATTGCCAGAAGTAATACTTTTTACTTCTCCATGCACTACCAATTTTTTATATGCACTTTGAAATTGAAAAGCTGTTGGATTATTATTATTGCCGCCCTTTGAGCGTATGGAGCTAAAAAATATTCTAAATGATCCTGGCTGAGTTTGTAAAACGGCAAGAATTTTAGTTTTCCAGTTAGGATGTAGTCAGACTAGATTTCTTTTAAAGTTTTAATGCATATAAGAAAACCACGAAATCCAACTTTTCTGCCCGCATGCAGTATATTTATACCGTCCAAGCTCAGACTTTTAATATACCTTTCCGTCTCATTCAAATAATTTGGTCGCCATTTTCTAAGGAGATAGGCTTTTTGAAACCATATGCTCTTAAATTTCGGCTGTTTAAAATGTCAAATATATCATAAATTTTTCTTATAAATTCAACAGTTGCGTGTGAACCCGAGAAACTTTGTAAATTTAATTCTTTATCACAAAATTTTATGGCATCAGCAACAGAATTACTAAATACTTGCGCTGCCAGCTTTACTTTCATAATTTGTTGTTTGAAATTAACGTGATAATGATTCAGACTATTGGCTAAATGTAAACCTTCATTTTCTTGTAGCACATGCAACTCCTCAATATAACGCCATTCAATTTTTTCGCCATTTTCATTGGTAAGTACTTTTTTCTGACCCAAAGTATTTCTAACCAATTTTAGCATATGTGCAGGGACGGGAACAATAAGTATTTTTTGTTCGTTAACTTTAAAAAATGGTGTGATATTTTCTGAAGAATCAAAACTGCATCCCAATTTATTAGCCATTATAAAATTGGCTGGACAGCCATCAAATGTCAAAGGTACTACATTAATGTCACAATCTATTAATGTTTCAATGCACTGTTTTACTAAATTGGCTTTTTGAACTCCGTTACACCCATCAATAAAAAAGTAGCCAACTGGTATTTTCCAACCATCATTAATACTGGTTACCATGAAGACTAAAGCTTCTCTAGCTAAGGCAACACTATCGCTATCTAAAGCATTCCCATAATTAACGAGCCCTACACACTTTTCACCATCCCAATGTACATGCTTTCTAATAGCCATTTCGTCCATACTCAGAGCACAATACAACTGCTTATTTTTGTTTTTAGAAATCAATTTGATACAATTTAATGCTTCTGTGGTGAACCCTGGATTTGCATCGACGCTTTTATACCATGAAGTAAGAGTGGACGGATGAGGTAAACATGTATTAAATTGCTCCCTTACATACCTATAAGCTCGCGGACTAATAAAATTTAAACAAAGGGCGAATTTTCGTGAAGCCGGAGAGTATTTTCTACCGCAAGTAGCAGGACAGAGAAATTTTTTCAAAAAATCTTTGTTAGACGTTTCTATGGACTCTAATAAAACTCCGTCTTCTTCACTGACGTAATACTATTGAAATAAATATCACTATTGATAGTATAAAACTATTGATAGTATCGATACTATCGATAGTCCATTAGATATTGAAGAGCAATACTATCGATAGTATCGATACTATCGATAGTTCATTGGTTGGCAGCGATCGAAACTATTGATACTAACGATAGTATTGCTGTTTACCGATAGTATTGCAGTAAAAGAGATATCGATACTATCGATAGTATCGATAGAATCGATAGACTATCGATAGTATCGTTTTTCCTTCAACTATCAATAGGCTCTCGATAGACAATCGATATTGACCTATCGAGCGGCAACACTACTATCATCATCATCATCACTATCATCTATCATTCATAGAGTAGTCAAATATTTGGCACATTGACGCTCAGAGGTTAAAGTTCAGATAATGACTTTCAGAGGGCAAAAAGTCACTGATCGTCAAAAGACAAAGGTCAGTCAATAACTTTCATAGACCAAGAGTCAAGTCAGTCGCATCCATTAGATAGTGTTTTTTTGTTTATACTTTGAGTAATTTAATATTTGCTATGCCTTTTTTAACCAAAGATGTATAGGGAGAATTTAAAAAAGTTTTGGGTTACCTTGACCTTTTATCTATGAAGGTCATTGCCGTTCATAGATCAAAGGTCAAGGTCACTTAAGTTTGTGTTCCTGCCCTTTTCGATACTTATTAAAAAAAAACATACACTACTTACAAATTAATGTTTACTGTCTTTATGTATTATTATTCTATACCTTTTTAACAAATAGTTTTAGTTCTAGAATGGAGGGAGCTAATCATAGAAAATAAAAGTACCCGAAGTAATATGTTTATACTTTATGGCCTTGTTAATAATTGATTGTAAAATCTTATTTCTTTAGGTGTCATGTCAGGACTACTGGCTTAACTATAGATTTGTATTGTATTGTAAAAGTGGTTATTACCCGTTTTGGTTAAAAACCGGGTAATCTTAGGTTTATTACCCGCTGCCTATCTCTAGGCGTGATATACGGAGAGCCTATACCAGTTGACCTTTTATGACCTTCTTGATTTAATTGCATCGGAACCCCAACCTAGAAAATACAGATTAGATATGAAACCATAGACAAAACATAGTTATAATATTTTAGTATAGTTTTGGGTTTATCAGTGGTATTTGTGATTGTAATTATTGAACGGGAAAACTTTAAAAAGCTAAAGTCACCCAAAGTCAACACCACACATATATAGCTATCTGTTTTCTTCTTTAGATTTACAACTTCTTAAATTTAATTTAACTGTCGAAATTTGTAAAAATGTAGGTTATTTAAAAAGGAACTTTTTGTAATTTACCAAAAAATATTAAGTAATGCATTTTAATTTATACGAACTTATTTATTTGCTAATAATACATTAAAAAACCATTAACATTGAAAGAAAAATCTAAATATACAATATGTACGTATTATTAACCTACACTATTTACATTTACGCAGTCAGATATTTTATTAATAGAAAGAAACCTATAAATAAAATATGTAAGTTAGATATTATTAATAATCTGTCTAATGCCGGTGACAGATGGCGACGGTCGCGGCTGCGGACTCGTCTTGACATTGTGAGATCAAGCGCTGCCATTGGTCTATCCTTCAGTCAACTTCCGCCAGCCCAAGGATCGACCAATGGCAGCGTTTGACCTTACAATGTCAAGACGAGTCCGGACTCCGGAACCGCGTCCGTCACCGTTTGTATGTGCTTTTAGATCGCTGTTTTGAGGAAAGGTGCCCAAAAGGCATGAATAATGTAATACAGAGTTGTACTTGTTATATGTGCTCATTTAAAAAAAAAAAGACAGGTTTTATCTGATTTTTTTATTAAGTGTGCCTTATAATAATTATATTTAACTAAGTTGAAACCATTATGACCAATTTTTTCAACATTTTGTGTGGATGTTGATGGTTGGTTGCTCAAGTAGAAAAAATGTAATAGAGTAAATTTCATTAAATTTATCCTTTTTAATTTTTTTATGTATTTTTCAAAACGTATATTTGTGATTATTTTGTAAAATATTATTTCGACTATTTTAAAGTTTTTGAAAATGTTTTATCAATAAAATGCTTTAATAATATGTTGTTTTATTTCAGTAGTCTACTTTATGCTCCTGCAAGTCGCTTTCGACGAGCAGGAGCGAAAGTAGTCTGCCAAATTATGAATAACCGGTAAACCTAAAATTAAGAGTACCGGTCTGAATACCGGCAACCTTGATATAATCTGTGGTTGTACGTCAGCGCCATATTGCTACACTAGCGCTTGTCAAACTTGTCAGTGGTGGTGCAAACTCGAACTGTTTATATCGTCGAACCAATCTTAGGGTCGCTTCCAATCTGTCTTTCGTAGACAGAGAATCCTATAGACAACTGGCTAGCGTGCCACCGAGTAAGACAGAACATTAAACGGTGGTGTTGCTACATTACAGCATTTACCCCAGTTCCAAGCAATAAGCAACATTTTTGGGTAGGTAGAGCACTCGCGCCGTGCGTACATTCGAAAGACAGTGCATTGCATGTCATTTCAATTTAGACAGACAAGCTTTTAATGTTCATTAGTCCACTTTATTTGCAGATGAGATTGCTGAGAAAATTCAATAAGCCAAATGTAATATCCTTGTGTGACTATAGTTATATTTAAATCTTTACAGACACTGTATTATTATAGTTAATTGTAAATAACTAAAAAAAAATGTCATTTTTTAATAACCAATTAATTCAGTTTTTTTTTAGTATCTATTGAAATCATATAAATCGTGATTAAAATAGACTACTTACTTTTGAATGGGTGAAGATAAGATTCTCTAGCGGCAAATTTTGGAAATAATTTAGGACTTTTAATGATGTTCGGCTTGAAGATATTTTGTCTAAGAACTCACGGCGTGGTTTTTACCCGAGTCCGCCTCGGTTGCGGGCCCGCAGCCTCTGTAGAATGCAGATTTGTATGTAAACAAGTTAAAGCAAAACTCACGACGCGGTTTACGCCCGTGAGTTCTTAGCCTTTGTCGAACCAAACGAATGAAAAAAAATATCAAAACAACAAATAAATGTACAAATTCTTTTATTACAAATCAGATTTTCAAATTACAAAAAAATACATAATAATTATGTATTAAATTTATTGACGAAAGCGATTTTGGCCCATTATATTATAACTCACTATTATATATATTATAACTCATCATTGGCCTTGAAATAGGGTCAGTTTGGTATTCCTGTTTCTAATTTTTTCTTTAGGCTCAAATTTTTTGGTGGCATGGTGAATACGGATTTCAAAATAACGGGCCAAAATCGCTTTCGTCAATAAATTTCGATGGTTACCAATTAATGGTTGGTTATTAAAATGGTCTCCATTAAAACAGAGTTGACAATTTTTAAATGCACAATTTATTAATTTCAGCATTAAATTCTTTTGTGCGAAGAAAGACTGTTCATTATTAAAAAGCTTGAATACTTTTTCAGCCACCTGACAAATTTTAATAACATCTGTGGATGGATAGGTAAGTCCACCTTTATCTTTTTTGAAAATAAGGTCCGGATAATTTTCGGACACGAGAGCAAGGAGGCATTCTTGGCACTTTAATGATTTTCTTAATTTTTTTACAACATATCCACCGATATATGGAATGATGTCTTCTGTATAAAGAGTCAACCTAGAAGGGTCTGGCAAATAATCATGATCTGTTGTCTCTAGGTTCAAATTTACATCTAAAAGATCTGGACTATCTGTTCCCCTTGCACCTTCCGTATACGCATTTAATTTTGCTTCATACCGAGCTTCTGTGTGTGTTAATTTTTTTAATTCCTATAAAGGAATACAATTGCCAGAAGTAATACTTTTTACTTCTCCATGCACTACCAATTTTTTATATGCACTTTGAAATTGAAAAGCTGTTGGATTATTATTATTGCCGCCCTTTGAGCGTATGGAGCTAAAAAATATTCTAAATGATCCTGGCTGAGTTTGTAAAACGGCAAGAATTTTAGTTTTCCAGTTAGGATGTAGTCAGACTAGATTTCTTTTAAAGTTTTAATGCATATAAGAAAACCACGAAATCCAACTTTTCTGCCCGCATGCAGTATATTTATACCGTCCAAGCTCAGACTTTTAATATACCTTTCCGTCTCATTCAAATAATTTGGTCGCCATTTTCTAAGATAGCAGCATATGGTTTCAAAAAGAGATGGGCTTTTTGAAACCATATGCTCTTAAATTTCGGCTGTTTAAAATGTCAAATATATCATAAATTTTTCTTATAAATTCAACAGTTGCGTGTGAACCCGAGAAACTTTGTAAATTTAATTCTTTATCACAAAATTTTATGGCATCAGCAACAGAATTACTAAATACTTGCGCTGCCAGCTTTACTTTCATAATTTGTTGTTTGAAATTAACGTGATAATGATTCAGACTATTGGCTAAATGTAAACCTTCATTTTCTTGTAGCACATGCAACTCCTCAATATAACGCCATTCAATTTTTTCGCCATTTTCATTGGTAAGTACTTTTTTCTGACCCAAAGTATTTCTAACCAATTTTAGCATATGTGCAGGGACGGGAACAATAAGTATTTTTTGTTCGTTAACTTTAAAAAATGGTGTGATATTTTCTGAAGAATCAAAACTGCATCCCAATTTATTAGCCATTATAAAATTGGCTGGACAGCCATCAAATGTCAAAGGTACTACATTAATGTCACAATCTATTAATGTTTCAATGCACTGTTTTACTAAATTGGCTTTTTGAACTCCGTTACACCCATCAATAAAAAAGTAGCCAACTGGTATTTTCCAACCATCATTAATACTGGTTACCATGAAGACTAAAGCTTCTCTAGCTAAGGCAACACTATCGCTATCTAAAGCATTCCCATAATTAACGAGCCCTACACACTTTTCACCATCCCAATGTACATGCTTTCTAATAGCCATTTCGTCCATACTCAGAGCACAATACAACTGCTTATTTTTGTTTTTAGAAATCAATTTGATACAATTTAATGCTTCTGTGGTGAACCCTGGATTTGCATCGACGCTTTTATACCATGAAGTAAGAGTGGACGGATGAGGTAAACATGTATTAAATTGCTCCCTTACATACCTATAAGCTCGCGGACTAATAAAATTTAAACAAAGGGCGAATTTTCGTAAAGCCGGAGAGTATTTTCTACCGCAAGTAGCAGGACAGAGAAATTTTTTCAAAAAATCTTTGTTAGACGTTTCTATGGACTCTAATAAAACTCCGTCTTCTTCACTGACAAGAGATTTCGCTTTCAATTCAGCAATGACGTCCTGCAAATTGGCTACTTTTTTTGTCAAACGTCTACATTTTTCGAGAAGAGCTCGAAGTTTTTTTAATCTTTCCGCCGACTGTTTTATAGATCGTTTTTTTTTTCCAATCTTCTAGGTGATGTACCCTAAAACAAAATGTGTAAAGGATTAGTTATTTTACAAATATGAAATGAAACTTTGAAAAAATCCGCCATTTTATTGGCAGCTATATTGGATTTGCTTTTTTTTTCATAGTGTAGGTACTCTATTCTAATCAGGGGGCTAAAAAACTATAATTTTTTACACATTAAATTGTTGCAACTGCGGTTTTAAAAACGCCCGAAATGAAATGCAATTGAATGTCTCTGCTTTGTCAGACTTCATAGTTCGATTGGTAAATTGTTCAATGGGTATTGGGTACTCAGAATACGATCCTTAGATTAGTAGAATAGAAATACTCGTGTATGACTTTCCATGCGGAAAAAAATCTTTTGCATTAGAATTAAGCCCTAGGCCTTTTTATTCGATACCCATATTGAGGGGGTTGAAAAAAATTTTGTAATACACCATTTTGTGGCAGCGGCCATCTATAATCTTACAATGATACTAAATATTATACATAATTGTATTGTTTCAGAACATAAGTTGTATACCAGATTTCAGATAAATCGAATAAGAGGCAAAGGGTAAAATTTCAATTACTAGATTTTACCTAAACAAACGAGTAAAGCTAAATAAAACCGTTTAAAAATAAAGGAAACTTACTTTTGAAGTTGATGCAAACACATTAAGGTCTATATTCTTAAGTACATTCACATTATCTGCAGTCACTGTGGCTTCAGGTTTTACAACCTGAAATAAAAAACAAATTATATTAATAAATTTATAATTGTATTGTTATCAGAACAAAAGTTGTGTACAAGATTTCAAATAAATCATATGACAAGAAGAGGGTAAAACTTCAATTACTGCAAATTGACTTTAGCAATTTAATTGACATCAAATTGATACCTGAGAAATCAAGGCGGCACAAGATCTTTAGTTTTGCTGGAATTAGCCAAAAGGGTACTGACGTTGGCCTATCGTCAAAAGGTGGTCCTCTTCCCATTCTATATACCGGGACGATACAACATCATCGCGGACTCTCTATCCCGAGGCCAGACTCTTCCGGATTGGCACCTCAGCACGGACATGACAACGACAATCTTCCGGTGTATGGGCACACCTCTGATAGACCTGTTTGCGACAAATCGATCCAGAGTAGTCCCTCATTATGCCACACTAGACAGCAGGGGCCCTCGGGCAGCTTTTATAAACGCCTTCAGCAAGGAATGGCACTTTCAACTGGCATGGATTTTTCCACCCCCGCCTCTTATTCCCAAAGTCCTTCAGCACTTAAACAAGGCGTCGGGATTATTTCTAGTAGTGGCTCCACGTTGGGAGAATGTATTCTGGAGAGGGTACCTAAAGAGAAGGGCGGTAAGGGCTCCGTTTCAAATACACAATCTGAAACGTCACTTGATAGACCTGTCAACAAATCGGAGCCCTCCAGGCATGAAAGATATGGTTTTGGAGGTTTGGAAGGTACGGGGTGGAGCCGAATAACTGCCGGGCTTCAGTCTGAAGATATTGCGCTACTCCAAACCGCATGGCGGGATTCAACGTGGAAAACCTACAGTTCCTCGTGGGAACAGTGGACTTCGTGGTGCAGACAAAATGGGGCAAAATCGGATGGGCCTCGTCCACAGGAAGTTGCATCATACTTAAACTTTTTATATAGGGTTAAAAAGTTAGCATATGCAACTATTCTAGTACATAAATCAGTCATTGCTACTCTTTCTGATCCAGAACAATTAAAAAATTTATCTTCGCATCCACTTATAACGTCAATTTTAAAGGCTATTAGCTTACAAAAGCAAGCCGCCATTAATAGTAAATCTGACATTTGGAACATCCAGGACCTTCTGAGTTAGATTAAAACTCATCCACCTAATAAAGACAGCATTTTTCAGGTATCACGACACGTAGCTATGCTATTATTATTAGCATCGGGACGAAGGATCCATGATTTAACTCTTTTGTGCATAGATGAAGACCATTTTAGTCTTACTGAGTCCTCAGTTACTTTTTGGACCATGTTTGGCTCAAAAACGGATGGGTTAAAAAATCGTCAGTCGGGGTGGTTACTGAACAGGTCAAATGATTATATATTTGACTTAGTCGACTGGATAAAATGTTTGATTAGAATTTCAGCAAAGAGGCGTAGTTCTCGAACAAACCTGTACAGTTTATTGAAGCAGTGTAGTTGATTTTGTTTAGCCAAATTATTAAACGTATTGAGTATTCTTACTTTTGTTTCCTTTCGAGACATTTGGTTACCCACTTTCTCTCAACAGCTAGAGTCACAGTACGCCAGTCACATTGGAGCCGTCAGATTAGAAACACTTCTCCGAAAGGTCAAGCCGAAGGCACAGAACTGAAATAGAACCGTTTTCTACCCCGTAGGGAGGAAAACGTATATTTCAGGTCTTGCCGAGGCTTGACCTGAGCAAGGCCTTGCCGGCTCTTTCGGAAGCAGGTACTGAAGAGCCGTCGCGAGAGCGCGCTATGCACCTCTCGCGCCCCCTGCCGGCTCCACCGCGGGGGACGCCCCCCGCGCCACTCCATTCACTCGTAGACCAAACTATGCGTAGGTGCGGATCTTGTGTGCTGTTAGGTATGATAGCTAATCTCCGAAAGGTCAAGCCGAAGGCACAGAACTGAAATAAGAATTAAATTAAAATACAGCGAAAGAACTAAATAATTATTTATTTTTCCTTTTTCTTCTTCTTCTTGTTTCCAATTTACTAGACTTTATTATTTATTTATTGACCAACTTTTTATTATCCCTTCTGGAACCTTATTTCAAATATTTTTTTAAATATTGAAACCTGAATTCACAAGAATATTCTTAACTTTAATAAAACATTTAAAATCACTAATTTGATGAATCCGAGAATGAGTATGTTACTTGCCAGGTTTGAACTCGAAACCGCGAGAATCATGGACCGACCGCCCGATCCAATCATCCCATCAATGCTGCAATATAAAAAATGAGTGGCACTGTGCGGCAACAAAAAGCAAATTAGCTTGCACCGGGCAAAGTAAGTGAATTTAGCCGATACCTACGCATGAAATAGGTGTGTAGATGATTGTATGGCGCCTGTGTTGCATACATGACTGACTACAATCTGACAACGTCTCTTCAGTCAAAAAACTAAAGTATGTTGTAGCCATAATAATAATATTAACTTAATATTTATGTATATATTCAGCTAGTAAATTTTACTTGTAGATGAATTAAATGAATAAAAGTTATCATCGTATTCCGTGAATGACTTTGAATTTTAGCTGGTAAAGAGGTACTTTATATAGAAGGTTATTTTATTTCATAAGTAGGTAGGTAGGTACCTACCTACCTACTAATGAAATGTATGTTCTTTTATTTATTTTATTTCGTAAATAAAATAACAATAATCTTTACGTAACTAAACTGGTAACAACAGGCCTTGATAAAATAAAAGAAGAAAAATAAAAAGAAAGGATGGTGTGACGATTTAGTTAACCTAACGAGGGATTGGGAGTCATTTGCGATAGATAGAGATCGATGGAAGAGTGTGGGGGAGACCTTTGCCCAGCAGTGGGATTAAACAGAGGCGTCTTTAGCCCATGTAGCGACCGTGTGCAAACATCGTGCCCCCTAGTGAGCGCGTGGTCAAAGGGAAGTATCCTGGCGAAGCTTATGGAGAAAATCAGTTCTAGATGCCGCCAACCTAACTCGGTGAAAGGCATTAGCGAACAGTGCCTAGAATATAATGAGAAGTATCCTGGTAACGTTTATGGAAAAACTCAGTTCTAGATGCCACCAACCTAGCATGGTCAACGGCATACAACCTAGATTATAACGAAAAGATCCTTAGCTTCGTTTACTGGATGTGGTCTGAAATAAAGAGTTTCAGTGATCTCGCGTGTGAGCTTGTTTACATTAGTTATTTTACATGTACGGCTCAATGCTCAGCATAGAGCAGAGCTTGTTTTTCAGATTACCTACCCTGAAATAATATTTGCGTCTTAGTGACCTTGTGATGATTTATCGTTTTAAAGTGCTAGCAGCCAAACTTTGTGATCGGCATTAGCGAACATTACACAACACAAAATTGTTTTTTAAAGTAAAGTAATGTGGTAAAGTAATTTTTTATTGTTCAAAGGCTCCGTGGCTGCATTAGTAAGTCAGATGATGTTTTTTATTAGTGGATTCAAAAACACGGAGGCTTCATCTGAACCTCCGTGTTTTTGAATGCTCAATAATCACCTAGTAAAACCCGACCCAGGTCCAGGTATTCGTGAATTACTTCGAAGTAACGTTCCTTGATTTGAGGTTGCCTTTTAAACTTATTTTCAAGTTGTAAAAATCTTCTAATTGCAAGTTCTCTAGAACTCCCATATTAGGAAAGTGGGTCCTCATTACGAAACGGGAGATTGACAATGTAGCGCCCGCTCTGGTCTCTGCTAGTAGCTCTATATATTTCTTCGCAACGCAAGATGAACATCTTCGGACAGAATCTTCTTAGGAATTATTGATTCAATTTCCCAAAATTGTCTCAGTAATGTATTATCATCTGACTGATCATTCGTACAGCTTACGACATGATGACAATGAATGCTGTCATTCTTAGAGCCAGTTTGGCCCGATAGAATCCAGCCCAATACCGTATTTTGAGCGATAGGTGCCCCTAAAGGCCCCTTGATTAAACCTTCTCTCAGTACTGAGCCATAAATTTATGCACCAAGTAACATGTCCACTTTACTTCGCGTATGGAACTCTGGATCAGCCAAAGTGACAGCTTGAAATTCTGGCCACTGACATTGGTGTAACTTCTCTGACGGCAGAAGAGAAGTTATTGTGCTTAACACATAAGCTCTAACCTGAAAACTAAAATTGTGATCTAAGCGGGAATGAATCGTTATCATAACGACAAACCTAGAAGCTAAGGAGCTCTGTTCAGCGCCTATACCTGATATAACTGACTTAGCAGGAATCTTCAATTCAATTCAATTTCTGTTTTAATGGCAGCAATTGTGCACTGAGGCACACTGGTTCCGCCAATGTCAGTGTTAAAGAGACACGATGATTAGGGGTTAGATTTGACCGGTGAGAAGAGAGAATTGCTATTGGAGAATTGAATTTGTTGTTTATGTTAAACACCACCTAAAACAAAAAAGACAACACATTGAGGGTAGACAGACAACACAAATAATAGTTAAAAGATATATAATTTATGGAGGATATATAATTGTTATTATACTCTAATATTGTAAACTTCAATATACCTAAATAGATACTTCATAAAAGGGGTAGAAATAAAGGTTAATAAATAGTTAAAGTTTAAAGGGCGGGGGATTTTAGAGGGAAGGACGTCGTACAGTGAAACAGGGAATCTGCTGCAGTTAAAAAAAATATGGTCAGGCGTACCCTCGTCCAAGCCACACTCGCAGAGGGAGCTATCTTTAATATGGAGTTTGTGAAGGAACACGGGAGTGCAAGCGTGACCAAGACGTAACCGGGATATCACTGATATGGCAAGTTTATCAGAGGCCTTATGCTTATAAAACCACGGTCTATTGGGGATGAAGGGCTGAAGGCTTCTGTAGTGACGACCTTTGATCTGCGAAGATTGATTCCAACATCTCTGCCAGTTGTCTGTTAATTTCTTAAAAGTCCGAGGTAAGATATCTGATGCATAGTTTCCATCCCGTGGTGTGCCGGTTTGAATAGCCTCTTTGGCCCAAAAGTCGGCCGCTTCGTTGCCACTTATGCCACTATGGCCCGGGATCCAGGCCAAAACTATGTCAATACCCCGTCTAGCACATTCAAACAAAGAATTTCTAATTTTCAAAATAAGAGGGTGTATGAATTTTGCTCTGAAAAGATTGCTTGCAACAGCTTGAAGAGTACTTTTAGAGTCCGAAAGAATAATAGTTTTATTTAATTTGTGTGACAAGGCATATGTAACGGCTTCCAAAACAGCTAAAGCTTCTCCAGTAAACACTGTTGATTCTCGCGGTGATCTAGAACCCAACAATACCCGGAACCTTGGGATCCATACTGCACTGCCAACTGGGCCACTGTCTGATGTTTTTGAGGCATCTGTGAATACAGGTAGCCATTGTTGCCAATCTTCATCAAGGGATTCATTTAGTTTTTGGTCAGCTAGAGGGTCATTTTTTGGAATACCAAAGTCCAAAATAATATTGGGTTCAAAGATAAAAGCTTCATAAGGGATATCAAATAGAGGATGCATTCGAAACTGTATAATTGGGTATGACAAGGAAGAGAGATATCGGTAAGTTTTGATTATGTTAGGAGCTTCTTTATGGGCCCAGTATTTGTGAGAAGAATCAGAGATCAAATCAGATAGATTTTGAAGACGGGATAGAAGAGGATGGTTGAGGCATTGATTTGTCTTTGTAATAAATCTATCTGAAAGGTATTGGCGACGGAGTTTTAGAGGTGGGTCAACTGCTTCTACCTGCAATACGTTTTTAGGAGATGACTTCATGGCGCCTAAAATGATTTGTAAGCATTTCATTTGAATTTTTTCTAAGTTATTTAGGCCTTCTTTGTTGCAGGGTTCCAGAAGAAATGAGCCATAATCTAAGTGGCTTCGAACGATGGCATTATAAAGGAGCTTTTAACAATAAGGGTGGGAACCCCACCATACACCTGAAAGTGATCTTAGGACGTTGATACCTTTTTCACATTTTTGAGCCACATAATTGAAATGAGGGATGCCGGACATTCTAGGGTCGAGGAAGATACCAAGAAATTTGATCCTATCTACTACAGGGATTGTTTCACCATTACGTGAGATTTCGATTTCAGGAATAGATCTCTTTCTTGTAAATATCATAATGTTGCTCTTCGGAACAGATAAAGACAGGCCATGCTCCCCCAACCAGACGTTGAGGTAATACAAAGCTGAATTTAGACGGTAGCTAATATCCTCTACAGATTTACCTGATGAATATAGGCAGAGATCGTCGGCATACTGGAGGACATTACAAAAGCACGAAACGCATTGCTCAAGGTCATATGTGTAAATGCTGTATAGAATAGGACTTAGCACAGAGCCCTGCGGTAAGCCCTGCCAGACGTTCCTTGGTGGTAGAGTATGATCGTGAGCTCGGATTTTAAGAGTTCTGCCCATCAGCAAGTTAGTTGCGCAGTGGACTAACCTCACAGGAAGACTCAATCGAAGCATCTTCTCTCTGAGCACTGGAAGTTGAACACTATCATAGGCAGCTGCTATATCCAGAAAAACGCCCTCAAGGTCTTCGTTTTTTGACAGCGCAGATCTAATGTCGGACGTTAAAATACCTAAGCTATCAATAGTCCCTCTGGCTTTACGGAACCCAAACTGGCTACTAGCTAATATGTCCCTACTTTCCACAATCCATTCCAGCCGATTTTTTATTAGATGCTCAAAGACTTTGCATAGGGTGGAAGACAACGCAATAGGTCTGTAAGAAGAGGCAGTGCTGGAATCTTTACCGGGTTTTAACAGCGGGATGACAATCTGGGACTTCCATTGTTCTGGGATAAGACCGGAGATGAAGATGGAGTTTAATAGGTCCAGACAAAATCTTTCCGCTGTTGGACCCAGGTTAGTAATAAAAGAGTATGGGATGCCGTCCTCGCCTGGAGCGGAGTCTTTAAGTCCTCTAACTGCGCAGTGGAACTCAGACAGAGAGAAAGGTTGATCAAATCTATTGTCATCTGAAGGAAGGGTAGAAATAGAGGGAAGGCAATTTATATTTGGGGCAAAGGGAGGAGATAGTCTATTGGCAAACTCATCAAGCCAAATAGAGGGGTCGTTTGATGATGGGAATGGACCAGTAATAGAGCCACGGAATC
The DNA here is from genome assembly GCA_963576865.1 of Anania hortulata. NCBI lineage: Eukaryota > Metazoa > Arthropoda > Insecta > Lepidoptera > Crambidae > Anania > Anania hortulata. The sequence goes on along the minus strand of OY756402.1, from coordinate 3,495,652 downwards.
GACGGATATTTTTCCAGACTGTAGAAAGAGGGGCTCGCGGGGACAGACCTTCACAAAAGTTTACCCATCCTTTTTTCTTCTTTTTAAGTAAGACCCTCTTAGTTTGTGCGGCAATCTTTTCATAATTTAAATAGTTTTCCATGTTCATGGATACATTGTATCTCTTTTCAGCTTCCCTTCGAAGAGAAACCATCTCCGTGCATTCGGAGTCCCACCAAGGAGGAGAAGCAATTCTTTTACCGTTACCTTTCTTCAAAGGGATACTTGCATTGGCTCCAGAAATCAAAGCCTCCATGAGAATGGAATATCTATCGCCAAGATTGATAGGGGGATTATCAACAAAATTAGAAAGAAATTTGTCGACTGCTGTTGAAAATTTGGACCAATCTGCATTTTGGACCTTATATTTAAGGAGGGGAGGAGGTGATGGGGATGGGGTAACAGATAGCGGTTTAGAGACGACAATCGGGAAATGATCACTACCATGAGTCTGGGGTAATACCATCCATGAACAAAGCGATGAGAGGATAGGTGAACAGATTGAGAGATCCACCGCCGAACGTGGATCCTGGGAAGGTAATACTCTTCTAGTTGGCGATCCATCATTTAGGAGACACAGGTTGAGATCCTGAAGCAGATCCATAAATTCTATTGAGAATGAATCGCACGTAGGGGAACCCCAGGCAATGTGATGTGAATTAAAGTCACCAAGAATAAGGATAGGGGGAGGAACAGAAGAAAAAATTGAGCGTAATTCGGGAAGAAGAGCAAGGTTGGGGTAAGGGATATAAATAGATATAAAAGAGATATTCATTACTCTAACGGCAACAACATTAAATGTTGAGCTGTGAGATGGGATAGAGAGTAATGTATATTTATGGGATCTCTTAATGAGGAGGGAGCAACCACCGTAACCATCATCTCTGTCATCTCTGAGACAGGCATAACCCGAAACCCTAAATTGGGAACCAGGAATCAGCCATGTCTCAGAGATGGCAGCGACTACCACGGAGAACTTATTAAAAAGATATATTATTTCACTAAGTTTATGACGGATATTTTTACAGTTCCATTGAAGGATCTGACTAGTCTCCGTCGCCATAGTTGTGTCTGGGACTTTTAGAAAGTGTTTCAGGTGGAAGTATGCTGTACAGTTCTGATAACTGTGAGGCCACGTTGGACGGTAAAGCATCATTGAATTTAGAAACAATTTGTATAACAAAAGCAATAGCAGATTCAATTAAGTTTTCATTTTTAGGAGGAGAAAACTGTAGAGCGCAACCGTTGTTCATTGATGAGGGTGGATCAGCAATAAGAGCCCGATGGGCTTGTTTATCATATCCTCGGGCTAGAGGGGCCCGGGGGCGAGGAACTTGGGAAACTGTTTTTCTGTGTGATGTAACAGGGGAAGACAGAGATTGCGAAAATTGAGGTTGGTATTGATTAATTGAATCAGCAACAGGGAAGGATTTAGTAACATCACTATATGGGCGTCTCACAGACGGCACCCTGGAAGATGCTTCTAAATATGAGATGTTTTCTTGAGACATCAATAGTTTTATACTTTTTTGCCTTGACAGCTCTGGACAACACTTATCAATAGCCGAATGGCCACCAGAACATAAAAGACATGTAGCTGTATTTTCGGGCACAATGCAGCTATCGCCTGAGTGTGGCTGAGCACATCTGAAACATCTTGGCTTAGATCTGTACTGGTTTTTAACATGCCCAAATCGACAACAGTTATGGCATTGAATTGTTGGAAGAAGGTAAGTTTCGACAACAAGTGAGGTGTGGAATGAATAGACCTTTTTAGGCAGTATCTGACCAGCAAAGGTTAAGACAACTGTTTGTGTAGGAGTCCAAACCGTGTTGCCATTAGAGATGACTTTTCGATTGAATCCCCTAGCCTTTAGAACATGACCACATTTTTCTGGGAGCTCCAAGGAGTCAATAAATTCGTCCAAGGACCAATCAACTGGGACACCACGTACAATGCCCATACGAGTTATATTAAATGTTGGGATAATGGCTTTGTAGCCATTTGATGTTAAGAATTGAGCTGAAACAAATGAGTTTGCATCTTTACCGGATTTAAATTCAACGGAGACCCTATTCCTTCCAGCACTCTTTACACCATCTTTGACAATGCCCTTCACTCCATTACGGGTTAATAAGTGGCCAAATTTGATGGGACGCATAGATGTACCCGCTGTATCATCAGATTCCGTAAGAGAGATGTGAACAATGAAAGGACCGTTATCGTCCTGGCTGTATTCACGCGATTCATTATAGGTGGGGTGAGTATAAACTGTCTGTTGAGATACAGAAGAATCAACATCACGAATATTTCGTAGGCGTTTGTCTTGGTTAGCTATGGAGTTGGGGGTTTCCAACGGGAGTTTATGTTTACGTGATTCGATTCTTTCATGTTTTCTCTCTGTGTTAACAGGCGTGAAAACTGGCGGAGACGAAGGGTCGTCCGGAGGATCAGGTGGATCAGGTGGGATGTCCATCGTCCTGACCGAAAAAGGTTAGGTAGAAAAAAGTATAGTTAAACTACAGTTAGTAACACTTACTTACAGTCCTAAACCAACACACAAATTCAATTTAGATTTTTAAATGCAGGAAAAAACTAAAACAAAATCGCACTTTCACAAACGTGTGTCAGTCCCACAGAGACCAACGCAGAACCAGGGAATCTTCTTCAGTCCCAGTAACTGTACTGCTGATTCGGTTATGAATGATGCCTGGGATCCTTGATCCAATAACACCCTCAACAGTTGATAATAGCCGCTACTTGTCTTGGCTTCGACAAGAGCCGTCGCTAACAAAACTTGAATAGGTACTGACATGGATTACTTTGAGTGACTACGTTGGAAGTGGTTGGTTCGCCTTCCGTCAGCTGCGCCGGAACTGTAGACACTGCTGCACTAACTTCAACTGCTGTATTCGATTTCTTTGCGGTCGCAGTGAAGTTTGAATTAGATTTGGGATGTAGTAGTGAATGATGTTTTTTGTTGCATATACGACAAGTGGAATTGTGACGGCAGTATTTAATCGAATGGTTACCTCCCAGACAATGAAAGCAAAGCCCATTGTTTTGGACGAAACTGTGACGTGAATCGTAACTCTCCATTGCAAATTGTTTACAATAAGCAATTTTATGACTATCTTTACAACATGGACAAGAAAATTCCTCTTTCGTCTCGGACACCGTTGAGAGAAGACGTGTTGCAGTTTTTTTAATTATTTCTCAAATATTTGTGCACTCAATAAATTTTATTTAAAAAAACAAAAATAACTGATTGGGTACTTAAGTGTTAGGATTATTTTTAGCATTTGAGTGTTTTGAAGTCGGTTTTATTTTTTTAAATAAAATTTACTTATTTCATCTATTTTTAGTGATAAATCCTAATCTAACTGCTGAACACCGATTTCATCCCATATTTTCCAACCCTTAGGGGTGATTTTTATTTTGCAAACTTTTATCATAGCATCTTTGAAGTATAAGCTATTCAATAAAATAAAAATCATCAAAATCGGCTCATATTTGTCGAAGATAGATAACAAGAACCACAACAAAAATATTATCTGGGTATATACGAGGGCTGCAGTAAAAGTATCGAGAATGGAATATTTCCACTGTTCCTGTCATATTAAAATCTTTTTAATTGCAAACTCCTTGGTTTTAAAAATTTCTTTATTTTAAAAAAGATTCTCGGTCTTATCACAAGGTCTTGTCAACCTTGTTTAGTCGTTGAGAAAATGGAATTGACTCGAGAAAATTCAAGAGCGATGATTTATTATGACTTTCGAAGTGGTTTAACACAAAAACAGTGTGTTGACCGGATGATTTCTGCATTTGGTAATGAAGCCCCATCCAAAACCACAATTTATTGCTGGTTTGCTGAATTTCAACGTGGACGTGTCAAGCTCAGTGATGATCCCCGTCAAGGTCGTCCAAAAACTGCAGTCACCAAAACGTTGATGCTGTGCGTAAGCTGATTGAGGAAGATCGACATGTGACATATCGCGAAATTTAGGCAACTTTAGACATTGGCATGAGTCAAATACAAATAATCTTGCATGAACAATTAGGTGTAAAAAAGTTGTTTTCCCGATGGATTCGCTCTGTAAAGAGCAAAAAGCGGCTCGCGTTACTTAGTGCGTCAGAACTCTCGAAAGATTCCACGCAGGATCCTCAAATGCTGTATACAACATCGTATCAGGTGACGAATCCTGGATATACGCGTACGAACCCGAAACAAAAAACCAGTCACGAGTTTGGGTGTTCGAAAATGAGTTAAAGCCAACAAAAATTGTTTGTTTACGGAGTGTTGCAAAAAAAATGGTGGCCACGTTTGTCTCCAAAACAGGCCATGTTGCGACTATTCCTCTTGAGGGACAAAGAACAGTTAATGCAGAATGGTATGCACGCATTTGTTTGCCACAGGTCGTTTCTGAACTCCGTAAAGAGAACTGCAACCGCCGCATCATCCTTCATCACGACAATGCGAGTTCTCACACCGCGCACAGAACAAAAGAGTTTTTAGAGCAAGAAAACATAGAATTATTAGACCATCCGCCGTACAGCTCCGACCTAAGCCCTAATGATTTCTATACTTTCCCTAAAATAAAGAATAAATTGCGTGGTCAGAGATTTTCATCACCTGAAGATGCTGTGCGTCCACAAACATCCTACAAAACGGCCATTTTGGAGACCCAAACTTCCGAATGGAATGGTTGCTTCAATGATTGGTTCCGTCGTATGGAAAAATGTGTCAAATTTCGCGGAGAATACTTTGAAAAGCAATAAATACATTTTTAAATAGTAATGTTGTGTCACTTCCTTGATTCCCGAAATTTTCAGTGCCGCCCTCGTATTTGTTGATTTTCTCAAAAAGTTCTAAATCAATTTCGATAAAATGTATATGTCTATATATACCTCTGAAGTATAATCTACCAAACAGAAAAAAAAAATCATTAAAATCGATTCATAATTGGCGGAGTAATCGCGTAACATACATACAAAAAATATATATTTAAAAAAACATACAGTCGAATTGAGAACCTCCTCCTTTTTTGAAGTCGGTTAAAAAAGTACAGTAATTACTAAGATATTAGGTGCAATCTCCCTCCGTAGATACCGGTATTATTCCATCGGCCAACGCTTAGCCGAACTACGGCTGCTTCCTCACCTCCCTCAGTCCTCAAGTGTGAATACAACAGTTGCCATTTTTTGACTCGCTCTGCTGATGCGCGCCCGCAGCCGAGTCATCATGATTTGTAACGAACTGCTACGACGCTACGAGGACATGCAGCGTGCTAACGACTACGGACTACGAACTATCTACGAATAATCTGTACCGTGCTACGCAGCGGTGTTTCTGTTACAGCTTGTTATCTGCCTTGTTTCTAAAATCGCGCCACAATAATGAGTGATAAGGACTTACAACTTAACAGATCGTTCTCAGTAACGGACATGGACCGGCTGGAGCCACAACAGCTGGAACTCTCACATTCTCTGCAGCATGGTTTTGTCTCGATGAGACCTAAAAGAAGAAGAGAGGACGAAATCGCCGAGCTTAGAGACGACATGAAGAACATGTGTGCTACATTTTTGGCTACCCAGGAGAGTGAATTTAAGAAAAACTCTGCTTTATTACAAGGAATACAGAAAACAACAACCACTAACATTGAGAGTTCTATTTCCTTCTCCTTCTTGATGGCACAGAACGACGAATTCCAGCAAAGGATCGAGATGCTGGAAAATAAAATTAAAGACGACCACAAATATATTATAACATTAGAGGACAAGCTCGAAAATATGCAGCAGGACAGCAGGAAGGCTATATTCAAGATAAAAAATGTGCCAAAGAGGCCAAGTGAAACAAAGAACGATCTAATAAAAATGGTTGTTGAGCTGTCGAACTCATTGGGGTTCTCGATACAGAAGTCGGATATACGAGATATCTACAGAATTCGCGGAAAAAAAAACACAATAACTAACACGCCGATTGTTGTAGAAACAGGCTCAACACTGCTGAAGAATGACTTGCTTAAATTCTGCAAAACGTTCAACATACGACAAAGGACTAAATTAACGGCAAAGCATCTGGGATTTCGAACATCCGAGGACTGACCAGTTTTCGTCAACGAGCAACTTACCGCTAAGGCGACACGACTTCACTTCCTTGAGCGTGACCTTGCAAAAAATAATGCGTCTAAGTTCTGTTGGACTGCGTATGGAAAAGTGTACGTTAGAAAGGACGAATACTCACCGGTGATATCTTTAAATAGTGAATCGCAAGTACAACATCTCCATGACATGACAATACACAAAATATTGTGATACTTTGCACGATCACGCCTCCCACGCATGCACGCCGAGCGGCCGCCGAGAACCGCGCCCGACCAGTTCCGAGCACTTACATACAGGGCGCTGCCATTATAAGCTTGGTTAGTTTTATATTTATAAGTTAGCGTCGTATTTATATTTAAATGCTTTTTAAGAAGTGATTTTTTAGTTTATACTTAATATTATTTTGAGTTATTTTAGTTTTTAGGATATTAGGTAATTGGTTAATTAATTGTGGGATCATGTATTCCAAGGTACGTTTGCCATAAAGGTTTGTATATGAAGGTAAGGCCAGTTTCGGATTTATTGCTCTGCGGGAATTAACCCATATAATCCAACAGTATTAAAATCACAAAAACAAAATTTTTTTTTTACTCATACGTGAAGAGTGTCTCCTTAAACCGACAAAAATGATTTTTCGGTTTTTTTTAACTTTGTGGATTCTGAATTTCAGGACCGCACCTAAAATGGGGCGTTGGGATTATATGCCAACGGGTTTTGTATGGAGGAGTAATGAATTAGATTTTTGTTTATAGACTATTTTATTGTGAAATATTATAGGAAAAAGTATTAAAATAATAGAAAACTAAGCAATTAAAAAATATGTAATTAAAAATTAATATACTGCTATCCAAACATTATTTTGACGTATGAAAAGTTTGAGAACAATGTTGATGTAATCCAACCCTACATTTGCTGCATTTGAACTTAGTATTTTTAATGGCACTGACGGCATCGAATTTGAGTTTCGTTTTTTATAATACAATGCCCCTTTTCATCTAATCTGATATAATCGGGCAGGTTTTTCTTGGTAGTCATCGGCAACTTTGAATCGACTTGTTTTGAAAGAGAAGATGATGCCTTTCCGAGTATCAGGTAAGTTTGTTGCCAATACCATCTCTTTAGCCTTATAGCAATTCTATACTTTCCAACGTTTTGGTCAAGTCTGTCCACGCCTACCATGAACTTGTTGTATAATTGATAACAATGAGGTTGATCGACTTCCACTCGTTTATTATTGCACCATCTTTTTACTTTTCCAAGGGGCTGAACGCCAATTTCAGTTGAGGCTACCGTCACAATGTTGTTATCATTGTAGCGCACCAAGATCACGTTGGAATTCAAATCTGTGATCTGATGGTCAGGTACCTTTGCTGGCTTTTTCATCTCCTTTGTATCGCTTAACGGCGCACCTTCTATTCTATTCGCCCGTAAGGTCCCAGTAGCATCGTGACCTTTATTTCGAATTTCGTCTAGCAACCGCAAAGAAGTAAAGAAGTTATCTATATAAAAGCTGTAACTTTCACCTTCTAGCAGCTTTGAAATCAAATTCATCACAACAGAACCACCTATATAGTAAATCCAAGTTCATGGTCCTTGGATCTAAGCATCAGGTATCAAAGATTATGAGTGATGACCCTAAAGTGTTCGTCATGGGCACCAACATTGAACATGTCACTGAAGCGAGAAACTTGGGAGTGGTATTTGATAGTGGGTTGCGTTTTGAGAGGCACGTGTTGGGTCTTGCAAGAAGTTGCTTTTATCGGCTGGGAATACTATATATAATACGTAATTTTCTCAGTGAGAAATCACGAATTAAACTGTGCGAGTCCCTCATTCTGTCTGGGCTTAATTACGGCGATCTTGTCTACGGACCTCGTCTGCTTTCTGGGACGCAGCGCAGCATACAACGCATACAAAACGCATGTTCCCGTTTCTGTTCAAAATCAATCAACAAAATCTGGCACAGACTCTCTTTCAGGCTTTGAAGGTATATCCTTTTGTCTCCACTTCCTATTTATCGTAATTTTAGGTTTCTTACCCGGTGGTTCCTGAGACTGGGACGTGGATGCTTGCAACTCATGTTCCTCCAGATATATAAACGGAATTCCTTCGACGGTTTCCAAGACTCCTTCCATCGATGGAACTTGACATCGCACTTTAGCTTCAGCTAACAATTGCCAACGAGAAAGGTTGCCAATGTTTCCTGAATCCTCATTTCCACTATCCTCGTCACTAAAATCAACATTTTCTGGTGGTGTTATAAAAATAACCGCAGTAATTATATCGCTGTTATCCTCCAGAGCAGATATAATGTCGTGAACAATCAATCTGAAGAAGAAGAAAATAATAAACGGTTAAAATACATTTTTTTTTAATCAAAGTAACCTTTTCGTAGAACTCATTACGGTGGCTCCTGTTCCCAGTGCACCTCAAATGGGGCGTTGCACAAAAATGCAAAAATAATATAAAAATTACTATCGAATCACTAATAAAAAGGTGTAAACTTTGAGGTTAGGTATGTAACTATGATAGTAAATTACTACATTTATTATTGAAAAAGTATGTTCATGTAAGTACTTACGTCTTTCGAGAACTCATGCTGACCAAAATTCACCAAAATTAACGAATTATTATGACTTCTAAGATCGCGCAAAAAACAACGATATTTATCACTCCTTCTATGAAATGACATCTGAATTAACGGTATAAATTTGAATTATTTGATATTTGTTTGTTTGTTGTTGTTTGTTGTTAATTGTTAAAATAATTTCCCGTTTTGGGGTAAAATGTGAGTGGACCTTAAATGGGGCGCTGGGAAAATATGGGTTAAAGTTATGGATGACTGGAGATTGAAGCCGGTCATTAAAAAAATCTTGTAATAAAAAGCGCATACTTAACTTTAACATGTATTGGTATTTTACAGTAGCTAAAGATGTCCTCAGGATTTTTATATTTATTGCATCTATTTTGAGGTATTATTGTTTTTAATATACGAAGCTGCAGACTAAATATGCGATCAAAGTGTGTTTTAAAGGTTCTGCCGTAACTGGAGAGTCCGTATGATATCGTAGATTCCACTAGCGACTGATACAAAAGAAGTTTTGTACGGAATTTTGTACTTAATAAGTGTAAATTTGGCTAGCATACCCCTTAGTTTGTCACATACATGATTTACGTGATCACCCCAGCAGAGACGACTATCGATAACAAGGCCCAGGTAGGTTTTCCAGCTTTTCCACCAAATCGATGCCAAATGGCAAGTGACTATGTGTATTGCGAATATGTAAATGGTTTCTTTGTCTCATATTGTCTTGGTGTTTATTATTTTGGATATGTGATACCTTTCATGTAATACTTTAATTACATTAAAACCAGTAGACGTACAAATGTTAATAAAATTCATTACGCAATTAGAACTACAAGACTTAACCTAAAGAAATCCTATTTACCCTGTAAAATAATGAAAATATTCTTGCTTAATCTATATCTTATCACGGTGAAATCATACATCGCATTATGTTTATCATTTGCTGTACTCAAAGAACATACTCCTATTTATTCACTCCACAAAAAAACGTATAAAATGGACATTAGTACTTATATGTTGTAAAAATAAAATCACAGTAAAATTATTACCAACCCTGCCTATATGGTATGCATTTGAAAATATGTATATTGTATTGTAAACAGGAAAAAAGAGCACAATTCGGTCTAATCCAAAACATTTACGACAAATCAAAGCATTATGTGGGCGGTGTAGTTACACTCGATTATTAATCAATCTTAAGCTCATTAATATTATCAATTACAGAAAATATATGTACTTTACAAAACTACAAAATGGATGAACAACTCCAAAATATTCAGCAAATAGATGATATTATTATTGCAACATCAATCGGGTGTGACTGTTAATAATAATAAATTTATTTCTGTATAAAAACTTAGTCTAGATACATAAAACTTAAGTTAAGAAATATCGGTTAGTACACAAATATTACGATGTGTTCCAACATTACCAAATAAGGACATGAATTTGCCCTAAGCAATGCACCGTGACGTCGGCGGCTAGGATTGGTCCACGTATCGCAAGATCGGAGGGGGCTCATAGAAGAAGCGACGTTTTGAAAATTTGAACCCGCCATTAATTAACTAGCTAACAGAGTGTCGAAACTGATTTGTACCTTTTACTTAAACTAATAAATATTATCTAAAGTTAAAATCATCGCAGAGTTATTTCTACTACGCCTCATCGAAACATATGGACCTTCGACGCCAAATTTGATGAAAAAACCATACCAGACTGACTATTGAAGCGAAGCGCAAGATCGTTTAAGAAACCGCTAAAAACTACCCTGGTGAGGTTGAGGTAGCGGCTTATGCAGTTTGGAAGTCAATGAGAAGTGGAAAAAGGCTCATAGATCCGCAAAGTTGTGAGAAACGTCGGTCCCGTACCTGAAAACGCGCATAGGTACGTCCAGCCATCCTGCCTATTCCTGCTTCATCTCCATTCCCACTGTGTAATATTTGCTGTTCTGCTAATTTCAGTGTTAACTACAAGTGCAAATTACTTCTTGTCGTGCCCTACTACGTGCCTTTCGCTATAGCAAGTATTCATCATTTAACTGTAAGTACTTAACTCCATTTTCACTACACTCCGCCGAAATGAGTTTAGATATCCAATCCCGTGATAAATCTCCTTATAGATCTAGTGATGATAGCTTATTTAAAGAGTTGGTTAAAAGGCGCGGTATAGTTAAGGGTAGGTTAACTAGGTTTGCAAATCATTTATCGTCACTCAAAGGTGAAACTATGTCTAGTAAAAATTGTATAGATCTTAAATTGCGCATTCAAGGAGCTAATAACTTGTTTTCAGAGTTTAACGAAATTCAAAATAAATTAGAGGAAATAGCCACCGACACTGAAGAACAGTTATCACAAAGAGATTTATTCGAGGATAGTTTCTATAGTACAATGTCGCAAGCCGAATATCTTTTAAATTCGAATCAGATCGCTGACAATTCCGAGGGTGGTAGCAGTCACAAGCATAAATCGATAAAATTGCCTACTATTTCTATGCCCACCTTCAATGGCTCATGTGAGCAATGGCTCGAGTTTAGGGATACTTTCCTATCATTAGTGCACAATTCTAACGACCTAAGCAATATAGAAAAGTTTCATTACCTTAAGTCATCGCTAAAGGAAAGTGCGGAATTAGTGATCAATTCAGTAGAATTCTCCAGTGATAATTATTCTGTTGCTTGGGAATTGCTTCTCAACCGCTACAATAATAGCAGATTATTAGTACATAATCACGTCAAATCCTTATTTACTATGCAGGCTATAAATAAAGAGTCACCTGTTTTAATTAGAAAACTAATAGATACCGTGCTAAAGAATTTGCGTTCCTTGAAAATTCTTGGTGAACCTACTGAGACGTGGGATACATTAGTCATCTATATAGTAGTTTCAAAATTAGACCCGACTACAGAACGCGAATGGGAACAATGTAAGGGAATGTTAATATCTAATTCTAATGAATCTAAAAAACAACTCAAGATTGACGACTTAATAGGGTTTCTTAAGGATCGCGCCGATTTGTTGGAAACATTGCAAGTATCACACAGCAAAACTAATCCCGATACTAAGAAAAATTATTCGCAAAATCAGTCTAAGATTCACTGCAATGCCGCCACAAATAATCCAACAGAACGTCACTCACGCGATTTTGTGAAGAGAACCTGTTTACTGTGTAACGCAAGTCACCCACTTTATTCTTGTCAAAAATTCATTGATAGTAATTTGGAATCTAAACTTAAATTAATTAACGACAAAAGGCTATGCATGAACTGTTTACGTTGTGGTCACACTATAGATAGTTGTAGGTTTGGGCCATGTCGAATGTGTAACAAAAAACATAACTCGTTAGTTCATCCCGGTAGCCCTAATGTTGTTTCGAGTAATAGCTCCGCCGCCTTCCCTGTGTCGCACGGTACTAGTGGGCAGCTGCCTGCACCGCTCGTTGCGCCCGAGATGCAGCCCGCTCCCACCACATCACACTTGTCGTGCGCGTTACTCATGCAAATTCCTAAGATTCAAGCAAATAAGGCACATTTAAGCTCGCAATGCACACAATCTACAGTTTTGTTATCGACCGCCTTGGTTATGATAGCCGATCATCGCAATAATTATCACCCGGCCCGCGCGCTTCTAGACAGCGGCAGCCAGCGATGTTTCATTACTAAATCTTTATGTAATTTACTTCAAACGCCAGTTTTACAGTCCACTCACGAGATACGCGGTGTAGGTAATTCGGTTACAAGCTCGACGCAAACGTGTAGTGTCGAGATTAAATCGCGCACAGAATCCTTCGTTGCGCATTTGGAATGTTTCGTTTTGCCTACAATTACGTCATCGATACCCGCAATAGCAATTGTTCCCGCGCAACTGAATATTCCTGAAAATATTCAATTAGCAGATCCGCAATTTTATCAAACTCAAAGTATTGACATTCTTATAGGCGCGGATATATTTTGGGATTTGATAAAGAATAATAAATTTAAGTTAGCCAATGGGCCATTCTTGTTAGATACAAAATTGGGATGGATTGTTTCCGGACCTATTTGTTCTATTCCGCGTAATGATAGGTACATTCAATGTAACTTTTCGCATTCAATTGAGTCTCAACTAAGACAGTTTTGGGAACTCGAAGAAATTCCTCGGGAATGTAGGGACACGCGCACCAAGGAAGAACGTGCATGCGAGGAACATTTCATCAAAACTACTACGCGCAATATCGATGGAAGGTTCTGTGTACGTATACCCTTTAAAAAAAGCCCTGATTCCCTAGGTGAAAGTTATACGCAGGCTGAACGTAGGTTTTTGGCCCTTGAAAAGCGATTGCAGCGGAATGATAGTTATAGGCAACTTTATAGTGACTTCATTCATGAGTACATACGTTTGGGTCATATGAGTCGCGTTGAGCGTTATGGGTCATCCCATTATTTTCTGCCTCATCATGGCGTTTTGCGCGAACAGAGCAGCACAACCAAATTGCGAGTCGTCTTCGATGCCAGTGCTGCGTCAAGTAATAATGTGTCGCTAAATGAATTACAAATGATAGGCCCAGCAATACAGGGTGATCTCTTTCCTATATTATTGCGATTTAGATGTCACAAATATACCGCTTGCGCAGACGTTGAAAAAATGTACCGGCAATGTTTAGTTCATGAGGATCAGCGTGACTTTCAATTAATTTTATGGCGTGACGATCCTTCTGAACCCTTGGGTGTCTATCGTCTTAATACAGTCACTTACGGGACAGCTTCAGCGCCATTTCTGAGTTGTAGATGCCTTAAACAACTTGCAATCGAAAGTACTGATCCTGACGTCATAAGGGTAATAAGCCAGGATTTTTACGTTGATGACATGATTACAGGTAGTGACAGTAAGGAAGAGTTATTGAAAATTTGTTCCACAGTAGAAAAAGTCCTAAATTCAGGCTGTTTTCCTCTTCGCAAGTGGATGTTGAATTTTGATGTCAATGATCCAGTAATTGATCAGTCTAATTTATTCAAGCCCTTATCTTTAGTCAACAATACAAGTTCCAAAACTTTAGGTTTGGGTTGGAATCACTTTAGTGACGAATTTTATTTTAGCACGCAATTTAGTAAAGATGATGAAATTATTACAAAACGTTATATGATGTCAAACATTTCACAAATCTTTGATCCTCTGGGATTATTAAGTCCATTTATAATGATTGCAAAAATATTATTGCAGAAACTATGGCTGCTAAAAATAGGTTGGGATGACAAGGTTCCAATAGAGGTCGAAAAAACATGGGAACGGTTTTCATCTTCTGTGCTTAGTTTAAATGAAATCCGCGTACCACGTCATGTCATAGGTGCTGGTCCGGTGCGTCGGGAATTACACATTTTTTGCGATGCCTCGGAGTGCGCGTACGGTACATGCATATACATACGTACTATCAATTATGATTCTGTAACAGTCAGGTTGTATTGTTCGAAGGGAAAGGTTGCGCCGTTAAAACCAGTCAGTATCCCAAGATTGGAGTTGTGTGGGGCTTTATTGGGTGCCAGGCTATATAATGCAATTCGCGAATCGCTCAATTTTCAATTTGATAATATTATTTTTTGGTCTGATTCAACGATTGTACTGGGTTGGCTGCGTATGGCTCCTAATTTGTTGAAAACTTTCGTGCAAAACCGAGTAGCTGAAATTCATGAAATCACAAAGGACTTACCTTGGTGCCATGTAAGCGGAAAGAGCAATCCAGCTGACTTAGTGTCACGAGGGGTCAAGTTAGAGGACCTTAAGACTTGACACTTTATGGTGGGAAGGGCCTACATTCCTCCGCGACCTTCAATTCGATTGCAATAACTCGATTTTTGAACAGCCACATATAGCACAGTTAGAGTTACCAGAAATAAAGCCTGTTCAGCCTATCCACTTATTAGTGACCACATCAGAAGTATCATTGTTTCCTTTTGAAAGATTCTCTCAATATAATCGTTCGAAACGAACTTGCGCATATGTATTACGTTTTATTAATAATATACGACACAAAGATAATGATCGACGTGGAGTTCTTACTATTGACGAACTTAGAGAGGCGGAAATGATGCTGGTGAGATTGTCTCAACAAGAGTCTTTCTCGAAGGAATATAATATATTATTAAATAATAGTCACTTAAAAAATACACACAATTTAAGTAAATTTAATTTATTTATGGATAGCGAGAATATATTACGAGTAGGCGGTAGAATAAAAAATTCACCGAATTTTTCTTTTGATAAAAAACACCCAATGTTGTTATCTTCAAAGCACTGGTTTTCTTTGTTGTTATTTCGTTCCGAGCACAAGCGCTTACAACATGCTGGTCCGCAAACGCTTTTGTACAACACACGAGAAGTATACTGGATAGTTGGAGGTAGGAATCTTGCTAAACATACTGTACATAAATGCGTTATTTGTACGCGTTTGAGAGGCAAGACTTTATCTCCCATAATGAGCGATTTACCTGAACAGAGAATTACTCCAAGCTTTCCATTTTTACGTTGCGGTGTAGACTACGCTGGGCCGGTGCTCATCCTGAACCGCAAAGGAAGGGGCTCAAAACTTATAAAAGCGTATATTTGTTTGTTTGTTTGCTTTGTGACTCGCGCAATTCACTTGGAACTTGTCAGTGACCTATCCGCGGATGCCTATCTTCTAGCGTTAAAAAGGTTTATCGCACGGCGAGGCAAACCTGCTGAAATTGTCTCTGATAATGGTAGAAATTTTGTAGGACTTGCTAATGAATTTTCAAAATTTTTAACTAACCGTTCTAAAGATATTATTGAATACGCTACAAATGAAAACATCAAATTCCGGTTTATAGTTCCTTACACGCCTCATTTCGGAGGACTTTGGGAGGCTGGAGTTAAGTCCTGCAAACACCACATGTTACGAGTAGTTGGAAATGCACACTTGACTTTTGAAGAGTTCAGCACTGTATTAACACAGATTGAGTCTATCCTGAACTCCCGTCCTCTTAATCCCATGTCCACTGATCCGAACGATTTCCAACCCCTGAGTCCTGCTCATTTTCTGGTTGGTCGTCTCCTAACAGCGCCTGCGACTGAACAGCTGACTGATGTCCCTGTCCACCGACTAACGCGCTACCAGCGAATCGAACAAATAAGACAACATTTTTGGACCAGGTGGAGCAAGGAGTACGTCTCGGAACTATAAACTAGAACTAAATGGAAGGAGCACAAGGCTGATCTTCAGACTGGCACGATGGTCGTTATCAAAGAAGACAACACGCCGCCTTTAAAATGGAGTCTAGGGCGCATTATTTCCACGCGACCAGGAAAGGATAGGATTTCCAGAGTAGCTGACATACAAACCGCCTCTGGAGTTATCAGACGCGCGTTTCCTCGAATCTGCCCTTTATTCTGATAACCATGAAGACAACAGTTGGACGCTGGTGCTTCCAAGGCCGGGGGCATGTTCCAACATTACCAAATAAGGACATGAATTTGCCCTAAGCAATGCACCGTGACGTCGGCGGCTAGGATTGGTCCACGTATCGCAAGATCGGAGGGGGCTCATAGAAGAAGCGACGTTTTGAAAATTTGAACCCGCCATTAATTAACTAGCTAACAGAGTGTCGAAACTGATTTGTACCTTTTACTTAAACTAATAAATATTATCTAAAGTTAAAATCATCGCAGAGTTATTTCTACTACGCCTCATCGAAACACGATGTTTATACCTAAACTAAGCAAATTGTTTGCTTGTATCTTAGGTATTTAAATCATAAAAGTGGGTTAGTCCTTATTCAAAAATAGTGTAAGTGTTATACACAAAACAATTACTCACTATTAAATAATAAATAAGTAGATCAAGATTTACTTGTTTAACATTTTTTACCTTAGTCTTAATTATGTAATAACTTATGCCTAAAAATTGATTCTACGGCGCTTCAGGCGCTCTCGTAATTAATTGAACTTATATATCTAGCCTCTGCGATTTTTCATGCGGGGCATTGCTCATCTCCTGTTTTGTGATGGCTAGGTTTATTGAATCGCCGGCACGTAGCACAGTTTGCTTGTTTAAGTTGCTTTGAGCATTCTTTAATTTAATGGCCAACGCAGCCGCAGTGCCCACAGGTAGAGTCAGCCTCCCGACAATATTTTGCTGAGTGGCCATATTGTTGACACTTGTAACATCTAGTTACAAGGGTGTAGTCTCTTACTCGACATGAAGTCCAATTGATGAATACCCTTTCCTGCTCAATTAGAAGTTTTCTGAGGTCTGATGGTAGTTCCAGAATAAAGTTGCAGTAAGATGCGTCTTTTTTACCGGATTTGTGGCTTAGTTTGATTGCGTCTAGAAACTTTTCGCGGTCAATATGCTGATGTTTGCCCAAAATGTTTTGTTCGTATAAGCATTCGAGTACTTCCTTGTCCGTAGTATTATTCGGTACTCCTAACAGTATAACTTTAGGCTTACGTTTCGTAGTCTCTTCAGCTTTTAGCTCAGATGTTATAAACTGTTCTGACTGCTTTAGCTTTTCAAGGTCGTCTTTTCCTTCGGTGCTTATGACGCCTCCAGCTTTAGTTTTTCTTAATCCATGGATATGCAGCTTGAGTTCATTAGGCTTGATGATGGTCTGAATAAGTTTCTTAGTCTCTTCACTCGACTTATCTTTGCTTACTGGGTAAATGGTAATACTATTGGTGTTAGATGGTCGTATTGTAGAGCCTTTGCTTGTTCTTACCACGTCTGCAAAAGATGTGTTCGGTGGTTTGACTTTTGGAGCAGAGAGAACGCATTCCTTTAACTCTTCGAGCTGATCTCCGATTTGATTAGAGGACTCCTGCTGGTCAGTCATGGTTTTGATAAGGGTTTGTGCTGAAATATATTTTTGTTTCAAAGATTGATATTGAACAGCCAGCTTTGATACACCTCCCAGCACATTTCTGCAAACGTTGCTAATTTTTAACTTCTGCTCCGTGTTCAGTTTCCCCTCACTGGATGTATTGCATATCTCGTTCAGACAATTTTTAATTGATGAAAGCCATTGCTGAATTTCTGGGGTCGAAACTGCTTTAATTATGGATGTCGTAGGGGTTGGCGCTACTTCTGTTGGTCTTCTCTGTGGTGGTGGTGGGCTTCGGCTTGTCATTTTACTTCGGTTGAAGGGACTATCCATTGTTGTTATTATTTAATTTAAAATTCCCTTAGTTCGAATAAGACTGTCGATGACTAACATGCGCTGACACAGTTTCACGCGGGCACAATTTTGACACAGATATTATTAAAATTGTGTAAGTTAATTAATAATAGTTGCAGACGGCACGTCCATCTGCAAGCGGTGCACAGAATCAACCGATGTTCCGAGCTTCCTAAGCACTATAAAATGAAAAATACAGACCTCACTGTTATTTCACAGAATATACGCAGTATTTACAAAAAAAAATATGATTTTCTGGTGAATTTATCTTGCCTGGAACGAGAGGTCGATATTATGGTAGTAGTATGGAATTGTACCTTCTATATCATCTTCCGCTCGCCCGAGCGTCGTCGGGCGTACTCCAGAGGATATAGAAGCGTCCAATTCCATACTACAATCAACATGACCTTACGTTATGAAAATGTTTGATACTCATTAGATATCGACATATACTGGTATCAAGTATCACTCACCACTTCAAGTATCAGAACAAAGTTGTAAAACCTTATTATATTTTTTAATCGGTTAACACAAAATTATTTATCATTATAATAGGTTGTTTGAAGTTATTGTGTTAACAATGCACCGGGTGGGTTCCGCAATATGAGAGCGTTACTAACGTCATAATCTGTACCTACTCGTGCCAATTGATCAATGAATAACTATCGTTGAATAAAATATAATACTCCGTGACGTACAGCCAGCATCAAAAACAAGTTTTCACTTTAGCGTTTCATCAACCTTATTTTATAGTTAAAAGTGTATACATATTTATAAGGCTGACTGTACCACTAGAACAACTGCTTACGCGACTATCCTATTGAAAATATAATTTATTATTTGTTAATTAAATTATGATAGTTTTGCATTGTAGACACATTCTTGTTGACAGAGCGAGCCGCATTACTTGCGTCAGCGCACAGGCGGATATGGTAATAAGATACCGTTGTAACTTCTTACTCGTTATTGAAAATAATTAATAAATGAATGAAATATTATGTATGACTAATGACTCGCCCCGGCTTTGCATGTGTAATTCTAAGTCTATCTTAAATGATTTTTATTTACTTACAAACAAACCTTCTACGTAGGTAAATCAGACTATGTATTTATCAGTATATACTTCATCGTATTCCTTTGACGGTTTCGCTTGAATACAGAAAAATGCTCTGACAATTATTAATTTGTTATAAATATGTTATAGTAACACCTTAATGTACCCTATGACGCGCTCTTCATACATAGACTGGATACAAAACTTTATTTCATTTATTATTAATGTCGCAATTCACAGTTTCATAGGTCAAACTCTACTACTGATTTAGCTGACTGCATTTCCTATATGTCGAGATTACCCTATGCCATTAAGCCCATCATTTGTACTTTCAGTGCATTAAAGTTAAATAAAATTAAAAAACGCTTTAAATAAATTAACAGTTTATAAATCTTAAAAGCATTCAAATCCATTTTTGTAAGTATTACTTACAATGTTCAATGTCATATTTTATCCAAAACCACTCTTTAAACATACCAATAAAATTCAAAAGCGTCTCCCGTCACGTTTTTTCATTGTAATAACATTAGAACATAATATTTTTCTTTATTACCTAATTCAAATGCCTTATTATATATTGTTAGCAAATGCAACTATCAAAAAGGTTTGCATTTAAAATTTGTTCAGGGAATCTATTTTTATGGTGGCAAGAACTTTTAATGTTTTTTGTGGCTAGACTTTAATTAGCTTGGGTCTGTAATATACCTAAGTAAATATTACAGGAAGCAATAAAGTATAATTGGAATAATTATAATGAAATCGTTATTAAGGTCGTCTCATTTTCGTAAATTAAATTTAGTACAGTTAATAAATCTTAATGCATTTTAATCTATTTATTGTTAGTATTACACGGTTCAACGTTATATTTTATTGAAATCTACTCTTTTTACATACGAATAATTTTCAAAAAGCGTCTCTCCGTTGTTTTTTTCGTTGTGGTAATAATAGAACTTTAACTTAATTTAAATGCCTTATCATATATTGTTAGCAAATGCAACCATCAAAAAAGGTTTGCATTTATAATTTATTCTATTTTTATGATGGCATAGAACTTTTATTAATAAAAAAGGTGAGTTGTCCTTTTCATAATTTAAATACATGTTCTTTAATCATGACGTGAATATATTAAATATCCGTTTGGCGTAAGGATATAGTGATTTTTCCTTCCAGGTTCGATTCCCGGTTACACCCTTGGTAAAAACCTAGTTAGCTAACACACCGTAGGTGCGAGCTATTCTGTGTGTTGAAACACATATTAAATTTATTAAATAATAGTTTTGGTTTAATATGAATATTCAAGGATGAGAAATAAGTTAAAATTATTTTAAGTACCTGGCAAGTTATTGTCTTAATGTTTACTTATTTAACGCATTTAGGTAAGTAAAGTAATACTTTTTCAAATAACTAAAAAAAGGTAAATGTAAATATTACATTATGAAAGTAGAAAAACCAAAATAAATAATAGGTACAACAATATAGGTAAAACAAACCTATTTACTTTTTAAATTGCAAGATACCAAATGTTTTTTGATAAGATTTACTTATTTTTTATAATAAAATACCAATAAATAAAATTATGCTAAACTCTTACAGTATCATGGAATATTTTAAAGCCAGGTTGTGTAAGAGGCACGTGGCTAAAAATGCAAGCAAACAATTCGCGCGGTAGACTAGGGTTGGCAAAAATAATTAACAAGTGAAACACTTTAACGAGACTGGATCGTCTTGGTGTAGTGTTTCGCGCTCCAACTTCGGACTACAAAGCCAAGTGGTTTGCGAATTCGAATCTCGCAAGGGCAGATGTTTGTGTGATGAGCATTGGCATTTGTACCTAGGTCAGGGATGTCTTTAAAACGTATTTATGTATGTTTATCCGTTATCTAGTCGTCATAGTACAAGCTCTGCTTAGTCTGGAGATAGATTATTAGTGTGATTGTTGAAACAATATATTGATTTTTAAATGTTTAACATTATTATAACTACTACTATAATTAAGAATAACATTAAGGAAATCCATCTAATTATTTGTTATTACTTGTGTTTAAAGCTTATGGTTGGACAAACTTATATAAAAAATATCTCGCTGCGATCAAAAGAGCCTGATTTCTCTGCTGAAACATATAATAATACTTATGCTACTTGTTTTTCGTTTTTTTTCTTTTTACTCATTATCTACTTTGTCTTTTCCGCATTGTAAATTGCAACCTATAAGATGTTTTGTGTATTTAAAGTAAAATTATACCCAACGTAGTTTATTTTTAAGATTAAAGACAGTATTTTCATAGAATACAATCTATCTCTTTGTCGAATTTTATCGAAATCTGTTTAGCAGTTCAAGCTTGAAAGTTAGCAACCAAACAGACAGAACTGAATTTGTATTTTATTAAAATGAGTATTTTTTTACGTCCTTGTTACTATGGATTGTTAACCACAACAATCTGACAACCCTATGAACTTTAGCATATTTGACAAGATTTTGACTATAAATTCGTGTGTTTTATGGAATATCGCTACAGTTCTCGCTCCAATTAGTAAGTGCTCCAAGCTCGCCTACAAGTGCCTCATACTGCAAATTGTGCTCCGGAACCTCCCAAGGTAAAATGTGAGTTTGGCTATTTATTTTTTATCTTTAAATTATTTAGTGTAGAGGCCATTACAGTGTCACAAGAGCTCGCTGTAGACGAGGCTACTGTTCACTGCACTGCCACCGCCGCCCATACCGCGCCGCTCGTCATCAACATGTGCAGCAGCTAACTGCTAGGCAGCTAACCCTGCCGCAGCAGGCGTTATGCAGTGGCGATGGCGGTGCAGAAGCAGCATCGTTATACACGAAGTCTTATTTAATAGTCGTCCACTCATCGAGCAAATCACGTAACTTAGAATTTTTATGTTGAAAGATTGACTAGTAGAAAATGCCACATGGCATTAAGTCCGCTTTTGTACAACTTTACTTTGTGCTAATAAAGTTTAAATATAGGTGTTATCTATCTTTGCAGGTCTGACTCTGAATTAGATTCCGTATTGGGTAGGTGCTCCACATCAGTCCCGCGAAAAAACATCAAGAAGAGGAAGACAGCTTCAAGGTAAGAGCGCTACCGTGTTAAGTACAGACATGACATCCCAATAATTCCATGCATGCTGATGTGCGACGCGTACACATCATGCGCTAACCTCTCCTTAAATCTCGATCGATTTCTGTGCCATCATTTAAATAAATAAATAATTGAACTTTAATGCTTGCTAAATATTTTTTCTTCCTTAGGTCTTGATTCTATTCGTTTTTCATACTGCTAGTTTAGTAATTTTTTAATTTTGTTTAATAGATCTGACTCTGAGGGTGAAACTGTTCTGCCAGCACCAGCATCAAAAAAGAAAGTCGCCTCCAAATCCCGGTACGTGTATGTTTAGATTATTGTGAATAGTTCAGAGCAGATTGTGTTTGTATGCGTGTTTGTTTGTGTGTAGGTAGGTGTAGTACTTAGGTACAGTGGTTTTCTACAATGTTATTTTTATTTTCAGTGCTCCTTCAAAGAGTACCAGAGATTTGTTCGGGCTGCTATCCGACGAGGACGAGAGTCGGTTGAGAACGCTCAACGTCGGAGTACGAGCCAGCAAAGACTCGATAGCAGCCTCACTACCAAGGTGGCTAATGGTTCGGTGCGGCGAACTGCGCAGCTGAAAGGAGCGTACTACGTAGAGGTACGAGTATACAGCACCTGCGACGCGCTCAAGACGCTTCCCGAGGAGCGTTACAAGAAGGCTTTGCTCACTCTGAAGACCCAACTGAACAACGAAACATCAGAGTGGCGGGATCTTCAAAAATTTCTCAAGAACTCCAAATTATTGTTTGAGGATATAGATCCTATATTTTATAGCAATAAAATAAAATTTAAATAATGTATCTCTTTTTAGTTAGCGATAATTAAATATTAAATTGTCTGAATAATTACCTTATTTATTAAATTTATCTTGCATAGTTTAAGAGTAAGTATATCCTACCACATATCAAGTCGGTAACTGGTTTTGGTTGGTTAAAAGATGTAACCGGTATAGAGGTAATATAGAGGTGTACAAGTTCTGGTAACTAGGAAAGCGGCTGAATGGTTCAGAGGTACCCGCTGTCTGGTTACAACTACAACTAAGAGGACTTACGTCTGATATACGTGAAGTGATTTTAATTGAGAAACGCGTAATTCATTTTAGCACATAGCGTTAAGCTAATTTCATTTTGCTATCACTATCCTAGACTTGATGTGTGGATATCCTAGACTATACTAAGCGTTAAATTAAGTTTTTCTTTCCTAGCTTATTTTAGTTGTATTTTAGTAGTTCCTGTCACCCATAATATCAAAGCTACAAGACGTCACTGTACGTAGCTATTGTACCTACTTATAAGTTTGTTATTCCAGTTTAAGGTAGAGCGAATTGAATACTTATTAACTAATACCTACCATGCCTTTTTGTAGTGCTTGTTCTGCACGTGTAGAAAATAAAAAGTGGGTAGGTCACTTGAGGAGTAGTTCGCATAAAAATAAATGTGCAGCTCCGGTAGAAGACGGCGTGGTTAGGGTTGCCTCTGCTTTCAAAGGCCGTATCTCTTCCTATAGAATACTAGCGACCGCGGAACATATCTTATACTTATCTTTACCCAATATGTTTTTGAACAGTATACGCTGCAAATTGTTCAACCTTCTAGAACAATCATTATTAAATTATGTAAGTATTAAGATTAATTTAGAATATTTTGCTAATTTTATTTTATTAACTAAGGATTCTCAAGATATAAAATCATTTGCTACTAAGAATATAACTATACATCGTAACTTTGACTACGACCAGGTGTTTGACTCTATTGTCGGCATCTTATGTAAAAAGGTTGAAGAATTTCAGGAACGTGACAGTGGTTGGACCTTTTTAAATAATATGTATGTAGAAATCAATATTAATAAATATGATCCTCTAAGTGGTTCGGGTTCGACTTATACGGATTTGCCATTAAATATAAAAAAGAAAAAAGCATGTATTAATATTCAAAACAAGGATAACTTTTGTTTTTTGTGGAGCGTTGTCGCAGCACTTTATTCCGCAAAACAAAACTGTGATCGTACATCGTCTTATCCTCACTTTCGGGACGTGTTAAATATTGATGAATTAAATTTAAATTGATATTAGAACATTTGAAAAAAACAATCCAAATCTAAGCATAAATGTATATTTCTTAAAACGGAATCGCGTTGTAGGACCTATTTATCGATCCGAGTTCAAAAGATATATCAGGATAAATTTATTGTTACTTGAAAAAGGAAATAAATGCCACTACGTTTTAATAAAGAACTTATCACGTCTCGTTCGTTCTCAAATAACAAAGCATCATAGTAAGATATACTTTTGTGATGATTGCTTGCGTTTATTCTCAACTGAAAACAAAGTTAATGGTCATATTTGTAGTGGCGTGACCACTGTTTTTCCGGAACAGGGGAGTTTTCTTCGATTTCAAAATTTTAATCGAAAACAAGATGTTCCATTTGTGGTGTACGCCGACTTTGAAAGTATACTTAAACCAGTAGATACTTGCGAGCCGGATCCCACTTGTAGTTTTACACTAAATCATAAACAACACATTCCTGTGGCTTTTGCTTATAAGATAGTCAGCTCATTTGATGACAATCTTAACCGTTTTGTATTGTATCGCGGGCGAGACTGTGTTCAAAAATTTCTTAAATATCTTTATAAAGATGTAAAAAATATTTATGAAATTTTAAATTTTGAGGTGCCTATGGAGTTCAATGAAAGAGATGCAGAAATGCATGCCAGGGCTGAGGTCTGTCACATATGCAATAACCTCTTGCTGTTTGACAAGGTGAGAGACTACTGTCATTTGACAGGTAGCTACCGAGGTGCTGCTCATCAGCACTGCAACTTAAAGTACAGTCTGCCTAAACTAGTTCCTGTTTTCTTTCATAATTTGGCAGGATATGATTGTCACCTGTTCATTAAAGAATTGGCTGAAAGCTTAGGCCCCATAAAAGTAATACCCAAAAACAAAGAGAACTATATTTCTTTTACAATTTTTTTAAAGGTTTCTGATAGTCGATTTGCTCAAATAAGATTTGTAGACTCTTTTAAGTTTTTAGGTACAAGCTTAGATAAATTGGCAAAAGGTTTAGATAAAAGAGATTTTATACACTTAAAAAAATGTTTTCCTTTAGAAGACGAATTTCAATTGATGACTCGTAAAGGTGTTTATGCCTACGATTAAATGAAATCGTGGAGAACATTTTCAGAGAGACAACTTCCATCTAAAGAAAGTTTTTATTATTCTTTGACTGATGAAAGTATCACCAATGAAGATTACATTCACGCGAAAGTAGTTTAGGATACGTTTAATATTACTGATATGGGTGAATATACAGATCTCTATCTAAAAACAGACGTTTATTTATTAACAGATATATTTGAAAATTTTAGAACAGTTTGTAAAAAAAACTATTCTTGGATCCTGCGTTTTACTTAACAGCTCCGAGTTTATCGTTCGACGCAATGTTGTTGAAAACAGGAGTCGAGTTGGAGCTATTATCTGATTTAGAAATTATTCGCCTCATACAGAAAGGAATACGAGGTGGAATATGTTTGTGTTCCACCAGACATGTTAAGGCAAAAAATATACATTTACATGGATAATTATGATGAAACCAAGTCGGATTCTTTCCTCATGTATATAGATTGTAATAACCTTTACGGTTATAGCATATGTCAATCTCTTCCAGTATCAAATTTTAGATTTTTAAATCAGTTTGGAATTTCTCAATTACAAATTTTAAACGTACCAGATGACGCAGATTACGGATTTATTCTAGAAGTTGATTTATTATATCCCAAAGAATTGCATTGTAGTCATAATGATTATCCTTTCTGTGCAGAAAAATATGTGCCTGAGGGAGGAACTACTGCTAAATTAATACCAAATTTATACTCAAAATACCAATACGTAATTCATTATGTTCATCTAAAGACCTGTTTAGACCATGGACAAATTTTACAGAAAATTCATCGGGTTGTGACTTTTAGACAAAGTAATTTTTTGCGGAATATATTAATCTTAATACAGAACTGAGAAAAAAGGCAGTAACACCATTCCAACAAGACCTATTTAAACTTTTGAATAACTCAGTTTTCGGGAAAACATTAGAAGATAATGAGCGTAGGGTAAACGTGCAATTAGTAAATCAGTGGCAGGACGATTCTAATCGGACAAACCGATTGCTATCAGCTTTAAAATTAATTTCTCGACCAAACTTTCATAGTGCTACAATTTTTTCTGAAAATTTAGTTGCTGTTCAAATGAAACCGGAAGCAGTTGTATTAGATAAACCAATTTACATAGGTTTTTCTGTATTAGAGCTTTCTAAAAGCCACATGTACCAGTTTCATTACTCGATTATAAAACCTCACTGCGAAGAAAGAGTGCAATTATGTTATACAGATACTGACAGCTTTATCTATACAATACAAACCAAAGATTTATATAAAGACATAAAACAACATTTCTTAAGATATTTCGATACCAGTAATTACGTTGAAAATAATCAATATAACCTTCCAATTAGGAACAAAAAGATACCCGGTCTATTTAAAGATGAACTTGGTGGGCGTATTATGACTGAATTTGTAGGGTTGAGATCGAAATTATACTGCATTAAAACTATCTCTGACGCCATTAAAAAGGCAAAAGGAATTAGGAAAAATGTAATAAAGCATTTAGAGGCATCTGATTACAAAAACGTATTACTGAATGAGGAAATAGTGCGTCGAAAAAATATTATGTGTAAATGTATTAAGCATAATATTTTTACCCAGACAGTTAATAAAATTGCTTTGTCAAATACGGATGACAAACGTTTTATAATGGCAGACAAAATTTCCACAAAGGCTTGGGGGCACAGCTCTTTGCTAATAAATGCAGATCATGATTCTCATTTACATTAAGCTGAAATAAGCAACTTATCCTGAAAAATAAGTTAGTAATAAGAAATTTATATTTAGAATATTATAACGGTAAAATTATGTGTAATATGTTTTGTGTAGTAGATATATTTTGTTTAAAATAAATAATATTAATTTACGTAAGGTATGTTTTTTTCTAACGAAACCCTCTTCAAATAATATATATAAATATATTATTTAATTAGTAGAAAATTTAGAAGACGAAAGATCTAATAACATTAATTATTGTGTAACTTAATTTTACATAATTTGCAATTAGGTACAAGACATCGATGCGCTGTAGTTCGTGCACGTGCTCACATTTTGCAAACTAAACAATTTCGCAATAATGTTAGAAATACCTATACTACATTATTTAGAATATTTCACTTGCCATTAATTAAATAGCACCGTACGAAGTCAGACAGGTCTACGATACACTCATCTGTAAGTATAATTATAAGATTAAACGAACTTACTGTTTCGATGAGGCGTAGTAGAAATAACTCTGCGACGATTTTAACTTTAGATAATATTTATTAGTTTAAGTAAAAGGTACAAATCAGTTTCGACACTCTGTTAGCTAGTTAATTAATGGCGGGTTCAAATTTTCAAAACGTCGCTTCTTCTATGAGCCCCCTCCGATCTTGCGATACGTGGACCAATCCTAGCCGCCGACGTCACGGTGCATTGCTTTGGGCAAATTTATGTCCTTATTTGGTAATGTTGGAACATGCCCCCGGCCTTGGAAGCACCAGCGTCCAACTGTTGTCTTCATGGTTATCAGAATAAAGGGCAGATTCGAGGAAACGCGCGTCTGATAACTCCAGAGGCGGTTTGTATGTCAGCTACTCTGGAAATCCCATCCTTTCCTGGTCGCGTGGAAATAATGCGCCCTAGACTCCATTTTAAAGGCGGCGTGTTGTCTTCTTTGATAACGACCATCGTGCCAGTCTGAAGATCAGCCTTGTGCTCCTTCCATTTAGTTCTAGTTTGTAGTTCCGAGACGTACTCCTTGCTCCACCTGGTCCAAAAATGTTGTCTTATTTGTTCGATTCGCTGGTAGCGCGTTAGTCGGTGGACAGGGACATCAGTCAGCTGTTCAGTCGCAGGCGCTGTTAGGAGACGACCAACCAGAAAATGAGCAGGACTCAGGGGTTGGAAATCGTTCGGATCAGTGGACATGGGATTAAGAGGACGGGAGTTCAGGATAGACTCAATCTGTGTTAATACAGTGCTGAACTCTTCAAAAGTCAAGTGTGCATTTCCAACTACTCGTAACATGTGGTGTTTGCAGGACTTAACTCCAGCCTCCCAAAGTCCTCCGAAATGAGGCGTGTGAGGAACTATAAACCGGAATTTGATGTTTTAATTTGTAGCGTATTCAATAATATCTTTAGAACGGTTAGTTAAAAATTTTGAAAATTCATTAGCAAGTCCTACAAAATTTCTACCATTATCAGAGACAATTTCAGCAGGTTTGCCTCGCCGTGCGATAAACCTTTTTAACGCTAGAAGATAGGCATCCGCGGATAGGTCACTGACAAGTTCCAAGTGAATTGCGCGAGTCACAAAGCAAACAAACAAACAAATATACGCTTTTATAAGTTTTGAGCCCCTTCCTTTGCGGTTCAGGATGAGCACCGGCCCAGCGTAGTCTACACCGCAACGTAAAAATGGAAAGCTTGGAGTAATTCTCTGTTCAGGTAAATCGCTCATTATGGGAGATAAAGTCTTGCCTCTCAAACGCGTACAAATAACGCATTTATGTACAGTATGTTTAGCAAGATTCCTACCTCCAACTATCCAGTATACTTCTCGTGTGTTGTACAAAAGCGTTTGCGGACCAGCATGTTGTAAGCGCTTGTGCTCGGAACGAAATAACAACAAAGAAAACCAGTGCTTTGAAGATAACAACATTGGGTGTTTTTTATCAAAAGAAAAATTCGGTGAATTTTTTATTCTACCGCCTACTCGTAATATATTCTCGCTATCCATAAATAAATTAAATTTACTTAAATTGTGTGTATTTTTTAAGTGACTATTATTTAATAATATATTATATTCCTTCGAGAAAGACTCTTGTTGAGACAATCTCACCAGCATCATTTCCGCCTCTCTAAGTTCGTCAATAGTAAGAACTCCACGTCGATCATTATCTTTGTGTCGTATATTATTAATAAAACGTAATACATATGCGCAAGTTCGTTTCGAACGATTATATTGAGAGAATCTTTCAAAAGGAAACAATGATACTTCTGATGTGGTCACTAATAAGTGGATAGGCTGAACAGGCTTTATTTCTGGTAACTCTAACTGTGCTATATGTGGCTGTTCAAAAATCGAGTTATTGCAATCGAATTGAAGGTCGCGGAGGAATGTAGGCCCTTCCCACCATAAAGTGTCAAGTCTTAAGGTCCTCTAACTTGACCCCTCGTGACACTAAGTCAGCTGGATTGCTCTTTCCGCTTACATGGCACCAAGGTAAGTCCTTTGTGATTTCATGAATTTCAGCTACTCGGTTTTGCACGAAAGTTTTCAACAAATTAGGAGCCATACGCAGCCAACCCAGTACAATCGTTGAATCAGACCAAAAAATAATATTATCAAATTGAAAATTGAGCGATTCGCGAATTGCATTATATAGCCTGGCACCCAATAAAGCCCCACACAACTCCAATCTTGGGATACTGACTGGTTTTAACGGCGCAACCTTTCCCTTCGAACAATACAACCTGACTGTTACAGAATCATAATTGATAGTACGTATGTATATGCATGTACCGTACGCGCACTCCGAGGCATCGCAAAAAATGTGTAATTCCCGACGCACCGGACCAGCACCTATGACATGACGTGGTACGCGGATTTCATTTAAACTAAGCACAGAAGATGAAAACCGTTCCCATGTTTTTTCGACCTCTATTGGAACCCTGTCATCCCAACCTATTTTTAGCAGCCATAGTTTCTGCAATAATATTTTTGCAATCATTATAAATGGACTTAATAGTCCCAGAGGATCAAAGATTTGTGAAATGTTTGACATCATATAACGTTTTGTAATAATTTCATCATCTTTACCAAATTGCGTGCTAAAATAAAATTCGTCACTAAAGTGATTCCAACCCAAACCTAAAGTTTTGGAACTTGTATTGTTGACTAAAGATAAGGGCTTGAATAAATCAGACTGATCAATTACTGGATCATTGACATCAAAATTCAACATCCACTTGCGAAGAGGAAAACAGCCTGAATTTAGGACTTTTTCTACTGTGGAACAAATTTTCAATAACTCTTCCTTACTGTCACTACCTGTAATCATGTCATCAACGTAAAAATCCTGGCTTATTACCCTTATGACGTCAGGATCAGTACTTTCGATTGCAAGTTGTTTAAGGCATCTACAACTCAGAAATGGCGCTGAAGCTGTCCCGTAAGTGACTGTATTAAGACGATAGACACCCAAGGGTTCAGAAGGATCGTCACGCCATAAAATTAATTGAAAGTCACGCTGATCCTCATGAACTAAACATTGCCGGTACATTTTTTCAACGTCTGCGCAAGCGGTATATTTGTGACATCTAAATCGCAATAATATAGGAAAGAGATCACCCTGTATTGCTGGGCCTATCATTTGTAATTCATTTAGCGACACATTATTACTTGACGCAGCACTGGCATCGAAGACGACTCGCAATTTGGTTGTGCTGCTCTGTTCGCGCAAAACGCCATGATGAGGCAGAAAATAATGGGATGACCCATAACGCTCAACGCGACTCATATGACCCAAACGTATGTACTCATGAATGAAGTCACTATAAAGTTGCCTATAACTATCATTCCGCTGCAATCGCTTTTCAAGGGCCAAAAACCTACGTTCAGCCTGCGCATAACTTTCACCTAGGGAATCAGGGCTTTTTTTAAAGGGTATACGTACACAGAACCTTCCATCGATATTGCGCGTAGTAGTTTTGATGAAATGTTCCTCGCATGCACGTTCTTCCTCGGTGCGCGTGTCCCTACATTCCCGAGGAATTTCTTCGAGTTCCCAAAACTGTCTTAGTTGAGACTCAATTGAATGCGAAAAGTTACATTGAATGTACCTATCATTACGCGGAATAGAACAAATAGGTCCGGAAACAATCCATCCCAATTTTGTATCTAACAAGAATGGCCCATTGGCTAACTTAAATTTATTATTCTTTATCAAATCCCAAAATATATCCGCGCCTATAAGAATGTCAATACTTTGAGTTTGATAAAATTGCGGATCTGCTAATTGAATATTTTCAGGAATATTCAGTTGCGCGGGAACAATTGCTATTGCGGGTATCGATGACGTAATTGTAGGCAAAACAAAACATTCCAAATGCGCAACGAAGGATTCTGTGCGCGATTTAATCTCGACACTACACGTTTGCGTCGAGCTTGTAACCGAATTACCTACACCGCGTATCTCGTGAGTGGACTGTAAAACTGGCATTTGAAGTAAATTACATAAAGATTTAGTAATGAAACATCGCTGGCTGCCGCTGTCTAGAAGCGCGCGGGCCGGGTGATAATTATTGCGATGATCGGCTATCATAACCAAGGCGGTCGATAACAAAACTGTAGATTGTGTGCATTGCGAGCTTAAATGTGCCTTATTTGCTTGAATCTTAGGAATTTGCATGAGTAATGACGCGCACGACAAGTGTGATGTGGTGGGAGCGGGCTGCATCTCGGGCGCAACGAGCGGTGCAGGCAGCTGCCCACTAGTACCGTGCGACACAGGGAAGGCGGCGGAGCTATTACTCGAAACAACATTAGGGCTACCGGGATGAACTAACGAGTTATGTTTTTTGTTACACATTCGACATGGCCCAAACCTACAACTATCTATAGTGTGACCAGAACGTAAACAGTTCATGCATAGCCTTTTGTCGTTAATTAATTTAAGTTTAGATTCCAAATTACTATCAATGAATTTTTTACAAGAATAAAGTGGGTGACTTGCGTTACACAATAAACAGGTTCTCTTCACAAAATCGCGTGAGTGACGTTCTGTTGGATTATTTGTGGCGGCATTGCAGTGAATCTTAGACTGATTTTGCGAATAATTTTTCTTAGTATCGGGATTAGTTTTGCTGTGTGATACTTGCAATGTTTCCAACAAATCGGCGCGATCCTTAAGAAACCCTATTAAGTCGTCAATCTTGAGTTGTTTTTTAGATTCATTAGAATTAGATATTAACATTCCCTTACATTGTTCCCATTCGCGTTCTGTAGTCGGGTCTAATTTTGAAACTACTATATAGATGACTAATGTATCCCACGACTCAGTAGGTTCACCAAGAATTTTCAAGGAACGCAAATTCTTTAGCACGGTATCTATTAGTTTTCTAATTAAAACAGGTGACTCTTTATTTATAGCCTGCATAG
Organism: Anania hortulata; assembly: GCA_963576865.1. Taxonomy (NCBI): domain Eukaryota; kingdom Metazoa; phylum Arthropoda; class Insecta; order Lepidoptera; family Crambidae; genus Anania; species Anania hortulata. The sequence continues at coordinate 3,463,302 of OY756402.1, read as the reverse complement.
TAAATAGGGATTTGACGTGATTATGTACTAATAATCTGCTATTATTGTAGCGGTTGAGAAGCAATTCCCAAGCAACAGAATAATTATCACTGGAGAATTCTACTGAATTGATCACTAATTCCGCACTTTCCTTTAGCGATGACTTAAGGTAATGAAACTTTTCTATATTGCTTAGGTCGTTAGAATTGTGCACTAATGATAGGAAAGTATCCCTAAACTCGAGCCATTGCTCACATGAGCCATTGAAGGTGGGCATAGAAATAGTAGGCAATTTTATCGATTTATGCTTGTGACTGCTACCACCCTCGGAATTGTCAGCGATCTGATTCGAATTTAAAAGATATTCGGCTTGCGACATTGTACTATAGAAACTATCCTCGAATAAATCTCTTTGTGTTAACTGTTCTTCAGTGTCGGTGGCTATTTCCTCTAATTTATTTTGAATTTCGTTAAACTCTGAAAACAAGTTATTAGCTCCTTGAATGCGCAATTTAAGATCTATACAATTTTTACTAGACATAGTTTCACCTTTGAGTGACGATAAATGATTTGCAAACCTAGTTAACCTACCCTTAACTATACCGCGCTTTTTAACCAACTCTTTAAATAAGCTATCATCACTAGATCTTTAAGGAGATTTATCACGGGATTGGATATCTAAACTCATTTCGGCGGAGTGTAGTGAAAATGGAGTTAAGTATTTACAATTAAATGATGAATACTTGCTATAGCGAAAGGCACGTAGTAGGGCACGACAAGAAGTAATTTGCACTTGTAGTTAACACTATGCGCGTTTTCAGGTACGGGACCGACGTTTCTCACAACTTTGCGGATCTATGAGCCTTTTTCCACTTCTCATTGACTTCCAAACTGCATAAGCCGCTACCTCAACCTCACCAGGGTAGTTTTTAGCGGTTTCTTAAACGATCTTGCGCTTCGCTTCAATAGTCAGTCTGGTATGGTTTTTTCATCAAATTTGGCGTCGAAGGTCCATATGTTTCGATGAGGCGTAGTAGAAATAACTCTGCGACGATTTTAACTTTAGATAATATTTATTAGTTTAAGTAAAAGGTACAAATCAGTTTCGACACTCTGTTAGCTAGTAAATAATGGCGGGTTAAAATTTTCAAAACGTCGCTTCTTCTATGAGCCCCCTCCGATCTTGCGATACGTGGACCAATCCTAGCCGCCGACGTCACGGTGCATTGCTTTGGGCAAATTCATGTCCTTATTTGGTAATGTTGGAACACTTACCTTAAGTGAAGTTCAATCTTAATTATACGCAGCTGATTGTTTGAGATATATTTACGAGTAGTACCGATGTTCTACAACAGCGTCGGGTCACAATGTTTTAAAGCTGGAAAAGAAAAAACATTTATCCCTGCAAATGGCAACATTTGTTGGTAATGTCATTACGTATAAAGACAGCCTTATGAGCAACCCTGTAATATACTGGGATAATACAAAGTATTAGTGGGTGGGTTTTTGGGACTGTCATATCTCAAACAATCAGCTGCGTATAATTAAGATTGAACTTCACTTAAAGTAAGTTCGTTTAATCTTATAATTATACTTGCTGATTGTTTGAGATATATTTACGAGTAGATGTTTGAAGTTCGGTTGCGAATAAGTTGCTTATTAGTTTAGAAAATGCAAAAAACATTTTGAAAACTAAGTACAATCCGGAGACGTTTGAAGGCATATCAAAACAAAAAGGTACTTATATTTAATCATATCTTTTAAGTTTAGTGCTAAGGCTGAGTAACTAATGAATTCACGTAGAATGTCTGAAATTCTGAATGCGTCAAGAGTAAAATTACGTTCCATTTAGGTCTCACATAATATACTGCACAAGCCAGGCCACAAAATAATAACTAGTCTATTACAATAGTGTTACATCACACTTTTTTTTTTTTTGTAAATATATTTTTATTTTATTTTTTATTTTATTATCTGATTATAACAACAGTGTCCATTGTTAGCCATTTCCATAATTGAGTGATTAAACATCGAAAACAATTGTTCCTGAAGACCGGTTGTAAGACAAATATGTTGTTATAGGTACTGTAAAAAATACTTATTTCAATAAAGTGTTCTAACAAAAAAAAAACAAATAAAAAGATTAAAATGAATATAACGAAAGGAGAGTATCTTATTAAAAAAAAATATGCAGGTGCGCAATCATAATATCTTAGCGTATAATTACAATTAATGTATTTATTTATTTTATTTATTTGGCACAAAAATAAACTACTTTTACTTTTACTAAAGATGGCAATAATTATTAAAAATATTTATACTTTAAATGATAAAAGTCTTTGACTGCCACAAACTAGACACAATAGAAAATCTATTGTTTGCGGCTCCGCGTAGCGCTCAACGTGTTAACAATCAATTATTATATTTTTTTATTTTTTATCTCAGCTAAGGCCGGTAATCTATAGAATCAGTACGGGAAATCTGACCTATGTAATTAAGTTGGCATATTTGTTATTGTTGAGGGTTCATCCTGTAAAAAGTTTTTTTTTTTTAATTGGTTAAAAACATCAATCGTTATGCATTATGCAACTTTTAATCTAGTCACTTAATGAATGGGTGACCGTGGTCAAACAACTTCAAGTTTAATCACTTTAGTCACTTATTGGATCAACCTCAGGTTTGGTCACTAAATGGATGGGTGACCGGGGTTCTAGAAACCTCAATTTTGGTCACAAATGTACGGATGACCATAGTTAAGATACATCCTTATTGCTAACGAATGTTAATATTATGGAAATAATATTGCATAATTTGGTTGAAAATATCGATTGAATTCAATACGGTAACTTATGCTCTATATTTAGCAAGATAGAGCGTATAATCGGATCATAAAACCAAATATTTTATCAGTTGATAATATTGTAAACTAACAGAGAAAAATGTTCTTTAACAGACTCAGTTATAGCTTTATTTGAATGCAGCAATGTAGGCATAATTTTAATAAATGTAACATTAAGTTATAATGTGAAAGAAAGTGTTAATTTTTAACCATGCTTTTTTTTTTTTTTTTAATTTGCTATGGTAGAAAATATTATTGAATACGATTAATGTATTTATCAGTTCGACTTATCTGTTATAACTCTATATTGCCCATCTCTTATTTTTATTGACTGTTGTTAGGCAGCCAACGGGTTAAGTGTTTACCAACAGGGAATGGTTCTATCTGAGACATGTTTCTACATGTACAGGTTAATTATGGTATCTACTAAAATGTCTGGTTACTAGGCTTTGTTTTTGGAATTTACTTCAACATTTTTTATTTATAATTGATTTAAATTAAGTTTTCTACATGAATTAATTATTTGAATTTATTCTTAATGTATTATTTTCTATCACACATTATTGTCAAGATTGTCATCTTCTTTAGTAATTAGTAATTACAAGAATACTTTGTTCAGAAATTTAGTTTCAATATGTCAATATTCAAGCCAATATCAATATTCATATTTAAGGAAATTCAAGCCCTGGCATTATGTAATTTTTATCAGGACAACTGTTCCTGTTTTAGTGACTTAAATGAAATAAAAGTACCTAATCTCTTATAAAGATTATATTTAAGGTGATATATCAATAATTACATATGTAGGGGTACCTACTATGTTCTTATTGTGAATTTATCTATTCTTAATTTTGAGAAATGTCTGTCTTAATGGTAATTATACTTGCTGATTGTTTGAGATATATTTACGAGTAGTACCGATGTTCTACAACAGCGTCGGGTCACAATGTTTTAAAGCTGGAAAAGAAAAAACATTTATCCCTGCAAATGGCAACATTTGTTGGTAATGTCATTACGATTGTTTGTGACAGCGCGGGCACGTAGTCCTTGCATTAAAATGTGTAAAATAACTATTATTTACTCTATTTGTAGCTTAAAAGTTAGTGTTTAGAACGCTATTATACAGTTCTCTATGTGGATTGTGTTTACAATAAGGTTTATAGTGAATTTCAGCCAAAAATCAACAAGGGATGAGCGCCATAATCAGGCGCGGTTATGGTTTGTTTTTTAACGCTATATTAATGGAATCAACTTAGATATTCATTAGTTCCAGTTACAGGTATGTACAATCAAATACTTTACTTCCTTTTGTGAATTATAGATATTCTCCTATGAAGGAATTACTTAGGTACCTAACGTATAATTGATTGATAGAATCTAACCTAAAAGTCATTTTTAAATTATAATCTTGTTACTTTTTCTTCTAAAAAACTTAATAGAAGTTGAGAATGAAATACAGAGCTATCAAGTTTAAGCTCCAGTTCACCCCAAAACTGAAGATACCTTGTAAATATACAATTTATGAAAATAAGGAAAACTTAAGAAATTTAGAAAACAGCAAGATGAAGAAACCATGACACAAGTATGGAGACTCACATAGAAAATATTGAAGCAGCCTCCTCAGGCTTCAGTCTATATCAATGAAATTGAAGTGGAAACGCAATGGCTGGGTGTTGAGAAAACTTTACAAATTACCTACTGAAATAAACTTCAAACGCCTGGGTAGTATATACATAATGGGCAATAGACAATACCATGAAAATTGAGCCAATGCACCCATTATTTGACATCTAGCTCTATCACTTATCGGATAGACAGTATGTTGCTATACCATGAAAATGGAAATTGATCCAGTGCACCAATTAATTGCCATCTAGCGCTATCACAGTGCGGATAGACAGTATGTTGCAATACCAGGAAAACTAAAAATTGAGCCGGTGCACTAATGACCTGACATTAAGCGCTTTCACAAAGCGGGAAGACAGTATGACAGTATATGTGGCAATACCATGAAAATTAAATTTGAACAAGTACACAAAAATATTAGATGTCTAACGCTACCACCAAGTGGATAGAATAGTATGGACAGACAAGCATACTCACTCAATTTCAATCAACTAGCGCTACTATCATGAGACAACAAATAGTATGGACAAATGAGCAGGATCACTCATTTTTAAACACCAAGTCCTACTGTTACTAAGCAAATAGACAGTTTAAAGAAATGGGCAGGCTCACTCATTATTAAACAAGCGCTAATATACTAAGAGAATAAAAAAAAAAATGGACAAACAAGCAGGCTCACTTGTTATATTAACTAACCTGTTGCTATGCAATTAGTGTTATATTACATAAATAACAAATGAAAAATCAAACAAATTATTTGAAATCTTGCACTGTAAGCTGATGTGATGACAGTATGAAACAATACTATATAAAATTGTAAAACCAATTGTACAAAATCAACACAACACTATAATATTATTATTGTCAGACAATAGTGCTAATATCTGATGAATACTATTACAAATAAACAAAGATGGTTTTCGGTTTATAAATGAACTACCCTCCATTTTAAAAGATGACTTGAACCCAAACAATATTAAACCAAAACTGAAGACTTACTTCCTATCATAATATTAATATTTGTGACTTTCTTAATATGAAACAATTAATAATAGTGAGCGCGATTACCTAGTTTCCGTTTAATCTAATTAGTACTAAAAATTATAGTAAACTTTTGTAAAGACAGTGATAATTGTTATACCTACGTTTTGCTTTCGTATTATAACATGACTGCTTGTTATCTGGCTGACAGGTCTGCATTGTAGACAAACCTCAGCGGTTTATGGCAATGCACTGTAATAAATATTTATGTAGTTTGTGTAAAATAATAATAAATTAAAAAAAAAAAAAAAAAAAAAAACTAGTTCCTAAGAGATTGGATGGAGATAGAAAATTCAAACCGGAATTATTGTGAAAAGCCCTTTACCTCAAGAAAGAAGGTTACAATAGAGATACAGATACTTACTTATCAAAGCTATGGATTACTTTACTGGCCATCTTATTAATCACAAATCTCTATTATAAAGTCTTAGCCATTGCGCTAATGAATCCATTGTTTGGTTCAAAACTCCAAAATAACCCTTTCTTGGTTTTTACCATAGTCAGATAATGAAGTTGCACTACTGAATAATTTATCAAGAAATTATATAACTAACCCAATCTTTTACTAATTAATTATTATTTAAAGGTATTATTGCACTTATGCAATTCTTGGAAGAAATAAATAGTCCTGCAAAATTGCAGTGAAACAAGGATTTTGACAAGACAACGTTTATAAAATCCAGCTTGTGACAAATCAGATGCCATCTTTTCAGCTTATACTTCATGTCAAAGAATTTTTGCATAGAAATACTTAAGGTTATAATTTATTAACCCTAATCCAAAGTTAATGCCACAAACAAATTGAAAAGTAAAGGTGTTATGGAAGTACCATAAAAACCCTTAAAATATTAGGCTTACATAATTTAATTAAATAATAACCTAGATATTCCAGATTATTTTCCTTTACTTCATTGTGGTAAACAATGTAATGTAATAAGAATACCTATTTATAAATATGTACTTACATAAGTACCATTATTCAAAATAAGATACATTTTAAAACTATTAAGAACGCTTGATTTGTTCAGTCCTCCATCATAACGATATGAAATATGATAATTGACTGCCCAATAACAGTCAATAAAAATAAGAGATGGGCAATATAAAAAAAAAAAAAAAATTAACACATTCTTTCACATTATAACTTAATGTTACATTTATTTAAATTATGCCTACATTGCTGCATTTTAAATTATGCCTACATTGCTGCATTCAAATAAAGCTTTAACTGAGTCTGTTAAATAACATTTTTTTCTGTTAGTTTACAATATTATCAACTGATAAAATATTTGGTTTTATGATCCAATTATACGCTCTATCTTGCTAAATATAAAGCATAAGCTACCGTATTGAATTCAATCGATATTTTCAACCAAATTATGCAATATTATTTCCATAATATTAACATTCGTTAATACAATCATCATGTTAATAGGGTATTTATTTATTTACATGTATTTATTTTAAGTATGTATTCATATTATGTCTGTATTATATAAGTATTTTACTATGTACATGTACTAGGTAGTATGTATTTTATTTTATTTGTTCTTATTTTATTTTATTTGTTTGTTTAATTAGTTTGTTAAATTTTTTGGACTTCTATGTTTTGGAACTCTTTACCGCCTCCCTTCTCTCAATATTAATTCAACTTTCCTCTACCTGAAGGTTGTCTGGAAGAGATCGCTTCCAGCGATAAGACCGCCTAAATTGTGCTATTCACTAACTACTTTCCTGTGATTTGTTTGTTTTGTGTGGTGTACAATAAAGAGTATCTATCTATCTATCTATCTATCTATTCGGTAGCAATAAGGATGTATCTTAACTATGGTCATCCGTACATTTGTGACCAAAATTGAGGTTTCTAGAACCCCGGTCACCCATCCATTTAGTGACCAAACCTGAGGTTGATCCAATAAGTGACTAAAGAGATTAAACTTGAAGTTGTTTGACCACGGTCACCCATTCATTAAGTGACTAGATTAAAAGTTGCATAATGCATAACGATTGATGTTTTTAACCAATTAAAAAAAAAAAAAAAAACTACAGGATGAACCCTCAACAATAACAAATATGCCAACTTAATTACATAGGTCAATTACTTGGAATTTCCCGTACTGATTCTATAGATTACCGGCCTTAGCTGAGATAAAAAATAAAAGAATATAATTATTGATTGTTAACACGTTGAGCGCTACGCGGAGCCGCAAACAATAGATTTTCTATTGTGTCTAGTTTGTGGCAGTCAAAGACTTTTATCATTTAAAGTATAAATATTTTTAATCATTATTGCCACCTTTAGTAAAAATATTAATTGTAATCATACGCTAAGATATTATGATTGCGCACCTGCATTTTTTTTAAAAATAAGATACTCTCCTTTCGTTATATTCATTTTAATCTTTTTATTTGATTTTTTTTTGATAGAACACTTTATTGAAATAAGTATTTACAGTACTTATAACAAGATATTTGTCTTACAACCGGTCTTCAGGAACAATTGTTTTCGATGTTTAATCACTCAATTATGGAAATGGCTAACAATGGACACTGTTGTTATAATCAGATAATAAAATAAAAAATAAAATAAAAATATATTTACAAAAAAAAAAAAAAAAGTGTGATGTAACACTATCGTAATAGACTACTTATTATTTTGTGGCCTGGCTTGTGCAGTATATTATGTGAGACCTAAATGGAACGTAATTTTACTCTTGACGCATTCAGAATTTCAGACATTCTACGTGAATTCATTAGTTACTCAGCCTTAGCACTAAACTTAAAAGATATGATTAAATATAAGTACCTTTTTTGTTTTGATTTGCCATCAAACGTCTCCGGATTGTACTTAGTTTTCAAAATGTTTTTTGCATTTTCTAAACTAATAAGCAACTTATTCGCAACCGAACTTCAAACATCTACTCGTAAATATATTTCAAACAATCAGCAAGTATAATTATAAGATTAAACGAACTTACCTTAAGTGAAGTTCAATCTTAATTATACGCAGCTGATTGTTTGAGATATAACAGTCCCAAAAACCCACCCACTAATACTTTGTATTATCCCAGTATATTACAGGGTTGCTCATAAGGCTGTCTTTAAACGTAATGACATTACCAACAAATATTGCCATTTGCAGGGATAAATGTTTTTTCTTTTCCAGCTTTAAACCATTGTGACCCGACGCTGTTGTAGAACATCAATTCAATTTTCAATTTCAAAATGTCTTTATTTCATTATAATAAGTATACAGTTAAACAGTTCCAGTGTACATTTTTCCTCCTAGAATGTTATAAAAATTAACTTTAAATTCGTTTATTAGGCTGTTGCGCTTGTTAAAACTTTTGAAAAATATACATTGACACCTATCTACGAATCGTAATCTACGTCTATATAAATCTGTATGAAGCAGTTGACTATGCAAGCTTTAGTTTAGCATTACATTTGTTACCATAATAATCTGATTTTATAAGCAAAATGGAAAAAAGAATCCAGCAGATAGGATTATTGTGAAGGTAAAAGCATAAAGCAACCAATTAGTGGATACAAAATAGCAAACGAAACGGCAACAAAAGACCGGTCGTAGGCAAGTAAGCTCGTCAGAAAGAACAGTAGCCCGCGCAGGACCCCGCACTCACGCGCACGCACAGCGCACGGGGTCATTCGATCTATAGCAATGAGAATAAGATCGAGAAAAGCGCGCATGGCACCCGCACGACTAGCCGATACCTCCGCCGGCCACAGTAGCTTAGCTATACATCATCGCACTCGAGAAACAAGTGATGGGGTAATTTATATCGATTGTATTTATCGATAAATAATAAGTTTTTCTTTCGTGTTTTGCCGATGTTATTAATATATTTGTTTTTACTATGTTGATTTGTGTGTAGATAAAATTTCTTTGATAATTTATAAATGAATGTAGAACATCGGTACTACTCGTAAATATATCTCAAACAATCAGCTGCGTATAATTAAGATTGAACTTCACTTAAGGTAAGTTCGTTTAATCTTATAATTTAAAAGGAATATTTCAATTTTAAGAAATTGAATAGGTATAATGATTTTGTTAGATTATGATCAGAACTTTTTAGTGATTAGAAGCAGTTCCTTAGCATGTGATAGGGGTCACAGCGTTATTTTATTTTATTATCATAATTATATGAAAAACAAAAGATTTTCATATACAAGAAATTACTAAATTAGTATTAGGTAAATGATCATCACATATCCTTTATGTTAATTCAGCGGTTACAGAAGTCTACCTTAATAAGGTTTTATTACATAATTTTTTTATAGTCCTCAATTTATCATAAGATATTCAGAAGAAGGTCAGCCAAAGAAAAGATGGTTCCACACATATAGCTTGGGCTCGACTGGAAAAAGACTCAGCACAAAAGGCTTAATAAATAATAAATAAATAGTTATATACATATTACTAATCTTACAGACTTATGTCCATCTTATACTTATTTCATATCGTTATGATGGAGGACTGAACAAATCAAGCGTTCTTAATAGTTTTGAAATCTATCTTATTTTGAATAATGGTACTTATGTAAGTACATATTTATAAATAGGTATTTTTAGTACATTACATTGTTTACCACAACGAAGTAAAGGAAAGGAATCTGGAATATCTAGGTTATTATTTAATTAAATAATGTAAGCCTAATATTTTAAGGGTTGTTATGGTACTTCCATAACACCTTTACTTTTCAATTTGTTTGTGGCATTAACTTTGGATTAGGGTTAAGAAATTTTAACCCTAAGGATTTCTATGCAAAAATTCTTTGACATGAAGTATAAACTGATAAGATGGCATCTGATTTGTCACAAGCTGGATTTTATAAACGTTGTCTTGTCAAAATCCTTGTTTCACTGCAATTTTGCAGGACTATTTCGACGGCTCCTAAGTATACTGGGTCAACTAACAAATTTCGAAAAATACACTTTTTCATTAAGAACAATAGTTAAATCATTCCCTATTTACCTGTGTAAAAAATATATGTATATTCCTATAAATGACTGAAAAAAAATGACGTATACTGGGTCAAGAATTCAAAATTATTTATTTTGCACATAGTACACTGAGTCAACTGCACCATACTAGTATACGCCGGACGCGAACGCGGTCGTGTCGCGGTTGCGTTGGTACAAGTTTCAACTGGCGCAGTATACGTCGTAACGCCGAGCGGTACGGATGTGATTGTCACTTATTTATTTGTCAATTCCTAGTGCTTTATCGTTTGTTATTTTTTATTAAGATTAAGAGTTATAATAACTAACTAAAAACGGATCATGAGTAGTAGGTCCCGAAAAATGATTAATTTAGTAAATCAAAAGTATGACGATTTTAAGGTTAACAAGGAAAATACTTCTGAAGTGTGTGATGATGTTCAAAATGAAGCGGAAAGGGTTAAGTAGAGTTACATTATTATTTATTACTCAATAAAATAGTTAAGTGCGTAATTAATTTGAATATTATTCAATTTTCTAAGTGTAACCACGTATACTGGTACGACTGTAGATAGATCAGTATACGTTGAAGAATTTTTATGAAGTCATAAGTTGACTCATTCTATTGATTTTTTTAACAGATCGTAATTGATACATAATTGGTTAAAATACTGTTATTAAGTTAGTTAATTAATTATTTTAATAGTTTTAGTATTAATACTTATAATGGGCTAGTTTCCTAAAAAAATCTAATTAATTCGTCAGTTGGATTAACAGAAAATATTGAACACGTATTTTTTTCTTTTCTCAATAAAAAAAAAATTACGAAGATATAGTCTGTTAAAGTTCTGCGTAACTTTTTAGCAAGGCGTGACGTCACGTGCTCCCATTCCAAAACTTTGATCTGCTTTATCTTCGTAATTTTTTGTTTGATTAACAAAAGACAAAATATGGGTCCAATATTTTTTGATAATCTTACTGACGGACTAAATAGAATAATATTTTTTGACCCAGGAAACTATTCCATTAAAATAATATATGCGGTGCTATTTTCGCTAAAACTAAGAAACGGCTAGACTGATTTGGATTAAATTTCGTATGTTTTTGTCTCTCTGTTTTTTTGCATATTCATTCGTAAGCCGTTGAACTGATTTTGATGAAATTTGCTATAGAGTTAATCAGTGCCTAAAACTTTTGTCCTGGTAATTTTGCATTGCATTTGCAATCATGCATTAATGGGAACTACGTGGGTAGAACTGTGGGAACAGGATAGATATTGATACATACTTTTACTATGTGTAATATAATATATGTTTTTCTTTCAGATTCTCCTCTGCCCCCAGGTGCAAATTTCACCCAAGAAGAGTTATCAATATTAGATGACATTGATTTAGAAGATACTGATGCCTTATTACAAAATCTACCATCTAACTCTTCTATTTTCCCGAATGATATTCCCGAATTTTCACCAGCTTCTAACAATGAACACTTCACTGAGGACCTTTATAATAAAATTGGGACTTTATCACCTATTAACACTTCTTCGCCATCAATAATTGAAGAATCTAGGCCAAACACACCTAGCCCATTTTTTTTTAATAGAAATACAAATTCTGTTGAGTCAAACGTCAAAGAACAGCCTACTATCAGTAATTGTCCTGAACAAATATACGATGATACTCCAATACCATCACCCTATGTTGATTTTTGCCCTTCACCCATTTGCGTTGATGCCATTTGTCTTGACAACCCTGTCTCTACGCCTGCAACTAATGTTAACGATACAGACTCTCCAGTAAGTACTCCAACTAGTCGAGGCCGCAAGCGAACTTCAGAAATTAAGAAAAAAGCAGGCAGACAAAGAGAACGTTGTTTGAAGGAGTGGAAGGATGAGGTGAGAAAACGAAATGTCAACAGAGGTTTACAATATATTAGTAGAAATGGAAAAGTACATAACAAAAAATTAATGAAACCTCCATGTCCAACAACGTGCAGGAAAAAATGTTATGAAAAAATATCGGAAGAGACTAGATCAAAGATATTTAAGATGTTTTGGGACATTGGAAATCATTCTAGACAGTGGGACTTTTTGACGAAATATGCTACCAAAAACCAAAAGAAGAGGGTGACAACGGACAAGGATAATTCTAAAAGACTGAGTACTATTTCTTACACTTTACCTATTTATGAACCGGACAACGTTGTTATAAAAAATGTTCCTGTATGTAAAACTATGTTTTTGAATACTTTGTCTATAAGTTTCAATTTCTTGTATACAGCTTTAGAAAAACTAGAAAAAGGTCAAGGAGCTGTAGAGTCTGATCAGCGAGGCAAACATGCACATCATCAAATAAAAATAACTGATGATATGAAACGTAGTGTACTTGATCACGTTACAAGTTTTGCGCCCGTGGAATCACATTATATTCGCAAAGATTCTACCAAAAAGTATCTTGATGGATCTCTATCGTTTCCAAAGATGTACAAAATGTACGGAGAATGGTTTGATCCCAATCAGTACACGAATAAGGCAAGTAGCGTGCGGCAATATTGTGATATTATTAACAAAAACCTAAACATTAGTTTCCATAAGCCAAAAAAAGATATGTGTGAAGAATGTCACATATTTGAAAATAATAAACAGCACACAGAACAAGAGACAGAAAAACAGGCAGAGCACTTGAAACAAAAAGACTTAGCGAGAAAGTTAAAGGCAGAAGACAAAGAACTAGCACAACAGAAACCTGAAGTCTTAGCAGCAGCTTATGATCTCCAAAAGTGCTTGAATGTACCCCATGGGAACGTTGGCACATTTTACTACAAACGTAAATTTACCATTTATAATTTCACTATTTTTGATATAGGATGTCGTCAGGGTTATTGTTTTTGCTGGCACCAACAAACTGCTAAAAGAGGAGCAAATGACATTGCTAGCTGTGTATATAAATTTATTGAACAAACAGTTAGGACAGGTATTAAAGATTACCGATTCTGGTCGGACAACTGCGGTGGTCAGAATCGCAATAGAATCGTTTTTTTAATGTACATGATGGCCAGTATCAAATACAAAATACAAATAAGTCATCGTTTTCTGATTGTTGGTCACACACAGAATGAAGGTGACAGTATGCACGCACTAATTGAAAGGCAGACAAAAGACAAAATACTTTATACGCCTGCCCAATGGTATACGGCGTTTCAATTTGCCAAAACCTTACAAGGTAACCGAAGTGTCTCAAGATTTTGTAATGGATTTCAAAACAATGCTTAATAGGGTCAACAACTGGACTTTTGCCGGTGATGGATCTAAGGTCCAATGGAATAAAGTTACCGAAATAAAAATTGAGCCAGAAAATCCTTACAAATTATTTTATAAAACTACTTATTTAGAAGATTCTTATAACTGGATTGATTGTGCTAATAAACCCAAAGCAACACGTAATAAAACTGTCCTTAATATTGATTTTAGTGATCTTTGCTCAGCTTACAATAAGCCAATCCCAATAGATAAAAATAAACATAAAGATTTAATGGACATGTGCAACAAATTGGTGATACCTAGGGAATATCACTTGTTTTTTTCTAATTTGGTTAAAGTTGACAGCAATAGAGTTGATAGCGATTCGGAATAAGTAAAAGTATGTTTTTCATCTTTCTTTTATAAAATATTAAGTAGCTACGTCGTAAGAAAATTTTTGAGACTGATTTTCATACCAACTTACTAAGTATTAAAGATAGTTGTATACCTACTGTGATTTTCTTTATAAATTATTAGGATCTGTTGAAGATCTGTAAGACTGTTCCTATATTATTGTGATTTTAAGCAATTAAGAAATAGATATTAATGACCACTCTAAGTATTGATGTTATTTTATGTTAATTTTATGGAAGTCTTTAAGTTTTGTTAATGTTACCAATACTTTTTGAGCTCTCTTTTATTAGAAATAAAAAAAATACGAAAATTAAGAAGTATTTGTTTATTATTTTACCTATTGTAACACACTTGACTCAATTATAAGGATGGTTTGCATTTTAATCTAGTCCATGTAAAGTGAGTCAACTTATTTTATTTTAACAAAATATACGTTTATGACATTTTTTTAATATATAGGAAATCTAACAAATAAATAAAATATTTTATACCACACTTACTAAATAATTAATGTTCCCAAAACGTAGATTTAATAATACGACGTATAAAAATATAAGTGGTAGTTAATCCATTTTTAACATACAATTAATCGATGTATACTAGTGTATGTACATTATCTCCTAAATTAATAAAAAAATGAGAAATTGATTATGCGCTGTTGAAAGGCCCTATTATATTGAATTCAATATACTTAGGTATTTTTTCTCTATTCAATTAACCTTTTCAATAATGATCATTCCCTCTTTTTTATCCGTCCTGTAAACTTATTAGAAGGACAGTTGACTCAGTATACTTAGGAGCCGTCGATTTATTTCTTCCAAGAATTGCATAAGTGCAATAATACCTTTAAATACTAATTATTTAGTAAAAAATTGGATTAGTTATATAATTTCTTGATAAATTATTCAGTAGTGCAACTTCATTATCTGACTATGGTAAAAACCGAGAAAGGGTTATTTTGGAGTTTTGAACCAAACAATGGATTCATTAGCGCAATGGCTAAGACTTTATAACAGAGATTTGTGATGAATAAGATGGCCAGTAAAGTAATCCATAGCTTTGATAAGTAAGTATCTGTATCTCTATTGTAACCTTCTTTCTTGAGGTAAAGGGCTTTTCACAATAATTCCGGTTTGAATTTTCTATCTCCATCCAATCCCTTAGGAACTAGTTAAAACCATCTTTGTTTATTTGTAATGGTATTCATGAGATACTAGCACTATTTTCTGACAATAATAATATTATAGTGTTGTGTTGATTTTGTACAATTTTATATAGTATTGTTTCATACTGTGCATCAGCTTACAGTGCAAGATTTCAATTAATTTGTCTGATTTTTCATTTGTTATTTATGTAATATAACACTAATTGCATAGCAATAGGTTAGTTAATAAAACAAGTGAGCCTGCTTGTTTGGCCATAATTTCTTTCTATTCTCTTAGTATATAAGCGCTTGTTGTTTAATAATGAGTGGGCCTGCCCATTTCTATATACTGTCTATTCGCTTAGTAACAGTAGAACTTGGTGTTTAAAAATGAGTGATCCTGCTCATTTGTCCATCATTATCGTTTCATGATAGTAGCGCTAGTTGATTGAAATTGACTGAGTATGCTTATCTGTCCATATCCACTTGGTGGTAGCGTTAGACATCATATATTTTTGTGTACTTGTTCAAATTTAATTTTCATGGTATTGCAACATACCGTCTTCCCGCTTTGTGAAAGCGCTAAATGTCAGGTCATTAGTGCACCGGCTCAATTTTTAGTTTTCCTGGTATTGCAACATACTGTCTATCCGCACTGTGATAGCGCTAGAACGCAATTAATTGGTGCACTGGATCAATTTCCATTTTCATGGTATAGCAACATACTGTCTATCCGATAAGTAATAGAGCTAGATGTCAAATAATGGGTGCATTGGCTCAATTTTCATGGTATTGTCTATTGCCCATTATGTATATACTACCCAGGCGTTTGAAGTTTATTTCAGTAGGTAATTTGTAAAGTTTTCTCAACACCCAGCCATTGCGTTTCCACTTCAATTTCATTGATACAGACTGAAGCCTGAAGAGGCTGCTTTGTTATTTTCTATGTGAGTCTCCATACTTGTGTCATGGTTTCTTCATCTTGCTGTTTTTTAAATTTCTTAAGTTTTCCTTATTTTCATAAAATGTATATTTACTAGGTATCTTCAGTTTTGGGGCGAACTGGAGCTTAAACTTGATAGCTCTGTATTTCATTCTCGACTTCTATTAAGTTTTTTAGAAGAAAAAGTAACAAGATTATAATTTAAAAATGTGTTTTAGGTTAGATTATATCAATCAATTATACGTTAGGTACCTAAGTAATTCCTTCATAGGAGAATATCTATAATTCACAAAAGGAAGTAAAGTATTTGATTGTACATACCTGTATCTGGAACTAATGAATATATAAGTTGATTCCATTTGTAGACAGAGAATCCTATAGACAACTGGCTAGCGTGCCACCGAGTAAGACAGAACATTAAACGGTGGTGTTGCTACATTACAGCATTTACCCCAGTTCCAAGCAGTAAGCAACATTTTTGGGTAGGTAGAGCTTGTCTAATTTGAAATGACTCGCGCCGTGCGTACATTCGAAAGACAGTGCATTGCATGTCATTTCAATTTAGACAGACAAACTTTTAATGTTCATTAGTCCACTTTATTTGCAGATGAGATTGCTGAGAAAATTCATTAAGCCAAATGTAATATCCTTGTGTGACTATAGTTATATTTAAATCTTTACAGACACTGTATTATTATAGTTAATTGTAAATAACTAAAAAAAAATGACATTTTTTAATAACCAATTAATTCAGTTTTTTTTTAGTATCTATTGAAATCATAAATCGTGATTAAAATAGACTACTTACTTTTGAATGGGTGAAGATAAGATTCTCTAGCGGCAAATTTTGGAAATAATTTAGGACTTTTAATGATGTTCGGCTTGAAGATATTTTGTCTAAGAACTCACGGCGTGGTTTTTACCCGAGTCCGCCTCGGTTGCGGGCCCGCAGCCTCTGTAGAATGCAGATTTGTATGTAAACAAGTTAAAGCAAAACTCATGACGCGGTTTACGCCCGTGAGTTCTTAGCCTTTGTCGAACCAAACGAATGAAAAAAAATATCAAAACAACACATAAATGTACAAATTCTTTTATTACAAATCAGATTTTCAAATTACAAAAAAATACATAATAATTATGTATTAAATTTATTGACGAAAGCGATTTTGGCCCGTTATAATATTATAACTCACTATTATATATATTATAACTCATCATTGGCCTTGAAATAGGGTCAGTTTGGTATTCCTGTTTCTATTTTTTTCTTTAGGCTCAAATTTTTTGGTGGCATGGTGAATACGGATTTCAAAATAACGGGCCAAAATCGCTTTCGTCAATAAATTTCGATGGTTACCAATTAATGGTTGGTTATTAAAATGGTCTCCATTAAAACAGAGTTGACAATTTTTAAATGTACAATTTATTAATTTCAGCATTAAATTCTTTTGTGCGAAGAAAGACTGTTCATTATTAAAAAGCTTGAATACTTTTTCAGCCACCTGACAAATTTTAATAACATCTGTGGATGGATAGGTAAGTCCACCTTTATCTTTTTTGAAAATAAGGTCCGGATAATTTTCGGACACGAGAGCAAGGAGGCATTCTTGGCACTTTAATGATTTTCTTAATTTTTTTACAACATACCCACCGATATATGGAATGATGTCTTCTGTATAAAGAGTCAACCTAGAAGGGTCTGGCAAATAATCATGATCTGTTGTCTCTAGGTTCAAATTTACATCTAAAAGATCTGGACTATCTGTTCCCCTTGCACCTTCCGTATACGCATTTAATTTTGCTTCATACCGAGCTTCTGTGTGTGTTAATTTTTTTAATTCCTCTAAAGGAATACAATTGCCAGAAGTAATACTTTTTACTTCTCCATGCACTACCAATTTTTTATATGCACTTTGAAATTGAAAAGCTGTTGGATTATTATTATTGCCGCCCTTTGAGCGTATGGAGCTAAAAAATATTCTAAATGATCCTGGCTGAGTTTGTAAAACGGCAAGAATTTTAGTTTTCCAGTTAGGATGTAGTCAGACTAGATTTCTTTTAAAGTTTTAATGCATATAAGAAAACCACGAAATCCAACTTTTCTGCCCGCATGCAGTATATTTATACCGTCCAAGCTCAGACTTTTAATATACCTTTCCGTCTCATTCAAATAATTTGGTCGCCATTTTCTAAGGAGATAGGCTTTTTGAAACCATATGCTCTTAAATTTCGGCTGTTTAAAATGTCAAATATATCATAAATTTTTCTTATAAATTCAACAGTTGCGTGTGAACCCGAGAAACTTTGTAAATTTAATTCTTTATCACAAAATTTTATGGCATCAGCAACAGAATTACTAAATACTTGCGCTGTCAGCTTCACTTTCATAATTTGTTGTTTGAAATTAACGTGATAATGATCCAGACTATTGGCTAAATGTAAACCTTCATTTTCTTGTAGCACATGCAACTCCTCAATATAACGCCATTCAATTTTTTCGCCATTTTCATTGGTAAGTACTTTTTTCTGACCCAAAGTATTTCTAACCAATTTTAGCATATGTGCAGGGACGGGAACAATAAGTATTTTTTGTTCGTTAACTTTAAAAAATGGTGTGATATTTTCTGAAGAATCAAAACTGCATCCCAATTTATTAGCCATTATAAAATTGGCTGGACAGCCATCAAATGTCAAAGGTACTACATTAATGTCACAATCTATTAATGTTTCAATGCACTGTTTTACTAAATTGGCTTTTTGAACTCCGTTACACCCATCAATAAAAAAGTAGCCAACTGGTATTTTCCAACCATCATTAATACTGGTTACCATGAAGACTAAAGCTTCTCTAGCTAAGGCAACACTATCGCTATCTAAAGCATTCCCATAATTAACGAGCCCTACACACTTTTCACCATCCCAATGTACATGCTTTCTAATAGCCATTTCGTCCATACTCAGAGCACAATACAACTGCTTATTTTTGTTTTTAGAAATCAATTTGATACAATTTAATGCTTCTGTGGTGAACCCTGGATTTGCATCGACGCTTTTATACCATGAAGTAAGAGTGGACGGATGAGGTAAACATGTATTAAATTGCTCCCTTACATACCTATAAGCTCGCGGACTAATAAAATTTAAACAAAGGGCGAATTTTCGTGAAGCCGGAGAGTATTTTCTAACGCAAGTAGCAGGACAGAGAAATTTTTTCAAAAAATCTTTGTTAGACGTTTCTATGGACTCTAATAAAACTCCGTCTTCTTCACTGACAAGAGATTTCTCTTTCAATTCAGCAATGACGTCCTGCAAATTGGCTACTTTTTTGTCAAACGTCTACATTTTTCGAGAAGAGCTCGAAGTTTTTTTAATCTTTCCGCCGACTGTTTTATAGATCGTTTTTTTTTTTCCAATCTTCTAGGTGATGTACCCTAAAACAAAATGTGTAAAGGATTAGTTATTTTACAAATATGAAATGAAACTTTGAAAAAATCCGCCATTTTATTGGCAGCTATATTGGATTTGCTTTTTTTTTCATAGTGTAGGTACTCTATTCTAATCAGGGGGCTAAAAAACTATAATTTTTTACACATTAAATTGTTGCAACTGCGGTTTTAAAAACGCCCGAAATGAAATGCAATTGAATGTCTCTGCTTTGTCAGACTTCATAGTTCGATTGGTAAATTGTTCAATGGGTATTGGGTACTCAGAATACGATCCTTAGATTAGTAGAATAGAAATACTCGTGTATGACTTTCCATGCGGAAAAAAATCTTTTGCATTAGAATTAAGCCCTAGGCTTTTTATTCGATACCCATATTGAGGGGGTTGAAAAAAATTTTGTAATACACCATTTTGTGGCAGTGGCCATCTATAATCTTACAATGATACTAAATATTATACATAATTGTATTGTTTCAGAACATAAGTTGTATACCAGATTTCAGATAAATCGAATAAGAGGCAAAGGGTAAAATTTCAATTACTAGATTTTACCTAAACAAACGAGTAAAGCTAAATAAAACCGTTTAAAAATAAAGGAAACTTACTTTTGAAGTTGATGCAAACACATTAAGGTCTATATTCTTAAGTACATTCACATTTTCAGCAGTCACTGTGGCTTCAGGTTTTACAACCTGAAATAAAAAACAAATTATATTAATAAATTCATAATTGTATTGTTATCAGAACAAAAGTTGTGTACAAGATTTCAAATAAATCATATGACAAGAAGAGGGTAAAACTTCAATTACTAGATTTGACTCAAACAAACAAACAGATCAAGCTATTTACCGTTTAAAAATAAAGGAAACTTACCTTTGAAGTTGCTGCAATCACATTAATGTCTGTATTCTCAAGTACATTCACACTTTCCGCAGTCAATTTGGCTTCAGGTTTTATAACCTGTAACAAAAACAAATTATGTTAATAATAAACATAATTTGTATTCTTATTACAACAAAAGTTGTGCACAAAATTTCACATAAAACATGTATATCAAATAACAGGAAGAGGGTAACATTACAATTACTAGATTTGACTCAAACAAACAAAAAAACAGATTAAGCTCTATAAAACCATTTAAAAATAAAATCAACCTACCTTTGAAGTTGATGCAATTACATTTAGGTCTATATTCTTAAGTACATTCACATTTTCCGCAGTCACTGTGGCTTCAGGTTCTAAAACCTGAAATAAAAAACAAATTATATTAACCACATAATATTCCCAAAATAAAATTCTTCAAATCTTGTTTATAATTATCTTCTAAGTAACTTTTTAAATTAAATAAATTGATTACTTACCAAACCAAGTCGAGAGCTTTTTGAACTTGATTGAGTGGCATTTACATCAATTTCCATAGGTTCTTGAACTTGTGGACTCTAGTGAAATGAACGGAAAAAAAAAGTTAAATTATTGGAATTATGTAACTTATTATTACTATGGTACCATAAATAAACGAAAAAGATTAAACAATATTTTACGCATTACCCTTTTATATCCAAATGAATAATCAAAAAACGATGAAAATTAAGATGACAAATATAAACGAGACACATTAAAAAATATATATTAAAGAATTACTTACGATGAGAGGAACAGAGTTGGGGAATAAAACAGTGACCATCTTCTTTTTCATTAAATCGTTTTTGTTAAAATGTTCACCGCATATTTTTGACGATTGTTTTGGAGTCCAATTCGTACGTCCTGTGGCAGAAATCCAACGTGGAAGTATATTTGGTACTTGAATACTTTTTTAGTCTCCAAGTGGGAAAAAATATGTCAGAAGCTGACAATACTAATCAACATTAATTTAAGGTTATAAAATACTTTATTTAGATTGTTTGCTCTTCCAGGTGGAATGTTAATGTATTAAATACTGTCGTTTAAAGGAAATTTTCTATTTAAATTTAATTTAATGCAAAATACCTGAGAAAATTCAAATTACTTACGAGTGAAAGGACAAATTGGGTAGCTTGCGTTCACTATCACTTTTGCAATGTAATACGCTACATCGTACCATCGTTCAAATTGTAATTGCTTCGAGAACTCAATACCTTACTATAAAAAGCAACACCACATCGATAAAGTAGTAAAACACTTGTTTTGCACAAAATATTCCTCAAACACCCCAAGCATTACACGAACTGTCAAAATTTGTTTCGCACTGTGATGTGCTGACCTTGAAAAAACCGGCACGCAGCATGAAACAAAAAATATTTGGCTGGGTCTCTTTTTTATGCACGACATATGCATAAGTCCCTCCTTCTCTCGTGCGAATGAAACAGAAGCTATCAATTTGTCTATAGGATTCTCTGTCTACGATTCCATTAATATAGCGTTAAAAAACAAACCATAACCTCGCCTGATTATGGCGCTCATCCCTTGTTGATTTTTGGCTGAAATTCACTATAAACCTTATTGTAAACACAATCCACATAGAGAACTGTATAATAGCATTCTAAACACTAACTTTTAAGCTACAATTAGAGTAAATAATAGTTATTTTACATATTTTATTGCAAGGACTACGTGCCCGCGCTGTCACAAACAATCGTAATGACATTACCAACAAATGTTGCCATTTGCAGGGATAAATGTTTTTTCTTTTCCAGCTTTAAAACATTGTGACCCGACGCTGTTGTAGAACATCGGTACTACTCGTAAATATATCTCAAACAATCAGCAAGTATAATCAAGTATTCGTATTTAACAAATTTATTACATGTCTTTTTTTATGAGACCCACTAACAATATTACTGTTTCTTTTCAGACAATGCAAGACTCTGATGATACCACCAATCATGCTGTCCCAGTTTACGTATGATCCCTGAGAGGGCTTGACACAAGCATGCCAAGACGTATTGAACCGGGAGCAGACAAGCGGTGAGGGTCAAGTACCGCGGGGAAAAAAAACAGGCGAAAAATTGAGCCAGCAAAAAAGAAGGCACGAAGAAGTTCGCCTAAATCGTATGTGATCAACAGGGAGCGAACTAAAGGCATACGAATAATTCAAATTAAAGTGTGTGACCTGACGAGTGAACCAGCCTGTTCGATGGGGCAGCAATCAGACGAATCCAGCGATGATAGGGACAATGTGGTGCTCAGTGCGCAGTATGTGGTCTCTGATCCGGTAGATGAAATAATGGACATGACCGAGACAGTGATTAGAAAGATATCAAAAAAAATATGTAGTGATAATTATTAAACGGTTTTTAAACGGTTTTATTTAGCTCACCCCGTTTGTTTTATTCTTGGGTCAAATTTAGTAATTCCAATTTCACCCTCTTCCTGTCAACCGATTAATCTGAAATTTTGTATACACTTTGGATTTTGGTGACAATACAATTATGTTTATTCATTATCATTATAAATTCAAGATGGCCGCGGCTAAAAAATGGCGGATAATTTATGTTTTATTAATCCCATCAATATGGGTATCAAATGAAAGGGCTCAACAAGCAGAATACAATATACTATAAAAAATTGTCATCCAAAATGGCGGCCGCTACAAAATGGCGGATAACGTAGGTTTTATCAATCCCATCAATATGGGTATCAAATGAAAGGGCTCAATAAGCAGAATACAATATACTATAAAAAATTGAAATCCAAGATGGCGGCCGCTACAAAATGGCGGATAACGTAGGTTCTATCAATCCCATCAATATGGGTAAAGCGCAGGATCAGCTAGTACACGCCACACGAAATGCAGACAATGTGGATATAGCTATTATAATACCAGCTGATATCAACAAAACTGGGGGTTTATCAGCGGAACTGGAAATATTTGTGGGGGCAAAAGTCATGCTACGGTCCAATATTGACGTTTCAAAGGTATTAGTAAATGGCGCTATAGGCTACATCAACGAAATCGTTTGACCTCAATTTCGTCGAACTCAGATGTATGCAACAGATGTACCTTCCGTCCGAATTGATTTCGCAAGAGACGGAGTACATCTTATACACCCGAAAGCCATACAGTTTCCAGCTAAGTACAATTACGGGACGGCTGAAAGAAGAATGTTGCCTTTAATACTATCATGGGCTTCTACAATATATAAAATGCAGGGCAGCACTGTGGATCACGCAGTCGTATACTTAGGTGCGAAACTGTTTGAAGAAGGTCAAGCCTACGTGGCTCTTAGTAGAGTAAGATCTTTGCAGGGACTACGTATAGAGGAGTTGGACTGCAATAAACTAACGGGCAAGAAACCTTGCAATAATGAAGCACTAAATGAATTAAACAGAATGCGAAATAAAAACTAAAAACTAGAAAATAAAAATAGGTAAAAAAACTTTTTAAGTTAAACGGTTTTATGTTAAACATACATTGCAATGTTTAAGATAAATGTACTAAAAACCAAAAAATAATAAAATAGATACAGTCGTGGGAATTATAAACATATGCATAGACTAGACTAAAATAAAACCGTGGGGCACGTCAATTGTCTACAAATTATCGACTTAATGTGCGATAGAAGAATAGTTTAATTCGTCGTTAGGCAGTTGGCCCGCAGACGGTGAGGAAATTACTATTTTCTTGCTCATGGAAATTCCAATAGTTATACACTCCATGTAAATAAAAGAGATGTTTCAACTAGTTTATCGTTGGACATTCACGCTGCTGGCTGGCGAGGAATCGTTTCACTGCTCGTAGTTTGTCTTTAATCGACAAAACATATGATAAAAGTACTACTCGCTCACCACTATGAAACCCTAAAACTCGCTTATAATCGAGCTTGCTAGCTTGTTTCCACATTCTAGCCCTACTTATCACACGTCCATCGTTGTCGGTTGAACAACTGCCTAATTATAGTGTAACATTACAAAACAAACATTTTAATCAACGATTGTAGACAATTGACGTGCCCCACGGTTTTATTTTAGTCTAGTCTATGCATATGTTTATAATTCCCACGACTGTATCTATTTTATTATTTTTTGGTTTTTAGTACATTTATCTTAAACATTGCAATGTATGTTTAACATAAAACCGTTTAACTTAAAAAGTTTTTTTACCTATTTTTAAGTTTAAGTTAGACTTTTATAATATTTTATTAATTTGTAAATAGTTTGTAATAAAATTAAAACAGAAATTGTTTTATTTATTCTCATTCAGTTAAAAAATAAAAAAACCTATAGGTCGCTAAATAAAAGATAGGTTAATTTTAATTTGTAGTTCATTGAAAATCACAAAGTTATTTTATTTTCCACACACCATTTCTTAATTCATAGAATATTTTTTAGGGCACAGCTTATTAAAGAAACAATTATTATAAACGATATTGTCCTTACAATAAAGTTCACAAAGAGTATTTAAATTCGGAACACCTAAATAACTAATGTCTTCTATATCGTTTTCCACACACAGATCTTTTACCCATTTAATCTTTTCATCTCCTTTTACAATAATCTTTTTATTTTTTAAATAAGGCTTGATAATTCTGCAGAATTCTCTATAGTCCATTTAACCCTCACTCCATCGATATCCTCTATTTTTTTCGATCCAATAAACTTGTTTTTTTTCTTCAATAGTTAAAGAAGAAAATGGGTATGGTGGTTTTATAAAAAAAAAAAACGTATACTCTTGTGTGGCTATAGCCCATTCTTTTATTAAATTCATTTTTACTAGTTTTGAATCCTTGAATATCTAAGATTATTGTGTTAGTATTCATGATAATTTCTTTACAATATTACTCAAAGGCTTATACTCGAATATACAATCGTTTAAAATCAAGCAGTAAGCAGCTGTCTGATCCGGTATTTCTTGATCTGCTTCGATTTCAACTCTAACGTCAATTGATCCCTTTAAAGTTTCGTGTTGTCGCGAACAGTCGATTACAAATAAGGGGGCGATATCTCTAAATTCTTTTAAAGTCATCAACGGCTCTGGCCGACGTCCATGATAAGACTGTTGAAATCTGGCATACTGTTCGTATAATAAAGAAAACTTATCTTCTGAAAAATTTACATTCAGTCCTTCATAAGGATAATACGATGAATTTAAAAATACTCTTACATCTCGTACTTGACAGTGATCAAACTCAGCCATTGACAATTGAGCGTTGTGTTTGCGGTTGGTTTGTAAGGCAATTACAACAAATCGTGGTTTTTCTATTTGCGAAGAAGTCTTTATGGTCCAAGTATGTTTACGTGTTTTGGGTAGTAATGGATATTCATATAGATCCCAATTACGAAACGCTACAGTAATAGCTCGATCTTTCTCTAAATGTTTTAATAAGTTAATTCTTTCACGATCTGATACCTTGATATGTGGGACTCGCCAAACAATTTTATTGATTATAATATCATCTACAATTTCGCCTGTTTTTAATTTAACAGCATTAAGATTATTATTGCTTCTTAGTAACACTAACTCGTGTTTACAGTTAATAACGATTTTTTCATAATCTTCTGCAAACCCCAACATCTTGTTTAATGGTATCGAAGCGGAAAATAACCCATCACTAACATTAGTTGTTCCTGTAGTTGACGAACCCCATACTTTAGCACACTTAGATTCGTTCTCATTTAAGGAAAAATAAGATTTCATTGTTGTCGTAACACCTGCATTTCTAATTTTATGTCTTGAAACAGAAATAATGCTGGACTATTTACGAAATGTACGTTTGATATTTTTTCCTTGGTAGTGCTGTTATAAACATTTACTTTTCCTTCTATACATAAACTACTGAGGGAGGGCAACACGTACAGGTCTTGTTGATTAATAGGTATTCGTATTTCATCATTCTTGTTGAAACTTGTCACATAAGGTTTGTATGAGTGGTATTCAAAACTTTCAATGCTGTTATCGTGTGTTGTTTGTTGAGATATATTTAAAATATTCATTTTAACAAGCCTATTTGCCTAAGGAATTCCTTATTGGTCTTGGTAAGTTTCTTTTTAAGCTGAAGTGGTGTGCTCTTATGAGTTGTTCTTCTAGAACTGACTTGAACACCAGACGATGAAGGGTTTTTATTGAAATTTACCATTTTTTTCTAAAATGTAAATACAGTTGTACTTCTTCACCTCGTAAATTGATCTGCTTATTTTCAGCATCCAATAACCTTATATTAATAGCGCTTATTGAACTCTGGTTTACTGAAGAATATATTAAATTTTTTGGTATTTCAATAATTCGATAACCGGGTGGTACATTAGGCACAAACTCGTAAATTATATGACTTGCTTTCCCGTTTACAAATGAACCGCTTACGACATCGCATTCAACCCGCACGATGGTTGTTGATAAAATGCTGACAGGATACTGTGATTCAGTATTTATATTTGCATTTATTGTTTCCATACCAAAACCTAAAATTTTACCAAGTGAATCACTTTTATCGAAGTGAACATTTTTCGAACAAAAAATGCTTGTCTTTAATGTATTGTTGTTACAAGTCAATTTTAATGAAGTGTTTTTAATGTAACTTTTTAAATAATTGCAAATATCCTGTAGTTCATAAGATCCTTCAGGAATTTCGATGACTTCATTTTCACCATAATAAAATTTATTATTTCTTTCATCTATATTAAGAATAGAGTTGAAAGACGAAATATACAAAAGACCACATTCGTAGTCACCACGTAATTCCAATGTTAGAGAGTAGTTTGTTGTCAAAAAAGCTCCTTTCCCAGTTATAGACACAGTGAAAGACATGTTGGTACTGGCATAGAATTTTATTTCATTTCTTATTTATATTTATC
Source organism: Anania hortulata (assembly GCA_963576865.1). Lineage (NCBI taxonomy): Eukaryota > Metazoa > Arthropoda > Insecta > Lepidoptera > Crambidae > Anania > Anania hortulata. The sequence continues at coordinate 3,435,908 of OY756402.1, read as the reverse complement.
CAATACATTTTTAAAAAACTTTAAACAAAGATGACCACAATTTGAAGTGCCAAACGTTTGATATGGCACATTGTTATAATTAATTGAAAACTTTTTCAAATATTTAATCAACTCTAACGGTGGTTTTAAGTTACCGAAACTATCAAAGTATTCAGCGTAGTTGTTATGTTTGATATAGGCTACCCAATATGTTCCAGGATTTTCAGAACTGTCTAAATTCAATATTCCACATTCTATCTTTCTCGGTTTGGAGGGCAACGAATCTCTCATGTAAACACCGCGAAAAAATGGAATGTTGTTATTATTAACATGCTCTAATATATCTAAATTAGTAAGTGCACGCCTGGGTAGCTGCTTATTTAGTTTTTTGGAGGGTTTACATATAAACCTGCACATTTTTTATGGGGTTAAATATATAATCCTTTTCCAAGAGCCACTGCTTCCATCATCTTATTATGACGTTCGGACTCCTGAAGACTTTTTTGAGCTGCCTTTGAATCATTGACAGCTTTTGCTATACCTGCAGCTCCTCCAGCCAATGAACCCAAAGTTGACAATCCCGCACAGATTGGAATCAACGGTAATAATCCACCACATTTCGGTATAGGTATACAGCGCGGTAAAGTTATTCCCTTTTTATTTGTGAATATTTTTTTTGCAGCTGCATATGCATATTTGATAGCTGAGTCTATGCCTTTGGACTTTAGTTTTTTTAATTGTGATCGTATGTTTTTTACGCCTGTCATAAATTTTTTTGCACCCGCTCCTGCTCTGATTTTAGCCTTCATAGCATTTTTAACTATCCATTAGGCAACTTTTTCTCCTTTTCTACTATCTTTTGATTTTAATCTCCTTTTGGCCATGTTTAAAAGTTCTAAATCAGCTTTACGTCGACCGTTGAACACCCAAGTCGTTATTATTGTAAGCAATATCGTGATACATGCAAGCTTCATCCAATTTGTTTATGCCACGGTCTCCCTTTAGTAAACGTTTCTGAAGTTTTGTCCCCGGTCCGCAAAATTGATACCCAGGTAAATGTAACTCAAACGGTAAATTATTAATTAAGCTATTATTAATACCACCACCTTCCTTCATCGATAGTCATAAAATGAAACAAAGAAGAATAATGCGTTATTTATATCACTAATTCACTCTTATCGATCCAGCTGTTTTCATCTTCGCTTAAACCTAACCATTTCACAAAAACGTTTGTTTCCTTTCCTCTTTATAACTTTGTCAATAAGATACAGGGTTGGAAATTTAGTTTTTTGTAATTCGTATCCGTAAAATGAACCAAGAATTTTTTGACGGTGTTTGTCTTCTATTTGATACGTTTGGGGATTTGTTTGGTTAACAACCGCAACGCGAAATATTTCCGTAGACCAATTTGGAGTTATAAAATGTTATACCTTTATAAAAATCTCCTTTAAATTTACTTATACGAACATAATCACCAACTCGAAATGATAGTTCATTACGTACCATTGGTTTTTGGGTTTTAACAATATTAGACATGACTAAAATCTCATTAGATTTATTAACATCAGTTGGTTTAAATTTTGTTATTCTATGTTTAGTATTATTATAGTGCTGAACAACAGAATCTAAATTATTTTGGTACCATTGATATCGTCCACACAGACTAAAAAGTTTATACAAGCGAGATTTTATCGTTCTTATTACTCGTTCCACTATAGATGCTTTTTTGACAGAATATGTGAAATAATGGTTTATTTTATACTTATTCATGAGTTGCTTAAAAGCTTCATTAAAAAACTCTGTCCCTCGATCTGTTTGCAAATGTTTAGGTGTTCGTGTTGTTTTAGATAATATACTTAGCATTGCATTCATAACACAATCTAATAAATACTTAATCAACTTAATGTCTACTTTGAACGGCTATCAGATAAACCGTTTTAGAAACTCAAAAAATAGAATACTGGATTTATTTATAACTAATATTATTGATTCCACTACGGTGATCGCTCCTCTGCCCTTGGTGCAACCCGACGAACATCACCCGTCTTTCTATGGTTTAGTACAAATAAATAATTATAATAAATTATACATCTCTAAGAAACCTAGTGTACAATTTAATTTTAACAAAGCCGATTATGACATCATAAATAACGAAATCTCAAGCATCGACTGGAATGGTTTACTCTCGGATATAAAGGCAGAAACCGCAGTCTCACTCTTCTATGAAAAAATATATGATATAATAAAAAAACACATCCCTACTATACAGTCGTCAAGTTTTCCGATTTGGTTTTCGCCAGCCTTGGTACATATTTTCAAAAATAAAAATAACGCGTGGATTAAGTGGAAGAATTACCAAAACCTGTCTGATTATGAGACTTTTGCCTTATACAGAACTAGGTTCAAGAAAGAGTCACATATATGTTACAACAATTACATAAAATCTGTTGAAGATAGTATCCATGACAATGTAAAACACTTTTGGAGGTACATAAAAAATAGGAAAATGACTGCTGATACCCCTACCAAGGTGACATATGGTGACTTAACTGCTAATAATCCAAATGACGTATGTCACCTGTTTTCCTTGTATTTTAAATCCGTATTTGAGCCATCGTGTGTCCCTGACAACTATGACATAGATTACATTCATGACAGCAATCACACATCGGACCTTGTTGTCAGTAATATATCAATTCCAAAAGAACTTGTGATAAAAGAGCTCCGTATTCTTGACACTTCAAAGGGCCCAGGAACAGACAACTTGCCGCCGGTCTTTCTCAGATCAACTGCCCTGACAATCTGCCAACCAGTACACTACATATTCAATCTTTGTCTGCAAGAAGGTGTTTTCCCAACAATCTGGAAAACCGCACGTATAGTCCCAGTCTTTAAAAGTGGAAGTAGATCTAATGTTGAAAACTATCGCCCCATATCCATTCTGTCCGCGTTGTCGAAGCTTTTCGAAAGGTTAGTTCACAGCAGTATATATCCATCTATGCATAACGTTATTATACCACAACAACACGGTTTTATAAAACGCCGGTCTACTACTACTAATCTATTATTATATACCTTATACCTTTTCGAAGGTATTGATAGTGGCAAACAAATTGATAGTGTGTACACAGACTTTCGAAAGGCTTTTGACAGCGTGGACCATAAAATACTTCTAGACAAAATAGCTTTTAACGGAATCCGTGGGAATCTGTGGCGCTGGTTCAAATCGTACATAACAAACCGCACTCAAAAATTAGTGATGAGTGGCTATGAATCCAATTTTGTTGCGATAAGTTCTGGCGTTCCGCAGGGCTCAATTTTACCTTATTCATCAATGACATAAATCAATGCTTTAAATCTTGTAAATTTCTCTTATACGCAGACGACCTGAAAATATTTCGTATTATAGATAAAAATGATGACCACGTTAAATTCCAATCTGATCTTGATCGCTTTTCTGACTACTGTGCTAATAACAAACTTAACCTTAGCATAAACAAATGCAAATTAATTACTTTTACCAAAAAACTACAAATTAGCAGTTATACCTACAATCTAAATGGTACAAATCTTAAGCCTGTTAAGTCGATTAGAGATCTAGGAGTAACATTAGACAGTAAATTGCATCTTGATCTACATGTGGATAACATAATAAACAAAGCTTTTAAAATGTACGGTTTCGTCATGCGTTCAAGTACAAAATTCACACAACCCACTACTTTTTTATGTCTTTATAACACCTTGATTAGATCTCAACTGGAATATGCTGTGCCCATCTGGAATCCTTTCTATTGCGGGGTATATGGAGGCTCTAGAAAAAGTTTAAAAAAAAATTTTTGCGCGCCATGCACTTCAGATGCTTTCGCGGCCGCTTGTCCTATGCACTACTTCTTAAACACTATAAACTCTTAAATCTCAAACAAAGACGTAAGCAACTGGAGGCGATGTTATTGTATGACCTTTGCCATAACAGATACGATTGCATACCCATTATAAATAAATTGTGTTATAGAGTCCCTACTAGAAGTCACTGCCGTAAGTATAGCCAATTGTTTGCCACTTCCCGATGCCGCACTAATGCTGGAAAACGTTCACCACTATTCTATTATATATTTTAATGCAATTGATATCCTGGCAACGGGACCTAGTACTTTCAAAAAATTAATACTTGAAACACTGCGCAGTTGTGACTAGTCCGGTATTTATCGATTTTGAAATTTTGTGTCTATAAATCAATATATACTTAGGAACAATTACATTTGCCTGATTGGAGCAATCGGGTAAATGTTATTTTATAATTTTTAATTTAATGTTGAAAATGTTAAATCACTTGATAGCAGAGAGTGTTTGCAATAGGTACCAATTTGCCTACTGCAGACAATCTTTGCTACTTTTTTAAATAGAATAAGAATTTAAATTAGTATAACAATAAGTAAGCAACTTAGAACTATACTGACACCAACCTAACGCCAAATTAAATGTAACTTAGTTTTATTAAATGAATAGTGTTATTCTTCTGATAAGTGGTTTAAGCTGGTGCTCACTCTCTCAATTCACGTTTTGTTATAAACTAAGCTGTGGTAAATGGTGCTGGTGTTGAAAATAGTCCTATCTTAATATTAACATTGTTTTCAACTCTGTATTCAACGCTGTTTTTTTACCCAAATAAATTAAAAAAAAAAAAAAAAAACAATCCTTCGATTTTGATTTTAATGGTTTAACCCATACATACTTTGATAGAGCATCAATTACTATTAGAATGTATTTATAACCCCTATTATATGATGAATATTTTTGAAAATCCATAAGGTCAGCTTGTCATAAATCATCCATTCCTTTTATTTGATGATTGTGTGCCGTCGATAAAAATTTCTTCTTGCTGCTTTGTGAAGCTCCTTGACAATGTCTTGTTTACTCATTTTTAGTAGGTTTTACTTTAAACATGAGGTCGATTTCTTTTTTTGTGTAAAACTGTGTACTCATATTGCTAGTAGTAAATTTTTCTAAATTGTTTAAATACTTTTTTACTTTATTATTAATTGTTTGCATTTCATTTTTTAGTTCTTGAACACATTTATCCACGTATGATTTATTCACTGCCTCGTCGTTTTTTTCAGGAGATTGCAAACCTTTTAACCTTGACGATTTTAAATCGAAGTCCCCTGTGTCTGATTTTACCAGTGTATTGTCCAGAGCATCAATGAATTCAGCTAACCGCAAACGTTTATGTACGTGGTGACCGAATTTGTCTATATTCATTGCAGTCCTTATGCTTTGTTTACTGTAATGAAACTGCTCAATTTTCCCGACAGGTGCTTTTTATATTTCAAATTTATAATACCAGCTTCGTACAGCTCCTCAATTATAGCACTAATTTCATTATTTACTCCGGTGTTGCCAGCAGCCCATGATGCAAGTAGTAATTTCAATCGTTCTACTAACTCGTTTGGATCGTCCCAATAAACTAAATCTGTATCCTTCTTTACCTTTTTTAATAAGTTCATACCCTCTCCCTGAGAAAGATTTTCCACGCTACTTGTTATATCTCTTGCGAATTTAAACAATGGTTTAATCACATGCATATATTTAAAGCCTTTATTACTTTTAATCGGTTTTGCAGGATCAAAATTACGTCTATGAGCATTAGTATCTATTAATACTAATTTGTAATTTCGTAAATCTTCCTCTGTTACATGCTCTAAATGTGGTGTCTTTTTATATAACAATTCTTTTATCCCAGGTGTTTTTTCTAGACTAAGATTCCCAATTCGCAGAGTACGAGCATCATCATAAACACGAGTTTTGCCAAGAAAAAGTTTTCCTCGTTCATTCCTCGTAAGGTATGTCTTTCATTACTTCCGATGACACAGACCATGACAAAGATTCATTAGCTATACTTGGTGAAGATGGAATCGATTTAAACGAACTCTCGCGGACATCATAATCCTCAGGGTGATGTGGTTAGGGTTTTGGGTAGGTAGATATGGCTTCCGTACGTTCTTCAGTTGGTTTAAACTTCGTAGCCGAGGAAGTTGATCTTGTCTTTACTGAATTCGCATTTATCGATGTTGAGTGTAACGCCGTACTTGTCAAGGGGCTGTAGTACTTCGTGTAGTAGTTTCTTATGTTCGGCTTCGTCTTCGGAGAATAAGAGGATGTCGTCGATGTAGCAAAAACATCCGTTTATGCCTTTTAGGACTTGATGCATGAATCTCTGGAAGATCTGGCTGGCATTTCGAAGTCCAAACGTCATGCAGTTGAATTCAAAGAGATCAAACGGTGTGATTATGGCAGTTTTCTTCGCGTCTTCCTTTATTGGTATAGAATAATACGCCATTTTCATGTCGAGTTTGTAGAATATTTTCTTGTTTTTTAGTTGATATGTGAAGTCTTGTATGCGTGGTATCGGATATCGGTCGGGTTGAGTGACCGCATTGAGGCGTCTATAGTCTCCGCAAACTCGTAAACTTCCATCTTTCTTCTTAACTACGTGCAATGGACTTGTCCACGCGCTCATTGACGGTTTGCATATTCCCATCTCTATCAGACGGTCGAATTCTTCTTTGGCCGCTTTATACTTGTCGGGCGGCAGAGGGCGCGCGCGTGCGTACAATGGCGGTCCGGTTGTTTCTATGTGATGGACGACTTCATGTTTTGCAGGTTGTTTCAGAGACATAGGTCGCAGTACGTCTGGATATTGCTTCAATATTTCATAGTAGTCTTGATCGGAGCTAATTATGTAGACAGATTCGGCGTGCGTAGAGACTTCAATGGCGTTTATTGATAACTCGGTTACTTTGTCGACTAATCTTTTCTTGTGTAAGTCAACCAGCAATTGAAAATGACGAAGAAAATCGGCTCCAATTATTAATGTCTTGACGTCGGCAACGATAAATGTCCAAACAAAACTGCGACGCAGAGCGAAGTTTAGCCTGAGCGTGGAGTGCCTGCTCGGAGTGGAGTACTCTGCCATCTGATCTGCCATGGCTGCGAGTGTTTCTAGCGATGACTCTTTGTTGATGGACAAAACGACACGTATTTGGGCGGGCAGTTGATTGAGCCATTCGATTTTGTCCGTGATCATGCCGCCTCCGAGTTCCCGCATTCGGCGTAACAGCTGGGAGGGCTTCTGGTCGCCGAGTTCTAAGCCGCTGATGAGTTGTTGAAAATTCTTGACTTTGGATTTGTCGTAGACAGCGAGTAGGCGGTTCTTGATAGCTTCATATTTCTTTGTCTCGGGTGGGTTGTAGAGGATGTCGGTGAGGTGTCGCAGGTCAGTTGCTTGTAGTTGTTGTAGGACGTAGCGGTACTTCTGGTCGTCTGATGTATGTAGTGGCTCGACAACAGCTTCATGAACCACGCCCGAGGTATTTCCCGCCAGAATGGTAGCGCCTTAGACTCGTACGTGTCGACCCCATACTAGCAGGCGTGATCGGGCCAATGTGGAGTGCAAAAGGTACCCTACTAAGCGGCGAACCCGCTAGTGGTGGCGCCGACGGGACCGGAACTGCCGAAACAGGTCGGACCGTTGTCGGGCTCCTTTCTAGCGGGCCCGATCTGGGGGTGAGTCGGACTCTGGCCTTAAGGGCGCCTCTGTAGGCTCGGACCTCGGCTTTGGCCGTCGTCCGTAGGATGGGCAGGGGAAAAACGGCCAGGCACATGTCTGTGTCGGCCGAAATGAAAGACGGGACCTCGCACCCTTCGGCGGGTGCGGTGATGCGAACTACGATGTTGTGCAGTACTTGAAGTGCTTAAGGCGGTGTTGGCTGTTGTTCTATAGTACGCGGTGTAGGAATCGTCAGGGTCATCCAGAACGTGCCGAGGCCGACGGAGTCGGGCAGCGACATCCTCCTGGGGCGTGTACGTGGCGGCTTTGACTATAAGCGGATTGGAGTGGTTTTTTGCCTTGATTTACTAGGTAAACTAACATAACTATTTAAACAAAAATTAGGTAAAATCTTACTGGCTAAAAATATAACTGACAAATCAGACTGTACAAATTATGACCAATAGGAAACTAGCAAGAAAGTTTTGTAGAATGCTGACACAGCGAGCGAGAGGTCTTGGCCCTCTCACGTGAGTCGCGGATTTGTAGAGCGAGACGGCGTATCTGTGCGTCTCGCGCGGAGGACGTAAATATAACCGGCGCGCAGCTCGCGCGCTCGGCACTCCGTTGTTATCACTGCGATGATAATGATTAATGAGCTCCCATAACACCATTAAAAAACAATAGCCTTTACTTCGATAGCATTACAAACATGCATTTAATTCGAGATGACTGGCACCTAGTTGTCTACTACGACACCCGTCCTTATCAAGACGGTAACACAACACTAAGTAAATACATCGGTCATTCTCAGCAGGCCTGGTTTTGGTGCGTCCGTGCAAATATCTGACTAGTTTGATATATTTTGAAGCTGTCAATTTTTTAGGAACTAGATCTAGCATTTATCTTTTAGGAATTTGAATTTGAGACACATCGTCTTGTAAAAAAGCACTTAATTATTTTGTCTTAGGTCGTTCTCCTAAGTTCCGTTCGCTGTCCAGAACCCAGATTCAAGTACAAAACCTTCAACAGTGTCAAAATAAGTTACGATTGGTACATTTCAGTGTATACAATTTTAAGATTAATAAATTAAGTATTATTATTCACTAAAAATATTCTGTTTAACTTGTGTATTTTCTTAGACAAAACGAAAAATATGTTTGTCCTTTCATCATGCCTAATTTCAGTCACTAATATAAAAGTAGCGAATATCTTGCTCGCAGAGTAAGTAATTCCCATCCCTAGCGCAACGTCGTGTTTGATCAGTTGCGCCGCGGCAGGCAACCGAAGCGGTCCCGTGTCACTTGCTCCGTTGGCGAACTACGACCGTAAGTACCTAATTTCTATTCGCTTGGTTCACCTCTTTTCTAATTTCCGTTCGCTCTTTTAATTAATATTTTAAAATGGATACAAACTGGTCTGTGATAATATTATATGCAGGCATTCGTTGGCTACCTCATACTTGTAGCAATATACTGTATTGTTTACCATTTAATTAATATCTCATAAATAACGTCGTGTTCCTAATTTCCATCACCCTATTCCGTCACGCTAAACGTGACGGAAATTATATAATACCTGACAACATTTGTTTTCTTTATGTTTTTACCTTAAAACTTAAAGTTTTTTGGTAGGTATACATAGCATATACCATAATGTGTATTCTTATTTTACAGAAAACATGGGTAAGCCAAAACGAAGTCGAGAGGAGATTTTGGAGCAACAAAGGCTTAGACAGCAACGAAGAAGAGAAAGAATCAAGAATGATCCCGATCTATACGCTGTGTATAAAGAAATAGACCGCCAAAGGTACCATAAAAAGAGGAGCGAAGGTAAAATATTGCCAATTATCCTAGAAACTCCTGCACGTAAAAAACAAATAAGAAAGCGTAACAGGGAAAACTTTAAGGCTTATTCTAGGCGACGGCAGCAGAAAAAAGCTTTGGAAACCATAGAAGAAGTCAGTTTCAATGAAACAGAACCGGATGTACATGTTGATTTATCACCGACAATAACTGCTGATCCGCTTTTTTTGTCTCCAGCGACTATTAAATCAAGGTACGGTCTTCGATCCCTTCGGAATAATCAAAATCAAATACACACGGTCACTGGATTATTATCTGACAGTCAAAAGACAGTGATTGACAGTGCCCAAGTAGTCACTGAAAATCTACCTCAGCCATCTAGCTCCACATCTACCTTCAATTTTAATCAAACAGGAAAGAATACTAAACTGGTTAGACCAATATCATCGACTCCAACACGTGATGTACTTGAGGTTTGCAAAGGAGACGTGAGTGATGGCTTGTCCTCCATATATTCATCACCATCTTCATCCCACCATCCTCTTCAGAACAGTAGTTCAGAAAGTTCATTCGCTGCATTGGGGTCAGAGAGCTCAATTTCAGTGCCTAAACAAAAAGTAAAGTCTCCTACTAAATTAGCTATCAGACGACTGAGATACAAAAGTAGTAAACAGATTCAAACTTTACATACTAAGATACACAATTTGAAGAGACTGAATGAAAGATATCGAAAGCAAATACATAGATTGCAAAAAAACGTTAACCAGATAAATGAATACGATAAAGCGAGAGAAGTTGTAAAGCAGAAACAAACAGAACTAGATTGTTTAACCGAAGAGACAGCTAAAAATGTAAAAAAAGACGTAGAAATGTTTTTGGAACAAGATAAAAACAGTCGTATCTGTCCTGGGCCCCGATCGCGCTAATAAAATCGAACCATTACCACACCACATCCACACCGCTTCCGTTACGTTTGTCACATTTGGTATCGCGCTAAAAAAGTTCGTGCCATTTCCAAACCACTTCCCAACCGTTACCGCTGTCAGATGTCAATGAATGAAAGGTTTGAAAAAAGCAACTTTTTATCAACCAAAGTTCAAACGTTTGAGTAAATTTACCTATTCTGATCAAAAAAATACCTCATTTACGTCAGTTTTTGGAAACATTTGACTAATTAGACGTTTATATGCCTTACAAACTGCATAAACCAGTGTAAATAAAAAGTGTAATGTTGTGTTGTGTGTGACGCCGATAACACTCCCATGGGATTCTTGAAAAACTTTTTCACCACCTTTTTACTTTGAAGTGATCTCACTCAAGAAAATAGTGTTCACCCAGTGATTACAGTGATAAAAAATTGTAAACAAACAGTAAATATTAGATAATTTAAGAATATGTCGGAGAGGGGTTAGACATCAGAAGTAAACCACAGCCAGGATTCCAATTCTAGAGTTTTATTAATTAAATGACGTTACAATATTCATTATTAATTATTTGAATTATAATTATGCCGACAATCAAATAACCTATATAGCATAGGTATCTGGCAGAGTGGCAGAGAGGGGGCAGTGCTAGTTCACCGAGACAGTGATCCGTGCACCGAGACGCAACCGAAGTGAATGCGTGCCGAACTGAGGCGACAGTCGCTTATAAAGCCGCACGCCCGGCTTGGCTGCAGTGGTGGGAGTAGTGGGGCGATCCGATTACGTCCGGTGCACGTTTCACTAGCGCCATCTAGCGCCGTCTCTTTAAACCGCTTCCGTTTCCGTCACGGCCATTCTGACAATATGCCCGACCTCGGGCATTTATTCCCCAATGCCTGAGTAAGAAACGTTTTACACATTATTCAACAATCAAATGCTGGTCTAGGTCATTATCCACTGCGTAGACAAGACCCCTACAGCTATCTAACGTTGGCCTAGATCATCATCTATAAGCAGATGAGACCCCTTCAACTCTCAAATGCTGGTCTAGGTCATTATCCACTGCGTAGACAAGACCCCTACAGCTATCTAACGTTGGCCTAGATCATCATCTATAAGCAGATGAGACCCCTTCAACTCTCAAATACTGGTCTAGATCTTCATCCACTTGAGTAGATGAGACCCCTTCAGCAACAATAAGCGCCTAGATCATCATCTATGAGCAGATGAGACCCCTTCAACTCTCAAATACTGGTCTAGATCTTCATCCACTTGAGTAGATGAGACCCCTTCAGCAACAATAAGCTAACTCATAACATCACATAGATACAGCAGATAAAGTTTCTTCTGAATCGACCGTCAAGGTTTCAGAACCAGCGGATAAGGTATCTGAGTTGACTGAGAGAGTATCAGAAGCATCATTACACAAAATTTGAGACAAATCGTTACCATTATTATCAGACTGTACATTATTATCAACGTCCTCTATCTCAGACAAAACATCATCTATAGTTGCTTGCTCATTGTCATCGTCATTATCAGTGGTATTACTATAACTATCGGCTATTTCAAGAAAACCTTTTTGACCTTCAGGTATTTTTCTTAAATTTTCGCGAGTAAATTTATAAGTTCTGTTTGACCCATTGATGTGTTTTAGCTCATAACGGTCATTATCTAAAACTTATTATTTTATAAGGTTCTTTTAACTTCTTGTCAAATTTACTTTAATGCCTCTCTTCACATTTGACAAAAGCAAAATCTCCTTCCAAGAAAGGTCTTATTACAGCTTTTCCTATATTAAGTCTACAGGTATCAGTTTGAGCAGATCTTTGTGATATTTTCTGATGCCAATGAACGAGCTTCCGAAAGGTTAATTCTATTTGGTTCAGATGAACTGGGAGACAATCTAGCTAAGTTTAATGAATTAGCTTGTACACCGAACATCTGCTCAAAAGGCGTAAAGCCAGTAACTCTGGAGCGTGTACTATTGAGAGCAAGCTGAATATCTCCCAGTTGATCCTGCCATACATTATTGGAATGACATTCAATTACCTACAACCAAAATGTTTTTTAAAGTTCGCATGATCCTTTCCACCTGACCGTTAGCTCTACTGAAACCAGTGGCTATTAGATAAAGTTCTATGTTATTATCCTTACAAAAATCTTTGAAATCGTCACAATAGTAGCATCGACCGCGATCGGCGATAATACGTTTCGGGGCTCCAACTAGTTTAACTGCCTTTTTTATGGCTTTGATTGCGTGAGAAAAGCTTTGGTCTGGACCATATTCAAGAAGTACGTACTTAGTAAAAGCGTCTATTAATACTGAACAATATTCGTTTCGTTCGCTTTTGTCACACTTAATTTTCCTGTGAAGTTTAAATGTACCGTAAGCCAAGGTATTGGGTCCTTTGGGATAGAATACAGCCGCACCTGCTGTGCGCCAGCGGGGCCCTACAGGTTTTGCAAATGACACAGCAATCAATAAACCCTTTTACAAATTTAGCCATATTGGGGAACCAGTAAAACCTCGTATAGCTTATCCAAAGCTTTGTCAAAACCCAAATGCCTAATCCCATTATGGACATGGCCAATTAAGGACCATATACGAGGGAACGAGGTATAATGGGCAACCAACTAGCAGTCCTACAGCGCCCAATTCCTCCATATAGTATTCCCCGTCCAACCCCACATGTACGGGCCATTTCATCCGGCAACTGATTATTGCGAATTTTAGAAATGCTATCTGAAAGCTCTGAATCCCGCTCCTGCTCAACAACCAACCAGCCCCTGCAGAGCTCAAGGAAATTTACACTGCGGGGCCCGCCACCGCAACTTTCGGACACATTACGGGACAGAAAGTTTGCGTGGGCCATCCCACGGCCCTCTCCATACATGATTTCAAAATCGCAAGCCTGAAGCACAGCCTACCATCTATGTACTCGAGGGGCCAGATCACGCTTTGAATAGGAAGCCTTAAGGGCACCACTGGCCGCTCTTTGAAATACCTGGAAGCATGAAAAGCATTGCGAGACATTCGCACCGACCTTTAGGGGCAACAAAGGCGGTCCACTCTACGGAGTCCTCATGGACGGGCAACCGATGAAACCGTGAGGCCACATCGGTTGCACAAAAATAGTGTGCACCATGCATTCCATCAACTCGATAGCCACCCAAAGGCAGTGGACAGCTGTCCGATTCGGCGCTGCCAACTCAACTCCCGACAATCTACAACCATTCGCTTACTACCATCCTTCTTCCCTGCACTAGCAATATGGCACCAGAAAATGGGGACGAACTCTCCTGGATAATTTTGGCCTTCACCAACTCGCCCACGACTTCGACACGACTCGCGACAATCCATAGGGCCGTCCATGCAGTCCCCTGTGGATCAATCAGATCAATTTCCACTTCACCCGTTTGGACCCGGGAAGCAGGCAAGCCCTCGATAAAGTGGGCAGAATATTTCTCCAATATGAGGAGCAACCTATCCTCATCTGAGCCGGTCAAATCTGCATCAACTAAATCAAATTTGAAAGGTTTTTCAGACTTTAAAAACATGCTAGCTTCCCTGGATTGTTCCACGGCGAAGCCGTCCTCGCCAATTTCAACAAGAACATTTTGGGTTAGGATATCTCGACACAACAGAACATCGTCCCGAAGGCATTCATCAGCAAGAACATGAAAAACAACCTTAATTGGAATTTTCCGAACGATAACCCTGCAAGGAATCCGCTCAGTACCATCAACCCCACCATTGCCCACCTCTGCCAAGTGGACAACATCATACGATCTCTCTCCCTTGACTAATCGTAAAACACTCTTCTTAATTAGACTACATTCGGAACCAGAGCCAAACACAAGGGATAACCCAACACCACTGCACTCCAGGCCGCCGCACGCCGCTCCGGAGCAAACGTTGACTTCTTTACTGTTGGCAGCGGGTTGTTCTCTTCTTATGTTGTTAGCTCGCGTTGGGCAGCAACATGGCCCGGTTCGCCGCACACGTAGCAGGTCACTTGAGGCTTCTGAGTTGATTGATGAGTGACTGGAATGCTGACTCCGTGATGTGTTATAACGGACTTCTTTTTGTCACGACATTCGATAGCTCGATGTCCAATTCTGCCACAATTGTTGCAGTTCCCACGGAAATTAATTGAAAGTCGTGAGTTTAGGATCAGAATTATCTACTTCGGCATTCTCATTTTTACGTTTAAGAGAAATACCTCGCAAAGTTCGGAATAGCTGTGCTGTATTATTTATTACAGTGGAATTTAATTCTCGGCGTATCAGATTATCACACTGAGATAATATTGAGATAATGAAGCCTATGGTCACGTTCTCAGGCAGATTGGTATCGGGAATTCTTTCAATTAGTTGCCATAACCGCAAGCAGACTTTTGCGGGTGATTCTGTTGGACTTTTTGAAATTTTAAGATTTGACCAAAATGATCTTGTATAAGTATAGGTCCATTCAAACTGTTCTGGGTGTATTTTGGTTAGGTACGTGGCAGCACGTCCTTTTAGACAATGGGTTAAGGCTAAATCTATCATAAGGAATTTAGAATAAGGTCTATCCCTCTTAGATTTTTGCTCTTGATTATAGCCTCATGTTATTGGCACCACCCTTCTATTTCAGAGTTAGGGTCGTCAGGGTCAAAGGGCACAAGGGCAGTAAATGACTGGGTGGAACTAGGTCGATGTGATAGGGCTTCAGTCATTTTGGAAAACATAGTTTCCATAAACAGGGTCATTTGGTCTTGCATCACGCTGCCAGCTAGATTTCTAGAAGTGGGCCGAACTTCGTATCCCACTTCTGATGTCGGAGAGGGGTTAGACATCAGAAGTAAACCACAGCCAGGATTCCAATTCTAGAGTTTTATTAATTAAATGACGTTACAATATTCATTATTAATTATTTGAATTATAATTATGCCGACAATCAAATAACCTATATAGCATAGGTATCTGGCAGAGTGGCAGAGAGGGGGCAGTGCTAGTTCACCGAGACAGTGATCCGTGCACCGAGACGCAACCGAAGTGAATGCGTGCCGAACTGAGGCGACAGTCGCTTATAAAGCCGCACGCCCGGCTTGGCTGCAGTGGTGGGAGTAGTGGGGCGATCCGATTACGTCCGGTGCACGTTTCACTAGCGCCATCTAGCGCCGTCTCTTTAAACCGCTTCCGTTTCCGTCAAATACAATAATCAGTTGTTTTTTTTCCAAATTTCTTCTTAACATATCTTAAAATCCAAATCCCAAGCTATCTACTCAAAATACTGGAATACATCATAATCTATAATATCAAAAATATCTACAAGATAATAGTCATTTAAAGATGTAAATTATGCCTACGCCTAATTATTCACCACTCTTAACTACCTATTTTAGTTCCTACAGAATAGTCAAAAGTAGCTCTGTTTCTGTAATGTTAATGTAAAATGTTTAATTAGAACCACCGGTCAACAATGAGGTTTTTGTTGTGATGAAAACGCTAAAAATAATCTTAACACTTAAGTACCTAATCAGTTACTTTTGGAGTCGGTGCAAACGAAAACATTGGTCTCTCATTGACTGGCACCGACTCCAAAAGTAACTGATTAGGTACTTAAGTGTTAAGATTATTTTTAGCGTTTTAGTTTTTTGAAGTCGGTTTTTATTTTTTTTATAAAATTAACTTATTTCATCCATTTTAGTGATAAATCCTAATCTGTATCTGTTTCTGTAGTAAGGTCACCGACCAACTCTAGATGTATGGCCTTGACAGCCATACAAACGAATATGGCGATGTATGCCTTGTTAGACCTTGCACCTCTGCCCTTTGACATTAAAACTTGCAAAGGGCCGGCAAAGTCAACTCCGCTGTGAAGAAATGGACGAGCTTCAGTTACGCGTTGCTTAGGGAGATCGCCCATAATTTGAGTGCGGCTAACCACCTTTTGTCTTGCACATATGATGCACTTACGTATGTGCATTTTTACTGCATTCTTTGCTCTGATGATCCAATATTTTGTTCTGAGATAAGATAGCGTAAGTTGAATACCACCGTGCAATGTTTTTCTATGAGCTTGAGATATAATCAATGAAATTAATTTATTTCTTGTCCCGATTATGGTTAGGTGTTTAGAATGGTTATCTAGATCTGCATTCCTCAATCTTCCGCCCACCTTGAGGATATTCTTATCTTCCAGGTAGGGGTCAAGAGATTTTAGGCATCTATTTTTTGTCACATTCCTTTTCATATTCAGACTTTCTATCTCTTTTGAATATTCTTGTCTTTGTACTATTCTAATACATTTCAGTAAAGCTTCTTCTAGGTTGGCTGTTGATATTTGTGTTCCTATTCTTTCACGATCTTTTTTGTAATTTAAAAATCTTATGCTGTATACTACAACTCTTTGTAACTCTTCCAACGTATCCATATTGTCAAACAAATCAGTTTCTTCATTCTGTATCTTCACATTTACTTCTATATTTTTCTTTCTTTCTATATCAGTTGGTATTACGTTTGGTCTTGTAAATTTAATTTTATTCTCCTTTAGCCAAGTTGGTCCTTCCCACCATAGCCTTTGATTTTCGACTAACTGGGGCAAGTATTGTCCCCTGGAACCGATATCTGCTGGATTTTCGTTGGATATAATATGAAACCATTATGTGTTGTGCAAATTGTCTAGAATTTCTACAACTCTGTTGCTGACAAATGGTTTCCATCGATTAGGGTTTCTAAACAACCACGACAGTACTACTGATGAATCAGTCCAAGCGTAGACTTGGTTGATGGGAATTCTCATTGCTTTACAAACTTGTGTTAATAGCCTGGCCAGGAGCACAGCACCACATAGCTCGAGTCTCGGCAGTGTTACAGGCTTGACTGGTGCCACTCGTGTTTTAGAAGCAACAATACCGGTTTCTATATCTCCATTTTTGGTAACCACTCTGTAGTAGACCACGGCATAATAGGCCTTGTTGGATGCATCACAGAAGCCATGGAGAGAGAACAGATGCATGTCATCGCTGTCTATCTTAATCCTTCTATCGATATGGACCTTGTCAAGGTGTTCATAGCTCAGTTTTAACTTTAACCATTCCTCCTTTAGGGAACCAGTAACTTCCTCATCCCAGTCGAGATTTTCTACCCACAGCTGTTGAATTATTGCAGCTCCAAGCCAACCTA
Source organism: Anania hortulata (assembly GCA_963576865.1). Lineage (NCBI taxonomy): Eukaryota > Metazoa > Arthropoda > Insecta > Lepidoptera > Crambidae > Anania > Anania hortulata. The sequence continues at coordinate 3,418,482 of OY756402.1, read as the reverse complement.
GTGGATCAAAAAGTCGTTGAATGTCAAGTATATTTCTTTTAGTGACGATCTGGGATTGAGATGGTAGGTTAAAGTGGTAGTGAAATGAATCTGTTCCCATATTCCATGTGATACCAATAGTTTTCTTATCACATTGGTTTTTTAATTCCTTTTTTGTACTTATACTGCGTCGTGCAGGTTGTATCTCATCCATGAACTCATTATCATTTGAGGCCCATTTCTTAAGAATAAATCCACCTTTCTCTAATATTTCTGTGATATGGTTGCTCAGCTCAACTGTTTTCTTTACTGAATCTTGAACGCAACCACTCATGCAATCATCCACAAAGAAATCTTCCTTGATAACCTTAGCTGCTGCTGGACAGTTCCTTCCCTCTTCCTCTGCCAGTTGAATCAACGTTTTCACTGCAAGATAAGGCGCTGATGATATTCCAAACGTGACTCGTAGAAGACGATACTCTTTTATTACATCTGAAGTGTGACCAAGTGAACAGTGTAAGATGGGCTGATGCAATGTCGATTTCGTATCGGCTTCAATGCGGAGTGAGGCAGGGAGGTCTGACCTCACCTACACTGTTTAATGTATACATGGACGCACTGATCGGGGAGCTCAGCGGGCATCATATAGGATGCTATATTGATGATGTATGTGTAAATAATCTAAGTTATGCAGATGATATGGTGCTCCTAAGTGCCTCGGTCTGTGGACTTAGACAACTCATAAAAATCTGCGAGGGATATGCTAGTGAGCACGGTCTTAAGTACAATGTGTTAAAAAGTCAGTACATGGTTTTTGAGGCCGGTGGTGCTAAATGTCCTCATAAAGTACCACCTGTGTGTTTGAATGGTGTTCCCCTAGCGAGAGTGGATCAATTTAAATACCTAGGGCACATAGTCGCCGCCGACCTCGGGGACCGTGCCGACATTGAGCGTGAACGGAGAGCTCTGTCGATAAGAGCGAATAGTCTAGGCCGCAGGTTTGCCCGATGCTCAAGCGAGGTAAAAATAACGTTATTTCGGGCCTACTGCACATCATTGTACACCTGCAGCTTGTGGATAGACTACACGCAGCAAGCATACAACTCCCTTCGCGTTCAATACAATAACGCTTTCCGGGCGGTGTTGGGGCTGCCTCGCTTCTGCAGCGCCTCGGGAATGTTTGCGGCGGCCCGTACGGATTGTCCGCAAGCGGTGCGCGTCGCTGGTGCGCAGGGTGCGGGCCAGCTCCAACGCCGTCCTGACAATGATTGCACACCGGTTTGACTGCCCCTATATGTGGCATTGCTGCAGTAGGCATATCACGGCAGCCCGGGTTTTATTTTAATTTGATTTAATTTTTAATTTCATTTGATTTAATTTTAATGTCTAATTTATTATTATTATTTTTTATTTGTGTTGCAAAATATTTAATTTTAGTTTAATTCATTTTTAAATCGTAAACAAAATAATTTTAATTATTATTTAATGGTAATGATTTGACTTGAGTATTTTGATAATGTATCTATTTATTGTAATGGTTGAGAATATGGGACTATGTCCTGAAATAAATTATTTTATTTTATTTTTATTTTATTATTTATAATAACCCACATATTTCTAACCATGTTATCTACATCCAGGTGAATGGGCATTGCTATGGTATCTTCTTCGGGTTGCTGATCATTTATGCTGCCGAATAATATCCAACCCAGGTTGGTTTCTTGCGCGCATGGTGTGCCTGGTGAACCTTTGATAAGATTGTTCTTGAGAATTTCTGTGTAGACATCAACACCTAACAGAAGATCTATCTTACCTGGCATAAAATAATCAGGATCTGCTAATATAAGCCCGTCTAAATGTGACCATTTCATTGGTTTGATGGACTTGCATGGCAACTTGGTAGTCAGCTGTGTTGATAATACATACGCCTTAACATTGAGGCTGAAATTATCTTCATATCGTGACAGGACCTCTAGTTGGACCACATGACTGACTGACTTTTTGCTAGAACCTACTCCAGTTACCGTACCATTAACTGAAGTTTTGCAAAGCCTAAGTGTTTGAGCCGCTCTCTCGCTCACAAAGGATGCTTGAGAACCGGAATCGATTAAAGCTCTTAACAAACTAACCTACCCAGATGCACTTCGGATAGGTACCAAAGCCGTAGCTAAAAGTGCCATTTTATGTTGAGAAACAAAGTGCGAGGCAATTATCACATCTTGTCCGTCTTCTTGATTTTCTTCCACATTTGTGTGCATTGATGACAGCCCTGGTGATTGCTTCTTCTCGTCGGTGCCCAGTGACTCTTCTCGCTTCTTATAAGAATGTAGAAGTGAATGGTGACGTTTACCGCAGATCCTGCATGAAGTTTTTGTTTACAGTGTAATACAGGATGCCCGGCAGCAAGACAGTTGTAGCAAAGTCGTTGTTGTTTGGTGAATTCGCTTCTTTTATCCGGATCTAACTTTCCAAATTCCTTGCAATGACAAAGCAAGTGGTCTTCCTTACACATGATGCAAGTACGATGTACCGAGGTGGTGGCGTGAAATGATTTTTCTTTAACTTTATCTTTCAATGTAGTTGTTGGTGAAGTTAATTCCAAAGTACAGATACGGCTTTCTTAAAATGTGGTGAAGTTGGGAAATGTAGGCATTTCTTCGAAATATTCTCCACTGACGTACGATTCCCATGCTCTGTGTGATTCTTGGTCCAATTTCTGAATAACCAGAAATATGATTATTGGATCCCAAGTACCGGTGTAAATATTTAATGCGTTTAGGCTAGTCAAACATTCTTTAGTATTGTCAATTAAAGCTTTTAATTGTGTAGGTTACTGTACATTAATCTTTTTGAGATTAAAAAGCCTTTTCAAAATAGCATTAACAATAAGCCGTTTGTGACTGTACCGGTTTTTTAGGTTGTCCCATGCAGGTTTGTAATTCTTCTCCGTAATTTGAAAATGCTTGGTTGTGTTCTTCGCTTCACCAATAACACATGATTTCAGATAATGTAACTTCTGCACATCACTAAGTCCTTTATTCGAGTGTATAAGTGACATAAATGTATCCTCAAACGATTGCCATTCCTCATACGCGCCGGAAAAGGTTGGTAAGTTGATTTGTGGTAGCTTGACATCAGGAGTATTCTTCTCCACTCGATCACTCGACGTACTCGTGTTCAATACTGACGACTCGTCTTTTGTGGTACGTATCGACAATAAGCAATCAGTTAGATCGGCCCTTAAGCACGTGTAAAGTTCTTCACATTCTCCGTGCTTATTATTCACAAAATATCCCAAAGTATCTCGATCACTTTTCGTAGTTAACTTGAATAACCTTTGGTCCGCCGATCGGAACGTAGCCCAATACTCATCAATGCATTGAATTTTTTATTGTAAATAACCATTAGTTTTTCTAGCCGTTGGGCATTTTTTAAAGTTAATTTGTGCTTTATTTATTAGCTCAAATATGTATTCTAGTTCTTCAATAGCCGTTTCTTGTTCTGTCATGATGAACTAAGCACGTTAACTTGATAAAATAACGCCGTAATTTCAATGCAACAAAATGACGTATTATTGTTGAGTAAATGCAGTTGTTTACGTGAGAATGCGGCTGTAGGTACGCCGTAGGTGCGTATCACAAAAGCGAACCGGTCCGGCCCAACTAATAACGCCTGTCCTCCGATGCGAAATCTTGAAGATTATTCGGCTCGATTCTGACCACTATGTTGAAGAGATAAGGTTGTTTTTTTTAACTTTAGGCAGTGGATTTAATAAAAGACACCTTGCTTGCTACGAGATGTATTTGCGACTAAATAATAATTAATTGAAAGGCATATTTTAAATGATCACAGACGCGTAGCTATATAGGGTCGCTAATCGCGCACATCTAATAACAAGGTGATAGAACAATATTTTTAAAACTAACATGCAATTAATCATATTTATTAGTACCCAAATGATTTACAAGGTGCTGTCAACAATTCATTTATGCTCTAATCACTTGAGTCTGGAATTGTAAACACAGAACGAAGCACAGGCGTTGTGCTTTTATTTTGCTTTAACACACGCGCACTTTCTTTTGGAAACTCACTTAGTTCCGTTACACTACACTGCACTGCACTAGCATGGGCGGAAGGCTGCGGAGCTGCGGCCGCCGCTGCGCTGCACGCGAGGGCTGCGACGCCCCCCGCCACTACCGCAAACAGGACATATATTGCCACATAATGATGGACATCATGATAGGAAACGCTTTCTGATACGGGTTCACTGCGTTTCATGAGGTCTAACTGCTGTCTGATCTCCTGTAGTTGAAGATCATGGGTCACTTTATCAGGTTCATTGTTCGATATAACTTGATTTGGTAGAGATATATTGAAAATACGGTTTATAGGCGAGATCTCTGGTGCTTGTATTTTGGAGCTGATACTCATTTTGCTTGCCTCTTGCTTATGTGAGTATACAAAGAAGTCAGCTGACTTAATAATGCAACCTTGATCGACATTAAATAGGCCAGCGGCGGTCAATTGCACTACGGTAACTTGATCTTCGCATAGCAACTTCAGCTGACACCGATCGCAACAATAATAAAAATATGTATTTATTTTCTGTAATTCCGTCCATTTGTTGAAACAAGGACTGCTAATTGTTTGGCAGTTTCTTGAATTCGGCAATCTCTTACATAGGCTATGATCATTTTGAATGTGATAGATAGGCTTTTTAAGATGATATAGAATTATTATAGAATTTCGATTTAAACATGAGTCGAAATCCTTTTCGGAAAGGGGCACGAACGCATCTTTCTTAAGGCTTATAGCGACATACTCAGCTATTGAAATTATAGTTTTTTGATTAAGGTTGTCTGCGAAATGAGGTATCGGTATGGGTCTTATAACTTCGTATATGTCTCGACTGATAAGCGGGATCTTGATCTCGAAAATGATATAACTATATGACACTCGAGTCCGCACTTGTAACAAATTGTAAATGTTTTTTTTTATTTATTTATTTATTTATTAAGGAACACAAACAGTGAAATGTACAAACGTTGCTTAATCTCTAATATCATTTGTTTTGTTCTATTACATAACACAAATAATATGTGTCCACAACACTAGCCATAAAATATTCTAAATGCAAAACTACTTACATAGCAAGAATATAACCTTAAGATAACAATATAATGTAATGTAATTTATATATTTACTACGTATAAATTTGTTTCTTAGTTTTACTTATACATAGCTTACATAATTTGCTTAATCAAAAGAAACATTTGTTCAAATTAGTTTTGAATTGCGCTGTTTTTTTACAGAATATGTCTAAGCTGTTAAAATTCTTTGTGTTCAAATAATTGTACGTACCACATAATTTGTTCAAAGGGGAATTCCTACCAAGATTGGTACGAATAAATGTTCGAAAAGTCATAATTATCTTCTGGTAGAGATAAGTCTTTTGGGAGTTGACCTGCTATAACATTTAGCTCTTGTCTGATCTGGTCTGGAGTTAACAGGTGGAAATTAAATTTGCCATTGTATACATTTGTTATCGTATATAGTAACGTCTGTTGGATATTTTTAAGGTTGCTTAAGAGATTGTTGGCCATCATGGCCGTCCCAAAAAAATCAGTAACGAGAAAAATGGTTTTGAAATGCAATATTTGCTTGATTTATTGCATTTTCTAACTGGAGAATTCTTTTATTTATGATTTTGTGGTTGTTTCCATGATGCCTTCAGTTCGTTTTAATAGGTTAAATTCCGCCTCAACGACAGAAGTCAGATTTTTCCACAAAGAAGCTAAATGCTTCTGATTCTCCTTGATGAGATTGATATCTTGCTCATATTTCTCGGCGAAGCGTTCATCTAAAACGCCGAAAAGGCTATTTGTAATATACCCGACGCCGTCTATGAGACCGCGGCGGCGGCGCGAGCGCGTATCTGATTTCTAATGCATTAAAATGTTATTATAATATTGCAGTTCCGCGAACTCGTGCTGCACTTGAGACATAATTTCGCGGCAATGTGATTGTTCTTTTATATTCGAGCACAGGTGGTTGAGATACTGTATGACGGTCATTCTCACGATAAGGTGTTCTTTGTATAATTTCCGTCACGATTTTTATTTCGCAAGAAATTCGTTTAATTGGCAATTAAATTAAGAAAAGACGATAAACTAAACAGAATTATGTATTTGGCACTTCAATGTGCCGACTGGTTATGGAGTTATGAGGTGACAAAGTTTTGGGTGTGACGGAAATTAGAAAATAGCTTACTTAAATTTATATTGTATTGAAATAAAACTCAAATAGAAAATAAACAGAATTTAATGAAAAGTAAACCTCACAAGTTATTGTACAGTCTACAAATAACAAAAAAACCTTTTTAATAAAACAAAAAATTTGCTCGGTAGCCTACCGATAACTGATAATTTAAAAAAATCAAACAATGTATATAATTATATTATATGTAAATGAACCATTTTGGCTGTCTATTTATTAGAAACTCGAACGATAAACAATTCATTATCACCAAATCCCCTTTTACGGCGTCTTTTTATGAAACTTACATATTATAATTCAGTCTTTTTTTAACATGGCACAGTGGCTTACCTACTTATTATATTATAACATAAATATACCAAATATTTTAACCAAATATTCTTCATTCATGATCAAGAATAACAATTAGAAACGAACTTATAAAATCAACTAGAAAACGTAATCAATCTATACTTTATCCTTAAAAATAATCTCACTTTGTAGGAACATTAAATTAACTCAAAAAATATTATAATCGCTTTCATCAGATTCATAATCCTTATTGTTAGTAGTAGGTGAACGTGCAGATAATGTTGTGATACTTAATTGAACCGGCGAAACTGGTACCCAAAAACTATCATTGCTTGGCAAATCTAAATCACTGTCAATAATTGTATTTTCAGGTAGAGGTTTTTCTATAGAGTCTGGTTTGCAAGGAGTTTTAAAGGAGTTTCCTACATTATCAGCTGATCGTACTAAAACATTTGTTAAAATTTTCAGTCTTTGTGAAGTAGCTTGGCCGATACCCTGAGTGTTTTCTTTTTCATCGGTTATCTGCGTTGTTGAAGCGGTTACAAGGGCATGCGATGTCTTATAAAAGCCAATATGTTGCCCGTGTGTACACTGTACAGGTTTGACACAGTCGTTTAAGTCGCAACTTAAGTTGCGCATCGCCAAAGTATTTGGTTGTTCACAACTCCAAAGCACTTGATGCACCTTCATGGTGCCTTTAAATTCACGTAACTTTTCCAGAAACAAAAGGTCTTTTTGGAGAATGTTAGATTCATTGACGACATGTAGAAGTACTCCTCGTACGTTGGTCTTTAGGTGGTTCATGAGCGTCTGCATATCAACTATATCATTTCCTTGTGCTACCAGCCTATCCGCAGTTCGTTTAATAACCGTACCTACCCCATCGGGTGCTTCCTTCCCATGACCGCTTTCAGTGTAGTTCCAACTCACCAATTTTAAGTTAGGGTAATCTCTATGTAATTCTGTTATTACAAAGAACATCTTCTTATTGCGGTATTGGCCCGAAGGGGAATCGGAAATAAAATGTATCACGCGAACATGGGGTACTTCTGCTTCAATGTGTCTTAAAATTGGCATAAGATGCTCCCACACTGCAACGGCAGCATGCCTCAAAGATTCGCTAACTGTGCAAAGCGACTGCGTCTCTAATTTGCCATTCTTTTTACAGTACATAACCACGGTATGAAGTGTTATCTGTTGCCTGCTGCCAGCAAAATGAAAAGACTAAATTTCGGTAGCATATTTTGTGTTATAGTTTTCGCTGTAATCAACATGTATTATTACTTCGTCTTCTTTTAAGTTGGCCTTGAGTCGTTTTATGAAACTACTTTGGGAAATGACATTGGCACAGTGATTCATATAAGGCTGCAACATTTCATGGCACTTAGCAATGACATCTTTTGGCGAAGTTACAATCTTTTCTTTGATTATTTTATTCGAAGTTCTTTCATTGCCGTCTTTCACAAATGTTTGTTTCTTTGAAATCCAATGCATATAGTACATTTCTTGAATATTTTCAAACTCTTTGAAATATAGTTTTTTGTTAATACACTGTGGGCATCTTCTTGTTAAACATTCGACATTTGTAGGATCGCAGCATATCGAACATAAAATTTTATAAGCAGAGTTCTCATTTATAAGATTAAATCTTTTAAGAGCAGTCGCCATTAGATCCATATTCGAATGGGTTTTACACATGCAAGTTTCCCGAGACTTCACATCAGGAACTAAGACCCAGAATGGTCGCATTTTGCAAAATGTCGAGTAACTAATTTTGTATGAAATATGATTTATGAACTTTTCATGCAAAGTTTGTAATGTCTCTGTTATGAATCGTTTTTGTTTTTTTATTTTGTTTTTGGTTATATATTCTTTTTTACCAGGGCCCCGATCGCACTAATTTTTGCGGAAGCGGTTCGAACGTAAAACGTATCTAATTCGAACATGGCTACGATTCAATAACAATGCAGCTGGAAGCAAAATCCGTATTGCGCTAAATGTCATTAGTTCAACCATAGTTGAATCGTTACCATTCGATAGAACTTTGTTTCTGTAGGGACGGCACACCTAGTATTTTTTAGTAATATCTGTGATTTGTGCATAATCGACACTCGATTAAGCAATTTGTTAATAGCCGCACTAGTCTTGTGACGCAAAAAAAATCTAAATGTCATTTAATGACAGCTTTCCTTGGACATACTCTGTCGTCTAATCTGTGCAGTTTTCAGTCAGCTGTTTGTTTTATAGTTTTTATCATTATATAAAGTAATATTAATTAAAACATAAAACATGATGCAAACGCTGCTCACGAGATACTGGCAGGACAGTGTTACCACGGCGGTAAAACATATGTTTATCGCCCCATAAGAAAAGTAGAAGAACAATAATAAAAGGATTTAGCTTCCATTGCTGACCTAGCTATACTAAAAAACCTTACTTATCTGAAGAAAACTCATCAGCAGGACCTAAGAGACTCCCTTAATTTAAGAAGTAAAAATGTGTAATGGTGTACCTACTTAGTGTGAGCAAACAGAGCAAATAAGCTTTAATCTTTGGTTAGTTTATGAAACATTGATTTAAACAAAGTTATGAAACTTAATATTTTTTTTTTTTTTAAATTTATTGGAAAACACAACAGACATCAGTTATACAAGAAACGGTATAAATGTATAAAGGTATTGGACTAAACTAATATCCTAAAGGTGTTTACACTGCTGCTTAAATCAATTCGTTAACAAATAATAATTTTATAATATAAAAATACTAATTATAAATATCTTAAATTATTTTCCACTTAAGATTAACGAACACCATTGTGTTCGTCAAAAATGGACCTTGCTGCCGTTTTGAACCTCGCAAACCCTGAGTGAAATTATGTCCAACTTGGAGTCACTTTGCAAGAGATTATATTTACGACACATTCTGGCGATAGGATTGTGGCGCGACACGTTGTTCTTATATGTAGGAAGTACAAAGGTAGGTAAGGAGCGCCTCTTGTTCACCTTGCAGTTTATTTTTAGGGAAGAGGTAAGTTCGGAAGAGTCGATCATGTGGTGCAGAATTTTAAACATGATTGATAGATCAAGTTGTTGTCGCCGAACACTTAAGCGTGTCATATTGAACCTCTTTAGCCTGTCATTGTAGGAAACCAAGGCCCGTCCCAGGCCGCGACGAAAACAGAGCATTCTCAGGAATTTTTTCTGTACACTTTCAATGTGCTTTGAGTGAATCTCGTAATGCGGTGACTATATAACTGATCCGTACTCCAGTTTGCTACGAACCAAGGAGTTAAACAGGGTAATCAGACTCTGTGACTTTTTAAAGTCTCTGGTGACTCTGCCAAGAAACCCTAGTGTTTGTAGTGAGCTGTTAACTATGTGCTGATAGTGTGACCTAAACGAGAGTTCCTCGTCAAATACTATACCAAGATCTCTGACTTCAGTTTTACGATTAAGTATGTGACCCTCAAGCTCGTAGTTAAAGCAAGTTTTATGGCGTTTTTTCGTAAAAGATATTATTAAGCACTTATCAATATTTAACGACATTCTATTAATTCTACACCAAACTGCTATTCTTGAGAGATCCTCCTGCAATTCAAAACAGTCGCTCACCGAGGTAATTTTTGTAAATATTTTAAGGTCATCGGCATACAAGAGACACGGGCACACCAAATTATCGACGAGATCGTTAATGAAAATCAAGAAGAATAATGGGCCAAGATACGATCCTTGTGGGACACCAGATTTAAATACAGCAGGTTCGGATGTAAAGCTCTTGACACATACCAGTTGGCTTCTGTTAGTAAGGTAAGATTCTACCCAGCGGAGCAGTGATCCATGAATCCCAAACCCGTCCATCTTACGACAAAGAATGTGGTGGTCAACCATATCGAATGCCTTCCTGAAGTCTGTGTATAAAAATTATGTATAAAGCATAGGTTTAATGAAATAAAGTTCTTTGTTTTTCATAGAAACTTGTTATTATTTATATATCTATACTGTTTATTTCCTGATGTTCTCATTTTACTTGCCTATTTTAATTTTAAATCATTCATTCATTCATTTCAATCATCATTGTTATTGTAGGTGTATTTCCCCAACTTTTTAATGATGCTATAATAGTAAGTAAGCATAACAAGTTATAAGCTTTATCTTGAATGCTATTTCAACTCTAGTCTTAACTCTATCTAGATATTATAGGTTTTTTTGTTTTACAAGCAAGTTTAATTTTAGTGTGCCGAATAAACAAACTTTTTGATTAACATTTTAAAACATTATTTTTACTGCATATTTTCGACTAGTAGATTAAATAGGTATTATCTATTGTTATTTCATAGTATTAGTGAAAAATAAATTAATAAGATACATGACACAACACAAAATCCCAAATAACAAGCCAGTTTTAGCGTATACTAGTTAACAAACTTCAATAGTGACTCATTATAATTATCATGATAATTTCACAGAAAAAAGTTATCATCATCTCATCTTTTCAACCGACTTCAAAAAAGGAGGAGGTTCTCAATTCGTCGGTATCTTTTTTTTTTTTTTTTTTTTTTATGTATGTTCAGCGATCATTCGTTACTGCGTTGACCGATTTCGATAATTATTTTTTTGTTTGAAAGGTAATACTTTCAGAATGGTCCCATATAAATTTGGTTAAATTCTGATGATGGGATCTATAAGAAAATCATCAAACATTGCATAAACTCCGTACCACGCCAACTGATTTTAGTATCTGTCTTACCTATATCTCTGCCAAATGTGGACCGATTTTAATAATTCTTTTTTTAATGAATAGCTTATACTTCAAAGATACTATAATAAAACATTTTTGGAAAAAATTTCACCCCTAAGGGTGGAAAAATAGGAAATGAAATCGGTGTTCAGCAGTTAAATTATGTTTGCACTCGTAAGATTTGTTTTGATTAGGATTTATCACTAAAATGGATGAAATAAGTTAATTTTATAAAAAAATAAAAACCGACTTCAAAAAACTAAAACGCTAAAAATAATCTTAACACTTAAGTACCTAATCAGTTACTTTTGGAGTCGGTGCCAGTCAATGAGAGACCAATGTTTTCGTTTGCACCGACTCCAAAAGTAACTGATTAGGTACTTAAGTGTTAAGATTATTTTTAGCGTTTTCATCACAACAAAAACCTCATTGTTGACCGGTGGTTCTAATTAAACATTTTACATTAACATTACAGAAACAGAGCTACTTTTGACTATTCTGTAGGAACTAAAATAGGTAGTTAAGAGTGGTGAATAATTAGGCGTAGGCATAATTTACATCTTTAAATGACTATTATCTTGTAGATATTTTTGATATTATAGATTATGATGTATTCCAGTATTTTGAGTAGATAGCTTGGGATTTGGATTTTAAGATATGTTAAGAAGAAATTTGGAAAAAAAACAACTGATTATTGTATTCTTAAATTATCTAATATTTACTGTTTGTTTACAATTTTTTATCACTGTAATCACTGGGTGAACACTATTTTCTTGAGTGAGATCACTTCAAAGTAAAAAGGTGGTGAAAAAGTTTTTCAAGAATCCCATGGGAGTGTTATCGGCGTCACACACAACACAACATTACACTTTTTATTTACACTGGTTTATGCAGTTTGTAAGGCATATAAACGTCTAATTAGTCAAATGTTTCCAAAAACTGACGTAAATGAGGTATTTTTTTGATCAGAATAGGTAAATTTACTCAAACGTTTGAACTTTGGTTGATAAAAAGTTGCTTTTTTCAAACCTTTCATTCATTGACATCTGACAGCGGTAACGGTTGGGAAGTGGTTTGGAAATGGCACGAACTTTTTTAGCGCGATACCAAATGTGACAAACGTAACGGAAGCGGTGTGGATGTGGTGTGGTAATGGTTCGATTTTATTAGCGCGATCGGGGCCCAGGACAGATACGACTGTTTTTATCTTGTTCCAAAAACATTTCTACGTCTTTTTTTACATTTTTAGCTGTCTCTTCGGTTAAACAATCTAGTTCTGTTTGTTTCTGCTTTACAACTTCTCTCGCTTTATCGTATTCATTTATCTGGTTAACGTTTTTTTGCAATCTATGTATTTGCTTTCGATATCTTTCATTCAGTCTCTTCAAATTGTGTATCTTAGTATGTAAAGTTTGAATCTGTTTACTACTTTTGTATCTCAGTCGTCTGATAGCTAATTTAGTAGGAGACTTTACTTTTTGTTTAGGCACTGAAATTGAGCTCTCTGACCCCAATGCAGCGAATGAACTTTCTGAACTACTGTTCTGAAGAGGATGGTGGGATGAAGATGATGATGAATATATGGAGGACAAGCCATCACTCACGTCTCCTTTGCAAACCTCAAGTACATCACGTGTTGGAGTCGATGATATTGGTCTAACCAGTTTAGTATTCTTTCCTGTTTGATTAAAATTGAAGGTAGATGTGGAGCTAGATGGCTGAGGTAGATTTTCAGTGACTACTTGGGCACTGTCAATCACTGTCTTTTGACTGTCAGATAATAATCCAGTGACCGTGTGTATTTGATTTTGATTATTCCGAAGGGATCGAAGACCGTACCTTGATTTAATAGTCGCTGGAGACAAAAAAAGCGGATCAGCAGTTATTGTCGGTGATAAATCAACATGTACATCCGGTTCTGTTTCATTGAAACTGACTTCTTCTATGGTTTCCAAAGCTTTTTTCTGCTGCCGTCGCCTAGAATAAGCCTTAAAGTTTTCCCTGTTACGCTTTCTTATTTGTTTTTTACGTGCAGGAGTTTCTAGGATAATTGGCAATATTTTACCTTCGCTCCTCTTTTTATGGTACCTTTGGCGGTCTATTTCTTTATACACAGCGTATAGATCGGGATCATTCTTGATTCTTTCTCTTCTTCGTTGCTGTCTAAGCCTTTGTTGCTCCAAAATCTCCTCTCGACTTCGTTTTGGCTTACCCATGTTTTCTGTAAAATAAGAATACACATTATGGTATATGCTATGTATACCTACCAAAAAACTTTAAGTTTTAAGGTAAAAACATAAAGAAAACAAATGTTGTCAGGTATTATATAATTTCCGTCACGTTTAGCGTGACGGAATAGGGTGATGGAAATTAGGAACACGACGTTATTTATGAGATATTAATTAAATGGTAAACAATACAGTATATTGCTACAAGTATGAGGTAGCCAACGAATGCCTGCATATAATATTATCACAGACCAGTTTGTATCCATTTTAAAATATTAATTAAAAGAGCGAACGGAAATTAGAAAAGAGGTGAACCAAGCGAATAGAAATTAGGTACTTACGGTCGTAGTTCGCCAACGGAGCAAGTGACACGGGACCGCTTCGGTTGCCTGCCGCGGCGCAACTGATCAAACACGACGTTGCGCTAGGGATGGGAATTACTTACTCTGCGAGCAAGATATTCGCTACTTTTATATTAGTGACTGAAATTAGGCATGATGAAAGGACAAACATATTTTTCGTTTTGTCTAAGAAAATACACAAGTTAAACAGAATATTTTTAGTGAATAATAATACTTAATTTATTAATCTTAAAATTGTATACACTGAAATGTACCAATCGTAACTTATTTTGACACTGTTGAAGGTTTTGTACTTGAATCTGGGTTCTGGACAGCGAACGGAACTTAGGAGAACGACCTAAGACAAAATAATTAAGTGCTTTTTTACAAGACGATGTGTCTCAAATTCAAATTCCTAAAAGATAAATGCTAGATCTAGTTCCTAAAAAATTGACAGCTTCAAAATATATCAAACTAGTCAGATATTTGCACGGACGCACCAAAACCAGGCCTGCTGAGAATGACCGATGTATTTACTTAGTGTTGTGTTACCGTCTTGATAAGGACGGGTGTCGTAGTAGACAACTAGGTGCCAGTCATCTCGAATTAAATGCATGTTTGTAATGCTATCGAAGTAAAGGCTATTGTTTTTTAATGGTGTTATGGGAGCTCATTAATCATTATCATCGCAGTGATAACAACGGAGTGCCGAGCGCGCGAGCTGCGCGCCGGTTATATTTACGTCCTCCGCGCGAGACGCACAGATACGCCGTCTCGCTCTACAAATCCGCGACTCACGTGAGAGGGCCAAGACCTCTCGCTCGCTGTGTCAGCATTCTACAAAACTTTCTTGCTAGTTTCCTATTGGTCATAATTTGTACAGTCTGATTTGTCAGTTATATTTTTAGCCAGTAAGATTTTACCTAATTTTTGTTTAAATAGTTATGTTAGTTTACCTAGTAAATCAAGGCAAAAAACCACTCCAATCCGCTTATAGTCAAAGCCGCCACGTACACGCCCCAGGAGGATGTCGCTGCCCGACTCCGTCGGCCTCGGCACGTTCTGGATGACCCTGACGATTCCTACACCGCGTACTATAGAACAACAGCCAACACCGCCTTAAGCACTTCAAGTACTGCACAACATCGTAGTTCGCATCACCGCACCCGCCGAAGGGTGCGAGGTCCCGTCTTTCATTTCGGCCGACACAGACATGTGCCTGGCCGTTTTTCCCCTGCCCATCCTACGGACGACGGCCAAAGCCGAGGTCCGAGCCTACAGAGGCGCCCTTAAGGCCAGAGTCCGACTCACCCCCAGATCGGGCCCGCTAGAAAGGAGCCCGACAACGGTCCGACCTGTTTCGGCAGTTCCGGTCCCGTCGGCGCCACCACTAGCGGGTTCGCCGCTTAGTAGGGTACCTTTTGCACTCCACATTGGCCCGATCACGCCTGCTAGTATGGGGTCGACACGTACGAGTCTAAGGCGCTACCATTCTGGCGGGAAATACCTCGGGCGTGGTTCATGAAGCTGTTGTCGAGCCACTACATACATCAGACGACCAGAAGTACCGCTACGTCCTACAACAACTACAAGCAACTGACCTGCGACACCTCACCGACATCCTCTACAACCCACCCGAGACAAAGAAATATGAAGCTATCAAGAACCGCCTACTCGCTGTCTACGACAAATCCAAAGTCAAGAATTTTCAACAACTCATCAGCGGCTTAGAACTCGGCGACCAGAAGCCCTCCCAGCTGTTACGCCGAATGCGGGAACTCGGAGGCGGCATGATCACGGACAAAATCGAATGGCTCACTCAACTGCCCGCCCAAATACGTGTCGTTTTGTCCATCAACAAAGAGTCATCGCTAGAAACACTCGCAGCCATGGCTGCGATTATTTGTATACTCACATAAGCAAGAGGCAAGCAAAATGAGTATCAGCTCCAAAATACAAGCACCAGAGATCTCGCCTATAAACCGTATTTTCAATATATCTCTACCAAATCAAGTTATATCGAACAATGAACCTGATAAAGTGACCCATGATCTTCAACTAGAGGAGATCAGACAGCAGTTAGACCTCATGAAACGCAGTGAACCCGTATCAGAAAGCGTTTCCTATCATGATGTCCATCATTATGTGGCAATATATGTCCTGTTTGCGGTAGTGGCGGGGGGCGTCGCAGCCCTCGCGTGCAGCGCAGCGGCGGCCGCAGCTCCGCAGCCTTCCGCCCATGCTAGTGCAGTGCAGTGTAGTGTAACGGAACTAAGTGAGTTTCCAAAAGAAAGTGCGCGTGTGTTAAAGCAAAATAAAAGCACAACGCCTGTGCTTCGTTCTGTGTTTACAATTCCAGACTCAAGTGATTAGAGCATAAATGAATTGTTGACAGCACCTTGTAAATCATTTGGGTACTAATAAATATGATTAATTGCATGTTAGTTTTAAAAATATTGTTCTATCACCTTGTTATTAGATGTGCGCGATTAGCGACCCTATATAGCTACGCGTCTGTGATCATTTAAAATATGCCTTTCAATTAATTATTATTTAGTCGCAAATACATCTCGTAGCAAGCAAGGTGTCTTTTATTAAATCCACTGCCTAAAGTTAAAAAAAACAACCTTATCTCTTCAACATAGTGGTCAGAATCGAGCCGAATAATCTTCAAGATTTCGCATCGGAGGACAGGCGTTATTAGTTGGGCCGGACCGGTTCGCTTTTGTGATACGCACCTACGGCGTACCTACAGCCGCATTCTCACGTAAACAACTGCATTTACTCAACAATAATACGTCATTTTGTTGCATTGAAATTACGGCGTTATTTTATCAAGTTAACGTGCTTAGTTCATCATGACAGAACAAGAAACGGCTATTGAAGAACTAGAATACATATTTGAGCTAATAAATAAAGCACAAATTAACTTTAAAAAATGCCCAACGGCTAGAAAAACTAATGGTTATTTACAATAAAAAATTCAATGCATTGATGAGTATTGGGCTACGTTCCGATCGGCGGACCAAAGGTTATTCAAGTTAACTACGAAAAGTGATCGAGATACTTTGGGATATTTTGTGAATAATAAGCACGGAGAATGTGAAGAACTTTACACGTGCTTAAGGGCCGATCTAACTGATTGCTTATTGTCGATACGTACCACAAAAGACGAGTCGTCAGTATTGAACACGAGTACGTCGAGTGATCGAGTGGAGAAGAATACTCCTGATGTCAAGCTACCACAAATCAACTTACCAACCTTTTCCGGCGCGTATGAGGAATGGCAATCGTTTGAGGATACATTTATGTCACTTATACACTCGAATAAAGGACTTAGTGATGTGCAGAAGTTACATTATCTGAAATCATGTGTTATTGGTGAAGCGAAGAACACAACCAAGCATTTTCAAATTACGGAGAAGAATTACAAACCTGCATGGGACAACCTAAAAAACCGGTACAGTCACAAACGGCTTATTGTTAATGCTATTTTGAAAAGGCTTTTTAATCTCAAAAAGATTAATGTACAGTAACCTACACAATTAAAAGCTTTAATTGACAATACTAAAGAATGTTTGACTAGCCTAAACGCATTAAATATTTACACCGGTACTTGGGATCCAATAATCATATTTCTGGTTATTCAGAAATTGGACCAAGAATCACACAGAGCATGGGAATCGTACGTCAGTGGAGAATATTTCGAAGAAATGCCTACATTTCCCAACTTCACCACATTTTAAGAAAGCCGTATCTGTACTTTGGAATTAACTTCACCAACAACTACATTGAAAGATAAAGTTAAAGAAAAATCATTTCACGCCACCACCTCGGTACATCGTACTTGCATCATGTGTAAGGAAGACCACTTGCTTTGTCATTGCAAGGAATTTGGAAAGTTAGATCCGGATAAAAGAAGCGAATTCACCAAACAACAACGACTTTGCTACAACTGTCTTGCTGCCGGGCATCCTGTATTACACTGTAAACAAAAACTTCATGCAGGATCTGCGGTAAACGTCACCATTCACTTCTACATTCTTATAAGAAGCGAGAAGAGTCACTGGGCACCGACGAGAAGAAGCAATCACCAGGGCTGTCATCAATGCACACAAATGTGGAAGAAAATCAAGAAGACGGACAAGATGTGATAATTGCCTCGCACTTTGTTTCTCAACATAAAATGGCACTTTTAGCTACGGCTTTGGTACCTATCCGAAGTGCATCTGGGTAGGTTAGTTTGTTAAGAGCTTTAATCGATTCCGGTTCTCAAGCATCCTTTGTGAGCGAGAGAGCGGCTCAAACACTTAGGCTTTGCAAAACTTCAGTTAATGGTACGGTAACTGGAGTAGGTTCTAGCAAAAAGTCAGTCAGTCATGTGGTCCAACTAGAGGTCCTGTCACGATATGAAGATAATTTCAGCCTCAATGTTAAGGCGTATGTATTATCAACACAGCTGACTACCAAGTTGCCATGCAAGTCCATCAAACCAATGAAATGGTCACATTTAGACGGGCTTATATTAGCAGATCCTGATTATTTTATGCCAGGTAAGATAGATCTTCTGTTAGGTGTTGATGTCTACACAGAAATTCTCAAGAACAATCTTATCAAAGGTTCACCAGGCACACCATGCGCGCAAGAAACCAACCTGGGTTGGATATTATTCGGCAGCATAAATGATCAGCAACCCGAAGAAGATACCATAGCAATGCCCATTCACCTGGATGTAGATAACATGGTTAGAAATATGTGGGTTATTATAAATAATAAAATAAAAATAAAATAAAATAATTTATTTCAGGACATAGTCCCATATTCTCAACCATTACAATAAATAGATACATTATCAAAATACTCAAGTCAAATCATTACCATTAAATAATAATTAAAATTATTTTGTTTACGATTTAAAAATGAATTAAACTAAAATTAAATATTTTGCAACACAAATAAAAAATAATAATAATAAATTAGACATTAAAATTAAATCAAATGAAATTAAAAAATAAATCAAATTAAAATAAAACCCGGGCTGCCGTGATATGCCTACTGCAGCAATGCCACATATAGGGGCAGTCAAACCGGTGTGCAATCATTGTCAGGACGGCGTTGGAGCTGGCCCGCACCCTGCGCACCAGCGACGCGCACCGCTTGCGGACAATCCGTACGGGCCGCCGCAAACATTCCCGAGGCGCTGCAGAAGCGAGGCAGCCCCAACACCGCCCGGAAAGCGTTATTGTATTGAACGCGAAGGGAGTTGTATGCTTGCTGCGTGTAGTCTATCCACAAGCTGCAGGTGTACAATGATGTGCAGTAGGCCCGAAATAACGTTATTTTTACCTCGCTTGAGCATCGGGCAAACCTGCGGCCTAGACTATTCGCTCTTATCGACAGAGCTCTCCGTTCACGCTCAATGTCGGCACGGTCCCCGAGGTCGGCGGCGACTATGTGCCCTAGGTATTTAAATTGATCCACTCTCGCTAGGGGAACACCATTCAAACACACAGGTGGTACTTTATGAGGACATTTAGCACCACCGGCCTCAAAAACCATGTACTGACTTTTTAACACATTGTACTTAAGACCGTGCTCACTAGCATATCCCTCGCAGATTTTTATGAGTTGTCTAAGTCCACAGACCGAGGCACTTAGGAGCACCATATCATCTGCATAACTTAGATTATTTACACATACATCATCAATATAGCATCCTATATGATGCCCGCTGAGCTCCCCGATCAGTGCGTCCATGTATACATTAAACAGTGTAGGTGAGGTCAGACCTCCCTGCCTCACTCCGCATTGAAGCCGATACGAAATCGACATTGCATCAGCCCATCTTACACTGTTCACTTGGTCACACTTCAGATGTAATAAAAGAGTATCGTCTTCTACGAGTCACGTTTGGAATATCATCAGCGCCTTATCTTGCAGTGAAAACGTTGATTCAACTGGCAGAGGAAGAGGGAAGGAACTGTCCAGCAGCAGCTAAGGTTATCAAGGAAGATTTCTTTGTGGATGATTGCATGAGTGGTTGCGTTCAAGATTCAGTAAAGAAAACAGTTGAGCTGAGCAACCATATCACAGAAATATTAGAGAAAGGTGGATTTATTCTTAAGAAATGGGCCTCAAATGATAATGAGTTCATGGATGAGATACAACCTGCACGACGCAGTATAAGTACAAAAAAGGAATTAAAAAACCAATGTGATAAGAAAACTATTGGTATCACATGGAATATGGGAACAGATTCATTTCACTACCACTTTAACCTACCATCTCAATCCCAGATCGTCACTAAAAGAAATATACTTGACATTCAACGACTTTTTGATCCACTAGGTTGGCTTGGAGCTGCAATAATTCAACAGCTGTGGGTAGAAAATCTCGACTGGGATGAGGAAGTTACTGGTTCCCTAAAGGAGGAATGGTTAAAGTTAAAACTGAGCTATGAACACCTTGACAAGGTCCATATCGATAGAAGGATTAAGATAGACAGCGATGACATGCATCTGTTCTCTCTCCATGGCTTCTGTGATGCATCCAACAAGGCCTATTATGCCGTGGTCTACTACAGAGTGGTTACCAAAAATGGAGATATAGAAACCGGTATTGTTGCTTCTAAAACACGAGTGGCACCAGTCAAGCCTGTAACACTGCCGAGACTCGAGCTATGTGGTGCTGTGCTCCTGGCCAGGCTATTAACACAAGTTTGTAAAGCAATGAGAATTCCCATCAACCAAGTCTACGCTTGGACTGATTCATCAGTAGTACTGTCGTGGTTGTTTAGAAACCCTAATCGATGGAAACCATTTGTCAGCAACAGAGTTGTAGAAATTCTAGACAATTTGCACAACACATAATGGTTTCATATTATATCCAACGAAAATCCAGCAGATATCGGTTCCAGGGGACAATACTTGCCCCAGTTAGTCGAAAATCAAAGGCTATGGTGGGAAGGACCAACTTGGCTAAAGGAGAATAAAATTAAATTTACAAGACCAAACGTAATACCAACTGATATAGAAAGAAAGAAAAATATAGAAGTAAATGTGAAGATACAGAATGAAGAAACTGATTTGTTTGACAATATGGATACGTTGGAAGAGTTACAAAGAGTTGTAGTATACAGCATAAGATTTTTAAATTACAAAAAAGATCGTGAAAGAATAGGAACACAAATATCAACAGCCAACCTAGAAGAAGCTTTACTGAAATGTATTAGAATAGTACAAAGACAAGAATATTCATAAGAGATAGAAAGTCTGAATATGAAAAGGAATGTGACAAAAAATAGATGCCTAAAATCTCTTGACCCCTACCTGGAAGATAAGAATATCCTCAAGGTGGGCGGAAGATTGAGGAATGCAGATCTAGATAACCATTCTAAACACCTAACCATAATCGGGACAAGAAATAAATTAATTTCATTGATTATATCTCAAGCTCATAGAAAAACATTGCACGGTGGTATTCAACTTACGCTATCTTATCTCAGAACAAAATATTGGATCATCAGAGCAAAGAATGCAGTAAAAATGCACATACGTAAGTGCATCATATGTGCAAGACAAAAGGTGGTTAGCCGCACTCAAATTATGGGCGATCTCCCTAAGCAACGCGTAACTGAAGCTCGTCCATTTCTTCACAGCGGAGTTGACTTTGCCGGCCCTTTGCAAGTTTTAATGTCAAAGGGCAGAGGTGCAAGGTCTAACAAGGCATACATCGCCATATTCGTTTGTATGGCTGTCAAGGCCATACATCTAGAGTTGGTCGGTGACCTTACTACAGAATCATTCATTGGTGCTTTTCAAAGATTCGTTGCCAGAAGAGGAAGATGCACTCATTTATGGAGCGACCAAGGACGTAATTTCATCGGAGCAGGCAAAGAACTAGCAGCTGCATGGAAAGTAGCTAACTTCGAACTGCCAGGTGATCTAGTTGGTACCCCTGCAGCTGATGGAACGCAATGGCATTATGTGCCTCCATATTAAATCCACTGCCTAAAGTTCAAAAAACAACCTTATCTCTTCAACATTAGATAAGATCATGCTTATCAACATTTCTACTAACAGCCTCACTTTTTCTCGCCCGGCAATATGTACGAGCAAGCAACGTACATTTTAGTAAAATCATCATTTTACACTTTGACCTCATTTACCAATAATTAATATTTCACTCTAACAAATCAGTTCGCATTTAGCCATCAAGAGAGCCGCGCGTACTCACTTATTTTAACAAAGTTCATTTTTGTACCAAGTTTTTATTCTCCAAATATAAGTCAGTTTTATCATAACCAGATTTATCATTTATCATATTTGTTTCGGCTCATCCCGAACCGAAACCGAAATTATAAATGCAAACCTTTTTTGATGGTTGTATTTGCTAACAATATATGATAAGGCATTTGAATTAAGTAAAAAATTAAAGTTCTATTGTTACCACAACGAAAAAAACACAACGGAGAGACGCTTTTTGAAAATTATTCGTATGTGAAAAGAGTAGATTTCAATAAAATATAACATTGAACCGTGTAATACTAACAATAAATAGATTAAAACGCATTTAAGATTTATTAACTGTGCTAAATTTAATTTAGGAAAATGAGACGACCTTATTAACGATTTCATTATAATTACTCCAATTATACTTTATTGCTTCCTGTAATATTTACTTAGGTATATTACAGACCCAAGCAAATTTAAGTCTAGCCACAAAAAACATTAAAAATTCTTGCCACCATAAAAATAGATTCCCTGAACAAATTTTAAATGCAAACCTTTTTGATAGTTGCATTTGCTAACAATACATAATAAGGCATTTGAATTAGGTATTAAAAAAAAATATTATGTTCTAATGTTATTACAATGAAAAAACCTAACAGGAGACGCTTTTGAATTTTATTGGTATGTTTAAAGAGTGGTTTTGGATAAAATATGACATTGAACATTGTAAGTAATACTTACAAAAATGGATTTGAATGCTTTTAAGATTTATAAACTGTTAATTTATTTAAAGCGTTTTTTTATTTTATTTAACTTTAATGCACTGAAAGTACAAATGATGGGCTTAATGCCATAGGGTAATCTCGACATATAGGAAATGCAGTCAGCTAAATCAGTGGTAGAGTTTGACCTATGAAACTGTGAATTGCGACATTAATAATAATTGAAATAAAGTTTTAATTAATTAATTAAGGTGTTACTATAACATATTTATAACAAATTAATAATAATAATTGTCAGAGCATTTTTCTGTATTCAAGCGAAACCGTCAAAGGAATACGATGAAGTATATACTGATAAATACATAGTCTGATTTACCTACGTAGAAGGTTTGTTTGTAAGTAAATAAAAATCATTTAAGATAGACTTAGAATTACACATGCAAAGCCGGGGCGAGTCATTAGTCATACATAATATTTCATTCATTTATTAGTTATTTTCAATAACGAGTAAGAAGTTACAACGGTATCTTATTACCATATCCGCCTGTGCGCTGACGCAAGTAATGCGGCTCGCTCTGTCAACAAGAATGTTCAGTCCTTGTAAAAATATTGGCGGGTAATCGCACTTTTGCTTCGCCAATTTTATTTGTCTACCATCGTTCCGATGGTCGACTCCGAACTTGCTGGGCAACCGTCGTATCGAGCACCCGTGTGCTGCGCTCGCTCTCTACAAGTCATTGTGTGACGTTCACACTAAAAGGACCGTGTCCTCATCAATTTTATTACGCGTGTGTTGCTGTGCATCCACGTTGATCTGTTCCTGAAGACAAAACAAGCTGCTTCTCGCCCAAGACGCCGTGCGTTTGTTGGTCGGCTACCGTCCGTGGCGAGGGTCGACTTTAAGGTTGGTGAAGCTGCTATTACCTATCAATTTTCAGGGACTGAACGAACCTCCTATTGAATTGTACAAAAACATCAAAACTATACAGTCCACTTCCCTTATTCCTGAATCAGTGTCCTTACGCCAACCCAAGTGCGACAATCGCACAATTTTTTGGCCTTCGAGCCGATTGATTCATATTTTCTCATAAAATTCATATAGCTCGTAGCTATATTCATTTTAGCCCTAGCTAAAGTCCTCTTCCTCATTACTCATTCAGTACATAGACGTTCTATATCAAACTACCTACCTTACAATATTTTTATTCGAAACTTCTAGAAAGCCATACACATATTTTCAACTACATTCACTGTTGCTTCAATTAATTTGCATTTATCCTGCTTTGTTCAACCTCGTAGGTTCGTAACATCATGTCTAATCCTAACGATAAAAGTACTCGCCCTTCTGGGAGTTCTGGGTCATCCGACGAGGTAGAAATACCTCCAGAGTATTACGTATTAATGTCCCGTAAGGAAAGATATTTTGAACAAATGCAAGGCTTATATGATTTAATTAAAACACCCCAAAGTACGAGTACAAAAGAATTATTTTTATTGCGGGTCAATGAGATAGATGATTTGAGAAAATCATTTGAAGCATGTGTTTTTAATATTTTTGAGGTTGAAATAAAATTTAAAAGTGACGCTTCATTGCGCAATCAAGAGTTAAAAAACTTCGATGAATTATATTTTCGTATAAAATTATTTGCGTCCAAACTTCAACCCTCTGTTGAGAGTATTAAGGTCGTAAATTCTACCACTGAATCTAGGCCGAATTTACCTAAGTTAGAACTTTATTGTTTTGACGGTGAGTTGGAAAACTTTACAACATTTTACGAAACATTTTGTTCCTTGGTTCATAATCAACCAAACATTCCAAAAATTGATAAATTTCATTATTTGTTATCTTGCACAAAAGGTTCGGCATTAAACATCGTTAAAAGTGTTCCAATCACTGCCAACAATTATGACTTGGTATGGAAAAGCCTACTTGATAAATATCAAGATAATAGGTTGCTTGTCGGGAGGTATTTAGATAAAATGTTAAACTTTTCACCACTCAGTAAGGAGTCCTCAGCTCAACTGAATTTATTTATAGAAACATTTGAGCACTCTTATAAAGCAATTCAAGCGCTAAATATCAAAGATTTAAATAGTATTATCATGTGTCATATCGCTTTAAGGGCTTTAGATCCCAGTACAAGAAAATCTTTTGAACAAAGTGCTAAACAAGATGAAATACCCACTTTTACTCAATTAATGACATTTATTCACAACCAAGTCAAAGTACTTGATCATTCTATGTCCTATTCAAGCACATCAAATGTGCAGAGTTAACAAAATAAACAAGTTTTAAAATACGACAAAAATATTATTAAAGTTTCTCATAATTCGATAACACGTTCCAATAATAACTCTAACAAGTTATGCTGTCCGCATTGTGGAGAAAATCACATGATTTTCCGCTGTGATCATTTTCGTAAAATGACCAGCACACAACGTATTAGCCGTGCTAATCAATTAAAACTGTGCCACAATTGCCTTAAACCTAATCACGAAGCTAAAGATTGTAAGAGTGATTTTAGATGCGTTGTTTGCAAAAGAATGCACAACTCGTTATTGCACGTCGATTCACGCGCTGCTGTCGGAATCGAACCCGTAACATCGCAAGCGCAGCCGCTGATCCCAAGCGGCGCGAGCGACTCGCCGCGCGCATCCAATACCTGCCATGCGTCGTCAATGCATAGCTATAGCTCGGTACTGTTAGGAACAGCTGTTGTTCACGTGAGGGACGGGTTAGGTAGTTATCAGCCGTTTCGCGTTCTTATTGACTCGGGTGCGCAATCGAACTTTATTTCTACGTCTTGTTTACAACGTTTAGGCCTACCTCAACGTAAATGTTCTTTTAATATTTTTGGACTCGCCGGTGAAAGCGTGAAAAATCATGGCATGACGTCATGCCTAATTAAGCCACGACATAATAATATTTTAACTTTTAATATAGACGCAGTAGTGTTACCAAAAATAACCTCTGACCTACCTAATGTACAAGTTCCTCAGCACGTTGTTAAGGAATTTAGTAATTTATTTTTAGCGGATCCTAACTTCTATAAAAAATCATCAATTGACATTATCTTAGCGGGTGATATTTTTCCTCACATTTATGATGGGAAAAAATTGATAATAAATTCCGACACACCTGCTGCGTTGGGCAGTGTGTTTGGATATGTTATCACTGGAAAACTGTCCGTGCAGTCTGTAAATGACGTCCGTGACGTCACTGTTGTAGCGTCTACAACATCGTTAGTGTCGTACACTATCGAAGAGGATCACCTCAATGAGACTCTCAAACGGTTTTGGGAGGTGGAATCTGAGCCGTGCTCGATTGCCATAAGTCCGTCAGAGGAGATCGCTGAAATAATATATTCTGAAAAACATTATCGTGACGAAACTGGTCGATACGTTTCTCCGATTCTTATGAAGCCTGATCACCAGGATCTGGGCAATTCTTATGATGTTGCATATAAACGACTTACACAAATTGAGCGCCGTCTCGCTCGATCACCTGACCTTCGTAAGGCATACGGTGACTTCATGAAGGAATACGAATCCTTAGATCACATGGAACTGTACCAAGGTACAGAACCTTCTAAATTTATTATTCCGCACCACTGTGTTTTGCGCCCAACAAGTACTACAACGCCTCTCAGGGTTGTGTTTGATGGATCTGCCTCCACAGATAACGGCTTGTCACTTAATGACATACTTTTGACCGGACAAAAGTTACATTCTGATATAAATAAAATAATTACAAACTTCAGACTTTATGATGTTTGCCTTACAGCTGACGTCTCAAAAATGTATCGTGCGGTTCTTATCGATCCCTCTGAGCGTAAATACCAGCACATACTTTGGCGTGACAATCCGTCGGAACCGGTCCGCATCTATGAACTAAAAACAAATACGTACGGGCTACGCAGTGCTCCCTTCGTTGCGGTGCGCACGCTGCACCAGCTAGCGCGGGATAATCCGGACAGTTCCGCATCTAAAATATTACTTAACGGTTTTTATGTAGATGACTTGTTGTGGTCTTGTCAATCAATCTCTGAGGCTTGCACGTTGCAAGACGAGCTTATGTCACTACTCAAGAATGGCGGATTTGATTTAAAAAAGTGGTCAAGTAATAGACCCGAACTCCTAACTCGAATGGAAGGAGAACATACAAAAATTGATTTTAAAGACGATACGTTATCGTCATCCTTAAAAATTTTGGGATTGACTTGGTTACCCTCGTGTGACTGTTTCGCTTTCAATTATAATTTTCGTGACACAGTGTCAACAAAACGTTCAGTTTTAAAGTTACTTGCGAGTATTTATGACCCCGTGGGCTTTATATCTCCGTGTACTTTTGTAGCAAAATGCATTATGCAAGATTTGTGGAAATTAGGTCTAGCCTGGGACGATAGTTTACCGGTGCCACTGCAAAACAAATGGGGTATATTCATAAATGAGTTGCCATCGCTAGCGAATGTACGCATCGAAAGGCATTTGTTGATACCAAATTTTTCCAACATGCAGTTAGTAGGTTTTTGCGATGCATCATCGCGCGGGTATGCAGCTTGTGTTTACCTACGCAGCGTAGACGGTGAAGGAAACGTTAAGGTTAGATTGATTTGTAGTAAATCTAAAGTCGCTCCACTCAAACCAATTATGTCAATACCTCGACTTGAGTTAATGGCAGCCGTGCTGCTTACTAAACTTATTAATTTTATAAAACAAAATGTACTTATCAATTTCAAGGGTCCTATTTATACTTTTAGTGATTCGAGTGTCGTGTTATCGTGGCTTCATACGCCTCCTTATAAGCTTAAAACTTTTGTGTCTAGCCGCGTCAGTCAGATTATAGATGTTGTTCCTCCTAACTGTTGGCATCATATTAACAGCGAAAACAACGCAGCAGACATCTGTTCGCGTGGAGCATTGCCTCAACAGTTTATTGGAATATCTACTGATTGGATTAACGGTCCTCAGTGGCTATATAACAAGCCACAAGATTGGCCTACTAATACATTCTTTTTAAAAGATGACGCAAACGTTCCTGAATTAAAATCAAATGTTGACACTTTCTGTTTTAATTCATGTGAAGATAAATCCATGACTAATGACCTCGAGTTAACTTTTAATAAATTTTCTTCTTTTAAAAAATTACAACGCGTTATGGCGTGGAGTCATCGTTTTGTTAATAACTTAAAAAAAAAATTAAATCGAACTATCGGTCCTTTGACTTCGTCTGAGTTGAAACAAGGTCATGATTCGATTATTTTGACACTTCAATCAAATCATTTTAATTCTGAAATTGAAGCATTACAGAAAAATGGCTACGCATCCTCATTGCGTAAGCTTTCTCCATTTATTGACACCCTCCAGTTCCTCAGGGTGGGGGGTAGAATTTTACAATCTAACCTTTCTTATGATATGAAGCATCCCGTGCTGCTTCCAAAAAAGTGTCACACCACTTCTTTAATTATAAACTATTATCATCAATTATATTTACATGTGGGTCCTCGTACGTTGCAAGGTATCCTATGTAAAAAATATTGGATAATAAATGCTCGTAGCAATATTCGATCAGTTCTCTCAAAATGCGTTCAATGCTTTAAGTGTAGACCTTCTTTTACACAGCCGATCATGGGTACGTTACCCGCATCCAGGTTGTTGCCTGATAAAGTTTTTAACCACGTTGGTTGTGATATAGGAGGGCCTTTCTTCGTAAAAGAAAGTTTGCGTCGTAATGCAAAGGTGCATAAGGCATATCTTTGCTTATTCGTGTGCTTTT
Source organism: Anania hortulata (assembly GCA_963576865.1). NCBI lineage: Eukaryota > Metazoa > Arthropoda > Insecta > Lepidoptera > Crambidae > Anania > Anania hortulata. The sequence goes on along the minus strand of OY756402.1, from coordinate 3,389,901 downwards.
CAACAAAAGCAGTTCATCTAGAGGTTCTCACTGACCTTTCATGTGAATGCTTTTTAGCTGCTTTTGATAGGTTTGTTTCTCGTCGTGGTCTGTGTAGCTGCTTGTACTCGGACTGCGGTACAAATTTTATAGCTGCTGCTAAACATTTAAAAGAAGTTTTTAATTATTTCTCACAGAAGGAATGTCAAGATAAGATACTGGATGGGTTGACATCTAGATCTGTGGAATGGCGTAAAAACGCGCCGAATGCTGCTTCTATGGGCGGTATTTGGGAGTCAGGCATAAAATCTGCCAAATATCATTTGTGTCGCGCTGTAGGAGAACGCTCTCTTACATTTGAAGAGTTGACAACAATATTTTGCAAGATCGAGGCAATAATGAACTCTCGCCCTCTTTGTTCTCTGTCAAATGATCCTAATGAGTTTGACGTCTTGACCGCAGGACATTTCTTAGTAGGGCACAATTTGCTTGCTGTCCCTGAATATCCGGTTGAGGATATTCTTCAGAATAGATTGTCACGTTGGCAATTAGTTCAACAAGCATCCCAAAAATTTTGGAAGCGATGGTCTGATGACTACCTTCATACTCTCCAGCAGAGGGAGAAGTGGTTTTCTTCTCCTCCCAATTTAAAAGTAGGGGATTTAGTGTTACTTAAATCTAATTTAACTCGACCTTTACAATGGCCACGAGGTAGGATTGAGGAGGTTCATCCTGGTCCCGATAACGTTGTTCGCGTTGTAACCTTAAGAACTCAAAATGGGCTTTTCAAAAGACCAGTTAATAAAATTTGTCCTCTGCCAAATGCAAATTAATTTAAGTAACATAATATGCACCTTAATTAGTTAAAATTTTAGTTATGTAAGGTAGTTTCTCCTAAGTTATATTTCACACTGTATCATACTACACATTCATATCAATTTTATTGTAAACTTCGTAAGTTTATTTGTTTCTCATACCTGTCACTTTCATAGATAGGAAATCATCACACTGATTTCGGTGGGGGGTATGTTCAGTCCTTGTAAAAATATTGGCGGGTAATCGCACTTTTGCTTCGCCAATTTTATTTGTCTACCATCGTTCCGATGGTCGACTCCGAACTTGCTGGGCAACCGTCGTATCGAGCACCCGTGTGCTGCGCTCGCTCTCTACAAGTCATTGTGTGACGTTCACACTAAAAGGACCGTGTCCTCATCAATTTTATTACGCGTGTGTTGCTGTGCATCCACGTTGATCTGTTCCTGAAGACAAAACAAGCTGCTTCTCGCCCAAGACGCCGTGCGTTTGTTGGTCGGCTACCGTCCGTGGCGAGGGTCGACTTTAAGGTTGGTGAAGCTGCTATTACCTATCAATTTTCAGGGACTGAACGAACCTCCTATTGAATTGTACAAAAACATCAAAACTATACAGTCCACTTCCCTTATTCCTGAATCAGTGTCCTTACGCCAACCCAAGTGCGACAATCGCACAAAGAATGTGTCTACGATGCAAAACTATCATAATTTAATTAACAAATAATAAATGATATTTTTCAATAGGATAGTCGCGTAAGCAGGTGTTCTAGTGATACAGTCAGCCTTATAAATATGTATACACTTTTAACTATAAAATAAGGTTGATGAAACGCTAAAGTGAAAACATGTTTTTGATGCTGGCTGTACGTCACGGAGTATCATATTTTATTCAACGATAGTTATTCATTGATCAATTGGCACGAGTAGGTACAGATTATGACGTTAGTAACGCTCTCATATTGCGAAACCCACCCGGTGCATTGTTTAACACAATAACTTCAAACAACCTATTATAATGATAAATAATTTTGTGTTAACCGATTAAAAAATATAATAAGGTTTAACAACTTTGTTCTGATACTTGAAGTGGTGAGTGATACTTGATACCAGTATAAGTCGATCTCTAATGAGTATCAAACATCTTCATAACGTAAGGTCACCTTATGCTGTTGAATGTTGATTGTAGTATGGAATTGGACGCTTGTATATCCTCTGGAGTTCGCCCGAGGACGCTCGGGCGAGCGGAAGATAATATAGAAGGTACAATTCCATACTTGGGTCGCGTCGTGCAGGTCTACCCAGGTTCCAACGGCGTCGTGAGGGTAGCCGAACTGAAGACCAAGAAGGGGACCATTCGACGCGGCTTTAACAACATCTGCCCGCTGCCAATTCTTTGAATTGGCCCGATCACGCCTGCTAGTATGGGGCTCGACACGTACGAGTCTGAGGCTTCGCTGCGCGAAGCCTCACACTCGGCCGGGTCGCGGCGACCGCCAGCGGGGCGGACCTGGGCTGTGCGCCTTCAGCGCACGCCACAACTGCCCGGGTTAAGCTGACGAATGTCTTCCTCAAAGGCACTCAGCGATAGGTCCGTCCATAAAAAAAAAAAAAAAAAGCCAATTCTTTGAAGTTCCCACTTCAACCCGGGGAGCATGTCCACGCACAGGCATAGTGCTACAGACGAGGGGGGCTTGTGAACGAGAATCGGCGAACGGCGGCGAACGACAGCGAGCAACGTTCGGCTCGCGAGCGAACATTGATGCTCGGTCGAATACTCCCTTCATAGCCTTTCAAGTGTGCGGTCACTGTATCTTCCTGCAATCAGTCTTGGATTATACTCTTTTTATTATACAGTCCGCTTTTTACTATAATCAACATCTCCCACCACCGAAGGTCCTAACAGGTACAAATGGCGGACTTAATGCCAAAAGCATTCTCTACCAGTCAACCATGGGGCTAGACAGAGATGGTACAGGCGGTGCAACAAAACAGTAATTAGTGTTAGAAAAAAATCTAGCAACACAAACACAGACTAGATGAATACATACATACAAAAAATACATAGATATCAAAACGGTATGCTCACATACATAAAATAATAATTATATTGACAATTAAATTGTTATCTGGGTTAATTTACCAACAAAATATATAAGTAGTAAATTCTTGTTCTAAAATAATACAAACTACCTGATTTTTATAAGAACTGAACTTTCTAATGTAATTTTTTAAATTGATATTAATATGACTTGGATTACTAAAGTTAAAATATTATGATCACAGTTAATTTTTATGTTGATTTGCAAAAATAAATGTTAAGTAACTTAAGTCGAAAGTAATACAAACTAAACTTGCTACCATTCTGTTTATTAAAATAATCAATCAAAATACTGTTTTTTACTCAATTACAAATTTACCTTTCAAATAGAATGCACAACATGAACTAGTCATTATAGTTTATCTTTGTTATTTTTTTGTAACATTAATTTATTTTCATCTTTGTTTCCTATTTGTTATATGTACAATTTTTTTGCATTTGTCCCATAGAAGTAATTTTTTTTTAAAATTTAGTACATTTTAAGTTGAAATTACGCGTGGTTCTTTATTGCAAAAATACCATAAATGTGGGTTGGTTCCCGATTGCAATTTATATTCAGTTGTCTAGTTTATCACATAACTTTTATTATTGCATTATTTTCATCAAAAAAGTCGTTAAAAAAGCCTGAATGAAGGAAATGTTCTTAATAAAATAAAATTGATGGAATTTATTTTTCTTATGTTTTAATCATTCTGCATTCATGTTCTCACCTTCTACATCCATCTGAAACAAAATGTACTTCTCTAGAAAACCCATGGATGCCATCTACTACGTTTTCTTATTATTATTATGTAAAAGCTTTCAGCATCTTTCATCGAAGTCATCCACAAAGTTTTCACTACTGATATTTTTTTGTAAAAGAAGGGCCAACTAGAAAGCTGCGAAACCGTCTAGTATTCTTCCAGACCATTGAAGGAGACGACCTAGGAGATAGATCTTCGCAAAACTTGACCCAACCCTTTTTCTTTTTGCTAGAAAAGTACGTCTAGTACGCAAGTAGTAGTAGCAACCTGTTTATATTTAAGAAAGTTCTCTGTACTCATGCATGAACCATAATCTTTTTCAGCTTGCTTGCGGAGAGCTACGGGTGACGAGCAGTCAGCATCCCACCAAGGTGGAGGAGCCAATTTTTTATGGTTAGGACTTAATATATTTATGTAATAAATTCTCTATGGCGGTCTCTGCCATCTCTGAGACATGGCTGAGGCCTGAGTCTCTCTTTATGCTTGTCTCAGGGATGACAGAGATGATGGCTACGGTGGTTGCTGCCTTCTTATTAAAAATTGTTCTACTTACTCCCTTCTAAACATTCTCCCTCACAGCCCGTATTTTAATGCCGTGGCTGCTAGAGTAATGTTTTTTTTTTATATTTATTGTTGTTCTCTCCAATGTTGATAGATGAAAATGATGACAAGAGTCTACATAGTCACCCCTTGCGCGAAAACTGCGAAAGTTCAAGGTTTTTACAAATTTAGCTTGGATGCGTTCTAGTTCCTGGGAATAAGTAATGTAATGCGGGTTCCAGATAACACTACAATACTCAAGTACACTTCTCACATATGAATAGTATAATATCTTTGAACAACCAACATCAGTGAAAGCACGAATCACGCGCAATATAAAACCAAGGTTTTTAAATGCTTTATTGACTATACTTGCAATGTGATCTGAAAATGAAAGTTTCGCATCCATAAGGACACCCAGGTCTCTAGCCAAGTCTAATTTAGTTATTATGATGCTATTAATATTGTAGCTGAAATGAAGAGGTTTCTTTTTTCGGGTGAATGAGATAAGTTGACACTTACTGATATTGATACCTATACGATTGGCTGCATAATAATTACTCAATCTATTTAAATCGGTTTGGAGATTAATACAATCAGTAGTGCTTCGAATTTTCATAAATATTTTAGTGTTGTCGGCATACATGAGAAATCTGGCATAACGGAAACACCTGCCTACGTCATTGAAATAGGCGGCGTATAACAGAGGTCCTAAAATAGAACCTTGGGGAACACCTGAGGGAATCTCTGTAAAATCGGAACAGAAACCGCCTTCTGTGACTGCCTGAGAACGTTTCTTTAGATATGAGTCCATCCATCGCAGCAAGTTACCACGTATACCTAGTAAATACAGCTTATGTAAAAGTATGATGTGATCTACGCGATCGAAGGCTTTTTCGAAATCAGTATAGATCACATCAACCTGAAAGCCACCATCCATACTATTAGCCACATAGTCTACAAAGACTCCCAAGTCCGTTGACGTAGAGGGTCACTTTACAAAGCCGTGCTGTTCCGAGGGAATTGAGGCAATAACGCTAGGGTAAACCTGATTATGGACCACTCTTTCCATGACTTTGCTCAAAACATTGAGTATAGAGATGGGGCGGTAGTTCTCGACCGCAGTTCTTGGACCTTTTTTGTAGATAGGTACTATATGCGCTTTCTTTCAATCTGCTGGAAAATATCCTTCCAGCAGCTATCTGTTAAATATTAATGAAATAGGTCCCGACAAGGCTTCTGCACACCTAACAAAAAATACCGGTGGTATGTTATCATGACCTGCACCTTTGACAATATCGAGTTTTTGAAGTAACTAAAGTGTTTCTTTATCAGTGACTTTTATAGTGTGATTTAAATTTTGAGAAGTAGAGTTAGAATTGAATTGAGAAAAGGAATATCTATCTAAAGGTTTATTGAAATTTTTATTAAAGAAATCGTTAAATGCGGTACAAATATCGTCCTGGCTGTTTAGAGTTGTATCACCGTAAGACATCTGCTGTGGATAGTTAGAGTGCTTTTTTCTTTTAGATTTTATGTACGTCCAGAAATATCTGGGGTCAGACTTAATGTTTTCTTGGGCACAGTTTAGATATTTACGATAGCATTCGGTCTGTAATACCTTATGCCGCTCTCTTAACTCAGAAAAGTCGGCATAGCCATTAGGATTTTTATGCTTTTTCCAATTTTTATGTAATTTTGACTTCTCTTTGATAAGTTGAATAAGAGATCCACTATACCAAATAGGATACGAGTATTTACGAGAGCAGTAAACTTGGGGAACATAGTTTTGGATGAGAGTATTCAAAACTAAGTAAAACTGTCTGATCATGACTTGAATGTCTTCTTCGGTTGTTACAAATGACCAATCCTGTTCACTTAGACATTTATTTATGGTTTCAGTCTGCACGTCTGAATTGATATTTCATTTTTATCTCTTTATATTCCATACCGATCAAACTTAATAATTCCGGAATTACGTAATATTCTATCGCCTGTACCTACTCCCATCATTTTGCTCGGTGATTTTAACGCTCACCATGTGTCATGGGGTTCACACTCCTGCGACTCTTTTGCATGTCAACTTATCGTTTTATTTGATGACTTTAATCTGTGTGTCCTTAACGATAGATCTCCGACAAGACGCGTTACACCGTCCCAAGACCCGCGTTCGGCAGTAGACCTTACAATTTGTTCTCCTGGTCTCGCGTCTCTTTGCTCATGGCGAGTCCTACCTCAGACACATGGAAGTGATCATTTTCCGATTATTGTTTCCAAGCCGCTTTCTGTGTTTCTAGTTTCTTCCCCTCCTGTATTTAAGAAGGGGTCTTAAATACAAGATTCAGCTCGCTGATTGGACTAAATTTACAAAAGAAATTGAACTAAGCCTTCAGAGATTTTTAAATATACCTTACTCCAGTCTTGATGAGAGGATTTCTGTATTCATGGAAACATTGTCATCGGCGGCAGATTCAAGCATTCCCCTGAAGAGTCCTAACCGTAAAAAATTGGCTCTTCCACCTTGGTGGGATGCTGACTGCTCGTCAGCCGTAGCTCTCCGCAAGCAAGCTGAAAAAGATTATGGTTCATGCATGAGTACAGAGAACTTTCTTAAATATAAACAGGTTGCTGCGCGTACTAGACGTATTCTTTCTAGCAAAAAGAAAAAGGTTTGGGTCAAGTTTTGCGAAGATCTATCTCCTAGGTCGTCTCTTTCAATGGTCTGGAAGAATATTAGACGGTTTCGCGGCTCTCTAGTTGGCCCTTCTCCCTCTTCAAATGACTCCTCTATATGGTTAAATGAATTTGCAGATAAGTTATCTCCCCCTACTATTCCTACTCAAGATTGATTGTTTACCATTTTCCTATCCCGAAATCCAGAGTACCGATAGGTACGACCAACCTTTCTCACTAGATGAACTCCATTGCGCTCTGTATGGTCTCCGAGACACTTCTCCACGTGAGGACGGCATCCCATATTCCTTCTTAACCAATCTCGGTTCAGCGGGGGAATCTTTTTATCTGGAACTAATTAATTCCATATTTATGACCGGTCATATTCCGGAGTCTTGGAAATCCCAGATCGTCATTCCCCTACTGAAGCCGGGGAAAAACCCATCTGATGCCTCCTCATACAGACCTATCGCTCTCTCTTCTACACTATGCAAAGTTTTAGAACTTTAATCAAGAATCGTTTAAAGTGGTTGGTGGAAAATAAAGGTATTCTTGCATCAACACAATTTGGTTTCCGCAAGTCTAGAGGTACAATGGATAGTTTAGGCATTCTAACGACAGACATTCGTACTGCATTTACAAAGGGAGATTACCTTGTAGGCGTATTTCTGGACATTGCATCTGCATATGATAATGTCCAGCTTCCGGTGCTCAAACAGAAGATATTTTGATTTGACTCTTCTAGTACTTTATAACTCAATGGATATTAATTTAGCTGTATTCTGACGTCATTAAACGGTGCGTCACGGCACAGTCGCCTGCGTTTTTTTTTTTTTTTTTAACTTGTTTAAAACGTAGTTGGTAATAGATTTTTAGAGTTATTCAATAGCTTTAAAAATTAAAATAAAAATGTTTCATTAAGACATTTCCGAGAATGTCCATCTTATTTCAAAAATCGATTAAATAGCCTTGCTTTTCTATTTACGTTAGCGGTTATTATGAACTGGTCTATGTGTAATGTGGGACGACGGGAGACGAATAAAAAGATGTAGTTGCGCGCACTGTAGGTTTATTAAGAGCAATAAAAGACAATAACCTAAGCTTATATACTAACTTACTCACTAATGTGGAGTGAGGTGACGCACACACTACACCTCCCCCGTATTTTTTTTGAAAAATTAAAGCATAAAGATTTTAATTTCAATTAAAAATATTTAAAAACCAAGTTTTATTTGAAATAATTGTTAAGAGACAAAAGACGCTGTAATATTTATTTTAAATTAAGGGAAGATAAAATTTCAATGGTTTTTTAACATGCATAATGTTACAAAAGAGCCAAATAGTACAATTATGTAAGAACTTTACGAACAAAATCAATGTCTTTAAAATTTTAATGTTTTCAATCAATATCTTACAGATAAACTATGGCAAAATACACGTCATGAAGTTATAGCAAACATAAAATAAAGTTATGGACACAAACATATCTAAAATACATACGAGTATAACTTATATATCTTAACTACTAATTTAACAGAATTTAGTGTAGTAGGTTCTTTTTATTACATATTTTTTATTTATTACAATTTACGTTTACAAAAATAAACAATAATTTCACTTTAGGCATAAGACGAACTCAAACTAAAAGTTATTTGAACATAAACAGTAGGTACCTTAACATTAGTGGCATGGCAACTATTGCGTGTATTTTATAATAAAATTAATTTTACAAAGTATTGTTTATAAAAGGAACTAAATAAACGGGCTTTTAAACTTTTTATAATAAATCAAACTACCTATTTCTACGCAGATACTTTTAAAAGAAGACATACGTAATACAATTAGAGAAATAAAGACATTAACATTATCTAGCAAAATCTGTGTTTTAGAAAAATGTTTAACATTTAGTAAATTATAGATAATAGTTTTATACTTATTAAAATAATCAATATTATAGTTTTATTTTAGCTAGACGGGTTATTACATAAATAATGTTCAAAAATGTAACTGCAAAATTATTGACTGATTTCTTATCAAATACACAAGTCATCACTAAGAAAAAACTACTCAAATAATAATAAAAAACAAAAATATTCAGTTTCTACAATTAAAAAACACAAAAATAATTATCAGTTTATTTTCGTTTTAATCGAATCATGTAAATATATCTTATTTTTTTTTTTTTAGTAATAGGTAGGTATGCTATGTTTGATGACAGTTATTACTTTTATAAAAAAGAAATGGCACAGCATTTTGTTTATATTATAATTTAAGAACAATTTAAATGTAACTAAGTATTCTCTCTGTCTTTTTATCTATATACTCTTCTTACTTTTTTCTTATATCCTCATACAATGAATTAATCTATTCCTGTAATCTCTTTTATTACTTCATCATAATATTAATTCGTTCTGGTACCTTACAATCATAAGTCAAATCCTTTTTATCTAACGGTAGAGACGTCACACACACTTAACTAGACTATGGTCATATATTGGACTCATAGTAATGGTACTTTTACGCCTTGCATATTTCTTATTTGGGCCGGCCGGTCCCTTTTTTACAATATTTAATTATTTATTTAGGTACAGTTTATAATATATTTGTCGACTTTTTAATTTTTATAGACATTTAGTCTTATAGCTGTGCACAGCATAATTTTTTAATAGGGACATGTTTTAACATCTTTTTGATGTCCAACGATTTTCACAGAGAGAAGCTCGTCTGCACCATGATCAAATTGAAGGATCTGTACCCTATAACTGTACCTTGTACCATTTTTAAATACCTCCGTACGGTTCATCTTTTAAGATTCTTTATGATCTCCAACTGCTTTCACAGAGAAACCTTGTTTGCACCATGATCAAGCTGAAGGATGTGAACCTGTACCTGCTCTCATACTTTGTGTGCCCTACCGTGTATTCTTCGTCTTTTATGAACATCTAAACTGCACGTTTCAAAACAAAACAAATTTTAAACTAAACTTCACTTTCAAATTGAATACTTCAGCATTAATAGTTTTATTTCCTTTTGGGTGATCAGTCCAATTGGTTAACAAAATATTTTTACTGAAGTATTCCCAACTAAATTGAATTATTACAACATACAAAAACCTTTTACTGCTTATTCTCATCATAAACTTGCATTCATACACTCTTTTCGCAATGTTTTAATTTACTTCGGAAATGTTACTAATGTTATCTGGTAACAAAAGATATTTAATACATTCCTACTATAATCAATCCAAAAGCTTTCCTAATAAACGAAATTCTCTTTCTATTTCTCAATTCGCTTATCTTTTACATCTAATTTTACATCCAGCTGACTATTAATTAAATCTGATAACAAAAAACAAAATAACTATAAAATAATTAACTACCTATTCAGGATAGCTTTAAGTGAATTAAATAACTCCTTATTATTCCTTTGCGATTCTACTAAATCGAATCTGCTAAACAATGGCATACCTAAAACATGATGTAAGTACGTGTATAATATTAAATTCATTCTACAACATTACCGCTAATTCGATACTTCGGGTTCCGACTAATATGGAATCGTGTACCATTTCGCAACAAAAAACTTGAAAAACAAACTATTGCTGATGTATGACACGACATGTTGCTGAACACGATGCGATACGCTGGCAAAATTCCGTTCCTAATATGAAGCAAAAGTAATCTTTATAATGAAATCGAATACCTATCGACCTTAATTAAATGTAGAAATGTACTTGTAGGTATGGATTTATTACTAATACTCGAAACAATAATTAATTTTAATGATTAAATAAATATTCATTGAATGTATTTGTTCCAAGTTACGTACCTACTTTTAAAACAATTGTTGGCTTAATGCCTTTTCTACCAGTAGACTAATGTATATGTATAAATATTAACTTTGCACAAATTTATGATTTGAAATGTTTCCCTAATTGAATTAAAAAGTCGCCAAAAAAAAACGAAAAAATAATATATGTTCAAATTAAGTACTCATATTAACAAATATTTTAATTACTAATTATGAAGAATTTTTTAACAAATTGTAAATCGGTAATATTGAGATCTATCGATCAAGTAGTAACTACTGCAAAAACAAACTTGGTAACAACTGTTACGCATTACCAGTAAACTAAGTATAGTATGAAATTGTTTAATTGTCATATCAGTCAACGACAAAAATAATAAGAAATTAAATAAACAAAAATCATCCAACAAATTAGAAAGGCTTAAATAAGCACCGTCTGAAATACCTGCACAAAGTAATTGATTTCATTTTAGATATATATATATATTTTGAACTACGCAGATAATACTTTTGTAATAATAACATTAACTTTCGATTTAAAAAAATAAGTAGTTAGTACGTCTTGTGTACAAATATAAAAAAAAATATCTTTTTTTTTTTTAGGACCAAGCTTTAACTAGAATTGTTTTTTATTGTTTAAATTAATTTATATTTATATCAAAAATTTAATCTAGAGCCCATCAATGTTAAAATTAAAAAATATGGTTGTCACATTTACCAAAAATAATAGAAAAATAATTTATAATAGCAATTAAAGTAATAATTGCAAAATTCTGAACGCACATTTAAATAAAACAATAAAATTGGACTTAATTACAAAAAAAAAAATTTTGATTTTCATTTAGTTAATTTCGGAAATTACATTCTGCAAATCAGAAAAATTAAAATACTACTAAACATAACGACAATACCACATAAAGTTACATAAAATTTCAGAATTGACCAACATACCTAAATAAGTCGTGTATGGTGTTTTCTATTTAAAGAATTCGGAGTTTTAAATAAGTAGAAATGTTATTCTTTCTTTTAAAGATAAAAAATAATGACATTATAATCGCAAAAAAGGGCAAGAAAATGTATATTTATTAAAATGTTATTTTAAATGTCTTTTTAAAAAAAAAAAAAAGTTGACATCAAATTTTACAAGCAATCTAAAACATGAATCAGTTAGAGGGTAAAATTTAAAGATAAAATATGACGAATTAATTTATTATTACCTATAACTTATACGTCAAAAAAAAATCAACGACAAATTGGCAAGTAAAACAAAATTTACGTAAGTTACGGCAAAATAAATTCAAAGTTCTAAAATGTATTAAATGCTTGTAAATTTAACCCGTCTAGTTACATACCTATATTGAGCTCTATTTAATGCAGTGGCCACTTACATTATAACCTATATAAAAAAGAAAACATTAATTAGTAAATACATTTTAAGTTCCGTCGGTCCACGCTTTGAATATAGTCGGCATCACCTGACGCGAACTTCTCCCGGCACCCATCATTTTTGTCAATTCCATTTCCATCACTACGCCACGTACTCTCCCAGCAGCCAGCAAACACAACCTCCGACACCATCATCACCCGGCTGCCAGCAAACTTTATCCTTCATCTGGCTCCATGTTTTCACCCGGCAGCCAGCACATCCGCTATTTTTCACTTATTTAGTCCATTTTAGTAATTTTTCCACCAAAAAAAAAAAAAAAAACCGTCGCACTCGCAAACTCTTTTCGCTTTTTTTTTTCAAATAGTCATAAATCAAAATAATCACAAGTACTTAAACCACTTATGAATGCTCAGCACTGCCCAAAGGCAGCACTGGCAGGGTCGCCATGTAATGTGGGACGAAGGGAGACGAATAAAAAGATGTAGTTGCGCGCACTGTAGGTTTATTAAGAGCAATAAAAGACAATAACCTAAGCTTATATACTAACTTACTCACTAATGTGGAGTGAGGTGACGCACACACTACATATGAATGATGAGCTTTTACGTCTTCCGTGTAGGTTATTTTAAAAAACATTGTAATCCATGATAATAATAAGGATTTCAATACGTTACCGTAAATTTCCGTGTCATTTTTGTATTTGTTTTTTTTTGTTTCGTCTATATTTGTGTCGCCTGCTAGAATTATCTTTTTTACTAGAAGGGTGTTTTGTTAGATGGCATAACATTCCTTGTATCTGAGGGAAAAATACTTTTACATCTCTTTCTGATTTATATATATTGTGCTATAAGTACTCTATATCAAAAACGTTCCGTGGTCTTATCTGCTTTCTAGAAATATAGCTTATAATTTTACAAAAATTTGGAATTAACAATAAGGAGATAAAACCGATTTACTTGTTAATAAAATACAGAGATATTTTAATAACCAACGTTATTAGTGTTGCAGACTAGCACCATGTAAACTCGGTCTAAGTGTTTTAAAGAAAATTACTTAGGTTTCAAATATCTGTAAACAAGGATCATACATCTCTTTCAAGGTGTCGTAAATAGTAGAATGTTCCTCGACTAAGACTGGCAACACAAACCCTAATCTTGGTGTAGATAGATAGATAGAAATTTTATTTCGTAAAACAGACAAATACACACAAAAACATTAAAAATTACAAGTTTGGAAAATATACAGAAAAGGTTTATTAGGTTTCTCTGCTTTCGAACTAGGATTAAGTACAAAACCACGGACTACCTCAATCTTTGCCGTAAGCACCATCTCCTTCCTCTAGTCAACAGACGCGAAATAGCCGACATTATCTATTTGATGAAAATTGTTACAGCCGAGATTGATTGTTCTGACCTATTAGCCAAGATTTATTTTAACGCTCCTAGGAAGAACTTGCGTCGTAACGCTCCACTTTATCTCCCAATAGTTAAGGCAAAATATAGGCAAAATAGTTACCTCTGGCGTGCTGGTCGCAGGTTGAATGAAGTGGTTCTAGATGGCAAGTTTGACCTTCACCACACTACTGTTGGTGCGGCGAGGCGGCAGTTAAGCGAGCGCTTTTTTAAAAAATAAATAGTTTTTTTATTATTATATTATATTAATAAGTTTTGTGCGTCTGTTCATTCTTGAACTTTTTGGTTATGTTTCGATATGATTTTTAATTTGTAGCTCGTCACTACTTGTGAAGACCTATAAGTGGTTTAATAGTAGCTATTTTGTTATATTTTTTATAATGTGTAAACCCTGGTTTTCCTGTAATAAATAAATAAAATAAAATAAAAACAAGACAGAAAATAATAAAATATAGAATAACAACAACTAAAACACGAAAAAAAAACAAACATTGTCAAAAACATTCCTAAATTAACCGATACACTACGGTAGTGTGTGTACCGCTGCATTACGAAAGGGAGGTAGCTCAGTTAAAAATTGCTCTTGGAGCAAAGATACTGGTATTCTGCTACCACCTGAGAGACGACGCAGAAGTAGTGAATAGTATGTGTAGAAGTACGTGTTCGTGTAGTGTTTCTGTGAATAAAATACGATTTAATAGTTTTTAACGAGTGTTTTGCTATTAATAAATTATAATCTGAGAAGTGAACGTTTCACAATACACAATATAAAATATCAAATAAATAAAAAAATAGATCAAAAGTGTGACAGGGAAAACAATATCTAGTGGTTTACATAATGTACAAAAATATGGTGCAGCTTATACTTTAGTGTGGTTTAAGTCCGCCATCCAGACGAGATTTTCAACCGACTTCAAAAAAGGAGGAGGTTCTTAATTCGACTGTATGTTTTTTTTTTTTTTGTATGTTTGTTATGTGTGAGGACGGCCGTAAAGAATACACTTCCCCACCGCCAACAGGAGGCGTGTCGTAAGAGTCTACTAATTCCTGTAGCACGAGACGGGCAGCAGCGTCTTCGTGCGAAATCTTATAAAAAAACTGCGCTTGCCAACCCGCCTGCCAAGCGTGGCGAGTATTGGCAATCCCCCCCGATGATCAGTCATTGGGGGAGGCCTTTGTTCAGCAGTGGACCTACTATGGCTGAAATGATGATGATGATGATGATGTTTGTTACGCGATTACTCCGCCAATTATGAATCGATTTTAATGATTCTTTTTTTGTTTGGTAGATCATACTTCAGAGGTGGTCCCATATAAATTTTATCGAAATTGATTTAGAGCTTTTTGAGAAAATCAACAAATATATACCCAAATAATATTTTGGTTGTGGTTCTTGTTACCTATCTTCGAAAAATATGAGCCGATTTTGATGATTTTTGTTTTATTGAATAGCTTATACTTCAAAGATGCTATGATAAAAGTTTGAAAAATAAAAATCACCCCTAAGGGTAGGAAAATAGGGGATGAAATCGGTGTTCAGCAGTTAGATTAGGATTTATCACTAGAAATAGATGAAATAAGTAAATTTTATTTAAAAAAATAAAACCGACTTCAAAACACTGAAATGCTAAAAATAATCCTAACACTTAAGTACCTAATCAGTTACTTTTGGAGTCGGTGCAAACAAAAACATTGAATCTCTCATCGGCTGGCACCGACTCCGAAAGTATCTGATTAGGTACTTAAGTGTTAGGATTATTTTTAGCATTTCAGTGTTTTGAAGTCGGTTTTATTTTTTTTAATAAAATTTTTTCTTATAAATAATATCGATAAGTTGTTTTTGCGTATCCAGCAATGTCGATTTATATTTAATCTTAAAAGTTGATTTGCATTTGGTACGTCTTAATGGAGGGGGCAAATTGTTCCAACATTTAGTTGCTTGGTAGCGGAAACTACCAGTGAAGGCTACAGTTTTATGTTTATATGCAGCCAACAGAACTCGGACCTCTCTTGGAACACCATCGCCGTACTTTTCATGAAAATTTCTGAACTTTAATTTAGCAAACAGGTACTCGGGCTTTTCCAGATTGATAACATTAAACATGAGTGACGCGAGATGTAAGCGTCTACGTGATTCCATATCAAGTATAGATGCGCTGCTAAAATATGGTGATACGTGTGCACGCGGTGGTATATTAAAACAGAAACGGCAACATGCGTTTTGTATGCGTTGTATGATGTGCTGCGTCCCAGAAAGCAGACGAGGTCACCGTAATTAAGCCTAGACAGAATGAGGGACTCGCACAGTTTAATTCGTGATTTCTCACTGAGAAAATTACGTATTATATACCTATAGTATTCCCAGCCGATAAAAGCAACTTCTTGCAAGACTCAACACGTGCCTCTCAAAACGCAACCCACTATCAAATACCACTCCCAAGTTTCTCGCTTCAGTGACATGTTCAATGTTGGTGCCCATGACGAACACTTTAGGGTCATCACTCATAATCTTTGATACCTGATGCTTAGATCCAAGGACCATGAACTTGGATTTACTATAAAGGTGGTTCTGTTGTGATGAATTTGATTTCAAAGCTGCTAGAAGGTGAAAGTTACAGCTTTTATATAGATAACTTCTTTACTTCTTTGCGGTTGCTAGACGAAATTCGAAATAAAGGTCACGATGCTACTGGGACCTTACGTGCGAATAGAATAGAAGGTGCGCCGTTAAGAGATACAAAGGAGATGAAAAAGCCAGCAAGGGTATCTGACCATCAGATCACAGATTTGAATTCCAACGTGATCTTGGTGCGCTACAATGATAACAACATTGTGACGGTAGCCTCAACTGAAATTGGCGTTCAGCCCCTAGGAAAAGTAAAAAGATGGTGCAATAACAAACGAGTGGAAGTCGATCAACCTCATTGTTATCAATTATACAACAAGTTCATGGGAGGCGTGGACAGACTTGACCAAAACGTTGGAAAGTATAGAATTGCTATAAGGCTAAAGAAATGGTATTGGCAAATGATGATGTTTTCACTAAACGTATGTGTAAACAACGCTTTTCAGTTGTATCGACTTTCACCTGAAGGGCAGGCTAAGGATAGTCACGACTTTTTATCTTTCACAAAATACATTGGACAAACATACCTGATACTCGGAAAGGCATCATCTTCTCTTTCAAAACAAGTCGATTCAAAGTTGCCGATGACTACCAAGAAAAACCTGCCCGATTCTATCAGACTAGATGAAAAGGGGCATTGTATTATAAAAAACGAAACTCAAATTCGATGCCGTCAGTGCCATAAAAATACTAAGTTCAAATGCAGCAAATGTAGGGTTGGATTACATCAACATTGTTCTCAAACTTTTCATACGTCAAAATAATGTTTGGATAGCAGTATATTAATTTTTAATCACATATTTTTTTAATTGCTTAGTTTTCCATTATTTTAATACTTTTTCCTATTATATTTCACAATAAAATAGTGTATAAACAAAAATCTAATTCATTACTCCTCCATACAAAACCCGTTGGCATATAATCCCAACGCCCCATTTTAGGTGCGGTCCTGAAATTCAGAATCCACAAAGTTAAAAAAAACAGAAAAATCATTTTTGTCGGTTTAAGGAGACACTCTTCACGTATGAATAAAAAAAAGATTTAGTTTTTGTGATTTTAATACTCTCGGATCATATGGGTTAATTCCCGCAAAGCAATAAATCCGAAACTGGCCTTACCTTCATATACAAACCTTAATGGCAAACGTACCTTGGAATACATGATCCCGAAATCACTCGATCGAAATTCACTTCTTAAAAAGCATTTAAATATAAATACAACGCTAACTTATAAATATAAAACTAACCAAGCACATAATGGCAGCGCCCTGTATGTAAGTGCTCGGAACTGGTCGGGCGCGGTTCTCGGCGGCCGCTCGGCGTGCATGCGTGGGAGGCGTGATCGTGCAAAGTATCACAATATTTTGTGTATTGTCATGTCCATTTTTCAAGTTCTTATTATGTCTTATGTAAGTATAGCTATCATTATTTTTAATCTATATACAACGGCACCGGTATGCGGTAAAGCCCAACAGCTTATGTCATATCGTGTAAATTTTATATGTTTTTAAATATTGTTTTATAAATAAATAAATAAAAAATAATAAAAATATTAAGGAGATGTTGTACTTGCGATACAATATTTATAGATATCACCGGTGAGTTTTCGTCCTTTCTAACGTACACTTTTCCATACGCAGTCCAACAGAACTTAAACGCATTATTTTTTGCAAGGTCACGCGCAAGGAAGTGAAGTCGTGCCGCCTTAGCGGTAAGTTGCTCGTTGACGAAAACTGGTCAGTACTCAAATGTTCGAAATCCCAGATACTTTGCCGTTAATTTAGTCCTTTGTCGTATGTTGAACGTTTTGCAGGATTTAAGCAAGTCATTCTTCAGCAGTGTTGAGCCTGTTTCTACAACAATCGGCGTGTTAGTTAGTGTTTTTTTTACCGCGAATTCAGTAGATATCTCGTATATCCGACTTCTGTATCGAGAACCCCAATGAGTTCAACAGCTCAACAACCATTTTTATTAGATCGTTCTTTGTTTTACTTGGCCTCTTTGGCACATTTTTTATCTTGAATTTAGCCTTCCTGCTGTCCTGCTGCATATTTTCGAGCTTGTCCTCTAATGTTATAATATATTTGTGGTCGTCCTTTATTTTATTTTCCAGCATCTCGATCCTTTGCTGGAATTCGTCGTTCTGTGCCATCAAGAAGGAGAAGGAAATAGAACTCTCAATGTTAGTGGTTGTTTTCTGTATTCCTTGTAATAAAGCAGAGTTTTTCTTAAATTCACTCTCCTGGGCAGCCAAAAATGTAGCACACATGTTCTTCATGTCGTCTCTAAGCTCGGCGATTTCGTCCTCTCTTCTTCTTTTTCGTCTCATCGAGACAAAACCATGCTGCAGAGAATGTGAGAGTTCCAGCTGTTGTGGCTCCAGCCGGTCTATGTCCGTTACTGAGAACGATCTGTTAAGTTGTAAGTCCTTATCACTCATTATTGTGGCGCGATTTTAGAAACAAGGCAGATAACAAGCTGTAACAGAAACACCGCTGCGTAGCACGGTACAGATTATTCGTAGATAGTTCGTAGTCCGTAGTCGTTAGCACGCTGCCTGTCCTCGTAGCGTCGTAGCAGTTCGTTACAAATCATGATGACTCGGCTGCGGGCGCGCATCAGCAGAGCAAGTCAAAAAATGGCAACTGTTGTATTCACACTTGAGGACTGAGGGAGGTGAGGAAGCAGCCGTAGTTCGGCTAAGCGTTGGCCGATGGAATAATATCGGTATCTACGGAGGGAGATTGCACCTAATATCTTAGTAATTACTGTACTTTTTTAACCGACTTCAAAAAAGGAGGTTCTCAATTCGACTGTATGTTTTTTTTTAAATTTTTTTTTTGTATGTATGTTACGCGATTACTCCGCCAATTATGAATCGATTTTAATGATTCTTTATTTTTTGTTTGGTAGATTATACTTCAGAGCAAGGATCGAAACCGGTTAATATTTATATCAGAACGTATAAGACCCAATTCTAATATTTGATAGTAGTTGTAAAGATTTGACCATAAAACTAAATTTGCCATAAGTTTTAAGTCGGTATTTGGAGAATGTGATAGTTAATTTAGCGAAAACCTTTATTATTTCGGTTAAGGTTCCATAGTAAAATAATCGGTTTCCGATCCCTGCTTCAGAGGTGGTCCCATATAAATTTTATCGGAATTGATTTAGAACTTTTTGAGAAAATCAACAAATACGAGGGCGGCACTGAAAATTTCGGGAATCAAGGAAGTGACACAACATTACTATTTAAAAATGTATTTATTGCTTTTCAAAGTATTCTCCGCGAAATTTGACACATTTTTCCATACGACGGAACCAATCATTGAAGCAACCATTCCATTCGGAAGTTTGGGTCTCCAAAATGGCCGTTTTGTAGGATGTTTGTGGACGCACAGCATCTTCAGGTGATGAAAATCTCTGACCACGCAATTTATTCTTTATTTTAGGGAAAGTATAGAAATCATTAAGGCTTAGGTCGGGGCTGTACGGCGGATGGTCTAATAATTCTATGTTTTCTTGCTCTAAAAACTCTTTTGTTCTGCGCGCGGTGTGAGAACTCGCATTGTCTTGATGAAGGATGATGCGGCGGTTGCAGTTCTTTTTACGAAGTTCAGAAACGACCTGTGGCAAACAAATGCGAGCATACCATTCTGCATTAACCGTTCTTTGTCCCTCAAGAGGAATAGTTGCAACATGGCCTGTTTTGGAGACAAACGTGGCCACCATTTTTTTTGCAACACTCCGTGAACGAACAATTTTTGTTGGCTTTAACTCATTTTCGAACACCTAAACTGGTGAATGGTTTTTTATTTCGGGTTCGTACGCGTATATCCAGGATTCGTCACCTGATACGATGTTGTATACAGCATTTGAGGATCCTGCGTGGAATCTTTCGAGAGTTCTGACGCACCAAGTAACGCGAGCCGCTTTTTGCTCTTCACAGAGCAAATCCATCGGGAAAACAACTCTTTTAGACCTAATTGTTCATGCAAGATTATTTGTATTTGACTCATGCCAATGTCTAAAGTTGCCTGAATTTCGCGATATGTCACATGTCGATCTTCCTCAATCAGCTTACGCACAGCATCAACGTTTTCTTGGGTGACTGCAGTTTTTGGACGACCTTGACGGGGATCATCACTGAGCTTGACACGTCCACGTTGAAATTCAGCAAACCAGCAATAAATTGTGGTTTTAGATGGGGCTTCATTACCAAATGCAGAAATCATCCGGTCAACATACTGTTTTTGTGTTAAACCACTTCGAAAGTCATAATAAATCATCGCTCTTGAATTTTCTCGAGTCAATTCCATTTTCTCAACGACTAAACAAGGTTGACAAGACCTTGTGATAAGACCGAGAATCTTTTTTAAAAATAAATAAATGGTATTCGATTTTTAAAACCAAGGAGTTTGCAATTAAAAAGATTTTAATATAACAGGAACAGTGGAAATATTCCATTCCCGATACTTTTACTGCAGCCCTCGTATATACCCAGATAATATTTTGGTTGTGGTTCTTGTTACCTATCTTCAACAAATATGAGCCGATTTTGATGATTTTTATTTTATTGAATAGCTTATACTTCAAAGATGTGATAAAAGTACCAGCCGATAAGAGATTCAATGATTTGTTTGCACCGACTCCAAAAATAACTGATTAGGTACTTAAGTGTTAGGATTATTTTTAGCATTTTAGTGTTTTGAAGTCGGTTTTATTTTTTTAAATAAAATTTATTGAGTGCACAAATATTTGAGAAATAATTAAAAAAAACTGCAACACGTCTTCTCTCAACGGTGTCCGAGACGAAAGAGGAATTTTCTTGTCCATATTGTAAAGATAGTCATAAAATTGCTAATTGTAAACAATTTGCAATGGAGATTTACGATTCACGTCATAGTTTCGTCCAAAACAATGGGCTTTGCTTTCATTGTCTGGGAGGTAACCATTCGATTAAATACTGCCGTCACAATTCCACTTGTCGTATATGCAACAAAAAACATCATTCACTACTTGACGTGTATGTTACCGACCATCCCCGATGCGGAACGAACATCAGCAGTAATAAACGAGCTCGATAGCCAAACGGTCGTTTCATTGCTTCTTACCGTACCTACCTACTAACCAATAGTTCACTGGCGACGGGTACCACAAGTTTAAAAAAAAAAAAAAGTGACGATGTCGAATTTAATCGGAAATATCAACATTTTTGATCATAAAAATAATGAGTGGTCAATATTTCATAGTCGTTTGTCCCAGTTTATTAAGTTAAACAACATCACGGACGAAAATAAGAGTGCGGTATTGTTGACACACCTATCCGACGAGTCATACCGTTTGGCGCGGGATTTAGTACATCCGAAAGAGCTGGAAAAGTTATCATTTGAAGACTTTGTTAAAGCGCTCGGAGATCATTTCACACCGAAGAGGTCGACATTTGCCGATAGGGCAATGTTTTACGAAGCAGCGAAATATGACAATGAGAGTATCGAGGACTGGGCGGCGCGTCTCAAAGGACTCGCTGTCTATTGCGAGTTTGGATCGGCGCTGGATACCTTATTACGAGACCGCTTTGTATTAGGCCTGGGTGCGGGAGTGGTTCGCGACCGTCTTTTCGAACAAGACTCTGCTACGTTAACGCTGGCAAGAGCGCTGGAGATCGCTCAGCAAGCCGAGTGCGCACGGCGCGCGCGCAGCAGCGTTGCAGGGGCTGCGGTCGGAGCGGTGCCAAAAATCAAGGAGGAGCCGGTGTACCGCGTGAGCGAGCGCCGAGGGTTCCAGCCACGACGGGGATCAGCTCACGCCGGTAACAACGACGGTCCGAGGTGCTCGGTGTGTGGACTTAAAAATCACAATGCAACAAAGTGCCGTTATAAGAACTATACGTGTATAGTGTGTGGTGTAAAAGGGCATTTAAAGAAAGTGTGTAAAGTGGAACGTGTGGAAGCGGCGCGATAAAAAATATAGGTGCGGAACCAGAGCAGGTCAGTGATGATGAGCATAATTGTTAGGAATGCCAATTGTTTAATTTGAGGTACGTAAAATATGAGCCTATTAAGTTGTCGATTGTAGCTAATAATAATAGTTTAACGATGGAGCTAGATTCAGGTTCAGGATCCAGTGTTATCTCAGAAAACTTATATTCAAAAATGTTCTCAAATTTTAAATTACAACCTAGTGATTTAAATATGTGTTTATATAACGGCCATAAAATTACACCTGTTGGTTATTTTATTTGTAAAGTGTTTTATTATAATCAATGTGACAGTATTAAATTTTACGTTATTAAAAACGGAGGTCCAGGACTATTGGGACGTGATTTTATGTCAAAATTTAACATTTGTTTTACATTTTGTAATAACAAAATCACTGGTCAAAATCAATATGAGGTACAGCAATTACTGAATGCATTCTCCGATGTGTGGAAAGATGAATTGGGTTGTTTTAACAAATTCGAGGTTGAGTTACATTTAAAAAACGATGCAAAGCCTAAGTTCTTTAAACCACGTACTATTCCATTTGCCCTCAAAAAAAAGGTTAGTTTAGAATTGGATAGACTAGTTAAATTAGGAAATTTAGTGCCTGTAAGCTTTTCTGAATTTGCGACACCTATAGTGCCCGTGCTTAAAGATAATGGTAAAATTAAAATTGCTGGAGACTTTTCATGCACATTAAATAAAGTGTTAAAAATAGATAAATACCCATTACCCCGTATAGAAGAAGTATTTGCAAAAAATGGCGGAGGTGAATTCTATTCTAAACTTGATTTAAGCAACGCATACAATCAATTTAAATTAAAAGACTCATCGCAATGCTTAACTACGATTAATACGCCAAAAGGGTTATTTAAATACACACGTCTTGTTTACGGACTCGCAAACGCACCGGCAATTTTTCAGCGAACGATGGAGACATTGTTGTCGGGCATAGAAGGCGTAAGCTGCTGGTTCGATGACGTTTGCTGCACTGGTCCAACACCGGAAGTTCACATGGCTAGGTTAACGGAAGTACTTAGGAGACTTCAGGACGCAAGACTGAGGCTACAAAGAGACAAGTGTTCCTTTTTCCAACCGAGTGTTACATATTTAGGCTTCGTTATCGATGAGGATGGCCTGCGGACCTGTCCTAATAAAGTTTCAGCAATTTTAGATGCTCCTATTCCTAGCAACGTCACAGAGGTAAAACGTTTCCTCGGTGTCGTGAATTATTACCGTAATTTCATACCTAACGCTTCGGCAGTGATGCATCCATTACATAGATTATTAAGGGAGGGTGCGCCGTGGTGCTGGACAGAGAGGGAGCAGGCAGCGCTTGATAATGTAAAACGGGAGTTGTCATCGGAGCGGGTGCTGGCGCACTTCGAGGCGGCGGCGCCGCTCGTGCTGAGCGTGGACGCGGGGACCGCCGGCCTGGGCGCGGTGCTGGCGCACGTCGGTGCCGACGGCCGCGAGCGCCCGATAGCATTTGCCTCGCGAGCTCTGTCGGCGAGTGAAAAGAATTATAGCCAAATACAGAAAGAGGCGACGGCTATAATATTTGGAGTTAAACATTTTCATCAGTATTTATATGGCCGACAGGACCTTTTTATTCTAAAAACAGACCATCGCCCTCTATTATCGATATTCGGTAAGAAAAATGGTATATCAGTTACGGCCGCCCTACGTTTGCAACGGTACGCGATAATTTTATCAGCATATAACTACAATGTACAATATATAGCAGTAAAAATAATCTAGTTGCAGATTTCTTTTCTCGAGCGCCATTACCGTTATCTATTGATAATAGTCCGCCGGTAAATAGTGATGAGGACGGACGACACTTTCTCTTTCTAGACGCGACTGTACAACCTGTTTCGTTCGGCCAGATTCGGCAGGCGACCGAGCGCGATAGGACCTTGCAAACCGTAGTTAGGTATATGAATGATGGCTGGCCAAAGAAAATAAGATGCAATGATGTTTTGCCGTATTTCCACTGTAAATGTGATTTGGAAATAAAGAACAGATGTCTGTTTAGGGGACATAGAATCGTAATAACCCCAGTTTTTCGTAATAAAATGTTGGAGGAATTACATTCGTCACATTTCGGCGTTGTTAAAACTAAATCTAGTGCGCGAAGTAGAATGTGGTGGCCAGGAATCGACAATGACATCGAGTCATGGGTGGGGGCGTGCGGCGTGTGCGCCGGGCTGCGCTCAGCACCGCCGCGCGCGCCGCCCGCGCCCTGGCCGAGGATTCCGGCGCCCTGGTACCGTATACATATAGTTTTTTTTTTTTTTTTTTTTTTTTATTTCTAAACTTACAAACTATCTTTACAGGTACAGTTACCTAATGCGATAGAGAAGCACTAAACTAAAAACAACATTAAATATAAAATTAATATCACATCCAATCCAATCATCCAATTTAAAAAATTTACAACATCCAAATCAACATGAATTGCTCCCTTTTCGATAAAATGTTTATAGGACAATGTCATATATTATATGTCTATAGGACAATGCATTTATTTAATTGTCGTGGATTCCTTCAGCAAATGGTTAGAATGCATTCATATGAATTGCGGTACCTCCACTGGTGCACTTATATCGAAATTAAAAATATTTTTTTCAAGATTTGGCATACCGAATGTTATAGTGTCAGATAATGATGTTAAGATTTGTTCTATAGAATTTGAGGCATTTTGTAAATGTAACGGTATTAGATACTTGACTTCTTCGGTGTATCACCCGGCTAGTAATGGCCAGGCAGAAAACTCGGTTAAAACCTGTAAAAAAATGATTAAATGCATTTTGTTGGAAAATAAATTACCAATTAATAAAGTCCAAGAAAAATTAACCGGTTTTCTGTTTGACTATCGTAACACAATACATTGTTCCACAGGTGTTACACCGGCAAAACTAATGATGGGCCGGCACTTGCGCGGTCGGCTAGATTCAGTACTGCCTTCAATAATTAACAAGGATGACAGTTCCAGCGATGAAACATGTTTAAATAAAAACAGATGTTTTGAAGTAAATGAGACGGTAATGGCAAAATGGTTCATCGCTAGGAAATCCGTATGGTCACCTGCAATAATTAAGAGAAAATTGGTCAAATATTGTTTGAAGTATATTTTAAAAATTATAATTCTTTATGTAAAAGACACTTAGATCAGATTGTAAAAATGTATAACCGCACTAATAATAATGTTAAGGCCACTAATACAGATATTGAAACGGGCGACAGAGCGTCCCAGTTGTCATCGCCACTGCCACAGCAGGAACAACCATTGCCACCCATAACACCCGACACTTCAATTACGCTTGTTACATCACCCCGCGAAGGTATGTGTGGGCAGGTTGAGAATGAAGCGTGCGGTGACGATGAAGTGTGGACGGAGGCAAATGATGAGCCCGTTGAGGATGTAAGCCTAGAAGATGGTGTGACTATCCAACCTGCTGTCTCACCTCTCAAAACTTGTACAGTTAATGATAGTTCAAATATTGATGAGGCGGTAGGGAGACAAGCAGGTCCTACATTAAGGCCTAGAAAGAAAATAGATTTTAAGCAATTCTTTTAATTTGTTAAATATTGTTAACAGAGCTTCAAAATAGTGTGGAAGGGATTGACGTGTATGTTACCGACCATCCCCGATGCGGAACGAACATCAGCAGTAATAAACGAGCTCGATACCCAAACGGTCGTTTCATTGCTTCTTACTGTACCTACCTACTAACCAATAGTTCACTACTACATCCCAAATCTAATTCAAACTTCACTGCGACCGCAAAGAAATCGAATACAGCAGTTGAAGTTAGTGCAGCAGTGTCTACAGTTTCGGCGCAGCTGACGGAAGGCGAACCAACCACTTCCAACGTAGTCACTCACTTTTCTAAGGAATCCATGTCAGTACCTATTCAAGTTTTGTTAGCGACGGCTTTTGTCGAAGCAAAGACAAGTAGCGGCTATAATCAACTGTTGAGGGTGTTATTGGATCAAGGATCGCAGGCATCATTCATAACCAAATCAGCAGTACAGTTACTGGGACTGAAGAAGATTCCTGCTAAGTCAGTTATATCAGGTATAGGCGCTGATCAGAGCTCCTTAGCTTCTAGGTTTGTCGTTATGATAACGATTCATTCCCGCTTAGATCACAATTTTAGTTTCCAAGTTAGAGCTTATGTGTTAAGCACAATAACTTCTCTTCTGCCGTCAGAGAAGTTACACCAACGTCAGTGGCCAGAATTTCAGACTGTCACCTTGGCTGATTCAGAGTTCCATACGCGAAGTAAAGTGGACACGTTACTTGGTGCATAAATTTATGGCTCAGTACTGAGAGAAGGTTTAATCAAGGGGCCTTTAGGGGCACCTATCGCTTAAAATACGGTATTGGGCTGGATTCTATCGGGCCAAACTGGCTCTAAGAATGACAGCATTCATTGTCATCATGTCGTAAGCTGTACGAATGATCAGGCAGATGATAATGAATTACTGAGACAATTTTGGGAAATTGAATCAATCATTCCTAAGATTCTGTCCGAAGATGTTCATCTTGCGTTGCAAAGAAATATATAGAGCTACTACTGGCAGAGACCAGAGCGGGCGATACATTGTCAATCTCCCGTTTCGTAATGAGGACCCACTTTCCCAATTTGGGAGTTCTAGAGAACTTGCAATTAGAAGATTTTTACAACTTGAAAATGAGTTTAAAAGGCAACCTCAAATCAAGGAACGTTACTCCGAAGTAATTCACGAATACCTGGACCTAGGTCACATCCAACGTATAAATAGCAGTACTGATTCTAAAAGGGATACTGCAGTTTATTTGCCCCACCATGCTGTCATACGTGAAGACAAGTCCACAACAAAGGTCCAGATAGTATTTGACGCATCAATAAAAGGCCTGAACGGAGTGTCTCTTAATGACGACTTGTTGGTTGGCCCTACGTTACAGCCGCCTCTACGTCATACTATTACGAGATGGAGAATGCACCCCATAATTATTTGTGCTGATATCATTAAAATGTATCGACAGGTCAAAGTCTTAGATGAACACAGTGATTTTCAGCGAATAGTTTGGCGAGACAATCCTGAGTCTGACTTGGAAGAATATCGATTGTTGCGTGTCACATTCGGTACAGCATCAGCTCCTTATCTGGCAGTAAAAACACTGCAGCAATTAGCAGAGGATGACAGTTAAAATTATCTGGAAATGAGTGAACTTAGTAGTAGTTAGAGTAAGGAGAGATTTTTATGTAGATGATTTAATGTCAGGGTGTCAATCAATAGAACAGGGACTTATGATAAAGAAACATATCACAGAGTTACTTAATAAAAGGGGGTGTTTCAATTGCAAAAGTGGGTTAGTAACAATCAGGAACTAAATCAACAAGTTTCAGAAGATCAAAAAAACAAGGAAGCTCAAAAGGGAAAGGATATCAAGATAGATGACGTTATTAAAATTTTAGGGCTCTTCTGGGATCGAGAAGCGGATACCTTTGAATATTCAGTGCAGCTGCCTCCACAGCAAACACCGATCACAAAGTGAAGAGTGATTTCAGACATATCTCGTTTGAATGATCCTTTGGGTTGGGTGTCAGCGTGCGTCATCATCTCCAAAATATTTATTCAAAAGCTTTGGCTTTCTGGAATTTAATGGGATGAAGAACTGTCATCTGAATTGTTGAACGAACGGCAAGCTTATAGACGCAATCTAGAACACATAAATAAGTGACAAATTCCAAGATGGGTTGAAACACAACATATCGATAATGTAATAGCATGCTGCATATGCAGCTGTGGTGTACGTCAGAGTCATAAACGCACAAGGTGTTATCAAGGTAAGCTTGGTCACATCCAGAACTAAGGTTGCACCAGTAAAGCAGCAATCTGTCCCTAGTCTAGAGCTAATGGGAGCGGCCTTGTTGGCTGAGCTAATCACTGAGGTTGCAGAGGTAATGAACATTCCAAAATCGAATGTACACAGTTGGACAGACTCGACAGTGGTTCTTGCATGGCTAAGTGGTCACCCCAGTTGTTGGACAACCTTCGCAGGCAATAGAGTTTCTCATATCCTCACGCTGTTTGACAACACCCACTGGGCTCATATGACGTCATCACAGAACCCAGCCGATATTGCTTGCAGGGGGTTGACTCCACAAGAGCTTCATAGCAATGAGTTGTGAATTTTGGGACCGTCGTGGCTTCAAGAAGAAACCATTACATACACACGGCCAAAATCAATAAGTACTAACATGGAACAAAGAGCACTTAAATCACATTTGGTTACTGACAGTCCTCCAGAGGACAAGGTGTAGACTAAATTTTCGTCGTTACATAAGTTGGTTCGTGTCATAGCTTATTGTAAAAGGTTCGTAAACTTAACAAGAAAGATAAATTACGAGAATGAAAGAAAGTCTTATCTAACAAGCGAAGAGATATTAGAAGCTTTAAAGATATGCATAAGGCAATGTCAACAAAAGGAATTTATAGAGGAAATAGAAGATATTAGAAGAACGGGAAACGTGAAGAATAAAAGTAAGTTAAAATGTTTATGTCCAGTATTGGATAAAAATGACATCTTGCGAGTCAGTGGGCGGATTACAAATGCTCAATTGGGTGATGACATAAAAAAAACCGATCATCATCCCGCATAACAACCATTTCACACATTTACTTGTAGATGACGCACATAAGAAAACGTTTCATGGTGAGCCATCAGTGATGCTTAATTATTTACGCTCAAAATACTGGATCATATCCGGAAAGAATACGACAAAGGCTTATGTGCGGAATACGTTACATGTGTGCAACACGCTGCAGTAACAAAAAACCAAATCATGGGTCAGTTACCATCCTATCGAATAACACCGGCTAAAGCGTTTTTAAAGAGCGGTGTTGATTTTTCTGGACCGATCAATATCAAGACGTCTAAAGGCAGAGGCAACAAGTCATATAAAGCATATGTGTGTCTCTTTGTTCGTATGGTTACACGAGCCATTCACATAGAAGCTATAAGTGATTTAACTTCTGAGGGTTTTATTGCAAGGTTCAAAAGGTTTGTAGCAAGGAGAGGACATTGTCGTGAAATATGGAGCGATAATGGTACAAATTTTGTTGGCGCAGCCAAAGAGCTACATACTTTAGTTGCCCTTGAAACATCCTCTGTAGCACTTGAGATGACCTCAAAAGTCAAAACACAAATTCACACACCAATACATATAAAACGACTAGAACTCCACCAGTACGAATGCATATAAATAAAATATATAAAGTGAAAACTTCTGTTTCTAAATTAGTCATTTATAAGCAGAATCTATATTTGCGAACTTGTGCATGCGCCATGTGTCATTCGCAGCAAAATTCAATCTTGACAACATAGCAAATGATATTGATGCTGTGGAGGTATCCGAGTCGTTGGTTTGTACCCCGGAGAGTGTTAAGGATCATATTGACACGACTCACAATTCCCTAAAAATTGTGCATACTAACATACGGAGTATAACATGTAACTTTGATGCTTTTGACGTATTGTTGAATAGAATTTGTGTACAATGTGATATACTCGTTCTCACTGAGTGCTGGTTAAGTAAAGTGGCAGTGATACCTGAAATTCCTGGATATAGGTCTTATTCGTCTGAATACACAAATCAGAATGACGGTGTTGTTATCTATGTTCACTCCGATATTAAACATAATGTTACTTCTGCCAATATACTTGATGCTAGCTGTCTTGTCTTGCAATGTGGTATTGAATATGCAATCATAGCTATATATTGTACGCCATCAGTTACTAACATTCATAATTTTTGTAATAGTTTAGATAATCATTAATCCTTATAGGCGATATTAATATAAATATTGCATCTGACAGTGGGGATCCAAACTGCAACCAATACTTAGACTTCTTGGCACACCATGGTCTCTTGGCGGCACATGTCATTCCAACCAGTAAAACAAGTTGTCTGGACCATGTTATGCTCAGAACGGATAAACGTGCACTGACTCTTGTTCTAGACTCGCTTATATCTGATCAAGCACCCGTAGTCTTCTGTATGTATTGCAATATTTCAAGGAACAAATGCAACACACATTTACAAAAATTGATCATCTGGCTTTGCTTGACAGGCTCATGAGCTTAGATTTTAGTAATATTTATACACTTAACAACGCTAATAGTACCGCAGTGGCTCTTACTAACACAATCACTGAAGCTATACGGGCTCACTCGAAACAAATAAAAGTTGTGCATCGTCACCGTGTCATTAAGCCATGGATGACGCCAGGTCTAGTACGCTGTATTAGAAACCGCGATAAACTCCACTTAAAAGCTAAATAACAACCTAGCAACGGAATACTTCAGGTCACCTACTCGAGATATTGCAACTACTGTAATAACCTCCTTAAAAGATTAAAAACAGAATACGAGAAATCTGCTTTACTACAAAATAAACGAAATCCAAAAGGCATGTGGAGTACTATAAACAAAATTGCTAACTTAAAACAATTTACTCCGCCTCCTCTTGAATTGCTTAAATTAAATAGTGACCCTCATCAGTCTGTAGATATGGTTAATGACTACTTTGCTGGAGTGGGTTCTAGACTGGCTCACGAGATTCTATCTAAACAAAATGTTGGACTGTCACTGCTTCTTCAGCGGTAGGTGCAGGAACTGATCTACAAAAAGACTATGGCATTGATCGACGCGGACTTTTCGGAGATTGAAACCATCATTATGAATCTGAAAACTGATTCAGCAGTGGGATTTGATGATATACCAACGCGAGTTATCAAGACTGCTAAAAATGCTCTGGTCCCTCCTCTCACTTACCTTATAAACTTAAGCCTAGGAACTGGTGTCTTTCCTGATATTTTAAAGAAAGCTCTGGTACATCCTATTTACAAAGGTGGGGATCGAGACATAGTCGGAAACTACAGACCGATATCAGTTTTGACAGTAATATCTAAAATATTGGAGAAAGTTTTAAACAATAGACTTAAAAGTTACCTTGAGTGCAAAAACATAATTGCAAGTAATCAATTCGGTTTTGTGAGGGGCAGGTCCACAGAAGATGCTACTCTGCTTCTTACGGAAACGATTGCTCGACATTTTGACAGCAAATCGAAGGTCATTGGTGTGTTTCTTGATTTATCTAAAGCTTTCGACACTGTCCCGATCCCTCTTCTGCTCTCCCGTATGGAGATGATTGGGATACGGGGGCTTGCACTGAAAATCTTTGGTAGCTACCTTTCAAATCGCATTCAATGTGTCAAGATTGGAGAATACACTAGCAAGGATATAGACCTGCAATTCGGCGTACCACAAGGCAGTGTACTGGGGCCTACCCTCTTTTTGGTGTACATTAACAGCTTATGTAAAAAAACCTACCCTTTTGCAAAATGGTCACCTACGCTGATGACACAGCTTTGATAGTTCACGGCAAAAGTTGAAATGAGGCTCAAGACCGGACTGAAATAGTTCTGCGAGAAGTAATGCAATGGTTAAACTGTAGTTTGCTGACGCTAAATACAGATAAGACGAAGTGTATTGCTTTTTCACCTCGTTCTGTTACACAACCACCAGATAGTTTTCGCATCAGGGCTCACTCATGCAGTCAAGATGAAAAGTGCACGTGTCCTGACATTGCTAGAATCCCTTATATACAATACTTGGGTCTAACTATTGAATTGGTCAGTACAAATTAACAACCTAACAAAGCGTATAAGAAAACTAATACCAATTTTCCGAAAATTAAGAAACTCAGCTGACCAAGAAACACTGTTATGCGTCTACTTTGCTCTGGCTCAAAGTCTGATCCAGTATTGTATTACTGCATTGGTGTTACGACGTTGCTTCCCTTAGAACGCGCACAAAGGGCCATTCTTAAAGTAATGCTTGGAAAACCGAGGAGATACAGCACAAACCTACTATATACTGAATGTCCAGTCCTATCAGTAAGGAAACTTTTCGTTAAGAACGTAGTTTTAAGAAAACACAAAACTATAGACGCTGACAGTGTACCAAAGCGCAAGAATAAGAGGATCTGTCCTGTACCATCACACAAAACCACCATTGCTAAACGACAATTCTATGTTTGTAGCTCTCATTTATACAATTTAGCTAATAGTGCCAATGATGTTGTGTCATTGTCGCTGTACCAATGTAAGCAAGTAATACACCAATGGCTACTACATTTAAACTACAAGGAAGCAGAAAGACTCTTATCTAAATAAACACAAACAACAGAAATACACACACACACACACACACACAAACAATACATTTACTTTGTGGTATTCATTACTTAGTGCTTAAGTTTTTAATAAGGATATTTGTTGTACCAGGGCGGGTGAGAGACGCTGACAGCTGTGTCACAGTTCATACTAGTACAGCTGTCAACGTTAACCTCTTAAGTGTTATTTTTTTCTTGTGATACTTATTAACAAACATGTATACTTAGGAGGATATTTGTAACACTATTTTATGCCAATAAACATTTCATTTCAAACATTTCATTTCAGATAAAGAGTTGGCTGAACAACAACAGTGTTACTTGGCATTTTATAACTCCCCGGGCACCTAATTTTGGAGGGCTGTGGGAAGCTGGAATTAAGTCCACCAAATTCCATTTAAAACGAGTAATTGGTGACTCAACGCTCATGTTTGAGGAGATGACTACTCTACTCAGCCAGATTGAGCCTGATTGTCTTAATTCACGTCAGTTAATCCCTTCGCAAAAGCGAATTATGTTGATAGTTTCGTAAATCTCACTGCCGATCAACCTACGTTTGGAACTTTTTAGCGTTATGCAGTACAAATATAAATATAGATTTTAAACTGGTTGAGGCTTCCTGGCCTCCCAGGACTGGACCCTCGAATAAAATCTTACAACTTGCGCTTACACTTCGTTTTAAAGTAGGTAAAACCGAATAGTACTCGTACACCCATAAGATAATACAACTTAAGCTGGATGGGGCTTCCTGGCCTCCCAGGACTGTGTAACAATTCCCCCTTTCCCCTTTAAATATTTAAATCTGAATATTAATAATTAAATACTTAACTAACCTATTTGGTTCTTTCTTTATAAATCTAAATTGGCAGTGTGATCGTCTAGTTTAAATGGTAGGACCGTGCGTTGTGATTATAGTAGTGAACCAAATTCTTTTAGAGGTACGTGGATGTTATAATTAAGTTTCTCTAGAGTTTCCTGGGTGTATGCGCATTCAAGAAAGAGGAAAGTGAAGCCCCGAAGGGCCCTGAAGAGCCCCACACCAAACGCTCATATTCAGGAGTGGTGACCATATGATAAACGTTATCCCAAAAGCAATCTGTCACCTCCATAAGAATAGGACCTACCTGAAAAACGCATTTAACGTAAATTATGCGCAAATAAGGGGAATGACTGAGCCTAAAGATATTTAATATAAAATACTAACTACTTAAACTTAAAATCTACCTGACTTCATGTAAAGTCAACCAAAGGTACGGGGCCCTAAGATAATTACTTAACTGAAAATGTTAAATCCAAAATGATACAAAGTTGATCCAACAACACCCATGACAACTCTTATAGATCTATCCTGAAGACTTCGACCTATGTGATGTCATCGGTATTACCACAACAACCCGCATCACCCGGAATCAACACTTTCAGTTATACTTTGATAATATACTAATGACCCTTTTATAATACAAGTCGATCCAAAGATACCCATGACTTCTTTATAGGGTGTTTGAGATGTGACCTAAAAAGCCATCGATATCCCTACATCAACACTCATTGCATGGATTTAAAACGTTCAGAAATACTTGACCCTTGGTAGTCTTTTCACGATAGTCGGAAGTAGGAGACAAAAATTATTTTAAAATATTTAAAATTTAAAGTACAAAATTTATATTAAATTCTTTTCTCAGTTCTGTGGATATAGGAATATGGTATAAAGGATTTAATAAGGATGGAAGCCTAAAAATAGCCCATTCGCTAACTACCTACTTACTAATTACACCAAAAACCTAAATGAATGGAGCTACCTTTAGAGTGAGGGATAAGACAGAGATTAGGATAGGATTAAGGGTTTCCCTACCTAACAGAACCTCCAGCTAAACTACATATTTACGAACCTAGAAATCTAAAAAAAAACTATTTCAAAAATAAAACGTCACAAAATAATAAACGCTAAAATAGTAATCAAAACCGTACAGGTACCGGTAACCCGTAATCAAAACCGTCAAATAAAACAAATCAATGAATTTCAGTACGTAAAATACACTCAAGTGAGTACAATAAATAAATGTTAAAAAAGGTAAAACACAAGTAAAATTAACATGCATTCTATCAACAGAAAATGGAAATGAGTTCTTTTAAACAAATACTATACTCGTAACCTAAAATGTACAAAATCTAATACAAACATACATAGAAAATGTTAAAACAACCAATTTATAGAATAAATCTCAATTAAATAATTAACTTACTAAACTGAGTTATATGTGGTTAAAGTTTAATATATTTATTACATTTATTGTTTAAAAGGTTTTCAAATATACCCCTTTCCATTTTCTAATGGTAAGTAAATAATAAAACTGTTAAAATCCTGTTGAAAGAAATGGTGTAAATAACAAAATCCATGAAAATTATGGTAATTCATTTTCAAAAGTATTATTAAATACAATTTTTACAACTTTGACATCAGGTATTAATTAAATAACTTCTCAACAGGTATTCTAACGAATCAAACGAACTCATACGCTCTCTGCCGTCGTACACTCGCGTCACCCACCCATCAGGGTGTAATCGAATTCGAAACTCACGGTCAACTGTGCCGAGACCAAGCTGCTAAACCTATTTAACCATCGTCTATCCCCCGCGTCCCATGTTTTAAAAGCTGACACCCGAACTCTCCTAATTTCCAGGGGTGCTCAACTTTCTATAATCTACGAGTCTGACTTTAACATAACATGACATATTTTCAAACACTTATTAATTTTTCTAGATTCCTAATAATTCTCCTACCAATAACCAAAACAAGCATGAGTGACTGAAAGTTTAATTTTCTCTCTTTTCCCTCCATTTTATTTATTCTGTAAATGTTCTTTAATAACGTTAATTGATGTAAAGATATCCAACTTATTATAAATAACTAAATGCTCTCATATTCAAGGCCTACTTCACTAAATACATTATGAAAATTAAATATTAATAAATTATTGTAAAGTTTTAAACATTCAAAAGTTGACCACATCTGACTTTGAGTGTTCTTGCTCGATTGTATGGTGTGCACGTGAGTGATCAGAGTTAGTTAGTAGTATAGCTATCTAGTATTCTTTTGTTTTATCAAAGTCAGGGTTCGCTGTAGGCAACCAACAGAGAAAGTATGGTCATTAGAAAATTCGTAATATAATTGTTATTTTCTAATAAGATCTATATTATTTTAAATAATAATTTATCTTTATACTTGATTTGCAAGGGTAGGGTTGGTACAATCGCCCCAAAATTTATACGTAGACGTACGTACGTAAGTAACTAGAGTATAAATTTTCAAAATCAAAGCAACCAAACCCTTCAAATCAATAAAACTTTGTTTTTTATTTCTGTATCCACAGTACCACTTTCCGCTCCGTCTATGAAATCGAGCACCCGTATATTTACCTAGTGCGCGTGAGCTATGACGTCACGCTGGCCGTTTCCAAATTAAATAATCCTTTCAATCAGCCTCCCAGAGTCGGACCTTTGACTTATGTTATTTTCACCCACCGAACTCTTATCACAAAATTAGAACTACCTTATATCTAATTCATAATTAAGCAACCAGCTACTAAGAGCTATAAATCTTAAAATACCCCTTAACCTTTTCTAAATTCAGTCATTTTTTAAATAACTAGTCACGGAATCGAACCTGTGACTTATCTTATCTTTAACCACCAAACTGTTATCACAAAATTATAACTACCTTATATCTTAATCATTATAAAACAAACACTCTCTATGCCAAACATCCATTTGTTTATAGCTCCGGAATCGAACCAGAGACTATGTTAACTTTCCAACTACTAAGCTATGTATAGCTTTTATAATTACTCAATCACCTGTGATGACTTACAATTATCTGACCTTGTGCTTAACTTGTACCGCCTCCCTTGACCAATATATACTGGAATCGAACCAGAGACTATGTTAACTTTCCAACCATTAAGCTATGTATAGCTTTTATAATTACTCAATCACCTGTGATGACTTCAACTATCTGACCTTGTGCTTAACTCGTACCGCCTCCCTTGATCAATATATACTGGAATCGAACCAGAGACTATGTTAACCTTTCAACCACTGGGCTATATATAACTTTTATTATTACTCAGTTACATCTACTGCCTTACAAACTATCTGATCTTGTGCTAGAGTCGAACCAGCTTCATTGATCATTAAATAATACCGGAATCAACCCAGGGATTACGTTATTCTTACAACCACTGAACTATATGTATAACTTTTATGACTACTAAATCGGTTGAAATAACTAACAACTGTCTGACGTTATGCTAGATTTAAACCAGTTATTTATTAAATATATTTCCGGAATTGAACCAGAAACTATGTCATTGTTCCAGAAATTGAGCAATATATAACTTTTCTAATTAATTATTCGCCCCCATAAATCTCAACTATTTAACCATGTCCTGGAATCAAACCAGGGACTTAGTATGTCTTCCAACCACTGAGCTATTAGCATTATTTCGTGATAGCGAAATCTATATGACTCCGTCCGGAATCGAACCAGAACCTGTCATTCCCTCAGCTAGTAAGCCATATATCTTCAATATTTAATTAATTAAACGCCCCCATAAAAAAGAAAACTAATTAAGCATGAAATGGATTCGAACCAGGGACCAAATTAACTTTCAACCGATGAGCCATCTGTACAAAATAAAATATAAACGTCATTTTAATAATCAGTCGCCCCATGAAACACAGCTAATCTGCTGTCACCTATCTGCTCACGTAATCGAATTTGAGGCCATATTCGTATTCCAACCACTAAGTCATAGGATACTAAGTAGGGTTTATACCAATCGATTATAAATAGAACGGAATTCACGTATGACTTTGGTTAGGTTTTTTTTATCTTTATGACTTATAATCTAATTGTCGTATGGCGGACTTAATGCTTCAAAGCATTTGCTACCAATAAACCATTATATGGTAACTTATATCGTAATTAATCTTAATATTATTAAATTAGGAACTACTTACTTTCTAACCACTAAACTATAGGGTATTTTTTTATGTACCTAAACTAACTATTGACCTAAATAAAATTAATATTAGTAGGTTTACGTTAAATAGATCCGCTAGGAATGCCAATTTAGAATGACATTAAAATGAGCCCATTGTCATACAGACAAGTATATAATTTATTATTAATTAATATTACCTACACACGTAAGAAATTAAAACACGTAATTACTGAATAGTCCTATTGTGATCAATCAATAATTTAACAAGCTATTATTAATAGTAAATTTAAAAAACAAATTTCTAAAAACCCTGTTACGCAATTAGCACATTTCACACTTGACAAACCCTAAACTGTAATTTATTACTTTTCAACGCAACATTTGGACTTATGGATGCACTTGAAATTCCAACACATTTGTCGCTAATGTTACAAAAGGTCTCCCACGTTCAAGATCTACTACGAAACGATAAAGCGAGTGTTGTTTAAGTTAAAGCTATCAAATTTTGCTTATGGACCAAGATTGTTATCTTTGTTTATCAAATACGCAGAGTGTTTATATGATAGCTTGAGCTAGCAAAACAAAGAATAGAAATATGAACTTAAGCTATTAACTGATTCGACAATCTTGAACAAAGAACTAAACTGTGATCTTGTTATGTTTATTTGACTGAAATGAAATTTGATATAACTAACAGAACACCTGCATTGATGTATACCAGTTATTCTCAAAGTGGGCGATAACGCCTCTTTGTGGGTGCCGAAGGCCTAGAGGGGCGGTGAGGAGCAAAATTAAAATTAAACACATCGATTTAATTATTTCGTATCGCCGCCCTGTTTGATTGTATAAAACTAATAATGTTTAACATAGGTTTCGTAGGATAGCTCAATACTTTAATTACTTATTTGTGAAAACAAAACCATATCGGAAGCAAAAGGAAGAGACCGCAATATAATGTAAAATAAATTAAATATGAATTTAGTGAAAATACCACAAATCCCTCTTCGCTTTTGTGCCTTCTTTGTCTAAAACATTTCCAAATAAAGCGATAAAGCCTATTTGATTGGGCGTTGAAAAAATATTGTTATTTAAAGTAGGCGGCAGGCAAAATAAGTTTGAGAACCTCTGTTGTATACAATACGCATTCTTTGGCACTGGACTATTCTAAAAATAGCTTTACCTATTAGTATTTGGTGTGTTGTTTCATCAAAGTAATTTGTGCCCTCTGTACATTTAATTTACGTAAATTACGTAATCAACATTCACATATTATTTTCCGTAGAACATATAAAACCCCTACAATTAAGTAATAATTATAATTTAATAATATAACAATAGTCGAACAAAATTTAATTAATTGTAGTTCCTATGACCCTGCATATGAACACGTTTGTAAATTTACCTATCAAATATCGCCCCCATTACTTTCGCAACACGTACGGAACCTATTAAAATTTTATATCAAATTATGCTTTGAAAGCTAAATCGAATCTGTAACTTATACGTTGTTTTTTTTTTTTTTTTTTTAAATCTCAACTTTAAAGTTAACCATGCCGTAAAATAAACAGGACCTATGAATGAGTCTATTTTCATTGATTTAAACTATTCGTTTTATGATCTGTACTCCCTTACTATCATTGTGACATTTTTACTAAACACCCCGCCCCCACTATTCCAAATTCCTCAAATACGTACACCAACAAACCCAGATATCCTTGAATCAAACATCCACGTTTTCAACCTCTTTCCATTTCACAGACAACAATTGTAGGCTGATAAGCCTACTAAAAACATGATCCAGTGTTTTTTAAGATCCTGGGTCACGCGGCAACAATTGTAACAATTCCCCCTTTCCCCTTTAAATATTTAAATCTGAATATTAATAATTAAATACTTAACTAACCTATTTGGTTCTTTCTTTATAAATCTAAATTGGCAGTGTGATCGTCTAGTTTAAATGGTAGGACCGTGCGTTGTGATTATAGTAGTGAACCAAATTCTTTTAGAGGTACGTGGATGTTATAATTAAGTTTCTCTAGAGTTTCCTGGGTGTATGCGCATTCAAGAAAGAGGAAAGTGAAGCCCCGAAGGGCCCTGAAGAGCCCCACACCAAACGCTCATATTCAGGAGTGGTGACCATATGATAAACGTTATCCCAAAAGCAATCTGTCACCTCCATAAGAATAGGACCTACCTGAAAAACGCATTTAACGTAAATTATGCGCAAATAAGGGGAATGACTGAGCCTAAAGATATTTAATATAAAATACTAACTACTTAAACTTAAAATCTACCTGACTTCATGTAAAGTCAACCAAAGGTACGGGGCCCTAAGATAATTACTTAACTGAAAATGTTAAATCCAAAATGATACAAAGTTGATCCAACAACACCCATGACAACTCTTATAGATCTATCCTGAAGACTTCGACCTATGTGATGTCATCGGTATTACCACAACAACCCGCATCACCCGGAATCAACACTTTCAGTTATACTTTGATAATATACTAATGACCCTTTTATAATACAAGTCGATCCAAAGATACCCATGACTTCTTTATAGGGTGTTTGAGATGTGACCTAAAAAGCCATCGATATCCCTACATCAACACTCATTGCATGGATTTAAAACGTTCAGAAATACTTGACCCTTGGTAGTCTTTTCACGATAGTCGGAAGTAGGAGACAAAAATTATTTTAAAATATTTAAAATTTAAAGTACAAAATTTATATTAAATTCTTTTCTCAGTTCTGTGGATATAGGAATATGGTATAAAGGATTTAATAAGGATGGAAGCCTAAAAATAGCCCATTCGCTAACTACCTACTTACTAATTACACCAAAAACCTAAATGAATGGAGCTACCTTTAGAGTGAGGGATAAGACAGAGATTAGGATAGGATTAAGGGTTTCCCTACCTAACAGAACCTCCAGCTAAACTACATATTTACGAACCTAGAAATCTAAAAAAAAACTATTTCAAAAATAAAACGTCACAAAATAATAAACGCTAAAATAGTAATCAAAACCGTACAGGTACCGGTAACCCGTAATCAAAACCGTCAAATAAAACAAATCAATGAATTTCAGTACGTAAAATACACTCAAGTGAGTACAATAAATAAATGTTAAAAAAGGTAAAACACAAGTAAAATTAACATGCATTCTATCAACAGAAAATGGAAATGAGTTCTTTTAAACAAATACTATACTCGTAACCTAAAATGTACAAAATCTAATACAAACATACATAGAAAATGTTAAAACAACCAATTTATAGAATAAATCTCAATTAAATAATTAACTTACTAAACTGAGTTATATGTGGTTAAAGTTTAATATATTTATTACATTTATTGTTTAAAAGGTTTTCAAATATACCCCTTTCCATTTTCTAATGGTAAGTAAATAATAAAACTGTTAAAATCCTGTTGAAAGAAATGGTGTAAATAACAAAATCCATGAAAATTATGGTAATTCATTTTCAAAAGTATTATTAAATACAATTTTTACAACTTTGACATCAGGTATTAATTAAATAACTTCTCAACAGGTATTCTAACGAATCAAACGAACTCATACGCTCTCTGCCGTCGTACACTCGCGTCACCCACCCATCAGGGTGTAATCGAATTCGAAACTCACGGTCAACTGTGCCGAGACCAAGCTGCTAAACCTATTTAACCATCGTCTATCCCCCGCGTCCCATGTTTTAAAAGCTGACACCCGAACTCTCCTAATTTCCAGGGGTGCTCAACTTTCTATAATCTACGAGTCTGACTTTAACATAACATGACATATTTTCAAACACTTATTAATTTTTCTAGATTCCTAATAATTCTCCTACCAATAACCAAAACAAGCATGAGTGACTGAAAGTTTAATTTTCTCTCTTTTCCCTCCATTTTATTTATTCTGTAAATGTTCTTTAATAACGTTAATTGATGTAAAGATATCCAACTTATTATAAATAACTAAATGCTCTCATATTCAAGGCCTACTTCACTAAATACATTATGAAAATTAAATATTAATAAATTATTGTAAAGTTTTAAACATTCAAAAGTTGACCACATCTGACTTTGAGTGTTCTTGCTCGATTGTATGGTGTGCACGTGAGTGATCAGAGTTAGTTAGTAGTATAGCTATCTAGTATTCTTTTGTTTTATCAAAGTCAGGGTTCGCTGTAGGCAACCAACAGAGAAAGTATGGTCATTAGAAAATTCGTAATATAATTGTTATTTTCTAATAAGATCTATATTATTTTAAATAATAATTTATCTTTATACTTGATTTGCAAGGGTAGGGTTGGTACAACTGGATCCTCGAGTAAGTTGCACATCAAAAAGATGTAAATCAGTGTCAATGAAACTCATAAAAATATTTTTAAGTTTTTATCGTAGTGCAGTACTAATATAAATACAGATTTTAAACTGGTTAGGGCTTCCTGGCCTGCCAGGACTGGATCCCCGAATAAAATCGCAAAACTGTGCTTAGACTTTATTTCAAAATAAGTAAAACCGAATAGAACACGATAAGATAATACAACTTAAGCTGGATGGGGCTTCCTGGCCTCCCAGGACTGGATCCCCGAATAAGTTGCACATCTAAATGATGTAAATCGATATTACTGAAACTCATAAAAACATTTTTAACTTTTTAACGTAGTGCAGTACAAATATAAATACAGATTTTAAACTGGTTGAGGCTTCCTGGCCTGCCAGGACTGGATCCTGATGTGCTTACACTTCGTTTCAAAGTAAGTAAAACCGAATAGTACATCCATAAGATAATATAACTTAAGCTGGATGGGGCTTCCTGGCCTCCCATAACTGGATCCCCGAATAAGTTGCACATCAAAAAGATGTAAATCAGTATCACTGAAACTCATAAAACATTTTTTACTTTTTAACGCAGTGCAGCACAAATATAAATACAGATTTTAAACTGGTTGGGGCTTCCTGGCCTCCCAGGACTGGATCCCTGAATAAAATCGTACAACTTGCGCTTACACTTCGTTTCAAAGTAGAGAAACAGAATATACCCGTAGATAATACAACTTAAGCTGGATGGGGCTTCCTGGTCTCCCAGGACTGGATCCCCGAATTCGACAGCTACGTCACGCATCGCACTCAAGTTCGTAATAAAAATATTTATTTAAGTTCCGTATGTCATTTTTAACGCAACTAAAATTTATCATAGTTTACACATGGAAATAAAGTTTGTAAAATAGCGTGTTTATTCTAACTTTTATAATAAAAAATAAAAAAACCGACTTCAAAAAACTAAAACGCTAAAAATAATCTTAACACTTAAGTACCTAATCAGTTACTTTTGGAATCGGTGCAAACGAAAACATTGGTCTCTCATTGACATATATAATAAAATTTATTTACTTAACGTCATGTGGTAAATAGACCACATGTTTCAAATGTTCAAATAGTTATCTACTTAAGTATAAGTTTCTATTAAAATTTTATACTTTTCATTAGAAGTTAGTAATAATTTTATTGATTAGTTACTTATGAAACTATCAATCTAACTTTATATAATATTCTAAACATCAATAAATCTCGTTTGTATTACAATAAAGTAAACAAACCCAGTCGGCCGTGTGGTGACGGTAGAATAGAATACATATGTCACCACTCCTACTCATCCCGCTTAGGGACTATACATTCAACAGAGGACGAGCAGCAGCGCTCTCTGTTAAACATCAACTTTTAAACTGCGATCTCCAACCCGCCTGCCAAGCGTGGAGATAATGGCAAAACCCTCCACTAATGTGGAGGAGGTTCAAAGTCCAGCAGTGGACTATAACGGGCTGTTGATGATTGATGAAACAAACCCAATAAATTCTAACAAAATTTAGGAAGTAACAATATGAAAGTTAAAATTAAGTAATCAAAAGTGAATTACGAAAGTGCTTGTTTTTTTATTCAACAGGAGTTAAAATAACCTAAAGCAGACCTTCATCGAGGATTGAAATCAGGTAAGTAGCATTAGAGATCAGAGTTCCCCGCGTAATTCCTATGTCCTATGGGAATTCTGGAAAACGATATACTTTATGTCACTTCCACAACTGAGAAGAATTTCATATGATGAAATACATTTGTAACGGCTTAGGCTGTAGAGCGTGCCAAAAAATTATAAACACACATACATGCTCTCGAAAAACATAACCCTCCTACGGCAGCCGAGTGAAAATAACAATGTGTGTTGGGTTAGTTTGCAACCATAAGCCGAGATAATATATTTGGTGATTATTAATTCGACAATTACAAAATTTTATCCCTTTTGAAATTCTAACACCCTATTTAAGTTGAGTAAGTTTACTATTAACATAAGTTTAGTGATTATAACTTTAAAAATGAAGGACTTTCAAGACACAACTTAATATCCATTTTCACCCCTTCAGGGGTTGAATAATCAAGAACGCTGTAATACATAAATTTATTTTCAATCGTCACCATAAATACAAAATTTTAAAATTATTATTTGAAACTGATATGCTTTCATTAAATTTTCATCCCCTATTTAACCCCGTTAGGGCTATAATTTCCAAAAAACCCTTTCTTAATGGATGTCTACACTGTATAAGGTAAGGCTGTGCGTTGATATATCAACAATTAGTCAGTTTACCATTTTATATAAATAGATAACTGAAATACAAAGTTTCTTTCCCCTTTTCACCTACTTAAGGGTTGAATTCAAGAATTTTTTATGTCCACAATATTACATTTCTAAATCGATGTCATTTTCGTAATTAACATCCCAAAAAACCATAAAATCGACACCCATATTGATATTTAGACATTTCAACCCCATCGCACCCCAACAGGGGGATGATATTTCACGTTCGCAACGTTGTATTTTAAAATTGTTGTTGTTTTCGTAATCAGCGACCCGATAAACCATAGAAACAATATCCATGTTGATTTTCAGACTTTGTCACCCCTTTTACCCCCTTTAGGGGTGGATTTCGCAAAAAACCTGAAACACGTGTGGTTGCGCCGAATTTACGGACTGATTTCATTCCGCCATTTTTCTCGCGCCCTTAGTAGTTTGTAATTTGTTAAATTTAGTTGGTCTATGCGCGTACAAAATGCACTTCCTTCTTCCTATCCTTTTCCCGCACGTACCGTAAGAAGAGTACGAACATATGGAACCGCGGAAGAAATCTTCGCGGTGCTTGAAGATGTCGCTGCGTTCGCGCGACAGTTGTGTTGAAATCGTAGACAAGAAAAGTCCGCTCCGCGCCGCCTCGCAAGTGATCGCTTAATAATTGTTCTCGCGATAAGTTAATTGTGTTGTGTCTCGGTATACCAAATTCTATGCTATAGTGTTGTG
The DNA here is from genome assembly GCA_963576865.1 of Anania hortulata. Classification (NCBI taxonomy): domain Eukaryota; kingdom Metazoa; phylum Arthropoda; class Insecta; order Lepidoptera; family Crambidae; genus Anania; species Anania hortulata. The sequence goes on along the minus strand of OY756402.1, from coordinate 3,345,252 downwards.
TTATCAGCATTGTGCTATTACGTTCGTTGTGCGTGTTGAGAGAAGAAACCTGGCCGCCCTCGTGCTCGACCACGTGCTATCACGTGGTGTGTCCAAGAAAGACACCTGCAACCCCATCTGCAGCTGCCAGGAGCTAAAGGTACGTGCATTCCTTTCTTCTTCCACCAGGTTGTGTCCTTATTGTCATTTTCCGCCCAGCCTGGTTCTTCTTGCATTTTTGTACGTGTGTATACCGACCACCCCTTCCGTCATCACCTTTGAAATTTTCTCACTGCAGACCAGCTCGCGTCTTTGAAGTTCTTTGCCCGTCCCGTTTTTATTTAGATACAGTCCACCGGTCTCCAGAGTACAGAGTCAGACGAACGAAACGCGCAACCATTATTTTGGTCCGTTTCGAGACGGATTTTGTTTTAATTGTTGAGGATTTTGGTTTGTTTTGTTTAGCTTTCCCGCGCCGCGCAACGTAATAATTATTATTTATTAGTCAAACCCGCAATTATTAAGTCTACTGGGTACTTATATAGCTATTTAATTTTATTGTAGCCCCCGCAATAGTTCATATAAGTATCTAATTTGTTTATAGATTTGCATCGCTAGTTATTGATAAGAACAGGGCGTTGACCGCGCAGGTATCATCCGATTTGTTTTGTTGTTATAAGTAGGTAGTTTCATATAACCCGCACCGCCAGTGGTACCGTTGGCAGGTGACGTCTGTTCCCGCTTCTAAGTTTGTTTGTCGGATCATAGAATAAAACGCATCGCATTCCGTTTACAATGGCAACGGATAAAGTACCTATAGATATTGTCGCTCAGCAGTTAAAGATTTTGCACGCTAAAAGAGAAGCGATATTTTCACGTATGCAAAATATTAGCGATCACGCGAATAATGTTGCTAATGAAACGATTAAGAATTCATTCTTGTATGAGATGGAAACTGTTGATAATTTACGCTCCGATTTCGAAAATTTGTTAGACAAAATAAACGCTTTGGAATTAGAATTGACTCCAAAGTACGTTATCTCTTATCAAGCGCTTTTTGCATTCGAAGACTTGTTTTGTCGCGTTAAGCGAATAGCTAGAGGATTGATGGATAAACCTCAAGCTCCACCGCAGTTAGATATTAAACCTCAAATTATTAAGCCTAAACTGCCGGCTATTGAGCTACCGGAATTTAATGGTGACATTAGAAAATGGCCTCTGTTTTATTCTAGTTTTACTAACACAGTACACAATAATCCTTCATTATCCGATTCGGATAAGTTGTACTATCTCATAGGTAAACTTGTTGGAAAAGCGCAATCAGTGTGCACCGGCATTACGCCGTGCGCTGATAACTATTTGTTGATACTAGAAACGCTTAAAAAGAAATATGAAGATAAACGCTTATTAGCAAATACTTATTTGGATCAGATTTTGGACTTTAAAGCTATTTCTAACGCTAATTGTAGTAACTTGGAATATTTCTTAGATAACTTCGCTTCATCTGTCGCCGCGCTAAAGAATTTGAATTTGGTCGACCCGCTAGATTATTTGTTTTTGTCTATCGCTTTGAAAAGAATGGACTCAGAAACCGTCCGGTCGTTCGAATTAGATAAGAGAGGTACGGAAATACCTACGTTCGCTGGTTTTGTTGAATTCATTCGCGATCATGTAAGGATTCTGCAAAATAGTTCAAGTCATCTGGAGAACAATAAGCGAGGCAATCCGCCCTCGAGACCTTCAAGGTCAACGCATAGCTATTTGGTTGCATCTCCGCAAAATGATAATACTTGCAGTTTGTGTACTAACAAACACGACCATTTGTATCAATGTTCTACGTTTAAAAATTGGTCTTGTAAGGAACGTTTTGATTTTGTTAAGATAAATGGTTATTGTTATAACTGTCTGAGTAATAAACATCGTGCAATTAATTGTAACTCGAATAGTAGATGTCGCCAATGTGCTGGTAAACATCATTCGATGCTTCATTTTGATAATACTGTTAAAAATGTTCCCGCGCAAAATGTTACGCCCGCCCCGGCTCGCCCGGAGACAGTAGGTATATGTACGCCCGCGCTCGCGCCGACGAGCGCTGCGCTTTGTTCTAGTAGTTTGATAACGAACAAACTGCTCGCGCCCGCGCCTACCACTGTGCTACTTGCTACGGCACGTGTTATTGTTATTGATTCGCATGGAAGGGAACATTTTATTCGTGTTTTGTTAGATAGCGCTTCACAAAGTAATTTTGTAACTCGAGAATGTTGTCAACGTTTAGATTTGCCTTTAAATAATAATTCTACACGCACTGTTGTAAAGGGAATAGGAGGTTCTAGTAAGACCGTCCAGCACACCGCTACGATTAAATTCTACTCACGATTTAATCGCAACGTTTATTTTGATGCGGACACTTTGATTGTTGACAAAGTGACCGACCGCTTGCCCTCTGTTGAAGTTGATGTGTATTTTTTATCAAGCTTTGATGGCTTGCCGCTCGCTGATGATAATTATGCCGTTCCTGGTACTATAGATATGTTGATTGGAGCATCGATTTTCCCGCACCTTTTGTTACCTAGCAAGGTAAGAGGCCTCTCCAATCATACTGCCGCACCCGCACCCCACGCATTAGAGACAGTGCTTGGTTTTGTTATTATTGGTCCCGCGCCCGTCAGTGTTGAGTCAAACACTACGGTCTCTTGTTGTTGTTCAGTTGCGCCTCTTGAGTCTGTCGTCCGTAAGTTCTGGGAACTGGAAGAGGTTAGCGTACCTCCTATACTTAGTCCAGATGATAAGGTCTGTGAGGACATTTATACACGCACAACCACCCGTGATGAGAGCGGTAGGTATATTGTTGCGCTCCCTTTCAAAGGCGATATTACGTCTCTCGGCGACTCAAGGCGGATAGCTGAAAATCGCTTTCTTTGTTTAGAACGCAAGTTAGAGGCTTCCTCTAAGTTAAGAGAAGCTTATGACGCTGTCGTTAGAGAATACCTAGATAAAGGTTATCTCTCGCTCGCACCTTCAGATGTGGAGGACTTGGTAGATATGCCGCCGTCTTATATAATACCGCACCATGGAGTTATTAGAGAAGACAAGCTTACTTCGAAACTCCGCATAGTCCTCGATGGTAGTGCTAAAACTAGTACTTCTGTCTCGCTAAATGACCTTTTGTATAGTGGTCAAAATCTGCAAGGTAATTTGTTTAGTATAATTGTTAATTTTCGCTTATTTCGCATCGCCCTTTCGGCTGACATTCGTCAGATGTTTTTGTGCATTGGTATTCGCTCTTGTGATCGTAGATTTCAACGCATTTTGTACCGTTTTTCGCCTGACGAACCATTGCAGGTTTATCAGTTTAATAGAGTTTGTTTTGGGCTCAAGTCTAGTCCATTTCACGCATTGCGTACTGTCAAACAGTTGGCAGTCGATGAAGGCGACTCTTTTCCCAAGGCTAGGGAAACTATTGAGACAGGGTTGTACATGGATGACTACGTCCACTCCGTAGACACGGAGGAGGATGCTATCTCCACCGCTGACGAAGTAATAGGCCTCATGAAGGCTGGTCAGTTCGACCTAGTCAAGTGGACTAGTAACTCGCAAAAGGTTTTAGAGCACATTCCGCACTCGCATCGCCTTTCATCTGTCAAGGAATTTGATGATTCTGATTCGCATAAGGTTCTGGGGTTGTGTTGGTCCCCAGCAACTGATTTGTTTAGTTTGAAGATTGGCAAGCCTAGCGAAGCTTGCACAAAACGCACTATACTTTCTTGTATTGCTAGAATTTGGGATCTAATTGGATTTGTCGCGCCTGTAGTTTTGTACGCAAAGTTGATTGTCAAGCAACTGTGGTTGTGTGATTGTGATTGGGATGATAACCCTCCAGATGATATAGTAAGATTGTGGACTCGCTTTAGGAATGAGCTTCCTCTACTTGAGCAAATCAAGATTCCGCGCCATGTGGGCATCACCAGTGGTAGTGTGTTTACCCTACTAGGCTTCGCCGACGCTAGTGAGAAGGCATACGGAGGGGTTGTTTATTTTCACGTAGAAAATTCAAACAGAATAACACTCAGTCTTTGTTGTGCTAAGTCCAAGGTCGCCCCACGTAAAGTTCAGTCTCTCGCTCGTCTTGAGCTTTGTGCATTATTAGTTCTTGCAAAAGTAATTAATTTTGTAGTTGTATCTTGTAAGCATCGTATTCAAATCAATAGAATATTCGCCTTTTCGGACTCCACAGTCGCGCTTTGTTGGGCTCACTCCTCACCCCATAGATGGGATACGTTTGTGGCTAATAGGGTAGCCAAAATTCAGGATGAGTTATCCCCGCAAGATTTGTTTCACGTTTCAGGCCGTGAAAATCCCGCTGATTGTTTGTCGCGTGGTCTCACACCAGCTCAAATTGTTGATCATCCGCTTTGGTTTAGTGGTCCATCATGGGCTCATTCTCGCCCCTCTGAATGGCCAGTTTCAGTTTTCAACCCTACAACGCTTGAAGAACCTCCAGAGGAAAAGAAACACTCGTTTGTGTCTTCAACTTCGTCCGAGGATTCTATCATTATTGATTTAGCCAAACGCATATCATCTTGGTCTAAGCTTCTGCGTAGCGTGATATATGTTTGTAGATTTGCCAAAATGTTGCCACCGCGTGACTATATTTCCGCATCTGATTTAGAGTACGCTGAATTGTTTATTTGGAAAGAAGTCCAGCGTCTTGATTTTGCTAACGAGTTGGCGGACCTGCAAGCAGGAAGGACTTGCAATCGCTCATTTCAACGCTTAAACCCGTTTTTAAGTGACGGTTTGATTAGAGTAGGTGGTCATCTAAGCAACTCACAGCTGGAGTTTCACCAGAAGCACCCTATTATTCTTCCCCGTAAGGGTCATATTGTTGAATTGTTAATCGATTATCATCATAAAGTTAATTGTCACGCTGGTCCTGATCTATTGATGTCGCTCTTGCGCCAGAAATATTGGATATTGTCTGCGCGCAGTCTTATTCGCAATAGGGTACATAAGTGCCAACCTTGTTTTCGCTTGCGTCCTAAGCCAACTTTTCCGATGATGGCTGATCATCGCTCATGTCGTGTGTTGGAAACCGCTAAACCTTTTGTACACACAGGTACAGATTACGCTGGACCATTCAAGGTCACTGTATCTCGTGGCCGTGGAATCCGCGCCACGAAGGCTTATGTTTGTTTGTTTGTCTGTATGACAACCCGCGCAGTTCATGTGGAACTAGTAGGAGATCTGAGTACCGCTAGTTTTTTAGGTGCTTTTAAACGCTTTCTTTCTCGCCGTGGTCCTGTGAGTCACATTTATTCAGACAACGGGACGAATTATGTAGGAGCTAAAAGAATGTTATCGGAGTTGCATACGTTTTTAAGCTCAAAGTACTTTCGTTCGGAGTTTGCTCATATTTTGTCTGAGAATCGCATTAGTTGGACATTAAATACGCCCGCATCTAGCCATTTTGGAGGAAACTGGGAGACTAATATTAAGAGTTTAAAGTCCCACTTGTATCGCGTTATCGGTGAGCAGATTTTAAGCTTCGAAGAGTTAAGTACTGTGCTCGCTCAAGTAGAAGCTGTAATAAATAGTAGACCGCTTTGTAGGACGCTCTCTAGCGACCCTTCGGAGCCTTTGGCCTTGACTCCTGCGCATTTTCTTACTTTGACCCCGTTAAAGTATTTGCCAGCTATTGATATTGATGAGGATAGATTACACCTTCTTTCGCGACACTCGTTATTGGATAAGTTGGTCCAATCGTTTTGGAAACGTTGGAAACGTGATTATTTGCATACTTTGCAGTCACGACAGAAGTGGAACACACCTGCTAATCCTATCACTGTCGGGACTGTTGTGGTTCTTACCACTGAGAACGCGCCACCGCTTCATTGGCCTTTGGGGATAGTTGAGGAAGTTTACCCAGGTTCTAATGGGGTAATTCGCATTGTCCGCATCAGAACGACAACCGGATCATATTTGCGCCCGGTTATACGTCTCTGTCCCTTGCCTAATCAGTAAGCCATTATTGTGTGGACTATTCTCGTTAGGTTAGGATTTTAGTTTAGTTGTTAGATTAGATACCTCATTGGAATATTTGTTATTTTGAAGGTGACCCTTCAAGCGGGGGGGAAATGGTTGCGCCGAATTTACGGACTGATTTCATTCCGCCATTTTTCTCGCGCCCTTAGTAGTTTGTAATTTGTTAAATTTAGTTGGTATATGCGCGTACAAAATGCACTTCCTTCTTCCTATCCTTTTCCCGCACGTACCGTAAGAAGAGTACGAACATATGGAACCGCGGAAGAAATCTTCGCGGTGCTTGAAGATGTCGCTGCGTTCGCGCGACAGTTGTGTTGAAATCGTAGACAAGAAAAGTCCGCTCCGCGCCGCCTCGCAAGTGATCGCTTAATAATTGTTCTCGCGATAAGTTAATTGTGTTGTGTCTCGGTATACCAAATTCTATGCTATAGTGTTGTGTTATCAGCATTGTGCTATTACGTTCGTTGTGCGTGTTGAGAGAAGAAACCTGGCCGCCCTCGTGCTCGACCACGTGCTATCACGTGGTGTGTCCAAGAAAGACACCTGCAACCCCATCTGCAGCTGCCAGGAGCTAAAGGTACGTGCATTCCTTTCTTCTTCCACCAGGTTGTGTCCTTATTGTCATTTTCCACCCAGCCTGGTTCTTCTTGCATTTTTGTACGTGTGTATACCGACCGCCCCTTCCGTCATCACCTTTGAAATTTTCTCACTGCAGACCAGCTCGCGTCTTTGAAGTTCTTTGCCCGTCCCGTTTTTATTTAGATACAGTCCACCGGTCTCCAGAGTACAGAGTCAGACGAACGAAACGCGCAACCAACGTGTTTAATAATTTATTGTTAGGAATACTCCTGGAAAGTTTCGAATAAAATAGTCTAACTAATCTTGTTTTCCCATACTAACTTTGGGCCCCTATTTCACCCCTTTAGAGGGTGAATTTTGAAAAACCCTTTCTTAGTGCACCCCTAGACCTTATAAGAAACCTACATGCCAAATTTGGAATCTCTAGCACCAGCAGTTTGGGCTGTGCGTTGATATGTCAGTCAGTCAGTCAGTCAGTCAGTCAGTCAGTCAGTCAGTCAGTCAGTCAGTTTCTTCTTTTATATATATAGATAAGGTCCCAGAAGGAATAATAAAAAATTGGTCGTTTAATAAATAATAAAGTCTAGTAAGTAAATGGGAAACAAGAAGAAGAAGAAAAAGGAAAAATAAATAATGATTAAGTTCTTTCGCTGTATTTTTATTTTATTCTTATTTTATGACGATACGAACGAATGATAAATCGGAAAAAAGAAAATCAGAGTATCAGGCTAGTTTCGTGGGTCAACAAAAGATTATTCTATTTAGTCCGTCAGTTAGATTATCAAAAAATATTGGACCCATATTTTGTCTTTTGTCAATCAAACAAAAAATGACGAAGATAAAGCGCATCAAAGTAAGCACGTGACGTCAAGCCTTGCCGAAATGTGTCGCAAGGCGTGACGGGCTATATTTTCATAATTTTTTGTTTAATTGAGAAAAGAAAAAATACGTATCCAATATTTTCTGTAATCCAACTGACAGACAAATTATATTTTTTCAGGAAACTAGCCCATTAACAATAAACTATACAAAAATTATAATTGTATAATTGATTCCAAAATTCACAAAACTGTATTTAATTTTAATAGGAATATTATTTTTAGAATTTAGAATTAGAATTAGAATTTAGAATGAATAATTTATTTGCTTAAAACATAGTAGTAAAAGTTGACAAAAGGTCATGTGTGCTCATGTTTTGCTACATAATGATAGCATGCAAACTTAATACCATTTAATTTGTGATACAATCAATAATAAAATTTAAATTAAATTAACAGCAATAAATTAAATTAAGCAAAATCAAATAAATACTATATTGGAATAAGTATATAAAAAAAAACGTTATAAAACAATAATCTAGAAAAATTTAAAAACAAAGAGATAAACAATAATCTGGAAAAATTAAAAAACAAAGAGATGTTGAAAGCTAGGCTTGAACTCGCATCTCACGAAACACAAGTCTAGCATATTGTTCAATCGGCTATCCTTACATGGGGAAAAACTACCAAATTCTTAATTGGTTGTGACTTGTAGACGGTTCAAACGTCGCAAATTCACAAAACATTCAAATTATTTTCGGACAGCTACTAAAATTACTCATAAAGCGCCATCAATTGTAAGTTTATTTACTAAGGCTTAGTACAAATAATTGCCGGTAGGAGTGTGAGAACAGCATTGATATTTTTACAAGATGTGGAAATTTATGAATGTGAAAACTGCCCTTTTGGCTTATCATGGTTATGTTTCTTCTCTGCTTCGATACGGACTTATACTGTGGGGCAATGGTGTTAAAGCAAATAGTGTATTCATTGCACAAAAAAAATGTTTACGTGCAATTTTCAATGTGCCTCCATGGATGCCTTGTGCTCCAATATTTAGGGAATACAAGCTTCTTACTCTATCTTGTTTGTACATTTTTGAATTGTGCAAGTTTGTAAAGTCATAGCTCTTTGCTCTCAGCGTTGAAACAGTACGGACGTGTCGTTGTTGCGTTCAAATAAATATTTAATATATTCGAGTTGCGCCCCGGAGCCTTTGCTTCGAGTCGTTCGCCTCTGGCGCTGCGCCCCGTGACTTTGGAGCGCCCTCGCTTCTCGAACGCGTTGGATCCGAACCGCGGCAAGCTGCGTTGCGACCTGCGTTGCGACCTGCGTCTGTGGCTACTACACCAAGAGGTAGGTGAGCGGCAGGTACGAAATTCAAGTACAGTATACTAGTGCTACGAATATCTACGTGTATGCTACGGAGCTACGGAGCACGCTACGAACAAAGTCGCCTAGTGCTACGACACACTGGTAACGCCTATTAAAAAGTAACCACAATTTGACTAACCGTGATAACGAAACCGTGCAAATATGGCCAGTCGTCCTGAAATCACGCCCACCGCGCAGCCAACATTAGCTAACCCGCCTTATTGCATTTCTGACTTTCAAGTACACATGGATACAGTACTGAACAGAACGGCCTCAGATTCAGACTTGCTGCGTACTCCCCCTCAAAGCTGTCTCCCAGCGGGCTAAGAGACCTAAGACCCAGGTGGAGGAAAAAATTCCCAGTCAAATGGATGACTTCAAGGAAGAAATGCGCAGACTCATGACTTCTTTCGCAGCTTCTCAAGCTAATGAGCATTATCTAGCATCGCAAAATGAAGAGTTTAAGCAGAGAATAGAAGAATTAGAAACACAAGCAAGGCAAGACAGAAATTATATTACCATTTTAGAAAACCAAATAGAGGAAATGCAAGTGGGAAGCCGCAAGGCCAGTTTAGAAATTAAAAATGTCCCAAAAAAAGTCAATGAAAACAAAGATGACCTTATTGAAATGGCAATTTGCCTCTCCAAGTCTATTGACTGCAATCTTGCCAAATCAGATATCAACGACATCTACAGAATACGGCCAAAGAATCCCTCTAATAAAAACTTCCCAATCGTAGTGGAAATGAATTCTACATTGTTAAAAAATGAAGTTTTAAAATCGGGAAAATCATTTAACGTCAAACACAAGAATAAACTATGTGCCAAACATCTTGGCTTCAAGACGCTAGAGGATACCCCTATTTACCTTTCCCAACATTTAACACTTAAGGGAGCGCGTCTGTACTTCTTGGCTCGTGACCTCGCCAAATCGAAGAACTACAAATTCTGCTGGACCGCCTACGGAAAAGTATATGTAAGGGAAAATGAACAGTCTCCAATCATTATGATAAAAAGTGAAACTCAAGTCCAGAAACTTTTTAGTGCACAGCAACTGGGCCCGCATGCAATTTGACTACAAGAAGTTATCCCTACTGTATATCTACCGATCCTATTTTTATTGTGTATCTTCTCGAACTTGCTTAGAACATCGCTATCGTACTATTTTTCTTCGGTCCTATGGCTAATTGCTTATAAAATTGTTAGATATTTGTACACCTTAACCAATATAACCTCACATCTCTCTTTACTGTCATTACAATTACACATATCATATAACTATATAAAACACTTAAAGCTAAAATATATAAAATGTTACGTATACTTTCCTATGATGACTTATTATTACATTTTCTCACTGAATGACTAATACTCTTCAAAACTTGAAAATGATAGACGGTATTGAAATTGCGCAAGCAATAGAATGTGACCCTAGCGAACTGTCGTCTCATATGTCAATTGGAGAGGGCGACTTGATAGTTATATCCCATAATATACGTAGTATTTACTGTAACTTTGATGATTTTTTGGTGACATTGTCTAGTCTTTCCTTTGACGCTGATGTTATAGTACTGACTGAATGTAGACTTAGCTCTAACAAGTCTATTCCACAACTCAACAATAATTATAACTTGTTCTTTACCACCTGTCAGTTAAACCAAAATGATGGGGTGGTTGCCTACGTAAGAAAATCTCTACAACATAAAGTTAAAGAAATTAAACTCACTCATGCATCCTGTCTACAAGTAGATTTACTTAATACCTCAATAATATGTATTTATCGATCCCCATCTAACGCAAATGCTGAAGGTTTTATAGATTCGCTTTGCCTATATCTAGACAGTCTAAATATGCAAAACAATATTGTAATAGCAAGTGATATCAACATAAATATTGCTCTCAAATCTACCGAGACGACATATGAATACAACAATAGAACAATTTACTCACACAGACTCTCTGAATATGGTATTCTCGCAGGACATACCCTTCCCACTAGACAAAATATCAAAATCAACAATAATTTTTCGGCATTTATTGCAGTATTGCAAACTACTATTACAGACCACTCTACCACTCTTCTTACGTTATCTAAATGCAAACCTAAACTGCCAGAAACCAAATCTAAAACTGTTGTAGACTATACCAAAGCCTTAGAAAATCTCCAAGATAGAAATCTACATGAACTATTACTCTGCAATGATCCCACTACCGTAACACTCCATCTCATAACTGAACTTGATTAATCCTTAAAATCGAACACTAAAACTATTACAATTCCCAGAAGTCAACGAACGATAAAACCCTGGATTACACCCGGGATCTTACGTTGTATTAAACACCGGAATAAACTTAAAAAAAACTTACGGAAAGATAGCCAAAATGATGTTTTAAGAATAACCTACATTCGCTATGGGAACTACTGCAACGGTCTCATCAAAAAACTTAAACGAAAATATGAAAGAGATCTGCTTGCTAGGTCTGTCAAAAATAGCAAACAGCTGTGGAAAAATATAAAATACGTAACTTACTGTACCAAACCATATGATGATAAGGTAGAGCTTATTAACATTAAAAGTAACCCTAAGGATTCTGCTAATTTCATCAACAGTTACTTTGCAAATATAGTTCGTCATCTTGCCCAATGTATCCAACAAGATACTGCTGTGGATGTAAAGTTTGCAACTGATTGTATACCGTCCCAGTTGAACTCATTCGTTCTTTTAGAAACTAATTCATATGAAGTGGAAAAAACTCTAATGAATTTAAGATCAAATAGTGCCCCTGGTTGGGACAATATTCCTGTTAGCTTTTTGAAACTTTCAAAGAGTGAACTTGTTCCCATAATAACTCACCTTGCTAACCTCTGCTTTCTGCAAGGTATATTTCCGGCCCCACTAAAAAAATCTATCATTACCCCTGTGTACAAGAGTGGGGACAGAGGCGATGTCGGAAACTACAGGCCAATTTCTGTGCTGCCTGCAATTTCAAAAATTTTGGAAAAACTTCTAAATCTCAGATTAATGCAGTTTCTTAATAAGTATAATTTATTATCCACTTCACAATTTGGTTTTAGGCAAGGCCAATCTCGACAGAAGATGCAATCACTAGCCTTAGCGAACTTGTAACGAAATGTGTTATGTGTTGTGTGTTGAAAATGTGTGAGTGGGTTCAAATGCTTATCCGTGTTTCTTGACCTCAAAAAAGCATTCGACACCGTCTCTGTCCCCATCCTTCTACACAAAATGGAGAAAATAGGAATTAGAGCTACTGCGCTGTCTCTTTTCAAAAGTTATCTCTCTGAGAGGATGCAATGTGTAAGGTTGAATCACAACACTAGCGAGGACACTGAGGTGTCATATGGTGTTCCACAGGGTAGCGTGTTGGGCCCCACACTTTTTTATTATATATTAACGACCTATGCGATATGAAAATCAATAATGCCAACATATTCTCTTACGCCGACGACACAGCTATTGTCTTTAGTGGTAAGGACTGGGATGCTATTAAGAGTGACGCAGAACAAGGCATAGCTTTGGTGGCTAAATGGTTAAAGAACAATTTACTAACTTTAAACACCGCCAAAACCAATTTCGTTTGCTTTAGTATAAACAATAAGACTCAACCCACTCCTGACTATAGCCTTAAAGTCCACTCCTGCAATGAAGTCGTCTGTGATTGCCCTGCTATAGAGAAAACTGACCAAATAAGGTACTTGGGTGTGATAGTCGACCATCGCCTGTCCTGGTATCCACATCTTGATCAAGTCACAGCAAGAGTTAGGAAACTGATCTGGATATTCAAGACATTAAGACATGTGCTGCCTGGAGGGCAGTCTCAGGGACCTGTCTCCTCTAGGAATATTCTTAAGGAAATCTATGTGGCGTTGGCACAGTCAGTTCTAATTTACTGCATCCCAACCTGGGGAGGTTTAGCTAAAACCAAAATGTTAAACTTAAAGTGAGCACAGCTCGCTTTGTTAAAAGTAATGTATTTTAAAAAGAGAACATTCCCGACGACCAAATTATACTCTATTGATAATGTGCTTTCTATTAGAAAGCTTTATGTACTCTACACGGTCTTAAAGAAACATAAATCTATAACCTACGACCCAAGTATAAAATATAAGAGAAGACAATACTTAGCTAATCATAATAAAACAAGAACTGCATTTGCTTGTAAACAGTATAACAAACGTTCCGCCATCCTATACAAGAAAATAAACAACAAAATAGACATTTACAGTAAAACATCACGAGAGTGTAAAAAGTTGGTCACTGATACTCTACTACTATTAAATTATGAGGAAACGGAAACTTTATTACAAATAACTACATAGGTATTTACATTCATAATATTAATACACAAACTATTTATAATACACATCTAAGCACAAAAACTACACATTTATAATACACAAACTATACACACGGCAAGATGTACTACTGTAACTATAAGATTCTGTTATCGACTGTTAATGATTTCTACTTCTATGTATAAGTCAATTATTTCGAAATAATAGCATAAGTAGCATGTAAACACGTACAGCTAAGTAAGATTTGGGTAGGGTCGGGATCAGATGGTTGACAATGAACCAGAAGTACATAGTAAACCATGCAAATAACTCCAGAAACGCGTTGTTGCCATTTGGTTCAAACTAACAAAGTAAAATATGAAGAAGATTTTCCTTCACATACTTACTTAAACTTAGTCCCCGTAAAAATGACTGTGTTTAAAAAATACTTAGGTACCTACTTTTTAAAATCAAAATGTCCATTACGTCGTCGACAAAATCTAGATGCAGAAAATTGTGATTTTTATTTTGTTAAAAAAAAGAACTATTAGGTTAATTTAATACGAACTTTACGAGATTATAATTGCTTTAATAATTTAACCAAGTCATCATTTCAGCCATAGGACGTCCACGGCTGAACATAGGCCTCCCCCAATGACTATCATTGGGGGGGGATTGCCAATACTCGCCACGCTTGGCAGGCGAGCGCAGTTTTTTTTATAAGATTTCGTACGCAGACGCTGCTGCCCGTCTTGTGCTACAGGAACTAGTCGCCTCTTACGACACGCCTCCTGTTGGCGGTAGGGAAATGTATTCTTTAAGGCCGTCCCCAAACGGCACCTATTTAACCAAGTAAAAAAATATATTTTATTTAGTGCTAGTTACAAAAGTTGATTACTTATATGTAAAAAACATACAACCGAATTGAGAACCTCCTCTTTTTTGTGAAGTCGGTTAAAAACATGAAATGAAATTAGAAATTTATTTATTTGTCCTTGAAGAAGGTACATTTTAGTTGTTAGTTAGGTACATAGTAGAAACTAGCTAAAGTACCTAACTACTAAGATATTACCTAATTACCTCTGTTTACCAAAAATTACGCTCATTGATATGTAACTAAATGTCCAATAATCAATAACTCTGAATAATATTCAATTGTTTTTTTTCACTACATTTATTACCTATAATCTAAAAAATTTAAGGCTTTGGTTATTGTAATGGTTCATTGTTTGCCAACAAGGTTCACTGTGAGAGAGAGAGAGAGAGAGTAGGTACATACTTAGTGTGTTAACAATTTTATTTCAAAATAAAACATAGATTAAGATCGAAAATATTTAAACAATAAAGTATTAAAATATTTAATAACCGAACACAACTTAAAAAGTTCATTATAACTTCACGCTAACATTGTCTGTTAGTTACATTAGTTTTAACTATTATAATATTGTTTGTTAATCTTACTTATGTTCCAAATAAGACACTAACAAAATTAATATTTCTAACAAACGAGACGAGTAAAACTTTCTTTTAATTTTTTATATATATTTTTTGCGTGAAGTTCAGTATTTCAAACTGAAAGGAAAAATCAAACAAAAAGTCATTTGTATTTTTTTTTTAATTGAAATATCGAATTAATCAATGTATAATATTCACGGTAAACACACTGACGTTTTTTAGTAATTACTAAAATGGTATTTTTTTTCTAGTGATAAAACCACCAAACCAAACATAATAGTTCTAATGTGTTTTATATACACAGATCTTAGTTTTTGGATTATCAAAGTTAACTTTTCGGATTTTTATCAAAGAAACCGTCAAATTAAATTAACTAAGAGGTATTTAAAGTTATAAATGGGTAAAAGTGAGTAGTGGGAATCTAACAGGTTGTGTTTACAACATAATAAAATTCAATAATGTAAAATGTCTAACTCAGTATGAGAAAAAAAAAAAAAAACTTTCCAATTGTCTAATTTAAAAAAAAAACAAAGATACATTTTCTTATCTTAGACTTTCCTGGCACGATTACATATAAATCCATTTATCTCAATAAAAATAAAAAAATTCATGCGTTGCATCATTTCAATATTTATTTCGTCAATCATCATTCATAGGTAGGCACTTTTTTTTTTAGCTAGTCTTTATCCGACACAGCGTCTAAGTACTTTTTACCTCTTTGGGTAATACACTTAATATTCCTTGGTACTCAATGAATATCTTGGGCCGGCCCCATTTTTATTTCATTATTATTTATTTATTTGGTACAGTATTTTATAGTCGACTTTTCTTATGCATAGACTTATTAATTAACTAGGGGCATGTTTTAATATCGTAATTTATTTTGATCTCCAACTATTTTCACGGAGAGAAGCTCGTCTACACCATGATCAAATAAAGGATTTGTACCCTAGACTGTATCTTGTACCATTTTTTTTTTTTACTATTAAACGGACCATCTTTTAAGATCTTTTTGATCTCCAACGGTTTACACAGAGAAATATCGTTTACACCATAATCAATCTGAAGGATTCGATACCGTTTCGTACCCCTTTCATGCCCTACCTTTATTATATGTATATTTCATTTCATCTTTCATGCACAACATTCAAACGTACTCGTAAATTCCAAACCTACATTAAAACATTACTACCTATATGAATTCTTCAGCATAAATGATTTTGTTTACTCTTGGGTGATCAGTCCAATCGCGTGACAAAACATTTTTACTAAAGTATTCCTGCTTCTAAAAATTATTCGTGACAACCATTCCAAACTATCCTTTAAACACATTCGTAAATCCATCTCTTTTCCTATATAATATTTCCAACTATCCTTATCATTAATGATTCTTTTGGAATGTAACTAATGCACTCTATTGGTACAAAAGCTATTTAATACATTGCTAAAATCACGTGAAACAGTAATGTGTTTCAATCACAAACTATTCATCTGTAATTTAATTTTAAGAAGTTAATAATTGCAACTCCTATTTTATCCTTTTCCCAGTCTTAATAAGTAATTAATCACAAAATTACTAAGTATTTGCTTATTAGATACCTCACTGTTAAATTAAACAAATCATCTACATATTAGGCATTTCAAAAACCTATCATATCTAATATCAATATCAAAGAACATAGAAAATGTTGATACGCAAAACATCGAACACACGATTCTCGAACTCCAATAGTTGTTATTGTACGTTTACCTAATAAGAATCGTTTCAAATCACTTTATGAGACTTGTCGGTAACCAAATATGCTGATGCGTTAACACGTGTCGTGAACTTGCGATCTATATTATGGTGAAATGAATATGACAATGAACTACCTGGCAACAATAAATAAGAACAATGCAATTTTTAAACTTTTGAAAATAGATTCAATAATAAATAATACTTCCGGTCCAACACAAAAGAAATTACGAACGATATACTTAATGATTAAATGAACTTACCTGTATGTGAAGTTCTATCATAATTATGCGTAGTGTATCGTCCGAATAGATTCTGCAAAATAATTATTAATTATTATAACAAATATGTAGTTACACGCAAGTCACTCTACTCAATTCACTAAATATTTTAGAGATTTAAATTAAAATAAAATAATTTTTCCTTTTTGTCGTATGGTATCATTTCCTTACTGGTCACCCCGTCGTCGAGGCAACGTCATAATTATGTTTAGAGGCACACACACACACACACTGCTAAAGACTGTTGTTGGCATTTCGGTGGCATACCTTGGGATCCTAAGGGAGGGAGGGTTATAAATCTATTCGGACGATGCACTTCGCATAATTATGATAGAACTTCACATACAGGTAAGTTCGTTAAATCATTAATTATGCTTGTGCATCGTCCGAATAGATTCTGCAAAATAATGATTAATTATTATAGCAAATATGTAAATTTTTAGAGCTGCCTAAGAAATGCCAATAAGCACCAGATAATTCTTACTCATAAATTGTATTATTACAAACAAGATTGTAAAAGTTAATACAATTGATGTTAACAAGTAATAAACATAACAATTACTACATTAAGTCAATCTTATCTTGAGAAATACTCGATACTATTGAAGATAGGTGGCAGGATTCATTTAACTCTGTAACTCTTAATTTAAAAACAACATAACGATTTTAACATGATTGTAATATTAAATTTTAATCACTTTTTAATTCAATAGTGGCCATTGACGTTTCATTATTAACGTCAGTAACTATAGGATTATAATATCTACCAAAGGCAGAAGAACTGTTGCTCCAGCCAGCAGCTTTACAAGTTATAAGCATTTATAAGTTTTAGAGGAGGCGGTATGGCGCGCACTGTGAGCAGTGAAGATTGAGGTATCAATACCACTGTCCTTCAAAGTGTTTTTAATCCAGCGGCTCAAGGATTGACATGTTACATGATTATGTGGCTTTTTGTAACCAATAAAAAAGATTGTATCCTTACGGGTAGCATTCGCTATCTCATAATAAGAAAGTACAGTTTTAGAAGGGCATTATTTCTGGCTTTTCAAGGAATGGTAAGATAAGTACCGGCAGTTTGACACCGACTTTAGAAGTTTTTATGAGGTCTGATATTTTTATTGTTATTTAAAATGACAGAACTTCAATGTTCATGATCTTCGCGAGTGTTTGAACACTATGAGCAGTTGCTAGGGCAACTAAGTTGGTCCCATAGAAAAAGTTGATGTAATTTAGCCGTAGAATAACCCCTTAAAGTTTTATTTCACCTTTTCGTTACACCCTGTATATGGGCCTAATATTGGGGCTAATGCGATTAATAATCAATACCATAAGCTTAGAGTGCCGTATTGAATTCCGTTGTTATATGATTTGGTAAAGAACTGATAGACAGTGGAAACGGACGCCTCATACATATTAACAAAATTTTGTTTGGAATACAAAAACATTTTCTAGAGCGCAACAACATATTGTTTAAATGAATTATTTGCGAGGGATGCCATCATAATGTCCATTGCGGACGGTATAATTCTATGGTGCAGTAGCGCACGATACTCCGGCCACCGGAGTAAAATTCCCGTGAATGTTCGGATTGCTAAAATTAGATGCAACAACACTTTCATTAGGTCTGAGAACTGTGATATTTGAGACAAGAAGTCTTAGTAATATTGGATACCACGATTGTGTCGGCCATTTAAGCACAACAATGACACCTTGGCTCTTGTCAGAGAAAATTTTCCTTATTTTTTTAAATATGATGCCAGGATACATTCGTCTAGGATTTGGCATTGATAGGAGTGGCCAATATGTATATTTGCAGTTGGTCGTATCTTTCAGTTATAGTCTGACAAGTTGTTTCCTGTAATTTCCACTCTGTATCAGGGTGTACGCGGTGAGTCTCGGCATCTGCTATTTGTATTATCCGACGATTTTGTATATGAGGCAAAAATAAATAGGTACCGGCTCTCGCAGCACTGCCAGATGTCTTTTGTAATTTTTGTAAGGTGTGGAAACTGAGTCCTACCCATTATGGTTAATATATGCAACAGCTGTGGAAATATCTATTACGCATTTAAGTATCTGGCAGTAGTGGCAGATCTTTAGTGGATATTTTGACCGAAATATGCTGCGAGCTACTCCAAGAAGCAAAAATTTTTGTGATGAGCACGAGCACCCGCACTCAAGTCATGGATATTCATAAAAGCATTTAAATATTTTTATAAGTCATTTACTCGCTATACCTAGTACAAGGTTTGCTTAGTTTATTGCCAGATAATTGATGTGATTGTGAAAACAATCTATTATAGTTATATATTTATTAAACCCATTTTGCGACCATTTCCCGTTGGCCGTTTTATTTTTACAACCAGTGCCACTTCCAGTGGTGGAGGCGTTGGTGAAAATGTCTACCTAATTATCATTAGTTTTTACGATTCGAACAGAAGTTTCAATAGCTTGGGACCACCATTTAAAATCAGCTTGTAGTGAGTCTGGCAAATAGATACATTATTCTGAATTTACAACGCTCAAACTCTTTTGTATGTAACATACCGTGCTCGATAACCGGACAAGCCGAGGCCAAAGTCTCACGAATGGTAAAAAGATTCTGATATAATATGTTATGTTTCATTGTTTTATCCAGTTATACAAGACAAGTACTTCAAGATACAGTTACCAAACCGCACTGCCGTTATCACAATAAAAAGATTAAAACCCGCCTTTACACTGCAAGATCAAGACACTACGACCGCGATCACAGCGAATACACAGGAAGAAAAGACGGCACTGGAACCACAACTCACACACTCAGCTTACGGGACAAAATCCGGTCGTGTATCTTTTTTTCATTTTTTTTTTTTATGGACGGACCTATCGCTGAGTGCCTTTGAGGAAGACATTCGTCAGCTTAACCCGGGCAGTTGTGGCGTGCGCTGAAGGCGCACAGCCTAGGTCCGCCCCGCTAGCGGTCGCCGCGACCCGGCCGAGTGTGAGGCTTCGCTGCGCGAAGCCTCAGACTCGTACGTGTCGAGCCCCATACTAGCAGGCGTGATCGGGCCAATGTGGAGTGCAAAAGGCACCCTACCAAGCGGCAAACCCGCTAGTGGTTGCGCCGACTTGACTTTAAACCTCTTTTTACTATTTTAACAAAGCTTTCGGCTTGGCCGTTACTAGCTGGATGGTATACCGGTGAAGTCATGTGTATAATACCATTTAGCAAACAACATTTTCTAAATTCCTGGGAAGTGAAAGCTGTGCCATTGTCACTAACTATGGTGTGCGGTAATCCGAACCTTGACATAAAGTCATACAACTTTTCCACTACTGATAAAGAAGTTGTGACGTTACCCATGTCGTAGACCTCTAACCATTTTGTATGTGCATCCACGACTACTAAAAACGTGCGACCGTTAACTGGTCCCAAGAAATCTATATGTAGCCTATAAAATGGTTTTGATGGATATTTCCATGGCGCGAGAGGGGCTCGCGGCGGCGTCGGCCGCAGTTGTAAACAAACATCACAAGAGCTTACCATATTTTCCAATGCTGCATCTACTCCCGGGAACCAGAATCGGGCCCTTGCTTCTGCTTTAGTTTTAACTATCCCTAAGTGTGAACTATGTAGCTCTTTAATCACTGATTCCTGGAGTTTCACAGGTATAACTACTTTATGGCCTCTCATCAAACAACCGTTTTCAAATGCTAGTTGTGTCCGGCACAAATAATAAGGCACTAACTTTGCGTCTTTAACTTGGGCCAGCCGTTTAGAACGTATTCTATAACTAAAGCCAAAATGTCATCGTTTGCCGTTTCTTCGCGAAGAACCTGTCAAAAAGTCAAAGTCAAAAATCATTTATTCAATTTAGGGCAGAAAACTGCCACTTATGAACGTCAATAACATTATTGGCCCATATGGGGCAGAACATGTCTCCTTATTTTTTGGGCCCTACTAGCGCTTCGAGACAAGACACAGACAATCTGGCAAGTGCTGAGAAGAAACGCCGGAACAAACTCAGTCACCACTAGCTGCCACAAAAAAAAGGAAAAGAAAATAATGTATACCTGTGCGAGCAGGGCAGTATTTAATTCCAGACATTTTTGTCATTTAAATAGTCATTAACAATATAATAACCCTTTTTCATCAAAATAATCTTAACATGCGGTTTAAACTCAAACATGGGTAGTTCAATAATAGACTGTGGTAATTTGTTAAAAAAGCGAATACATTTCCCCATGAACGAATTACTCACTTTATGCAGTCTGAAATTTGAAACCGCAAGTTTATCTTTATTCCGGGTATTAAAATTATGTTTGACACTTTTCTTAGGGAAAAGATGCAGGTTTTTGCGAATGCGAATTGCGGTCACTTATTACATATTATACTGGATCGACGGTTATAAGCTCAGCTTTTTAGTCCCGTCAGCAAAAGTTGTCAAGCATTCAGACTCAGAGAGATTCCATTTTAACCAAGCATTTTAACAGCTACTTAAAACAGGGGCTGTTTCTGAATGTACTCCCTGCGAACGGCAGTTTTTATCCAATATTTACATGCACCCCAAATCGAACGATAAAATGCGTCTTATATTGAATCTAAAAA
Source organism: Anania hortulata (assembly GCA_963576865.1). Classification (NCBI taxonomy): domain Eukaryota; kingdom Metazoa; phylum Arthropoda; class Insecta; order Lepidoptera; family Crambidae; genus Anania; species Anania hortulata. Next base: position 3,324,104 of record OY756402.1, on the reverse strand, counting down.
ATCTCAATTTTACAAATAAAAATCTTTTCAAGTTAGAAAATTTTCGCACAGTAACTAAGCTTGTTCTAAGGATGGTTTTATGGTAAATACTTACCTTAAATTTAATGAACGCTTACCTTTTACTTAAGATTCCCGAGGCTTCTAGAAAGTATTTGAGGTTTATGCGGGAAGGCGTAACTTACGAGTCTTGCCGTTCGGTTTGAATACGGAACCATATATTTTACAGAAATTTTGAAGCTCATTGCTAAATTACTTAGAACATTTGGATATTTATCCTCAATTTATTTCGATGACTAACATTTGATTGACCAGTTTTATAAAAAATATTTACATAATATTAACATCACCACAAAACTTTTTGAAAGTATAGGCTTCATCATAAACCAAGGGAAAAGTAACTTATCACCGTAAAAGTTACGCAAGTTTCTTGGCCTAATCGTAGATACAAAAAACTTACAAGTTAAGTTATCAATTGAAATCATACATTTCACTTACATGAGAACATAAATTAAACAATATTAAAATTACAAATTTCAACGCGCGAGCGAACAATATAAACTTGTTAAATATATATAACTGGATAAAACAATGAAACATAACATATTATATCAGAATCTTTTTACCATTCGTAAGACTTTGGCCTCGGCTTGTCCGGCTATCGAGCACGGTATGTTACATACAAAAGAGTTTGAGCGTTGTAAATTCAGAATAATGTATCTATTTGCCAGACTCACTACAAGCTGATTTCAAATGGTGGTCCAAAGCTATTGAAATTTCTGTTCGAATCGTAAAAACTAACGATAATTAGGTAGACATTTTCACCAATGCCTCCACCACTGGAAGTGGCACTGATTGTAAAAATAAAACGGCCAACGGGAAATGGTCGCAAAATGAGTTTAATAAATATATAACAATAATACATTGTTTTCACAATCACATCAAATATCTGGCCATAAACTAAGCAAACCTTGTACTAAGTATGGCGACTTATAAAAATATTTAAATGCTTTTATGAACATCCATGACTTGGGTGCGGGTGCTCGTGCTCATCACAAAAATGTTTGCTCCTTTTTAAACATGCGTTTAAAAAGCATATTAACTACTTGGAGTGGCTCGCAGCATATTTCGGTCAAAATATCCACTAAAGATACTTAAATGCGTAATAGCCAATTCCACAGCTGTTGCATATATTAACCTCTTTAACATCTAAGCGGTCTCATGAAACCACATAACAATAGAATTTATATTGTGTCTCGTTTACGCATGCCTGATGAGTTAACCATAATGGGTGGGACTTAGTTTACACACCTTACAAAAATTACAAAAGACATCTGGCACTGCTGCGAGAGCCGGTACCTATTTATTTTTGCCTTATATACAAAATCGTCGGATAATACAATAGCAGATGCCGAGACTCACCGCGTACACCCTGATACAGAGTGGAAATTCAGGAAACAACTTAAATTGTCAGACTATCACTGAAAGATACGACCAACTGCAAATATACATATTGGCCACTCCTATCAATGCCAAATCCTAGACGAATGTATCCTATCATCATATAAAAAAAAAAAAAAAAAAAAAAAAAAATTAAGGATAATTAATCAAAGAGGAGCCAAGGTGTCATTGTTGTGCCTAAATGGCCGACACAATCGTGGTATCCAATATTACTAAGACTTCTTGTCTCAAAGATCACAGTTCTCAGACCTAATGAAAGTGTTGTTGCATCTAATTTCAGCAATCCGTACATTCACGGGAATTTTACTCCGGTGGCCGGAGTATCGTGCGCTACTGCGCCATAGAATTCCACCGTCCGCAATAGACATCATGATGGCATCCCTCGCAAATAATTCATTTAAACAAGATGATGTGCGCTCTAGAAATTGTTTTTGTATTCCAAACAAAATTTTGTTAATGTGTATGAGGCGTCCGTTTCCACTGTCTATCAGTTTGTGACGAAGAACCCTTTCAGCTAGCTCAGCCTGAGTTCCTCGTCAGCATATGTACTGGCCCCAGCCCGCCGTGCGTGCGGTGAGGGGATGTGTACCTAATTTGGGGTAACCTACCAGGGATTGACCAGAGAAACCAACGTGACGTTTTCACACTATATATTTAACAGTTCCACAATAGTTACTTAATGTTAATGCACTCCTAACACTTAACCTAAGCCTAGGCTATGACTGCTGTCTGACTGCCGTCACGGCTGGACGGCGAGATAGGGTGACGAGGATCTACGCGGTTCCCTACGGGACGGATTCTGGAGCGGTAACGAGATCGCGTCCTACGCGGTAGGTATATCGACGCGGAGCGTGGCGGGTGTTTGGTTAGTCTGTATCTACGTTCTCACTACGGGAAATGAAGGCTGGCATGCGGAGTCGTATGCGACACTAAGCCGCAAGAGCATCCGGGCCGGGGATGGGTTCACCGCAGGAGCGCGGTCAAGGTTAGGGAGTAAAGGTTTGGGAGGTGGATCGGGTAACTTAACTAAGTTAGTAGGGAACACGGGTCAACAACAGTTCGGACGCTCACCCCGTTCCGCTCTGCCTCGAGTCTCGAGAGTCTGTTTTCGCTCGAGTGACGATCACGTGGTTTGCCCGCGGCTCACTGGGGGATACCTTACGGTGACAACCAACCCAGTTGAGTTTAACGCCTTTGTCAAGGCGGTTCCGCTCGTTGGGGAGCGTCGGACAGTGCCTTTTTCAAGGCGCTGAAGCACTCCCCCCTCCGCCGGTACGTCGGTAAACGGACCTTGGCCCCCTGGAGGGCACGCTCGAGAGGGTGAGGCGTTCCTCCTCGCCCTTGAGGCACTAGGTCCGGCTGCCTGCCACTGCCGGGGTTGACCCCCCTTCCCATCCCCGTATTCCATCCCTTAGGGAGCGTATCCCGGGTCCGCCCGGTACCTCCCGAAGGTCAGATAGGAGTAGACTACACACCCTTATACATTGGTTAGGGCTCACTTCTCGACTCACCCCGACCTGTTTACTAACAGGGAGGGATCTACACACCGCTACACCTCACGAGTTTCTTCCCGGCTCTTCTCGGAGGTGCGACTATCGAACCGGGAGTAAATTCACGTTTACACAATGTCGGTCTTGGAGGAACTCCTGGAGTTCCTCCAAACCGCGTACCCCGACGCTTTCGAGCGCTTTAACGCCCTCCGGGCGTCCCGCTCACGGGACAGCCCCCTCTCCCCCGACCCTCCTCCGTCTGAGGAGGGTTCCTGCCCGACCCGTGAGACCGATTCTCGGCCTCGCTCTAATTCGCGCTCTCGTTCGCGCTCCCCCCTCCCGCTCTCGCGGCCTAGAGACGGTTCGTCCGTCTCGCTCTCGCCCGCGCCCGTCTCTCGGCCTCCAGCCGAAGACGTCATGGACTACACGTCCGCCCCCGAATCCGCCGAGTCCGGTGACGACTTCGTCACCGTGACAAAAAAGGCGAAGCGCCCGCGCAAATCGCGCAAGTCCCCGTCGCCCCCGCCCCCTGCAAAGGTCGTTAAGATCAATGCAGGCGCGGCCAAACCGGCGCAGTCCCAGTCCTCTGGGACTCCCGCCCCTCCCCGCCCTTCCGGCAAAGTACCGCCGGTATTCATCCAGGACAAGTCGTCCTGGAATACCGTATCTTCCGCTCTAAAGGAGCGGAAAATCTGCGAATTTTCCCACGCCAGGGCCTGTGCCGTTGGCATCAAGGTCGTGGTACCATCTCCGATGGACCACCGCGCCCTTACAAAATTCTTGGACGCCGAGAAGATCGGCTTCCACACTTACCCTCTCCAAGAGGAAAGGGAACTGCGGGTAGTAATCCGCGGTCTCCCTAAGGAAATGGACACCGGGTCCATCCTCCTTGACCTCCAGGCGCAGGGGTACCCCGCCAAACAGGTGCACCGCCTGTACAAGGCCCGCTCTCGCGAGGCCTACGACATGGTCCAGGTGGTCCTGGACCATTCTTCAGAAGCCAAGGCCGTCTTCAATGTGAAGACGGTATGCTTTATGTCCGGCCTAAAGGTCGAACCCCCGCGTAAGCGAGGGGCTCCCGGGCAGTGTCACCGCTGCCAACTCTACGGGCATTCCGCCCGTAATTGCCACGCCCGCCCGAGGTGCGTCAAGTGCCTCGGGGATCACGGCACAGCCGACTGTGTCCGTGACAAGGCGACGGCCACCACCCCTCCCGGCTGCGTATTGTGCGGCGGTCTGGGACACCCCGCGAACTATCGCGGATGCCCCAGGGCCCCGCGCGTCCAGCCACGCGCCTCCGCCCCTGTCGCCCCTAGGACGGCGCACGCGTCTTCTACGCGTGCGTTTGTAGCGCCTTTGGAGTTCCCCGAACTCCGCCCATGCAGGCCTAATGCATGGGCCAAGCCCTTGGGCTCCCCCAAGGCAACGCCCCCCGCACCCGCGTCACCGCCCCCCCCAGTCGGGGGCCGTCCCGCGCGCATCCCCTGCCACTAAGGCAACCGCCCCTAAGGCGACTGTCCCCAAGGCGTCCGCCCCTAAGGCGATCGCCCCAAAAACTGCCGCCCCTAAGGCCCCTACGGCCCCGACCCCCGACGGCGTGCACAAACGTGCAGCCGATCTCGCCGCTGTCGCCTCCTTTATGGGGGGTATCGACTTCGACGAGCTAAGCGTCGTCGCGGAGAAACTCCGCGCCTCTAACGGCAACTTCATTCTGAGGATGGCCGTCCTCGCAGAGCACTCAGAGTTCTGCGCGTCCATTACTTACTCCGTTCCATCTTAAATGGATATCACAACTTCTAGGAAGAAACCACGGTCGATTTCCGTAGCATTTTTCAATGCGGACGGCCTCAAATCGCAGAGGGATGAGGTTGCCCTCTTCCTTACCGAACACCAGGTCGACATCCTCCTGGTGCAAGAATCCCTTTTAAAACCTTCAATTCGCAGTCCTCGGATTGCGAATTACAATCTCGTTAGAAACGACAGACCCACACGTGGCGGCGGAACGCTTATTTATTATAAGCGCTCTCTGCACTGCGCCCCCGTTGATCCTCCGCCCCTGACCGACATGGAAGTCTCGCTTTGTAGGCTTGGCATGACCGGTCATCAATCTATACTCATCGCTTCGGTGTATATCTCACCCCTCAAAGCTCCCCTAAGGAGCGACTTCGAGGCACTCTTCGCTATGAACGACGCCGTCATTTTGGGCGGCGACTTTAATAGCAAAAACACTCAGTGGGGCTGCTTATGTACTACCCGAAACGGGACGGACTTGAGCACGCTCGCTGAGGAACTCGATTTTGACGTTATACCGCCCCTGTCTCCGACACACTACCCGTATAACGTCAACCACCGCCCCGACATTCTCGATATGGCTATTCTAAAGAACGTAGGCTTACGTCTATGCTCGATAGAAGTCTTTCACGCCCTCACATCCGATCACCGCCCGGTGGTGGTCCAACTCGGCTCTCCTGAGTCCTCCCCTGAAATGAGAACAGTGGTAGACTGGAACAAACTCAAGTGCAAACTTGAGAACTGTGACAGTCCCCAGCTGTCCTCGATCCCCGATGACATAACCTCGCCTAACGAGGCTATTCATGCGATCGACGCACTCACTAGCCACATCTCGGTCGCCATAGGCGATTCGTCTAGGCAGGTGCCTGCGATGGGTGACCATCGTTTCAGGCTGCCTGACGACGCGCGAGAACTACTGAGAGCTAAGAACGCGGCTACTAGAGCCTACGACGCTTATCCCACTGAGGAAAATCGGAGAAGCTTACGCAGCTTGCAGCGCGCTGTCAAGAAGCGTATTGCGGAGCTCCGAAATAATCGGTGGGACGATCTGCTAAAAGAGATCTCGCCATCTCACCAAGCTTATTGGAAGTTAGCGAGGTCCTTTAAGTCGGATGAAACAGCGTCTATGCCCCCCCTGACTCGTCCCGATCAATCCTTAGCGTTTGACGACGACGACAAAGCCGAATGTATGGCTGACAGTTTCGAGGCGCAGTGCGCCCCTAGTACTCTCCCCGTAGACCCCGTCCACCTCCATACGGTGGACGCCGAGGTCGACCACCGCTCGTCACTCCCACCCACCGCCCCCCCTCTCTCCCCTACTAGTGTGGACGAGGTACAGGCGATAATTAAAGGGTTCCGTCCCAACAAGGCCCCTGGCCCGGACCGTATCTCTAACAGAGTTTTACGCGCCCTCCCCGCACAGCTTCTCTGTCTGTTGGTGTCTATCATCAACACCGCCATGGCGCACTGCATCTTTCCCGCTGCGTGGAAGGAGGCAGAGGTCATAGGCATCCCTAAACCGGGTAAAAACCGGTCAGACCCCACCAGTTACAGGCCCATCAGTCTCCTAAAGACCATGGGCAAGTTATACGAACGAGTATTAGTTTCCCGACTAAAAGATTATATTTTCTCTAATAATCTTTTAATTAATGAGCAGTTTGGCTTCAGAGCCACTCACTCTTGCGTCCACCAGGTGCACCGCTTAACGGAACACATTCTGGACGGACTCAACAACTCTATAGAGACGGGAGCGCTATTCTTCGACGTGGCGAAAGCGTTCGATAAAGTCTGGCACAATGGCTTGATTTACAAGCTATACCAACTCGGTGTGCCAGATAGGCTCGTACTCATCTTGCGAGACTTCTTATCGAATCGTACCTTCCGCTACCGCGTCGATGGCACCCGCTCGTCCCCCCGCCCCGTCCGCGCCGGCGTCCCGCAGGGATCGGTGTTATCGCCGTTACTATTTTCGATCTATGTCAACGACATACCTAAGACGCCGGACGCGGAGTTAGCCCTATTCGCGGATGATACCGCTCTCTATCGCTCAGGATACAACCGTCGTTACATCACGATAGCGCTACAGCGCGCCGCTGATGCTCTCGGCGAGTGGTTCAGGAAGTGGCGTGTGGAGGTAAACCCCGAGAAAAATGCAGCCGTGTACTTTACTCGAGGTCGCTTCAAAACGCGGCCTTCCAAACAACCCCGCTGCAAGAAAGTCCGTTTTAACGTCACCTTATTTGGCCGACCGATCCCCTGGGTGAGGGAGGTCAAATATCTAGGTGTCACTCTCGACCATCGGTTATCGTTTGTACCCCACATTACGCGCGTTCTCAATCGAGCGAAGTTCTATGCCCACCGACTATACCACCTTGTCGGTAGCAAGAGTAAAATGTCGCTTAGAAATAAGTTGACAATTTACAAAACTTGCATCCGCCCCGTGATGACATACGCCAGTCCGGTGTTTGCTCACGCTTCTTCTAACAGCATTAAGAAAATGCAAAGTTTCCAAAACAATTTCTTGCTGAGAGCCTCGGGTCAACCGTGGTTCGTACGCCGCAAGAATCTCCATAAAGATTTCGACATGCCCTCAGTAGCCCAATATATGAAAGAAGCGTCTGACGCTTCTTTGATAAGGCAAAAAACCACTCCAATCCGCTCATAGTCAAAGCCGCCACGTACACGCCCCAGGAGGATGTCGCTGCCCGACTCCGTCGGCCTCGGCACGTTTTGGACGACCCTGACGATTCCTACACCGCGTACTGTAGAACAACAGCCAACACCGCCTTAAGCACTTCAAGTACTGCACAACATTTTAGTTCGCATCACCGCACCCGCCGAAGGGTGCGAGGTCCCGTATTTCATTTCGGCCGACACAGACATGTGCCTGGCCGTTTTTCCCCTGCCCACCCTACGGACGACGGCCCAAGCCGAGGTCCGAGCCTATAGAGGCGCCCTTGAGGCCAGAGTCCGACTCACCCCCAGATCGGGCCCGCTAGAAAGGAGCCCGGCAGCGGTCCGGCCTGTTTCGGCAGTTCCGGTCCCGTCGGCGCCACCACTAGCGGGTTCGCCGCTTGGTAGGGTGCCTTTTGCACTCCACATTGGCCCGATCACGCCTGCTAGTATGGGACTCGACACGTACGAGTCTGAGGCTTCGCTGCGCGAAGCCTCACACTCGGCCGGGTCGGGCGACCGCTAGCGGGGCGGACCTAGGCCGTGCGCCTTCAGCGCACGCCACAACTGCCCGGGTTAAGCTGGCGAATGTCTTCCTCAAAGGCACTCAGCGATAGGTCCGTAAAAAAAAAAAAAAAAAACCGTCAGAGTTCCGCTGTGCCAAGGCAATGGAAATGGGTGACGTGCGCGCGCGAAGACGTCTTGCCAGGGCTACGGACTGAACTCGGACGACTGTCCCGGAGCTGCCTCCCACCACGCCTTATATATTGGTGCGCGAGCGCTTGCGGGCGCGTAGGGTTGTCGAACATCGGTTCGCGTGTTAGGGATGTCTCGCCGCCGGATCCTCGTTACAAGTTCTTTACCAAATCATATAACAATGGAATTCAATACGGCACTCTAAAGTTATGGTATTGATTATTAATCGCATTAGCCCCAATATTAGGCCCACATATATATGTCAAAAAATAAAAGGATTTCAAGATTTTTAAAAGGCGTATTTGGACTACGATCTCCGCAGTCGAAGTATAATATCACGTGGGCTACTTTCTTAATCTTAAATTTATTATCCATCCAATTTCCAAATGAAAGTCTGCCACTAACGAAAATTGTGTCACGTTAGTTGCCCTAGCAACTGCTCATAGTGTTCAAACACTCGCGAAGATCATGAACATTGAAGTTCTGTCATTATAAATAACAATAAAAATATCAGACCTCATAAAAACTTCTAAAGTCGGTGTCAAACTGCCGGTACTCGTCTTACCATTCCTTGAAAAGCCAGAAATAATGCCCTTCTAAAACTGTACTTTCGAGCGATAGCGAATGCTACCCGTAAGGATACAATCTTTTTTATTGGTTACAAAAAGCCACATAATCATGTAACATGTCAATCCTTAAGCCGCTTGATTAAAAACACTTTGAAGGACAGTGGTATTGATACCTCAATCTTCACTGCTCACAGTGCGCGCCATACCGCCTCCTCTAAAACTTATAAATACTTATAACTTGTAAAGCTACTGGCTGGAGCGGCAGTTCTTCTGCCTTTGGTAGATATTATAATCCTATAGTTACTGACGTTAATAATAAAACGTCAATAGCCACTGTTGAATTAAAAAATGATTAAAATTTAATATTACAATCATGTTAAAATCGCTATGTTGTTTTTAAATTAAGAGTTACAGAGTTAAATGAATCCTGCCACCTATCTTCAATAGTATCGAGTATTTCTCAAGATAAGATTGACTTAATGTAGTAATTGTTATGTTTATTACTCGTTAACATCAATTGTATTAACTTTTACAATCTTGTTTGTAATAATACAATTTATGAGTAAGAATTATCTGGTGCTTATTGGCATTTCTTAGGCAGCTCTAAAAATCTACATATTTGTTATAATAATTAATAATTATTTGCAGAATCTATTCGGACGATGCACAAGCATAATTAATGATTAAACGAACTTACCTGTATGTGAAGTTCTATCATAATTATGCGAAGTGCATCGTCCGAATAGATTAATAACCCTCCCTCCCTTAGGATCCCAAGGTATGCCACCGAAATGCCAACAACAGTCTTTAGCAGTGTGTGTGTGTGCCTCCAAACATAAGACGTTGCCTCGACGACGGGGTGACCAGTAAGGAAATGATACCATACGATAAAAAGGAAAAATTATTTTATTTTAATTTGAATATCTATAATATTCAGTGAATTGAGTGGAGTCACTTGCGTGTAACTACATATTTGTTATAATAATTAATAATTATTTGCAGAATCTATTCGGACGATGCACTTCGCATAATTATGATAGAACTTCACATACAGGTAAGTTCGTTTAATCATTAATTATGTGGCTTTTTGTAACCAATAAAAAAGATTGTATCCTTACGGGTAGCATTCGCTATCTCATAATAAGAAAGTACAGTTTTAGAAGGGCATTATTTCTGGCTTTTCAAGGAATGGTAAGACAAGTACCGGCAGTTTGACACCGACTTTAGAAGTTTTTATGAGGTCTGATATTTTTATTGTTATTTAAAATGACAGAACTTCAATGTTCATGATCTTCGCGAGTGTTTGAACACTATGAGCAGTTGCTAGGGCAACTAAGTTGGTCCCATAGAAAAAGTTTATGTAATTAAGCCGTAGAATAACCCCTGTAACGTTATACGTTACATGCATACTTTTTATTAATCAAATAATAACAAAATGTATAAAATTAAAAATATTACGCTAAATAAATAAATGTAGTAAAATAAACAAGTCATTTAATACTTACAAAAAATATAATAATTATTGAATAACATAAAACATAATAGCAAATGGTTCGCCCACATGGCGCGCGGTACCCTGAACCGGTGTCTATTCAGTCCTTTGTTCGCGACATCGTATGATTCTTGTGGGCGGGACCTGAGCTGCGCCCCGGCGCTCGCGGGCCGCCGCGATAGCCAGCGAGAGACATTACTTGACCATAGAAGTACGAGCACGTACCTATCTCGTTAAGTTCAATCAGTGCCTACTAATTCGTCAAATATATTCGTAAACCTAGACGACTAGGTCTTTCTGAAGTTAATATTAATCTTGTGCAGTGCATAATTTACTCCCCGACAGGGTAAGTGATGAACCAATGTTTCTATCTTTACGCTTTAGTTAGTAAGTAGGTAGTTCGTAAACAAGAGCTTTTTTGCAAAGTCATTATGAACCTTCTTCTAGTACTTTCACTGTAGTTACTAATTTTCTGTTTCCTGTTAACCTCTGAATACCTATTATTCACTCATCTGATTAATTAACGTAATTAATTAATCAGATGTTTTTTTTGCACTACCTATTTCTTTAATCATTCACCGCTATTGGCGTAATATTTTAATTTACAAAATGTACATTAAATTGCATTTGGCGTAAATACCTATTTAGCTTATTTTATTGTTTTTTCTCTTTGCCTACGCTCCGTACTGGTTGCGATCACCGCCACTCACCATCTACGTTACGTAATAACCAGCTTCCTTGCTTGGCCGAGGTGTTGATCGCGATCAACAGCAAAAGACGACGTAGCTTAAGCTGGAATATTAATCCCCAGGGAACACTGCACGGGTTCCTTACGTTGGCTGAACGTCGGCCGGGCTTGAGCGTCGTTCTACGCACCCGGTCCGCTTCGCCACGTACGCCACTCGTACCACCAGCTGCTGCTCGTCCACCGTCAACGGCCACCATCCACCTTTGGCCACCATCAGGGGAGTCTGTACCACGGGAGCAAACCACCAGTCGGGCCTACCTACCCACGCCCGCCGGCATTGTACCTATTTCTTTTTTTTATTAAATTTCTTTTATCTGTGTACGCTGTGGGCTTCTTATTTCTTCTAAATAACCCCAAACGCGACACTGGCGCCACAACTTGGTATTTTATGGGCTGATGGTTTGCTTTCGCAGTAAGTAGTTGTGTGTTGTGTGCTTGTTTTTTTCTTCTTTTGTGTTTAATTTTCCTGTTTTTTTTTGCTTTTACCTTTTTTGTTGCAACTCCTGTAGTTTGCTCTTTATATAACACTTCATTTAGTATTTATTACTTATTTGTAACAGGCGGAGCTTCTGTTAGAATAATTTACGAAGTATTGGTTCATCACCTTACCTCATTTTTCATAATTTAATTTTTTTTGGTTCCGTATATTTTAATTTATATATTCGACGGTCTCTCATATATTTTTTTATTATTTTTGAAGGTTCCGCATACAAACGTTAAATTTTAACAATGTCTTTTCCCATAAAATTTTTATCATTGCAAAAATCCGAATTGGAATACGAGGTCTCAATAAGAGGCTCGTCTCCTGGTGCTACTGTACAAGAATTGCGCAAGCAGATCGCTAAACTAGGGCCATTGTTTCCTTCGGAGGATATTTTAGAAAGTTCTTTTGAACCTGCAGAAGATTTAAAAGGCGTTGTTGATACCCTTAATAAAATAAAAAATAATTTAGATTCTGACTTAGATAAAAACGCCTTATTGCGCATTCAAAATTGTCTCAATCATTTATACCACCGTATTAATCGAATCATTAGCAATGACGATATAAAGGCTCAATACGATGTCTGTTTTAAGCAAATTAAATCTTTTATTGACAAACTTAAAGTTCTTCAAGATAGGAACACAGACCATTTTATGTCTGCTAGTAACAGTGAGTCTTCTACTCCTCCTACGGCTTCACCCTTAAATGTTACTGTGACTTGCGATCACGTAGGATCGATTGAATTCGGCAAGATTAAATACGACGGGAAGACATGCGTTCGAGCTTTTGCACAACGTATCAATGAGTTTTGCGACGCTAGGAATATTTCCAGTTCTAAAGCTTTGTCTCAAGCTACCGAGATTTTCACTGGAGACGCTCTTCATTGGTACAGAAGTGTAAAGGATCGAGTATCTACCTGGACCGAACTGTTAGTCTTGCTGAAACAGGATTTTGATCAGCCCGATTTTGACTACAAATTGCTTGCTGAGATTCGTTCGCGAACTCAGGGTGAGTCAGAAAATATTACCATATACCTCTCAATTATGTCTGGATTATTTTCTCGCTTATCAAAAATTGTTTCAGAAGAGGATCGATTAGAGATTATCCTCCACAACATTAGGCCATGTTACGCTAGCACTCTGGCATCGGCGAGCGAAATAAAGTCCCTAGGTTATTTGCAATCGTTATGTCGCAACTATGAAAATATTCAGTCACGTCTTGCTAATTTTCATGAACCTACTGCTGCGACATCTAATACCTTAGCTCCAGAGTTCGCGTACAATAGCAATAAAAACAATAAACTAAATTCTAATAAACTTAATTACAATAATAACAACTATTCTAATTACAATCAAAATAAAAATGATTCAAGTAACATTGCTAACAAATCAAACTCAAATCAAAATTATAACATACATGCAATTGAAGCTACTAAAGCTCGTTATTGCCCTAGGTGTCGTGTTAACACTCATAATTTGAGGCAATGTACTGAGGATAGGGATAAAATATATTGCTTCAAGTGTGGTCGTGAGAATGTCAAGACCCCACAATGTCCCAACTGTAGTAACAACGAGCCTTCTGCTTCAAAAAACTAACTCGGTTGAATTGTGGCAGCAAAAACAATAATTTTAATAAAACTGATTGGGAAAATTGGCTTCATACTATCCAAATATTTTTTAGTTCATATAAAACTGCCACAATTCATAAAAAACCAGATAATGATACCAGACCTTACGTTACAATTAAAATTAACAATATTTCCTTTGCTGGTTTTTTAGACTCCGGTTCCGCGGTCACCATTTTGGGAAATAATTCTCACAGTTTATTAGAAAATCAGGGCTTCAAACTATTTGATGATCGTCGTATTCTCGTAACTGCTGCAGGTGGTCAATCCTTAAGGAGTATAGGTTACATTAACATTCCTGTACACTTTGACAACCAGTTTCACATCATTGAAGCTGTAGTAGTACCGCAGATTGAAACGCCTCTTATATTAGGCGTAGACTTTTGGCGTAAATTTCAAATTTGTCCTAAGTACTTAGGTAGCATTTCTCTCAGCTCCGCTAGTGCAGAGTTAAATAGGGAGACCCTCATTCATGGTTATGAAAACCTCGATGATTCTCAAAGAGCTATTGCGGATAATATCATTGAGCAGTTTAAAGACATTTCGTTTGAACAAAGAGGTTTAGGTCGAACTACGTTGATAACACATCGTATCGACACCGGCGACGCTCAACCAATTCGCCAGCGGTACTACCGAATCTCACCTGTGAAGCAACGAATCCTTATTGAGCAGGTGGACGAAATGCTAGCTCTCGATGTAGTGGAGCCTTGTGAGAGCGCCTGGTCTTCGCCAGCTCTGCTTGTAACGAAGAAGAACGGTCAGCCGAGATTTTGTCTCGATAGTCGCAAATTGAACTCTGTCACCAAACGAGATGCTTATAACTTGCCGTACATGTCCGAGATTCTTGACAATCTTCGTGACGCTCGTTATCTCAGCAGCATCGACCTGTCTAAATCGTTTTGGCAAATTGATATCGCGCCCGAACACCGTGACAAGACTGCTTTTTACGTCCCAGGTAGAGGGACATTCAGGTTCAAAAGAACTGCGTTTGGTTTGACCAATGCTCCTGCAACCCAACAGCGTTTGGTAGACCTTTTATTTGGAGAGTTTGGACCTAATGTCTTTGCTTATCTTGATGACGTCATCATCATTTCGAGAGACTATACCAGTCACGTGACCCTCCTGACTAAAGTCCTCCGGAAACTAAAACACGCCAACTTGACAGTCAACTTAGAAAAGTGCAAGTTTTTTCGTGGCCAACTAAAATACCTCGGGTACGTTGTCGATAGTCGTGGACTACGCACCGACCCCGAGAAAGTTGAGGCTATTTTAAACTACCCGACACCTACTTGTCGTAAAGACGTGAAACGTTTTCTAGGAACGGCAACGTGGTTTCGTCGTTTCGTTCCCAATTTCAGCACAATAGCTGCTCCTCTCAATAAACTGACCTCAAATAAAAAGGGCTTACCTCCGTTTGAGTGGACTTCGGAGGCCGATGCTTCATTCCAGAAGTTAAAAGAATTATTGGTTTGTGCACCCGTGCTGACATGTCCTGAATATGATCAGCCGTTCGAGGTACACACGGATGCAAGCAATTACGGGGTTGGTGCTATGCTCACTCAAACTAAGGACGGAAAGGAACATCCAATAGCCTATATGAGCAGGTCCTTGTCAGCTGCTGAAAGGAATTACAGCATCACAGAACGCGAAACTCTGGCTGTGCTCACTGCCCTAGAGCATTGGCGTTGTTACTTAGAGAATGGGAAGACATTCACTGTCTATACAGACCATAGTGCCCTAAAATGGTTTCTCACTCTAAGTAACCCGACTGGTCGCTTAGCTCGCTGGGGAGTACGGTTGTCTTCCTTTGACTTTGAAATCAAACACCGTCGTGGCGTTGATAATGTAATTCCTGACGCTCTCTCACGATCTGTTCTAGTTAGTGCCATTAGTTCTTCCAATACTTTGGACACTAAAGACGAGTGGTACAAAACTATTTTTAACGGCTGCCTTAGTAGACCTCAAGAATTTCCCAATTATCTCATTAAAGATAACGTTTTATTCAGACTAACTAAAAGTAAATGTACCTTAACCAATGAATTTTCTTGGAAGATCGTAGTTCCTTCTGAGTTACGTGAAAACGTCATTTCTGAAAATCATTGCGAACCAACCGCAGCTCATTTGGGGATATTTAAAACGTATAACCGCCTACTATTGCGTTATTTTTGGCCAGGCATGCACAAGGATGTAGTGAACTTTGTTGGTTCGTGCCAAAAATGTCTTGAATATAAAACTCCCAACCATCAAACGCTAGGTGTTATGGGTCGTCCTAAACAGTGCTCTCGACCTTTTCAAATGGTGTCAATCGACCTTATGGGCCCCTTGCCTGTTACCCGTAAACAAAATTGCTACATATTGGTCATCACATGCTGTTTTTCAAAATTTTGTCTCATTTATCCCATTAAAAAAGCAACATCAAATGTTATTATCAAAATTTTAGAGGACTCGGTATTTCTTGTTCATGGAGTTCCTCAAACAGTGTTTCTGGACAATGGAACTCAATTCATTAGCCGTGATACAGATGCACTATTTAAAAAATATAACATCCCAAATATATTTTTTTCACCAAAATACACGCCACAGGTCAATACCGTAGAACGTTACAATAGAACAATAATAACATGCATATCAATGTTTGTCGATAATGACCACAGAACTTGGGACGTTTTCATACCAAAGGTGCAGTTCGCAATAAATAACTCGGTAAACGAGGCTACTGGTTTCACGCCATCCTTTTTAGTCTACGGCAGGGAACTAGTCACTTGCGGCACTCACTACACTGACACTGATCTAGGCGAAGAGGTCCTATTCCTTCCTCGTGACATATATGCCGAAAACTTGGGGTGTCTTTCTAATATATTCAATGACGTTCAGGCAAAACTATGGCACGCACACGAAAAAAACACAGCACTCTATAATTTGCGTCGTAAGCCAGCCGAGTTTAATGTCGGAGATATTGTAATGAAACGCGCTTACGTTTTAAGTGATAAAGACAAATACTTCAGTAAAAAGTTAGCACCGAAATTCATCAAATGTCGGGTAACTCATAAAAAATCACCTCTGGTATATGTTCTAGAAGACATGTCAGGTAAAGATTTAGGCACTTGGCACATTAAAGATTTAAAATTAATTGGTCTAAACAAATAATATTATCAATACTTGTATAGCAAAACCATTTTATACCACCTAATTTGCGTAAATTCATTTTTTTCGGCTGACAATTTAAAAGAAAATGAATTTATATTCTGTTTATATAAGCGCGGATTTTATTACTTATATAGGTAATAAAACCCTTGGAAACGCGGGGGGGTAATGTAACGTTATACGTTACATGCATACTTTTTATTAATCAAATAATAACAAAATGTATAAAATTAAAAATATTACGCTAAATAAATAAATGTAGTAAAATAAACAAGTCATTTAATACTTACAAAAAATATAATAATTATTGAATAACATAAAACATAATAGCAAATGGTTCGCCCTCATGGCGCGCGGTACCCTGAACCGGTGTCTATTCAGTCCTTGGTTCGCGACATCGTATGATTCTTGTGGGCGGGACCTGAGCTGCGCCCCGGCGCTCGCGGGCCGCCGCGATAGCCAGCGAGAGACATTACTTGACCATAGAAGTACGAGCACGTACCTATCTCGTTAAGTTCAATCAGTGCCTACTAATTCGTCAAATATATTCGTAAACCTAGACGACTAGGTCTTTCTGAAGTTAATATTAATCTTGTGCAGTGCATAATTTACTCCCCGACAGGGTAAGTGATGAACCAATGTTTCTATCTTTACGCTTTAGTTAGTAAGTAGGTAGTTCGTAAACAAGAGCTTTTTTGCAAAGTCATTATGAACCTTCTTCTAGTACTTTCACTGTAGTTACTAATTTTCTGTTTCCTGTTAACCTCTGAATACCTATTATTCACTCATCTGATTAATTAACGTAATTAATTAATCAGATGTTTTTTTTGCACTACCTATTTCTTTAATCATTCACCGCTATTGGCGTAATATTTTAATTTACAAAATGTACATTAAATTGCATTTGGCGTAAATACCTATTTAGCTTATTTTATTGTTTTTTCTCTTTGCCTACGCTCCGTACTGGTTGCGATCACCGCCACTCACCATCTATGTTACGTAATAACCAGCTTCCTTGCTTGGCCGAGGTGTTGATCGCGATCAACAGCAAAAGACGACGTAGCTTAAGCTGGAATATTAATCCCCAGGGAACACTGCACGGGTTCCTTACGTTGGCTGAACGTCGGCCGGGCTTGAGCGTCGTTCTACGCACCCGGTCCGCTTCGCCGCGTACGCCACTCGTACCACCAGCTGCTGCTCGTCCACCGTCAACGGCCACCATCCACCTTTGGCCACCATCAGGGGAGTCTGGACCACGGGAGCAAACCACCAGTCGGGCCTACCTACCCACGCCCGCCGGCATTGTACCTATTTCTTTTTTTTATTAAATTTCTTTTATCTGTGTACGCTGTGGGCTTCTTATTTCTTCTAAATAACCCCAAACGCGACACCCCTTAAAGTTTTATTTCACCTTTTCGTTACACCCTGTATATGGGCCTAATATTGGGGCTAATGCGATTAATAATCAATACCATAAGTTTAGAGTGCCGTATTGAATTCCGTTGTTATATGATTTGGTAAAGAACTGATAGACAGTCGAAACGGACGCCTTATACATATTAACAAAATTTTGTTTGGAATACAAAAACATTTTCTAGAGCGCAACATCATATTGTTTAAATGAATTATTTGCGAGGGATACCATCATGATGTCCATTGCGGACGGTGTAATTCTATGGCGCAGTAGCGCACGATACTCCGGCCACCGGAGTAAAATTCCCGTGAATGTTCGGATTGCTAAAATTAGATGCAACAACACTTTCATTAGGTCTGAGAACTGTGATATTTGAGACAAGAAGTCTTAGTAATATTGGATACCATACCACGATTGTGTCGGCCATTTAGGCACAACAATGAAACCTTGGCTCTTGTCAGAGAAAATTTTCTTATTTTTTTTTAATATGATGCCAGGATACATTCGTCTAGGATTTGGCATTGATAGGAGTGGCCAATATGTATATTTGCAGTTGGTCGTATCTTTCAGTGATAGTCTGACAAATTGTTTCCTGTAATTTCCACTCTGTATCAGGGTGTACGAGGTGAATCTCGGCATCTGCTATTTGTATTATCCGACGATTTTGTATATGAGGCAAAAATAAATAGGTACCGGCTTTCGCAGCACTGCCAGATGTCTTTTGTAATTTTTGTAAGGTGTGGAAACTGAGTCCCACCCATTATGGTTAATATATGCAACAGCTGTGGAATTGTCTATTACGCATTTAAGTATCTGGCAGTAGTGGCAGATCTTTAGTGGATATTTTGACCGAAATATGCTGCGAGCCACTCCAAGGAGCAAACATTTTTGTGATGAGCACGAGCACCCGCACTCAAGTCATGGATGTTCATAAAAGCATTTAAATATTTTTATAAGTCATTTACTCGCTATACCTAGTACATGGTTTGCTTAGTTTATTGCCAGATAATTGATGTGATTGTGAAAACAATTTATTATAGTTATATATTTATTAAACTCATTTTGCGACCATTTCCCGTTGGCCGTTTTATTTTTACAACCAGTGCCACTTCCAGTGGTGGAGGCGTTGGTGAAAATGTCTACCTAATTATCGTTAGTTTTTACGATTCGAACAGAAGTTTCAATAGCTTGGGACCACCATTTAAAATCAGCTTGTAGTGAGTCTGGCAAATAGAACCATTATTCTGAATTTACAACGCTCAAACTCTTTTGT
Source organism: Anania hortulata (assembly GCA_963576865.1). NCBI lineage: Eukaryota > Metazoa > Arthropoda > Insecta > Lepidoptera > Crambidae > Anania > Anania hortulata. The sequence continues at coordinate 3,305,251 of OY756402.1, read as the reverse complement.
ATGTAACATACCGTGCTCGATAGCCGGACAAGCCGAGGCCAAAGTCTCACGAATAGTAAAAAGATTCTGATATAATATGTTATGTTTCATTGTTTTATCCAGTTATACAAGACAAGTACTTCAAGATACAGTTACCAAACCGCACTGCCGTTATCACAATAAAAACCCGCCTTTACACTGCAAGATCAAGACACTACGACCGCGATCACAGCGAATACACAGGAAGAAAAAGACGGCACTGGAACCACAAACTCAGCCTACGTGACAAGATCCGGTCGTGTATCGAAACCGTCCGTGCGTTTTGCTTGAGGGGGAGTGCTATGGAGACATACATCCGAACGCCGCTGCATCGCAGGCTCACTGAAGCGGCAGTCAAGCGCGCGGCCGTATTTACTTTCGCGTGCGAGTAGGTTAGGTGTATTGTGTTGTCTCTGTCATGCATCTGTATCATTTTGTGTTAATTAAATATAGGGTAATTGTAATTTACTTGTAACGTAGAAATAGTATATAAGGAAGTCATTTTACGAAATAAACACACATATCAAATCATTCTGCCTTTGACTTCTGAACACGCAACAGCTGGTGACCTATCGACGAATCAACATGAGCAACAACAGAGAGGCTGACGTCACTGCAAACGCACCTGCTACCGAAAGCGCAGATCCGCAATTCTACAATGCCGAACAAAGTCCGGAAGTAAAATTCGACTTGGCGGGCATTTCAATCAAGTCGCGAATACTACCTTTCTAGCGGGATCACCCACGTCTTTGGTTCGCTCAGTTCGAGGCGCTGATTAACCCGATAAAAATGGCTGATGAGCAAAAATTTTGATACGTCCTGGGAGTACTACAAACATCGGAGATACAGCAAATAAGCGACATACTACTGAACCCACCCGCACATCGAAAATACGACGCACTGAAGGAACGCCTGCTTTCTGTGTATCAAGAATCAGAAACGAAACAATTCCAAAAGTTGATCAGCGGCCTGGAACTCGGAGACCAGAAACCTACTCAATTACTACGACGGATGCGAGAACTCGCTGGGAGCTTGGTACCTGACGATGCACTTAAAGTAATGTGGATGAACCAACTACCCACTTACGTTAGAACCGTCCAGGGCCCCGATCGCACTAATTTTTACGTAAGGGGTTCAAACGTGAAACGTATCCAATTCGAACATGACTACAATTCAATAACAATGCAGCTGGAAGCAAAATCCGTATTGTGGCTAAATGTCATTAGTTGAATCGTTACCATTCGATAAAACTTTGTTTCTGTAGGGACGGCACACCTAGTATTTTTGAGTAATATCTGTGATTTGTGTATAATCGACACTCGATTAAGCAATTTGTTACTAGCCGCACTAGTCTTGTGACGCAAAAAAAACTAAATGTCATTTAATGACAGCTTTCCTTGGACATACTCTGTCGCAAAGAGGAAATACATAATCTGTGCAGCTTTCAGTCAGCTGTTTGTTTTATTATAGTATTAAACATTAATTAAAACATTAAACATGATGCAAATGCTGCTCACGAGATACTGGCAGGACATTAAGAATTGAATTTAATTGAATTTATCATGATAATGTCAACAACAATGAATTTGAATAAATCAACAGTACATTTAAATTATTACCGGATTAATTTAATTATTAATACCAATACAATGAAAAAATAAACAATACAGTAATTGCAAGTCAGCAGAGTAGTCAATTATGTGTCAAAATATTCGTCAAGAGAATAGAAGCAACTAAGAAAAGTAGAACAATAATTTGGATTTAGCTTCCATTGCTGACCTAGCTATAATAAAAAAACCTTACTTATCTGAAGAAAACTCATCAGCCAGCAGGACTCAGGAGACTCCCTTAATTCAAGAAGTAAAAATGTGTAATAGTGTACCTACTTAGTGTGAGCAAACAGAGCAAAGATGCTTTAATCTTTGGTTAATTTAAGAAAGTTAAATTATGTGTAAAGCATAGGTTTAATAAAATAAAGCTCTTTGTTTTCCATAGAAACTTGTTATTATTTATATATCTGTACTGTTTATTTCCTTATGTTCTCATTTTACTTGCCTATTTTAATTTTAAATCATTGTTTTTGTAGGGGTTATTCCCAAACTATTTAATGATGCTATGAACTATGTAATCATAACAAGTTACAATCTTTATCTTGAATGCTATTTCAACTCTAAAGTCTCTCTATCTAGATAATTCAGGTTTTTTATTTTACAAGCAAGTTTAATTTTAGTGTGCCGATAAATTTCTGAATTCTTCAATGCTAGTATGCATTTAAGGAAGATATTACATCACTAATTAATATAATATAAGTATTTACCGGTGGTTCTAATTGAACATTTTACATTAACATTACAGGAACCGAGCTACTTTTGACTATTCTGTAGGAACTAAAACAGGTAGTTAAGATGGGTAGTAGTGAGGTAACAGAAGACTTTCTAAAATAACTATTTTAGGTTACATTATTTACAACTTGCAAATGCAAATGCTGCTCACAAGATACTGGTCGGACAGTGTTACCCCGGCGGTAAAACATAATATGTTTATCGCCCCTTAAGAAAAGTAGAAGAACAATAATAAAAGGATTTAGCTTCTATTGCTATACTAAAAAAACCTTACTTATCTGAAGAAAACTCATACTCTGGAGACTCCCTTAATTCAAGAAGTAAAAATGTGTCACATAGTGTACCTACTTAGTGTGAGCACACAGAGCAAAGAAGCTTTAATCTTTGGTTAGTTTATAAAAGTTAACTTATGAATAAAGCATAGGTATAATAAAGTTCTTTGTTTTCCATAGAAACTTGAAATGAAATTATTTATACATCTATACTGTTTATTTCCTTATGTTCTCAGTTTACTTGCCTATTTTAATTTTAAATCATTGTAATTGTAGGTGTAATTCCCCAACTTTTTAATGATGCTATAATAGTAAGTAAGCATAACAAGTTATAAGCTTTATATTGAATGCTATTTCAACTCTAGTCTTAACTCTATCTAGATATTATAGGTTTTTTGTTTTACAAGCATGTTTAATTTTAGTGTGCCGAATAAACTAAAACTTTTTGATTGACATTTTAAAACATTATTTTTACTGCATATTTTCGACTAGTAGATTAAATAAGTATTATCTATTATTACTACATAGTATTAGTAAAAAATTAAATTAATAAGATACATAACACAAAATCCCAAATGACAAACCAGTTTCAGCGTACACTAGTTAACAAACTTCAAGAGTGACTCTTTTCATTGTATCTTCCATTTAGTATAACCTGTATTGGCATCTATCTATATTTCTCAACAATTTATTGCATTAATACAACTACACATCTGAAATCTTAATAATTGTTTAACATTCCTGCCGCAGCTAGATATATTACTGAATTCTTCATTAGTAGTATGTATTTCATTGAGATATTACATCATTAATTAATATAATATTAACACTACATAATACATGACTGTCTCTATAATTTCACAGAAAAAAGTTATAATCATCTCAGCTTTTCATCACAACAAAAACCTCATTGATGACCGGTGGTTCTAATTAATTTTACATTAACATTACAGAAATAAAGCTACTTTTGATTATTCTGTTGGAACTAAAATAGGTACCTAGTTAAGAGTGGTGAATAAGGGAACGGAAAACTTTCTAAAATAACTATTTTAGGATAATTACATAGGTATTTACATCTTTAAATGACTATATCTTGTAAATATTTTTGGTGTTATAGATGTATTCCAGTTTTCTGAGTAGATAGCTTGGGATTTAGATTTTAAGATATGTTAAGAAGAAATATTTTGGAATAAAAACAACTGATTATTGTATTCTTAAATTATCTAATATTTACTGTTTATTTACAATGTTTATCACTGTAATCACTGGGTGAACACTATTTTCTTGAGTGAGACCACTTCAAAGGTGGTGAAAGAGTTTTCCAAGAATCCCATGGGAGTGTTATCGGCGTCACACACAACACAACATTACACTTTTTATTTACACTAGTTTATGCAGTTTGTAAGGCATATACACGTCTAATTAGTCAAATATTTCCAAAAATGGACGTGAATGAGGTGTTTTTTTGATCAGAATTAGGTAAATTTACTCAAACGTTTGAACTTTGGTTGATAAAAAGTTGCTTTTTTCAAACCTTTCATTCATAGACATCTGACAGTGGTAACGGTTGGGTAGTGGTTTGGAAATGGTACGAACTTTTTTAGCGCGATACCAAATGTCTCAAACGTAACGTTGTTGTTACGTGGTGTTGATGTGGTGTGGTAATGATTCGATTTTATTAGCGCGATCGGGGCCCTGTCTATCAACAAAGAAGCTACACTATCCACTTTAGCAGCCATGGCCGACCAGATGATGAAACAACACGATCCCGTTACGATTGCATCGATCTCTAATACTGCAACCACTCGACAGACGGACACAACCGGCGCGGGCGCATCCCAGAGCCCGTTTGATTTACTATCATAACAAATCGAGCACCTGTCAATTGAGATCGCCGAGTTACGTCGAGGGAGACAGACATATGTGGTCCCTTTCGCACATTTGCAAGATCGCGCTCCCGCTCTAAATCGAAACAAGGAAAATCAAGGAAACCTGGAGATACCGACTGGGAATGCCGTTATCACTACAGATTCGGTGATAAGGCAAGGAGATGCGAGTCACCTTGCGCAAGAAAGAAAAACAACCAGGAAAACTAATACATGCACCGTTAGTGGCGGGCGTCGGTGTACCTACTTCACATAACCGCCTATGCATCTACGATACAGAGACTCGAGAATGCTTCCTTGTCGACACCGGCGCGGAGATATCAGTTTTGTCTGCGAAAAACTAGCAAAAACTAACTCCGAGCACCTACACACTATATGCAGCGAACAACACACCTATACGTACCTACGGCGAGCGCACTATACGACTGAACCTGGGACTACGGCGCAACTTTGAATGGACATTTGTCGTAGCAGACGTGAAAACATCCATATTGGGCGCTGACTTTCTACGCCGCTACAAACTGCTGGTTGACTTACACCATAAGAAGCTGAAAGATGAAATTACAAACCTAACTGTAAACTCTATCGAAGTAACCTGCGAGATAGAAACCGTCAACATGATAAGCAGCGACCAGATATACTACAACATTTTTAAAGAACATCCAGACGTCCTTCGCCCAATGTCACTGAAGAGCCCAGCAAAACACGACGTGACTCATCACATTGAGACGACTGGCCCTCCTCTCTTTGCTCGGCCACGCCCACTACCACCAGATAAATATAAAGCGGCGAAAGAAGAGTTTGAACGAATGATACAGATGGGCATTTGTCAATCTTCAAAAAGCACCTGGGCGAGCCCACTGCATGTTGTGAAGAAAAAAGACGGCGGATTGCGCGTTTGTGGAGACTACCGCCGACTGAACGCCGTGACGCAACCAGATAGATATCCAATACCTCGCGTACAAGATTTTACCTACTAATTGCACAATATGAAGATATTCTCTAAGCTGGACCTGAAAATGGCATACTACTGGATCCCTATCTCAAAAAAAGACGCACAGAAAACGGCGATTACAACACCGTTTGGCCTTTTCGAGTTCAAATGTATGATTTTCGGACTTCGAAATGCAAGCCAAACATTTCAACGGTTCATGCATGAGGTGCTAAGAGGAATCAACGGCTGCTACTGCTTCGTTGACGATATACTTTTGTACACGGAAAATGAGAAAAGCCACACTGCACTACTTCATGAAGTTTTACAACGCCTCGACAAGTACGGAGTTACCTTAAACGTAGAAAAATTCGAGTTTGGCAAGACAAGCATGAACTTCCTCGGCTACGAAGTATCAAGTGAAGGAATCTCGCCTACAAAACAAAGAATGGAAACAAACTCGAACTACCCAAAACCTAAAAACGTCACGGAGCTAAGAAGATTCCTGGGTATGATTAATTTTTATCGCGACTGTCTACCACATCAAGCAAAGCTGCAAGTGCATCTCAACTCATACATACACAATGCAAGAAAAAACGATAAGACAGCAATCAAGTGGACAAGCGAAGCAGATAAAGCTTTCGAAAAATGCAGACAAAGCATATTGGAAGCCACCACGCTAACACATCCTGTTCCTGGCACAAAGCTAAGCATCATGAGCGACGCGTCTGACCACAGCGCCGGAGCAGTCCTTCACCAACTAGTGAACGGCAACTGGCAGCCCTTATCGTTCTTCTCCAAAGCGTTAAGTCCAACGCAGCGTCGCTACAGTGTGTACGATCGCGAACTCTTAGCGATTTACATGTCTGTAAAGCATTTTTGCCGTCTAATTGAAGGCAGTGACGTCATCGTATTCACTGATCACAAGCCCCTGACTCAAGCGCTACTCAACTACCAAGCAATAGCGATACACCACGGCGTGAGAGGCAACTACATTTTATTAGCCAGTTTTGCACCGCAATTGAATACGTGCACGGAAAGGACAACCCTGTGGCCGACGCCTTATCGCGAATAGAAGAAATCCAATGCCCAACTTTCATCGACTATGCCAAGCTAGCAACTGAACAAGAAAAGGACGACGAGTTACTAACTCTAAAACTGTAGCCGAATTTGAGGTTTACTAATATGGCACTACCCGGATTAACCGGATAAATTAATTAGAAATAGTATATAAGGAAATCATTTTACGAAATAAACACATATCAAATCATTCTGCCTTTGACTTCTGAACACGCAACAACTTTTCCCTTGGTTTATGATGAAGCCTATGCTTTCAAGAAGTTTTGTGGTGATGTTAATATTATCTAAATATTTTTTATAAACTGGTCAATCAAATGTTAGTCATCGAAATAAATTGAGGATAAATATCCAAATATTCTAAGTAATTTGGCAATGGGCTTCAAAATTTTTGTAAAATATATGGTGCCCTATTCAAACCGAACGGCAAGACTCGTAAGTTACGCCTTCCCGCATAAACCTCAAATACTTTCTAGAAGCCTCGGGAATCTTAAGTAAAAGGTAAGCGTTCATTAAATTTAAGGTAAGTATTTGCCATAAAAACATCCTTAGAACAAGCTTAGTTGCTGTGCGAAAATCTTCTAACTTGAAAAGATTTTTATCTGTAAAATTGAGATTTTTTAGATTCAATATAAGACGCATTTTATCGTTCGATTTGGGGTGCATGTAAATATTGGATAAAAACTGCTCTTCGCAGGGAGTACATTCAGAAACAGTCCCTGTTTTAAGTAGCTGTTAAAGTGCTTGGTGAAAATGGAATCTCTCTGTGTCTGAATGATTGACAACTTTTGCTGACGGGACTAAAAAGCTGAGCTTATAACCATTGATCCAGTATAATATGTAATAAGTGACCATTGATAATAAAATTTGGATAGCTGCGATGTCTTTGACGAGTTGGCGTGCGTCTGATTGCGAGTAAGTATATTGCTGCTGTATAGTCCGGCGCCATTGTCGGTGGGCAAATGTTCTCCAGGTTGCGATGACGGTTTCGCATCGTTGCAAAATACAAGGTTTCAGTTTTGGTACAGTTTTTGTCTTTGCAGATATCAGTGTCTCGGCTAAATTCTTACCAGAGAGGGTTTATCAGTCTAAGTGCAAAAAGGGTGATCTCTAAGTTCTTGTTCAATAGAGATGGCAGCAAAATTCCGTCTTGTGACGGACTCTGAGTGTTGAACATCGCACAAAATGCGAGAAATGTCCGTGAGTTGCTTCAGGGTTTATCAAAGGTGCACCAATTCGTTGTACAAGTGTCAAAAGACTGATGTTGGGTGAAGAGATTCACAACTCAGGCTATGCGCAAATTAAACCCTTTAAGGCATTTGCTATTCGGGTCAGTCCCAAAAACTGCCTTGATGTCGCACTATTTAAGCCGCGAGACAGTCCCAAAAACTGCTCTGAATGTCCTTTTTCTGTAAGCGTGGGTAGTCAGCATTAGTTATAATAAAGTAAGTAATGCTTGATTTCATTGAACCGACTCGTTTTCCATAAAAAAGCTAGGATGCTATTGCAAACTATGAAGTGTTGGGTTGGGTGTTTAAATACATACCTGATCGGTTGGTAACAGACTTTTGAGATGATGAATAATGGGAGTTACCATTACTGCTTTTTACTTTAATAAAATAAAATTGGTTTAACAAACATATCGCACCTTTAATCAAAAAAGGAATTAACTGAAAAACAGCAACTGTTGGGAATGACCGTTTAAAGTTTTGCTCTTATTCTGTGGCGTCTTTGAATGACAATTAAACATTATATATTACGCTTTTCATTATTTTAACTACTGTTATGATTAGGATAAACTATCTAGATTTTAATTAAAATACAAAATATGTGATAAAACTTTAGGTTAGTTAGTTAATTATGTTGTTAAAAAAAAGTTTTGACTTAAATCTGTTTATGCAAAAAAATCATTAGCACATGAAAAAAAATTACGTAGTAAGTCGAAAAAAAAAACACTAGTTTTAAAGAAAACGTGATGGTTTTGAGAACATTTGAAATTAAATCTTTTTTTTACTTTCAATTTGGATAATTGATATTGCTTTAGCATTTACATCACTTTTTAAGAAAATATAAAATGAAGATTCATGATATTGTTTAAAATTAAACAAAGTTTCAATAATCATCTAGCATTTATTAAACGCTGTATAACGTTATCATAGGTAAACATTAACCTTGATGTTTTATTTTCATGAATTCGACAATAATAGTCTTACAAAACGTTTATTAATAACAATCAAATTGGTAATTAAACTTAACTACCTACACAAAATAATATCAGAACTTTTTCATTTGTTTAGCTTAATTTTCTAATGAGTAATATTTTTATAGGAACAAAATCTTGAATTACTTCTTGTGTGTTTCCACAAGATTTATAATGTAAAAATCAGTCTTAACAGTCATACTGTTACAATAATTACTAAAAAAAAACAATAAAAATCTTCAAAATAACATTTAAAAATAAATTCTTGTTACGTTCTATTTCCAAAACTAATCAGTCCTTTTAATGTTATAGTTTTTAAAAAATATCTCAAAAAAAAAGGTAATAAAAAATTGCTACCTATTCTCGTAACAATAAGCATTAAAATTAAATTATTGAATCATAAAAAGTGGAATAAAATGAAGGAATCAACTTCTTTGTTAACAACTCTTTTAAATCTTTTTTTTTATTGTCACTCAGCTGTTGCCTTTGATTATAAGCTTGACTTAAAGAAATTTCGGATATTTTAGGCATTTTCTTCCTTTTATTCCTAACATCAACTTGTTTGAAAGTACTGTCACTATATGAAGTCTTGTAGTAAAAGCTCAATGGCTCTGATTTTAACATTTGCAAAACCTTAATATCATTCCAATTTACAGTCTGTCCATTATTGTCAATATTGAAATTATAACCCCACTGCTCTTGAAGAACTTTGAAGTTCATAAATGACTCAAATGTTAATTCGTGTACATTAATTGCAGGTGCGCTTCTTTTTGCACTTTTTATTATTGTAACATATTGGTCTGGACTATAAATTGGACCCGATTTTAAGTTTTTCTTAACTTCTCTTTCGATTAAGCTGTGGACACTATCAGCTTCGTTTTGAGTGTGTCCACGTATTAAAAATGTATGTGTAATACTGGTTATATTTGAATAAGTTACAGCATACAAGTATAATGTTGCAATATATTTATTTTTGTTCTGCCCACAGCAGTTGTCTGAGTAAAAAAATATTTCTTTCGGTTCTGCATTTTCCGCGCATATATTTCTTAAGTAGTCCCATACACATGATCCTATTTCATTTGCACCCCGTTTAGCGTCTAACTCTGTCCAAAAATAGCAATGTACCGTATCATAAGCATTTTTATCTCCTTTCAATAATTCTGTTAGAGTCAAATTGTAACTATTCAACTTCGATTTATAATAAAATGCTGACGTGTCCCCACGCGGACATTGCAATACAGCTTCTAAATCGTAAATCACAACTTTTCTATCCTTGCTTACATTTTGACGGTCACTTCGTTTTTCAATACGACTTAAATTTTTCTCTGTTAAGTGCTTTTGATACTTCTCTTTCAGATCTTGTTTTTGCTCAACATTAGAATTATCGTACGATACACATAAATCGCACTGATCTTTTTTAGGTTGGTGAAAGCCCAAGTTAAATTCATTGGTAAACATTTTATAATAGGCCATATAATTACCTTTGTCTTTGTTTTTCTCAATTTGCTGAGCTACAAAATCATTGTATAAGTCTTTTATTGTTTTATCGCCACCAATATACTGTTTTGAAGTCGAGGACCGTACATATTGTGACTCTATTTTTGGAATCTTATCAATATGTTTTCTGATATCTTCTTGTAGTTCTGAACTAAGTCTCTTATGACTGTTGTGTTTACCTCTGAAGTCTTTCATGGAAAATCCCTCATTCATTTTTTTTTGTATCGTAAAAACCATTCTTTCGGAAATTGATAAGGTATTTTTAAAAAAAGTTTTACAGACCCTAATTTTTTTCCCCTCTACAGTAAAATAGTAGGCTTTGTTAGGATTTCTGGGCTTTTCGGCATTAGAGTATTTGTACTTAGGAGTTACATCTACCAAACATGTTCGAATATAAGACCTCTGATCTTCTAAGTTACCAAGATCATAAAAATCAGAAAAAAGCTTGTATCTATTATCAGAAGAAATATTCTGTGCACATTTTTGTTTACATTTTTCTGTACACGCATCTTTTATATAGCGAGCTGGAATCATTTTACGAGATTTTGCCATCGAAACGTACGACTCGCCTCTATTTCTTCTTCGTTTTGACACACTTTGTTGCCATTTCTCAACATTTCTAACCCGCTTGCGACCTCTCCGATTATTTTCTTCTGTGTTACAATCTGAGTCAGAAGTTGATGCTTCACCAAATAGATAGTTTTTCTTTTTGGCAGTCTTATGAAGAATCGTGTTAAAATCAATAGTAGGATCATCATCACTGAGATCAACGTCACTTACATCAGTGTATATAGGAGAAATATTGTAATTAGCTACACTGTTATTATTTCTCCGCTCTCTTTGTTGTGTTTGCTGTCCCTCATGGGAACAAGATGGCATATTTCCCTCACATCCTGTCAGAACATTCTGTAATTCGGTATTTGGTTCAGATATTAATCTGTGAGATCTAGACGAAACTGATGATGAAGACGAACTAGAAGAAGTGGAACTAGATGAAGATGAGCTTGAAGACGACGAGCTAGAAGAGCTTGCAGAACGCGAGCGATTATTGTTGTCGGCTAAGGTCAAATTATCTGAGACATGATCAACATGGTTAGGATTATCAGTTTCATCTGTGTTTTCAATTTCACTCAGAGTTGCATCGCTGCTATAATCAGGAACAAGGCTTCTGTATTTGTTTTCAATTTGTAGTAATTCTGGTATCTGTGCAGTGTCTTGCTCTTTAATTGTTAAGTTGCGCTGTGGACTCATATTTTCTTGGTGTTCATCAATTTCAACATTTTTTTTTGACTGAAAAAACAAAGAGCCCAATTATATCCCAATCTGATTGGTTTAACTGTGATAGTGACAAAAAGTACAAGCCAAGAGCGACTCGCACGCGAAGGGTTACAGAACCCATGATCCCAAGCCGTTATGAATATAGAGCAAAAACAGCAAAAGAAATTACGTGTTTCTCATACAACAAACCTAATTTTTACGGCTATAGAAATACTATCATCAGTGACAATTTCAATTGTCTAGCTATCACGGTTCATGAGATACAGTCTGTGACAGACAGATAGACAGATGGACAGTGCAGTAGTGCAAAAATCGGGACCCTATTACTAAGACTAGTAATAGGGTCCCGATTTTTCTTAATGGGTACTTAACCATAAAAACTAGTCTTCTGTCAGTCAATTCATCACCATGATCATCTACCATAAGGAAGACGTCCAATGCTAAACATAGGCCTGCCTCCTAGACTTCCAGAGCGATCGGCATCTTAGTAAAAAAAAACTAGTTTATTTATATCTCTCAAGTAGGTAGAATAAAGAAAACACCGGCCATAAAGAATGCACTTTCTCACCGCCAACAGGAGGCGTGTCGTAAGAGGCGACTAATTCCTGTAGCACGAGACGGGCAACAGCGTCTGCGTGTGAAATCTTATAAAAAACTGCGCTCGCCAACCCGCCTGCCAAGCGTGGCGAGTATTGGCAATCCCCCCGATAATGGAAGTCATTGGGAGAGCCCTATGTTCAGCAGTGGATGTTCGACGGTTGAAATGATGACGATGATGAGGTAGAATAATTACATATTAACTAGATAATCGGCATTGGTTTAAAATTGTTAGTACCTACCACACTTAATAAGTATTTTTTAAGTAAATTTAGTAAACAAAATTATTTACCTCTCTGTAACCTGTTCGTTTGATGTCCTCTACTTCTTCATTTTTAGAATTGATCTCAGTTTCGGAAATCAAGCCCAGAATTTTTCTGGATCTCCAAGATGACGTCATTTTTATAATCTTCAATGGAAAATAGTAAACAGAATTAAAACTTTCTTATAACATGCCATTTAAAAATAAAAAAGAACTAATGTTAAAAAAATTTGGCCATTTTAGGTCATTTTCAATTACAAAGCGAAACATATCAAAATACTATTTATTAGATTTAGTATTATTTGCAAAACAGTGATGCATACTCAATTACTCCTGTAGACAAAGTGGAATTTTTAAAACGAAAGTGAATTATTACGCATTAGCTTTGTAGTTTAAACAGCTCTTTTAAAACAAAACAGAATTAACTCCTAATACTTTCAACATTAAGTGAATCAGTTTTCGAAGATAAAGTAGTATTTTGAAAATGCCGCTTTTTAGTTTTAAAAATACGAATATTATAGAGTTACCTTTTAATCAAAAACAGAACTATTCCATGTTACACAAAAAAACAACACGTCCTCCTTCATTCACTGCCGGTGGATCACTGAATCACGCCACTTTTTAAGAACCGACTTAACCAATCGTTTTAAATGAAAGAGAAGTAGGATCGTGCATCTCGCTCAATTTGATCGGAAAAGCGCCGGTGTCGAAGCCTGCGTATTCTTTTCGTCGCGTTAATGCGTTTTATTAGAAAATGTCAATATTCATGATTTTTTTGTTAATTCTTTTTTTGATTAAACGTGCGATATAACTGAACTGAACTAATACTAAACCTTTATGTACTTAATAAAGGTTTTTTTTTAAATATTTTTAGTCTTAATCACGGTTTAAAAATAACTTGGTCATTGTTGTTGTTCTCAATAATAAATATCAATTAATAAGTTTTATTTATTGCGTTCGGAACTAAAATAGCTAAAACATTTAAATGAGCTTTATAATAATATCACCTGTCGTAAAATAATAAGCACTTGTTTTCACAATTTTTATTACTTTAGTTATGTAAATAGTAAAATTTCCAAAACTAAATACTACGTAATAAAGATAAAATAAAAATTATAACTTAATTTTGACTTGTCAATTACTGATTATTGGTTTTGTATCAGGTAAAAATTTATAAACTCGAAAAGTTTATTTTTTTACTTAGTAAATAATAAAAATAGCAATTACTTAAATAATGTAGCACTTTAAAAAAAAAAACAACTTGCTACAGCAAACAAAATGCAGTATTTTGTTAGGTAAGGCCTAAATTGTAAATTATGCGTATTTAACCCATAAAATACTATCTCAAACTTTTTTTTAAAATATTTAATCAAAAATTGAATTGCAAAGTCGAAATCGAATAAAAATTCGTAGTTTAAAATTATCTAAGTAATAAACAAAATTGGCATAATAAATGGCAAGAAATACAAACGACATTAGTGTATTGTAATAGTAAACAAATATAAATCTGGATGAATTATTGCAATGAATTAATAATAGTATCTAACTAAAACGTGTTTTTTTTTTTAAAATTAAATAGATGCGAATTATTTATTTGACTCGTTCTCGTATTTCTATTATCCCTGTCTTTGGCACGGTAATAAATTCCTTTCACCTTACAATTGGCACAGGTTAACAGCGCATGACGCAGATAAAGACGCGTTTTGGGTCAAACTAACATATGGTGGCTTAGCCGGTACATAAGGGGGTTGTATTGTATACCTTTGGAATCCTTAGGAAACAACCTATTTTATTATGTATTAAATTATGCAATTCGAGTTAACTACGCGATTTATTAGCGACATGAATCCAGCTGACTTCAAATTTCCCCAATTTTTGCAAAAAAATGTAATTATCTACCAAATAAACAATATTCTATCGAGAGATTGCCTTTCATTTATTTCATTTTTCATCAATACGAATTTACAATGGATTTTAAGCTCAAACAAACAAAAAGTCAACTCCATAAAAATTTTGCTAAATAATGGCTTTTTTTGGCAAAAGTCTTGTAGACCACCTGCCAACACGGGAAAATAAATTTTTGCAAAACATTAAGTTGGCCAATTAGCCTCAAAAAAACGACTGAATTACAAAGAATGATTCATAATATTGTTATTCTTGAAATAATAATGTGAGAAAAGTAAATAATTAATACATAATTAAGGTAAATGAAAATACCGCTGTAAAATCACCCTAAAATCGGTAGGCACCTCGAACAAATGGTGTGTAGAACAAAACTCATATATTTTTCCTAAAAAGTAAATATGTATTCATAAAGCTTATCAAATTTACTTTAGATTTATCATAAAATAAAGGATAAGGATTAAACTTTGATATTCTAAAAATGACCAACAAAATCATACATTTTTGTTGTCAAGTGCCGTCGCGCTAAATATTTCAATATTGTAAGTAATTATGGCTTATTAAAACAAATCTATTTAATTAATTACGTTGCTGACTCTATAAATAGATTTATCAAACCTTTATTTGATATGAATTTATCGAATTAATATTTTTATAACCAAAAATCTCGAGCAATGGCGGCCGCCAAAATATTTGTTTACATTTTATAAAATTTACCTTGAAATATCATTCCATTACGCAAACTAATGCTGCAAATCCATCTAAAAACACCCACTTTATCGATTTAAGCACTATTCTAATGTATTTTCACTTAAACATTGATCAAACAAAATTATTTAACAACACGCACCCACGCACGCAATGTCAGAATCATATGGTGAACTTTGCACGCACAGATTAAACAGACCTTACGCGCACAGATCAAACAAACCCTTTCAATCTATTGACAGTACTCTGAACTTTTTTTTAGTATGCGATACACGGTTGAGACTCCCGTCTGTCACCGTCCTAAGATTTTTTGAACGCGACTCGACGTAAGCATGACGTTAGTGGGGTTCTCTATTTTGTTCCCTAACTTTTTTATCCATAATCTAACGTGTAATAATTTTTTTTGTCCTAATCATCATTTGTCCGAATGATAACTTGCCCGAACTTAATGTCACATAATATTACATGCAATAAAATTGAAAGCCCTAAATATAATATGCCCTAAATTTATTTGTCATAAATATTACAATCAATAATAAACGAAAGACATAAAACCATTTTCTATAAATAAAAGTTGTAAGTCCTACATTCAAATTATATGATGTTTATTTGTCCTAATAATAATAAAAGCGTAGTGCAAGCTAGCAGCAAGCATTATGCATGCAGGCAATTAGCATGCATCATGCATGAATGCAAACATCATACAAACATCATGCATGCAAGCAATCAGCATGCGCCATGCATGCACGCAAGCAGCATGCACCATGCATGCAGGTGTATGCAGGCAAGCAATCAGTATGCTTGCATGCGAACATCATCCATGCAAGCAATCAGCATGCAACATGCATGCACGCAAGCAGCAAGTACAATGCATGCAGGCAAGCAGCATGTACCATACATGCATGCAAACATCATGCATGCAAGCAATCAGCATGCATCATGCATGCTAAAGCAGCATACACAATGATGCAAGCAAGCAGCATGCACTATGCATGCAAGCAAGCAGCATGCACCATGCATGCAAGCAAGCAGCATGCACCATGCATGCAAGCAAGCATGAAAGCAAGCAGCATGCACCATGCATGCAGGCAAGCAGCATGCATGCAGGCAAGCAGCATGCATGCAGGTAAGCAGCATGCATGCAGGCAAACAGCATGCATACAGGCAAGCAATCAGCATGCAAGGCTTCTGTCACAGCTCCGGCGCTGCGTGTCTCTGGCGGTCCCACGCGTGCGAATCGTCGCAGCCGGCTTTCGCTCACCGCCGCGGCTGAGGCTGGCCGGCGAAGCTGGCCAGCAAGCCGAAGCTCGCTGCCAGCCTCCTGCTCCTCAGCCCGCGGGCCGCCTCGCCCCTCCGCGCCTACGCGATTTTGAATTACACTCTAGGGGTAGGGCAGACAAGACTGCGTGGAGTCGGATTTATGGCAATTCGTTTCTGTCACTAAAAACCTTATTTTTAGCTATTGTTTTACGACTAACAATAATATTGTAAATGAACATTCGGAATAATACACAGTATATAATACAATACTTAGGACATTTGACTTTATTTCATGTAAAATTAGTAGATTCAACTATTATAGTAATCGAAATTATGACAGAATAGTTTTAGGACTAAAGATAAATATATAACACAAAATTTCGAATTTTTGAACATTATGATTACTGAAGTTTATTGCAAACGTGTTATGGATAATGATTTTCGGACAAACAATATTAGGAGAAAAAAGGGAGTACCCGTTAGTGGTGTTCTGCAGGTTAGTTAGGTGCAGGTTACTCCAAGGTTCTTTATGGTATGGCCATGGTTGACAATACGACTTTGGAGGTGATGTTGCTTCCATTGCACAAATCACACATTCCCGACATATTTTTTCCACATCCCGATCTATTCCTGGCCACCAGACATATCCTCTAGCCATTCTCTTCATTTTAACCATTCCTTGATGACTGGCGTGCAATTCTTTTAAGATTTCTGTTTGCAAAGGCCTCGGTACTACAATGCGGTATCCCCACATCACACAGCCGCCTTCTAAGTACAGCTCCTACTTTCTGTTAAAATATGGCTTCAAGTCGTCATTTGGGCAATGATTAGGCCAACCTCGCTTAATATTTGATAAAACTTGTCGTAATACCGTATCTTGATCTGTGTTTTTCTTTACCTCTTGGCTGCTCAGCGGCAAGAAATCCTGAACAAAATTTAAATAAGTTAATTCACTCTGCGGTGTTTCTTCCTTTACTGCTAGTGGTGGTAGTCTTGAGAGCGCATCCGCACTATTTCGTGTAGTTGATACATATTCTATGTCATATTGATATCTTCCTAATATGATAGCCCAGCGCTGCATACGGGACGCCGTAAACATAACAATTTACTGCACGAGAAACAGTTTGGTTTTTCTAAAGGTAGAAATACAACAGATGCTGGGGTGGCACTTGTCAAACACATTTTGGATGCGTATGAAGATAAACATGATGCGATAGGTGTGTTCTGTGATTTATCGAAGGCGTTTGATTGTGTCGATCACCAAACACTTATTATGAAGCTAAAACATTACGGTGTGTCTAATAACGCATCAAAATTGTTAAATTCTTACCTCTCAGGCAGATTACAAACAGTAAACGTTAATGGTACTAACTCTTCTGGCGCCCCGCTTCAAATGGGAGTGCCCCAGGGCTCAATATTGGGACCGTTGCTATTTTTGATCTATATAAACGATCTCCCTTTCTATTCTAAAGACTCCTGTAAGATAGTTCTGTTTGCTGATGATACTTCTTTAATCTTCAAATTAAAAAGAGGCGAAGAGGTATTTGACGATGTAAGCAGAGCTCTCTCTAAGGTATTAAATTGGTTCACAAGTAACAACTTACTTCTTAATACAAAAAAAAACAAATGTATTAAATTTACTATGCCTAACGTGAAACAAGCTAACACAGTAATTTTACTAAATGGTGAAAAACTTCATCTATCAAACTCCACTGTTTTTCTGGGCATTACATTGGATTCGAAGTTGCAATGGGGACCACATGTTGACATTTTGGCTGGGAGACTTGCTTCAGCTGCCTTTGCGGTTAGAAAAATTAGACATCTAACTGACGTTGTAACGGCAAGGCTGGTGTATTTCAGTTACTTTCATAGTATTATGTCTTATGGTCTTCTCTTGTGGGGTTCTGCTGCGGACATCGATACCATCTTTATTTTACAGAAAAGAGCCATTCGTGCTATATACAAACTTAGTCCGCGCGAATCCCTGAGAGATTTCTTTAAAGAAATTAACATACTCACTGTGGCCTCTCAATACATATTTGACAATATCATGTACGTACGCAAAAAATTAGATCTTTTTATAAAGAAAATTGATATTCATTCATATAACAGTGGCGGTCAGTGCGTCGTGCGAGCTAGTCGCGTACTCCTATCTTGTTCAGTTGTTTACCGATTTTGAGTCCCGGCCGCGCTGAGCCTTGCGCGCGCGCCGGGCCCTTTTGTTCACTTATCTACTTACGCCACCTGCGCGAGTTTACGCATTCATTTCTATGGAAAATATTAGTGTCGATAATAATAACATGCGCGAGGAGAACTGTTCAGGTAGTGATTTAGAGTTGGAAGAACTGTTGCCGGGAGGGAGTTTACTAGATGTACCTCAACCAGAAAAAGACTTGAGAACCGTAAAACGATCACGGGAAAACAATGGTTCCCCAGATAGTTGGACCCTAGTAGGCAAAAAAGGGCGAATATCTAGACTTGAGAAAGGGAACGATCATAACTCAGAGGAAATAATACAAATAAGTGTAACAAACAAGGATATTTTTCCTAAACAATTTGCCTTAGCGAAACTTTTCAAGGCTAATAATATAACCGATGTAACCCGAGTTAAATATATAAACCCCTATAAGTTATTACTTAACTTTGACAAAGCTTCAAGTGCGGAGACATTTATGGCATGCAGGAGTTTCTACGAGGCGGGATGGAAATGCCAAAAGACGTCTGAAGTTGGCATATCCTATGGTATCATCAGAGACATTGAACTAGACCACAGAAGAGTTATTAAACAATATATCTTGTGACTGTAAGGTTATATCCGCCATTCGACTTAATCGCAGAGATAACAACTGGTCTAGGTCCTCATCTGATAAATCTAACGGCTGGATCGCGAGTGAAACTATTCGTGTTGGTTTTCAAGGACCATCACTCCCTTCTCATGTATATATATTTGACATGAGTATTAAAGTGGAGCCATTTGTGTTTCCAGTCACTCAATGCTCTAAATGCTGGCGATATGGTCATACTTATAAGCAGTGCCCTTCTAGGAAATCTGTTTGTCCGAAATGTGGAGAATACCATGACAATTGTGACTCGACCACATTTAGATGTGTAAATTGCTCGAATGGACATATGGCTTTAGATAGATCCTGCCCTATATATTTAAAAGAAAAGAAATTAAGAGAAATAATGGCTCAATCTAATTGTACCTATAAACAGGCGATTAATAAGTACACGTCTTCTTCTCCACCATCTCGTTTGCAACTTCCTCTAACTCAACCTCAAGATGACATAAGATCACCTTCAAGAGAACAGCGTACTACTCATTCAGAATCCAAGAAAGCGAGTTCATTATACGCAGATAAAGTAAGATCCTCAAGCCCTATTATCAGCAAGAGCGCAGCAGCTAGTAAATATATTCATCGCCAAACTAAAAATAAGGAACAAAAACCGAGGTCTAACCATATACCAACGGAGATACCATCACAGAATATGGACTGGGCCTTAGACGGCGAAGCTTCATCATCCGGTCAAGTGAACGATCCTCCATCACAGCCTCGCATAACATCAGAACAGAGGAAGAAAACGTTTTTCCAATTGTTACTCCAAATTAAAGACACTATTTTAAATAAGTCTATAGCTACACAAGAAAAAATACAAATCATATTACATTATATCGTAGAATGGTGCATATCAATAGCTGTAAATAACATGTCAGAGTTCTCTTTTTTGTCAAATTTATTTAATGGATTTAAGTCTCAATAAGTCAACTAAGCTAAAAATTATCCAGTGGAATGCTCAAAGTGTTATACCTAAAGTGTCATCTTTAGAACAATACTTGGTTCAAGAAAAAATACATATTGTTGTTTTGTCAGAGACTTGGTTTGAGCCCGAGTCCAGCTTTAAAATAAGCAGCTACAACTGCTTTCGGAAGGACAGAGATGACGGCTATGGTGGGGTTGCCATTTTAACACACTTTTCTTTACAGGCTCAAATATGTAATTTATCTCATCATAACAGTGGTATTGAACTTTTGCGCATAAGTATTTTTAACTGTCGGCATGTTGAGGGTGTCATCGCTCTATATTGTCCTTCTACCATACGTACGTCTCAAAGTGACTGGGATTATATATTTTCTCAGGCCAACAGTAAGACTTTAATCTTGGGCGATTTCAATGGTCACCATTCTAACTGGTCATATAAAACAGATCAAAGAGGACAACAGATTTTTGATGCTATGTTAGAACATAACTTCATATCATTAAATAATGGTAGCCACACACGGTACACGGACTAGTAAATAACGTGCCCCAAATGTCTTCACCTGATATATCTTTTATTTCCGCGGAAATGGCCATATATTTTAGTTGGAAAGTAACTAATGAATCTTTTGGTAGTGACCATTTAATTATTACTTTATAAACTGATCTAACCAGATCCCACTTTTATTTTAAAAAAAAGAATTTTAAACGTAGTCAATGGGACAAGTATGCTTCCTTCTTAGAAAATTCATTTACAGGATTTGTGCCCTCTGATGACATCCAAGAATTTTATAATTTTTTCGAAAGTGCTTTACAGGAAGCGGCAGATTACAGTAAGGACCAACTTAACGTAGGTACTAAAATATGTTTATATTTATGGACCTATTATAAGGAAAGAATTTTAAATATTATAGTAAGTGACAATGTTTTTTCTAGATCTACAGGTCTTGGAATAGCCCAAGGTGACCCTCTTTCTCCACTTCTTTTTAATATAGCTACATATAGAATTTGTAAGGTTATTCAGAGTGTTGACATTTCTCAATATGCTGACGACTTTGTGCTTTATTTATCATGTAAAGATGTTTTAGGATCTAGTAGCGATTTACAAAGTGCCCTGGATTTATTAAGTAGCTTACTAGGCGAATTAGGCTTACATGTATCTCCAAACAAAAGTAAAATATGTGTCTTTAAACGAGGTATATTTAGGCAACCATTACATATTTCCGTTGACAACATTGAGCTTCCAATAGTAAATAATATAAAATATTTGGGTATGTGGTTGGATCGTTCTCTTAGATGGGGAAAGCACATCAAGGAGACCTCTGAAAAAGTATTAAAATTTATTAATATTTTAAAAGTTCTGGCAGGACCCGGTTGGGGAGTACACCAGAGTCATCTTAGATGTCTATACATAGCTATAATCCGTAGTAGGTTAGACTATGGGTGTTACTTTTATGACAATAGTTGTCAGTCTAACTTAGTAAAACTAGACAAAATTCAAAACCTTGCTATGCGTATTGTAGGTGGTTTTATCAAGAGTACACCTATCCATGTTATGGAAGGTGAACTTTTTTTACCTCCATTAGCTATAAGACGCCGGTATCTTGCAGGAAAATACTACCTTAAATCTAGATCAATTTTTGGTAATAAAACTCTAAAATTACTTGATCATTTATACGGTTTAAATCATCTTCACTATTGGAAAATAAGAAAATTACCAATTTTAGTAACAATTCATGGTCTTTTAAGGGAAGTTCGTTTATGTTCTTCTAATCTCTTAGATGTGTTTTCTCTAGATACCTGGGTCAGTTACATTGGTTTACATGATGTTATTCTCCCCAATATAAAATTGCTTACAAAACCTAAATACAAATACAATGTTCGGCACTTAAAACAGTTATGCTTACAATTCCTAGACGATAAATACTCAGACTTTCATAAAATTTACACAGATGGCTCTAAAGATAAAAATAGTGCAGGTGCAGCGTTTTTAGATTCTGCTTGTGAAGCAAAGTTTAAGATTGATTCTGATACATCTATTATGCACATAGAGTTAACCGCAATTGCAGAAGCATTATCTTACAGTGAGGTCTTAGACAGTAATAAAATTGTAATTCTATCAGACTCTAAAAGTGCGCTTCAACATTTGGCTTGTTGCACCTCGTCTATGCGAGGTATACCGATAGCCTTTAAAATATTAGAATCAATCATAAAATTAAAAAATAAATCTAAAACCATTATTCTCCAATGGATTCCATCCCATATACAACTAGAAGGCAATGAGCAAGTGGATCTATTGGCTAAACAAGCTTCAACCGATGGAATCCCTATTTCTTTAGTTCCACTTCACAATGACTATTTAAGAGACTTTAAAAAGCAATGCCAAGAAAGGTGGAAGGAGTATTTTAACAAAAGATCACTTGAAAAAGGGATTTGGTATAGAACGATCCAACCTCAACTCCCAATCTGCAACTGGATTGACCAGTGTAGTTTAAATAGAAACAGATTAGTGTCGGCATTAAGACTCCGATCCGGACATATTCTATCAAAAAAGTTTGCTTTTCTTATGAAAAAATCTCCAAGCCCTAATTGTCCCGACTGTGAAGTTATAGAAGACATTCAACACATATTGATGGAGTGTGTTAGGAACCAGGATACTCGGAATTTAGTTTTAGGTGATAGACAACAATACGATATTGGTTATTGCAATAGTGCTTTGGCTTATCCTATGTCAGATATAGCTAAAGCACTGTATACACTTTTAGAAAGGGGTCTGGGTAAATAAGATTATTTAAATCAATGTAAATAAAATTATTTAAAACGGACCCTTACGAAATTTACTTCTTTTTGATTGTTTTTAAGTTTACTGATTTTAATTACGAGGCGACGTGATCGCTAAGCGACCAAGCCTCTCAAATAAAGAGAAAAAAAAAAAAAAAAAAAAAAAAAACATATAACACCAGAAACAAAAACAAACTTGTGGTCCCAAACTTTAGATTGGCCAAAACAAGTAATTCATTCTTGGGAAATTGTATTAAATTTTTCAATAATATGCCTCACAATGTTACCAAACTTCCTATTAATAAATTTAAGTCACATGTCAAAACTACACTGATGTCTAAGGGGTATTATAAAATTCAAGACTATCTTGATGACAAGAATGTATGGTCAGTCCAGCCTGCACTAAACTGATGTACCTACCTGTTTATTTTGATTTATATTTTTTGTGTGGCAGCTAGTGGTGACTGAGTTTGTTCCGGCGTTTCTTCTCAGCACTTGCCAGATTGTCTGTGTCTTGTCTCGAAGCGCTAGTAGGGCCCAAAAAATAAGGAGACATGTTCTGGCCCCCTAATCATAATAGCCTACGGCCTCATGTACCCTAAACCACAAGAAGTGGCAGGATTGTAAAGCCTAGACAGATTCTAGATTTGTAAAGATGCTTTAACTAAGGAGGGAGGTGTTGTAGTAGCACATCTCTATTCATTATGTTGTCTGTGGCTAGGAACTTTTTAGATCTGTCACTTGTTAAGCTGGTCTAGCATGTTTTACCTAATGTGTATTATTCGAAGTTTGATTAAAATAACTATGTGAATAATTGCATTTTTATCGATTTAATATACCAAACACTGTTCGTGTATGCCACTTGGGAATCTTTCTTCCCCAAATAGTGTAGGACCATGTTTTACCAAAATTTTATTCGAAGTTTTAAAAAGCTTTTCAAGGATAGGTCTTAGATGTAATTTTTTTCATTAAAAAAACAAGGAAAGGCTGTTTAAGGAGGGTATTAGGTCTACAAAAACCAAAGTTTTGAGAGAAATTAGTAAGTTTATGGTCTGTTATATACCTCGGTCACTAAACCTGTAGTAGCTCAGCCGCAGATCCAATGGCCTAGCTGACCTGACACTATACAGAAGATATCTCTGACATCACAGGCTATACGAGTTGTGATGACGGAATCACCTCAGAGCTTCTGAATACGAATGAAAAACCTATACTGAAAGTCCTTCAGAGACTCCGTCTTGCTCGAGGGACTATGGTCGAAGGCATGGAACAGAAGCGTAGTGGTGCTCTTATTCAAGAAAGGACTACACGATTGGTGATGAAAGCGCTTGTGGACATGGCAGAATTGCTCGAAGACCCCGGCACAATGCAAACGAAGGTCATGTCGAATACGCCATACCTAGTATCAGTTGGGAGCTCTAACTTTGAAATTGTTGATAAATATGTCTACCTGGGAAAAGAGATCCAGTGAGGTAAGGTTACAACTATACAACGTCTTCTCGTCCAAAATACAACATTTTAATCAGATATTTCAAGTTTCTGAATTAAAATTTATTATCATTTCGTCGGCCGTTCTGACCGTTCCGACCGATAAACCGAAAAAAGAGGGAATTGCCAATACTCGCCACGCTTAGCAGGCGGGTTAGAAAGCGCAGTTTTAAATAGGCATTTATTATTTAAAATTTAAAAAATCTTTGGTGTTGCTAAAAAAAATATTTACCGAAGCGTCTGGCGCTGAAGCTTCCTTATCAGCTTCCATACCAGACGGACAATATATTCAAATTTCTACTGTAGGTTGCCTGAAAATAATTTAAATAAATGGCAATAAAAAAATACAAAAAAAAAACTTTAATTTGCAGTAAAGCTCTTTCAAATGAGTACAAATACGGTTGTTCTACGTAGTGTCTCATAAAATCTCATACCCACCTCGAAGACTAGCATCAGGTATGTGAAATCGTCACTATCACTAAGGTCTTCACGAACCCTTTCCAATAAATGTAAACAAGGTCAAGACTCAAGCTATACTTAGGTGTCGTCACTTAGATCCTATACCTATACCTTCGGAGTATGTTATTAGGCGCGTTTATGGGCAGAGACTAGAGTATGGATATCGGTTTTCGATAATATCGAAAAACAGAAAATATCGGAGCAGATATACTGGACATAGTCCTCAATGCACACTAAGCCCGATCCTCAGCTAATCTATAATTGCAAAGCTAGTGGCAAAGGGCAGGCTACATCGGTCATTGAACTGAGAGACAACCATTCTCGCAACAAAAAAAAAATCTCGAGTGGCGACCAATGAACTGGAACACAGCGTTCGCCTCCCACCAAGTGGACTGACGACCTAGTCAAGGTTGCGGGAAGCCGCTGGATGCAAACGGCTCTGAGCCCCTCGCTGTTGCGTTCTATAGGTGACGGAAGCCTATATCCAGCAGTGGACTCTGACGATGATGAATAACACAAAACACCAACGAGTTTTGATTATTTAAGTCTCGATTTTGTCCAATTTTTTCAAAAAAATATTAAATCCTAAAATTAGTTTAATCCAATAACCTATGATCCACAATAAATATTTCTGACTATAATTCTGATTCTGACATTTTTATCATATTCGGATTGTTGCAACCGACCAGAATTATTTGCACGCGAGTGTAGCTTCTAATTTTCAAATTCCAATAGGTCCAAACATTAATACCAACCAGTAATTCCCCATAGCATCGTAGGCTCCTGTACTATGACGGCAAAAATAACTTTTCTCTTTGTAGAATTTGCAACATAAGAATAGGTAGGTAACCAAGAACCGAAGTCACTATAGTCAGTTGGAAAAAAGTTAATTATAATTCATTTTTTAAAATAGAAATTGCCTACGAATCTTACTCATTTAAAGTTACGTCATATAAACCGAATTCCACGTCAATAAGTGAACGTTACTGAAACCAAAATAATTATAATCGTATTACATAATTTCGCGACATATTTTTATTTTCTCTATGCGTCGTTGTTTGTTTTGTCAATTTGCGTTGTTGCGGCCACCCAGCCCCCTCTTTTTGTTTCATAATTTTATTTAGGATAAATAGAAAACAATGTTGGCAGTGTATTCTTAGTTTATAAATAAAAACTGATTTTGCGTGTTTTTTTCCTAATCGTGCAAACATAGATTTTTTTTATTCCAAAAAATAAAATGAAATAAAAAAATGAGAATCATATAATAAAAATAAAATTATAAAGAAAGAAGAAAATTTTGAGAGTTTTGAACCCACACACCTTATGGAACACTCCCGAGCATCACAACTCACAACTACTGCCGCAACACCAAACACTCAGCGACATCGATGAAATTAGGAACCTTAAGCTAGATTGGTAATGTGAGTCGGTCTCAGATTGTTAGAAAATATTTTACGTAGTGCGCGCGCGGAAACGAGAAATACGGGTGCCCAGTGCGAAGACCATCGGCCGTATGCCACCCGGCCCGCTCTAGCCGCTCTAGCCCTAGGGCACCCGCTGCCCGATTCTTTCCGAAACTAGACAAATGTATTTTTTCATCACAACGATTGATTTGATTTCAAATTCGTTTGTATCAATTATAGAGCATATGAAATGCATTTTTTATATTATAGTTATATAGCTTTACATCATATATCTAGGAAGTTTATCGCATTTTAGTGCAAATTTAGACGTTCGTATTTTTGTTATTTTTTCGTTAACTATTAATTTAATCAAAATGTCAGTTGTAGCAAAAAAAGTAGAAGAACTGTTTTACATCATATTTTTTTTGGTACTTTTACAATATGTTTTAAGGGAGTTTATGCAATAGAAAGCAGCGCATTTTCGTTATCTTAGCCTTAGGAAGGGCCTTAACAATGCAGTATACCCTGTATTTTTTATATATTGAGTACGCAAAATGATGACATGAATGTAATCTAAAACTTTTGTTTGTAATACTTACGGAAATAATTGCGAAATTACTAAAAATTGCTGACAAATATAGGTTTCAATGTGTGTGTTAGGTAAGTTTTTAAGTTTAAAAGTGTGTGTGAAAATTTGGATATATATTTTGTATTTATTGGGAACAAATTACCACTATCACTGATCGATTGCTGATCAGCGTCCGCTTCGTACATCTTTCTCCGTGACCAATACCTACGTCATCCTGACAATGTTCGTAAGTTTTTATTATTGTGTATTTTTTGACGTGAAAACGTCTTTAAAATCGTTTTAGTCGGGTGACATGTTCAGAAACTTGTGTCACACCAAAACCTCACGATCGCGATCGCAGGTATAACGAGAGAGAGACGGACCGATCTCCCGTCTCATCTCGAGCGCTGCCAGTCATTCCGTGAAACTTGTCACGCGGAATCCTCACGAGCGGAGGCTGGCATAGCGTTCGAGTGAGTGGACCGATCTTCCGTCTCTCTCACTCTAGCGGCATACAAACGAATGGAGATTTTCTCGTGCGGTTAAGTTTTCGTTGAATGTTTAACAGTGAAACAAAATAAATAAATAATATAATATAATTATAATTATATTCATATAATGTATGAAGAAAAATGTATATCATAGTCGAATAAGTAAACTTGTCATTTTACACCCGAAATTTATCATCAAAAGTGTGAATAAAACGATAGATGTAATTTAAAATTTGAAAAAATTGTTATCTTCATTAATTCCTTACTTCCCAAAAACTTATATCACCAATAAGACGTTATCACGTAAACATCTCGATCGTAAACCTACTTTACAAACAACCAATTTTTTAATTTAAACACCTATTCAATAATTTTAAGTTCTAATAGTTGTTTCAATTTCAATCTACAGGTCTGAATACAGAAAACACAAGGCTGCCGCTCTCTTTGATTCGGAATCGGACCTATCATCCGACTGTGAAAACGTGAGGTATGTATTTTATTTTATGATAGTAAATTACTACTGTTTATGTTGTAACGTATCAGTACTGACCCAACCGTGAATTAACTCCGGGAGCTTTGTGGACAAGACCTGTGAATGACTTTATTTTTATTTTCAGCTCGCCACCACCCAAAACAAACAAAAAGTACCAGAAGTGTAAAGGGAAGCCTGTGCCTTATTCAAATGCTGCTTTTGGTTCAGACTCTGACAAGTCATCTGACTCCGATGTAGAAAGATGTGTATTTTATTTAAAACTTAAGTATTTATTTTCAAAGTTTTATCATTAATTTACTTAATTAGTTTGAATTGACCCGACTGCGAATCGAATCCGAAACCTTTGCATTCAAGGTGAAATACCGCGCCAATACGCTAATCGGGTCTTCAGAATTAGAATAACAGTATTTATGTGTTAGTTCAGACAATGTAGTTGTTAAATTAAATTAAATCCGTTTAATGTTAATTTACTTTTATACTACGAAATCCATCATACTAGCTGAACCGGAACCTTCAATAGTTAACCACTATTTTATTTATTTATTTACTATGCTATGCCATCATACTAGCTGAACCGGAACCTTCAATAGTTAACCACTATTTTATTTATTTATTTACTATGCTATGAAGATCCTCATACGCTCTAAGTATGCAAGACCTGTGAATGACGTTATTTCATATTATTATTATTTTCAGCCCGCCACCGCCCAATAAATCGAAAAAACCCGCCAATAAGAAAACTAAAGGCAAAGCTTCGTCTTCTAAAGACACCAAGAAGAAGTCAAGGTTCGTTTCTACTTTAGTTTTAGTTAAAATTTTAATACCTACTTAAAAATATAAACTCAACTTAGAAGTAAATAATAAATTAACACCATTCAATTGATTAATGATAAATCATTGTTACAGCTCGAAGGCTACCACCAGCTCCGTGGTCAACGATCTTTTTGGAGGCGAGCTCAACCCGCCAAAGCAGGGGCAGCAGCCACTTTGGTCATCCTTGTCGCGGCGCGTCGCCGGGGGTGTGAACAGGCAAGCAGTTCTGCTACAAGACGGTCCTGTGTTTATCGACATACGCGTTTATAACACAGTCGACCTAATCAATCTATCACCCCGCGACCGTCATGATAAGTGGAGTGCCCAGTTAAGGTTGCAGATAAACCACGAGGATCCTCTGTGGCAGGACATTAAGAGTGTTTTTGAGAGCGGTAAAAAAAGGTTTAAAAGTGTCCCGGTGTATTACGCTGATAACAAAAAAAATAACTCATATTAAGTAATCGCTTGAAAGGTTAACGACTTCATAATTTAAATTATAACTAATTTTAAATTTTGAATTTTGAACTGTGTCACTATTAAACTTTTTCTTACCGCTAATATAAAAAATAATTGCATATTCTCTAGGTTTAAATAATACATTTTTACACATACCTTTCATATGGTACATAATAATTAACATGACTAAAAATAAGACTATTTTCTGTTCGGTATGCCAAAAGTCGATTTTAAGTAAAGCCTTCCCAGGTCACATACGTAGTACTTCACATAAAAATAATACTGCAGTTTATTTTGATACAGGAATTGAAAAAGTTAGTTCTGCGTTTAAGGGACGCATTGTTTCTTATCGCTAATGCGATGCCGACCGCGTACGCGCGCCCGACGGCTCTGACGTAGCCGCTACGTCACCGGCGGAATACTTGCAGGCAGCCTCTTCAAGGTTGCGCGCGGTGCTGGACTCAGCGATTTTAGAACATGTAAATATTAAAGCTAAATTTGAACTCTTTGTAAAAGTCATACTACCTAAAGACGATTCTACAGAAATTAAATCGTTTGCAACTAAAAATATTTCTTTGCATCAAAATTATAACTTTGATGATTTATTAAATAATATTTCACAAATCATGTGCAAAAAACTTGATGAGTTCCAAGAAAAAGGAAGTGGATGGTCCCTTTTAGATTTTTTATACGTTGAAACAATATTAACAAGTATTCCCCACTAATGGGATCTTGCTATCTCGATTTGCCAAAAAAAAAAATTATAGCAAAACGAGCATGCGTTAATATAAAAAATAAGGACGAATATGTTAGAGATTAATAGATTTCTTTAACATTTTAATAGTAAAATTTATAATTAAGTTAATATCGATTAAAATCGTATAGAAAAGAGTATGCATTAAAAACTCAAACCATTTTTGTAGCAAACGAAATAAACAGCACGTGTTCTCCCCACTCGGATCCCCACCTCGCCTAGCCACTTGTTTGTGCCGTAGTATAAAAGCGCTCGCAGTGCGCAGAGACAGTCAGTTGTTGACCGACTGCGGACCCGGACAGAGCTCGTCAGGTAAAATAAATGTGATTATGTCCTTTTGTAATAAAATTATGACTTCTGGTTAAATAATAAATTATTTAATTAGTCATGGAGAATCTATTTAATATTTATGATAATTTACGAAATATAGTTTTACTAATTCAGACTATTTTAATTTTATTTATTCTCCCACATCAGAAGTGGGATCTGAACAAAATAAAATCACCTTACTTAAATCTTGTTTTTATGAGTTTCACAGACACATTACGATGTCGCGTCAGGAGCACCTACCTGAAAGCCCTGCCGAGGTTCCTGAGCCACCTGACCTTGGTTTTCACTGCGCCTTGCCTGCTTCGCCAACAATTGGTCAACAGCCCATGCATCAGCATCCACGTGCCAGCGTGAAAGTCAACTCCGGTACTAGAAGCAGTCAGGGAGGACCTTCTACAAACCCTTATGAACCAGATGAAACCAGATACTACGACGATTTGACTACATTCATGGAGTATACCAGCGATAAGGCGAGCAACCTGGCAGAGTACGCAACCCGCAAATGGGAGTTAGCGAAAAAGGCGGTTGGTATCGAGGTGACCGAGCTGCATTTGGTGGAGGCCGTGATATCAAGTATGTCGGACTTTCGTATTCGATCTGATTTGTTGCGACTGACACCTAAAACCTTACCTCAGTTAATACAAAGCCTGAATTCTTATAAACGTAAACATCCAGTGCCTGATGCTGAACGTGATCATAATATTCCTCCAAAGAAAACGAAATTCAATTCATCTGATTATAAGTTAAGGCGTTGCCAACGATGCTTTAAACTGGGACATTTGCAAAGGGATTGTCGAACTGTTTTAAATAATAATAATCTTATTCCTGGTAGTTCCACCACGACACAACCCCAAAGCGCTCAATCGAATTCTAAGTCTCAAAAAAGAGAGATTTCTGCTCGACCTCTTCCTATTTGTAGTTTTTGTTACAAGCCAGGACATAAATTCGAAAACTGTTTTAAGCGACAAAATAATAGACCAACTTCGGCAAAATCGGTTAATTCTTTAATAGTAAGCAATAACCGTTCCATGACTGCTAAAATCGATAATCGTGGTTTTCTATGTCTTGTGGATAGTGGCGCTGAGTGCTCTTTAATGCGTGAAAGCGTTGGAGATTCCATAAGTGGCCAGGTCTCTTTTAAGACTACTCATTTGCGTGGAGTTGGAGAGAATTCATTTTGTTCGTCTCGTAGAAAGACTTGTTTGATCAGCATTGACGGCCTAAATCTGGAGCTTGAATTTGTACTAGTACCAGATCACTACATCCAGTACGACATATTACTAGGTGAAAATCTTTTTGACATTCCTGATATTCAAGTCGTATTCTCCAAAACCAAAACAAAGATTTCCAGAACTAGTTACAATATTAATTTTGTTGAGAAAATCGATCTAAATACTCACATTGATACTGACGTGGACTCTAAAATGAAAGAACAATTACTAACTTTATTAAACTCAAATTCTGATCTTTTTACTTCTGGTAATTCTGTCACTAAAGTAAATACTGGAGAGTTATCTATACGACTAAAAAATCCTGATAAGACTGTTCAAAGGCGCCCTTATCGCCTTGCTCCCGTGGAACGAGAAAGTGTCAAAAGTATTATACAAGATTTAAAAAACAATAGCATTATCCGAGACAGCAATTCCCCTTTCTCTAGTCCCATGTTATTGGTCCGCAAAAAGGATGGCAGTGATCGGCTCTGCGTCGACTTCAGGGAACTAAATACCAACACTGTCAGAGATCATTTTCCACTTCCATTGATCGATGATCACATTGGTAAACTTGTAAATGCTAAATATTTTAGCGTATTAGACATGGCCGCAGGGTTCCATCAAATTCCCATAGCTCCAGATTCTATTGAAAAGACTGCTTTTGTCACACCAGACGGGCAGTATGAATTCCTGCGTATGCCGTTTGGGTTGTGTAATGCCCCATCTGTCTTTCAACGAGCCATAAATACAGCTCTGAAACAATATGTCGATGTGTTTGTCCTAATTTATGTTGATGACGTAATCATTTTCTCCAACACCATTGAGGAAGGTCTGGAGCACTTGGATAAGGTTTTAAACTGCTTAAAGAAAGCCGGGTTTTCTTTGAATCCCAAAAAATGTAAGTTTCTCACAACAGAAATTGAATATTTAGGCCGTATTATCTCAAATAGCTCTGTCAAACCATGTCCTGGAAAGATACAGGCTCTTATTAATTCCCCGATTCCCACGACGGTTAAACAAGTCCGACAGTTTTGTGGATTAGCGGGCTATTTTAGAAAATTTATCCCAAATTTCGCTCGGATTATGAATCCATTGTATTACTTGACTAGAGCCGACACCAAGTGGAACTGGACTTCTGAACATGATATAGCCAGGGAAAAAGTAATCCAATATCTTTCTTCTGAACCAACATTAGCATTGTTTGATCCCTCAAAACCTATAGAGCTTCACACTGATGCCAGTTCCACTGGATTTGGTGCCGTGCTCCTCCAGAAACACGATACTCAATTTAAAGTTGTAGAGTACTTTAGTGCACGCACCACGGAAACTGAGAAAAGATACCATTCGTATGAGCTTGAAACTCTGGCAGTAGTTAAAGCTATTAAACATTTCAGGCATTACCTTTTCGGCAGAAGTTTCAAGCTCTTGACCGACTGTAACTCTCTAAAAGCATCTCGTAATAAAAAGGAATTGCTTCCCCGTGTTCACCGTTGGTGGGCATTCTTACAGTCATTCGACTTTGAAATTGAGTATCGTAGAGGTGAGCGTATACCTCACGTAGATTTTTTGAGCAGGAACCCGATAACTCTCAACATAAACAATGTTCTAAATTATAGCGAATGGCTAGAGGTTGAGCAAAGAAACGATTCGGAAACGAAATCGATAGTAGAATCAATTCAGAATGGTACGATTGATAAAAGTATAGCTTCCAGTTACAAAATTCTAAATGGTTTGCTCTATCGAATTTACTGTACTAAAGACAATAAAATAAAGAAATCTCTATTTGTGCCCAAAAGCTTTAGGTGGTATATCATCCAAACGTATCATGATTCACTTAAACACCTAGGTTGGGAAAAAACTTTAGAAAAGATCCGAGAACAGTTTTGGTTTCCAAATGTAACTAAAAATGTCCGAAAGTATGTTGAGAATTGCCTCATCTGCAAAATTAATAAAAGCCAATCAGGTTCACGTCAGACGTCCTTACACCCCATTGACAAAACACCAGTGCCTTTTCATACGGTGCACATGGATACCACGGGAAAATTAAGCGGTAACAAACTGAAAAAACAGTACGCCATAGTATTCATCGACGCGTTCTCAAAATACTGTCTTGTAAAGCCTGTCACCAATCTTACGGCGGCTGCCACTGTGAATTGCTTAAAAGACCTAATATATAAGGTCCTATTTTATTAGTGTACATCCTGTTAACCTGTGACTATATAGGTGAAAAGCAATCGTAAAAACCAACTTTTAAATGTGTACCATAAAAACTAAAAAAGTTAAAAATAAAAATACAAAATAACAACATCGACTTCATAATATTGCATAGACTCGTCCTATCTTCAATAAGTACAACCATCTGTGATCATCTGTCTCATTCCTTCCCATAGACAGAGCGAGAAAGACTTAACAAACATCAAAGATGGCCGGAATTCATTCATAACACGCACAGATGTTTGGCTTGAATAACTGGGGGGAATGACCTTCAACCTTGTTAATTCAAAAATTCGGCTTAATTGTAGCTTAGTGCAAATTTTCTAATTCGAAAATCGACATAATTTAAAACGAACAAATAAAAACATAATTTTATAAATTCTTAAGTACGTAAATGTTAAGTTAGCAGCTTACCTATGTATGTATGTAAAGCGATCCTCTTATCAGCTTATCAGCTAAGTACACTGATCTTTAGGGGGTGTGTTTCCAGACTAGGGATTGATTCAAATTCCCCATCACACTTTCTCAGGCTGTGGACTGACAAGCTATCCAAAATCATGCTAGAATTTATTGTGTTAAGGGTATGCAAGTTTATTATCAAGTGAGGTGATTAAATCGTACTAATAACGATGTTAGATTAAACTCAATAAAATTCAAAATAACATAATTTTATGATAACTCGGCGTGTTTAAAAATTTGAATCAACTCTATCTACAACGATTGTTTATTTACACGACTATTTACACACTGTTCCTCCGATTTACACTACAGGTTTCAGTTTATTTACACTAAAATAATCACTATTTACACTAACTGTTGCACATGGCGTCCATTTTGCGCGATACACACTGCAGCACGTCTGTAAGCGTGCAATCCAACACGCCGCAGTGCTCCACGATCTCGGCGCATCACACGGAAGGCGCGTTTAATACGGCGCCTTAAATTGTCCTCCGTCCGTATTACATGGCCATCGTGTCCATACACAAGGTCTTTTAGACGACCCCAGACATGAAAGTCCATGGGCGTTAGGTCTGGGGAACGAGGGGGCCAAGAAACCGGTCCTCCGCGGCCAATCCAGTGATCGCCATACTCATTTGTTAAATACTCACGAGCCGTCCTGGCGTAGTGAGCTGGGCAGCCATCGTGCTGGAAATAAAAATTTCTCAGCAACGCCAGCGGTACGCGCTCCAACATACGCCGGACCCGAGTATTTAACAAATGAACATAGCTCTCCCCGTTTAGCCGCTCGAGAAAAACAGGTCCCAACAACCTATCGCCCAATAACCCAGCCCACACGTTCACACTGAATCGCACTTGGAAGTGATCCGGCCGCACTGCATGTGGGTTATTTTCAGTCCAAAAGTGGGCATTATGCTGATTGAAAAGTCCAACTCTGGTAAATGATGACTCGTCAGTCCACAAAATGTTTCGAGTGGCATCTTCTAATACCCACTGGCAATAGCGGACGCGGGGCTGGAAATCGGTGTCCTCCAGTTCTTGCACCCGGGTGAAGTGATACGGGTACAACCCTTCCTCGCGCAAAATTCTCCAGACGTAAAAGTCACTAACCCCGAAGACTATGGCCGCGTCCATGGTGCTAGCCATGGGGTGTCTGTTGAAAAAATCCAGCACGTCCTCTTCTAACGCGGCTGAAAAGCGTGGCCGGCCGGCGTCAGCAGCTGGCGGTCTGAACGTCTGCCAGTCACGATGCCGCTGCACTGCTCTCAAAATAGTCCGCCGGGAAGGCAGAACTCCTCCATTTCTCTCCGCAAACATTTCTGAGGCCGCGGTTAAATTATAGCCGGTCTCATTGTAACAGAGTACCATTTCAAGGTATTCATGATTGGAGTATCGGTAAGGCATAATTAAATAATTGAATCGATCTCACACGTCTTGTTAGTGCAACTAAATTTTCGATACTAAAATTCAGGTGAATCTTTAACTTGACACGTGCCAAACATTCTTTGAATTAGCCGCCTTGTCGGCAAGCGGCGAAAACACTTGCCGACAAGCGGCCCCTTTGATCTAGATCGTTTGAGATGCACCGAAAAGATCGAGGAAAATTTGACCAGGAGCTAGTGATCATAACATGATTTTGGATAGCTCCGAGATCATTTTCCTAGGCAAAGGCTATACAAGTTCCCATTCGCTCTGGATGTCTCAAAGCGTCAGGTACCTAATCTCTAAAAATTTGGATGTATTGGCAGGGCTCATGAAATAATAATATGAATTATTATTTTTATTTCTACCCTAACTACTTAGATGCCTAAGTTTGATTTTGTCTATTTATCAAATGTTGTCTGCAGGGGCCAACCTCTGCCCGAAGGCGGTTTAGCGATTTCCAGGTTGGCCAAGGCTGTTCGTCGTACCCAGATTGTAGGTGTTCTAAGCGCGATATAAAGTTACGAGGTATGGCGGTCTTTTCCTGGCACAGTTCATGGTAATTAAAGTCTTTAGTTTATGAATCGTGCTGATTTCCTGTAGATTTTTTTTGGCCATTAGGTACAGATTTATTTGTACCCATTAACAATCGAACATAAAACCTCCATTGAGAAGTGCTTTATCCACTAGACTATTGCGTCATTTACAAAGATAGGCTATCCGTAACTTTTTGAATAACATCAATGGAATGGACCGAGAATCAAACGCAAGACCTACCTACATGCAATTATTTAGTTTGACCAAATTAGCTCTAAGCCTATGCCATTTGAATTGTCGGCATTTTGAAAGACACCTAGCGATGAGTAACAAAAGATAAACATATCGATATGCAAGACTATTGGCATTCACCTCGCTATGCAATTCATATCGATGTAAACGTTACAATATCAACTATTACGAGTAGGTATTATAAAATAGTAATTTTGCTTACGATCGATTTCATCAAAGAGTAAAAGTAAATTTGTATTACATTTCGATCAATTTATCATCGACCCTCTGATTTAATAACAAGACTGAATTAATAAGAGATATCATTATTAAAAATAAAAAAAAGCTTTTTAGCACAAACAAAGTGCAGAAAAGGCAAACGTTCTGTCTGTGGCCTTCTCTATCAGTCGATCTTAGCAGAAAAGTTTAAAATAACCAGAGCTAGGCCTACTTTCACGCCACCCGTCATGACAGTAGGTAGATTTTAAATTTCAAAAGCAAGAACTCAAACGGCTACAAGCTATCATCCCGTGGCATTTAATGGGACTATTGCTATACCCGGCCATACACCATTAAAATTGAATCACCTTTTGATTTTTTAATTTACTATTAGGTACATCTATCGAAATAGTTGACTAATTCTTTAAGTGTAAGTATTAAAATTAAATGATTTAAATGATAGCGTATCGATCCGCGCGATCTCGATCAATACTACATCACTACTTCGTTAGGTGCCGGCGCCGGCGGCACTTTGACCGACCGCGGCTGCGCTTTCTTTTAGTTCCGGCCATGCGTCTGTCGTGATTAGATGTGTAATACGGATGCGCGTCCGGCTTCCGCGCACGTCGTAGTATCGAAAAATCTATCATTTACTAAAAACACAAGTTAAAACCTAGTTCGTTCTATGATACTAGTAAGTCAATGTAGAACTATCCAAAAGTCTCAATGTGAGTGTGTGTGTGAGTAGTCAGTGTAATAAAAAATGTAGGAACTAGAATACCTAAATCTTGAGTTATGATGATGAATGTTATCGTTTTTATTTTTAATCATGCAAAGTTCGATTTTTGATAATAAGGAACAGTGTGTAAATAAACAATCATTGTAGAGAGATGATTCAAATTTTTAAACACGCCGAGGTATCATAAAATTATGTTATTTTGAATTTCATTGAGTTAAAATAGTCTAACTTATCGTTTTCGTTTAGATTTATTTGATAATAAACTCGCTCGCATTCTCATACGATAAATCATAACATGATTTTGGATAGCTCGTCAGTCCACAGCCTGAGAAAGTGTGATGGAAGATTTGAATCACTACGTCTGGAAACACACTCCCCTGTCAGGGAGGGAGTCCCTGAAGATCAGTGTAGATACTTACCTGATAAACTGATAAGAGGGCCGTTTTACAATAGGTAAGCTGCTAACTTAACATTTACTTCCTAAGAATTTTCATTACTATGATTTTATTTGTTTGTTTTAAATGATGTAGATTTTCAAATTTGAAAATTTGCACTAAGCTACATTTAAGCCTAATTTTTCAAGTTAGTTATTCAGTTATTCAAGCCAAACATCTGACCGTGTAGGTATAAGTTTATGAAAGAACTTCGGCCATTTTTCACGTCTGTTAAGTCTTTCTCGCTCTGTACAAGGGGAAGGAATAAGACAGATAAACACATGGTTATACGTATTAAAGATAGGACGGGTTTGTGCAATATGAAGTCAATGTTGGTGATTTTGATTTATTTTTTTAACTTTTTTAGTTTTTATGGTACACAATTGAAAGTTGGTTTATACGATTGCTTTTCACCTATATAGTCACAGGTTAACGGGATGTACACTAATAAAATAGGACCTTATATACTTTTGGCACCCCTAAGAGAATAATATGTGATCAGGCAGCATCATACACTGGCAAGGAATTGCGAATCTTTTGCAACAAATGGTCTATTGAACTTCATTTTATAGCTAGTGGTGTCAGTCGTGCAAATGGTCAGGTCGAAAGACTTATGAAGGTTCTGACTGATTGCTTTACGGTTATCGAAAACACTTCGGGGAGAGGCTGGAAGGATGCGATAGGTGAAGTCCAATTAGCCATTAATTGCTCATTCAATAAGAGCACGGGCCAAACTCCATTCCAGCTACTCGTCGGTTGCAATTGATCACCTCCTGCCATCTCTGCTCTTATCACTGACATTGAACGTTTGGACTTGGATGCTTGTAGAGCGGTAGCTAAACAAAAAATGGATGAACGTGCATCTGAACAAAAAAAGAATTTTGACAACTATAAGGCAAAAATTGTTCCGTTCAAAGTCGGTGATTCTGTTTTAGTAAAACACAACCCACGATCCATTACCAAACTTGATAGTAAATTTAAAGGTCCATGTGTCATCACTAAAATTCATGATAATGAAAGGTATACTGTTCGAGTTCATGGTACTGGCAACGATTTATATGTTTCACATGATAATTTGAGGCTTGTCTCATCCGATATGGGTTGTGAACTTTATGAATCATTAGAAAACGAAAACTAACACGAATTTATTTTTCGAAATGATTTACACTTATCACTCTGTATACTACCTAAATCCTGGCCAGATGTCTGGATGTATGCAGAATAATAAGTGCATCTGTATTCTTTTTTGGCCGTGCCCTTGAGGCGTTTTTTTTACCGAGGCCATGTAATTTTGCCGTGCCATAATATGATAATGGCTTTTTACCGAGGCAATTCTTAAAGGCTGTGCCGTATAATTCGGCGTTTACCGAGGCCATACATAAACTGATTGTACTTTATATAAGGTTGATTTTGTTTGTGAATTACAATAATGATAAAATTATTTAAGTGTAATTCGCGAGCCTGTCTGGGTCGGCTGCTCGTCAGTATGGCCGTGTGGGAGATTAATAGATTTCTTTAACATTTTAATAGTTAAATTTATAATTAAGTTAATATCGATTAAAATCGTATAGAAAAGAGTATGCATTAAAAACTCAAACCATTTTTGTAGCAAACGAAATAAACAGCACGTGTTCTCCCCACTCGGATCCCCACCTCGCCTAGCCACTTGTTTGTGCCGTAGTATAAAAGCGCTCGCAGTGCGCAGAGACAGTCAGTTGTTGACCGACTGCGGACCCGGACAGAGCTCGTCAGGTAAAATAAATGTGATTATGTCCTTTTGTAATAAAATTATGACTTATGGTTAAATATTAAATTATTTAATTAGTCATGGAGAATCTATTTAATATTTATGATAATTTACGAAATATAGTTTTACTAATTCAGACTATTTTAATTTTATTTATTCTCCCACAAATATTGTTTCGCCTGGACCGTGATGAGCGCTTTATATCCGCAAGTAAAGAATCCAAATCGAGTCTCTTCGTATCCACATTTTAGTACAGTGTTAAATCTTAATGGCATGTCTTTTCCGGTATCACTTAAAGATATACAAATATTTGAAAAAAATAACGAAAATATTAGTGTAAATGTGTATGGTGTCAATTATAAACACGATATTACCGGACCATTGTATAAAACATCGATGAGAAAAAAGCATCATGTAAATATGCTTCTCATAGAAAAGGGCTCGAAATCTCATTACTGTTTGATTAAAAAAAACTAAATTGGTTCGAAGTCAGGTTACGAAGCACCATGGGAAATTATTTTTTTGTCAGGATTGTTTATTATTTTTTAAATCAAATCAAGATCAGGTTGAACATGAGTGTGGTGGAGTAGCAACAATTTTGCCTGAAAAAAATACTTTTTTACAATTCAAAAATCATCAAAATATGCAAAACGTTCCGTTTGTCATCTATGCAGATTTTAAAACGATTTTATAACCGATTTCTGAGAGTTCGGGAGCATTTACGTTGAATGTCCAGAGCCATTTACCTGCTGCATTTGCCTACTACATTGTATGTAGTCACGATAGTTCTCTCAACCGTCTTGTGTCATACCGAGGACCCGATTGTGCTTCACAGTTTGTTAAACGTTTTCAAAAAGATGTGAAAAAAATTTACAGAAATATTCAGTTAGCTTCTGAACAACCTGCGCCCATTATTTTAAATGAAGAAGTCTCGAAAAATTTTGAAAGTGCAGAATATTGTTACTTATGTTCAAATTTATTAATTGGTGATAAAGTGAAAGATCATTATCACTTCACATGTCGTTTTCGTGGAGCCAGTCATTCTTATTGCAACTTGAAATTCCGTATACCCAAATTCATCCCTATTTTCTTTCATAATTTGTCGGGTTACGATTGCCACTTATTCATTCGCGAACTTAGTACTTATCCTGGTGATATTACGGTTATTCCTAAAAATAAAGAAAATTATATTTCATTTAATAAATTTATCCAAATTTCGAAAGGAAATTTTGTAGCGTTACGTTTTGTTGACTCTTTTAAGTTTTTAGGAACTAGCATCGAACAACTAGCTAAAAACCTCGAACAAAGTGATTTTTTAGATTTACGAGAAATATGTCAAAATGAAAATCAATTGTCATAAACGTGCCGAAAGGGTGTACACCCTTACGATTACATGTCTAGCTGAAAAGTATATAGTGAAAGATGTTTACCCTCAATCGAGAATTTTTACAATAATCTCACAGATGAAGCTATTAAGCAATCTGATTATGAAAACGCAAAAAATGTGTGGGATACTTTAAACATACAAAACTTAGGACAATATACGGATTTGTATGTTAAAAGTGATTTTTTGTTTTTATCTGATATTTTCAAAAAGTTCCGCAAAACATGTAAAAGTAATTATGACTTGGATCCTGCCTTTTACCTTACTGCACCAAGCCTTAGCTTCGATGCAATGTTATTAAAGACACCGGTCAAACTGGAGCTTCTTACTGATTTAGAAATGATACGAATGATCCAAAGGGGTATTCGAGGAGGTATTTGTTTGTGTTCGAACAGGTACGCAAAATCTAATAACCAGTATCAGCATGATTTTGATCCATCTGAACCTAGTAATTATTTGGTGTATATTGATTGTAATAATTTGTATGGCTATGCTATGTGTAGTTATTTACCTTATGCTGCATTTAAATTTCTCAGTGAGAAGGAATGAAACAATCTAAACATTTTGAACATTTCAGATAATAACGATTACGGCTATATTCTTGAAGTTGATCTAGAATATCCTGACAGTTTACATGATTGGCACAATGATCTTCCATTTTGCGCTCAAAACTATGCTCCTCCTGGTGCGAAAAATAAGAAACTCATTTCGAACTTGTTTGACAAACATAATTATGTCATTCATTATGTTCACTTGAAAACGTGTTTAGCTCATGAATTACGTCTAAAACGAATTCATAAGGCAATATCATTCAGGCAATCTCAGTTCCTTAAAGAATACATCGACTTAAATAAATACACATCTGAGGCAGATGTCTACCTCGTTGT
The DNA here is from genome assembly GCA_963576865.1 of Anania hortulata. Classification (NCBI taxonomy): domain Eukaryota; kingdom Metazoa; phylum Arthropoda; class Insecta; order Lepidoptera; family Crambidae; genus Anania; species Anania hortulata. The sequence continues at coordinate 3,263,743 of OY756402.1, read as the reverse complement.
TTGAGCAAGAATTATTAAATAACAGTATATTCGGAAAAACTTTTGAAGATATTGAACGTAGAGTAGATGTTAAACTTGTAAGTACATGGAGAGATAACAGAAATAAAACAAATAAATATCATTCAGCCGAACAACTTATATCTCGTCCAAACTTTCACAGTGCATCAGTTTTTGATGAAAATTTGGTAGCCATATAATTAAAACGTGACAAAATTGTTTTGAATAAACCTATCTATATTGAATTTGCAGTATTAGAGCTTTCAAAAAACCACTACCAAACTTTCACTATTCGGTGATGAAAAAATTTTACAATGACCAATTATCTTTATGTTACACAGATACAGATAGTCTTTTATATTCAATAAGAACTGAGGACTTTTATTCTGATCCTTAAGATAACTTCCTATCTTACTTTGACACAAGCAACTATAGCTCAAATAATTGCTTTGGTATTGTTCCTAGGAATAAAAAAGTTCCTGATTTATTTAAAGATGAGCTAGGCGGTAAAATATTATTGGAATTTGTAGGATTGCGATCCAAACTGTATAGCATTAGAACGGCTAATTACGAATTAAAAAAAGCAAAAGGAGTCAAAAAGAATGTTACAAAAAAATATATTTTTTCAGACTATGTTCATGTTCTCTCGACAGGTAATAGAGCTGAGAGGTAAAAATGTTATTTTTAAATCAATTAAACACAAAATTTTCACAACAGAACAAAACAAAGTGGCATTATCACGAAAAGATGATAAGCGATTTGTGTTAAGTGATAACATATCGACTGTGTCCTGGGGGCATTATAAAATCACAATCTAAAATATGCATACCGAACAATTTAAATGAAATGAAAATGTAATTATTTTATGTACAATTTGTCTCATAATATTTAATTCAGGTTGCACCTAGCATGTAGTCAAATTGTTAACGTTTTTCTGTAAAAGTCTTATTAAAATAAGCATGTAATTTAGTATGCATTAATAAATGTGTGAACCCTCAAAGTTTTGTTGAAATTATTATCACTTACTCCTAATGCTATTATTGTGTATAAATGTTTGACCTAAAAGTCTAAATATCTCCTTCATTTTATAATAAATTTAAAATTTATTTTTTGCAATTCTGAAGGCACTTAAACTTGTTTGGACTTGATGCAATATTTCACATGTCATCATGAAAAGGAAATTGACGCTGCACGTGTACCTAATAATCAGGTCATACAAACTTAAGCAGTTTTGCAATTCTGTATGCACAATTTACTTGTTGGGACTTGATAAAATATTCCACGCGGTATAAAAATGCAACTTGACGCCGCACGTTCACGCAACTAAGCAGTTTTGTAATAGTAAATACACCTAACATGTCAAGACATTCAGAACATAGTGCTAACATTGCAATTTCACAATACATGCTTGTCATAGTAATTATTAAATATAATTGCCTCATTCTGTTCGTAGCTCTGTTGCGAACCACACCAAAGTCCTGATTAAACTCTTGTAAGTATTTATTTAAATGAAATTTTAATAACTTGATTTATTTAATTACATTACTAACATTGAACTTATTTATTACAGAAAATGGATGATTCATCAGACATCATGTTTAGCCAATACGCACTAGATCCGCTAGAAAACTTCACGCAACAATATAAGGACTTGATGAAGAATCAGCCTAAGAAACGAAAGCAGAAACGTGAACTTCCAAAGAAGAAAACTAGCGTATGTGCGAAGTCGTTCGTCATAAGTAAAGAAAATCGGGGGTTTAAAATGATTAAAATTAAAATATTGGATCTGACGAAAGAGCCCGCATTGGAGGGCTCTTCAGAGGAAGATGAAGACAACGTTGTGCTTGGCGCACAATATATTGTGAAGGATGCTGTTGATGAAATTGTAGACATTATCGAAGGTTTAGTGAAAAAAAACTCAAAAAACTCTGTGGTGATGTGATGTAGTATTAGTTTTTGTAATAATATTTGTGTATTACATTTAAGTACCTATAAGTTTGTATGTAAGGATGATGAAAATAAATAACTATGTGTGAATAATATGTTTTTATTTGTTGCCTATTTAAGTTGTTAAAAAATAAAATACATAAATTGCAGATTCAAATATTTATTTTAAAAAGATTTTTAAAGTTTACATTATTTTCTAAACACCATTTTTTTATACACAAAACATTTCTCAATGCACAAATTTTCTTATGAATAAAACAACTTTTTTTTAAAATATCAAAGTTCAGATAATGTCCTTAGATTGGGCATATCTTTGTCACTTATATCTATAACATTTTCATGGCTACATAATTCTTGCAACCATTTTACCTTTTCTGCACCCTCAACAATAATTTTTAGGTCTTTTAAATAGATCTTAATTATTCTGCCAAATTCTTTATAGTCAATGTATCCATCGCTCCAGCGATATCCTTTGTTCCTTTCTAACCACCGAACATGTCTTTTTTCTTCATCAGTAAGTGTGGAGAATGAATATGGTGGTTTTATTAAAAATATATCAGTAAAATGCAAAGTAGCTACAACAAATTCTTTAACTATGAATTCATTTTTTTTATTTTTAAATCCTTGCAAATCCACAATTATCGTATTATCATTCATGATATTTTTCGAACGATATTACTTAACGGTCTGTACTCGAATATGCAATCGTTTAATATCAAATAATATGCAGCTGCTTGGTCCGGTATTTCTTGGTCTGTTTCAATTTCAACTCTCACATCGATTGATCCTTTTAAAGACTCGTATTGACGTGAACAGTCGATAACAAATAATGGAGCAAGTTCTTTGAATTCCTTCAAAGTCAACAACGGCTCTGGTCGACGTCCGTGATAAGACTGTTGAAACCTTGCGTATTGCTCGTATAATAATGTAAACTTGTCCTCCGAAAAACTGATATTCAGTCCTTCATAAGGATAATATGATGAATTTAAAAACACTTTTACATCACGTAAGTGACAATGATCAAATTCTGCCATTGACAATTGACCATTATGTTTCCGGTTAGTTTGTAAGGCGATTACAACAAACCGTGGTTTCTCTATTTGGGATGAAGTTTTTATAGACCAAGTATGCTTACGTGTTTTAGGCAACAATGGATATTCATACAGATCCCAATTACGAAACACTAATTGAATTGCTCGATCTTTCTCTAAATATTTTAATAAAATTATTTTTTCTCGGTCAGATACTTTGACGTGTGGAACTCTCCAAACGATTTTACTTATTAAAATGGCATCTATAACTTCACCTGAATTTAACTTGATTGCATTAAGATTCGTATTGCCTCTAAGTAACACTAACTCACGTTTACAGTTAATGATATTTTTTTCATAATCTTCTGCGAATCCTAATATCTTGTTTAACGGGATAGACGTGAAAAATGCTCCTCCGCCAGTATTGTTGAATCCCGTAGTTGACCAGCCCTAAACTCGAGCGCATTTAGGTTCGTTTTCATTTAAAGATAAGTAAGATTTTATTGTTGTAGTTACACCTGCATTTTTAATTTTATCTATTTCTACTCCATTCAATTCATAGATAGATAGATAGATAGATACTCTTTATTGCACACCATACAAGTAAAATACACATGATTTTTACAGAAAGATGTACAATTTAGGCGGTCTTATCGCTAATAGCGATCTCTTCCAGACAACCTTTAGGTAGAGGACAACCATTAAAGAAAGGGAAAGGTGTTGCAGAGTTCTTACAATTCTTACCTGATACAAATAGGATTGCATAAATTTATGGCATAGACGTATACATACAGTAATAAATAAATAAAACTAAAATAAAATAAATACATAACAATAATTATACATACATACAATAAACATACATACTACTTGATATATGCGAGGAGATGTCGAGACTAACAGTGACCAGTAATATTCTAAGATATAAAGGCAGTTTGTGTCAAGAAGAAAGAAAGTGTGCTTTAAGCCGATTTTTAAAAATAGCAATCGATTCGGATTTTCTGATTGTTAAAGGTAAGGAATTCCAGAGGCGAATGGACTGGACAGTAAACGACTGCGTATAGTAATTAGTAGAATGGGGAGGAAATTGAAGATGTAGTTTTTTGGATGACCGCATGTCGTGACCCTGTGATGACTGCAAAAATTGAAAGCGCTTTTTTAAATAGGGCGGTGATTTCGGACTGAACAATATGTTAAATAATTGCGAAAGAATATGCAAGTCACGCCTACGACGGATTGGAAGCCATTTAAGCAGAGTCCGGTATTCGGTAACATGATCATACTTCCGTAAACCAAAAACTATTCGTATACAGAAGTTCTATAGACGCTCAAGCTTATTGAGGAGGTTTTCATTTAAATCTAAGTAACAGCAATCTGCATAATCTAGGATGGGAAATAAAAGAGTCTGAACAAGCGCAATTTTAGTGGGTATAGGCAAGAAATTACGAAGTCTATTTAATGACGCTGCCGCTGCATACATTTTTCTGCTGACTTCCGCAGTTTGTGTTGTCCAAGTGAGTGCGCTATCAATATGAATGCCCAGGTTCTTTACAATTTTGCTATAAGGGACATGGACACCGTCAAATGTGATGGGTTGCAAGGCCGGCCAGTCAATCCTAGCAATTTGCCGAGAACCTCCCACAACAATTACCTGCGTTTTAGTAGGGTTAACTCTGAGACCAATTGACTTGCTCCAATGTAGTATACGACTAAGGTCATCGTTAACTACCCGTACAACACTAGAAAGGTCTTCAAGGCGCCCTTGTGAATATATTTGGAGATCGTCTGCATATAAGTGAAAAAAAGATTTTAGGTTATGAGTAATCGAATTGATGGAAAGTGCGAAGAGGAGAGGAGACAGCACGCCACCTTGAGGGACACCGGCACTGATATCACACCAAGCAGAGGAGGAGTCCTCCGAACGGATGCGCTGCCGGCGACCATACAAGTAACTGTGAAACCAGTCAAGCACGGTTGGAGATATGTTAAGAGAACGTAGCACTCCAAGTAAAATGTCAATGACGACAGTGTTAAACGCGTTACTAAAGTCAAGTAGTGCCAGTACAGTAAGTTGTTGTTTATCCATAGCCTGTCGGATGTCGTCTGTTATTTTAATTAAAGCAGTGGTTTTACTATGGCCTGGGCGAAAACCGGATTGATAAGGATTAAGGAGTTGGTTTGAGGATAGGAAGTGACTGAGTTGGTGATGGACAACGCGCTCCATCACTTTGGATAGGAAGGGTAGAATTGAAATAGGCCGATAGTCCGAAAACGAACAAGGTTTGGCTTTTTTCGGGAGAGGAACTATTTGGGCATCTTTCCATAATGTAGGAAAAACGCTTGAGGAGAGGGAGTGATTGAGGATGTGGGTGATTATTGGTGTAATGATATCCAGCAAAGGAGTAATCATTTTTCGGCTAACACAATCAGACCCGACTGCATTTGAGGCTATAGACATAATGTTTCTCTTAACATCACAATCCGATACTTGACTAAAGCTGAAAGATGTGTAGTCAGAAGTCAGAAGATGGTATATGGTATATGGTTCATATCGTATGTCTTGAAATAGAAATAGTGCTGGATTATTAACGAAATGTACTTTTAAAACTTTTTCTTTAGTGGTGCTATTATAAACATTCACTTTTCCTTCGATATATAAACTACTGAGTGAAGGCAGCACGTACAGGTCCTGTTGATTAATAGGAATCCTTATTTCATCGTTCTTGTTGAAACTGGTCACGTATGGTTTGTATGAATGATATTCAAAACTTTCAATGCTGTTATCGTATGACGTTTGTTGAGATATGTTTAAAATGTTCATTTTATCAAGCCAACTTGCTTAAGAAATTCTTTATTAATCTTGGTAAGCTTCTTTTTTAGCTGAAGCGGTGTGCCTTTATGAGATGTTCTCTTAGAACTGGCTTGGATACAGGACGTGGAAGGGTTTATATTGAAATTTATATATTTTTTTCTAAAATGTAAGTACAGTTGTACCTCTTCACCACGTAAATTTATTTCCTTATTTTCACCGTCCAATAGTCTTATGTTAATTGCACTTATAGAATTTTGATTTACAGGAAAATATATTAAGTTTTTCGGTATTTCAATTATTCGATAACCAGGTGGTACGTTAGGTACAAATTCGTAAATTATATGACTTGCTTTCCCATTCACAAATGAAACACTAACTACATCGCATTCGATTCGCACGATGGTCGTTGATAGAATGCTAACGGGATACTGTGATTCAGTACTTATATTTGCATTTATTGTCTCCATTCCAAAACCTAAAATTTTGCCTAGTGATTCGCTTTTATTAAAGTGAACATCTTTAGAACAAAACATTTTTGTTTTCAGTGTATTATTATTGCAAGTAAGTTTTAATACAGTGTTACTGATGTTACTTTTTAAATAATCACAAATATCCTAAAGCTCGTAAGATCCTTCAGGAATTTCAATGATCTCATTTTCGCCATAATGAAATTTATTGTTTCGTTCATCGATATTAGGGATAGAGTTGAAGGTTGAAAAATACAAAAGACCACATTCGTAGTTTCCTCGAAGTTCCAATGTTGGGGAATAGTTGTTTGTTAATGTTGCTCCTCTACCAGTTATAGACAAAGTGAAAGACATTTTTATACTAACACTTTTATTTATTTCATTCATTATATAAATGCTTTTTTCCAATAATTTCTTTAAAATTTTAGACAAAGATGACCACAATTTGTAGTGCCAAACGTTTGATGTCGTGCATAATTATAGTTTACAGGCAAGTTATGCATATTGTACGGTTTACCGCACATAAGCAGAAAATATTGTTACTTACGTTAATGTCTCATCATACGTCATATCTAATTAGGTCAATAAACTGTAATGTAAACAGTCATAACGTTAGTAAGTTAGTGCAATAAAAGCATTCATAGAGTGTGGTGTTTTATCATAATTTCCCGCCCTATTATATCATTTAACTTCTTATCATCCTTATCACATCAATATCATCAAACAGTAGTCTTACACGCTACAGTTATTCGAGCCGGATTTCAGCATATCGAAGAAATATCAAGACATTGAACTTAGTGTAAACGCATCTCTTGTATAAGTAGCAAATCGGTTTGACTGGCCTCCCGGAAGAGGGTCTCACCAGCTCAAATTGAGACATTGCATATACTTCTCAAGGATTGCTGGAGCACTGAGTAAGTGATTATCAACAACATTATATCATCCGCATCGTACAAAAATCAATTTATCATAATGGAAGACCTTCTGAATCGTCAGAGTGAACTTATCAAGAGCATCGAGAAGATCTTCACTAACTTTCATAAAGATGGACCTTCAAGAAAAACTGAAGATTACATCAAAAAACGTCTTGAAGCATTAGACAACCTTTGGGGTGAATTTGAGCAAAATCATAAGACATTACTTGCCTTCGGCGATGAGAGCAGTGAATACTTTACCAAGAAGGTTCATGACAAGATGGTAGAGTATTATGAATCAGAAAGAAAGTTCATATCAAGCTACAAGGTGGAACGACCTGCTGAAGCTGACAAGAAGACACAAGCTAAACAAGAAGGTGGTCACACCAGTGAGTCCACCGCTCCTGCTAGTATCATGCCACAGTTCGAGGTGCCGGTCAGTCACGTGGAAGCTCGAGGTATCGCTGGCAACCTGGCTGAGGATCTACTTTCTCAACAGAGGACTAACTTTCGAGCCTTCTCACGCATCATCAGGCGCATCGATCTGAATAACATGGAGGAGAAATGGGAGGTCGAAGATCAGTTAAGAGACTTACAATATCGCTGGCGTACTATCGACGAATTACACCTTCGCATCGACAATTTGCTGCAAGGCCAGGACGTGCAGTATGAAGCAGAGTTTGATAAATTTGAAGAAAAGTATAACGTTATCAAAAAACAGCTCAATCACAAACTCTGTTCAAGCACCCATCTTCAGCAATCTACACCTAAGGTAGAGATACCTACTTTCGTTGGACGGTACGCACAATGGCCTACATTTTTCGACATGTTTAACGAGACTATTCATAATAATAATAGTCTGAGCAAGTCTCAAAAGATGCAACACCTAAAGAGCAAGGTAAAAGGCGAAGCAGAACGCCTCATCCAGCATCTTCCTATATCATCAGAAAATTACGACACTGCATGGGAGATTCTTACTCATCGCTACAACAACCCGTTTGCTTTATTTACTAATCAACTGGAGACATTTTTAAATCAGCCTATTATTCATAAGCAAACATCATTTGAGCTTAAACGGTTACATGACACAACAATGGAGTGTGTACATGCAATTCACAACTTAGGTGTGGATACCACTACATGGGATCCAATTTTGGTACACCTTATAACTAAAAAATTGGACACAGAAACATACAAGGACTACAAGGAAGCTCGCAAGTGCCCTAGAGATTTACCATCACTAGACGAACTAATGAACTTCATAGAAAGCAAATTTACAGCTCTTGAGCCCATCAGTAAACGAGACAAGCAAGAAAACTACTTTAATACTCCTAACCGACAAGCTCCAAGACCTACATCATTTTACAATCGGAAGCTGCAAACATATCAATCAGTGCCAACATTTACGCAAAGATGCCTTATTTGTAAGGCTGCACACGATATTTACAAGTGCAATCAGTTCCTTAAAATGACGTCAGAGGACAAAATGAAAGCCATTATAAAACATCAAATATGTCAAAACTGCCTATACAAGCATTACGGCAAACCTTGCATTTCGAAACGACTTTGTCGCATATGCGACGGCAAGCATAATTCCGTAATTCACAACGATATCGTGCACATTGAGTCGTCATCAGCAAAAAGGGGTTCATCGACCGCGAAGTCATGCTCATCGACTGAATGCGAATCCAGGTCACCTAGTGACAAGCAACATAACGTAAACCACGTGGCCGCTGAAGATGAAGAAATCCTCTTAACCACCATATCATTGAAAGTAAAGGCAGCAAATGACAACTATATCACACTCAGAGCACTCTTAGACCAAGGGTCTCAGATATCACTCATATCAGAAAATGCAGCTCAGATTTTAGGACTACAGAGACAGAAATACCAAGCCTCAGTGTCTGGTATTGGCGTATCATCCAAATCTAGTAAAGGAATGATAACAATGCAGTGTGAATCCATTTATGGTGATTATCAATTCACAACACAAGCGTTAGTTATATCGAGAGTGATCAATAACCTACCTAACGCTTCGTTTAATAAACGATCATGGTCACACATTCAAAATATAAATCTCGCAGATCCTGAATATAACATTTCTAAACCTATTGACTTGTTATTGGATGCGAGTATTTACTCAGAAATTATCATGAGCGGTCTTATCAAGGGCCCACTTCAAGCGCCTATTGCCCAGCAGACAAAGCTCGGCTGGATATTATCAGGAAGTGTTAAGACATTTAACTGCAACGTAGTGGTCAACAAACATGAAGATTTATCAAGGTTTTGGGAGGTTGAAGACATTAACCATTCCTCATCACCAATGACAGAACAAGAAGAGTATTGTGAGCAATTCTATCAGAAAACTACACGTCGTCTGGACAGCGGCAGGTACGAAGTCGCTCTCCCGATGCAACCAAATTACGAAGAAAAGCTTGGAACATCTAGAACCAAGGCCATCATGCAATTCAAACAATTAGAAAAGAAGCTGTCAAAAAACAATCAGTTATCAAAATCGTATAAAGAATTTATTCATGAATATGAAACATTACAACATATGCGTTCAGTTGACCCGATGACGTCAACGCCTGCAAACTACCTACCACACCACGGAGTGTTGAAATTGGACTCTACGACTACTGCATTACGTGTTGTTTTCAATGCGTCTGCAAAAACTTCGTCAGGTTATAGTCTCAATGACCTGATGGAGCGTGGGCCCAATCTACAACAAGATCTACAAGGCCTTATCCTGAAGTGGAGGACGCATAGATACGTCATGACAGCCGACATTGAGAAGATGTTCCGCCAGTTCCTCATCAGAGAATCTGATCAGTACCTGCAAACTATCATATGGAGAGACTCACCTGAAGACCCATTACGTGAATATCATCTGACAACTGTAACCTACGGCACGAAGGCAGCGCCCTTTCTTGCTATGAGAACATTGAAACAAATCGGTAGAGATAATTCGACTGATTATCCACTCGCAGCTGAGGCACTAGAGAACTGCTTTTATACTGACGATCTCATGACAGGCCATGACTCGATGGACCAAGCAAAAGAATTGCAGAAACAGCTGATTGAAGTGCTTAGAGGAGCAGGACTAAACCTACGTAAATGGTCAAGCAATAACTCGAGCCTTATTCAAAATCTATCATCAGAACAATTAAATACTCCGTTCGAATTCAAAGACACTGAGTCTCGAAAAACATTGGGTCTACGATGGAATCCATTATCTGACACATTTACGTTTCAAAATAAAATTAATTATCACGACTCCCAGGGCAGTCACACTAAACGACAATTGTTATCAGATATTTCAAAAATATATGACCCTCTGGGCTGGCTTTCCCCTATCACTATCAAAGCAAAGATATTATTCCAAAGAACTTGGTCGACAGACATGAAATGGGATGACAATCTACCCACCGACATTCTAGAGGATTGGCAGCACCTCCGTGATGATCTTAAAAACATAGATGGATTCAGCATTCCAAGATATTTAGGGGACAAGTCAACATATCAACTACACGGTTTTTGTGACGCTTCAGAAAAGGCTTATGCTTGCGCGGTGTACGTAGTGACAAGGAATGCTAAGGGCGAATACACATCACGCCTTATAGCGGCAAAAACAAAGGTGACCCCACAAGGTAAAATCATATCCCTGCCAAGACTGGAACTTCTGGGGGCCCATCACAACTTATTGAAGCCATAACAAAAATCATTGAAGCCATAACTACTTATCATCATACTATAACTATCAACGCATGGACTGACTCCATGGTAGTACTCGGCTGGCTTCAAGGAGACATCGCAAGATGGAAGCAATTTGTCGCTAATCGAGTACGACAGATCACAGATATCATACCTATGTCCCAATGGCGCCATGTAAAGTCAGCAGACAATGCCGCAGACTGCGCTACGAGAGGACTAACTTTAGAAAAACTTCGAGAGAAACTGTGGTGGGAAGGGCCTCAGTGGCTCACAACAAGCAATCCATGTGACATGACTTCAAAAAAAATTGAAAGTCCGACAATTGAATTGAAAACACGCAGTGTAAACGCAGCCTTACTTCCTGACACAATTATTATTCAATTAATAAATAACAGCAGCTCGTTTACATACGTTACAAGAGTCGTAGAAGACTACCTTATAATAGAGGTGCGAATCCCACTTGTAAGCAACGAAATGTATGAATTAGATCAAATTATCACTGTACCACAGAATAAGGGAGAATACATTCAACATACCATACCAAAATACCCCTTCATCGCATTTAATTTGAAAAAGGATATGGTAATCTTCCTCTCTCATGTTGACCTCCAAGGATGCATGCACACACAGATAGACAGATTCCTGTGCAATTTAGACAAACCTATCTATGACATGAAGATAAAAAACTCCATTTGTGATATCAAATTAATAAACACAGAATCGATTAACTCGACACCGTGCACCACTCAACTATCCACATGCGACGCCGACAAGTGGATCAGATTACATCAACAGAATAGTTGGTTGTACTCGTGTTGCCGAGACTGCAAATTGCGCATTTTCTGCACAGCTGACATGGAGATAACAAGCGTCACTGGGAATGGCGTCCTTGTGCTAGGTCAGGGTTGCACTATTAAAGGAGATATGTACACAATGTACGCGCATAACAACTACTTGAATCACGTGCAGCGGCAGTCAGACGTCATAGCGATTCCCGAGACCTCAATTTTGAATAATGTTATGAACACCAGTGTACCATCATTCGATGACCTCTCCCTGCCCGATGAACCTCGGCAGGAGACCTGGGATCGATTGAAAACGCAGATCGAACAATTGAAAGAAAACTCATCGCAACAACTTAGTACCCATGATGTACACCACTACACCCTTCTTTATGCAATTTTGGGTGGATTAGTAGTTGTAAGCGGAATCATATTAATCCTTTGGAAAAGATGGAAACAACTTTCGTTGGAGTTACCTCGGCTCGCAATCAGCGCGCCGCCTGTGCCACTCCCGCGCTCCGCTAGCATCACCAACGTGCAACAACAGGACACATCGCCAATAACTACTCGGCATATTTTCGACGTACCCACGCCGAGCAAAGTGAATTAGTTTGACCCTATAATTTTAGTGTTACACTTTATAATTAGTTGTTGTGTTTAATTTAATGTATATTTGATAATAATTGTTATTTCTTAAGTGGGCAAGATGTACGGTTTACCGCACATAAGCAGAAAATATTGTTACTTACGTTAATGTCTCATCATACGTCATATCTAATTAGGTCAATAAACTGTAATGTAAACAGTCATAACGTTAGTAAGTTAGTGCAATAAAAGCATTCATAGAGTGTGGTGTTTTATCATAATTTCCCGCCCTATTATATCATTTAACTTCTTATCATCCTTATCACATCAATATCATCAAACAGTAGTCTTACACGCTACACATATATTTAATTAATTCTAATGGTGGTTTTAAATTACCAAAACTATCATAATATTCTACATAATCATTATGCTTTACAAAGGCTACCCAATGCGTTCCTGGATTTATGTTGCTATCCAAATAAAAAATTCCACATTCTATTTTTTTAGGTTTCAAAGGTAATGTATCTCTCATGTAAACGCCACGAAAGTATGGGATATCACTGGCATGTTCTAAGATATCTAGGTTAGCGAGTGCACGTCTGGGTAGCCGCTTAACTAGTTTTTTGATGGGTTCAGATATAAGCCTGCTCCCTGTTTATGAGGTTTAATATATAACCCTTTTCCAAGAGCTACCGCTTCCATCATTCTGTTATGTCTTTCAGATTCTTGAAGACTCTTTTGTGCAGCTTTAGAATCATTAACAGCTTTTGCAATACCAGCTGCTCCTCCAGCTAGTAAACCTAAAGCTGACAATCCCGCAAATATTGGAATGAGTGGTAAAATTCCTCCACACTTTGGAAGAGGAATACAGCGAGGCAGACATTCCTTTTTTATTTGTGAATAGTTTTTTTGCCACTGCATATGCATATTTTATAGCAGATTTCTGGTCTTTAGACTAAATTTTTTTTAATTGAGACTTTATTTTCTTCACACCTTTCTTGTATAATTGTATGCCACCACCTGCTCTAATTTTTGCCTTTATAGCATTTTTTACTATCCACGAAGCAATTTTTTCTCCTTTCCCAGCATCTTTCGATTTTAGCCTCCTCTTAGCCATATTCAAAAGTTCTAAGTCTGCTTTATGTCGAGCACCGGAATCTTTATTAATGTATGCAATATCGTGATGCATGCAAGCTTCATCCAATTTATTCACTCCTCGATCGCCTCTACGTAGCCGTGTTTGAAGTTTTGTTCCGGGACCGCAAAATTGATATCTAGGTAAATGTAGCTCAAATGGTAGATTATCAATTAAGTAATTAATAGTATTACTGCCCCCCTTCATTGATAATGATAAAATGAGAGGAAGGAGTATTTATATATTATTTATATACCTTAACTACTAATTCACTTTTCTTTATCCAACTGTTCTCTTCAGCACTTAATCCTAACCATTTTACAAAAAGTTTGTTTCCACTTCTTTTTATTACTTTCTCGATTAAATAAAGGTCTGGATATTTCGTTTGTTGTAACTCGTAACCGTAAAAAGAGCCTAGAATGTTTTGATTGTGTTTGTCTTCTATTTGTTACGTTTGCGGATATGTTTGATTGATTTTTACGATGCGAAATCTTTCAGTAGACCAATTAGGGGGACCAATAACCTTTGTAGAAATCTCCTTTATATTTACTTATACGAACAAAATCGCCGACTCGTAAAGTTGATCGTTGACGTATCTTTGACCGATGAGTTTTAATAATGTTAGATCTTACTAAAATTTCATTCGAACTATTAACATTAATCGGCTAAATACTGATGCACAACGGTATTTAAATTATTTTGGAACCATTCATATCGTCCGCATAGACTAAATGTTTTGTAGAGGTAAGACTTTATGGTTCTTATTACTCGTACTACAATGGAGGCTTTTTTAACGGAGTAAGTAGAATAATGATTTATAATATAACTTCTCATTAACTTTTTAAAATAATCATTATAAAACTCTGTACCTAGATCTGTTTGTAAATTTTTAGGCTTTCGGTTTGATTCAGTTAATATACTGTGCATTGCATTCGTAACACATTTTTTTGATTTTAACTTCAACGGTCTAACCCATACATATTTTGACAAAGCATCAATCACTACCAGAACATATTTATATCCTTTATTGTACGATGAATATTTTTGAAAATCCATAAGGTCAGCTTGCCATAAATCATCTAATCCTTTAATGATAGTATGTCGACGAAAAAAATTTCTTCTCGTTGCTTTGTGAAGCTCGTTTACTATATCTTGTTTACTCATTCTTAGCGAGTTTTGCAGCAATCGTGAGATCGATTTCTTTTTTTGTGTAATAAAATTTACTGAAATTGGTAGTCGTTAACTTTTCTAAGTTGTTAAGTTATTTCATGTTATTACTTTGAATTGTTTTCATTTTATTTTTTAGTTCTTGAACACACTTGTCCACATATTCTTTATTCACAGCCTCATCTTCTTTTTCAGAAATTTCAGGTCCTCTTAATCTTGATGATTTCTAATCAAAGTCACCTAAATCTGATTTCACTAATGTATCGGTAAGAATGTCAGTAAATTCAGTTAGTCGTAAACGCTTGTGCACATGATGACCAAATTTGTCAATATTCATCGCCGTCCTGTCGGCTTCTGTAGTTTAATGTTTATTAAATTTATTTTGTATTTATTATGTATATTTAAATTATATATTTGATGTCTTTTATAATGCTCGTTTCGTGCAATTCTTCGATTATTGCATAAATTTCACTATGCACCCCAGTGTTACCAGCTGCCCACGATCCAAGTAGTAATTTTAATCTCTCCACTAACTCGTTTGGATCATCCCAGTAAACCAAATCAGTATTTTTCTTAACTTCCTTTAAAATATCGATGCCTTCTCCTCTTGGGAGACTTTCTACACTGCTTGCATGACTTCTAGAGAACTTAAACAATAGTTTGATCACGTTCATATATTTAAATCCTTTGTTACTGTTTATTGGTTTGGATGGATCGTAAATACGTTTGTGCGCATTAGTATCCATAAGTATTAATTTATAATTTTGTAAGTCTTCTTCTGTAATAATATCTAAATTTGTCTTTTTTTTATATAATAATTCTTTTAAGCCTGCTTTTTTTCAAACTGCGGTTTCCAATTTTTAGGATTAGATCATCGTCATGAACACGAGTATTGCCGAGCAAAAGTTTTACCTTCACATTTCTAACCCCATAAGGTATATCTTTCATAACTTCAGATGACATGCTCCATGATAAAGAATCATTGGCAATACTTGGTGATGACTGAAGAGATTTAAATGAGTTCTCATTGATATCATGATGCTCAGAGGGTGATGTAGTAAGGGTTTTGTTAGGTGTTTTACAAACATTATTATCTGAATATTCTTCATCGTCAACAACCTCCTTAAAGTAATTTAAATCTTCTATAGAAGTATTTGACGACTCACTTTTGTCCGCGCCCCACAAGCGTCCACTTCTTGTCCCTAGACTGGTGGGGGCACGAGTAGGGGTCATATACAGGGTGTAACAAAAAGGTGAAATAAAACTTTAAGGGGTTATTCTACGGCTAAATTACATCAACTTTTTCTATGGGACCAACATCGAAATCGCAAAAAAAAAAACACTTTCCCATACTAAAACGCGACCAGCTGGCATCAGTTTGTATGGAAACGTCAATTTTTTTTTTTAGATTTTAATTTTTTTTACCGGGGAACGGCGGGGAGACCCGCTTTCTCCGAAATTATTTACCAGTGCCTTAGAGGAGATATTTAGAGACCTAGCGGACTCTTGGAGATCGAAGGGTATAGATATTGGAGGAAGAAAGCTCACGAATCTTCGTTTTGCTGACGATATTGTTCTCTTCGCCAATACATCTTCTGAACTAGAAGTCATGCTCGAGCAGCTGAGCGCAGCAAGCTTTGGGGTTGGACTGGTGATGAACGGGTCGAAGACTAAAATGATGACAAACGCTACTAAGGACACCATAGTAGTGGAAGGGCAGACAATGCAATACGTTGACGAGTACATATATTTGGGCCAGATAGTCTCCTTCGAAAACAGGCAGGACAAAGAAATCGAGCGTCGCATCGATAATGCCTGGAGCTTCTGGTCCATGAAAGCTTATATGAAGGGCAACCTTCCCATTTCGCTAAAGCGAAAACTCGTCGACACTTGCATCCTGCCCATTCTTACGTACGGAGCGCAGACCTGGTCTTTGGCCGAGAGTCAAAAGTCCAAACTCAAAGTTTGCCAAAGGGCTATGGAGCGGAGCATACTAGGTGTAAAAAGGATTGATAGAATCCGCAACACCGCCATCCGCTCCAAAACCGGTGTCGCAGATGTAGGCGAGAAAACTGCAAAGCTAAAGTGGGAGTGGGCAGGACACGTGTGCAGAATGCATCCAGACAGGTGGGCCCAAATCGTCACCCGATGGGTACCTATAGACGGCGGTCGCCGAAGAGGTAGACCCAAAAAAAGATGGTGTGACGACTTGGTTAACTTAACGAGGGACTGGGAGTCATTGGCGATAGATAGAGATCGATGGAAGAGTCTGGGGGAGACCTTTACCCAGCAGTGGGATTGAAAAGGTTGATAAAAAAAAAAAAAAAAAATTTTTTTTAGATATTACTTAATTTTAATTTTAATAAATTGAGACATTAACGGACGATTTGGAGAAAGAATTTACGGAACGGGAACAATTTGAAGTTCTTTATCACGCAAATTCGGTGTTTGCCCGCAGCGTACTGGAGAACCCATCGAGCAACGCTGAGCTTGACGGCGACCACGTGGCCGGGGCGAGCACGAGTGCAAAGCAGGACTTCTTTCGCCTCCCAGACATTAGCCCGCCTTCTTTCGACGGAGATTTTCAACACTGGCTCGAATTCCGAGATACGTATATTTCTCTTATACATACCAACGATAGGATTAATGATATCAGTACATTTCATTATTTGCGTGCTTCTCTTGAAGGCAGCGCGTCTTCAGTTATTCAAAGTCTTGAATTTACCGCCAGCAATTACAAAACAGTTTGGCAACTTTTAACAGAAAGATTTGATAATAATAAATTATTGATAACTAATCACATACAAGCGTTATTTAACGTAGAACAAGTTCAAAAAGATTCATCTAGATCATTACGTAATCTAATAGACGTTACTAACAAGAATTTACGTGCCTTAAGCGGTCTAGGACAGCCCATAGATCACTGGGACATTTTGGTTATCTTTATGATGGCTAAAAAACTAGATTTTATTAGTAATAGACAGTGGGAAGAGTATAAAAATACTCTCACTGAAAAACCAAGCTTAAAACAATTTTGTATTTTACTCAATAATCACTACTCAAAAACCAAGGTCTTTTGCTGTAGTTACAGAAAATAGCAATGTTCATAGGCCTATCTGTCCTTTGTGTAAACAAGATTATTGTCTATTTAACTGTGGATCATTCCGAGCATTAGATGTTGAAACACGCAATATGAAAATTGCATCTTTTAATAATATTTGTAAAAATTGTTTACGCACTGGACATCAAAGTAAAAATTGCAGACTAACTCATTGTAAGTATTGTAATTTAAAGCACAACACTCTTCTTCACAAAGACTTAAATAAAAAAAACTGCTTTTATTTCCACAAACGTTGAAAACCAGGTTGAGAACATAGCGTTATCAACAAACACTTATCCATCTTTAACGGCTACTAAAAAACCGTATGTATTGCTTTCCACAGCTATGGTAAAAGTAGTGAGCAAGGATGGGCGAGTTCACAACACTCGCGCTCTTCTCGATAACGGCAGCACATCCAACTTCGTGACTTCCGAACTCTGCGAGAAACTCGGTCTGTTGCGACGTTCCACGAGCTCCACTATCTTCGGCATCAATAGTCAGATTTCATCTAGCACTAAATCATGCACACTAACCCTTCAATCTTGCAATAGTAACTATAAGGCGAGCAAAGATTGCCATATTTTGCCACAAATTACATCATCATTACCGTCGACGTTTGTTTATAGGGAACATATACCTATTCCTGATAGTATACAATTAGCAGACCCACTTTTTAATATTCCTGCGACTGTAGATATCTTAGTAGGAGCTCAACTCTTTTGGAATATCCTAGGAGCGAGTTCTATTAGTTTAGGAAAGAATCAGCCTGTATTACGTGAATCGAAACTAGGGTGGATTATGTCAGGTAGTAAGTCAATCGAATCTCAACTTAATAAATTTTGGGACTTAGACTCTGTCTCTTAAGGCCATTCAATGTCAAAGGACGACTATGAATGCGAGTCAATCTTCAAAAGAACAACAAAGCGTGACAGTGATGGAAAATTTATGGTAACCATACCTCTTAAAGAATCCCCAAAGGCACTCGGATATTCATACATAATAGCAAAACATAGATTTTTGTCGTTAGAACGGAAACTGCAACATGATGATGAAATGAAACATAATTATCATCAATCTATGCGTGAATATTTAGATTTAGGACATATGACACAAAACTCACTCTTAACCTTGAAGGTCACCTCTGCTGAAAATACATCTAAAATAAATATTTTCTTGCCTCATCACGGAGTAACTCGCGATTCCAGCTCAACTACTAAACTTAGAGTAGTATTTAACGCTTCTGAAATTTGTTGATAATTGTTGTTAAGGCAATTGAAGCCTCAAAGGTTGTTGGGAGACCTGGCGCTTCGTGCTAGGGCAGATAAATTCTGTCAGGCAATTCACGTGAAATGATAAGGGAAGCCGCTCACTCACACACGCTCAGGAAAACCAAGGTCTGCCGAATCCGTACTGAGAGGGCAAAGCAGCCGAGAATTCATTACCGCTTCTACTTTAGTGAAGAACGTTGTGAGTTCCTCAAACGTAAGCCTTGACTCCCCGAGCACCCGTCGTGCATGTGTCTTTGCCGATTTGACCGCCGATTCGAATAACCCTCCTTGATTTGGACTAGCTGGACTATTGAATAGCCATTTAGTATTGTGCTGGACTAATTTACGTTCAATATCCGAGTTATTTTCACGTAGAAACACAAATAATTCCTCTAAGTATTTATCACATCCCGTAAAGTTAGTACCGCAATCCGACCGTATTAAAGATGGAAGTCCTCTTCGCGAAACGAACCGAGTTAAAGTTGCAACAAATGCTTCTACCGGGAGATCCGAAACTATTTCCAAATGAACCGCTTTAACCGATAAACATACAAAAACGCACAAATAGCACTTTTGAATTTTCGCATTCCGTAATGAACTAGTTTTTATATAAAAGGGACCCGCAAAATCTGTACCGACACCGATGAATGGTCTTACCGCGTCTGCGACTCGATCCGCTGGCAAATCTGCCATAAGAGGTTGCGTCGCTCGCGCACGACTCCGGTAGCATTGCACGCACTTGAATGTGACATGTCGCGTGATGCGTCGCGCCGCGATGATCCAGTAGCACCGAGACAATATAGCCGACAAGGCATTTGCTCCCACATGGCAATGTACCTTGTGATAATGAGTCGCTAATAATTCCGTAAAGGTACCCTTTCCGGGTAGCAATATTGGATACCGAGCATCGTAGGGCAAATTAGATGCACCTACCCGTCCGCCGACACGAATCAAATTATCTTTATCAATGAATAAATTCAATCTCCGTAAGGAATTTTTGATTTGTTTACCCGAATTTAACAACATAGTTTCGTCACTGAAATATTCCGATTGCACAAGCCGAATTAAACTCAGCTTAGCGTTTTTACGTTCCGAAACCGTTATATTACCGCAGTTTCTGGCCGAAGTATTTTTGCAATTGTTTTTGAACCGAAAGTAAGCCGTGACATTAATTAAATTATCAAATGAACTATACCGTCTCAATAAGTCGAAATCCAAATCTAACGTGTTTACGTTACTTACTTTAGTTTTAGGTTTTAAACCAGGCAACAGATCTAAAGGAAATTCTAAACAATTACTAGGCCAGGCGTCAGACGGCTGACGCAGCTAGTCCGCGCCCCACCACAGCGAGTGCCGCAGCAGCTCCGCCGCCATGCAGCCGCGAGACGCGACGTCCGCGCAGTTTAAGGCTTGCTATTCCAGCAAGGGCCGCGGTTTGGAGTTTTTAGATACCATCTTCGACATAGATAGTGTTTGAAAAGCTGAAAAAAATATATGTATTAGTTTCGAACCTTGTCTAGCCAAGTTCGCATTCAGTTACATGATCTAATGAACTTCATTCGATAGAAATTAATCCCAAAGATACCTCTTTTTGTAATGTTTTTTCAATTTTACGGCTTTACTTCTAATATTTTTAAATTATTTTTTATACTCAAATAAAGCTATTGAATATTGATAGACAAAATCGCAGTGTTTGAGTTGATACAATTATTATCTTACTTACTAGGCTTCAGAATGAACTAAAAGTGTAAGCGCGGCGGCCCGGCCACCTCGAACAGTCGCGCGCTGGCGCTCATGGACGACGGACCTACGCCAGTTTTTTTGTGCACGATAGGTACATTAGTGTCTGACGAATAATAGAATTATTATTGTGAGTTGTAACTCATTATGGGCAACAAACAACGCACGCGAAAAAAGTCGCGTAAAGCAATAAAAAGAACGCACACCAGAGATATATGAACAAGTAAGTACCCAATGATTATTTTTTTATGTAGATAATGTGAACAAGTAAGTACCTAATAACTTATTTAAAATGTGATTTTTGGTCTTTAGCATTAGGTATACTCAAATTATACTATACGATCATCGTGCCACAGTATAATAATATCAGTAAGTATAGTGACTACTTACGATCACCTCGGTACCTCTTTGCAAACGAAAAATAAATACTAAATATTATACAACTTCATATGAACTCGATTTTCTTTTTATCGTAGGCCAATGGAGCTACCCATAAAAACTATGGATACCAGCACAAGCCCGTTACCGACAGATTTAAATGAAAAGAGGTATGTGATTGCATCAAACTTAATAGTATTTAAATACAAGTTAAGTTTGTATGTAAATACAGGGCAAGCTAATAAAAACGTTTTAAACGTTTTAAGTTTTAACTTTTTATAATTCAGAATTTTCTAATTTAGACATATTTAACCACACTCTAAGTCACTTCAAACGCGAAATATTTAAAAAGCTTTTCGTTTTGTAACAAAATAGATGTTTTCACCCACTTACCATGGTTCTAATATTATACATATGTATCAGTAGATCATACTTCTAACTTGCACGTTACATAATAATTGATTTAGTTTTTACCGCACTTCAATCAATGTTTTTTTTGTTTTAAATCTGTTTATACTCACATAGAAAGTAATTTTGGGTACTCATTGTCTGTAACATATAATTTTTTTAGATTAAGTAATTCGATGTAATGACTGTTTTGTACCAAAATAAAAATTTAAAAAAAAAAATATTTAAGCATTTCTACTTATCGGGATAGGTAGAAATGCTTTTAAAACGTTTTTATTAGCTCGCCCTGTATTTACATACAAACTTATACAGGTGATTATGTAACACCTGGCAAATTATTTTGGAGGTCACTAAGTTTCATATTTACTTACAATAAATTTATCTGTGAAACCTATTTCAAAATCGGAAAAACTACGTACCTTGAGCTAAACAGTATTCATTAAAAAACTTAATGTGGTTGATTTCAGGCACATGGATATTCTTACGAGTAGCAACCAAGATGACATCACCGAAAATTCTTTTATAAGATTGAACTCAGTAGATCGACAAGAAATTGTAACTTCAACGTGAGTACCTACCACATTTTGCGTTTAATAGATAATTCCAAATAATGTATATTATATTTATATCAACATGTTATTACCGAAACAAAAGGGGCTAGTATCACGGATAATAAAATCATTGACCGAAACATTTGTACATTTTGCAAGAAGGTTGGCCATTCTGAGTCAGCGTGCTGGCACAAAGCTCGTTCCAATTTAGAAAAACCATCATCTACTGAGGCAAATTTTTTAGGCCAACGGAATTAAAATTGACTAAGGTATCTATTCATAATATTATTATAGAGTCGCTTATTGACACCGGAGCAAATTGTTGTATTATTAAAGAATCCATTGCAAAACGCTTACAGTGTAACATTGAGCCGTATTTTTTATGTCTTAATGGAATTGGTCGTGGTAGTTTGAATGTGTTTGGCAAAATAACTGTCCCTGTCAGATTTGAAGACGTTTATATAGAACTTGATATATTCGTAGTCAAAGATAAATATTTTAACTATGATCTATTAATTGGGCGAAATGCTGTAGAATATCAAGATATAGAAATAATTACAGACAGACATTGAAGGGAGCAGAATTAGGCGAAAACTACTTGATGGGGCGGATTTATGTGCGAATTCCATACATGATAACTTTGAATCTCAAATAAGTGAGTTAGTTTCAAAAATAGATCATTTAGACATAGTTTTGCAAAATAAAATTATAGATATTTTCAAAAGACATAAAACGGTTTTACATAAATCTGGTTCAGTCACTACAGGAGAATTAAAGTTAAGATTAAAAGCATATGGATCAGTTCATTACAGACCTTACCGTTTAGCGCCTTCTGAGAGGGAAAAGGTAAAGGAAATTATAAATGAATTGTTACAAAATAATATTATCCGTGAGAGTGACTCCTCATTTGCGAGTCCTGTAATACTGGTAAAAAAAAGGATGGAAGTGATAGACTTTGTGTTGACTATAGATCACTAAATAAAATTATTGAAAAAGAAACATACCCTCTCCCTCTCATCGAGGACCAGATTGATAGATTAGGAAGGGCCAAATGCTTTATATCTATAGACATGAAAAATGGGTTTTACCAGATCCCCGTTTCTGAAGACTCAATAAAATATACTGCTTTTTCAACCCCTGATGGACATTATGAATTTTTGAAAATGCCTTTTGGAATTTGTAATGGACCGTCAGTCTTTCAGCGAGCCATTGCAAAGGCTGTAAAGGATTTGAATTTTCTGCTTGTATACATTGATGACATACTCATTCCCTTTTCTACTATAGACCAAGGTCTTGAATATTTAGAACTGACAGTTTCGGCGCTTAGTGCTGCTGGGTTTAAAATTAATCTTAAAAAATGCAAATTTTTCGTAGATAATATTGAATATTTAGGCCGTCAAATATCATGTGAAGGAATAAGGCCCAGTGAAACAAAAGTTACTGCATTACTTAATTCACTCAAACCTCAAAGTGTTTAGAAATTTTATTCCTAACCTTGCTCTTCGAACCGCTTGTATAAGTAAATTGACAAAAAAGGACCAGACGTGGGATTGGGGACCGGAACAGGATGAGGCAAGAAGCTATGTACTTGATTATTTAGTATCTAAGCCATTGTTATCAGTTTTTGATCCTAATTTGGAAACCGAGCTACACACTGATGCCAGTGCAATTGGTTATGGTGCAGTTTTAATTCAAAAATATAACAATCAAACCCAAGTAGTCGCTTATTATAGTAAAAAAACTGCACCAGCTGAATCAAAGTATAGTTCTTACGATTTAGAGACGCTAGCTGTTTATAATTCACTAAAACATTTTCGGGTTTACCTTCTGGGTATCAAATTCAAAATTATAACCGATTGCAATGCCATAAAATCGACAATGAACAAAAGGGATTTATCCCCACGAGTAGCTCGTTGGTGGACATATATGCAGGATTTTAATTTCGAAATTGTTTACAAAAAGGGCACTTATATTAGTCATGTGGATTTTCTCAGTCGCAATCCTGTCGAGACTCCTCCTATGTCTGAAACTGTTAATTTGATTAACGACGGTAGTTCTTGGTTAGAAACAGCTCAGCAAAATGACCCCGAAACACAATCGTTAATAAATAAGGCTCAGTTTGGAGAAATAGATACAAACCAATATTTAGTCCATAATAACTTGTTGCATTACAAAGCAGAACCTAATGGAGAACCAAAATTATATATTCCATTTTACGGTTGTTTCATGACGACAATTGTCACGTGGGATTTGACAAAGCTATAAATAAAATTCGCGAACACTTTTGGTTTCCTGGTATGGCAGCTTTTGTCCGAAAATATTTATCACATTGCTTAACTTGCATAGAGCGAAAGGGGCATCATGGTCCTAAACAAGGGCTACTTCATCCCATAGAAAAGACTGCCTTGCCCTTTCATACCATTCATTTGGACTGTACAGGACCCTTTACACAATCTAGTGAAGGTTATAGACATATCTTACTCTTGGTCGATGGGTTTACTAAATTTTGTCTACTTAAACCATTAAAATCACTTGGTTCAAATGAATTAATACCAATAATCCGTGATACTATTACCATTTTCGGATCACCCTCCTTGGTTGTAACTGATCGTGGAACCAATTTTAGTAGCAATCAAGTTTGAGCCCTTTTCGAGGAATTACACATCCAACATCATATGATTGCCACCGGCACACCAAGGAGTAACGGTCAGGTAGAGCGTTATGTTTTCACTGTCTCTGACATGCTCAATACCATGTGTAATGAATCGTCAGATTGGCCGAACGTATTGTGGAAGGTTCAACAATCAATTAACACAACTATTCAAAAATCTACTGGTTTTTCACCTTTGCGTTTGATAATTGGTGTTGAGGCAAATATACCAAGTATACAATCACGGTTGAATGATGTACTTGATAACTCTAGCGAGCTTTTAATCAATGTAGACGCAGATAGGGAGTTAGCTCGACAAAGACTTTTACAAATTGCCGAAAAATTCAAAAACCGTTTTGATTCCACGAGACGAAATAACCTGATATTTCACATAGGTGATTTGGTATATGTGTCTCAGAACCATAGACGAAATGACAAGTTGTACCCTAAATTCAAGGGACCCTGTGAAATAATATCCTTGCTGCCAAATGATCGTTTTGCTTTGAGAGGAACAGGTAATTTACGAAATATTATAGTAGCTAAAGAAAAATTGCGATATTGGCCCGGGCTAATGATTGATGAAAATATTGATTCTAACGATGTCCCTAGTGTAAGTTAGACTATTTATTTCAAATAATATTGTTAATACGAGAGTGATTATTTAAAATAGTCATTTATTACAGTTAAACCTAAATATTTAAAATAAATAAGCCGCTGGACGACTGTTTACTTGGTACTGGTCTATCCCACCGGCAGCGGGTGGTTGGGATTAGTACGTCTAGGTAACCAGGACAATAAATCAAGCCGCTGGACGACCGTTTACTTGGTACTGATCTATCCCACCGGCAGCGGGTGGCTGGGGTTAGTGCGTCTAGGTAATCGGGATACCATCCGCTGGACGCTCGTTTGCTTGGTGCAAACCTAACTCATAAGCAGCGGGTGAGTATTTTGACACGTCTAGGCAAATCGAGAAAGAAAAAAAAAATTGATTGAATAAACTGAATATACATTTGCATATGTTTTAAATAATCACAACAATTATAGTTTAATTGCTTGTCGCCATAAGTAGGTACTTTGAGAGCAAAGTACAGGTCAGTATGGCCGTAATAGATAATTCCAAATAATGTATATTATATTTATATCAACATGTTATTACCAACTCTTTTTGAAAAATGTATTTAGTAATGATTTTCTAATTAAAATTGTTATTTAAATGGCACGTGGCTGCGGCACGTAATTGGTCGCTTGTTTGTTCACTGGTATAAAAGGAGGCCGCTGCGGAGCGACAGGGCAGTTGCTTTTGAGCAAGCGAAGTGTGAACATCGGTCGAACAAGGTATGATCATGTACATTAAATAATTGTCAGGCTATGGGGTACCTGTTACTGTATGTACATAACGTTATATACTCCATAGTATATAGTACATTAAGTTACGTATTTTATTGATAACAGATACCTAAATTGCTGCTGTATATGTATAGTTTAATGGGGATGGATATATACTTGTATAGTCTAGTATATTCTATAAAATATAATGGTATATGTGATATCTTTGTTTTAATGTGACTTGAGTAATTAATGATTTGTAAATAACAAATAAATAATTAAATTGCTAAGCTGTGTAGAAGTTTCCCTCTAAAACTTACTGTAACAATATAATGAGGTGGTAGTTTTATTGCTTAAATTCTCTAATAAACATATTACTATTATCCAATTTACTGTTATTTATTATCCAACGCTAAACATTCATTTTAAGCTGTTTGAGTAAAATTTCTAACACGTTCATCTGAAAATTTTCTTATTTTTTTGTCAGATTGTTAAATTTAAATTGCACCAAGATTCAAAACTAGAAAAATTGTTTTATAGTAGATGATTATAATACTTCCTTAATAAGCATTATCTGTTTCAGATATGCTGAAGAAACAGAAGAAGACTCCCTTGTCATAGAAAATGAAATAAATAAAGATGAATTTCTTTCCGTTTCGGGGCGGCGAATTGTTGACATGAATTATATTTTACAGGAGTTGCAAGAAAAAGCGCGTCATAACAATTTATTTAACTGCACTTTAGGCAATTTCCGGTTAATTAGTGAAAAAAGGCGAGGCATTTAATCCGTATTTCGTTTTGAATGCAATATGTGCAAACAAGTCTGCTTGATTAACTCGGAAGACCCAAAAAATGAAGAACAAGTAAACATAAACATTGCCGCCACTACTGGAATTGTGGCTACTGGCATAGGCTTTTCTCAATTTGAGAAACTATGTTCAGCCATCGATATTCCAGTATTTAGTTCCAAATTTTATTCAAAATTAGAGAATGCAGTATTTGAACAATGGAAAAAGACGGCAAGTGCTTCTATGGAAGCTGCCGCTCAAACGGAGAAAGATCTCGCCATCGCAGAGGGTCGAACTAAAAACGGCTACCCTATGATTGACGTTTACGTTGATGGCTCATGGTGCGCTCGATCTTATGGCACCAACTACAAAGCGTCATCAGGCACAGCAGCCATAATTGGAAGAAAAACAGGTCAAATACTTTACATCGGTGTAAAAAATAAATATTGCTTGGTATGCGCTCGAGCTGAACACAAAAATATTTCACCAAAGCCGCACAATTGCTTCAAAAATTATGAAGGCTCCTCAAGCTCCATGGAGACGGAAATAATTGTAGAAGGTTTCAAGGCGTCAATTCAAATGTATGACATCATATATGAGCAAATGATAGGAGACGGCGATGCTTCTACTTATGCTGCAATTCTCAAAGCCAGACCGTATGAGTCCGAAAATGTGACCGTCGAAAAAATTGAATGTCGTAATCATATACTGCGTAACTTTTGCAAAAAACTACGTAGTTTGACTACAGACACAAAATACGTTCTAGCGCAACGTAAAATGCTTACTAATGTCAAAATTATGACAATGCGGAAATCAATTGTACAAAGTATAAGACATCACAAATCCTCCAGAAATCCCCGCAATGTAGCTATATCAAGTCTTCACAACGATATTATTAACTGTGTAGCGCATGCTTTCGGTGACCATAAAATGTGCCAAGAATATTATTGTACCAAAGATAAAAATGATAACGAAAAACTCAAAAAGATTCAGAATTCAACATTTATTTTCAGAATAAACGCGATTGTCTCAAACGTCGCTGCAAAATCACGCAGCTTAGTCGAGGACGTTGATACAAACACGGTTGAGTGTTTTAATAGCATCATCGCGAAATTCGTTGGTGGGAAACGAACAAATTTTGCACTGAAAGGAGGTTACCAAGGGAGATGTTCAGCAGCTGCTGTTTCATTTCACAGTAAATCCGCACTTTCAGCCATCCAAAAATCATTTTTGAATAAAAGTCCTAAAGGCAGGGTTAAGGTAATTGAAAAAAGGAGAGGACAAAAACGAAAATTGAATTTAGAGCACCCGGTAAAAAAAATACGAATATTCAAACAAGTTAATCAGAAGCAACATGACTATGGTCCAGCAAGCTCAGCACCAGACATGTCTCCAGATGAATTTACGAAGGCAGAAAAAGAGTTCTTAAATAATTTAAAAATTACGTCTGATAAACATGCTATCGAGAGAGCTACGATTTTGCAACGAGATAGCAGCGAATGGCTAGAAATACGGAAAAACCTAATCACCGCATCAAATTTTGGTCAAATTTGTAAGAGGAAAGCCCACCTAAATACTGCTCCTTTGGTCAAAAACATACTGTACCAAAAAAATTTTACATATGTGGCAGCTGTTGCACATGGAGTTAAGCATGAGAGACAAGCACTTCAACAGCAAGAAAATATAAACATAATTGCGGGTTGTTCATAGACCAAACTTTTCCGTTCATTGGAGCAACTCCTGACGGACTAGTAGGCGATGATGTGCTGGTAGAAATCAAGTGTCCCTTAACTGCAGCGAAAACGGGGCTCACATATGCAACACAAAACAATAAATTACAAATTCTTAAATACGACAAAAACACATGCACCAGCACAGTCAATAGAAAATCCAATTGGTTCTATCAAATACAGGGGCAGCTTCACGTCACCGGAAGACGACTCTGTCTGCTTGGTATCTGGGCTGAAGAAAATGAACCCCTGCTGATAAAGCGCATCGAAAGGGACGATAACTTCTGGAAAACCCAAATGGAACCAAAGTTGATTAAATTTTACATAACATGTTTATTGCCAGAAATTGTGGATAGTAGACAAGCACGTGGAATGCCAATAAGAACATTGTCCTTACAGGATGAAAAGGAAAATGTACCTTGTCTAGACTCCCCAATTTTCTCGACACCTGAGCAACAAATGCAACATGTTGATTCTGTTGAGTCTGTAACATTATTACTTCCACAAGCAGATTTACAATCAGGAACAAGTACACGAGAAATACATTTAGAACATTTCTGAGTTAAGTTTTTTAATTTTTAATTTGATATTTTCTTAATTAAAAAAATATTCTACAATTTTGTTTTATTATCTCTGCTAAACAACTTTACTAATATTATATAATATGAATGAGAAAGAAACGTGTGTCTGTCTAGTCTGTCCGGCTTCCACGCCAAAACTACTGAACCTGAATAAAAAAAATAACTTTGTAAATGTAAATGTATTATATAAAATAAATTAGCTCTCGAGATTTATTGTTACTAAGATAAAACAACTTTCATCGAAGGTTGTCTGGAAGAAATTGCTTAGGGCAATAAGACCGCTTAACTCATGAGAAAAAATATTAGACAAATGTTAAATGTGTGTGGTTTACATATAAAGAATATCTTATCCCTATAAATAAACCTCAGAAAATATAATATATTAATTTAACATCTTACACAAAGTTGGTTCGGTAATAGAGCCGATAGGGATTTAAACTAATTTAATGTATGTTATGTTCGATTATAAGAAATTCATACCCATTACCCATTCTAAATGCAAATCTCTATTTTTCTTCTACTTTATTTATTTAACCATTTTTCCTACATCTTGGTCACTAGGTTCTTTTTCATGTTAATAGGGTATTTATTTATTTACATGTATTTATTTTAAGTATGTATTCATATTATGTCTGTATTATATAAGTATTTTACTATGCACATGTACTAGGTAGTATGTATTTTATTTTATTTGTTCTTATTTTATTTTATTTGTTTGTTTAATTAGTTTGTTAAATTTTTTGGACTTTTATGTTTTGGAACTCTTTACCGCCTCCCTTCTCTCAATATTAATTCAACTTTCCTCTACCTGAAGGTTGTCTGGAAGAGATCGCTTCCAGCGATAAGACCGCCTAAATTGTGCTATTCACTAATTACTTTCCTGTGAGACCCATACTCACGTGGTTAAATACAGAAAAACATAATAAAGACGTACCTACTGGCACATAAAAAAAAAAAAACAAAGAAATCTGCAGATCGAAGTTAAACACGGTAACATAATAAAGACAAACCTATTGTCACAAAAACAAAATAAAAATCTACACATTAAACTCAAAAAAATATTTGTAATTTGTATTTTCTTATTCTAACTCACTTAGGTACAATTAGTGCAAAATGTTATTGTAATAACACAATGCATAACTTTGTGGAATTACATTGTTATTAATCTCTTAATCTTAAACTCTTTAAATCACTGTTCTTTCTGTCACTCAGCTTTAATCTTGACTGATACAATGGTTTCAACTGGTAATTTTGAAGATCAGTATGTGTACGTGTGCGCGATGAACGATTACTGTAAAATTGTATTTCTTTGAAGTCGGTATCCGTGTAAGAAGTTTTATAGTAAATATTAACTTGATCCGAATCTTGATGTTTCTCAAACTTTATTATTTTAATGTCACTCATTCTGACAGTTTCACCCTGCGTATTTTTGGAAAACCGTCCACCACACGCCTCCGTTAGATTTTTAATATCAATGAAGTCGGAATAACACATTTTGTTAACATTGTATGCATTGCCTTTCTTTCGCGCAGTTCTAATTAATGTGACGTATTGGTCTGGTGTGTATATTGGACCGGAACGTAAGCATTTTTTAACTGCTTTTTCTATAACCGAATGAACAGAATCGTTTTCATTTTGTGTATGCCCTGTTATTAAATACTTGTGGGTTATAGATTTTATTTTCAGAACAGTTATGGCATATACATACAGGCTAAACATAAACTGATTCTTCTGTTGTCCGCAGCAGTTATCAGAATAAAATATTATTTGTAAATTATTGTCGTCAACCTCTGATGCCCTTGTTGTTAGGTATTTAAAAACACAAGTTGCTATTTCGTTAGCTCCTCTTAATGCTTCGACTTCGCTCCATACAAAACAATCACAATGGTCCCTTGATAATTCAGTTATTGTGAAGTTACATACGTTGAGTTTACATTAATAATATAAGGTAGAAATTTCGCCTTTAGGGAGTGGCAACACTGCCTGAAGATCATAACAAGCAACAATGAAGTTGTTTTGGACCATAGTTTTGTCATTTGACTTTTCTTGGCGAGAAAGTTCTTTTTCTAGTTGGTGCTGGTCATACCTACTCTGTAATTCCGTATTTGGATCAACAGTATTTTTAAAGATAGTGCATAGTTCGCACTGATCCTTTTTAGGAACATGGAAACTGATGTTGTAATCCTCATTAAACACTCTTCTATATGTATGAATTTTAACAGGTTCATCCCCAGAATCGAAACATATCTTTTGGTAGTCAGAATAAAGGTCTGTAAGATTTTTCCCCCCATCGATATATTCGCGCGTTGTTTGTTGTCTTAAATAGTGAGACTCAATTCTAGGAATTGAATCTATATGGTCCCTTATTTTTTGTATGGTATCTGAGCTTAGTTTATTTTGTTTTCCATGTTTGCCTCTCTTTTCTCCATCAACAAAACCCGTCTCATTCTTTTTAGCTATAACAGTTGCAATGGGTCGGTTATTAATAGACAACGTATTTTTAAAGAAAATCTTACAGATGCGGTGCTTGCAATCATTCATTTCGAATGTAAATGAATATTTAGGTCCTCTATTATTATTGTGGACTTTGTACTGATATTTAGGTTTAATAACGTTAATACTTTTTGATATAAAATCTCTCTGTCTCGTTAAGTCACCCATTTTCCAATACTCATCAAATATTATTTCTCTTTCTTCTTGTGTTATTCTTTCGCTACACTTCAGACGACATTTTCCTCCACACGGAGGTCCCATTTGCTTCTTAGGGATTGTCTTTTTTGCCTTAGAAATGGAAGTATATTCTTGGCCACTATTTCTAAGTCTTTTAGCATCTTGCTGTTTAGTCAAATTCCTTATTCCTTTACGTCTTCGCATATTTGGTATATCATTTCTCGGTAGGTTCGAACTATTTTCTTGGTTATTTGTGTCTTGAACTTGTTGCATTATGCTATCACTTTCGGGAGTTGGGCTAAATGATACACGTCTAGGTGGTGTTGGTAGAACATAATCTGGATCATGATCTGCATCAAAGACTCGATTTCAGATTCCACGGCTCCTAAGATCAGTGATATGCGGCTATTCCGTAAGTATGCCATTATCTGAAGCAATGAAGCAAATCTTATAGTGACACTCAGAAAACATACAAAAAATACGTAAATGTTATCATACGTGAATTGATTTTATGATTTTTGATTTGGTTACTTTTATTATAACTAACTATACCTACTATTTCTTATAGGGTAAACAGTATTTAAACCAAACACCTCCGAGTCTTTGCGCAAAAATGTGCTAAGGTAAACAACAAACTGCTACTAACCTCAAATGCACACTATTTCATTTAAACCATTATTTAACTATCTCCATTCTTAATTCTAAAACTGTGATTATATCAATAACAACACTTTGCAAATGATATTATTCCAAAAATAGGCTAAAATATAGAAATGAATTGAGACTATATCAAAAGTAACACTTTATGGATGAAATGTAACTAGCAAATTATATTTACGTTAAAGGAAAACTGTGTCTAAACAAAAAGTTGCACTTTGTTATTAAAACAAACAAACAAAATACCTTTTTCTCGGTTGCGCAGCCGTGTTTAACCAAATAATCACATTATTGCACTAAACTTCCATAGTCTCGCCTCGACGAACGCGTTCCAACTGACATAGTCACGATGTTGCATTTAGCTTACCGATCATTTTTAGTTAGTAACAATAAATATTTCACACCATCTAGCGGAAGGAGGTGGAATTTGAAGAAATTGTTAAAATCACCTTGAAGCTTACAAAATTTTAAGATAGATGGCATTATTAACTCATTTTCAACAAAATTTCGTATAGTAACGGTTTATATTTAAAGGTGCGATATGTCAAAAGATAAAAGGATTTCAAGATTTTCAAAAGGCGTATTTGGACTACGATCTCCGCAGTCGAAGTATAATATCACGTGGGATACTTTCTTAATCTTAAAATTTATTATCCATCCAATTTCCAAATGAAAGTCTGCCACTTACGAAAATTGTGTCACGTTAGTTGCCCTAGCAACTGCTCATAGTGTTCAAACACTCGCGAAGATCATGAACATTGAATTTCTGTCATTTTAAATAACAATAAAAATATCAGACCTCATAAAAACTTCTAAAGTCGGTGTCAAACTGCCGGTACTTGTCTTACCATTCCTTGAAAAGCCAGAAATAATGCCCTTCTAAAACTGTACTTTCTTATTATGAGATAGCGAACGCTACCCATAAGGATACAATCTTTTTTATTGGTTACAAAAAGCCACATAATCATGTAACATGTCAATCCTTGAGCCGCTGGATTTTTGAAAAACACTTTGAAGGACAGTGGTATTGATACCTCAATCTTCACTGCTCACAGTGCGCGCCATACCGCCTCCTCTAAATCTTATAAATACTTATAACTTGTAAAGCTGCTGGCTGGAGCAGCAGTTCTTCTGCCTTTGGTAAATATTATAATCCTTTAGTTACTGACGTTAATAATGAAACGTCAATAGCCACTGTTGAATTAAAAAATGATTAAAATTTAATATTACAATCATGTTAAAATCGTTATGTTGTTTTTAAATTAAGAGTTACAGAGTTAAATGAATCCTGCCACCTATCTTCAATAGTATCGAGTATTTCTCAAGATAAGATTGACTTAATGTTGTAATTGTTATGTTTATTACTCGTTAACATCAATTGTATTAACTTTTACAATCTTGTTTGTAATAATACAATTTATGAGTAAGAATTATCTGGTGCTTATTGGCATTTCTTAGGCAGCTCTAAAAATCTACATATTTGTTATAATAATTAATAATTATTTGCAGAATCTATTCGGACGATGCACAAGCATAATTAATGATTAAACGAACTTACCTGTATGTGAAGTTCTATCATAATTATGCGAAGTGCATGGTCCGAATAGATTAATAACCCTCCCTCCCTTAGGATCCCAAGGTATGCCACCGAAATGCCAACAACAGTCTTTAGCAGTGTGTGTGTGTGCCTCCAAACATATGACGTTGCCTCGACGACGGGGTGACCAGTAAGGAAATGATACCATACGACAAAAAGGAAAAATTATTTTATTTTAATTTAAATCTCTAAAATATTCAGTGAATTGAGTGGAGTCACTTGCGTGTAACTACATATTTGTTATAATAATTAATAATTATTTGCAGAATCTATTCGGACGATGCACTTCGCATAATTATGATAGAACTTCACATACAGGTAAGTTCGTTTAGTCATTAATTTTTAGTTGTTGTTATTATTTATACTTTTTTAAAGATTAGATTTAACTTGTATATAATTTAACTTAGTTTCTATTTAGTTATAAGATTCAATTTATTTATTTTCCTTTGTGAAGAGTGTAACGAACCGTTACAAAACCCTTAGTCAGCACTTTCGCTTATTTACTTTTACTTATGACTTCTCAGAAAGAAACCCTTAGTTTGCACTATGGAACAAAAGGCTTGTTTTGCCTAATCAGCATCCGGTCAGTTCCTGGTAGACGCCTCACGTCTTAGCTACAAGTCATGGGTATAAAAGGCAATGTGAGCGAAGGCATGGTGTCTTTCACACTTCGAATCTCCGCTTAGCTGTAGGTCTGCTCATCGGGAGCATTAGTTTGTAAAATTATTATTTAAATAAAATTATTATTTTAACTGTAAGGTTGGGACCGTTGCGCAAAGGAAACACAGTTGATCTCTATACTAATTCCAATATAATGCGTCATAATTAGGATAACATACACTTATATATTAGATGTTATTAGGGTGAAGGGAGCTACACACTACACCTTCCCCGTTTTTGTTTTAAAGAAAACAAAAGTTTTAATTACGTAAAATTTTACAATAGGCAATTACATAAGATTATTTTTTTTATAAACACCATCAAATATTATATAAATTTAGGACAAAAAAAAATAGCTGTACAATGAAATCAACACGTAATAACTTTTATTACATTGCAAGAACCACATCGGTTAAAGTATTTAAGTTAACAATTTAAAATAAATTTTATGACATTGATAAATCAACTAAACAATTATATTAAGACCAACAAAATATTTAATAGATAATACTAGCTGTTAACAATTTTATTTCAAAATAAAACATAGATTAAGATCGAAAATATTTAAACAATAAAGTATTAAAATATTTAATTTAAAGTTTAAAGTATTACGGTATAACGTCGACTGCCCGCACCTCTCAGGGTGACGTCTAGAGTACAAGAAAGCCAATTACGTCACTAGCTCCACCTCTTCGCAGATCAGTACTGGGTGCTTCCTCACCTTTTTCTCGGTATCTGCGCTGTTTTTGTACGGGCGAGCGTTGACATGACTTGTCATTTCATAATAAATGTAAGTATAAAATCTCTAACTATTCGGAGAAAGATGGTTTGTATTGCTGCTCTGTAGGATATGTACTCAATGAAACTGCTGAATGGATGCAGCATGTCAACTGACATTCATGCGGACACTTACGGTTTCGCAGGACAGTTTTTGATAATTTTAAATATTAATAATTAATTAATTTGTGGTAATATTTCAAATCAATTGTACTTAAGTAGTTAAATAATATTGAGTACAGTAGGTAGGTACTCAATGTTAAACTCTACTCACACTCCTAAAGTGTATTTATCGTATGTGGTGTTTAATTGTAATTAGTTTTATATTTACATAATACTTTAATTAAGTATCATATCTATAATGTAAAAATGTAACACTGTTAGTGAACCTAATAAATAAAATAAACATAAGAAATTTATTTTAGTTATTTTCCAGGTTTATTATTAAACTTACCTAATTTTTCTCGATTCTAATCATCAAATTGATTCCAATCATCATAGGTATTATTGTTTCGTTTCGAACTACTTAAATGAGTAATTTGAATCGACTTGAATACATTTTTTTAATTCGTGCGTGTCCCATCACTACAACCAACAAAAAAAGAAAACATTCTTACGCAGTGTCAAAAAAAAGAGGATCCACTTCCGAGAACAAACCTTACTTACTTACATAATAACTTTGCATTCCCCATCCATTTCAAAACCGCAGCCACAAGCTTAAATTTAGGTATTAGAAAGCTAATAAATAATAGAAGTCCGTACGTGGTTTTGTCCTTTGTTTAATTTTTTAATTTTTAGTTTTAGCTGATACTTTTGTCGATATTTCATATAAATTAGAACTGAGTAACACTAAGTAGATAAGTATAAAATTATATGTAAGTATATTTTACTATTACACTCTGTAAGTATATATTTCTTATTCCAATAGTTATAATATGATAGGTCATTATATCTTTAAATTACGTTAATACTTACTTTTTATACATTTAATTAAAGGACAAGGCAATCAACCATCATCATACGTGGATGTTTGGCCTAGATTTGAAACTATGTTGTCCTCGCATTCCTATAAAAAGGGCAGTGTGGTCACCCATTTGCACCAATGTATGGAAAAAAAAGAAATGCTTATAACTTTGGTTTGCTGGCACTTAGAGCCGTCACTTACGACAAATCGTATTCGCCTTCCCCGTCACCTTAGATTAGACGAGTTTCCAGCTACGTAGAACAGCTGGAAGTGCTAGTATATGGTGGTTCAGACAGCCAGAAAATTCCAGCTGAACCATCAAGTTTTTTTAGAATAACTCCTACACGTGTGCGTCACGGAGGTTCAAATGTGGTCGAGAGCCGTCACATCTTGCGTCACAAGACTTTTATACATATATAAAGATCGGTCCGAAATGTGATATTTCGTTTAATATCGAGAAAAATAAAATGGTTCAGCCAGCCTGATTTATGGCTGGCTGGATACACGTTTTTCAAAATTTCTCGAAGAGTGTTGCATCATAATGGATGAAATCACTTTAGATGCCGTCACGCGTCGCGTCACCATCCTTTTGTTAAGAAACGGGGCCCTAAAACCCTTTAGATGCTGAAATCGAAAGTGTCGAAAAAGGTCAAATTCTGGCTGGCTGAACCAACATTTTATCACTTTTCAAAGAAAGCATTGCGTCACAAACGACGAAACCTTGGTAGATTGGCGTCACTTATGATTTGTTATCCACCTAGATATGCGAGATCTCTGTAGGACAGGTGTCTCAGACAGCCTGAACTACATGTGAAAACGCATACAGTCGCGAGTTCACTTCACTCTTGGAAGAAGACATCATGACTATTCTATATCACATGAAAATGCCAACTCAATATGAAATAAAATGAATAAACTCATGTCGAAGGTGAACTGTGAATGTACTTGAATGTTAAGGTTAGTTTTACTATAAGAGTGAATATCTGTCGGCATATGATACTTAAGAGTCTGCTTTACAAAACATGTTAACTTACAGGAATCGTCATATGATAAGGAATTAATAAATCTATTTCAAGGAATGGAGCCATGAAACTACATTATCAGTCAATTAAATAAATAACAAGTTAACTGGTAGTGTAAAGGTCGGAACCTTTCTGATTCTTGCTCTGTATATTCGTGTAGGAAATGTATATCATTACACGTTATATACGTGAGCGTTTTACAATAAGGAACGAAAAAACGAAATCAGTAGTATGATTAGTTTAACATACTACAACCATCACCATTACCTTAAAATATCTGCATGTACATGTATATTTAAGTATTACGGATATAATTAAATAATTTATACAGGTATAAGGGTTGCAAACGTTAATTCAGATAGTGTGTATATTATATCTTAGTCAATTTCAATTTTAATGCATACCTGCGTGTTGAGGCGATCGCTAAATGATACCGATTTCTTAAATGACACAGATTTTTCTGAAATAACAAATGTTCATAGTCAATCAATCCAATCAGTCATTTTCAAGGGTGGCGAACTATGAAATAGCAAACAAACTACGGGACGTCACGATACTATCACGAAATACTTAACATTTGATTCGACCGAAAGTTATATGGCTAAAGTGCGTTGTGATAAAAATAAGTGCACAGAATATGTTGGTTTCAGATTATTTGTGAACAACAAAGTTGCATTGGTTGCATATGGCGTGGTAAATTCAAAGTTTGGAATAGGACAGTGGAATACATACTATTTCAACAAGACCATGAACGGAATAAAGTTACTTAAATAATTTATTCAGTGTGACTATAGGAGACAGTTTGACAGTAATTTGAAGCGCTAAGTTTACAATGAAAAAGTGTCCATTATGAAGATATAGTGTAATTGATTTCGCCTATTCCTGTAAGTATAGTTTGCTAGACGTTTAGCTTAACACTAGAGTTCACGCGCGGGCTACATGAGTAGCCCATTTAAATTTTTGCTGTCATAACTTCCTAAAGCCTACAGTTCTCGATCTACAAATTCACGTAAGATCGAAGCATAAAAAAGCCTGTTTAAAATGTTAAAAGTGGATGTGTGATGAAATTTACTGATTATGCTAAAAAAACATGGCGACCAAAGTTGATTGAATGTATAGTATGTAAACATTGTTGATTTTTGTTATGACTTCTATTTTTTGTTGATATTTATTATTTTTTAAGAAGTGATCATAATTTTGTTCTTTTTTGGTTTAGTAAAGACCATTTTATTTAAAAACGTTTTTTCTTTAAACTTATCGAATTGTTTACAAAACTACATCAAATAAATTAGCCCTCGCAAGCACTCATGGAAGCGTGAACTCTAGTGTTAACTCGAACTACAATTATTGAATGGTTGATTTATGATTTCAATTATTGTTACATGTTTCTACTGAAATACTTCTTTAGTTAATAAATGATTAAACGAACTTACCTGTATGTGAAGTTCTATCATAATTATGCGAAGTGCATTGTCCGAATAGATTCTGCAAAATAATTATTAATTATTATAACAAATATGTAGTTACACGCAAGTGACTCCACTCAATTCACTGAATATTTTATAGATTTAAATTAAAATAAAATATTTTTTCGTTTTGTCGTATGGTATCATTTCCTTACTGGTTACCCCGTCGTCGAGGCAACGTCATATGTTTAGAGGCACACACACACACTGCTAATAACTGTTCTTGGCATTTCGGTGGCATACCTTGGGATCCTAAGGGAGGGAGGGTTATAAATCTATTCGGACGATGCACTTCGCATAATTATGATAGAATTTCACATACAGGTAAGTTCGTTTAATCATTACTTATGCTTGTGCATCGTCCGAATAGATTCTGCAAAATAATTATTAATTATTATAACAAATATGTAGATTTTTAGAGCTGCCTAATAAATGCCAATAAGCACCAGATAATTCTTACTCATAAATTGTATTATTACAAACAAGATTGTAAAAGTTAATACAATTGATGTTAACGAGTAATAAACATAACAATTACAACATTAAGTCAATCTTATCTTGAGAAATACTCGATACTATTAAAGATAGGTGGCAGGATTCATTTAACTCTGTAACTCTTAATTTAAAAACAACATAACGATTTTAACATGATTGTAATATTAAATTTTAATCATTTTTTAATTCTTTTGAACTATTTTGAAATAACTAAATTCAACGTAGTGTATGTGATTCCACACTAATGATGATGATATAACAATTACTAAAGAGTAGGTGTCATTAACAACAAATTTACAATTATCTAGAATCGCAGCTGCGTTGTGTCCTATACTTAGTTCTAAAGTAAAACAACACTTATCCTAACTTGGCCTATGAATATCACCAATGAGGTTAAATAAGAAGGTTTATAAATACCTTAGCATTGATTAAGAACTTATGATAAATTATATGTGTAACATCACTGCGGAGAACTACACATGTCCCTTCCTCGGATCTCGACGATATAAAGTTCCAGTCCTCGGAGAACACGAGGGTGTGCCAAGCTGGGCATTAATATAAGCCTGTAAAGCATACACAAGCATGAGTACAGCAGGTTATGGGTCACACGTGCACTGCGGGACAGCACGTGGGAGTAGTATGCGACATGGTCAAAGAAAGTTGCGCACGCGGCTTCGTGCTGGATTGATTTGCAAAGGCATCCATGAGCACAGCAGCAGGAGCCAGACACACGAGCACATGACGCAACAAAGAAAAAGCATGCTTACCCAAAAGCAGCTTGAAGTGACAAAACCGCATCATCAGGGTGCGACGTTACAAACAAACCTAAAAGAAACAAGCATCTATATAAGATCTCACCATAACAAATGAAATAAACGCAAGAAAACAGGCGAACCAAGCCTCAAAGGTTTCTTACCAAGAGAAGACAAAAATAAATCACATTTTATTGATTTACAAAATGCCCATTTTTAATTTTTTTTTTATTAAGAAAACCAACTGCGTAATACAAAATTTTTCTTAACTAGTACTTATAACTATGAGTAAAGCTAATTATAGGTTTCCCTTTATTTTTCCATTTGGATAGGACATGAAACAAAACAATATAATACATATTTAAATTTATATACCTACATATACATACATACATAATTTGCAATATGTTTAGCATTTGCAAATTAAGTGTTAGTATTTTAAATTTAAATCAACAATCAGAATTGTAAAAGTCAGGTGATGATGGTCACAAAGGCCAACAATGGTAGAAGTCCGTGGTAGCTTTGAGGCTTGTTTTACGGGTTGCAATCCGCCCGAGAACATAGGCTTGTTTAACCAGTTGCTCTAACCGCTGGACAAGGATGTGGCTTATTTGAAGAGTTTCTGCAACCGCTCTATTAAAAAAGAAAGCCCAAAACAAAAAAAACAAAACAAGATGGACCCCCACAATAGGCAAATGTACCAATTTGTTATAAGGTAGGGTGTGTTCCGAACATTAGGAACAACATACTCCAGGGCAATAAAAAAAGAAACGGAGTACCACATCAGGGTTGAAATAAACCGAAGCATTAAAAAACACTCGATATAAGCAAAAGATTCCTCATATAAAATGAGGTCTAAAGAAAAAAGGTTTTATCAAAAAAGGTCCAGCCATAACGAGCCCTTGAAAAGTCACATTAAAATAATAAATGTTAAGCATCGTTATGTCATGAACATATAAAAGAAGGTATTCAAAACTTCAAAAATGAAAAATTAAAATTCCAATTAATCTATTTTATCTATTCCAAAATTATAATATTCCTAACATATTTTATACTCCGTTGTACACTCCACAAATAAACACAGTTGAACGCTATAACAAGATTATTATAACAGCAGTATCTTCTTTTATTGAACGTGACCATAGGGTTTGGGATACTAACATTTCGAAGATCCAATTCGCTCTTAATAGTGCAGTAAATGAGGCAACTGGCTTCTCCCCCTCATTTCTAGTTTTTGGACGGGAGCTTGTAAGCTGTGGTTCTCATTACATGGATGCAGATTTAGAAAACCAAATCATATTTACACCTCGAGATAGCTATGCAGAAAACTTGGGAGCGTTGTATAAAATATTTGATAAGGTTCAACTATCACTGATAAAAGCTCATTCTAGAAGTAGCACAAACTACAATTTGAGGCGAAAAAATGTTGATTTTAATGTCGGCGATATTGTCTGGAGGAGAACATTTTATCAAAGTGATAAAGATAATAAATTTTCCAAAAAATTTGCTCCAAAGTCTATAAAATGCCGCATTGTTAAAAAAAAACAAAACTAGTATATGAACTTGAAGATATGTTAGGTAAAAACTTAGGGACTTGGCATGTCAAGGATTTCAAGTTGATTTAAGGTTTTACAGTTTAAGTTGGAGGCTAAGCGGATTTTTCTTAGTAAAATCCTAATCTAAATGATATATAAATAATACATTAAAATATATACAACTTAAATCTAATCTTTAAAAAAGTATAAATAATAACAGCTACTAAAAATTAACCCGTAAACCCGGGTGCAACTGCTAGTTTCGAAATATCTGCGAGCGTGAACGTTGAGTGAACAATAAGTAGAAACAGGTTCGACCGAACGAGCGAGTTCGCCGTTAGAATATCGCTTCAGAGTCCAAGCAATACTATCTAAACGCAAAGACGTATTTTCTTTATTCAAATAATAACTAGTAGTGGTTATCTAGTAGCTACATAATTACCTGAAAACTTCAAATCAGTGACTGTGTTACCCCGATATAGGGGCTCTTAGTTCCGGTCAAGTAGACGAAACTTCCTGTTGGCCCCTACATCTGCCCAACCAACTAGGACGTCTACTCCGCCAGCTGGACTACATCTTCTACTGCTAGTAGTAGTAGTAGTGCGTCGGTTGCGATAGTAGGATTCCCACTTCCCTGAGGTTACCTATATATAATATAATTGTGTTCGTAACTTGATTTTTTTATTATCCACCCTAGAATCTTGTTATGTTACCGCACCTATCTAAACGGAACGGAACAGTTTGATATTTTAAGAAGTAATAAGCGAAAGTGCTTACTTAGGCATTTCGATAATGTGAGAGGGCAAACGTGGGGACATAGTTCGAAATCATCGGTTCTGACAGGAATCCGAGTATTTCGAATACAATTACAATTAATACAATTTTTAAACATTTCCTTAAAATTTACTATTACACTTGTTAAAATACTGATACAAATTATAAGATATAAAACTATTATTCCGACACTAACAATTTTCACGTTCACTACACTGGGCACTTCTGGAATCTCGGATCGCTTCAGAGCGTACGAGAGTAGCTGCAGATTTTCCAAGTTCACGTTGTCCAAATTGATAGGTTTCAGGTTGTCGCTGTTTTCTGGTATGTTAATGTGGTAGTACCAGAATGATGTCTTCTTAGTCATGTTGTTGAGAACGCAACACCACTAAGCGCGGGAGACGAGTGCGGGCGGCGGACACTGACGTCATCGCGAGATCATCGCGACCGCGCTCGGACACTCGCCTTCGGACACCCACCGTCGCCGGTTTACCATCGCGTATTTTTTATATTCATTGTAATTAAGAGGCGAGAATTACAGCACCTATATTTCTACAGTCCGCTAGTTTTATTACATCGATAGGACCCTAACAATGGTCCTTTAGGATATTCACCGTCTTATTTGCGAGGATTATCGGAAATACCACTTCAAGGAAAAATTTCAAAATTCAAGACCTTAACCTTGGAGCTCTTCAGTTGTGGAATTCCTAGATACCTGCCGGAGCCTTCATAATTTCCAGCCAAGGATACTACGCAAGCATCCGCACACGCCCAAAGAAGTCATTTGAAAGTCATCGTGCGACGAACTTTGGACCCACCGTATATTCGAGTCATCGTGTCATCAAGATTGCACAGTTATCGTCATCAGTGACCTGTGTTAAGGATTTATTGAGGCTTTAAAAGATACGTGAGTTCGTTCCAATTATTCCTATATTCTTCCCTTTCTTTCCAGTGTTTAAATTGCTCAAATTTAGCGAACGCTTCCTAAATTTACTCATTTTCATACTTTTTCTTTCTTCATAATCATCTATCACGCTTTAATTATTACGGTTTCGTTATTAAATTAATTTGCTAAGCCCATTTTAATCATAAATATATAAAATAAAACATCACAATCACACAAAGTTCTCATGATCAGCTGTTTACGCAGTGCACTCGCTTCTTACCTATAAGCTAAATAACGGTACCTACCCAGTGCGTTCGGCCGTCACAGCTGTTCTTTTGTTATCGCTGCCGGTTATTAAATCGCTGCACCTGTTCGCTACGTTTATTGTTGCGCTTATTATTTACAAACAACTTTCATTTTAGCTTTTTCTATCCTTCTTTTCAATCATGTCTGACCAAAAATTAACAAAGAAACGTAGTTGTATGAAAGCGAACCTTACGATCTTTGGTAATTATTTAAAGGTTCTTAAAAGTACTGACGAACTAGGAAACCTGCAGCTAGTCGACTTAGAAACTCGCCTTACTAAGTTTGAAAGCTTATACTCCAAATTTGATGCGTTGCAG
The DNA here is from genome assembly GCA_963576865.1 of Anania hortulata. Classification (NCBI taxonomy): domain Eukaryota; kingdom Metazoa; phylum Arthropoda; class Insecta; order Lepidoptera; family Crambidae; genus Anania; species Anania hortulata. The sequence goes on along the minus strand of OY756402.1, from coordinate 3,219,791 downwards.
TGTAATATCGAGGAGTTATCGGAAGAACAAGATGACGAATGCCAAGAGCGAGAGCAATTCGAGGATACATACTACAAGCTGGTGGCAGAGGCGCGTATCCTACTAGGCGCTCGCCCCCGCCAGCAGCGCGATCTTCGAGGAGGAGCCGTGGCGAGTGACAATGATGAACAGGCGAGTGGTTTTAAATCTAATTGCGTAAGATTGCCTAAAATTGAATTGCCAATTTTTCACGGTAGCTATCAACACTGGTTAGAATTTAGGGATACCTTTATATCTTTAATTCATTCCAGAACTGACATAGATAACATAAATAAGCTTCATTATCTTCGTGCATCTTTGAAAGGTTGTGCTTCTCTTGTAATTGATAATTTAGATGTACGTGCAGAGAATTACGAGTCCGCCTGGAAGTTAGTATGCGATAGATATGACAACAAAAGGCTGCTCGTAAACAACCACGTCCAGGCATTGTTTAACGTCGAGCACATACAAACTGAGTCTTGTTCTGCAATTCGTTATCTTATTGATTCAACAAATAAAAATCTTAGAGCGTTGTCCACTTTAGGTCAGCCTACCCAGCATTGGGACACGCTCATTATCCATATGATGGCAGAAAAACTGGATACTATCACTCATAGGCAATGGGAGGAGCATAGAAATACGCTAAATAATTTCCCTTCATTGGATATTTTTATAAAATGTTTAAGTAACAGAGCAGATTTATTGGAGACATTACAAGAAAACAAAAATAATAGTACAAATAAAATAGAAACTTATAAACCTAATTTTTACCTACAAACTACAAAAAATAACCAAAATAAAAACAATAATAATAATAAAAACGAGAATAAAACAAATATTATCAATTTCAACAAATCATTGCAATGTATCATGTGTAAACAAAATCATTTCTTATTTAATTGCGAATCATTTAGAGCCCTTCCCATTGAAACCCGTATTCAAAAGGCATCAGACGCCAAAGTTTGCTTAAATTGCTTAAGACCAGGGCATGTTGAAAATAAATGCAGCCTTGTGCCTTGTAAATATTGCAAAAAATTGCATAACACGCTTTTGCATATACATGAGTCAACTCCCACCCCTGGACCTTCTGTCCCAATTAATAATTTTGCAAACTCCACTGATATTAATAAGCAGATTACTACTCCTCCACATGTTTTGCTTTCCACAGCGATGGTGAAGGTGTTGGACAGCAAGGGTGCCGTGCACCAGACTCGAGTACTGCTCGATAACTGTAGCACGGCGAACTTCGTCACGCAGGCATTGTGTGGTATGCTGGGTTTGTCTCAATGGAGTGCTAGCGCCACGGTAACAGGAATTAACAATAATACTTCATTTAGTACACAATCTTGCAGCCTTACTATTATGTCAATTCATAATGATAGTTTTAAACTTACTCTTGACTGTCATATTTTACCACAAATCACAAAATCATTGCCGTCTTCATTTATTAATATTGAAAATATTCCTCTTCCACTGGGAATTCATCTTGCTGACCCGTCTTTTAATATACCATCGGCGATCGACATATTGGTCGGTGCTGATATATTCTGGTCAATCTTATGTAATAACTCTATTGATTTGGGAAAAAATAAACCCAAATTTTATGAAACCAAACTGGGTTGGCTTGTGTCAGGGTATGTCGCCCGCCTTAAGACACAACTACCTTCCCCTGTTTGCCATTTCTTAAGTCAACAATCTGACCCAGACTTAACTCGATTCTGGGAGCTTGACAGTGTCTCTGACAAGCATTCCCTGTCCTCTGAGGAACGTAGGTGTAAGCAACATTTTAGAAAATACCTCTCGTAAGGATGACGGGCGATTTATTGTCAAAATGCCGCTGAAGCAAGACCCTTCAGTTTTAGGCGACTCTTATCAAAAAGCTAAATGCCGGTTCTTATCGTTAGAGAGGAAATTTGCCCGCGAGCCTGAATTCAAGATGAGGTACGTTGAGTTTATGGCTGAATATGAACATTTGGGTCACATGACATTGAATAAAGAGCCTTCACCTAACTTTCTTAAAAATCTTAATTTTTTTCTCCCTCATCACGGTGTAATTCGTGAAGAGAGCCTTACTACGAAGCTTCGTACTGTATTTGATGCGTCGGCTACATCCAGTACAGGTGTGTCATTAAATGACCTCCAGATGATAGGCCCCACAGTACAAGAAGATTTGACCTCCATATTACTTCGCTTTCGCCAACATAAATATGTTGTTACTGGTGACATTGAGAAAATGTATAGAGCGATTGAACTACATCCTTCACAACGCTTTCTTCAACAGATTCTTTTTCGATCCGACCCTTCTAAGCCTATACAAACATTCACACTCAATACTTTGACCTATGGGACCTCATCGGCTCCATATTTAGCCACCAAGTGCTTAGTCAGTTTAGCCCCGACCGCTCACGATACTGACGTCCAAAAATCAATTGAACGAGATTTTTATGTCGACGATTATTTGGGGGGATCATCATCAAAAGAAAAAACAATTAAAATTTGCAAAGGGGTTATATCAACTTTAAAATCAGCTCAGTTTAATTTACGAAAATTAAAATCAAACGATAACACAATTTTAACAGAGATTTCCGAATCAGCTCAAAATGGTAATAATAATAAATTAGGATTTGCAGATATTAATAAAAACATTTCATCTAAAACTCTAGGTTTACATTGGAATTGCAATAAAGATACTCTATCATATTCAATAAACATAGTAACATGTGAAAAACTGACAAAACGACACATACTATCTGTTATAAGTCAGATCTTCGACCCTTTAGGTCTCGTTAGCCCATGCATTGTTGAAGCCAAGATCATCATGCAGAGGTTATGGGTGGATAAGTATGACTGGTGTTACGGACAAACCAATCTATTTTGATGTAATAGTTATAAGTTTAATGTTTTGTAAATAAAGCTTAATTTTCTATTAGGGCCTAGCTATAAGGCATATGTAATTAGCGCAGGGATTGTTTTATTTTAATAAAGTTTGTTTAGATATATCCCACTTGCAACTAGGTAGGCAGGTAGGGCTAATAAAGGTAACTAGGTTTGTATGGTATTTGGTAAACGGGTGTGAAAGAGACCCTGTAAGGTTGTCTCACCCTACCAGGGAATCGACGGAACTGGAGGGTGGGACCGGTAGAACCTGCAGACTATCTCTGTCGCCCATCTCGCACATTCGGAGGGTAGGTAGGACACCCACAGAGGTAGAATGTTGTGAGTGGGAAATATCACATTTTCTGTAGGTAGGTTTAGAAATGTGTAGACAGAGATAGAACATAAACAATAGGTCGTCTCCCTCAGTATCTCGATGTTAGGAGGGTGGACATAAGTGTTACACTAACGAATTTGGTAGACAGAGACAGAAGTTTGTATGTCCTTGTCTTATGAACTAACCCGCGATAGTCACTAGTAAACATAGGCTAAGATTGTATTTATATAAGGGCCGTGGGTCGCAAAATTTGTACTGCGCTCACGGTCAAGATCATCACTCGGAATAAAGGAACAAAGGAAGAAAGAAGTGTTTCATTTCAACTATACAGTCCACACGAAGGAGCAAGATCTCTCAAGATTGTATCACGGCGGACCCAAACCCGCTGTGACTCACATCGTTGGACCTTTGCTCGCCGGATCGAAAAGAAGATAGTGTAACCAGCAACGCGGGATCTACGCCAAGCACTACCAGTGTTTGGGCCATCGCAACGTGGGATCGAGGCCGCGTACTGGGCCTATTTACTCTTGTGAAAGAGAGATCACATTACGCGGGTGTACCGCGGCTCCGGCATTCACCACCTAACGGTGCCAAACGGTGTTTGTCGCGAGTTAACGCCGTTCCCAGGCGGTGCAGTTTTCGGGCGAGCTGCCACATATCGCGCAAGCGATTGTGAACAAGTCCGACCTCGCCAGTACGGTGTGCGTAAGCGTGGGGGCCGGACTGTAGGCACTGCTGAGGGTCCTGGACATTCCAGCCAGCGACTGAGCACCCCGCGGCTACGTACATTCTCTGCTGGGTGGTTCCATCCTTTCCAATCCTGCACGACCATCCATCCTCAGACAGGCTCCCCTTGGTAGTGTACCTGTTTGGGATTGTTAGGAGTAGGGGCAGCAAGTAAGAAGATGCCGACAACGCGAAGCCAAGCGGGAAAGAAAGAGATGGAAGACTCAAGACGACGTAATTTCGAAGAGCCACCCGCATCACCGTCTGTGCAAGCAACTGCAAGCATGCCACACACCGAAGCGAGTCTAGTAGCCGCAGAAAGCGGTCGTACTGAGCCTACTGTAGCGCCGCCAGAGAAGCGCCTAGAGGCCGACGCGCCTAGGATAAGGCCACCGTCGTCGAGAGGTTCAAGCGTCGCCGCACGATTGAAGCAAGCCGAGTTACTAGCAGCCGAGAAGCTCGCTGAATTACAAAGACGAGAATTTTCAATAGAGAGAAATCTCATACAAAAGAGATTAGAATTTGAAGTAGCTACAATAATGGAGTCCGAGGATGAAGACCGTGAGAGCGTACCCGCCGGTGAAGTCCAAGCAAGGGTAGACGATTGGTTGGACAGATCGCATTCCCGGCGTCACGACGACAATATGCAGTTACCCACAACAGAGGTGTCTTTAGACGTTCCTACCCTGCAAGACGAGAGGAATGAAAGAGACAGACATATGTTTACGCGTCGCAAGGAAAAGGAGGCGCGCAATATAGAAATGGATAAAAACAGACATTTAAATTCGCCGAGTATACAATCAGTAAACAATAACATTGAAAATAATCCGCGCCCAGTCGATAATGTATGTGGAGCAAGGCCCCAAGATAGTATGGATGGGGTTGAACGACTTGCTAATACATTAGACAGGATTATGTCAAGACGACCGTCTACACGCCAGGTCATCGAGTTACCGATTTTCAACGGAAACCCAGCTGATTGGTTACCATTTAAGGCTGCGATACGAGAGTCTACAACGGCATACAACTTCAGCAAAGCCGAGAACCTGGCTAGATTGAGAAATTGTTTAAAGGGAGAAGCTAAGGAAGCGGTAGCGGCCCTATTAAGCAGTGCCACGGATCCAGAAAGGATAATAAAAACACTAGAACAGTGCTATGGCAGACCGGAGGCGATTATAGATCGAGCATTGAGCGATTTGAAGAGCCTACCGCGAGTTGGAACTACTGCCAGTGAGCTTAATATCTTCGCCATTAAGGTTCAGAATATTGTATGTACGTTGGATTCTATGGACAACAGAAGCTACCTGAGAAATCCGATGCTAACACGAGACGTAATTGAGAAGCTTAGCCCACATCTGAAATCAAGATGGTGTGACTACGCAGCAAAGTACACAAGTTACTCGGAACCAGAAATCGTCACTCTGTCGCAATTTTTAATGGAGGAAGCCAACAAAGCGATACGATTTGCATACGTGCCGCAACCGAGCAGCTCCGCAGCCAAGAAAGAGACAGTGCTAGCTAAACAGACGGCGAACGCACGAAATAAGAACACAGGGGTGTACGTCACAGCCGATGAGAAGGCAATGACGTCACAAGGGAAACCGTGTTTGTGCTGCGGCGGGGACCATGAAATATTTAAGTGCGGGAAGTTTACAACTATGACGGTACCGCAGCGATGGGAATGGTTGAAGCAAGAGAAAATATGCTTTCTTTGTTTGAAAAGTAAACACAGGCGATTTATATGTAAAGCACAAATGTGTAATGAGAAGGGTTGCAACCGACGTCATCACAGACTGTTACACACAGAGAGTGTCAACAGCGAGAGTCAACAAAACCATGAAGTAGTCGCCTCAGTTAACCACACTGCTGGGGCGGCCAAGGTACTGTTGAAAGTATGTCCGATCGTTATTGAGGGGCCACGGGGTAGAGTAAACACACACGCTCTACTTGACGAAGGATCGACCGTGACATTGATAGATCAGGACTTAGCAGATTACGTCGGCGTAGCTGGGCCAGTTCGAGACTTACACATAAGTAGTGTGAATACACAGAGCGTACCACACGCAAGCAGGGAGATAGAGATTCAAATCATCGCAAGTAACAAGGAGAAATACAGGGTGAAAGCGAGAACCATGGAGAATCTCCGCTTGAATAGTCAAACTGTGGACGAGAGATGTCTAAAATACAAGCACATGCGTAACCTGAACGAGAACCACGTGTGTTATGTGAACGCCAAACCGCGTGTCCTTATAGGCGCGGACAACTGGCAGCTAATAGTAAGCAGGAAGCTGTTGACAGGCAAACGCCACGAGCCAGCGGCGTCACTTACCAGACTGGGGTGGGTGATACATGGCTTAGCGCCGTCCCGTGTCATAAGGGAGAGAGATACGGTGCTATTCGTTGATGGCCATGGAGGCGCTCGGTCTACGCAACCTGATGAAGAACTACATGATATGGTGAAGTCGTATTTTGAGATCGATTCACTAGGTATACAGAAAAAGGAACGCGAAAATCCTGACGACGTTCGCGCCTTAGAAGCCTTTGAATCAACGGTGAGATGTGTCAATCAGCGATATGAAGTAGGATTGCCATGGCGCAAGGTTAACACAGTTATGCCGCCGAGCTACGATGCAGCGAAGCGGAGGCTCCTAACAATCGAAAGAAAGATGGACGCATCAAAGGAATTCAAAGCCAAATATACTGCCCAGATCGACAGTATGCTACAAAAGAGCTACGCTGAAGAAAGTGAAGAAGTCGATACGCAAAGCTCGCGACTCTGGTACTTGCCACATTTTGCGGTGGTAAATGTAAACAAGCCACAAAAGCTAAGACTAGTATTTGATGCCGCAGCCAAGAGCAACGGGGTATGCTTGAACGATGCATTGCTAGAAGGCCCTGATTTGCTACGAGACTTAGCTGGAATGTTGTTTCGGTTTAGAGAGAAGGCTATAGCTGTAACAGCGGACATCAGAGAGATGTTTTTACAAGTTAAGATAGCCAGAGAGGATCAGCCGGCTCAGATGTTTTTGTGGAGAGGCGATGATAGAGCAGCGCCACCGAAGAGGTATAGGATGACATCGATGATCTTCGGTGCTAAGAGCTCACCCTTCCTAGCGCATAGCGTCAGAGACCACAACGCACGGAGACACGCGATAGAGTTCCCGAGAGCGCACGAAGCCATAACCAAGAACCATTATATGGACGACTGGGTGGACTGTTTCGATACACAAGACGAAGCTAATGACGTCATCAAAGACGTCATCCATGTGCACGCGCAGGCAGGATTCACGCTCGCAGCCTTTAACTCGAACGGGCTTGAAGTTATACGTGAGCTGCCAGTAGAGAGCCGTGCGACGGCACCGAAACAGCTCTGCTCTAGTGGGGACCAACAAGGGCGTACACTAGGCCTTGTGTGGGACGCGAACTCCGACGAACTGGGCTTCAACACCGTCCTAGTTAGAGTACCGCAGGAGGTGAAGAAGTTAGAGCGGACGCCGACGAAGAGGGAAGCACTGAGCGCAGTTATGTCAATATTTGACCCACTCGGACTGCTCAGCTACTACACGATTAGAGCAAAGATTCTAATTCAAGAAGTATGGCGCCTACAAACCGGCTGGGACGAAGCTCTACCGGAAGAAATAGCAAGGGAATTCGGCATATGGCTACGCGGCGTAGAGACACTTGCCAGTCTGCGTCTACCCCGTCTCTACTCACTGACGGGGGGAGTGACCGGAAAGCAGCTGCATGTGTTCTGCGACGCTAGCGAGTCAGCTTATGCAACGGCCGTTTACTGGCTGATAGAGTTTAACGACGGGTCGAGACGAGTCGTATTGACAGCAGCGAGGGCACGGGTAGCACCTATGAAGACTCAGACGATACCGCGTTTAGAGTTGCAAGCGTGTCTTATCGGAGCAAGGCTTGCGTCGACAGTATTGAGAGAGCACAGATGGCAACCAGATAGAGTTACATACTGGACAGACTCTAGAACCGTTCTATATTGGATTGGGAACGATAGAGTGCGTTACACGCCATACGTAGCGCATAGATTGAGTGAAATAAGCGAGTTAACCAATCCCGATCAATGGCGGTGGGTGCCGACGCAAGATAATGTAGCAGACGACGCAACGAGAGTCGACAATTCAAATAAATGTCAAGATGATAGGTGGTTCACCGGACCATCGTTTCTGTATGAGATTGAAGATTTATGGCCGTCTCCGGTATGCACAGAGAGCAACGAGGAGACTATATACAGCGTCACGACAGACGAGAAATGGAGCGTGCCAGACGCCGGGCGTTTCTCTAATCACGAACGCCTAGTGAGAGCGATGGCATATGTGTTATTATTCGTAGATAGATGTCGTGAGCGCGCAACTACGATGACCAAGGATCACATAGATAGAGCAGAAAGATGGTTGATTAGGCGAGCGCAGGCTGACTCATTCAGAGAAGACATTGAGCGCCTAAGAAAATGCCAGAACATAAAAGCAGGAAGTCGCATCAAGTCACTAGATCCCTTCGTTGATGGTGATGGCGTGTTGCGGGCGAGAGGACGTACGAGGGCAGCGGGTGTGTCTGCCCCCGATACTACGCCCGTAATATTGGACGGCAGCCACCCGTACGCGCGGTTGTTGTGTCAACGGGAACACCGTCGCGCCCATCACTCCCACAACGAACGCGTCGTCAATGATGTGCGACAGAAATACTGGATTCTGCGGTTGCGACCTACAGTACGCGCCGTGGCCAACAAGTGTGCTTTCTGTCGAATGAGAAAGGCGAAACCTGTAAGACCAGTATTAGGAGACCTGCCGCGCGCACGAGTAGAGACCTTCACCAGACCATTCTCTAACTGTGGTTTAGATTATTTTGGTCCCATGATCGTAACAGTGGGCCGTCGTCATGAGAAGAGGTGGGGAGCGCTGTTTACTTGCCTCACCACAAGAGCCGTTCACATAGAGCTAGTAGCGAGTTTGTCAACTGACTCGGCTATCATGGCATTACGGCGTATGGGAGCACGACGGGGGTGGCCACAAGTAATGTATTCGGACAACGCGACGAACTTCAAGGGAGCCGACAGCGAGCTACGAGCGGCCATGGTAGAGTGGGAGCCAGCTCTTCGCACTCACCCAACGAATCGATTGGCGCTACATCGCACCGGGAGCGCCACACCAGGGGGGAGCGTGGGAGCGACTCATACGCTCTGTCAAGAACGCTCTACGTGTAACACTCAACGAGAAGTCACCGAAGGAAGAGGTTCTACAGACGCTATTGGTAGAGGTCGAGCACACTATGAACGCACGACCACTTACGCACGTGCCAGTCAGCGCTGACGATCCTGAGGCGCTGACTCCGAACCACTTTCTGCTGGGTGGATCGCACGGCCTACCCATCACTGGGCCGAGCGAACCGGCATCAAGGAAGACCTGGAGGGCTGCGCAAGCATTAGCCGACGAATACTGGCGTCGTTGGCTTAAAGAATATCTACCAAGCCTGGTGCCGAGAAGAGGAGCTCGTGACGTCACTGAAGTCGCTATCAAACCAGGCGACTTAGTCATCGTGGCGGACCACACACTACCACGCAATGTGTGGCCCCGTGGAGTTGTTACGCAAATACATCCTGGACCAGACGGAGCAGTGAGGAACGTCGAGGTACGCACCAAGGGCGGCGTGTTTCGTCGACCGACGTCGAGATTGGTTGTCCTGCCGATGGAGTAGAAGGTTCGCACTTCGCAGCGCTTCACCGGGGGGAGAACTGTTACGGACAAACCAATCTATTTTGATGTAATAGTTATAAGTTTAATGTTTTGTAAATAAAGCTTAATTTTCTATTAGGGCCTAGCTATAAGGCATATGTAATTAGCGCAGGGATTGTTTTATTTTAATAAAGTTTGTTTAGATATATCCCACTTGCAACTAGGTAGGCAGGTAGGGCTAATAAAGGTAACTAGGTTTGTATGGTATTTGGTAAACGGGTGTGAAAGAGACCCTGTAAGGTTGTCTCACCCTACCAGGGAATCGACGGAACTGGAGGGTGGGACCGGTAGAACCTGCAGACTATCTCTGTCGCCCATCTCGCACATTCGGAGGGTAGGTAGGACACCCACAGAGGTAGAATGTTGTGAGTGGGAAATATCACATTTTCTGTAGGTAGGTTTAGAAATGTGTAGACAGAGATAGAACATAAACAATAGGTCGTCTCCCTCAGTATCTCGATGTTAGGAGGGTGGACATAAGTGTTACACTAACGAATTTGGTAGACAGAGACAGAAGTTTGTATGTCCTTGTCTTATGAACTAACCCGCGATAGTCACTAGTAAACATAGGCTAAGATTGTATTTATATAAGGGCCGTGGGTCGCAAAATTTGTACTGCGCTCACGGTCAAGATCATCACTCGGAATAAAGGAACAAAGGAAGAAAGAAGTGTTTCATTTCAACTATACAGTCCACACGAAGGAGCAAGATCTCTCAAGATTGTATCACGGCGGACCCAAACCCGCTGTGACTCACAACTGGGATGATGATGTCTCGTCGGAAATAAAAGAGTTGTGGTTTTCATTTTCGACAACTTTACCTCTTCTTAATAATTTGAAAATTCCACGGTGTGTTCTTAACGATAACTCTAATCATTATGAAATCCACGTCTTTTCAGATGCATCAGAGCGAGCATACGGCGTCGCTTTGTATGTTCGTTCAGTTAGTCATTCAGGGCTCGTTACAGTACATCTTTTGACGTCTAAGAGTAAGGTAGCGCCGATAAAGCCAACAACGATGCCGCGCCTTGAGCTTTGTGGAGCCTTGTTGGCTTCAAGATTGTGTAGCAAAGTTTTAGCTGCATTAAGCATTCCTATTGCTAATTGCACGTTTTGGTGTGACTCTACCATCGTGTTAGGGAGGTTAAACACTCAACCTCTTCAACTTAAGAATTTCGTTCGCAATCGTATTAACGAAATCCAAGAAAGTACTACTGGTTACTCGTGGCGCTACGTACCTTGTAAGGACAATCCGGCGGATCATGTTTCTCGAGGGCTGAAGGCCGATTCCATCTGCTTTTTATCTTTGTGGTGGTCAGGTCCAAGTTTTCTGCTCAGAGACGACACCGAATGGCCGAAAAATCCTAATGATCGATATGATGAGAAACATAATCTACCTGAATTAGTCGCTTGTCCCACTGTTGTTAATGATGATTCAAATTCTGACCCCATCTCTCATTTAATAAAAAATAAATCTAACTTTACATATTTACAAAGATCAATGGCATATTTACAAAGGTTCGTTTATAATTGCAAAAATAAAGATAATAAATTAAATGGTCACTTATCTATACAAGAGGTTCAAAATTCATTAAATATAATAATACACAAGGCACAACTTGAAATGTTTCATTCTGAATATGCTATTCTTAAGTCAGGAGAAGCACTCCCAAAAAAGAACCGTTTCACTTCCTTATCTCCATTCTTGGATAAAAACAATATCATTCGAGTTGGTGGGAGAATACAAAATTCCCCATATGGTTATGACATTAAACATCCTATTTTACTATGTTCAAAACATCATTTCACTGAAATTCTTTTTAATTATTTTCATTTAAAATGTTTTCATGCTGGCCCACAGCTTCTTTTAGCCAACATCAGGCAAACTTATTGGCCGTTAGGTGGCAGGAACCTAGCCAAGGCCACATTTCATAAATGTGTTCGGTGTTGCAGATTTAAGGCAGATATAGTTCAACCCATCATGGGCCAGTTGCCTGCATCCCGGATCGAGCTAGAGTACCCCTTTTTACATTGTTGCGTTGATTACGCGGGCCCAGTGTTGATAGCAGACCGTTAGGGTCATGGTTGCCGCCTTATTAAGTCATTTTTGGCAATTTTTATTTGCAATTCGATTAAAGCCTGTCACATTGAACTTGTTACGGCTCTGTCCTCTGAAGCTTACTTAGCCGCTTGAAATCGCTTTATTTCTAGACGGGGAAAGCCCCAAAGCATAACTTCCGATAATGGAACGACTTTCGTAGGTACTTTTAATGAACTTTCAATAGCAGAGGCAGCCATTAAATCTACCAAGCACCACCTTAGAAGGTTATTACAAACCACTAACTTCACATTTGAAGAGATGGCCACATGCCTCGCTCAAATTGAAGCCATTTTAAACTCCCGTCCACTTACTCCTCTGTCTTCCGATCCTAACGACCTAACTGCCCTTATTCCTGCCCACTTTTTGATTGGACGACCACTGTCTTTTGTGCCTCATCCACAGATCCCGGCAGAGACCGACATCAACCGACTTCAGCGTTTCAAGAGAACAGAGCTCATCAAGCAGCATTTTTGGAACCGCTTCTCTCTTGAATATATAGCTCTCTTGCAACTGAAGGTGAAGTGGCGGTCGCCGTATACAGAGCTGAAGATTGGCTCTCTTGTACTTCTCAAAGATAGAGCTCTTCCTCCTCTGTTTTGGTCTATGGGGCGAGTCACTAAGCTCTACCCTGGCACCGACAATGTCTCCAGAGTCGCTGAGCTCAAGACAAAGAGTGGCACCATTCGAAGGGCCCTTATTAACATGTGCCCTCTTCCAGATCTTTGATGCCTTCCTTGTCTTCAGACTTCAAGCCGGGGAGCATGTTGAGAACGCAACACCACTAAGCGCGGGAGACGAGTGCGGGCGGCGGACACTGACGTCATCGCGAGATCATCGCGACCGCGCTCGGACACTCGCCTTCGGACACCCACCGTCGCCGGTTTACCATCGCGTATTTTTTATATTCATTGTAATTAAGAGACGAGAATTACAGCACCTATATTTCTACAGTCCGCTAGTTTTATTACATCGATAGGACCCTAACACATGTCATGTCACGGGGACTCATCCGGAACAAAGTGAGAATTGTTCTAAAATTTTATACAAGATGGCGTTATATGTATCTAATTCTTATTGATATTTGTGTAAAATAAAATAAAAACAAAGAACTGATCCTGATAAAAATAGAATATAAACCAGAATAAAAAACAAAATACGGAAAATGGGATAATCCCTTAAAGATTCAAAGATTCAATGATATTTATTCACAGAGACAAGGTAGTACATAAGTGATGTTCAAAATATAAAGAGCAACTTATCTCACCAGCGCAGCTAGTGTGTGATTTTTAGTGTAATGTCGATACAGATATTAATAAAAAATAACAAAATTAATCATATTTAGGCCCAAAAAACAAAAACAAATATGTATATCAATAATAACATGCACCATACAAACTTTCAAGATACCTAATTATTACAAAATGACATCAAATTACATGTCAATTTATTAGTACCCAATGTCAACAATAAATCACATTAAAATGACAATTAAATATTAAATAATGTCATGTCATGTCAATGTATTAGTACTAAAATTTGTATGTCAAATAGTCCTTGATTGAATAAAAAAAAAAATTCAATAAGTAAATTAATTAATTTTCTATTAAACAAATTACCATTTAGCTCTCTTAGGTCCGATGGCAATTTATTGAAAACAACTGTGGCCATAACATAGCAGTTGCGACTGTTAAAAGCAGATTTAGCTCCAGGGTGCGCTAGTTTATTTTTATGTCTGCCGCTAAATTTATACACATCTTCAAACTTCAAAATTAGATCAGGATATGACTTTACAAACTTGCACAATTCAAAAATGTACAAACAAGATAGAGTAAGAAGCTTGTATTCCCTAAATATTGGAGCACAAGGCGTCCATGGAGGCACATTGAAAATTGCACGTAAACATTTTTTTTGTGCAATGAATACACTATTTGCTTTAACACCATTACCCCACAGTATAAGTCCCTATCGAAGCAGAGAAGAAACATAACCATGATAAGCCAAAAGGGCAGTTTTCACATTCATAAATTTCCACATCTTGTAAAAATATCAATGCTGTTCTCACACTCCTACCGGCAATTATTTGTACTAAGCCTTAGTAAATAAACTTACAATTGATGGCGCTTTATGAGTAATTTTAGTAGCTGTCCGAAAATAATTTGAATGTTTTGTGAATTTGCGACGTTTGAACCGTCTACAAGTCACAACCAATTAAGAATTTGGTAGTTTTTCCCCATGTAAGGATAGCCGATTGAACAATATGCTAGACTTGTGTTTCGTGAGATGCGAGTTCAAGCCTAGCTTTCAACATCTCTTTGTTTTTTATTTTTTCCAGATTATTGTTTATTTCTTTGTTTTTAAATTTTTCTAGATTATTGTTTTATAACGTTTTTTTTATATACTTATTCCAATATAGTATTTATTTGATTTTGCTTAATTTAATTTATTGCTGTTAATTTAATTTAAATTGTATTATTGATTGTATCACAAATTAAATGGTATTAAGTTTGCATGCTATCATTATGTAGTAAAATATGAGCACACATGACCTTTTGTCAACTTTTACTACTATGTTTTAAGCAAATAAATTATTCATTCTAAATTCTAATTCTAATTCTAAATTCTAAAAATAATATTCCTATTAAAATTAAATACAGTTTTGTGAATTTTGGAATCAATTATACAATTATAATTTTTGTATGGTTTATTGTTAATGGGCTAGTTTCCTGAAAAAATATAATTTGTCTGTCAGTTGGATTACAGAAAATATTGGATACGTATTTTTTCTTTTCTCAATCAAACAAAAAATTATGAAAATATAGCCCGTTAAAGTTTCACGTAACGTCACGCCTTGCGACACATTTCGGCAAGACTTGACGTCACGTACTTACTTTGATGCGCTTTATCTTCGTCATTTTTTGTTTGATTGACAAAAGACAAAATATGGGTCCAATATTTTTTGATAATCTAACTGACGGACTAAATAGAATAATCTTTTGTTGACCCAGGAAACTAGCCTGATACTCTGATTTTCTTTTTTCCGATTTATTATTCGTTCGTATCGTCATAAAATAAGAATAAAATAAAAATACAGCGAAAGAACTTAATAATTATTTATTTTTCCTTTTTCTTCTTCTTCTTGTTTCCCATTTACTTACTAGACTTTATTATTTATTAAACAACCAATTTTTTATTATTCCTTCTGGGACCTTATTTCAAATAATTTCTTTAATATTAAAACCTGAATTCACAAGAATATTCTTAACTTTAGTAAAACATTTAAAATCACTAATTTGAAAGAATCCGAGAATAAGTATGTTGTTAGCCAGGTTTGAACTCGAAACCACGAGAATCATGGACTGTCCGCCCGATCTAATCATCCCATCAATACTGCATAATAAAAAAATTGCTAAAATAGATTATCTACGCTCACTGTGCGGTAACAAATAGCAAATTAGCTTGCACCGGGCAAAGTACTCTAATTTTATAATAGCCTACAAAGCGTTACTGCAAGCGATAATCCACCAAAACGCCACAACCGAGAGCTCTTTTTACTTTGTACTGTCAGCTACCGCGCGAGCACGCTCTCTCACAAGGGCTACGACTGCGACTTATGTTTGTGAATTTTAGCCGATACCTACGCATGAAATAGGTGTGTAGATCTATAATTATGTATGGCGCCTATGTTGCATACACGACTGACCACAATCTGACAACGTCTCTTCAGTCAAAAAACTAAAGTATGTTGTAGCCATAATAATAATATTAACTTAAAATTTATGTAAGTATATATTCAGCTAGTAAATTTTACTTGTAGATGAATTAAATAAATAAAAGTTATCATCTTATTCCGTGAATGACTTTGAATTTTAGCTCGTAAATAGGTACTTTAGATAGAAGGTTGTTTTATTTCATAAGTAGGTAGGTACCTACGAAATAAAATAAATAAAATAACAATAATCTTTACGTAATTAAACTGGTAACCTGACAAAACGCCTTGATAAAATAAAAGAAAAGAAAAATAAAAAGAAAAGTTGGTGTGACGATTTAGTTAACCTGACGAGGGATTGGGAGTCATTTGCGATAGATAGAGATCGATGGAAGAGTTTGGGGGAGACCTTTGCCCAGCAGTGGGATTGAACAGAGGCGTCTCTAGCCCATGTAGCGACCGTGTGCAAACATCGCGCCCCCTAGTAAGCGCGTGATCAAAATGGAATGGGTACTTTTTTTCGTCTGGCAACACTACCGCTAACACATAGATTGCATTTGTCTCGTATTTAAAAATTAAATAAATTTATAATACTAGTAATTAAGCGGCTCCTATTCGTCGTAAACATAACTAAACCGTTTATTAAGTGCTAGTGTAAATCAAAAGTGCAACAACACAAGGAAATTAGTGTTTACGTGTAACGGCCGGTGATAACAAAGATCAACTCATTAGCATCAATATTTTCGAGATAATGTGATCCACAAGTAACAAGTTCCCTACCATGTACCAAAAATGCTGGAGTATATCCAGTAGTTTCATTAACAGAGTTGTTTATTGCAAATTGTATTTGAGGTAGATTTAGATGTCTGGCATATAAAAGACCTCAAAATAGTTGGTTCCCAACAAAAATAATTATTATTAATACACTTAATGTTATTCGGATTTTATCTCAGGTAAAATCCTTTTCTAAGAGAGGGGGTACTGTAACGTTGTGTATAGTACTCACGTTTTCACTTAAAATCATTGTTATAAATCATATAAATTATAAAACATTATTTATTTTAAAACTATGATATAAAATAAAATAAACCTTAATTCTAAATTAAACCTATTATTAGAATAAAATATTAAACACTAAAACAAACAAACAATAATATTAAATAGCACCGAAATACGGAACCTTCGAAATCTGAACCGAAACGAAATGGTTTTTACATACGCGGTCGTAGTTCCACGGATCGCTAACATGCTGATGAGGCAAAACTGCCCGGTTCTCTGCGTATGTGCACGACTGCGCGCGCGCATATTCGTCATCTAAACGATTAAGACGTGTGCCTTGTTTCGCTGCTACTCGCGCGCGCACCTATCTCCGTAACTACAGTTACCTATATCCTACATCTTGATTTGAGTGTCCTACACCAAATAATTCAACACTATTGTTATTCCCGTACTGGGTAAGTTGGAGGAGTGAACAAATTAGACGAAGCTTGCATGCACCACGATATCGCGTACATTAACAAAGACTCAAGTTCTCGACAAAAAGCAGACTTAGAACTTTTGGATATGGCTAAAAGGAGGTTGAAATCAAAAGATGCTGACAAAGGAGAAAAAATTGCATCTTGGATAGTAAAAAATGCTATGAAAGCCAAAATCAAGGCAGGCAGGGGCATAAAATCTTTCAAGAAAGGTGTTAAAGCAATACAGTCTCAATTGAAGAAAATTAAATACACGGACCACCACTCTGCAATTAAATATGCTTATGCAGCTGCAAAAAAACTATTTGGTAAAAACAAAGGAATACGCTTGCCCCGCTGTATTCCACTTCCAAAATCAGGAGGTCTTTTACCACTTATTCCTATATTTGCGGGATTGTCAGCATTAGGTTCTCTAGCTGGAGGAGCAGCTGGCATAGCAAAAGCTGTGAATAATTCTAAAGCAGCGCAAAAGAGTCTTCAAGAATCTGAAAGACATAACAGAATGATGGAAGCGCTAGCTCTTGGAAAAGGATTATATATTAAACCTCATAAAAAAGGAGCGGGTTTATATCTTAACCCATCAAAAAACTAATTGAGCGGCTACCCAGACATGCACTTACTAACCTAGATATATTAGAACATTCCAGAGATATTCCATATTTTCGTGGTGTTTATATGAGAGATACATTGCCTTTGAAACCTAGAAAAATTTAATGTGGAATATTGAATTTGGATAGCAACATAAATCCAGGCACGCATTGGGTGGCATTTGTCAAGCAAAACAATTACATTCAATATTATGATAGCTTTGGTAATTTAAAGCCGCCGTTAGAATTTGTTAAATATATGAAAAACTTTCCTATAAACTATAATTATATTCGTCACCAAGCTTTTGGCACTACTAACTGTGGTCATCTATGTTTAAAATTTTTAAGAAACTATTGGAAAAAACATTTATTTAATAAGTGATTGAAATAAAAATGTCAGTACAAAAATGTCTTGCACTGTGTCTATAACTGGGACAGGAGCCTCTTTGACAACCAATTATTCCCCAACTTTGGATCTCCGAGGAGATTACGAATGTGGCCTTGTGTATTTTTCAACATTCAATTCTATTCCTAACATAGATGAACGGAATAATAAGTTTTATTATGGTGAAAATGAAATTATACAAATTCCTGAGGGATCTTACGAGCTTCAAGATATATGTGATTATTTAAAAACTAACATTAAAAACAGTGTGTTAAAATTAACTTGCAATAACAATACACTGAAAACAAATATATTTTGCTCCAAAGATATACATTTGAATAAAAAAGATACGTTAGGCAAAATATTAGGGTTTGGAACCGAAACAATAAAAACAAATATAAGTACCAAATCTCAATATCCTGTTAGCATTCTATCAACAACCATTGTACGGATTGAATGCGATGTAGTTAGTGGTTCATTTGTTAATGGAAAAGCAAGCCATATAATTTACGAATTTGTGCCTAACGTGCCACCTGGATACCGGATAATTGAAATACCAAAAAAATTAATTTATTTTCCTGTTAATCAAAATTCTATAAGTGCTATCAACATAAAGCTGTTGGACGCTGATAATAAAGAAATAAATTTACGGGGTGAAGAAGTGCACCTTTACAGTTTAAAACCCCAGCGCAGAGACTTTCCAGACCAGTCTTCAAAGATCATCTCACAAAAGCACATCGCTTAAGCTGAAAAAGAAGCTTACCAAAGCTAATACAGATTTTCGTAAGCTAATTGGGTTATAATTGGGTAATAAAATGAATATTTTAAATATATCTCAACAAACGTCATATGATAATAACATTGAAAGTTTTGAGTACCATTCTTACAAACCATATGTGTCAAGTTTTAACACGATTGATGAAATAAGAATTCCTATTAATCAGCAAGACTTGTACGTGTTACCATCACTTAGCAGCCTTTACATCGAAGGAAAAGTGAATGTTTATAACAACACTACTAAGACCGAAGTTTCAAATGTACATTTTGTTAATAATTCTATATTGTTTTTGTTTCAAGACGTGAGATATGAATTGAATGGAGTAGAAATTGATAAAATTAAGAATGCTGGTGTTACTACAACAATAAAGTCTTATCTATCCTTAAATGAAAATGAATCAAAATATGCTTGCCGGAGACACCCGCGGGAAACCGATGGATTTTGATTATCGAAGATGTTTGCAGAAGATGGGTCGAACTCTTCGCACTGAAGAACGCCACTAGCGTGGAATGCGCTAAAACCCTCATAGAAGAAGTTTTTCTGAGATTTGGTGTGCCAAGAAGGATGGTAAGCGATAACGGCGTGCAATTTGTTAGCGAGATCATGCAGCAGGTTTGTAACACGTTCAGTATTGATCAGTGCCTGACGCCTATCTACCATCCTGAGGCCAATCCTGTAGAAAGGAAAAACAGGGATTTAAAGCCCCAGCCGGCTATCCTGGTGGGCAGAGACCATTCTTCATGGGACGAGTACTTAGCGTCCGTGAGATTCGCGATGAATTCGGCTTTTTGCTCTAGCACGGGTTACTCACCTGCGTTCCTCACTTTTGGACGGGAGATGCGCGCACCTGCCGATGCCCTCACAGATATGCGCGAGATCGTTGAGAACGATAAGTTTGTAGCTAACATAAGCCCTTACCTTAAGAAGCTATCATCTGCTCTCCTCGATGCTCGAGACTCCCAGGAGCGAGCCCAGGCGATCCAGGAAAAGTATGCTGACGAAGGTCGTCGGCCACCGCCAGATTATAAGGTGGGTGATTTGGTCCTGTTGAAAACTCAAGGTTTGAACGACACTGGTCGCGGTCAAACCCCAAAGTTCAATCCAAGACGCGACGGTCCTTATAAAATATCGAAGGTCTTGAGCGACACTACTTACCTCCTCGATGGAGTCAGGGAAGTTAGGAAAGTATCATGTCTCACAACTTACCCCGTTTGTTGGTCACCTCCAGCCACCTGTTAGAGAAAAACGTTGCCGAGGTAGACCGCGTAGAACTTAGGCTAGTCCAGACTTTGCGTTTCGCCGTCTGAACTAGAGGGGGAGGCTGTAACGCGCAAACGTTATCGCTACGCGCGCCAACGTTATTAGTTGGCTCAATAGTCTGTGGTGCCGCGCCCTTGACGTCATCGGGACGCGCCCCCGCCACCCGCGTCCTTCCCCCGTGAGAGATTCCGCCCGCCAACTTGCCGGTGCGCACGGCAAAAACGTTCGGACTATGATTTTATGTATTTTCTTCAAATGTAACTGATAGTTTTGATACAATAAATGATTTTAAGTAAAAAAAAACTGTTAGACACGCTATTTTACAAACTTTATTTCCATGTGTAAACTATGGTTAATTTTAGTTGCGTTAAAAATGACATACGGAACTTTAATAAATATTTTTATTTACGAACTTGAGTGCGACGCGTGACGTAGCTGACGAATAGCGGCAACGGATATATAATGTTCGACATTTACGTTTAAAATCGGAGAACAATGTCTTCATCTCTATGATGTTCAACTTATTCGGGGATCCAGTCCTGGGAGACCAGGAAGCCCCATCCAGCTTAAGTTGTATTATCTACGGGTGTATTCTGTTTCCCTACTTTGAAACGAAGTGTAAGCGCAAGTTGTACGATTTTATTCGGGGATCCAGTCCTGGGAGGCCAAGAAGCCCCAACCAGTTTAAAATCTGTATTTATATTTGTGCTGCACTGCGTTAAAAAGTTTATTGAGTGGCAACCAGGGGCGTGCATCTCATATAGGCTATTATGCAGAGCCTACCTTCATAAAAAACCGACAGAACAGCTAACCATAAATAATTATTAATTACGTATTCAACAATAAACAATAAATATTCTGTAACCATTTTGTCGTCTACCTGTACTTATTCCTTACTTTACTGCGCTTTAGCGCAACTTAGATCGTTACTGTGAAATTTAACCAATGTTAGGCTGCCGCGAGATCGCCTACTGTTTCACGCAAACTTACTCAATTTTCACTCACAGCCTACCCCCATCAGAAACCAATGCACGCCCCTGGTGGCAACATTACACATTCCTGTCTCTACTTGTCAGGGATTGTATGCTCTTAGTAAAAATGTCAAAAAAAGGTTGATTGCTCTGTGGTCATCAATCATTGTGTAAAAAGTGGTATGGCTGCGGCCTGAAAAAGCTGTGTAGTAATTATTAAGAAATATAGTAATAAACATTATAATACAGGAAGAACGTCGTATTAATCATCATAACCCATAACACTAACAATAGTTATGGGCCCAGGTTTGGCCGAAAAGGCAAGAAAAATCGCAACCACTTGCGTCTGGTTTTTTGCCTTGGGAAACGAAAACAAGTTAGAAGAAATCCAAAATTATCTTTAACATCATGGCGTTTAGCAGTCAAAATAGTCATCGATACAACATTACTCCTTTCGGAGGTGAAGGATTTTCGAATTGGGCGTTCAGGATAAAGAGCGTTCTCAACGAGGCTAATTGCGTACAGGCGGTCCTCGTGAAAGAATTTTAAGAATAAGAATAGAATAAATGTATTTATTTGGCACCAAAAAAAAAACACATCATATGACATTATTATTAAGATAGAAATGTGCCAAAAAGGGTCCCCCGCTCAGTATAAGTCGTGGCAGCTAGAAATAGCTGCCGCGACACTGGTATTCTGCGGGGGCCCTGGGCTATTTAAACAGACAACTTCGGTGAAACATTAAAAATTAAAATTAAAAATAAATTAAATCAATAAATTGCCATCAAGAAAATATAATAATAATAATATTAAAAAAAAAAAAAATAATAATAGTTACAAAACATCATACCAATAAATTATTTCAATCAATTATACAAAAACATTAATATATTAAAATTACCATTTTTCATTTACAATTATAATTACATCATTAATCAGTAAAATAAAAACAATACAAACAATACAAAAATAAAAAGACAAACACAAAGGACAACAACTGAGTGCACGAGCGAGGGACATAGGCATTCACAGATAAAAAACAACAACTATAACTATTATTTATTCTGTGCTATAACGTAGTTTTACACGGTCAGTGGCAACAACCAGCTGTCAGAGAGAATACAGTCGATAACACTGTGCAATTTTAGCGTGTGTGTGTCACTTGAGTGTGCAGTGAGTTTTCATAGATTCTGACTGCACTCCCTCCGATCGAGCCCCGCCCTTCATGTCATGGCAGCCACGTAATTCCACCACGCCCCGCCACGTATAACGAAAAATAATGTGCAGGCGCATCTCCCCGCCACAAACAAAATGCCAAGAGACCCGTGTTGCCCAGGCTTCCGCTGATGTGAATGAAAGGTTTCCCTGTGGTACGACGGGAGGGTGTGCGACTGTGTGGTGGTGAGATTTGAGAACGATGGAGCAGCGAGCACGCTGCTCGTTGCCACGGTGGTTACCACAGTAAGTCATTTCATTTAAATATTTATAGTAGGTACCCAGCGAGCATTTACACCCTAATCAAAACTCAGCAAGTATTTAAGCATTGTTTTTTCTGTCCTGTAATCGTATCCATGTTGTATTTGTAGGCCACGCCGTGTGGATAAAAAAGCGAAGGAGGAGTGAGCGAAAGGATGACTCAGTGGCTAGAGGCTGGAGTGACATTTGGCGGTCCAAGAGCTCACATAGTCTCATTCAGCCGCCCGCCTTGTGCTGGGATGCAAGGCCCTTTCTTGTAAGCATAAGTATATTTCTCGTCTGCTTTCTGCTTAGTTAACAAGTTATCTTTAAGATTAATCTTAAATACGGTTTTTGTTTTTAGAGCGTGCATTGGGGGCGGCAAGTCATTCCAGCACCGCGTGGCGGCAAATCTGAATGAGCCTCGGAATGTTGCTGTGCGATGTCTTGGTGTCAAAAATACGTGAGTACATGCTCTTTTTCCATAACGATTACTATCCTTAGCCCACAACAGCTTATCATACAGATAATCTGGTTTACGTGTGCTGATGACCCTAAACAACATAGTTGCCAAATGCAACCTCCTGCGTGCCTCCATCCTTAGCATGTTTTTAGAATTTAGAAAAGGAGTAACATGTGACCTTGGTGGGATATGAAAACAGAATCTTGCACATGCATTCTGCACCCTTTGGATCATTCTAGCCGATCTGGCCAGTAGACAGGGTCCATAGACTGTGTCGCAGTAGTTCAACTTTGACAGTACGAGGGATTCGCACAAGACCACTCTGAGCTCTTCGCTTAGGTATGGCCTAATTTTGTACAGCAGCCTCAGCCTGTAAAAGCAGCTCCTCGCACACTCCGCGATGTGACTCTCAAACCGGAGGCTACTGTCGAAAACCAGGCCTAGATTTCGGGCCGTTTCCACTTTCTCAATTGGTTCGCCACCTATTGAGATGTCAATGGGTACGTTGTTAAGATATGCAATGTTATTAGGTGTACCGATCAACATAAGTTTGGATTTTTTTGCATTTAGGGTGAGGCAATTTGAGATGCACCAGTCAGATATACTTTGGAGATCAGCATTCACCTTCACAGCAGCATTGGCGTGATCTGAGGGAGCAAAAGGTAGATACAGCTGCAGATCATCGGCATACAAGTGATGCTGACAATGTGTGAGACATGAGACAATATCAGCGCTGTACAAAATGTAAAGTATGGGTCCCAAAATAGATCCCTGGGGAACCCCACGGCTTACCACCCTTGATTCAGACCTTACCTTGGTACCATTTGCTTGTTTTAGCTCCACTAGCTGCTGTCTCTGCGACAGATAACTATGGAACCATCTTACAGCGCTGGTGTCAAGACCATAATAACTTAGCTTGGACAGCAGCAAAGGAATGCTTATAGAGTCAAAGGCTCGTGAAAAATCAAGCAGCAGCAGAAAGGCAGCACTACCCTTGTCCCGGGCAGCTAGCAGACCATCAACCACATCAGCCAGGGCCGTTGCTGTACCAAAGCCTCTGCGGAATCCGGACTGGAAGTAGGGAAGTATATTGTGGACCTCCAGATATTTGGTCAACTGGTCACAGACTATCCTCTCCAGCACCTTAGAAAGGCACGGGAGAATGCTTATTGGACGAAGCTCTTGCACTGTCGAGGGGTCGCTGGTTTTTGGAAGTGGTTTTACTACCGCAGTTTTCCAGTCCCTAGGAAACACACTCTCTAATATAGAGTTGTTTACTATCATAGTAATGGCATCCAATGAGTAGGGCAAGGTCAGCAACAGCATGTCCAGAGATAGGCCATCATTTCCTTGAGCATTCGTTTTCAGACCCTTGATGGTCTTCAGGACTATATCCCTGCTAACAGTTTGTAAGGAGAAAGTGCCCGCACTATTGTGTCTATGATATTCATAAAAAGTGAGTTCAGACATACCTACCACACCGTCGCCAGGCACATTTAGAAAGTGCATATTTACAATGTCAGGATCATTAACAGACGGTGGCAAGTCAGCTGAATCTCTCCTTTTTGGCAACACTGACCCTTTGAGTTTTTTCCATAGCCTTTTTGGATCCCCTACATTGTTATTGATGTGCTTTGTGAAAAAACACGACTTTTCCCGCTCAATTGCCACCATGACAACATGCCTCATCTCTTTGTAGCTATTCTTGAGGTTTGTGGTCCCATGCATTTTATATTTCTTATGGTACGTATCCCTAATTCGTATCATTGACCTGACGGTGTCCGTGATCCAAGGGTGTGAGGGGTGCTTAAATTTTTGTGTCTTCACTGGTGCATGCAGGTCCATTAGGCCCTGGACACAAAGTGTGAAGGCTTTCACCAAGTGATCGACACCCTTAATATTATTAAAATCATCCCACCGTATGGCCCTGAGGTCATTGTTTAGTTGTTCCAATAATATGTTTTTTAGAGGTCTGTATGATACCCAGTATGGAGCATGCTTTTCCTTTTTAATTTTTAGCTCTGTAAGCAGCATTGCATGCCTCCCAAGATCAGGAGAGTGTTTCACTATTACCCGCACAGCCCGCACATCTGTACACACTAAGTCAATCAAGGTGCCGCCATGGTCAGTAAAGTGGGTTGGCTCATCAATTAATTGTTTTAAGTTTAGACTTTGTGCAAACTGAGTGAAAAACCTGTGGCTGCCACTGTCATTTAGAAGATTGATATTAAAATCACCAGCCAATATGATCCCATCCGCCCCAGCGAAGCTGGCCACAGACTCCGTGATGGTCTCAAGGAATACCTCCACATCCTGCCAAGGCGGTCTGTGGGCCGTGCCAACAACAATAACCTGACCATGCAGATGTACAGACAGCCACATCTGCTCCACCATTGACCCAGAATTTGGGTGCTGGCACGACCGGACATTCAGGCCCCTGCGGATGTAAAACCCCACCCCACCGCCACGGCCTGCCCTACTGTAACTTTGCCTTGGCGTGTGTCTCAGCCGATAACCAGCCAGGCTGGGCGCCCTGTCATCCTCCCCCGGCCTCAGCCAGGTCTCATTAATAGCCATAATGTCTGGAGCAAGTTCCTCCATAGCCACTATGAACTCTTCATGCTTTGTACCGAGGGATCCCGCATTAAATAGACCTACCGACAAATTCTTCAACCCAAGGCCTGTGACTTGTATGAGTTATTTAAACACCAATGTATGCTAAAAACAAAAGAATAGCAAGTTTTAGAAACAAAGATTGAAATGGGGTACTGTGAAATAACACCGTGTATAACATTTATATTGCAAAGTAATTCAAACCACTGGTATTGTGATATAACAATGTCAATGGTATGTAAATTAAAATGAATTCCAAAAATTGAATTTGTCGATTTGTTAATGTCAAAAATAATATGATTAAAAAAATACATTTTAATAAATAAAGAATTGCAAATAATAATTATGTTCATGTCACGAGCTATTATAAACAATTTAAGCATTATGAAATTGTATTGTTGATTTTTTCCTGTCGCAAACCATATCAACACACAGCCACACACATCAAGACACAGATTAAGACAAAAAGCACATAAAAATATAAGTGAAAAAACCGACACAATAGGTACTGATACTTTAAGAGGAAGGTTATTAAGTAAGTCCATTTTGCAATGCTCGTAGCCATTGTATGCCTTTCTATTTCGGTGACTAATCGGTATTGTCATGATTTTAGTTTACTTTTGTCTTGTTTTAGTATAATACATTTAAAAAATATATATATATTAAAGTTAAATGGCAACACCAGTAGTCGTTACTTGTTCAACTAGAGAAGTGGTAATGTAGTGGGGTAGAGAGGCTTGGGTCGGGCCAAAAGTAGATTCGGTATTCATTCCTTCGTGAACCTCAGTGGAGTGAAGACTACTTGTCAAATCTATGTCCAATGGCTGGGAGTTGTAATAATAATTGTAACTGTATAAACGCAAAGTGATTAACGGAGAATATATTCAAGAGTTGGTTAAAATACCGTGGTTTTATTTCACTTCAGCAGTGGGATACACCTAAAAAGGTACGTAAGAATATTTTATTAAAACTGATAATATACTCGCCCACTTAATCGAACGACAAACCACTATTATTTCATATATTTTATTGTATACGTTTTCTATACACTAGCGTGTACAAGTTAGTCCTCGGTTAGGACTACACCCTGTTAGTTTTTATATCAAAAGTACTGAATGCTTGATTGCAGCTACTCCCTGATAGTACTTAGTATGCACGTACCCTCAGAACGGGTCTTATGATGGTAACTTACTTATTACAGTTTTTGTATTGAAAGTATATAATGATTGCACTTGATCAGGGCAACTCTCTGGTAGTGCTTGTTGCTATATATTTTTAAACATTCCCTAATTTATTACTTTTGTAATAATTGAATTTTTATAAATGTAAAAAAAGGGTTACTTGATTATTAAATTAAATTGCTATTTCCTACCTATATTGTAAATACTCTTTACTACTTTAAATGACTGTCTACGCCTTCCCGGCGCAGTGGAATTTAAAATAAATTAAACTCAGTGGGCGTTGAATCTTGTTATAATTTATGGAAGAAATTTGGAGGTGTGTACAGAGCAGAGCTTGAATAAGAAGTGAAGTGCTAACCCGCGGTGTGAAGCTATATAATGTAAGAAGCCTTATCAAAAATAATAGCAGGTACGCTAAGCTGTGAATTTATAGTGAAAAAGTTGGCAGGCGCTGTAGGCGGCAACATAATTCCCCCTCGTTGAAGACGTCAGTTCTTCAACTTGATTGATCCTCGTCATTGAAAAGGGGACACAGACGAACTAGGGGGCGGCGGTAACATCCAGAATTTGTCCTCACGTCAGCAACGCGAGAGATGCCGTCCAGACCTGGGAATAATCTGGTGACTCGTCCAGTACGCCAACAAAGAGGTGGAAGTGAGTCCTCGCAGAGCAGGACCAGGTCTCCAACCCTCAACCTGGTTTTGTCCTCCTTCCATTTGGTTCTGGCTTGTAATTCTGATAGATATTCCCTTTGCCATCTTCTCCAGAATTGTTGTCTGAGATTCTCCAAGCGAGCGTAGCGAAGAAGTTTGTTTTCGTTTTCAGCCTTCAGGGTAGGTGACGGCAGCGCGTTCAGCGGTCTTCCGATGAGAAAGTGCCCTGGGGAAAGGAAAAGGGGATCGTCAGGAGATGAAGACAAGGGGCACAAGGGACGGCTATTCAGTATAGCTTCCACTTGTGCAAAAAGAGTGGAAATTTCCTCAAAAGTTAAATGAGACATGCCTATTACGCGTTTTATATGATATTTAGCCGACTTCACACCACTCTCTGAAATGCCATTGAAGTGAGGAGCATATGTTGGACTGAATATGAATTTTATGCCTTCTGCAGCCGAAAACTCAGATAGTACTTCATTTTGTTGTCTTTGAAATAAATTATTTAAGTCCCTAGAAGCTCCAACAAAGTTACGACCGTTGTCAGAAAATATTTCCGTTGGTCGGCCACGGCGAGAAATGAATCTGCGCAAGCTCAACAAAAAGGCATTTTTGGATAAATCTGTAACTGCCTCTAAATGTATGCACTTATACCTGAGACAAACAAATATACATAAATAGCATTTTGATAGCTTTCCACCGCGTCCGATACGATTTGTAATATAAAATGGCCCTGCCATGTCCTATACCTACTGATTTAAAAGGAAAATCTTGAATTATGCGTTGGGCAGGGAGATTACCCATTTTAGGTATTAATATTTTTCCCTGTACGCGCCGACAACGCACGCACTCGCGTACAGTGCGCCGCGCGACAAGTCTGCCCTTTAATGGCCAAATAGTTTGCCTGACCGCCGCTAGGAGAAGCTGCGGTCCGGCGTGCATGTTGCGAATATGTTCAAACTTAAATAGCAATTTACATAAACGATGTGATGAATCTAAAAGAATTGGGTGTTTTTGATCGTAAGGGCAATTTGATGATTCTAGACGACCACCCACGCGAATTAAATTGTCTTTATCAACAAAAGGTGACAAGGCTAGAATTTTAGATTTTGAGTTTAGTTGCCTTTTGTCAAGTAACAACTTATATTCGATTGGAAAGCATTGTTGTTGTGCTATAAAGCATAATGACTCGAAACTGTGACGTAATTCGTTTGCAGATAAGATGCCTGTTGATTTGTTTTTGGGAAATTTTACATTATTAATAAATCGTTTTACATAGGCCATTGTTCGCTGTAATCTACTAAAATTAGAAAATCGGTCAAATTCAATTATTGGTTCCGAAATAGCAATTGTTGTAACTGTCTTAATTTCAGGTAGGTCTACAAAATTATCTACTTTTAGAATCGGCCAGTTGTTTTCGTTATATAACAAAAACTCAGGACCATGCCACCATAAACTTGAATTTTGCAGCTGACTGGCTGTGACACTTCGTGAAATTAGATCAGCTGGATTGTCAGCCGTAGGAATGTAACGCCAGGCTGACGATTGCGTTATGTCTTGTATTTCGCTAATCCTATTAGCTACAAAAGTTTTTAGTTTGGAAGCGTCGCCCTTTAGCCAGCCCAACACAACACTAGAATCGCACCAGTGAATTGTACGGTCTGGAACAAATCTAAGAGAATCAGTAACGGTTTTACATAAACGGGCTGCGAGAAGTGCACCAGATAGTTCTAGACGAGGAATGGTTGTTGGTTTTATCGGGGCTACCTTTGATTTCGAGCACAGCAGGCGCGTCAAGACGTTACCCGCTGGGCCTATCGTTTTTATGTAGATGCAGGCACCGTACCCCACCTGGGATGCGTCACTGAAAGTGTGAATTTCTGTGATAATCGGTGTGTCGCCGAGTACCGGCCGAGGTATTTGCAATGTAGCAAGAATAGATAGGCCCTTATAAAAATCTGCCCAAGCACGTTCAACTTCGTTAGGTACTGGCTGATCCCAGTCAAACTTGAGTTGCCATAATTTTTGTAACATTATTTTTGCTTGCATTATACATGGGCTAAGAAGGCCTAATGGATCGAACAGTTTGAAAGCATTCGACATGATATATCTTTTTGTGATGGGTTCACCTTGGTTAGATGAAGTATTTATAGGAAAATGCAGTGTGTCTATGTTTGGGTTCCAGCCTAGGCCAAGAGTACTTGATGATGTACTAATAGTTAAATTTTCTTGTAAAGTTATACTTGGACAATTTTCGAAAATGGAAGGTAAATTCGTTTTATATTTACGCAAATTAAAGCATCCTTTATTTAATTGTGAAGCTACTGAATTTTGAATATATTGTAATTGACCCTTATCATTAGATCCTGTTATAAGGTCATCTATATAAAAATCATTTTGGATGATTGTTTTGATCGTTAGGTCATCGCACTCCTCTCCGATCTGCCACAAACATCGCGTACTTAAATAGCTGGCACTTGCGGTACCATATGTGACAGTGTTTAGTTGCAATGTTTTGATAGGCAAGGACTCATCGTCTCTCCATAAGATTAATTGTAGATTTCTGTCGTCGGGATGGACTTCGACCTGGCGGTACATTTTTTCAACGTCACCGGTGAGTAGGTATTTGTATTGTCGTGCGCGAATCAATATGGAGAAAAGAGAATCCTGGACATTTGGACCTATCATTTGTAAATCGTTGACGGAGAATCCGGAAGAAGAGGGCGCTGACCCATCGAACACGACTCTAATTTTGGTGGATTCACTTTGCATCTTGAATACAGCGTGATGACAAAGGAAATATGAAGGATTTGGTAATGAATGGGGCGATTCTGTAAGATGACCAAGAGATTTATATTCATTTATAAATTCGGTATACTGTAGTTTTAATGTATGATTTTGTCTAAGTCGTTTTTCTAAGTTTAAAAATCGTTTTTTTGCTACAGAAAATGAATCGCCTAAGCAGTCTGGTGAGTCCTTTAAGGGTAACCTCACACAAAACCTTCCTGTGTTTAATCGTGTAGTATTAGCTATAAAATGATTTTCGCAAGCCATTTCAGATTCACTCAAAGTCGACTTGTGTGGGACTTCTTCTAGTTCCCAGAATTTTGTAAGTAAGTTGTCAATGTCAGATTCTTTTGATGAATAATTTGAATGATTGCAATGTATTTCGTTATTTTTGCTTAAATTAATGGAGCCACCAATGATCCAACCAAACTTAGAATTTTGTAATCTGGGTTTGTTTTTGCCTATAGTTTTTTGTTCGCATAACAAAACATCCCAGAAGAGATCGGCGCCTATCAACAAGTCTATAGGGCCGGGCTGATGAAAATTAGGATCTACAAATTTTATATTTGTAGGTAAATTTAATTTACTCAAATCTATTGGAGATTTTGGCAGATCACCGGTAAGTTTATCAAGAACTAGGCAATTTAGATTTACTTTGAAATCTTGATAAATTGAATTTAGTTGAACAACACAGCTTGCATTGACCATGCTTGCCGGGTTGTTACCAATGCCAATAACATTTATTGAAATTGGTGATGAATTTAGTGATAGTTTTTGTTGCATGGATTTAGTAATGAATGATGACTGACTGCCTGAATCCAATAAGGCACGACATGTTGTTGCCTCTTTGGTTATTGGATTCGCGACTTCTATTAGGGCAGTAGACAAAATGATATGATTGGAATGTTCTTTAGAGAAATTAACAATGGACTCTGACTCTTTAATTTGGGCATTGTTGGCTTTAGTGGCGTCAACTGAATGCAATAATGTATTGTGTCGCTTATTGCACTGCCGACAAGGTCCCATGCGGCATTCGCTAACCGGATGGCCTTGACGTAAACAATTAGAACATAATTTGTATTTAGAAACATCGGATAACTTATCCTTAACAGATTTGTTTTTAAAGATTGGACAGTCGTATATTTTGTGATTTCTGTTACATATAATGCATAGCCAAACATTGTTATTGTTTTGGCACACTGTAGTATAGGATTTTGATTGAAAATAATGTTTGTTATTTGAATGAGAACTCTGAGAGGATTTTACATAATTATTGTTGCTGTTCAAATTCATATTGTGTTTATTACGATTTGTAGACTCAAGAATGTGTGCCCTATCGATTAAAAAATCATTAAATTGTTTTAAACTAGGAGTTTCGGCTATACTGTTACGCTTTTCTTCCCATTTTACAAGTGTTTGATTGTCGAGCTTAGACGAAATAAGAAAAATGATTAGGGTGTCCCAGTGCTGTGTGGGCTGACCTAGATTGGCTAGGGCTCGCAAGTTTTTGGTAACATGGTCTACTACAAATCGCAAGGATGTTTCGGTTTCACGCTGTTGTTGCATGTTAAATAAGGATTTCAAGTGATGGTTAACAAGTGATCTAGTATTATTATAGCGATCGCAAAGGAGTTGCCAAGCGTCGCGATAGTTGGCGGATGAGATTTCAATGCCAGCGACCACGCGAGCCGCATCCCCTTCCAAGTAAGAAACCAGATAGTGAAACTTTTGAATGGATGAAATGCGATCATTTTTGTGAATTAAATTAGTAAATGTGTCGCGGAATTCCAACCAACGGAAAAACGATCCGTCAAATTTACTAATTTGGATTTGAGGTAATCGAACTGTAGACTCGGCATGATCGAAACCGCACTGAGCCTCATGGAAGAACGACTCACGTCGCTTTTTGTCTTGGTCCAAAATCTTAATTTCACTTTGTTTGTCTATTATATTTCTAGCCATAGCAATGCACAAAATGAAATCCTGCTCGATGCGATCCCTCTCATCTAATTCGATTTCTAAATTATCTGAATGGAGTAATTCAATCTGAGTCTGCAGCTCGTCATATTTGGCTGACTGACCCTCAAACCTGGTGAGCTTTAATGACAACTCAGCAAGCTCAATGGTCGTCGGGTCGGGTTGACTTGTAATTTTGTTTAAGAAGTTTTTAAATTTAGTAATTTGACCCTTTATTGAACTACGTTTTGTAATTAGGTCCTTCACAGTTGGATCATGAACCACTGGGCGTGGCGACAAAGCTACTGGATCAGTCATTTTAAAAACAAAAAGGCAAAAAGGTTAAAAAAAATATATGAAATTAAATTTAAATGTATTGATTTTCACAATTGTTTACAGTAATCAATAATAAAAACGAATTGAAAACATGAGATTGTACGTTAAAATAAATTTGAAGGTAGTTTAATGCAAAATTACAAGACAACGCCCTAAGTAAAAAAGGCACAAAATTTTGATTAATTAGAAATAAAAGTACTACGTATCTTATGCTCCTCGCTCCGGTAAGGCACGCCAGAGACCGGAGTAGGTAAATGAGCAGAATCAGCTGATATCCCGTTATCCGTCGCACACGAGGTCGGCTGCGAACCGGCCGGATTGCACACTGAAATTTTCAGCAAAATCGACTAAATATCTAAAAAACACTGTCGCGTATGGATGATATTTGGAGATTCTTAGTTAAATTAAAAGAATTTACAAGATTTATACGAGATATAACGATTTTGAGTCACAATTTTTTATTACGGGGTAGACGAAAATTGCACAAGTGAAAGTTTTACCGAAAATGGATAGGATTTTGAAGGATTTGAAGATTTAGGTGATAGTTAGAGGTGATTGGGACCGTATAGGAATGGATTAAGCAGGGCACTTATCTGGAATTAGGCTGCGAGGTGAAGCTTTTGCTGCGTCACTGCTCGGCTGTCCATGTGTCCTCTCGATCCAATCTTCGAAATTTTGTTGCTGGTGTCCTGTCACGATGTCTACGCCTTCCCGGCGCAGTGGAATTTAATATAAATTAAACTCAGTGGGCGTTGAATCTTGTTATAATTTATGGAAGAAATTTGGAGGTGTGTACAGAGCAGAGCTTGAATAAGAAGTGAAGTGCTAACCCGCGGTGTGAAGCTATATAATGTAAGAAGCCTTATCAAAAATAATAGCAGGTACGCTAAGCTGTGAATTTATAGTGAAAAAGTTGGCAGGCGCTGTAGGCGGCAACAATGACTATATTTTCAATGTACTGAGCAAGCTTGTTAGTTGTTTGCTGGGTTGAGTTGGCTATGTATGCTCACTGGTTACTTATGTTATCATTAATTAAATTCTTGCTAGATTCTGTGGACTATGTATGTTCACTTGATGAGTTAGGGGGCGATGTGTGTTTGCTCACTGGTTTATTGAGTGGGTGTGTTTCCCACTGGATTATTGAGTGACCTGCATACATTCGTCGGATTTTGAGTAAGCTATGTTTGCTTACTGGATAAAAGTTATCTCTTTACGTAACTTGCTTGCTTACTTAAATATTTTTACCTAATTTAAATGAAATACCAACAGAATTGAGATTTTATTACATAACATTTTTTTTTTCTACATAACAATTACAAATCATAATTATCAAGTGCAAACATGTTTTTTTTTTCTTAAAGCTTAAAGTTTAGTGAACTTAAATGATTTTGATAAAATCAAAATCATTTAAGTTTTTTGTATTAAAATTTGTATACATTTCAGAAAGCAATGGCATCTGGTGACGAATCCGGTACGCCGCCTGGTACGCCTCCAAGGCGACGTGGACGTGCGAAAAAGAAGTCTAAGCGAAGAAGGAGTCCTTCGTCCACATCGAGCAGCGAGCCTGTACCCAGGAAGTCACGTAAAAGTTCAAATCGCCTTTCTACTAAAGATGTTCTGAAACTATTGGCTAGCTATAAGGGAGATACAAATAAGGCTTCGCTCTCCCTAAGTAACAATAACTTGAACAATGTTTTACCTGAGTTTGACCCCGCAAACAGGACTCAAACCATTGAATGTTGGCTGAGAAAGGTTAACGAGTGCGCCACTATTTATGGGTGGAATGCTAAACAAACTATTCATTTCTCATTACAAAAATTAGCCGGGTTAGCAAAAAAATGGTTTGAGTCCTTACCTACAGTGATTTACACTTGGGATGAGTGGCAAGCAAAACTTCGAAAGGCGTTTCCTAGCGAGGAAAATTATGGGCGCCTTTTGGAAGAGATGCTGAACCGCACTTCTAGACACGACGAAAGTCTGCGCGAATATTTTTTTGATAAATTATGCTTGTTGAATAGATGTGAAATTGAGGGTAAGAAGGCTGTCGACTGTATTGTTTATGGTATAATGGACAGATCAATTCGTAATGGAGCACAGGCATTGAATAGTTCTGAACCTAAAGATTTGCTCAACTTTCTTTGTTCTCAAAAGTCACAACCGCTTGCCGATACTAAATTTAAAAATCGTTCTCTCCAAACAAGAAGTAATCCTGGTACTAGCTCGAACTCTAACGTTCAGAATTCTGCCTCTAACTCTATTGTTTGTTATAATTGTCGATCTAAGGGTCATCCTTATTACAAATGTACAAAACCGATATTAAAATGCAAACGATGTAATAGGATTGGACATGACAATGACGGTTGTAAATTGGTACCCTTCAACGCTTCAAAATCTAACTCTGTTTCTGAAAATGCTTCCGAAAAGAAAACTTTAAAAATTGATATAGGACAAAAAACAAATGACAAGTTCTTTAAAACCGTCACTGTCGATGACCATACTCTAGGGGCTTACATTGATTTCGGTAGTGAGTGTACATTGTTAAGTAAGACCAACGCGGACTCTTTAAATTTGTTAAAAGCATTCGATGGCATTCCAGTAGTAAGAGGGTTTGGTCAGTCCTCCGTCATCCCGTTGTACAAGTCAGTCGTTACTGTAAGGGTTGATGAGGTTGAAGCCGAGGTTGAAGTACTGGTCGTTGACGATGCAAACATGCAGACTGCTATGATTATTGGGCAAAATTTCACGGAGTTACCCTGTGTCACTGTTCTTAAAGACAGTCGAAGACTGACTTTTTACAAAAGTCCTAGCAGTGATTCTCAGTCATGTGATGATTCTAGTTTAAAACTACATGTTTCCAATTCGGCCCAAGTTCTTAAAATCGATGCCATCCCCGTGCATACCGAGTCGAATTTTACAGGAGATGTCTTTGTCGAAGGTTATAATGCCGTTGGGGTAGGAAAGGAATACCGGTTACTTCAAGGTGCATACCGTATATCTAATGGTAAAGGCGAAGTAGTTATTTCTAATTTGTTTGGAGAAGGA
The DNA here is from genome assembly GCA_963576865.1 of Anania hortulata. NCBI lineage: Eukaryota > Metazoa > Arthropoda > Insecta > Lepidoptera > Crambidae > Anania > Anania hortulata. Next base: position 3,184,338 of record OY756402.1, on the reverse strand, counting down.
TACTTTAGTAGCCAGAGCAATACCTTTTATAGAACAGAAAACTTGCCAAGTCAATAGGATTCAGATTGATGTGTCAACTTTAGAACCTTTGAACAGGAATGACATCAAGACTGGACCAGGACTCAGTACTGAACAGACAGACAGACTTTACTCCCTTTTGCAAAATTATCGCGATTGTTTCGCGACTAAATTGGATGAGATTGGTTGTGCGGTTGACGTTGAGATGAAAATTGATCTAATGGATAATAAACCGATTGTATATCGACCGTACCGCTTGTCTCATACCGAGCGCGAAACGGTTCGTGAAACTATAGATGAACTTCTACGACTTGACATCATCCAAGAATCGAAATCTGACTATGCAAGTCCCATCTTGATGGTTAGGAAAAAGACTGGAGAGTAGAGGCTCTGTATAGATTTCAGAGCTTTAAATAATAAAACTGTCAAAGATCGCTTCCCTCTGCCTTTAATCGAAGACCAAGTTTCAAATTTAAGCGGTAACAGCTTCTTTACTACACTCGACCTCGCCTCTGGCTACTACCAAATTCCAATGGCTAAAGACAGTCAGCATCTAACTGGGTTTGTCACCCCCGACGGGCACTATGAGTTTAAAAGAATGCCTTTCGGGTTGGCAAATGCACCGGCGGTTTTCCAGTGTATGGTAAATAAGATCTTAGGCAACAGACGTTTTGAGTATGCATTGGCTTATCTGGATGATGTATTAATCCCTTCAAGGAGTATTGATGAAATGTTTCAGCGGTTAGAGGATATTCTGAATCTTTTTCGTCAAAATTCTCTGACTTTGAAACTTTCCAAATGTCGTTTTTTTGATACCACTGTCAGTTACTTAGGGTATGATATCTCCTCGCAGGGTATTCGACCCAGTGAGGCCAAAGTGTTAGCAGTTAGGGAGTTCCCCACGCCCCGTAATGTCCATGAGATTCGTCAGTTCTTGGGTTTGACTGGATTCTTCCGTAAATTTATTAAAGGATATGGAGAGGTTGCGCGTCCTCTAACATCCTTATTGAAAAAGGACTCTGAGTGGCGATGGTCTCCTGTTGAGGAGCATGCTTTTAATTTTCTAAAGGAAAAGCTTGTTGATCGACCTTTATTGGCGCTTTACGACCCCAAACTCGAAACCGAGCTACACACAGACGCCAGCTCTCTAGGCATTGGAGGCATTCTCATGCAGTGGCAGAGGGATTCGAGGGTTCTTAAGCCTGTTGCTTTTTTTAGTCGTCAGACAACCCCCGAAGAACGTCATTTGCATTCCTATGAGCTGGAGACGTTAGCTATCGTGTGTTCATTAAAGAAATTTCGGGTTTATCTTTTGGGGTTGCATTTTAAGGTTTTTACGGATTGCGCAGCTCTTAGAACTACAATGACTAAAAGGGATCTGATTCCGCGGATAGCAAGGTGGTGGCTCCAAATCAGCGAATATACGTTCGACATTGAATATCGTCCAGGTATTCAAATGTCGCATGTGGATGCATTGAGCAGAAACACCAAACTGTCCGCGGATTCAGATAATAACGAGTTCGTCTCTGTGTTTGCCATTGAAAAACAAAATTGGATCTTATCTTTACAAATAGCAGACCCGGACATTTCTCGAATCCATAATATTTTAAAACCTGATGACGATATCGAATGTAAGGATATAAGGAAAAATTATGCAGTTAAAAATCACGCAGTATATAGAAAGATTGATGATCGCCTATGTCTAGTTGTACCACGAAGTGCAAGGTGGCAAATATGTCGCGCCAACCACGACGATATTGGTCATCTTGGTTATACCAAAACCCTTGAGAGTATTCAACGTGATTATTGGTTTCCTAAGCTTAGAAAGTTTGTCAAGAAATATATCGCAGCGTGTTTAGAGTGTGCCTATAATAAAGATACTTCTTCGAGACAAAAGTCAGGTCATTTATACCCGATAGAAAAGATAAATATACCTTTTCATACGATCCATATAGATCACCTCGGCCCCTTTGTTAAAAGTAAAGATGGCAATTGCTACATACTTACAGTAGTAGATGGTTTTACGAAATATGTTTTTGTCAGAGCCGTTAGGGATCAAAAGACTAAGAGCACAGTTAAAGTTCTTGAAAAAATATTCTATGACTTTGGAGTCCCAGCCAGAATTGTGTCAGATCGCGGTACTAGCTTTACATCTTCGGCTTTTAAGAACTTCTGTGACGCTCACGGCATCAAACATATACTCAATGCGGTCGCTTGTCCCAGAGCTAATGGCCAGGCAGAAAGGTTTAACCAAACAATATTAAATTCATTAGCTTCCCAAAATGCTTTTGGTCATGAGCGCGAATGGGACAAGTGTCTGGGCAAACTTCAATTTGGTATTAATAATACTGTCAATGCCTCAACCCGCAAAACCGCGACAGAAGCTTTGTTTGGATTTAAGTTGCGCTATGATTTATTGAACAAACTCGATATTGGTAATAGTAAAGATGTGAACAACTCTGATTTGCAACAAATCAGAGAAGAAATAAGTAGCAGTATAGTAAAAGATCAAGCAAAGCAGAAAGAAAGGCATGACGCAAATCGTGCCCCATCTCCTACTTACGAAATAGGTGACTTAGTAAAAATTTCGCGGAATAATTTTGGAAATAACAATCAAAGTACAAAGCTGCTGTCGAAGTTTGTGGGTCCTTATAAAATAACTGAAATATTAGGAAATGACCGGTACCGAATAATTGATGTTCCTGGATTTAATAAAAGAGGTAAACCTTATAATACGGTTATAGCCGCTGACAGAATTAGGCCCTGGATACACATAAAAGCTCTAGAAATACATAATACTGATCATAGCAGCTCCAGCGAGCGCAATAGTGATTCCGAATAAGGAATTATAGTTAGGCTGTTATTAGAATAATTGTGTTACTCCAAATAAAATAAAAAAATGTTCTGATTTATTTAACCTTATCTTAATGTGTTCACTGTTAAATTAAATTTTGTGTATTAAGTAGAAAGTAATTACAAAATTGAAAACTGAAATGTTATTAGGTACGATTTGTAACATATACTGTATACCTTTATTGTAAATAGCTACCAAATGTCATGATTTCATTTAGACCTTTGAAAATGTATCGATTCATAATTTACATATATGTTTTCACTTTAAGGTTTATTATATTTAAGGAAATAAATCAAGTAGCATCGCTTAGCTTTATATAAGTGTAATATTATTAATTTAAATTAAGTAATTGGAAGTGCGTCGGGAGACAGCACCGTATCAGATGGCCGAATGTCATGATTTTAGTTTACTTTTGTCTTGTTTTAGTATAATACATTTAAAAAATATATATCTATATTAAAGTTAAATGGCAACACCAGTAGTCGTTACTTGTTCAACTAGAGAAGTGGTAATGTAGTGGGGTAGAGAGGCTTGGGTCGGGCCAAAAGTAGATTCGGTATTCATTCCTTCGTGAACCTCAGTGGAGTGAAGACTACTTGTCAAATCTATGTCCAATGGCTGGGAGTTGTAATAATAATTGTAACTGTATAAACGCAAAGTGATTAACGGAGAATATATTCAAGAGTTGGTTAAAATACCGTGGTTTTATTTCAGTATTATGTTGTCATAGGTCTCAACGAGTCAGATCGTGGTGAACACTCGCTCGAGGTCCCCCGGCGTGCGAAATTGGTAGACCTGTGCACCGTCGGTCTTGCGAGCGAATATGCGACCTCGCCTCGTCCAGGAATACCTCCACTGCAGACGGCGGCACTCCTCGCGCACCCGCTGAAAAAGCAGGCGGTTCGCGCGAGTCAGCCGCTCGTTGACGTAGACCCGGGCGCCGCCCTCGGCGAGGCCCCGGCGCACGCGCGCAGCAGCTCGTCGCGCAGGTGGCGGCGCGCCAGTCGCACCACCACGCGCCGCGCCCGCGCCCCGGCGCCCGCGCCCGCGCCCTCGCCCGCCGGCGCGCCCAGCCGCTCCGCGAACACCACGTCCCGCTCCTCGAGCGGCACCCCGAGGCGGCCGGCCAGCACCATGACGCTGTGCACGACGTTCTCGCCCCTCTCCTCGGGCAGCTGGCCGATGTCGAGGTCCGCGAGCAGCGCCTCCTGGTCGCGCTCGCCCAGCTCCATCCTCAGCTCCGCGACGGTACGCTGCAGCCCCGCCACCGCTTCCGCCCGCCGCTCACGTCCGCCTCGATGCCGCCGCTCACGTCCGCCTCGATGACGCCGATCCGATCCTCGCAACGCGCCACCCTGCCCGACAGCTCCAGCATCTCGTCCCCGAGGCCGTCGATCCGGGCCCGGGTCGCCCCCATCTCGGCCCGCATCGCCTTCATCTCGGCCCGCATCTCCTCCCGGAACTGTCGCATCTCCATGAAGAGGACCTGGACATCGGTGACGTCCACGGTCATGTTGTGCGCCGTGTCGTCCAGGTTCTCCGCGTCGGGCCGGTCAGGGAGCGACTCGTCCAGGTCTACGGAGCGCTGCCGGGCCGCGGCCCGCCGCAGAGTGACCCGGACCGGGGTCTCGGTGTTGTCGGTCTTGGGCTGCTGACTGAAGCAGGCCACACACTTCCATGCCGCCCTGCGCTCGCCGGTGAGCGTGTTGTAAAAGCGCTGCTCCGTGACGCCCGCACAGTCCAGGTCGTAGCAGCGACCGCACAAGCCGCAGGTCAAAAACCTTCTATCTTCGATAATCCGATGGCAACCACTGCAGCTCTTACGATCACTCATCGACATTTTGTGTTATTCACCGAAAATGCGCACAAAGACCATACAAAAAAAAACCACCACCGAACGACGTTTACAGTTTACTTTTATAAGTAGCAATGTCACAACTATTCCACTGTTCAATTCCTGTCGTAAAAAGTTAATTATTATGTATTTACTAATTAAATAAACACGGAGCGATTTTAAACGTGTGTTTACACCGAACTACCCTCACATGACCATTTTGTAAAAGTGATGAAAATAAGTCATTAGAAGCGAGAGCACAAGCCCTACTAATAAGTGCTGTGGCAGATAGTCACCTGGAATATGTTAGAAAAGATAGTGCATATATGATGTTCAAGAACTTAGAAGAACATTTCAAAGAAAAAGGTACACGTAGCAAGTTATTCCTAAGACGACAACTAAGCGAAATAAAATACAATGAAAGTAAACCACTGAAAAACCATTTTACGAAAATACAAGAAATTTGCACACAATTAGAGGAAGCAGAGTCAACATTATCGGACGAAGAAAAAGTAAAAAAAAAAAAAAAAATGTTTTATAATTTATATGATTTATAACAATGATTTTAAGTGAAAACGTGAGTACTATACACAACGTTACAGTACCCCCTCTCTTAGAAAAGGATTTTACCTGAGATAAAATCCGAATAACATTAAGTGTATTACTAATAATTATTTTTGTTGGGAACCAACTATTTTGAGGTCTTTTATATGCCAGACATCTAAATCTACCTCAAATACAATTTGCAATAAACAACTCTGTTAATGAAACTACTGGATATACTCCAGCATTTTTGGTACATGGTAGGGAACTTGTTACTTGTGGATCACATTATCTCGAAAATATTGATGCTAATGAGTTGATCTTTTTGCCTCGTGATTCTTATGCGGAAAATTCAGTTTATTCGGTCTCCTGTGTAGGAACACAACCTTTTGTTAGTCGGTGAAAATGGCACGTCTTTAAAATGACTAACAAATGTTTTTTCCGACATCACAGTAACCCCTGAACAGGGGCGTGCATTGGTTTCAGATGGGGGTAGGCTAGATACATACACATTTCAAGTCAGTCAACAACGAAAGCCTAAACCGTAATTCATAATGAGCGTTTAAATAAATGCTAGATACATTTATTTCTGGGTGTATCACTGGAATTAAATTTAATCCTGTATTGTGTTCACTTATATCTACGTCACAGTAAGGGCCGCGTCTTAATGCTTTTTAAATATAAATTATACTCGTCCACATCTCGCGGTATACGAAATGTAAATACTAAATAAAAAACAATAAAATTGACATCTTGGTAATTAGATTGAAATAAGTTAATAAATCGGTGGATTTTGCTAAAGCAGGGTGATGATTAGTCATGTGAAAAACTCAATAGATGGAGCTTTAAAAAATAAAATGATAAAAACCTTTAATTTTACCTTTAGGATTTACAACTAAATTATTAAGAGGTACTTCGAAATACACATGGTATTGCATTGTTTAATAAATGATAATTTCTTACCCAAATATCGATTTCTTTTTGCAAAATGGTGAATGGTGTCGTTGATTTATTTTGCCACAACAAATATCAAAACAATGAATGGAATTAAAACATGTCATTAATCTGATATCCGTAATGGCTATGTACGAAAAATCTGTCATAATGTCTTGTTTTTGCAACTAACACAAATCCGCATTTGATTGTCTTCAGATTGGCGCGTAATTTGTTTAACCTAGAATTCGCATTAATACTTCACTTTGCAGTTTTCCATTGAATAACACACACACTTACACACACAACACTTAACCCCGAAAACTAAGATAGCACTAAAAAAAGATGTAAAGATCAGTAATTTAATTAATAAAAAGGAACATTTTGTGGACTATATACAATTACAGAAGCCGAGACAAATAGCTGTTGCAAAAAATGGAGTTAGTTTGGAAGCTATAGGGATTGGAAACATTGAGGTAGTGAGTAGTGTAGGTAACAGACAGCATAAATGTATTATAAAAAATGTCTACTATGTCCCTGATCTAAGAAAGAATTTGCTATCAGTATCTAAAATGGTGAATGCAAGATTGATTGTGACTTTTTCTCGAGGCAAGGTAAGAATTTTTGAAAATGATTACATATTAATGGTTGGTAACAACTCAGGTACTTTATACACAGTAAATCTAAGTGTGCCTATTAAATCTTGCAATTTGATAAACAAGCCAGACATTAATCTTTTTGAACTGTGGCATAGACGTTTTGGCCATTTAGGCTCAAATAACTTGAATTTATTAGCCAAAAATTGTATGGTTAATGGTTTATTTGACTTAAAAAATAAAACAACACAGAGTGAGTTATGTGAATCTTGTTTGTTAGGTAAAAGTTCTAGACAACCGTTTAATCATAAAGGCTATAGAGCCAGTAGACCGTTAGAGTTGATTCATAGTGATGTATGTGGTCCAATTTCACCGACTACTTGGGATGATAAAAACTATTTTGTAACATTTATTGATGACTACACACATTTTACTATGGTATTTTTAATAAAACAAAAGTCAGAGGTTTTCAGAAAGTTTTTATACTATCATAATGTGGTAACTAAACATTTTAATACTAATATTTCAAAGTTGCGAATGGATAATGGACGCGAGTATTTGTCAAATGAGTTTAGGGATTTTTGTTATAGTCATGGAATAGTCATGCAGCACACAGTGCCTTATAATCCAGAGATGAACGGAGTAGCAAAGAGAATGAACAGGACACTTATGGATAAAGCAAGAACTATTTTGATCGACTCAAAAATGAAAAAGGAATTTTGGGGAGAAGCAGTTTTATTTTCAACATATGTTACAAACAGGAGCCCTGTTTCAGGAAGAGACAAAACTCCCAGTGAGCTATGGGAAGGAAGAAAATCTGATGTTTCAAATTTGAGAGTTTTTGGATCTATTGCATACAATCATGTTCCAAAAAAATTAAGGAAAAAGATGGATGATAAAGGCAAAAAAATGATAATGATTGGATACAACACTGGAGGATACAAGCTATTTGATGAAGAAAATAACTATGTGGTGACAGCAAGAAATGTTGTTTTTTATGAACGATCCAAGACACCAGAAAAGACTATTTATATCCCTGATTATGACGTTATTGAAAAGTAAGAGGAACAAATTAATGTTGAAGAACCTATAAAAAGTATAGAAAAAGAAAAAGAAATCGAAAAGAGAATAGAAAACAAAGAAAATAAGGAAGAAAATAAAGAAGAGGGAAATCAAGAAAGAGGAAAAGAGAAGAGAAAGATTCAGAAACCAAAATGGCAAGAAAATTATGTTTTAGATTTTGGAGATGAAATTGATGAAGCACTGTTTGCATTATTAATTAGTCAACATGAAGATGCACCTGTAAAATATGTGGATATTGAAGAAAGAGAAGACAGAAAGGATTGGGACAAAGCTATAGAAGAAGAATTGAAAATATTACAAGACAGAGACTTTTGAGATTATTCTGAAACCAAAAGATAAGAAAGTTTTAGATGGAAAATGGGTATTTACAAAAAAGGAAACTAATAATGGAAGAATTTGTAAAGCAAGACTTGTCATAAGAGGCTTTCAGCAGGAAGAGAAGTTTGAAAATGTTTATTCACCAGTTTTAAAAATGCAAACTTTATTATCAGTAGCTGAAAAGAGAGATTATCATATTCACCAAATGGATGTTATGGGAGCCTTTCTATATGGAAGAATAGACGAAGATGTATACCTGAAACCACCTGAAGGAATGAATGTAAAAGAAAATTATGTACTTAAACTTAAAATTGACATTTACAAAATTTAAGAATATAGCAAACCGGTTCTGACTGTACTATCCCCGCGATCACGCGTTCACAAACCCGTTCCTATTGGCCGTGGCTGGATCACGCCACTATGGGGCGACGCGCGATGTTTCCCCCGCACTTCTGTTTTCGGCCCCCGCGTAGGCTCGACAGCGCCACGATTCGTAACGGCCACCGCAGTCAGTCCGCGTCCGTGTCCATGTTTTCCTAAACGTAATAACTTTGTATCAAATAGTGATAAGGATATCGCACGTGTGAATTCCAACTCGGTTGCGCGAAAACGTCCTAATCCACAAAATTTAAAGACGCAAAAACGATTATTTGATGAACGAAGTAGTACTAATATACAGAATGATGTTTGTCAGAATACTCAATCCTTACCAAGTGGTAAGCGCACCTTAGAAAAATGTAATTTTTCTCAATCCTGTGAAGTTTGTTACAATACGCTACAATGTAACAATATTCAGTATGCTCAATCCTTACCATTACAAAAATGTACTAAGTGCAATTTTTCTTTATCCTGTGAAGATCATAATACTATGTCACAGTGCAGTAATAATAAGCATACTCAATCCTTACAAATTGATTGTAAGTGCAGTAATTTAGAAAAATGTAATTTTTCCAATTCCTGTGATAATTTTAAAAAATTGTCACAGTGCAATTGTGATCAGTATAGTCAATCCTTACAAATATGTAGTAAGTGCAGTAATTTAGAAAAATGTAATTTTTCCAATTCCTGTGATAATTTTAAAAATTTGTCACAGTGCAATTGTGATCAGTATGGTCAATCCTTACAAAAATGTCGTAAGTGCAATCTTGTAAAATGTTACTGTTTTGAATATGGAAATTCTAATGGAGATGATGTAGCGCGCGCGCGAGAGGTCAATTTTGCGGATATCCATATAGGTCGCGACTTACGTCCTATTTTTCACATAAACATTATGGGTCACAAAGGCACCGCGCTGATAGATACGGCCGCTAAGCATTGCATTGCGGGTCACACGCTGTATGCTCTTCTTCTACGTCTGGGTCATACTCTCCATCCTTCTTCGCGCGAAGTAAAACTCGCTGACGGCGTAGTCCGAAATATGGAGGTTTACACCACCACCTTACCGGTGCAATTAGAACAGACGCTTATTACGATTCCATTTTTAATTTTTCCCGATGCTACAAATAACGAAACGTTATTGGGAATTGATTTTATTACAGCTGCTAGGGTTGTCATCGATTTTCACAAAGACATTTGGTACTTTAGTGATAACGATAAAATCAAATATAATTTGTCATTTGAACCTACCTCGCGTACCGTGTCCTGTGCATCTACAGAGGTTCTTAGGGATGATGAAGGCTGTCATCTCAATCCAGCCGAGCGCCAGGCGCTTGCTGATGTCCTCACCAGGCACGTGCATATTTTTAGAGCAGGGGGAGGCCCAACACCATATGCAGAGCACCGCATCGAGACTGGTGGGCATCCACCAATAGCTGTGCCTCCTTACCGCTTGAATCCCGCAAAGAAGGAGCAGATGAACGAGTAGAGACCCAACAAGATAAGGCAAAGCAGTACGCTGACGCCTCGCGTCGACCTTCAGATACCTTCCAGGTTGGTGATTTGGTCCTTTTAAAATCTCATCTCCTGAGTAAAGGCTCCAAAGACCTGACTGCGAAGTTTTTTCCACGCCGTGATGGACCGTACCGGATAGCAGAAAAGGTAAGCCCTACTACTTACAACATCTCCAGTACAGAACAGCCTGACATTGTTATAGGGAGATATCATGCACAAGATCTTACCCGCTACAAAGGTAGCGAAGCCTCCCCTCCTAAACCTGTAATTCCTAAGAGGAAACGCGGAAGACCACCTAAGGTTAAGACGTAGGGAGGGTGATGATGATGCTAGACCAGGAACGAGGGCGTTTTCCTAGTCTAGAGGGGGAGCATATAGCAAACCGGTTCTGACTGTACTATCCCCGCGATCACGCGTTCACAAACCCGTTCCTATTGGCCGTGGCTGGATCACGCCACTATGGGGCGACGCGCGATGTTTCCCACGCACTTCTGTTTTCGGCCCCCGCGTAGGCTCGACAGCGCCACGATTCGCAATGGCCACCGCAGTCAGTCCGCGTCCGCGCTTCATACTATTCACGCGCACGCGCTGTACTCATTTTCCTTGCCCGCCTGCGGCGTGTGCTATTTACTTTATTGTACTAAGTACTGGTGTATGTGTACCGGCCTTGTATGTCTTTCTTTATTGTGTATCGACTTTGTAACTCTCATTGTGTATCGGCCCATGTGTTGTGCATCGTCGTACCAAATAAACGTTTTTCACGGACGTAACGGTGTCTTCTTCACAAATCCCTGAGAGCGTGGTTGGCTGACGCCTTCTCGACCCCCCGAGACCACGTTAACCTCATAAGAACTATTTATTTAATTTTTTAAAAGAGAAAATGTATTATACTATTAATGAATTCTTGACTGATAATATTTGACACTATTGATAATTCTAATTTGTACTGAAATTATTTACATTATTGTATGATAAAAATTTACATTTACACGTCGCATTGCGATAGAATATGTTGGAAAAACAATATCTTTCATCTTTGTATTGAACCATATTCTGGCAAATAAATGATTTATTTATTTACATTTATTTATTTATTTAAAAAGTCTTTATATGGATTGAAGAAATCACCAAAGTACTGGTATGAGAAGTTTAACGAGACTATCACATCTTATGGCTTTGAACGTTCTATTAATGACTATTGTTTATATAGCAAAGGGGATTTATACCTACTTTTATATGTTGACGATTTATTAATCCTAGGGGGAGATTTGAATAATATTATTTCAGTAAAAAACTTTCTGAAGACACAATTTAAAATGAAAGATTTGGGGAACAATAATTTAACTTACTTGGGTATTTCTATCAAAAGGACTTCTGAGGAAATTTCCATTGATCAAACAAAATATCTAAAAAGAATTTTAAAGATTTGTAATATGGAGGATTGTAAAGGCTGTGACGCCTGTGACACACCTATGGATCATAATTTTAAATTTGATGAAAAAATTGAAATTGACTTGTCTTATGAAAAACAATGTAGATCTCTCGTAGGATCTCTTATGTATGCAACTGTAGGATCAAGGCCAGATTCAGCCACATCTATTTATTACCTAAGTAGATTTCAATCAAAGCCTAATGTTGAGCTTTGGCGTACCTTAAAGAGATTATTGCGATATGTTAAAAAGACAATTAACTTTGTATTACTTTACACTAAGGATGAGTCTAGTAATCCACTTGTTGGATATGCAGATGCTGATTGGGCAAGGGATAGTGACCGAAAGTCTACATCTGGATATTTATTAAAGGTGTGCAATAATACCGTTTTATGGAAATCTAAAAAGCAATGTACTGTTGCACTTATACAACAGAAGCAGAATATATTAGTTTGTGTGAATCTGTTATGGAAGCATGTTTCATGATTAAGTTGTTAAATGGTTTTTAAAAATAGATGTACCATCTGTAACAATATTTGAAGACAATCAAAGTACTATAAAATCTCAGAAAAGTTGTGACATTAAAAGACTAAAACACATTGATGTAAAATTTAACTTTATTAAACAAAAGGTAGAAGGACAAGTTATAAAAGTAATTTATGTTAACACTAAGGAACAGTTAGCTGATATTTTAACGAAGCCATTGTCTAAAAGTTTGTTCTATAATTTAATTAAAGGATTAGGTTTGTATGATAGGAATGTTTATGTTGAGGAAGAGTATTGAGTGGCAACATTACACATTCCTGTCTCTACTTGTCAGGGATTGTATGTTCTTAGTAAAAATGTCAAAAAAAGGTTGATTGCTCTGTGGTCATCAATCATTGTGTAAAAAGTGGTATGGCTGCGGCCTGAAAAAGCTGTGTAGTAATTATTAAGAAATATAGTAATAAACATTATAATACAGGAAGAACGTCGTATTAATCATCATAACCCATAACACTAACATTAAAATGTTTTATGAGTTTCAGTGATACTGATTTACATCTTTTTGATGTGCAACTTACTCGGGGATCCAGTCCTGGGAGGCCAGGAAGCCCCATCCAAGTTAAGTTGTATTATCTTATGGGTGTACGAGTACTATTCGGTTTTACCTACTTTGAAACGAAGTGTAAGCGCAAGTTGTAAGATTTTATTCGAGGATCCAGTCCTGGGAGGCCAGGAAGCCTCAACCAGTTTAAAATCTATATTTATATTTGTACTGCATAACGCTATAAAGTTCCAAACGTAGGTTGATCGGCAGTGAGATTTACGAAACTATCAATACAATTCGCTTTTGCGAAAGGATTATTTGGGATTCTAATTTTTCATTATTGATCGAACGATAGTGTGATCAATGATGTGAAAAAAACTGTTTTAGAATGCCCAATAATCCCCTACTCATAACCTCTGTCCTTATATTGGAATGCCACAACGCACTCCAATCTATTGAAAACACGAACAGAGTAACCCTGCAATGGATTAAAGGACACAGCAACTCTCTGGGCAATGACGCAGCAGACGAACTGGCTAAAAGAGGATCGAAGGCAATTATGTATGGACTGGAACCACTACTTCCCATACCTCAGGCCCAAATAAAATCATGGTTGCGCGTAAGAACCAAAGAAACACATCTAAATGAATGGAGAAACAGTGAAGGATGCAGGCAAACGAAAAATGCGGTTCCGGTGGCATCAAATAAGATTGCCCGCAACCTCATCAGGCTAGCAAGGGACAAATTTCGCAAGGTTATAGGTATTATAACCGGCCACTGTCCTCTTAATAAACACCTGTTTAACATAGGTGTGACAGACAGCCCCACATACAGAGGATGCATGGAGGCAGAAGAAATGCCACAGCACGTGCTATTGGAATGCAGAAGCGTGACAGATCAACGGGCACGTATCCTCCAATCACCAGGATTGCTCCCGGAAGCCTGCAGCAGTCTGAAAAGGCTGCTAACCTTCTGGGATGACCTAGGATGGTTGGAGTAAGAAAGACTAAGCAGCACGCACAATGGCCCAATCATAAGGCTAAGTGCGGAGAAAGCCCAGCTGAACTAACTAACTAACTAAACGCTTCGCCCACGCAGCGATCTTCTGCTTCAGCTCATCGATGCGCTCCGTCAGTTTCCGAGTAAACTCTGGGTTAGCCAAATGAATGTTCATCCCAGAAAACTCCCTCCTGACAAAGCGCACAATCCTTGGCCTGGTATTGCTCGAGCGGGAGCATGTCAGTTTACCGATGAGGACTCTGGCTTGCTCGATACGTTGTTCAATTCTCCTCTTCTAGGCTGGCACGGTATTACTCCTGCTAGTAGTACGTGCAGCACTCGGACTTGGTGCAACTCTGATGCCAGTAAAACGGCACACCGTCATTGCTGCACTGAAGAGAATCGTACTGTTATCAGCCAGGCCAGAGCTGTTCTTCAAATACTGGGGCAGCATCTGGTTTACGGCCTCAACGACATCCCGGATCCGAACGCTGAGTGGTAGTCTCGGAAGCCTAGGTCTCTCTTCCAGGGGAGTATTACTGTACTCCAAAATCGTCTCCTCTAAAATCCCCCTCATTCGCTCTAAGTCCTGGGTGACTATTTCCGACGCGCCAACAGCCTCCACTGGCTCGTCATCGACCACCACATTCTCGCCGCCAGAAGGCGCAGGAGTGGCAGTCTACTCAGTGGATGCGGGTGGCGCGCAGGAAACAGCCTCGCTTCGCAATTGTTCGAGCTCAGTGGTGCTAAGGATATTAGAACGCAATATCCACCGAGCTCCAGTTGGCTCCAGCTGCAGAAATGCGCGACGCATCCGTACTCGATAGCCTGTCCTATCGGATTCTCCCTCTGTCGCTCCGTAGTAAGCGCGCATGAGGTTTGCATCCATAGTTTGATTGCACCTTATGCGCCTTGTACCTCCAGTGGCGGGCACCAATTGCTGGGGCTGGGAAGCCCCTGCTGGCGCCAAGAGCACTGAAGGTGATGATGGCGGTGACCGGGCAGGTGGTCGGCCCAGTCGGGAAGTGCTGACGGCCCGCATGCTGCCACGTCCAGCGCCAGCTCCAGACGCGCCCCGGCGATGACCCCCAGGCAGCGGCCCTATACGCTCTCTGTTTTGCTCCATCATCATTTGGGTGAGCAAGATACCATCGGGGTCTTGCTCATTCCCCCCGAGGTAGCCGTTTTATGGACCTATTTCCCTGGGTAGCGCGACTGGCGCCGGCTCTCGCACCAGTCGCTGGTACTGACTGACTGCGCTGGTTGAGCAACTATCTGTCACTTAGTTACTCAGCCAGTGGGCGATGGGGTCGTCACTTCCCGACGCCTTTATAATAATTATTTTTTTACAGGTCAAAAACCTCTTGCGTCTTGGGCGGCAATGACCGGCAATAGCACAGTTGACCGGGATCAGGGCAAAAGAGAAAGAAATCGGAGGACGATGCGTGCGGTATCAAGCACCGCCTTCTGCATCTTTGCTGGAAGCGAGCCGCCGACGAATCCCAGTCTTTTCAGGTGTACACCTAATGTGACTGGGATTAACCCGTTTGCCGATATAACAATTGGTATGATTTCAGTGGACGTCACTTCCCACATTTCGGTAACTCTTTCGGTAACTAACTACATGCCGGAGGGATTCTCCAGGATGGCGACAGGCCCGACAAATGTCCAGTGAGCCATCCTTTATGATGTATTTTCGGTAGTTGTTCGTCCTGATAACCTGGTATTGTATCGCACAAGCAAATCCCTCGGTTTCTCCAAAGAGGTCTCCAAAGCGCAGCCAATGCACGGAAGCTTTTCGGTCCACGTGGGGCTCGTATAGAGCCTTGAAAAATCGCCTGTGCAGCTCTTTCCCTTTCCATACGGTCTCGCGATCAGAGACACCTAGTATCGCCGGCGACTGCCATGACTCGTTGGCCAGATCAAGAGGTGTGAGTCCTTTAGCACATTCTATGACATCACAATGCATCGTTGTGTCGGTCTTTGCCAGAAAATAGGTTCTGAGACTAGATACCTCGCGGTCGTGCATGGTCTTAGCACTTAAGAGGCCTCGACCACCACACTTCCTCGGGATATACAGCCTCATGACCGACGACCTGGGGTGATGCATTCTATGTAGTGTCATAGTCGTGCGGACCTTCCGATCCATAACTACATACTGTAATAGGCATAACTCATCCGTTATAGGCTTTGACCTTATTGACCCCCGACAAAGAACTATTAAGTTGTAGTATGTAAGTATAATTTATAAAATATTGAAGTTGATATTTAGGCATAGCCGCGGATGTGTAACTGGGGCAATGACATCGCGACCTATGGATGAGTGACGTAGAGCCTAAGTTATTTTATTTATTTTATTTTCCTTTATTTGGGACAACAAACAATTACATTGGCTGCTTAGGTACTAGAATGTAAGTTAAGTAAGTGTTACTAACAATGTAATCAGCACCATTATCCACAGATAAGTTAAAACGAATTATTACAGGTTGTGAATTATAATATTGTGGTGTACACGCTGTGACATTATAAAGATACGGGATTACCCACACCCTAGGGTATGGATAATTTCGTAGACATTTTTCTTGAACGAAGCAGGTGAACTAGAGAAGAGTTCGACGTCAGTAAAGTATGCATTGTACAAGTCCATAGCTCTGCGCAGAGGAGATCGCTTACCTGCATTCGTTTTACATGGTCTTAGTGCGAATAAATTACGCTTGCGAGTCTTGCGGACGGCGTAAGAGCGAAGCGGTACGTGTATCAGCATTTTTTCGGTTAATTGAATACAGTCAAACTTGCCATGTGATACATTATATAATAACATAACATCCAAGAGCATTCTTCTGAACTCAAGCCTCGGCAGAGAAAATTTATTTAAAAGAGCGTTATAAGATGATTTAGAGCGAAAACAACGGTAGTTCATAGATCGTAGAAACTTACGTTGGACACTTTTCATTTGATCCTTGTATTTTGTGTATAGTGGATTCCAAATGGCAGTCGCATATTCAAGTTGTGATCTGATTAAAGATTTATATAACAAAAGATATGCCGAAGGACGTTTGAAGGGCATTGATGACCGCATGACAAAACCGTACATCTGGAAGGCCTTATTTACGATGTGGTCGACATGTACATGAAAATGGAGTTTTGAGTCCATAAAGACACTAAGATCCTTAAGTAAAGTGACTTTTTCTAATGGAGTATCACAAAGAGAATACTCAAAATTTAAACTATTTTTTTTGTAATTGTTATAGATTTGCACTTCGGTAAACTAAGATTCCCTTGCAATACAACGAGAAACGATCTAGGTCCTCTTGCAACTTGTTGCAGTCCTCTAGAGTACTAATGTTTCGGAAAATTTTGAGATCATCGGTATACAGTAAGAATTGCGAATATTCAAAGCAGTTATATATGTCATTAATGAACAAGACAAATAGTAATGGTCCTGATATCGAACCCTGTGCTACCCCAGAGGTAACTTCGATTTTATTTGAACTGAAGCCGTTAAGGGCTACTTTTTGAGTGCTATTTCTTATATATGACGAGAACCACCTTAATAAGTTACCATAGATGCCATTATATGCTAGCTTTTTGAGAAGCATGACATGATCCACCTTATCGAAAGCCTTGCAAAAGTCGGTGTAAACCGCATCTACTTGTACACGAGCATCCAACGATTAAAATAAGAAACTTGTGTTTGTACACGAGGTTACTGACAGTTGATCGATTTTTAATAAATCCGTGTTGTTCGTCGATAATAATTTTGTGCAAGTGTGAATATATATTGTCGTGTACTATCCGTTCAAGAACTTTCGATAAGGTGGAGAGCAGTGATATAGGGCGATAATTAGTAACGTTTTTCCTATCACCAGACTTATAAACAGGTACTACGTTTGCAGATTTCCAAGCCTCAGGAACGAGTCCCTCTTTCAAACTTCTGTTATACAGTATGTACAATGGAACTGCAATTGTGTCAGATGTATGTTTTAGGAAAAAAGGTGATAACCTATCAGGCCCAGGTCCTTTGGTAATGTCTAAGCATTTAAGGTTTTTGACAATAATATCTGTAGTTGTGAACACGTCCGTAAGTATCAAGTCTGAATTAACGTTAATGGGTGAGTTTTCCAAGTCCGTGTCATCCCCTCCACGCTCATAAACAGATAAAAAATTTAAAAATAAGTTACAGATCTGTTCTGGATCATCTGAATCAAGATTATTGAATGTCATTATAGAAGGAATACACTAGAGGTTTTATTTTTAGAGCTATTTATGAAGACTAGAATTGTTTAACATCATTTTTAATTCCTTCCTCTACAGATTCAATATATTTATCAAAACATAACTTACTGTGTTTCTTAAATCTATTGCGATACAATGAAAATTCTTCATAATGAAGTTTTGAATCAGTTTTTTTCCATTTAATTCAGGCCTTTTCTTTATCTTTGAAAATATGTATAAGAGGGCGAGAAAACCATATAGGGTAATTATTCAATTTATAACTTCTTAAAGGTACGTGTTTCCTTATAATATCATATTTTTTTTCATAAAAGGCATTCACTGACGCTTCCAAGGACAAGAGACATTCGTTTATCGCAGGGTAATCACCTTCTAAATATCTAAATTTAGGGGTAGACGTTGGTATTATAGGTTTACTAGGGCTAACAGAGGAAATCTGCACGTAAAAGGGAGGATGCAAACTGTCAGGTGGCACCAGCGTATCGGTAGGCTGCTCGCAAATACAGTTGTGATCGGTAGATATGAATAGATCTAACGTACGACCCATAAAGTTTTCAATGTTATTGAGCTGTTTACTTAGTGTAGAATTAAAAAAAAAAGAAGGATGTATCGCTATAAGGGTCGTTTGCGTCATACGGGTAAGAAGAAGAAGAGCAATATTTTTGCCACGTTATCTGAGGTAAATTAAAATCGCCAGCTACATAAAATTTATCCGGATTACTATTAATTATTTCAAACTGAAGCGCATTAAAAAAAGTTGTATAAGTGGCCAATTTTTCGATCGGTGGGATGTACACGCCCACAAAGTATGTGATGCGCTCCCTGTATGTTCAATTTTAATAACACGTAATCAATCGAAGGAGGGATAATAATGTTTGTATGACTTACGAGTTTATCTGGGCTAGATCCGAGCAAGCAGCGTACGGCGGGTATGCCGCGGCGCACGGCTATATATAATAGCCCACCGCTCTCACGGCGGCCCGTCGCAGCTCGATCCCGGTCACAACGGAATAATACAAAACGCGAATCGATGATTTCTTTGTCAGTGATTGTAGGTATTAACCACGTATCTGTTAACACAATAACATCGTAGAATTCGACCAAAATATTCATAAACAGTGTGTTCAGCTTTGTCCTGAGTCCTCTGCAATTTTGGCAGTAAATAAAATTTCTCTGTTACGCATTGAAATGTTATTAGTATTACTATACTGCGAAACATATACCAATGTTGAGTATCTATCTGCCAAAAGCTTGAAATGAGAATAACAATTCGCAAAATATACAACGTGTAACGAAAAGGTGAAATAAAACTTTAAGGGGTTATTCTACGGCTAAATTACATCAACTTTTTCTATGGGACCAATATCAAAATCTCAAAAAAAAAATTGACGTTTCCATACAAACTGATGCCAGCTGGTCGCCTTTTAGTATGGGAAAGTGTTTTTTTTTGCGATTTCGATGTTGGTCCCATAGAAAAAGTTGATGTTATTTAGCCGTAGAATAATCCCTTCAAGTTTTATTTCACCTTTTCGTTACACCCTGTATAGAATTTCGGCTGGTACAACCACCGCTGCCACCAACACATACCTTAAACATGCTTGCAAATTGCATTAGTTGCTTAAATATGTACGTTACTATTATTAAAACACTATTTATGATTACTTGAATCAATAACAATATGCGGTTAAGTCGCATACTATTGACACCCGTCCTCAGTGGCAAACACATAGACCACTGTACGACTAAGAGGCTACACGCACTATGATAATTATTTTCGGTAATGTTCACACTATACACACGATTTACCACGACATTTATTTGAAGTACTGAAGTAATTACAACACAGAGGTGAAAGACGTCATCTTCACTTTTTTGACTCCATTTTCGGCAGGTCTTGTTCTGAGCGAATAGCCATGATCGGTGATGTTTTATTGGCTCTGACTTAATGGTACCATGTTTGACCCAGACGAAGCGAAAGCCAAACTTTTTTGCTGTTTCCCTACTATCTCGAAACAAATTCTTCTTTTTTAGCGTAAGGTGCTCATTAATATAGATTTTGTGAGGAGCACCCGAAATACCAAGCAGGGTAGAATTAATGCCTTTGTTCAAGCGCGCAGCTGCAAGGAAATTGTCTCTTAGTAGGCGACTAGATAATTTTACAATGATGTTCTTAGGGCGCGAGCTACTGGCAGCGGCTTAAGGTACTCGGTGAATCGAGACAACGTCTTGTTTGTTTATAGGAATTTTTATGTATGCGGCAAGGTTATCAAGAATAGCAGGCAAGTTCTCTCCGCGTTTCTCCGGTAGATTACTTATTTATACATTACACATCCGTGCTTGTTGTTCCTTAGTGTCCATTTTGTCCTCTAATTGGAAAAGACGAAGCGTGTCACTGGAGTTGGCTGACTTTTTTTCAAGTATACTGACTCGTTTTGCCACATCTTCGGTTTTTATTTTAAATCCTCGAAGTTATCATTCATGAATTTAATTGATGTCTTGATGTCATTAAAATCACTCATGAATTTTGTGAATTTTTCGTCCTGTTTATTAAACTAACTCTCAAGCATAGTTAGCATGGTTGTTTGGAACTTTTTAAAGTTTTTTGCGAAGTTCCGACACATCTGTGTTTGCCACTCCTTTTCGAAATGTGACGTATCCAGGAGGCAACTCCTTGTCAATGGAGGGTCTATCCATGCTAATATCTTCAAGTTGCGCCGGATCCACAACGTCTTCACATTGTCCAAAAGAACTGGTCATGGTGGTCATGTTGCAAATGTTCGCGGCTTCTATATCGTTGATTGGTCTGTGCACAGCGATAACAAGCTCTGTGTACTTCGGCCTGGGTATCGATGGGCAGCGCGATGTGACGTATGGTAACAACGGGTTAGCTCGAGCGCGCGCGACGGAATGTTACGTGAACGTAACGTAATGAACGTTATAATATATTAGTTTGTAAGACCTTTGCGCGCGCTCTTAATACACTACACTTGAGTGAAGAACACATCTTTTATTTTCATCACTATTCTCACATTATATCATACTTCATGGCGACCCTGCCAGTTCCTGCCAATACAAGAATTGAAGATTGAAGAATATTATAGAAGATTGTGATACAAGACCATTCTAGAAGATTATCATGGGAGTCCATTGTACAAGATAAGAAGAAAATCAAGTATGAAACTATATTAATAGAAAATCATAATAGAAGGTCATTGAAGAAGGTGTACATAATAATTATTAAGAAGAGAGAAGAGAAGAAAGAAGTGTACGGGATCAAGGATGGTGTCCAGGGTATAGCCCGGCCCAGTTCGCGTAGTGTCCAGGGGTATCCCGGCCTAAGAAGAGTTCTAGAGGAAGAAAGAAGACTGACGACGGGAATACTCGTCGCAGTAACATCGGTGGTCATCATCTTCTTCATGGTGCTACTATACATATCCTTTTTGGCAAAAAATTGTTATTACATCTATTAAATCGTAAACATGGGTTCTACAAATACAAAAGAAGATATTGTAATCGCTCACACTGCATCAGGCGATGCACAGGCAACTGGTAAAATCATGGCTAAAGAGCTTTCTACTTCAGATATTTTATTAATTACCGTTTTAATTATTATGATCGCGTGTATTGCATACTTTTTTGTAAGGAAATATAGAAAAAATAATATTAGTTATTGAGACGTGAATTAAATAGTCATGCTCTCAAGGCTACCGCCAACTTAGAGCTCCAGCAAGTAGCATAATTTAGTTCCGAAGTTAATCTTTTTTTAAGGGTATTTTATTTATTTAGTAAAACATTATTCGATGGTTCGGTGTTAAAACCCGATAAGTCCCAAAAGTTGATAAATTATAGTTTCTAAACCTGTATACTCAATTTTTTAAGCTCTTTCTAGTGGTATAATCAGATATGTTGAATTCAGTATGTAACACATGGATGAGTAAGTTGTTTACCAGTTAATTGACGAATTTTTGTATTTATTTTAAGTGTACAATACTTTAACTAAACTTACTTCAATGAAATACTCTAAGTTAGCTTATTTTTCTGGTGGAAGAATCAAGTATACGTATTTAATTGGATTTAGCAGTTGACCACTCAAGTTACACTTAAATTGCCATTTGATGTAAAACAAATTATGGTACATTATCTTGTTTTACCCCTCGACGATGCGTTGCTAAGTGTTATTTTGTGACAAACGTAAAATAAGTAAAATATACTTATCGGATTTCAACTTTAACACAATTTCTATTTAATAAAAAGAAGGAAAAGCTAAATCCATTTAAATACGGATATCGTATTTATTGTCAGAAGGAAGCCTTAATTGTTTCAATTCAAATTTAGTTATTGGCTATTTACGTAATGTGGCGTAATATAATAATCCAAGCATTATTCGGGGTATAACCCGATAAGTACAATTGACTGTACCCCGCTTCCCTCAACCGACTCGCCCGCAGCATCTACCCCGTTCCCCGCCTGGCGCCTCTGCCACGCCATAAGCAATCAGTCTGAACAAGTTGTTACGTTGCGCGCACGCAAAACGCCGCAATTTTATGTGTTTTTTTTACGAAAACGAAAGCAGTTAGGATGGCTGCTAGGTCCAGAATACTAATACAACTAGCTTGCAATGAAAAGGAGGAAATAGGTAAGCAAATATCTATTTATAATTAAAATATATTAAAATTAAGATTGTTTGTTCCCTTATTCGGGATACGTATTTATCTATTTATTATTTATATAGTATACATATTATTAACTACTATAACTATCTTGTGTTATGTGGGGGTAATGGAAAGGACAAAAACTCCCGTAGACCGTACGAGCGACTTGTAGGGTCTTACCTTTTGTATTAAAATCTTTAACGGTCATTTTATTATGGTAACATGAGTTAGTTATAATGAGTTATTGGGTATTACCACAGATCACATCCGACATTTTGTTGATCAGTCCAGCATACTGACCTAACTATTTTGCTAAGTAGTTATTTAAGTAGTAATTAAGTTGGTATAGGTATCTATTTTTAATCTTTATTTCAGAGGGTTATACATCTTCGTTGCGAGGACGTGTTGATTCTCATTTAAATAAAAACCGGGAAGATGATATAAAAAAAAATACAGATGGTATGTTAATGTCATAACATAAGTCAGTATAAGTAGGTAATAATTATGATATACCTTATTATGTTGGTTTCTACTATATATATTTTTTATTTCAGACATTATTAAAAAGTCATTAAACTTGAATATTTTACATTCTAATGACTCATCTGATCTAGATGAATCTCAACTGGAAATAGCCAATAAAATGAAATAAATTGTTAGTTTAGACAGTTCGTTAGTAGACCAGGGTGAGTTTCATACATATCGCCTCTTTTGCTCTGGGCTGTCCACAAAATAATATAATAACTCATCAATATTGTGAAATTCTTACCTCTCAGGCAGATTACAAACAGTAAACGTTAATGGTACTAACTCCTCTGGCGCCCCGCTTCAAATGGGAGTGCCCCAGGGCTCAATATTGGGACTGTTGCTATTTTTGATCTATATTAACGATCTCCCTTTCTATTCCAAGGACTCCTGTGAGATAGTTCTGTTTGCTGATGATACTTCTTTTTTTTTTTTTTGCGCGCTGGCAACCCTGCCTGTCAGACGCAGCGTAGACAGCTGTTGTAATTTTAATTAAAATTTATTATTAATTTGTTTAAAACAAACGTTATATAAACTTAAATAATGAAAACAACGTTTTATCAATAATATGTGACAGTGTAAACAAACCAATATACTAAATAATACGTAAAATTGGACAAAGTTGCCGGCCGGCTTTGACAACAAAGTTCAAAAGGAGTATAACGGAATACCTAAAACCAGGGGAGTACTGTTTTCAAACCATTATTTATCCTTATTAGGACATAATACGTTTAGTTGTCTTTAAGTAAATCTAGACTTTCGGGTACCTATACCTATTTAGTAAACTAAGTTGAGGTTATAACTGCAGTGAGCAAGGTCTGCGTAACTACTTGGTGTTAGCAAATATTTCCCTACTGTAATAACGTTATTACAACATTTAACACTGCACAAACCTCACGAAAGTGAGACGCGTCACAATTCATCACATTTCGGCCTAGTTGTGCCTCTCTTTACTTGACGTATAGTGGAAGTAAAGTTGACGAAAACAACATTTGCCGCAGCCATTTTACTCCTTACACTGAACAATATACATTAATGTAATTATCAGTGAGAAATATTTTTAGTTATAGGAAATAATTTGGCATAACTTAGCAGAGGAAACCGTTTTTATATTGATAAAAAATACCCTCAAGTAGAAATAAATAAAATAAAAAAAATTGTACTGTTAATCCATATTTGTTTAAAAACCTAACTTTTGTTTTGAGAGTTTGATTGTAGTTGTCTCTCAACATAGATACCACCATCCATAATTAATAAATTTGACATCTAAGTACCTATTCACTGCTCAATAAAACATTTTATTTAATAGGATAATATTATTTGTATCTTTAATTTAGATAAATTCAATAGAAACTATAGCGTATGTTTCTGGTTAGTTAGTATCTATATTCCAAATTATTATTATTTTTCTCCACAAATACTCATACCTTCTTAAACATCTGTTGTACACTTCTCTTTGATAATTCCAGATCAGGCCCAACCTATAACTTTCAAAATGACTACCCGGAGTGGAATTATGACCAGAAAAATGACTTCTCAGAACGCTGAGCTAAAACTCAAAAAGGCACTTGAGGAATTGAAAGAGAGTAAAGAAAGCTGTAACCAACTTCTTAGGGAAAGAGATGAAAGTGAAGAAGAAATTAGGATTGTAATAGATAAAAACTCTAAACTGAAAAAAGAACTAGCCGAACTGCTGGCCGAACTCCAGGAAGTCACCGTACACCGTGACGAGCTACTCAACACTGTCAGCACCTTCGACCAGTGCAGCAACATCTTTGAGCAAACTTTAATGCGTTGCAACGAACTGGAAAATGATCTGCGAGATGCCAATAGGACCATTCGTCACTTAGAAGAAGAGAAAAAAGAACAAGAATACTCAAAGACGTTGAATCTCTATGCGGAGCTGATTGGTAGCCCTGGTAGCCATTCAGCAGATTCGAATTTACATTTAACTAGTAAAACATTACTGAAAACTAACAAACAAATTAGATTATTAAGTAATAATAAGGCTAAAAAATATATCAAAATTAGTAAATTTATTACAAAAACTAACAAATTAATTAAAAAACAGAAATGCTTTTACAAAAATATATTGTTAAGAAAAGAAAGAAAGAAAGAAAGAAAGAAACGTTTATTCGACACACAAGAGAAAATAATATAATAATACACAAAACAATATAAATTAGATATTGTGTCGAAAAGGTGCCCGCTCAGCATTTGTCGTGACAGCCACAGACTTATCACGACGCTGATTTTCGGCGGGAACCTCCGACGCTGGAACGTGCAGCGAGTGACGCAGCGGCACATCGGACCACCAGAGAATCCCAAATCCCTCCAACGGACTCCAGGCCCATGAGGAGCACAAGATCGGTCGGAGAAAACCTGGAACCCCCGATAGGCCGATGCACCGCCGCCCACAAGCACGGTGCCAGACGGGACAACATATTAACACGAAATTATAGGTACACGCCACACAGTGTCATTTGGACAGAGCGGAGTATCAGTCCGGACGAGTAAGATACGTCAAAATCGATTTCGGTCCGATTCGGATATCGGAACGCGCCTTCACTTAATCTGTCATCTGACTGACACTTCGCCCGAACGAAAAACATTTTAACCTACACACATAAAATAAAATTTAAGAAAATGCCAGCAAGTTCCGGCATACATGTGCTTTACAGTTTTCGCTGTATTTTTATTAAGTAACCGTGAAGTGAAGTGAGCAGACACAATGTGTACAGTGGTCAGTGCCGTGGTCAGATGAGGATACAAATTACAATCATACAAGCAACAAGGTTATTGGGCTGCAGTGCAGTTCGAACAGCAAAAACAGGCCGCCAGACACGCAGGCCGAAAAGGTATGTTCAAAGAAAAAGAGTGTCTATCCATTTGTCTAATAAAAGTAAAAATATCATAGAATTCATAAATATAAATTAAATTTGCCCGTATCTAACCTACAGTGCGCGCGCGAACATGGCGGCGACAACCCGACGGCGGGCTCAAAGAAAGGGGATTTACACCGCAGAGAAGCACTGAAGAAATTCCTACGTTCCCTGCCCTCGACCAGATCCGTCTACACATACAGCCGACCACGCTGCGCCGGAACAACATGCCTCGCCCGCATGACGCGCAAGCCTCGATAGTAAGCACAATTAATACAGATAGATACACTTTATTTCACACCATATAAGAAAGTTAGGGTTGATGTTTACAGTAGGTTTACAATTCAGATGGTCTTATCACTAATTAACTATGATTCAATTAAAGATTTAAAAAAATTATTACAATTACAATTACTCATTTGTTTTCTGCAGTGTTATGAGATACTTTTTGAGGTATGTTTTGAATGTATTTTTTACTTCTAGGGCGCGCACTGGTGGAGGCAGGTCGTTCCAACATCGCGTGGCGGCAAACTTGAAAGAACCTCTGAAAGCCACGGTGCGGTGCTTTGGTGTGACAAAAGTGTGAGTGTACTCTCTTTTGGGATACCTACTACGGTCGCACGTCCACATAAGTTTGTCAAAGAGATATCCTGGCTTTCTGGTGGCTATGATGCCAAACATCATAGACGCCAAGTGCAATCTTCTACGGGCTTCCATCTTCATAAGATTAGCAGCATTGAGGAAAGGAGATACATGCGACCGTGGGGGAATACGGAAACAGAACCGAGCGCAGGCATTCTGTACTCTCTGGACAAGCTTAGCAGATCTCTTCAACAGACAGGGCCCATATACAGTGTCGCAGTAATTAAGCTTTGATAGAACTAAAGACTCACACAGTGTGATTCTAAGTTTCTCATTTATATACGGTCTTATTTTATATAAAAGTTTGAGCCTATAAAAGCAGTTCCTAGCACACTCCATGATATGCCCTTCAAATCTAAGATGGCTATCAAAAACCAAACCCAGGTTGCGTACCTTCTCTACTCTTTCAATTGGCTTACTGTTTATGATTACATTTAGTGCTGCATTATTGACCTTAGAGATGTTTTTAGGTGTCCCAGTTATCATGAGTTTGGATTTGTTTGGATTGAGAACTAGACAGTTTAAAGAGCACCAGTCAGCAAGACGTTGCAAATCCTCATTTACTTTGGAGACGGCAATGGAGAGTTCAGCCGGGAAAAATGATAGATATAGCTGTAAATCGTCCGCGTACATCTGATACTGGCAATGGGTTACTTCATTTACTATGTCAGCGCTATAGAGGATGTATAAGATGGGTCCCAAAATGGATCCCTGAGGGACTCCACGGGATAATGCACGCGCCCGAGATTGTGAGACAGTACCATCGTTCAACTTTAACTCCACATACTGCTGCCTGCATGACAGATAGCTATGAAACCACCCGACCGAGCTAGGATCTAGACCATAGTAACTCAACTTTGATAGCAGCAAAGGTATGTTGATAGAATCAAAAGCGCGAGAGAAATCAAGAAGTAACAGCAACGAAATCCTCCCCTGATCCTGGGCTTCTAATAAGTTGTCAACCACGTCTGCGAGTGCAGTTGCCGTTCCATAGCCCCTTCGAAAGCCCGACTGATGGTGGGGTAATATGTTGTTTGCTTCAAGATACTGGGTTAGTTGGTTGCACACTATTCTCTCTAGGACCTTAGAAAGTATCGGGAGGAGGCTGATTGGCCGCAGGTCCTGCACAACTGAGTTTGCAACAATGTTCTTCATTTCCTTGTAACTATTTTTGTGAGCCATAGTCTTCTGTTGCCTGTATTGCTCGTGGTAATTGTCTCGAATGCGCATCATAGATCTTATTGTGTCTGTTATCCAGGGGTGTGGGGGGTGTTTGAACCTTTTTGTCTTTATTGGAGCATGAAGATCCATCAGTCCTTTTATACAATTAGTGAGCGCTTCTACCAGATAATCGACATCATCACTCTCTCTAAGATTTTCCCAGCTGATGGATTCTAAATCTGAAGTAAGTTGGTCGACTAGGATATTTTTTAATGGCCTATATGTCACCCAGGTAGGGGTGGGCCTAGCTTTTTTTATTTTAAATTCAGCGAAGAGCATGGCATGTGCTCCCAATTCGGGCGTGTGTTTGACTGTAATTTTTAATAACTTAATGTCAGTACAGATCACATCAATTAAAGTACTGCTGTGCTCAGTAAAGTGCGTTGGCTCTGTGACGATTTGAGACAGGTTCAGGCTGCGTGTGAATTGCGTGAATGCTTTATATTGACTACTGCCAGTAACAAGAAGATTTATGTTAAAATCACCTACTAATATTAGCCCATCGGCATTGCTAAATGATGCTACCGATTCAGTAATACTGTCAAGAAACGTGTCCACATCCAGCCAATGTGGCCTGTAAGCAGTCCCAATGACTATAGCCTGGTTGTGCAGCCTTAAAGTGACCCACATTTGCTCTACCGGAGCCACGGTGTTAGGGTGTGGGCAAAGCTTTATATTCAAACCTCTACGATAGTAAAATCCCACCCCGCCACCCCGTCTCCTACCAGTGCAGACGGGTCTCGGGGTATGCATCAGGCGATAGCCAGCCAGCTTGGGTGCCCCATTCTCCTCCCCCGGTCGCAACCAGGTCTCATTTATAGCCAAGATATCTGGCGCCAAACTCTCCACAGCTGCAATGAATTCCTCCTGCTTTGTACATAGTGAACCTGCATTAAACAGACCAACTAATAAGTTTCTTGACGCTAGGCCTTTGATTTAGGTAATGAAAAAATTAAAAACCGAATTACTGCCACACTGCATGCCCCATAATGAGCGACGATATAATGTATTTGCGCGCAATTTGTGTGATAAATAGTCTGTGTCATATTTAAGGATACGTTTACTTCAGATACATGATTTAGCATAAAAAGACTTTTGTTTACATTCCATCCCATAAGGTTACAATTTAAAAATATATACGCAAGAACAATATAATAACAAAAAGCAAGAACAATAATGACAAGAACATCATTACAGGCACGGAATAGTCAGATCGACCTGGGTTCAAACACTCTCACAAAGTCCTCCTCTGTGCGGATCTGGAAGGCCTGCGTGCCATCAGCCATGCGGGCGAATATACGGCCGCGCCTCGTCCAGGAGTATCGCCACTGAAGCCTGCGACACTCCTCACGCACGCGGTAGAAGAGCTGGCGATTGGAACGGGTCAGTCGCTCGTTAACGAAGACGCGATGGCCGTCAGCGGCCGACAGCGAGCGGCGTACGCGCGCGGCGCTCAGCAGGTCGTCGCGCAGGCGGCGGCGCGCCAGCCGCACCACCAGGCGGCGCGCGCGCCCGCCCGCCTCCGCCGGGGGCGCGCCCACGCGCTCCGCGAACACGATGTCCCGCTCCTCCAAGGTCACCCCCATGCGGCTGGCGAGGACGACCACACTGTGGACCGCGTTCTCGCCCTTCTCCTCTGGAAGGTGGCCTATCTCCAGATCCGCCAGCAACGCGTCCTGGTCTCGGTCGCTCAGCTCGAGCTTGAGCTCGACGACGGCTCGCTCCAGCTTCGCGACCACACCCGAACCCGCCTCCGCTCCAGGATCCGCCCGTCGCCTACTTGCCGACTCCAGCCTATGCTCGATGGCGTCCATGCGCGCCACGTTCGCATCGCCGACGCTAGTAAAACAGCCCTCCAGTCCGTTAATGCGCCGATCCAGGGCGCCGATACGACTTTCGCAGCGCTCCACCCTGCCAGTCACCTCCAGCATTTCGTTCCTGAGAGCGTCGATCTGGGCTCTCGTCGCACGCAACTCGTCTCGCATCTCCTCCCTGAACTGGCGAAACTCTAAAAGGAGCGCTTGAGTATCCGACAGCTCGATCGTGTCGTTATGCACGGTCTCATTAGGATCCTCAGGGCTCTGTTCTGCCATGGTACAGTCGAGCATCATGGGGCTCATCGTAGCAGCGCCGCGCCGCATCGTCACGTGTTCGGGGAGAGCCCGGGCCGGCGTGTTCGTGTTGTCGGTCTTAGGCTCCCTACATTTACATGCGGTGCACTTCCAGTCCGCCCTGTGTTCCCCTGTCAGTGTATTGTAGAAGCGCTTTTCCGACACACCAGCACAATCCAGATCGTAACAGTCCCGACACACACTGCACACCAAATACCTCCTGTCCTCAAGCTTTTTAAGGCATCCGCCACAGTGTTTCCCATTTTTATTTTTAGGCGACATTGTTCAGTTTGACTAAAAAAAATTATAATAATGATAAATAGTAGTTACAAAAGAACAAAAAAGGAAAACTGAGATTTGAACCACCGTCACGTCACTCAGGCTCCCGCGCATACGGTCTAGTGTCTGCAGCACTGCGCCGCCGCAACTC
Organism: Anania hortulata; assembly: GCA_963576865.1. NCBI lineage: Eukaryota > Metazoa > Arthropoda > Insecta > Lepidoptera > Crambidae > Anania > Anania hortulata. The sequence goes on along the minus strand of OY756402.1, from coordinate 3,154,114 downwards.
TGACGTGTAATGACGAAATACTTAATCTATAGCCAACAGCCTTTCTAATCGGTCAGTGAGCCGGTGATACAGGTGCCGGGGTCAATGTCCGAAGTACCCACAATGCACAATTATCACTCACAGTCACTCAACAAGGCACAATTGTTTATTGTTTATTAAAGTATATTTTAGACACTTATTTCAGGATTTTTTATGCCACACGATGCCTAGTACGTTAGTGATCACTATTACAACTTCCCAAGAAGATCTGTTATCGTTTTGTTGTTGAAATATTTATTTATACTGAGAGCGGCAGAGAACACGTCCGTCACCGGCACCGCGCCCCGCACCTCGCATAGAGTTAGTGGATAGTTTAGAAATCTATCATAATAAATTACATGAAAGTAGATGTAAATATGATGTGGACATTGAAAGGCTTCAGGCTGACATCTCGAAGTTGTATGAGTCATTACAATCTATGACGGCTAAATATAACTCGGCTCAGGAACAAATTAACGAACACATCCTGGCTGCTAATAAATTTTTAGAATTGGAAAATTCCAACCAAGATTTTAAATCGCTACCCAATATCAAAGTCACCCAAGTACTAGATAAGAGTCAACAGATCGATGCCGGCCGGCAGTTGTCAATGTCTGCATCTCACTCTAAAGATGCCATATGTAAGCCTGTCAGTAATGTAATTGTTTTCTCAGATAGGTTAGGAGTTGGTTACGGCCCAATGTTGCATAAGTCAATTAAATATGACGTAATTAACAATTGTATGCCAGATGCGTCCTGGGATCAAATTATTAAACGCATACAAAACAGTAAATTTAATAGTGAAACAATACTTGTTATTTTATTAGGAAATAGCAAGAATATTACAAAAAAAAATATTATACAGAAATTTTCAATGTTGTCTAGCCTTATTGTAAAAAAAGTTGTTTTGTGTGCCCTACCATATTGTAGGTATCAAACAACTGAAGAAAATAACAAAATTCATTTATTAAATAGCGTATTTTTCAATTTAACTGAACGTCATAGTGACAAGTTTGTGTTTTTTGACACAAACAAATTTACTAATAATAAATTTATATTAACGGGCGGCTCTTTACACCTGCCATATAAATTAAAAAAACAAATAGCTACTTTGTTAGCACATAATATTAACAATAGTTTTATCGAAACTAAGACAAACTGTGACCATGTTAGTACTAGTACTAACTTAAATATTGTTCCCTTGACAACCTCTAACATTTTAAACTAAGAGAGAAGACAAAAGCCAAGTCTACCTTTAATATTATTCATCAAAATATGCAAGGCTTGGCTGGCAAAGAGTTAGAATTAGCCTTATTCTTACAAGATTTAAGTGTAAATGTTATATGTTTAACGGAGCATTGGATTAATCAATATGAATTAATGTTAAACATAGAAAATTTTAAAATCGGTAGTTCGTTCACAAGAAAGTCTGCTATAAGGGGGGGGTCACTTATACTATTAAATAGTGAATTAAAATGTAAAGAACGTAAAGATATTGTGTCACTTTCGATTGAACGAACTATTGAACTAGCGTGTGCTGAGCTAGAGCAGTATATTATAATAAGCGTTTACAGCCCTCCCTCTGCAAATTTCCAGCTTTTTGAATCCACTATGGAAGAGGCCTTAAAAAAGGTATGCAATTCTAATAAGAAAATTGTCGTATGTGGAGATTTTAACATAGATATATTAGTAAATTCACAAAATTCAATTCGTTTTCTGAATCTTTTTAAATCATTTAATTTAATTAACCTGTTTAATGTACCTACAAGAGTGACTCCCACATCAGCTACTTGTTTGGATAATATTTTTTGCAATAGCGAAGTAATAGACAAATCAATTATAAATTATTTAAGATCTGACCATAGTGGACAAAAGGCGTCTTTTGAGCACCATCATGCCCGAGAAATTGTAGATGCTGTATGCAGGCCAATAACCGTAAATAGAATAGACCGATTTAAGGAGAAAATTTGTGATGGTATAGACTCATTAAAACCTAGCAATAACCATAACGTCGATCTGTTATATGAGGATCTTTTTGGCGCAATCAAAAATGAATTTGATCAAATTTTTACACAAAAAAAGATAAAAGCAAATAGACTTAAGTGTAAGTTCAATGAATGGGCTACACCAGGAATTCACAAAAGTAGAAAGACATTATATGACTTGTATAGTCTAAAAGCAAACTCTCAAAACCCACAGATCATAGAACATGTGAGGAATTACTCTAAAATATTTAAAAAAGTATGTGCCACTGCAAAATCAAACCATCTTCGTAATGTTATTTTGAATTCTGATAATAAAGCAAGGGCCACATGGAAAATCATAAATAAAGAAACATGTAGACATAAACCAAATGATAATGCTTACTCTCTTAAAATTGGGGATAAACTGGTTAGTTCAAATGCGGATGTCGCAAAAACTTTTGAGGAATTCTTTTCAAACATAGCTCCCTCTACAACTAAGGAACTAGCTTCTTCTGCTGAACTAGCCGAGTCCCTACTCAAGTCGGGTGTTGACGAATGTAAAACTTCATTTAATTTTAGACATATAAACCCTGATATAGTAATAAAAACATTTAAAGAATTAAACATGAAAAAAACTGAGGACTTATGGGGTATTTCTGTCAACATTATCAATACAATTATAAATACGATAGCCCCTTATCTTGCAAATATTTTTAACAAATGTATTGATGATAGACAGTTTCCCACTTTGATGAAATTTAGTAAAATTATTCCTTTATTCAAGTCAGGCGAGAAAAATAATCCCTCTAATTTTCGACCAATTTCAATATTACCAGTACTTAGTAAAGTCTTTGAAAAAGTAATTTTTAGTCAACTGTTATCTCACTTTGCCCTGAATAAACTTTTACATGATAATCAATATGGCTTCACGAAAGGTAGAAATACTACTGATGCTAGAGTTGCACTCTTAAAACACGTGTTTGATGCTTGGGAGAGTAGGCAGGATGCTTTGGGAATTTTTTGTGATCTTTCTAAAGCTTTTGATTGTGTGGACCACCAAACTTTACTAAAAAAACTTAGGCACTATGGTGTTTCAGATGATGCCTTAGATTTAGTAAACTCTTATCTCACAGGCAGAACACAAGAAGTATGTATAAATGGAACTGAGTCTTCTGGGTCGCCTCTTACTATGGGTGTGCCGCAGGGATCAATATTAGGACCCCTACTGTTTCTAATTTACATTAACGACCTTCCGTCTTTTACAAAGGACCTCTGCGAGACAGTGTTATTTGCGGATGATACTTCATTAATTTTTAAAATTAAGAGAGGTAAAGATTTATTTGACGATGTAAATACTGCTCTCTCGCAAGTATTGCACTGGTTCACTACCAATAATCTTATGCTTAATGCAAATAAAACAAAATGTATTAAATTCACCATGCCGAACGTAAAACTGGTCCCAACACATATAACTGTAAAAGATGAACTGCTAGATACATCTAGTTCCACTACCTTTTTAGGAATCACTTTAGATTCCCGTTTGCAATGGGGTGCTCATATTGAGACTCTATCGGGAAGACTTAGTTCAGCTGCTTATGCCGTGAGAAAGATAAGACAGTTGACTGATGTTGGAACGGCAAGATTGGTGTACTTTAGCTATTTTCACAGTATAATGTCATATGGAATATTATTATGGGGCTCAGCAGCAGATATTGAATCTATTTTTGTGCTACAAAAGAGAGCTGTACGGGCAATTTACGACCTCAGACCCCGAGACTCGTTGAAGGAACTGTTCAAGGAAATTAATATACTAACAGTGGCTTCTCAATTCATTTATGAAAATATCATGTATATTCGCAAAAACCTGCATCTATTTCCTAAAAAGAGTGACATGCATAATATTAATACCCGGAATAAAGATAAACTTGCCGTTCCAAATTTCAGACTGCATAAAGTGGGTAATTCGTTTATGGGAAAATGTATTCGCTTTTTTAACAAATTACCACAGTCCATTGCTGAACTGCCTATGTATGAATTTAAATCGCATGTCAAGATGATTTTAATGAAAAAAGGTTATTACACTATAAATGACTATTTAAATGATAAAAATGTATGGAATTAAATACTGCCGTGCTCGCACATGTTCATTTTATCTTGTAATGTAAACACACTATTTAAAAAGAGGCTGACAATAGTGACCGAGTTTCTTGCGCTGCTTCTTCTCGGCACTAGCCCACAATATTGTCCCGAAGCAGTGGTAGGGTAAAAAAATATACTGGGACGTGTAAAAGAGCTTAATTTAGGCCTATTTACAGAAATAAATTGGTTTTATTGGTTTTATTGGTTTTTATTGGTTTTTTAATCTTCAAATCAAAAAGAGCTCTCTCAAAGGTATTAAATTAGTTCACAAGTAACAACTTACTTCTTAATACAAAAAAAAACCAAATGTGTTAAATTCACTATGCCTAACGTGAAGCAAACTAACCCAGAAATTTTAATACATGATGAAAAACTTGATCTATCAAACTCCACTGTTTTTCTGGGCATTACATTGGATTCGAAGTTGCAATGGGGATCACATGTTGACACTCTGGCTGGGAGACTTGTTTCAGCTGCCTTTGCGGTTAGAAAAGTTAGACATCTAACTGACGTTGTAACGGCAAGCCTCGTGTACTTTAGTTACTTTCACAGTCTTCCCTTGTGGGGTTCTGCTGCCGACATCGATAATATTTTTATGAGAGATTTTTTTAAAGAAATCAACATACTCACTGTAGCCTCTCAATACATATTTGATAATATCATGTACATTCGCAAACATTTTGATCTTTTTGTAAAAAAAGTGAAATTCATTCATATAACACAAGAAACAAAAACAAACTTGTAGTCCCAAACTTCAGATTGGCCAAAACAAGTAATTCATTTTCGGGAAATTGAATTAATTTTATACCTTACAATGTTATCGAACTTCTTATTAATAAATTTAAATCACATGTCAAAACTACCTTAATGTCTAAGGGGTATTATAAAATTCAAGACTATCTTGATGACAAGAATGTATGGTCAGTCCAGCCTGCACTAAACTGATGTACCTACCTGTTTATTTTGATTTTATATTTTTTGTGGCAGCTAGTGGTGACTGAGTTTGTTCCGGCGTTTCTTCTCAGCACTTGCCAGATTGTCTGTGTCTTGGTTCGAAGCGCTAGTAGGGCCCAAAAAATAAGGAGACATGTTCTGCCCCATATGGGCCAACAATGTTATTGGTGACGTTCATCATAAGTGGCAGTTTTCTGTCCTAAATTGAATAAATGATTTTTGACTTTTGACTTTGACTTTTTAAATCGATCATCTTCAAATCATAGAGCCAAAGTTTTTAGAAAGTGGACACACCCATATGGAGATGGACTCGATGCCCGCCGCAATTGAAAATGCTGCCAAAAGAGTCACGTCAATTAACAGTGTCTCAGATTGGAAGAATATATTCAAGCAAGCGAGGAATAAGAAAAGAAAAACATTTAAAATAGAAGAGGGAGAAAGAGAAATAATAGAGGTGGATAGATACAAGATTAAAGAATGTAAATACAATGAGATGTTAGGCCTTAAAAATCTGGGGCGATTATTATGAAAAATAAAAACAAAGCTAACATGAAACAAGCAGTAAATTGGTTAAAAATTAAGAGGATGGTATACGTACTAGGCGATTTAAAAAATTACTTTAATTACGATATGTCTGAGGATTTTTTGGTGTTAGAGGTTCTTAATACAAGTCTGAACACGTCAAACACTCGAGCTACACGGCGTTCCAACCCATCATCTGTTGCGGTGCCATTGCCAAGCGGTTTAGGACCTTTATTCGAAGCCAATTGTCTATAAGTGAAGCAAAGAAGAAAGACCTCGAGACCATGGGAAAAAGGATATAATATCGGAAGAACTACACGGCTGGGTCAAGCAAGAGTATGAAAACTTTTACTAATAATGTCGGAAACGACACCGACGACGAGTTACTACTAACTTAATAATACTTTATATTTTCTTTTTAACAATTTTAATGATTTTTTAATGTGCTATCCTTTATGTGAGTCATTTAAGACTTTGTTAGTTCTTTTATTTGATTTGTCTAGAACTAATTAAACTACTTATAACCAATCTTAATCAGATATTTTCTTAGTGGTAAAACACTATAAAGCCACACCTTACTCCATAAATATTATCTTTACAGCTAATCTACATACAAAATGCAGCTAAATGGTATAAGAACGTGTTTTTGTGAATATTTTTCTATTTATAAAGTTCCTAGTATAATGAGTAATTTGCTCAATTCAGTTGAATTTGATCTCAAACTTTTGACATTGAATAACTCAAAACTCACTTTCTAGTACTTATCGGGTTTGAACACAGAACCGTCGATATAGTATGCAACTTATAAATGACTTAATTGATTTGCATAGTAAACTTTTTTCGTTGAGAGAATATATTAGTAAATTGGGACCAGAAAGAAGAAAGACAGAGTTAGGAATTAGAAAATACAATGAGGCTTGTATCGAATATAACAAATTGGACTATATTTTGTCTCTCGTCAAAAGTTGTTGTAACGGTTACAATGAGAAAAAGACAAAATTATCGCAAAGTAGTGTCGTTAAGGAGACGCAAAGTACGCGCGCGCGCGATCGAACAAAAAGATGACTGCCTTTACTGTGCATCGCAAACTGACGGGGCAAAAACACTCCCCCCGCACCCCTGAGACCGTCGTTAGACTACTTGCGTCGCCCGCGCGACACTTCAAATTTTATTTAAATGATTTTTAAGGCAAAACGGAACAAATTCTTAACTTAGTATTAGAAAACAAAATATAGGTAAGTATACTAATTGAGTTTACGCGTCGCTTACACTGCTGCTGTGCTGCTGCAGCACTCATCACCCACAGATATACGTGCGACGCGTGTGGCGTTTCGTCGCAAGGCTCCAGATTTGGTCATTACGTCAACAACCCAGATTCTTCCATCCTTGCCAACTAGTACAGCCTGGATCAAACCTTTCGGCCAAACGTTTCTAGGAGAGTTAGGGTCCACGATCAGAACAAGATCTCCTACTTGCAAAGGTCTCTGTTCGTCATGCCACTTCTGTCTTGGACGCATATCAGGCAAGACTTCTCGCACCCAGCGACATTGCTCGTGCAGACTCTTGTCATACCCATCATAGACTACGCTGATGCCTGTTGTTTTGACCTCTCTGAGGCACTTACTGATAAGGTGGATCGCCTGTTAAATTGTTGCATCAGATTTCGGCCTTAGGAAATATTACCACATATCCAATTATAGATCCAAACTTAATTGGCTTCCCATTCGTCAGCGTAGGAATCTTAGAATTCTTGGCATCCTTTTCGCCGTGCTCAATAACCCATCCTCTTACCTTAAGAAGCAGCCTCTTACCTTAAGAATAGGTTTACATACTTATGTAACTCCCATGACCGTTCTCTCCGCTCTTCTAGCAATCTCCAGCTACTTACGCCTCTTCACCACTCTGCCCACTTCTCCAAATCGTTCACAGTGAGGGCTACACGACTCTGGAACTTGCTTCCCTTAGATATTAAACATTCGGAATCAAAACTTTCTTTCAAAAATAAACTTAAAAAATATTTCAGTACATAGTTGCATATTTTTTCTTATTTTATTAATAGTATGTATGTTTATTTACTTATTATTTATTTATTTTGTGTATTGTATCATATTTATCCAAATATATGTGTATTTTATTAAATTTAATTTGCATTATCATAGTTTGTTTAGTACCAATTACAATTTATTTTGGACCTTTACCGCACCCATTACCTGCTTTCTGCATGACCCAAAGGTTGGCTGGTAGAGAATGCCCTTGGCATTAAGTCCACCTGTTGTACATTTTTAAGTTTGTGCAATAAAGTTTTTAAATAAAAATAAAATAAATAAATAAATAAGATAGCAGTCCATCGATTACACCGGTAACTAACGGACCTGCGTGCGTTTCATTAATTATATTATCTTCCCGATCCCAAGACATTACAATGGCGATTCGAGGCTGGATTCAGTTGGGAGGTATAGAATCGGGTGTTTTCACACCGGGTGTAACCAAAACGTTGGCGGACCTGTGCGTTAAATAATTACTAATAATTGCGGTTATGGCGGTGGGTAAAATTGAACGATTCGACTTAAAAACCGGGGCGTGGTCATCATACATTGAAAGATTGGAAATGTATTTTCTGGTTAACGGAATGAAAACAGAGTTAAAGTTGCCAACTTTGATTGCCATCATCGGCGATGAAGCGTATGAATTGTTGGTAAATCTGTCAAGCCCCAAAAAGCCATCCGAGTTGACATACGTGGAAGCAGTGGATTTACTTCGTCAGCACCTGCAACCGACACTTTTAGTGCTGGCAGAGAGGTTTCGGTTTAGACAGCGGAGGCAGGCCATAGACGAAAAAATAGCTAGCTATGTGGCAACATTAAAGAAAATGGCAAGATACTGCATGTTTGGCGCCAATCTTAATGAGAATCTTCGAAATCAATTTGTATGCGGATTGCGAAGTGACGTCATACGGCAACGGCTGTTTGCGGAAGATGACGCACTGGCATACAGTAACGCCGTAAAAATTGCAACATCACTCGAGGCGGCGGAGCAGGATGCAGCTGCAGTCGAGGCTCATGCGGCAGGAACTAACGCAGATGGTGCAGGACGCGGGGAGGCGGCAGCATTGCACATGCTGATAAACGGCAGCAAAGGCTCGGGATATGGAGCAGCACGGCGGGGTCGCGGGGCGCGCGGCCGCACTACTACAAGGCGGTAGCGCGGGGCGAAGCGCGGGCCTTAGGGGTGATGAACGGAGATACAGCTGTGTGGGCTTAGGAGTTACGAGTGTAGTCTGTGCAGGCAAGTCGGGCATCTGAGACGCGTGTGCCCCGAACGCTGCGGGAACCGTCGCGACGCTAGCGGTCGAGGCAGAACAGGCACATTCGAAGCTATACTACGGTGAGGTTATGGAAGAGAAGGAAGAAATAAAACAAGACGACATTCAAGAAGAAAGTTTAAATCACCTGTGCCTGAACGACTACCGGGCGGTAAGCTTACCAATAAAAATTGATAAACACATAATAAATATAGAAGTAGATACAGGAACAGCTGTTTTTTGTATAAGCAAGGAAACATAAATTTTTATGATGGATCCACAATTAAGCCAATAGGAACCATCAAACCTTATGTTAGGTATAAAAATAACATGAAACAATTAGAGTTGTTTGTCATCGAAAGAGGTACGACCTCCTTACTGGGAAGGCAGTGGTTAACCGAACTAAATATTGAAATTCCTACTTTTACTAAGTCATAATTTAACGGCTGAACAGAGTCAGCTTTGCGTAACCATGTCCAATTTAACATGTTGATAAATTGTTGGTATATAATTTTTACGCAATGTTGATTCGTCCGGTTCATTTTGATTTAAGCAATACTTTTTCAGAAATTGTTTGAGGGAAGGATTGTTCATTTTATGCAGATGAATATTACTCGCTAGCAATGCTTCACATAAATCCATACTAAATTGGTTGTTTTGTTTGCATTTAGATCTAGATGTAGACGCGGTTATAAGTTGTTGTTTTGGACCTTTCTTTTGCAATCCTGCGATGTGAAGGATTGTTTTGATATGTTGGTCTATTTGGAATTTTTTTGTGCATGAAATATTTTTCTTGCAAACTCGACAGTATAAAACATTTCCGTCGTATGTAAATGTTCCAGGAAAGTCAGTTATCCACGTAGATACACTTTTTTTTTCCGGAGGCATGGTATGCATAAAATTTTACACAAATAAATTAACAACTGAACTGCAGATCATTGAGCACGCACGTCAAGTATTAACAAGTACCAATTTATATGCGTAATAGGTGAAACGACTAGTAGGCGAGCGCGACGCTCTTCTGCCCCTTTCATTTGATTATCGTAACTATCAAAACAAAAGACGCGCGCGGCTACGCACTCCACGTTTCGGGCCGAATTCGCGATATTATCACTTTTATCGCATTTCGGAACACAGGGTGAGTGCACTGCACTCGGAAGAATATTATAAATATACCGATAATATGCATCATAAGTAGATCTTAGGTAAAATATGCTATTACCGCTTAGAATGGCTTAAATAAGCAAATGCATATGCAAATATGCAAATGCATATAATCCGGTCTCTATTCATGTCTATAGTGCAAAGCCAGCTGACGAAGCTGAAGACGGAGGACGGTAGTATAACGACGACAAAAGACAAAGTTTTGAGAAAGATTAAGAAGTTTTATGGGCAGTTATATAGTTCGGTCAATAAACCTGTTAGTAGCTTAGCCACTGATCCAAGAGCTAAGCTGAACCGACAATATAGTAAAGATAATCCGGACATCAGCCTATACGAGATTAAGATGCGTGATGATGGAATCACATCAGAGCTTCTGAATGCGGGTGGAACACCGATACTTAAAGTCCTTTAGAGAATCATCAACTCCAGAGTTGCTCGAGGGAATAACAATGGAGGCATGGAGCAGAAGTTTGGTGGCGCTTTTCTTCAAGAAAAGGGATAACGCCTTGTTTAAGAATTATAGACCCATCTCGCTTCTGAGCCATGTCTACAAGCTATTTTTGAGAGTCATCACGAATCGTCTCGCGAATAAGCGGGTTTCCAGAAAAGGCTTAAGTACTATAGACCACATCCATACGCTGCGGCAAGTTATACGCTGCGGCAGAAGCCTGAGGAGTATAACTTGCCACTATGCTTGGCGTTCGTGGACTATGAGAAGGCCTTTGACTCGATCGAGACCTGGACTGTGCTATAGTCTCTCCAGCGGTGCTATATTGCATATTGGTACATCGAGGTACTGAAGTGTTTATACAAAAACGCCACTATGTCGGTCCGAGTACAGGAGCAGAGCACGAAGGCGATTTCTCTGCAGCGAGGCATAAGGAAGGGAGATGTTATATATCAACATTAACGGCGACTACATAAATCACCTTCGATTTGCCGAGGGTGTGTAACGTTTTAAATAAATATTATAAGTTTTTTTTTAGTTTTTTTATCAACCTTTTCAATCCCACTGCTGGGCAAAGGTCTCCCCCAGACTCTTCCATCGATCTCTATCTATCGCCAATGACTCCCAATCCCTCGTTAAGTTAACCAATTATAAGTATAACGATTTAATTATATGTTATTTTCAACCACCGAACTCTTATCATAAAATTAGAACTACCGTATATCTAATTCATAATTAAGTAACCAGCTACTATGAGCTATAAATCTTAAAATACCCCTTAACCCTTTCTAAATTCAGTAATTTTTTAAATAACTAGTCACGGAATCGAACCTGTGACTTATCTTATCTTTAACCACCGAACTGTTATCACAAAATTATAACTACCTTATATCTAAATCATTATAAAACAAACACTCTCTATGCCAAACATCCATTTGTTTATAGCCCCGGAATCGAACCAGAGACTATGTTAACTTTCCAACCACTAAGCTATGTATAGCTTTTATAATTACTCAATCACCTGTGATGAGTTACATTTATCTGACCTTGTGCTTAACTCGTACCGCCTCCCTTGATCAATATATACTGGAATCGAACCAGATACTATGTTAACTTTCCAACCACTAAGCTATGTATAGCTTTTATAATTACTCAATCACCTGTGATGACTTACAACTATTTGACCTTGTGCTTAACTCGCGCCGCCTCCCTTGATCTATATATACTGGAATCGAACCAGAGACTATGTTAACCTTTCAACCACTGGGCTATATATAACTTTTATTATTACTCAGTTACATCTACTGCCTTACAAACTATCTGATCTTGTGCTAGAGTCGAACCAGCTTCATTGATCATTAAATAATACCGGAATCAAACCAGGGACTATGTTATTCTCCCAGAAATTGAGTAATATATAACTTTTCTAATTAATTATTCGCCCCCATAAATCTCAACTATTTAACCATGTCCTGGAATCAAACCAAGGATTTAGTATGTCTTCGAACCACTGAACTATTAGCATTATTTCGTGATAGCGAATCTATATGACTCTGTCCGGAATCGAACCAGAACCTGTTAATCTCTTAGCTACTAAGCTATATATCTTCTATATTTAATTAATTAAACGCCCCCATAAAAAGACAACTATTTAAGCATGGAATGGATTCGAACCGGGGACCAAATTCACTTTCAACCGATGAGCCATCTGTACAAAATCAAATATAAACGTCATTTTAATAATCAGTCGCCCCATGAAACACAGCTAATCTGCTGTTACCTATCTGCCCACGTAATCGAATTTGAGGCCATATTCGTACTCCAACCACTAAGTCATAGGATACTAAGTAGGGTTTATAATACCAATCGATTATAAATAGAACGGAATTCACGTGTGACTTCGGTTAGGTATTTTTATTTTATCTTTATGACTTATAATCTAATTATCGTATGGCGGACTTAATGCTTCAAAGCATTTGCTACCGATAAACCATTATACGGTCACTTATATCGTAATTAATCTTAATATTATTAAATTAGGAACTACTTACTTTCTAACCACTAAGCTATAGGGTATTTTTTTATGTACCTAAACTAACTATTGACATAAATAAAATTAATATTAGTAAGTTTACGTTAAATAGATCCGCTAGTAATGCCAATTTAGAATGACATTAAAATGAGCCCATTTTCATACAGACAAGTCTATAATTTATTAATAATTAATATTACCTACACACGTAAGGAATTAAAACACGTAATTACTGAATAGTCCTATTGTGATCAATCAATAATTTAACAAGCTATTATTAATAGTAAATTTAAAAAAACAAATTTCTAAAAAACCTGTTACGCAATTAGCACATTTCACACTTGACAAACCCTAAACTGTAATTTATTACTTTTCAACGCAACATTTGGACTTATGGATGCACTTGAAATTCCAACACATTTGTCGCTAATGTTACAAAAGGTCTCCCACGTTCAAGATCTACTACGAAACGATAAAGCGAGTGTTGTTTAAGTTAAAGATATCAAATTTTGCTTATGGACCAAGATTGTTATCTTTGTTTATCAAATACGCAGAGTGTTTATATGATAGCTCGAGCTAGCAAAACAAAGAATAGAAATATGAACTTAAGCTATTAACTGATTCGACAATCTTGAACAAAGAACTAAACTGTGATCTTGTTATGTTTATTTGACTGAAATGAAATGTGATATAACTAACAGAACACCTGCATTGATGTATACCAGTTATTCTCAAAGTGAGCGATAACGCCTCTTTGTGGGTGCCGAAGGCCTAAAGGGGCGGTAAGGAGCAAAATTAAAATCAAACACATCGATTTAATTATTTCGTATTTCCGTGTTTGATTGTATAAAATCAATAATGTTTAACATAGGTTTTGTAGGATAGCTCAACACTTTACTTACTTATTTATGAAAACAAAACCATATCGAAAGCAAAAGGAAGAGACCGCAATATCATGTAGAATAAATTAAATATGAATTTAGTGAAAATACCATAAATCCATCTTCGCCTTTGTGCCTTCTTTGTCTAAAAACATTTCCGAATAAAGCGATAAAGCCTATTTGGTTGGGCGTTGAAGAATTATTGATATTCAAAGTAGGCGGTAGACAAAATAAGTTTGAGAACCTCTGTTGTTTACAATACGCATTCTTTGGCACTGGACTATTCTAAAAATAGCTTTACCTATTAGTATTTGGTGTGTTGTTTCATCAAAGTAATTTGTGCCCTCTGTACATTTAATTTGCGTAAATTAGGTAATCAAAATTCACATATTATTTTCCGTAGAACATATAAAATCCCTACAATTAAGTAATAATTATAAATTAATAATATAACAATAGTCGCACAAAATTTTAATAATTTTAGTTCCTATGACCTACATATGAACACGTTTGTGAATTTACCTATCAAATATCACCCCCATTATTTTCGTAACATGTACGGAACCTATTAAAATTTTATATAAAATTATGCTTTGAAAGTTTAATCGAATCTGTAACTAATACATATTGTAATTTTTTTTTAAATCTAAACTTTAACCATGCCGTAAAATAAACAGGACCTATGAATGAGTCTATTTTCATTGATTTAAACTATTCGTTTTATGATCTGTACTCCCCTACTATGATTGTGACATTTTTACTAAACATCCCGCCCCCACTATTCCAAATTCCTCAAATGCGTACACCAACAAACTCAGATATCCTTGAATCAAACATCCACGTTTTCAACCTCTTTCCATTTCACAGACAACAATTGTAGGCTGATAAGCCTACTAAAAACATGAACCAGTGTTTTTTAAGATCCTGGTCACGGCACCAATTGTAACAATCCCCCCTTTACCCCTTAAATATCTCAATCTGAATATAAATAATTAAATACTTAACTAACCTATTTGGTTCTTTCTTTAGAAATCTAAATTGGCAGTGTGATCGTCTAGTTCAAATGGTAGGACCGTGCGTTGTGATTATAGTAGTGAACCAAATTCTTTTAGAGGTACGTGGATGCTTTAATTAAGTTTCTCTAGAGTTTCCTGGGTGTATGCGCATTCAAGGAAGAGGAAAGTGAAGCCCCGAAGGGCCCTGAAGAGCCCCACACCAAACGCTCATATTCAGGAGTGGTGACCATATGATAAACGTTATCCCAAAAGCAATCTGTCACCTCCATAAGAATAGGACCTACCTGAAAAACGCATTTAACGTAAATTATGCGCAAGTAAGGGAATGACTGAGCCTAAAGATATTTAATATAAAATACTATTCATGTAAAGTCAACCAAAGGTACGGGGTCCCTAAGATAATTACTTATCTGAAAATGTTAAATCCAAAATGATTCAAAGTTGATCCAACAACACCCATGACAACTCTTATAGATCTATCCTGAAGACTTCGACCTATGTGATGTCATCGGTATTACCACAACAACCCGCATCACCCGGAATCAACACTTTCAGTTATACTTTGATAATATACTAATGACCCTTTTATAATACAAGTCGATCCAAAGATACCCATGACTTCTTTATAGGGTGTTTGAGATGTGACCTAAAAAGCCATCGATATCCCTACATCAACACTCATTGCATGGATTTAAAACGTTCAGAAATACTTGACCCTTGGTAGTCTTCTCACGATAGTCGGAAGTAAGAGACAAAAATTATTTTAAAATATTTAAAATTTAAAGTACAAAAATTATATTAAATTCTTTTCTCAGTTCTGTGGATATAGGAATATGGTATAAAGGATTTAATAAGGATGGAAGCCTAAAAATAGCCCATTCGCTAACTACCTACTTACTAATTACACCAAAAACCTAAATGAATGGAGCTACCTTTAGAATGAGGGATAAGACAGAGATTAGGATAGGATTAAGGGTTTCCCTACCTAACAGTACCTCCAGCTAAACTACATATTTACGAACCTAGAAATCTAAAAAAAAACGATTTCAAAAATAAAACGTCACAAAATAATAAACGCTAAAATAGTAATCAAAACCGTACAGGTACCGGTAACCCGTAATCAAAACCGTCAAATAAAACAAATCAATGAATTTCAGTACGTACAATACACTCAAGTGAGTACAATAAATAAATGTTAAAAAAGGTAAAACACAAGTAAAATTAACATGCATTCTATCAACAGAAAATGGAAATGAGTTCTTTTAAACAAATACTATACTTGTAACCTAAAATGTACAAAATCTAATACAAACATACATAGAAAATGTTAAAACAACCAATTTATAGAATAAATCTCAATTAAATAATTACCTTACTAAACTGAGTTATATGTGGTTAAAGTTTAATATATTTGTTACATTTATTGTTTAAAAGGTTTTCAAATATACCTCTTTCCATTTTCTAATGGTAAGTAAATAATAAAACTGTTAAAATCCTGTTGAAAGAAATGGTGTAAATAACAAAATCCATGAAAATTATGGTAATTCATTTTCAAAAGTATTATTAAATACAATTTTTACAACTTTGACATCAGGTATTAATTAAATAACTTCTCAACAGGTATTCTAACGAATCAAACAAACTCATACGCTCTCTGCCGTCGTACACTCGCGTCACCCACCCATCAGGGTGTAATCGAATTCGAAACTCACGGTCAACTGTCTCGAGACCAAGCTGCCAAACCCATTCAACCATCATCTATCCCCCGCGTCCCATGCTCTAAAAGCTGACACCCGAACTCTCCCAATTTCCAGGGGTGCTCAACCTTCTACAATCTACATGCCTTACTTTAAAATAACATGACATATTTTCAAACACTTATTAACCTTTCTAGATTCATAACAATTTTCCTACTAATAACCAAAACAAGCATGAGTGACTGAAAGTTAATTTTTCCTCTTTTCCCTCCATTTTATCTATTCTGTAAATATTCTTTAATAACGTTTATTGATGTAAAGATATCCAACTTATTATAAATAACTGAATACTCTCACATTCAAGGCCCACGTTTACTAAACACATTATGAAGATTAAATATTAATAAATTATTGATATTTAATTTTGACTTTGACTGACTTCAGACTTTGAGTGTTCTTGCTCGATTTTATGGTGTGCACGTGAGTGATCAGAGTTAGTTAGTAGTATAGCTATCTAGTATTCTTTTGTTTTATCAAAGTCAGGGTTCGCTGTAGGCAACCAACAGAGAAAGTATGGTCATTAGAAAATTCGTAATATAATTGTTATTTTCTAATAAGATCTATATTATTTTAAATAATAATTTATCTTTATACTTGATTTGCAAGGGTAGGGTTGGTACATGAGGCACTTACTGATAAGGTGGATCGCCTGTTAAATTGTTGCATCAGATTTCGGCCTTAGGAAATATTACCACATATCCAATTATAGATCCAAACTTAATTGGCTTCCCATTCGTCAGCGTAGGAATCTTAGAATTCTTGGCATCCTTTTCGCCGTGCTCAATAACCCATCCTCTTACCTTAAGAAGCAGCCTCTTACCTTAAGAATAGGTTTACATACTTATGTAACTCCCATGACCGTTCTCTCCGCTCTTCTAGCAATCTCCAGCTACTTACGCCTCTTCACCACTCTGCCCACTTCTCCAAATCATTCACAGTGAGGGCTACACGACTCTGGAACTTGCTTCCCTTAGATATTAAACATTCGGAATCAAAACTTTCTTTCAAAAATAAACTTAAAAAATATTTCAGTACATAGTTGCATATTTTTTCTTATTTTATTAATAGTATGTATGTTTATTTACTTATTATTTATTTATTTTGTGTATTGTATCATATTTATCCAAATATATGTGTATTTTATTAAATTTAATTTGCATTATCATAGTTTGTTTAGTACCAATTACAATTTATTTTGGACCTTTACCGCACCCATTACCTGCTTTCTGCATGACCCAAAGGTTGGCTGGTAGAGAATGCCCTTGGCATTAAGTCCACCTGTTGTACATTTTTAAGTTTGTGCAATAAAGTTTTTAAATAAAAATAAAATAAATAAATAAATAAGATAGCAGTCCATCGATTACACCGGTAACTAACGGACCTGCGTGCGTTTCATTAATTATATTATCTTCCCGATCCCAAGACATTACAATGGCGATTCGAGGCTGGATTCAGTTGGGAGGTATAGAATCGGGTGTTTTCACACCGGGTGTAACCAAAACGTTGGCGGACCTGTGCGTTAAATAATTACTAATAATTGCGGTTATGGCGGTGGGTAAAATTGAACGATTCGACTTAAAAACCGGGGCGTGGTCATCATACATTGAAAGATTGGAAATGTATTTTCTGGTTAACGGAATGAAAACAGAGTTAAAGTTGCCAACTTTGATTGCCATCATCGGCGATGAAGCGTATGAATTGTTGGCAAATCTGTCAAGCCCCAAAAAGCCATCCGAGTTGACATACGTGGAAGCAGTGGATTTACTTCGTCAGCACCTGCAACCGACACTTTTAGTGCTGGCAGAGAGGTTTCGGTTTAGACAGCGGAGGCAGGCCATAGACGAAAAAATAGCTAGCTATGTGGCAACATTAAAGAAAATGGCAAGATACTGCATGTTTGGCGCCAATCTTAATGAGAATCTTCGAAATCAATTTGTATGCGGATTGCGAAGTGACGTCATACGGCAACGGCTGTTTGCGGAAGATGACGCACTGGCATACAGTAACGCCGTAAAAATTGCAACATCACTCGAGGCGGCGGAGCAGGATGCAGCTGCAGTCGAGGCTCATGCGGCAGGAACTAACGCAGATGGTGCAGGACGCGGGGAGGCGGCAGCATTGCACATGCTGATAAACGGCAGCAAAGGCTCGGGATATGGAGCAGCACGGCGGGGTCGCGGGGCGCGCGGCCGCACTACTACAAGGCGGTAGCGCGGGGCGAAGCGCGGGCCTTAGGGGTGATGAACGGAGATACAGCTGTGTGGGCTTAGGAGTTACGAGTGTAGTCTGTGCAGGCAAGTCGGGCATCTGAGACGCGTGTGCCCCGAACGCTGCGGGAACCGTCGCGACGCTAGCGGTCGAGGCAGAACAGGCACATTCGAAGCTATACTACGGTGAGGTTATGGAAGAGAAGGAAGAAATAAAACAAGACGACATTCAAGAAGAAAGTTTAAATCACCTGTGCCTGAACGACTACCGGGCGGTAAGCTTACCAATAAAAATTGATAAACACATAATAAATATAGAAGTAGATACAGGAACAGCTGTTTTTTGTATAAGCAAGGAAACATAAATTTTTATTATGGATCCACAATTAAGCCAATAGGGACCATCAAACCTTATGTTAGGTATAAAAATAACATGAAACAATTAGAGTTGTTTGTCATCGAAAGAGGTACGACCTCCTTACTGGGAAGGCAGTGGTTAACCGAACTAAATATTGAAATTCCTACTTTTACTAAGTCATAATTTAACGGCTGAATAGAGTCAGCTTTGCGTAACCATGTCCAATTTAACATGTTGATAAATTGTTGGTATATAATTTTTACGCAATGTTGATTCGTCCGGTTCATTTTGATTTAAGCAATACTTTTTCAGAAATTGTTTGAGGGAAGGATTGTTCATTTTATGCAGATGAATATTACTCGCTAGCAATGCTTCAGATAAATCCATACTAAATTGGTTGTTTTGTTTGCATTTAGATCTAGATGTAGACGCGGTTATAAGTTGTTGTTTTGGACCTTTCTTTTGCAATCCTGCGATGTGAAGGATTGTTTTGATATGTTGGTCTATTTGGAATTTTTTTGTGCATGAAATATTTTTCTTGCAAACTCGACAGTATAAAACATTTCCGTCGTATGTAAATGTTCCAGGAAAGTCAGTTATCCACGTAGACACACTTTTTTTTTCCGGAGGCATGGTATGCATAAAATTTTACACAAATAAATTAACAACTGAACTGCAGATCATTGAGCACGCACGTCAAGTATGAACAAGTACCAATTTATATGCGTAATAGGTGAAACGACTAGTAGGCGAGCGCGACGCTCTTCTGCCCCTTTCATTTGATTATCGTAACTATCAAAACAAAAGACGCGCGCGGCTACGCACTCCACGTTTCGGGCCGAATTCGCGATATTATCACTTTTATCGCATTTCGGAACACAGGGTGAGTGCACTGCACTCGGAAGAATATTATAAATATACCGATAATATGCATCATAAGTAGATCTTAGGTAAAATATGCTATTACCGCTTAGAATGGCTTAAATAAGCAAATGCATATGCAAATATGCAAATGCATATAATCCGGTCTCTATTCATGTCTATAGTGCAAAGCCAGCTGACGAAGCTGAAGACGGAGGACGGTAGTATAACGACGACAAAAGACAAAGTTTTGAGAAAGATTAAGAAGTTTTATGGGCAGTTATATAGTTCGGTCAATAAACCTGTTAGTAGCTTAGCCACTGATCCAAGAGCTAAGCTGAACCGACAATATAGTGAAGATAATCCGGACATCAGCCTATACGAGATTAAGATGCGTGATGATGGAATCACATCAGAGCTTCTGAATGCGGGTGGAACACCGATACTTAAAGTCCTTTAGAGAATCATCAACTCCAGAGTTGCTCGAGGGAATAACAATGGAGGCATGGAGCAGAAGTTTGGTGGCGCTTTTCTTCAAGAAAAGGGATAACGCCTTGTTTAAGAATTATAGACCCATCTCGCTTCTGAGCCATGTCTACAAGCTATTTTTGAGAGTCATCACGAATCGTCTCGCGAATAAGCGGGTTTCCAGAAAAGGCTTAAGTACTATAGACCACATCCATACGCTGCGGCAAGTTATACGCTGCGGCAGAAGCCTGAGGAGTATAACTTGCCACTATGCTTGGCGTTCGTGGACTATGAGAAGGCCTTTGACTCGATCGAGACCTGGACTGTGCTATAGTCTCTCCAGCGGTGCTATATTGCATATTGGTACATCGAGGTACTGAAGTGTTTATACAAAAACGCCACTATGTCGGTCCGAGTACAGGAGCAGAGCACGAAGGCGATTTCTCTGCAGCGAGGCATAAGGAAGGGAGATGTTATATATCAACATTAACGGCGACTACATAAATCACCTTCGATTTGCCGAGGGTGTGTAACGTTTTAAATAAATATTATAAGTTTTTTTTTAGTTTTTTTATCAACCTTTTCAATCCCACTGCTGGGCAAAGGTCTCCCCCAGACTCTTCCATCGATCTCTATCTATCGCCAATGACTCCCAATCCCTCGTTAAGTTAACCAATTATAAGTATAACGATTTAATTATATGTACAGGGTGGTCCAGGCCAGATGGGTATAATTTTTTTTTTAGGTAGTCGGCTAAGAGACCTATTTGTACCCGCCAGGAAAAAAATCGCTTGTCAATTCAATTCAATATATTTATTGCATTCTATAATGTTACACAGGTGTTATAAATAAGTACATAAAACAGATCATTATAGACCCTGTAGGGCACAACAATAAGATAGGTATTGTGGGCAAAGAGGATGACGCCATGCATAATTAGATCAATTTGTTTATTTTAAGAAGTTTTAAAGAATTAAAATACATAAGGAATTATATGATAATTATTAAATAATATATAGAATAACATAATCAAATAAATAGTATTTTTAGGCATTTAAATATTTATTTATCTTTGGATTTTATTTATTGTTTTAGATTATTGTCATTTAAGTATTCGTTTATTGTGTAATAACATTTTTTTATTAACATTTATTTCAATTGTTTTATAAATTTTAAATAATTTACTTCATTTTTCATAAACTCCGGCAATCTGTTATAAATTTGTATGGACATAACGAATGGGCTGGAAGAATGAAGCTTTAGACGGACAGTAGGTAGAATCAATTTATTTTTATATCTTAGTGAGTAATGTAGATTAGCGCGGTTTTGATATAAGTTTGGGTGTTTCCTAACAAATTTACACATTTCTAGAATGTACATACATGGCAGGGGAAGTATGTTAAACCTTTGAAAGTATAGTTTGCAGCTTTCAGTCTGTTTTATATAGGCTAAGATTCTAATTAGTTTTTTCTGGAGAATGAAAAGGGTAGATGCGTCGGTACTATTTCCCCATAGAATGAGACCGTAGCTTAGCCATGCGTTTGCGTAGGCATAGTCAGTACTAAGTGCCGCTTCAAGGTCAGTTGTCTTTTTCACTTCATAAAGTGCATACGCATAGCTAGATAGTTTTGATTTTATTTTCTGGGCGTGTGCTTTCCAGTTTAAGTGGGTATCTATTTCTACGCCAAGCAATATGAATTTGTTGACCGATTCCAATTTAATACCGTTGTAAGTGAAGTTTATATTTAGTGCCTTTTTCTGATATGGTGAAAAGTTACAATTTTTGTTTTTTGAAAATTTATTTCTAAATTGTGGTCGTCCATCCAGTTAGAGATTATTGAAAAAAGTTGGGTAAGTTTTTTATTTAAAATGTCAGTATTGTTATTGCTTGACGCGAAATATTATCGTCTGCGAACAGAACGCACGGCTCCTCCACTATCTTAGGCAGGTCGTTGATGTAAGTCAAAAAAAGGAGACATCCAACGACGCTTTCCTGGGGGATTGACGCGTTAAGGATCCTACAGCCTGACCGGACTTGAGAGATTACTTTAGAAAAGCTGTCATAGTGGTCAATTTCTACGAATTGCTCCCTGTTATCAAGATACGACGCGAACCATTTGTATGACCTACCGCGAATACCTACTCCGTGTAATTTTTGAAGAAGTATATTGTATTGGACCTTGTCGTAGGCTTTTGTCTTGTCCAATAGAACACTCACGGCATATTTTTTGCAATCTAATATTTTATTAATTTCTTCTATAAATTTAAATATTGCTAGGGTAGTGGACCGGTTTTTGGGAAACCCGTTTTGGTTTTCGTTGAAGACATTAAATTTTTGACAAAAATTATAAACGCGGTCACATATTGCCTTTTCGAAAATTTTTGAAGCGGTGGGTAGAAGGGCTATGGGCCGATAATTACTTGACTCTATTTTTTCTTTTTTTTTTGTAAATTGGTTTCACAATGGTTTTTTTTAGAATAGTAGGAAAAATACCTTCTTCAAATGATTGGTTAATAAGTGAACAAAGAAGTGGTGTTAATGCATCTGCACAGTGTCTAAACAAGATAGGCGGTAGTTCATCTATACCAAAGCTCCGTTTGTTCTTGAAGTTTCTCATGATTTTGTGCACTTCCTTGCAGTCTACCGGGCTGAGGAACATTGAGTTCTCGGTGGGGCAGAGCACAGGGCGGCTGCGGGGCCCTGATACGTCACCGCCTGCGCCGGCCGGTGCGACAGTTCGCTCGCCGATCGATGCAAAGTAGTCATTAAATAGATCTGCAACTAGATGTCGTTCGGAAGTGAAGCCATTTTTTGTTTTGAATTTAATATTTGCTTTACGTTTATTTAGTTTCTTGTTCATTTTTTTGTGTATAATGTTCCACATAGTTTTAATCTTATTACCCGAGTTCTTTATTTTATTTTTATAACGTTTTTTTTTTGCAGAAGCTACGGCTTGTTTTAGTATTTTTTCGTATTTTTTATGGTACTGATTAATAATATGATTTTTGGATTTGATAGATAGTAATTTAAGGAGCCTTTTATTTTGACAGGATTTTTTTATGCCTACGGTTAGCCAGTACTTTTTTTTATTAGTTTTTAGTAAAACTTTTTTTTTGGGAATATATTTATTTAGTACTTCTAATAATTTATAGTAGAATGCATTATAATTTGTATTCATATTTTCATAGGGTTTAATTATTTCACACCAGTCTATCAAACTAATTTGTGATTTAAATAATTCTAGTGACTCTTCCTTAAAGAACCTTTGTTCTATATACTGAATTTCTTGCTTTGTTTGTTAGGGTATTTTTAATTCTATAGTGGCTCCGGCATGGTCCGAAAATCCAAGGTCTTTAACTGAGGTGTTAATATCTATATGTTTTAAGTTTGTAAAGATATGATCTAGGCATGTAGCTGACGTCCGCGTGACTCGTGTTGGTTTGTTTAAGTGTTGGGTATAGTTATATTGTGACATTAGATCCAAGAGTAGTTTAGATTTTGTATTAATTTTTAAAACGTTAACATTAAAGTCTCCACCGATGATTACGTTTAATTTACTGTATTTATTATTTATGTATTTTAAAATTAATTTTATTTGATTATAAAATACGTCTTCCTCTCTTCCATTCCAATACATTGTAATTAATAAAATGTTATATTTAATTAGTTTGACTACACACAATTCTAATACATAATCAACAGAATGATTTTAATATCACTCAATTCGATAGAGTCGATGTGTTCTTGAAGCAAGATGCATACACCGCCACGTAACCGAAATTCACGGCAATATGCTGTTGCTAATTTATAGCCTGTAAAATGTATAATTTCAAGTTTTTCATTAGTTAATCATGATTCCGAAACGCATATAGCCTGGAAAATGGGATTTTGGTCTATATATGCTTCAAGATGACGCGCGCGCGGCGCAGTGAACACGTATATACGTACGCTCGTGTGCTTTTATTCCTGAGATAGTAAAAAAACAGTTATTTCTAATAGAACTTATCATAATTCTATGCAGTATAATCATACGCACAGTTTCAACCAAAAGTTGCTAAAAAGCGCTGTGAATATTAAGTGTAATCTTCGAATTATCGACACAAAATATTAAGAAGATCTCGACTGGTAAGCGCAGAGGTGACTCACGCACAGTGCTTAGCGACGAACACATTACCATATTTGGTAAGTTGCCGGTCCATTGCCTATCGAGCCACTAAACGCAAACATCAAACTCAAAACCAACTATAAATTTCGCCGACTTACTAGCAGCAAGATTAGCGGCGACGTCCTGCGTATGGAATCAGAGTGTAACTTATCCGTGAAGTGTAAGTTCGAGCCCAAGTGACACATAATAGTTAGAGAAATAAAAAAAACTCTTTTTCTCGTTTTTGTAAAGAAAAAAATTTGTTTTTTGTTTTTTATATATAAGGTCCTATTTTATTTGTGTACGTCCCGTTAACCAGTGACTATATAGGTGAAAAGCAATCATAAAAACCAACTTTCAAATGAGTATCATAAAAACTAAAAAAGTTCAAAATAAAAATACAAAATAACAACATCGACTTCACATTGCATAAACTCGTCCTATCTTCAATACGTATAACCATCTGTGATCATCTGTCTTATTCCTTCCCATAGACAGAGCGAGAAAGACTTAACAAACGTCAAAGATGGCCAAATTCATTCATAACAGTCACAGATGTTTGGCTCGAATAACTGGGGGGAATGACCTTCAACCTTGTTAATTCAAAAATTTTGTTTAAATGTAGCTTAGTGCAAATATCCTAATTCGAAAATCGACATAATTTAAAACAAACAAATAAAAACATAATTTTGAAAATTCTTAAGTAAGTAAATGTTAAGTTAGCAGCTTACCTATGTAATAGTAAAGCGATCCTCTTACTTATCTTCAGGGGGTGTGTTTGCAGACTAGGGAGTGATTCGAACTTTCAATCACACTTTCTCAGACTGGGGACACAAGCTATCCAAAATCATGCTAGAATGTATTGTGTTAGGGGTATGCAAGTTTATTATCAAGTGAGGTAATTAAATCTTACTGATAACGATGTTAGATTAACTCAATAAAATTCAAAGTAACTAATTTTATGATAACTCGGCGTGTTTAAAAATTTGAATCAACTTTACCTACAACGATTGTTTTTTTACACGACTATTTACACACTGTTCCTCCTATTTACACTACAGGTTTCAGTTTATTTACACTAAAATAATCACTATTTACACTAAGTTAGTTGCACATGGCGTTCATTTTGCGCGATACACACTGCAGCACGTCTATGGGCATGCAATCCACCACGCCGCAGTGCTTCACGATCTCGGCGCATCACACGGAAGACGGTAGTACTATTAGGTATTCTGTGACGGAAGGCGCGTATACGACGTCTTAAATTGTCCTCCGTCCGTATTTCGTGGCCATCGTGTCCATACACAAGGTCTTTTAGACAACCACAGACATGAAAATCCATGGGCGTTGCACTGCTCTCAAAATAGTCCGCCGGGATGGCAGAACTCCTCCATTTCTCTCCACAAACATTTCTGAGGCCGCTGTTAAATTATAGCCGGTCTCATTGTAACAGAGTACCATTTCAAGGTACTAATTGGTAGGGCATAATTGAATAAATCGAATCGATCTCACACGTCTTGTTAGTGCAACTAGATTTTCGATACTAAAATTCTGGTGAATCTTTAACTTGACACGTGCCAAACATTCTTTGAATTAGCCGCCTTGTCGGCAAGCGGCGAAAACACTTGCCGACAAGCGGCCCCTTTGTACTAGATCATTTGAGATGCACCGAAAAGATCGACTCAAATTAGACCAGGAGCTAGTGATCTTATTTAGCTCTGAGATCCTTTACCTAGGCAAAGGCCATACAAGTTCCCATTCGCTCTGAATGACTCAAAGCGTTAAGTACCTAATCTCTTAAAATTTAGACGTATTGCCAGGGCTCATAAAATAATAATATTAATTATTATTTTTACTCCTATCCTAACTACTAGATTCCTAAGTTTGATTTTGTCTTTTTATCAAATGTTATCTGCATGGGCCAACCTCTGCCCGAAGGCGGTTTAGCGCTATCCAGGTTGGCCAAGGCTGTTTGTACCCAGAGTGTAGGTGTTCTAAGCGCGATATAAAGTTATGAGGTATGGCGGTCTTTTCCTGGCACAGTTCATGGTAATTAAAGTCTTTAGTTTATGAATTGTGCTGATTTCCTGTAGATTTTTTTTGGCCATTGGGTACCGATTTATTTATACCAATTAACAATCGAACATACAACCTCAGTTGAGAAGTGCTTAATCCACTAGACTATTGCGTCATTTACAAAGAGGCTGTCCGTAACTTTTTGTATAAATAACATCAATGGAATGGACCGAGACTCAAACGCAAGACCTTAGGTAGGTAATGCATGCAATTATTTAGTTTGAGCAAATTAGCTCTAAGCCTATGCCAATAAAGTTGTCGGCAGTTTTTAAAGACAACTAGGGATGAGTAACAAAAGATAAACATATCGATATGCAAGACTATTGGCATTCACCTCGCTATGCAATTGATATCAATGTAAACGTTACAATATCAACAATTACGAGTATAAAATAGTAATTTTGCTAACGATCGATTTTTAAAAGAGTAAATTTGAATTACTTTTCGATCGATTTATGCGAGACGGTTGTTTTATGCGAGACGGTTGTTTTACACAACTCCCACCAGGCCCTCTGATTTAATAATAAGACTGTATTACTAAGAAATAACATTATTATAGAGAATGCTTTTGGCATTAAGTCCGCCATTTGTACAACTTTTTTTTAAATGTATGTGCAATAAAGATTAAATAAAAAAATAAAATAAAATAAATTATTTTTATAATTTTTTCATTAAGCGTTTTAGCAGTAACAAAGTGCAGAAAGGGCAAACGTTCTGTGGCCTTCTCTATCAGTCAATCTTAGCAAAAAAGTTTAAAATAACCAGAGCTGGGCTTACATTTACGCCACCCGTCATGACAGTAGGTAGGTTTTAAATTTCAAAAGTAAGAACTCAAACGGCTACAAGCTGTCATCCCGTGGCATTAATGGGATTATTGCTATACCCGGCCCTACATCACTTGAATTGAATCACCTTTTGATTTTGTAATTTACATAAACAAAAATGTTATTGAATTACTATTACATCTATCGAAATAGGTGACTAATTCTTTAAGTGTTAGTATTAAAAATAAATGATTGAAATGATAGCGTATCGATCCGTGCGATCTCGATGGGTACTACATCACTACCTCGTCATCAGGTGCCGGCCGGCGCAGGCGGCCGCGCTTTGACCGACCGCTGCGCTTTCTTTTAGTTCCGGTCACGCGTCTGTCGTGATTAGATGTGTAACGGACGGATGCGCTTCCGACTTCCGCGCGCGTCGTAGTATCGAAAAATTTTCATTTATTAAAAATACTTCGTACTGTGATAGTAAGTCAATGTAGAACTATCCAAAAGTCTAAATGTGAGTGTGTGTGTTAGTAGTCAGTGTAATAAAAATGTAGGAACTAGAATACCTAGATCTTGAATTATGATGATGATGAATGTAATCGTTTTTATTTTTAATCATACTAAGTTCGATTTTCTATAATAAGGAACAGTGTGTAAATAAACCATCGCTGTAGAGAGATAATTCAAATTTTTAAACACGCCGAGTTATCATAAAATTATGTTATTTTGAATTTCATTGAGTTAAAATAATCTAACTAATCGTTTTCGTTAGATTTAATTACCTTTCTCGATAATAAACTTGCATACCTAATACACTAAATCTTAACATGATTTTGGATAGCTCGTCAGTCCACAGCCTGAGAAAGTGTGATGGAAAATTTGAATCACTACCTAGTCTGGAAACACACTCTCCTGTCAGGGAGGGAGTCCCTGAAGATCAGTGTAGGTACTTACCTGATAAGCTGATAAGAGGGCCGTTTTACCATAGGTAAGCTTCTAACTTAACATTTACTTACCTAAGATTTTTCATTATTATGTTTTTATTTGTTTGTTTTAAATGATGTACCTTGATTTTCAAATAAGAAAATTTGCACTAAGCTAAATTTAAGCCAAATTTTTGAATTAACAAGGTTGAAGGTCATTCCCCCTCAGTTATTCAAGCCAAACATCTGACCGTGTTGGTTCAGAAGTTTATGAATGAACTCCGGCCATTTTTCAAGTCTGTTAAGTCTTTCTCGCTCTGTACAAGGTGAAGGAATAAGACAGATGATCACAGATGGTTATACGTACTAAAGATAGGACGAGTTTATGCAATATGAAGTCAATGTTGTTGATTTTGACTGTGTTTTTTAACTTTTTTAGTTTTTGTGGTACACATTTGAAAGTTGGTTTTTACGATTGCTTTTCACCTATATAGTCACAGGTTAACGGGATGTACACTAATAAAATAGGACCTTATATAGACCAAAATCCCATTTTCCAGGCTATATGCGTTTCGGAATCATGATTAACTAATGAAAAACTTGAAATTATACATTTTACAGGCTATAAATTAGCAACAGCATATTGCCGTGAATTTCGGTTAGGTGGCGGTGTATGCATCTTGCTTCAAGAACACATCGACTCTATCGAATTGAGTGATATTAAAATCATTCTGTTGATTATGTATTAGAATTGTGTGTAGTCAAACTAACTAAATATAACATTTTATTAATTACAATGTATTGGAATGGAAGAGAGGAAGACGTATTTTATAATCAAATAAAATTAATTTTAAAATACACAAATAATAAATACAGTAAATTAAACGTAATCATCGGTGGAGACTTTAATGTTAACGTTTTAAAAATTAATACAAAATCTAAACTACTCTTGGATCTAATGTCACAATATAACTATACCCAACACTTAAACAAACCAATACGAGTCACGCGGACGTCAGCTACATGCCTAGATCATATCTTTACAAACTTAAAACATATAGATATTAACACCTCAGTTAAAGATCTTGGATTTTCGGACCATGCCGGAGCCACTATAGAATTAAAAATACCCTAACAAACAAAGCAAGAAATTCAGTATATAGAACAAAGGTTCTTTAAGGAAGAGTCACTAGAATTATTTAAATCACAAATTAGTTTGATAGACTGGTGTGAAATAATTAAACCCTATGAAAATATGAATACAAATTATAATGCATTCTACTATAAATTATTAGAAGTACTAAATAAATATATTCCCAAAAAAAAAGTTTTACTAAAAACTAATAAAAAAAAGTACTGGCTAACCGTAGGCATAAAAAAATCCTGTCAAAATAAAAGGCTCCTTAAATTACTATCTATCAAATCCAAAAATCATATTATTAATCAGTACCATAAAAAATACGAAAAAATACTAAAACAAGCCGTAGCTTCTGCAAAAAAAAAACGTTATAAAAATAAAATAAAGAACTCGGGTAATAAGATTAAAACTATGTGGAACATTATACACAAAAAAATGAACAAGAAACTAAATAAACGTAAAGCAAATATTAAATTCAAAACAAAAAATGGCTTCACTTCCGAACGACATCTAGTTGCAGATCTATTTAATGACTACTTTGCATCGATCGGCGAGCGAATTGTCGCACCGGCCGGCGCAGGCGGTGACGTATCAGGGCCCCGCAGCCGCCCTGTGCTCTGCCCCACCGAGAACTCAATGTTCCTCAGCCCGGTAGACTGCAAGGAAGTGCACAAAATCATGAGAAACTTCAAGAACAAACGGAGCTTTGGTATAGATGAACTACCGCCTATCTTGTTTAGACACTGTGCAGATGCATTAACACCACTTCTTTGTTCACTTATTAACCAATCATTTGAAGAAGGTATTTTTCCTACTATTCTAAAAAAAACCATTGTGAAACCAATTTACAAAAAAAAAAGAAAAAATAGAGTCAAGTAATTATCGGCCCATAGCCCTTCTACCCACCGCTTCAAAAATTTTCGAAAAGGCAATATGTGACCGCGTTTATAATTTTTGTCAAAAATTTAATGTCTTCAACGAAAACCAAAACGGGTTTCCCAAAAACCGGTCCACTACCCTAGCAATATTTAAATTTATAGAAGAAATTAATAAAATATTAGATTGCAAAAAATATGCCGTGAGTGTTCTATTGGACAAGACAAAAGCCTACGACAAGGTCCAATACAATATACTTCTTCAAAAATTACACGGAGTAGGTATTCGCGGTAGGTCATACAAATGGTTCGCGTCGTATCTTGATAACAGGGAGCAATTCGTAGAAATTGACCACTATGACAGCTTTTCTAAAGTAATCTCTCAAGTCCGGTCAGGCTGTAGGATCCTTAACGCGTCAATCCCCCAGGAAAGCGTCGTTGGATGTCTCCTTTTTTTGACTTACATCAACGACCTGCCTAAGATAGTGGAGGAGCCGTGCGTTCTGTTCGCAGACGATAATATTTCGCGTCAAGCAATAACAATACTGACATTTTAAATAAAAAACTTACCCAACTTTTTTCAATAATCTCTAACTGGATGGACGACCACAATTTAGAAATAAATTTTCAAAAAACAAAAATTGTAACTTTTCACCATATCAGAAAAAGGCACTAAATATAAACTTCACTTACAACGGTATTAAATTGGAATCGGTCAACAAATTCATATTGCTTGGCGTAGAAATAGATACCCACTTAAACTGGAAAGCACACGCCCAGAAAATAAAATCAAAACTATCTAGCTATGCGTATGCACTTTATGAAGTGAAAAAGACAACTGACCTTGAAGCGGCACTTAGTACTGACTATGCCTACGCAAACGCATGGCTAAGCTACGGTCTCATTCTATGGGGAAATAGTACCGACGCATCTACCCTTTTCATTCTCCAGAAAAAACTAATTAGAATCTTAGCCTATATAAAACAGACTGAAAGCTGCAAACTATACTTTCAAAGGTTTAACATACTTCCCCTGCCATGTATGTACATTCTAGAAATGTGTAAATTTGTTAGGAAACACCCAAACTTATATCAAAACCGCGCTAATCTACATTACTCACTAAGATATAAAAATAAATTGATTCTACCTACTGTCCGTCTAAAGCTTCATTCTTCCAGCCCATTCGTTATGTCCATACAAATTTATAACAGATTGCCGGAGTTTATGAAAAATGAAGTAAATTATTTAAAATTTATAAAACAATTGAAATAAATGTTAATAAAAAAATGTTATTACACAATAAACGAATACTTAAATGACAATAATCTAAAACAATAAATAAAATCCAAAGATAAATAAATATTTAAATGCCTAAAAATACTATTTATTTGATTATGTTATTCTATATATTATTTAATAATTATCATATAATTCCTTATGTATTTTAATTCTTTAAAACTTCTTAAAATAAACAAATTGATCTAATTATGCATGGCGTCATCCTCTTTGCCCACAATACCTATCTTATTGTTGTGCCCTACAGGGTCTATAATGATCTGTTTTATGTACTTATTTATAACACCTGTGTAACATTATAGAATGCAATAAATATATTGAATTGAATTGACAAGCGATTTTTTTCCTGGCGGGTACAAATAGGTCTCTTAGCCGACTACCTAAAAAAAAAATTATACCCATCTGGCCTGGACCACCCTGTACATATAATTAAATCGTTATACTTATAATTGGTTAACTTAACGAGGGATTGGGAGTCATTGGCGATAGATAGAGATCGATGGAAGAGTCTGGGGGAGACCTTTGCCCAGCAGTGGGATTGAAAAGGTTGATAAAAAAACTAAAAAAAAACTTATAATATTTATTTAAAACGTTACACACCCTCGGCAAATCGAAGGTGATTTATGTAGTCGCCGTTAATGTTGATATATAACATCTCCCTTCCTTATGCCTCGCTGCAGAGAAATCGCCTTCGTGCTCTGCTCCTGTACTCGGACCGACATAGTGGCGTTTTTGTATAAACACTTCAGTACCTCGATGTACCAATATGCAATATAGCACCGCTGGAGAGACTATAGCACAGTCCAGGTCTCGATCGAGTCAAAGGCCTTCTCATAGTCCACGAACGCCAAGCATAGTGGCAAGTTATACTCCTCAGGCTTCTGCCGCAGCGTATAACTTGCCGCAGCGTATGGATGTGGTCTATAGTACTTAAGCCTTTTCTGGAAACCCGCTTATTCGCGAGACGATTCGTGATGACTCTCAAAAATAGCTTGTAGACATGGCTCAGAAGCGAGATGGGTCTATAATTCTTAAACAAGGCGTTATCCCTTTTCTTGAAGAAAAGCGCCACCAAACTTCTGCTCCATGCCTCCATTGTTATTCCCTCGAGCAACTCTGGAGTTGATGATTCTCTAAAGGACTTTAAGTATCGGTGTTCCACCCGCATTCAGAAGCTCTGATGTGATTCCATCATCACGCATCTTAATCTCGTATAGGCTGATGTCCGGATTATCTTCACTATATTGTCGGTTCAGCTTAGCTCTTGGATCAGTGGCTAAGCTACTAACAGGTTTATTGACCGAACTATATAACTGCCCATAAAACTTCTTAATCTTTCTCAAAACTTTGTCTTTTGTCGTCGTTATACTACCGTCCTCCGTCTTCAGCTTCGTCAGCTGGCTTTGCACTATAGACATGAATAGAGACCGGATTATATGCATTTGCATATTTGCATATGCATTTGCTTATTTAAGCCATTCTAAGCGGTAATAGCATATTTTACCTAAGATCTACTTATGATGCATATTATCGGTATATTTATAATATTCTTCCGAGTGCAGTGCACTCACCCTGTGTTCCGAAATGCGATAAAAGTGATAATATCGCGAATTCGGCCCGAAACGTGGAGTGCGTAGCCGCGCGCGTCTTTTGTTTTGATAGTTACGATAATCAAATGAAAGGGGCAGAAGAGCGTCGCGCTCGCCTACTAGTCGTTTCACCTATTACGCATATAAATTGGTACTTGTTCATACTTGACGTGCGTGCTCAATGATCTGCAGTTCAGTTGTTAATTTATTTGTGTAAAATTTTATGCATACCATGCCTCCGGAAAAAAAAAGTGTGTCTACGTGGATAACTGACTTTCCTGGAACATTTACATACGACGGAAATGTTTTATACTGTCGAGTTTGCAAGAAAAATATTTCATGCACAAAAAAATTCCAAATAGACCAACATATCAAAACAATCCTTCACATCGCAGGATTGCAAAAGAAAGGTCCAAAACAACAACTTATAACCGCGTCTACATCTAGATCTAAATGCAAACAAAACAACCAATTTAGTATGGATTTATCTGAAGCATTGCTAGCGAGTAATATTCATCTGCATAAAATGAACAATCCTTCCCTCAAACAATTTCTGAAAAAGTATTGCTTAAATCAAAATGAACCGGACGAATCAACATTGCGTAAAAATTATATACCAACAATTTATCAACATGTTAAATTGGACATGGTTACGCAAAGCTGACTCTATTCAGCCGTTAAATTATGACTTAGTAAAAGTAGGAATTTCAATATTTAGTTCGGTTAACCACTGCCTTCCCAGTAAGGAGGTCGTACCTCTTTCGATGACAAACAACTCTAATTGTTTCATGTTATTTTTATACCTAACATAAGGTTTGATGGTCCCTATTGGCTTAATTGTGGATCCATCATAAAAATTTATGTTTCCTTGCTTATACAAAAAACAGCTGTTCCTGTATCTACTTCTATATTTATTATGTGTTTATCAATTTTTATTGGTAAGCTTACCGCCCGGTAGTCGTTCAGGCACAGGTGATTTAAACTTTCTTCTTGAATGTCGTCTTGTTTTATTTCTTCCTTCTCTTCCATAACCTCACCGTAGTATAGCTTCGAATGTGCCTGTTCTGCCTCGACCGCTAGCGTCGCGACGGTTCCCGCAGCGTTCGGGGCACACGCGTCTCAGATGCCCGACTTGCCTGCACAGACTACACTCGTAACTCCTAAGCCCACACAGCTGTATCTCCGTTCATCACCCCTAAGGCCCGCGCTTCGCCCCGCGCTACCGCCTTGTAGTAGTGCGGCCGCGCGCCCCGCGACCCCGCCGTGCTGCTCCATATCCCGAGCCTTTGCTGCCGTTTATCAGCATGTGCAATGCTGCCGCCTCCCCGCGTCCTGCACCATCTGCGTTAGTTCCTGCCGCATGAGCCTCGACTGCAGCTGCATCCTGCTCCGCCGCCTCGAGTGATGTTGCAATTTTTACGGCGTTACTGTATGCCAGTGCGTCATCTTCCGCAAACAGCCGTTGCCGTATGACGTCACTTCGCAATCCGCATACAAATTGATTTCGAAGATTCTCATTAAGATTGGCGCCAAACATGCAGTATCTTGCCATTTTCTTTAATGTTGCCACATAGCTAGCTATTTTTTCGTCTATGGCCTGCCTCCGCTGTCTAAACCGAAACCTCTCTGCCAGCACTAAAAGTGTCGGTTGCAGGTGCTGACGAAGTAAATCCACTGCTTCCACGTATGTCAACTCGGATGGCTTTTTGGGGCTTGACAGATTTGCCAACAATTCATACGCTTCATCGCCGATGATGGCAATCAAAGTTGGCAACTTTAACTCTGTTTTCATTCCGTTAACCAGAAAATACATTTCCAATCTTTCAATGTATGATGACCACGCCCCGGTTTTTAAGTCGAATCGTTCAATTTTACCCACCGCCATAACCGCAATTATTAGTAATTATTTAACGCACAGGTCCGCCAACGTTTTGGTTACACCCGGTGTGAAAACACCCGATTCTATACCTCCCAACTGAATCCAGCCTCGAATCGCCATTGTAATGTCTTGGGATCGGGAAGATAATATAATTAATGAAACGCACGCAGGTCCGTTAGTTACCGGTGTAATCGATGGACTGCTATCTTATTTATTTATTTATTTTATTTTTATTTAAAAACTTTATTGCACAAACTTAAAAATGTACAACAGGTGGACTTAATGCCAAGGGCATTCTCTACCAGCCAACCTTTGGGTCATGCAGAAAGCAGGTAATGGGTGCGGTAAAGGTCCAAAATAAATTGTAATTGGTACTAAACAAACTATGATAATGCAAATTAAATTTAATAAAATACACATATATTTGGATAAATATGATACAATACACAAAATAAATAAATAATAAGTAAATAAACATACATACTATTAATAAAATAAGAAAAAATATGCAACTATGTACTGAAATATTTTTTAAGTTTATTTTTGAAAGAAAGTTTTGATTCCGAATGTTTAATATCTAAGGGAAGCAAGTTCCAGAGTCGTGTAGCCCTCACTGTGAACGATTTGGAGAAGTGGGCAGAGTGGTGAAGAGGCGTAAGTAGCTGGAGATTGCTAGAAGAGCGGAGAGAACGGTCATGGGAGTTACATAAGTATGTAAACCTATTCTTAAGGTAAGAGGCTGCTTCTTAAGGTAAGAGGATGGGTTATTGAGCACGGCGAAAAGGATGCCAAGAATTCTAAGATTCCTACGCTGACGAATGGGAAGCCAATTAAGTTTGGATCTATAATTGGATATGTGGTAATATTTCCTAAGGCCGAAATCTGATGCAACAATTTAACAGGCGATCCACCTTATCAGTAAGTGCCTCATGTACCAACCCTACCCTTGCAAATCAAGTATAAAGATAAATTATTATTTAAAATAATATAGATCTTATTAGAAAATAACAATTATATTACGAATTTTCTAATGACCATACTTTCTCTGTTGGTTGCCTACAGCGAACCCTGACTTTGATAAAACAAAAGAATACTAGATAGCTATACTACTAACTAACTCTGATCACTCACGTGCACACCATAAAATCGAGCAAGAACACTCAAAGTCTGAAGTCAGTCAAAGTCAAAATTAAATATCAATAATTTATTAATATTTAATCTTCATAATGTGTTTAGTAAACGTGGGCCTTGAATGTGAGAGTATTCAGTTATTTATAATAAGTTGGATATCTTTACATCAATAAACGTTATTAAAGAATATTTACAGAATAGATAAAATGGAGGGAAAAGAGGAAAAATTAACTTTCAGTCACTCATGCTTGTTTTGGTTATTAGTAGGAAAATTGTTATGAATCTAGAAAGGTTAATAAGTGTTTGAAAATATGTCATGTTATTTTAAAGTAAGGCATGTAGATTGTAGAAGGTTGAGCACCCCTGGAAATTGGGAGAGTTCGGGTGTCAGCTTTTAGAGCATGGGACGCGGGGGATAGATGATGGTTGAATGGGTTTGGCAGCTTGGTCTCGAGACAGTTGACCGTGAGTTTCGAATTCGATTACACCCTGATGGGTGGGTGACGCGAGTGTACGACGGCAGAGAGCGTATGAGTTTGTTTGATTCGTTAGAATACCTGTTGAGAAGTTATTTAATTAATACCTGATGTCAAAGTTGTAAAAATTGTATTTAATAATACTTTTGAAAATGAATTACCATAATTTTCATGGATTTTGTTATTTACACCATTTCTTTCAACAGGATTTTAACAGTTTTATTATTTACTTACCATTAGAAAATGGAAAGAGGTATATTTGAAAACCTTTTAAACAATAAATGTAACAAATATATTAAACTTTAACCACATATAACTCAGTTTAGTAAGGTAATTATTTAATTGAGATTTATTCTATAAATTGGTTGTTTTAACATTTTCTATGTATGTTTGTATTAGATTTTGTACATTTTAGGTTACAAGTATAGTATTTGTTTAAAAGAACTCATTTCCATTTTCTGTTGATAGAATGCATGTTAATTTTACTTGTGTTTTACCTTTTTTAACATTTATTTATTGTACTCACTTGAGTGTATTGTACGTACTGAAATTCATTGATTTGTTTTATTTGACGGTTTTGATTACGGGTTACCGGTACCTGTACGGTTTTGATTACTATTTTAGCGTTTATTATTTTGTGACGTTTTATTTTTGAAATCGTTTTTTTTTAGATTTCTAGGTTCGTAAATATGTAGTTTAGCTGGAGGTACTGTTAGGTAGGGAAACCCTTAATCCTATCCTAATCTCTGTCTTATCCCTCATTCTAAAGGTAGCTCCATTCATTTAGGTTTTTGGTGTAATTAGTAAGTAGGTAGTTAGCGAATGGGCTATTTTTAGGCTTCCATCCTTATTAAATCCTTTATACCATATTCCTATATCCACAGAACTGAGAAAAGAATTTAATATAATTTTTGTACTTTAAATTTTAAATATTTTAAAATAATTTTTGTCTCTTACTTCCGACTATCGTGAGAAGACTACCAAGGGTCAAGTATTTCTGAACGTTTTAAATCCATGCAATGAGTGTTGATGTAGGGATATCGATGGCTTTTTAGGTCACATCTCAAACACCCTATAAAGAAGTCATGGGTATCTTTGGATCGACTTGTATTATAAAAGGGTCATTAGTATATTATCAAAGTATAACTGAAAGTGTTGATTCCGGGTGATGCGGGTTGTTGTGGTAATACCGATGACATCACATAGGTCGAAGTCTTCAGGATAGATCTATAAGAGTTGTCATGGGTGTTGTTGGATCAACTTTGAATCATTTTGGATTTAACATTTTAAGATAAGTAATTATCTTAGGGACCCCGTACCTTTGGTTGACTTTACATGAATAGTATTTTATATTAAATATCTTTAGGCTCAGTCATTCCCTTACTTGCGCATAATTTACGTTAAATGCGTTTTTCAGGTAGGTCCTATTCTTATGGAGGTGACAGATTGCTTTTGGGATAACGTTTATCATATGGTCACCACTCCTGAATATGAGCGTTTGGTGTGGGGCTCTTCAGGGCCCTTCGGGGCTTCACTTTCCTCTTCCTTGAATGCGCATACACCCAGGAAACTCTAGAGAAACTTAATTAAAGCATCCACGTACCTCTAAAAGAATTTGGTTCACTACTATAATCACAACGCACGGTCCTACCATTTGAACTAGACGATCACACTGCCAATTTAGATTTCTAAAGAAAGAACCAAATAGGTTAGTTAAGTATTTAATTATTTATATTCAGATTGAGATATTTAAGGGGTAAAGGGGGGATTGTTACAATTGGTGCCGTGACCAGGATCTTAAAAAACACTGGTTCATGTTTTTAGTAGGCTTATCAGCCTACAATTGTTGTCTGTGAAATGGAAAGAGGTTGAAAACGTGGATGTTTGATTCAAGGATATCTGAGTTTGTTGGTGTACGCATTTGAGGAATTTGGAATAGTGGGGGCGGGATGTTTAGTAAAAATGTCACAATCATAGTAGGGGAGTACAGATCATAAAACGAATAGTTTAAATCAATGAAAATAGACTCATTCATAGGTCCTGTTTATTTTACGGCATGGTTAAAGTTTAGATTTAAAAAAAAATTACAATATGTATTAGTTACAGATTCGATTAAACTTTCAAAGCATAATTTTATATAAAATTTTAATAGGTTCCGTACATGTTACGAAAATAATGGGGGTGATATTTGATAGGTAAATTCACAAACGTGTTCATATGTAGGTCATAGGAACTAAAATTATTAAAATTTTGTGCGACTATTGTTATATTATTAATTTATAATTATTACTTAATTGTAGGGATTTTATATGTTCTACGGAAAATAATATGTGAATTTTGATTACCTAATTTACGCAAATTAAATGTACAGAGGGCACAAATTACTTTGATGAAACAACACACCAAATACTAATAGGTAAAGCTATTTTTAGAATAGTCCAGTGCCAAAGAATGCGTATTGTAAACAACAGAGGTTCTCAAACTTATTTTGTCTACCGCCTACTTTGAATATCAATAATTCTTCAACGCCCAACCAAATAGGCTTTATCGCTTTATTCGGAAATGTTTTTAGACAAAGAAGGCACAAAGGCGAAGATGGATTTATGGTATTTTCACTAAATTCATATTTAATTTATTCTACATGATATTGCGGTCTCTTCCTTTTGCTTTCGATATGGTTTTGTTTTCATAAATAAGTAAGTAAAGTGTTGAGCTATCCTACAAAACCTATGTTAAACATTATTGATTTTATACAATCAAACACGGAAATACGAAATAATTAAATCGATGTGTTTGATTTTAATTTTGCTCCTTACCGCCCCTTTAGGCCTTCGGCACCCACAAAGAGGCGTTATCGCTCACTTTGAGAATAACTGGTATACATCAATGCAGGTGTTCTGTTAGTTATATCACATTTCATTTCAGTCAAATAAACATAACAAGATCACAGTTTAGTTCTTTGTTCAAGATTGTCGAATCAGTTAATAGCTTAAGTTCATATTTCTATTCTTTGTTTTGCTAGCTCGAGCTATCATATAAACACTCTGCGTATTTGATAAACAAAGATAACAATCTTGGTCCATAAGCAAAATTTGATATCTTTAACTTAAACAACACTCGCTTTATCGTTTCGTAGTAGATCTTGAACGTGGGAGACCTTTTGTAACATTAGCGACAAATGTGTTGGAATTTCAAGTGCATCCATAAGTCCAAATGTTGCGTTGAAAAGTAATAAATTACAGTTTAGGGTTTGTCAAGTGTGAAATGTGCTAATTGCGTAACAGGTTTTTTAGAAATTTGTTTTTTTAAATTTACTATTAATAATAGCTTGTTAAATTATTGATTGATCACAATAGGACTATTCAGTAATTACGTGTTTTAATTCCTTACGTGTGTAGGTAATATTAATTATTAATAAATTATAGACTTGTCTGTATGAAAATGGGCTCATTTTAATGTCATTCTAAATTGGCATTACTAGCGGATCTATTTAACGTAAACTTACTAATATTAATTTTATTTGTCAATAGTTAGTTTAGGTACATAAAAAAATACCCTATAGCTTAGTGGTTAGAAAGTAAGTAGTTCCTAATTTAATAATATTAAGATTAATTACGATATAAGTGACCGTATAATGGTTTATCGGTAGCAAATGCTTTGAAGCATTAAGTCCGCCATACGATAATTAGATTATAAGTCATAAAGATAAAATAAAAATACCTAACCGAAGTCACACGTGAATTCCGTTCTATTTATAATCGATTGGTATTATAAACCCTACTTAGTATCCTATGACTTAGTGGTTGGAGTACGAATATGGCCTCAAATTCGATTACGTGGGCAGATAGGTAACAGCAGATTAGCTGTGTTTCATGGGGCGACTGATTATTAAAATGACGTTTATATTTGATTTTGTACAGATGGCTCATCGGTTGAAAGTGAATTTGGTCCCCGGTTCGAATCCATTCCATGCTTAAATAGTTGTCTTTTTATGGGGGCGTTTAATTAATTAAATATAGAAGATATATAGCTTAGTAGCTAAGAGATTAACAGGTTCTGGTTCGATTCCGGACAGAGTCATATAGATTCGCTATCACGAAATAATGCTAATAGTTCAGTGGTTCGAAGACATACTAAATCCTTGGTTTGATTCCAGGACATGGTTAAATAGTTGAGATTTATGGGGGCGAATAATTAATTAGAAAAGTTATATATTACTCAATTTCTGGGAGAATAACATAGTCCCTGGTTTGATTCCGGTATTATTTAATGATCAATGAAGCTGGTTCGACTCTAGCACAAGATCAGATAGTTTGTAAGGCAGTAGATGTAACTGAGTAATAATAAAAGTTATATATAGCCCAGTGGTTGAAAGGTTAACATAGTCTCTGGTTCGATTCCAGTATATATAGATCAAGGGAGGCGGCGCGAGTTAAGCACAAGGTCAAATAGTTGTAAGTCATCACAGGTGATTGAGTAATTATAAAAGCTATACATAGCTTAGTGGTTGGAAAGTTAACATAGTATCTGGTTCGATTCCAGTATATATTGATCAAGGGAGGCGGTACGAGTTAAGCACAAGGTCAGATAAATGTAACTCATCACAGGTGATTGAGTAATTATAAAAGCTATACATAGCTTAGTGGTTGGAAAGTTAACATAGTCTCTGGTTCGATTCCGGGGCTATAAACAAATGGATGTTTGGCATAGAGAGTGTTTGTTTTATAATGATTTAGATATAAGGTAGTTATAATTTTGTGATAACAGTTCGGTGGTTAAAGATAAGATAAGTCACAGGTTCGATTCCGTGACTAGTTATTTAAAAAATTACTGAATTTAGAAAGGGTTAAGGGGTATTTTAAGATTTATAGCTCATAGTAGCTGGTTACTTAATTATGAATTAGATATACGGTAGTTCTAATTTTATGATAAGAGTTCGGTGGTTGAAAATAACATATAATTAAATCGTTATACTTATAATTGGTTAACTTAACGAGGGATTGGGAGTCATTGGCGATAGATAGAGATCGATGGAAGAGTCTGGGGGAGACCTTTGCCCAGCAGTGGGATTGAAAAGGTTGATAAAAAAACTAAAAAAAAACTTATAATATTTATTTAAAACGTTACACACCCTCGGCAAATCGAAGGTGATTTATGTAGTCGCCGTTAATGTTGATATATAACATCTCCCTTCCTTATGCCTCGCTGCAGAGAAATCGCCTTCGTGCTCTGCTCCTGTACTCGGACCGACATAGTGGCGTTTTTGTATAAACACTTCAGTACCTCGATGTACCAATATGCAATATAGCACCGCTGGAGAGACTATAGCACAGTCCAGGTCTCGATCGAGTCAAAGGCCTTCTCATAGTCCACGAACGCCAAGCATAGTGGCAAGTTATACTCCTCAGGCTTCTGCCGCAGCGTATAACTTGCCGCAGCGTATGGATGTGGTCTATAGTACTTAAGCCTTTTCTGGAAACCCGCTTATTCGCGAGACGATTCGTGATGACTCTCAAAAATAGCTTGTAGACATGGCTCAGAAGCGAGATGGGTCTATAATTCTTAAACAAGGCGTTATCCCTTTTCTTGAAGAAAAGCGCCACCAAACTTCTGCTCCATGCCTCCATTGTTATTCCCTCGAGCAACTCTGGAGTTGATGATTCTCTAAAGGACTTTAAGTATCGGTGTTCCACCCGCATTCAGAAGCTCTGATGTGATTCCATCATCACGCATCTTAATCTCGTATAGGCTGATGTCCGGATTATCTTTACTATATTGTCGGTTCAGCTTAGCTCTTGGATCAGTGGCTAAGCTACTAACAGGTTTATTGACCGAACTATATAAGGTGTTAAAAAATCAGTGTCAAATATTTTAAGGGTAATGAGTTTACGTTGTGACTAACAATTTTTGTATGAATTTTTTTTTAATTTAAGCCTTAGTTTTCGAGAAAAACACGATCGAAAGTTTGATAATAAACTCAAATATCAACATCCTATAACACCTGATCACTACTACGGACAAACTACTCCGTACAGCAAGTAACGCTCGCTTGTGTGCGTGCTACTATGATTTATTGCCAAAATCTGCCGAAGGACGAACGACTTTTATTCAATTATAAACTCTAAATCGATGTAAATCGATTTAAATTTCAAAATTTTAGTGTAAAGGCGGCATTTGTCCAAATGCGAGTCAAAGATACCGCTTTAAAAACAGTCGATATTCAATTTTAGATTCTAATTCGTTATCATAAGGTTGATTTTATTTTTTAAGTTTCTGAGGGCGGCGGAACACACACGATTTAGGAAATGCCGAAAGACCGAGAAAGTACTGTTAACAAAAACAGTTTCTTATTTTACATTTCTTATGAATTAAAAAAGGATTGATGGCAAAGTGCTTTTAGGGTAAGGTTAAGGTCTTGGATCCGATCCCCGGCAAACTAGTTATGTTTCGGAGTACTCTTACTGACCTTGATCTAAGGTTAAGGACGAGTACGCTTATCTAAAATAAATAACAATTAATTTGAACCTGCTTTTTAGATGATTTTTTATGCTTTGTGTTGTGCGTTGGTTTATTTACTAAGAACTAAAAGTAAAGTCAATGAGCCAGACGTTGCGTAGGTACGCAATAATTTATAGGTATCAATAAGGTTAAACTGGGGTATACCCTGTACAACGAAACTGTTATTCGTCTCCCAAACACTCAAACGGGGCATAATTTAACACATTTTTCTGAATCCCGTCTGGAAGTTGACTGCGACTACTTCACCACATGTAGATACATAGTAAATTTACATGATAAATGCATTTTAGTGATTAGACAGATACATTTTTGATTGCTGTTTATTCAACGTAAAGGATAAAATGTTGAATACTTGTACTTACAGTATCCGGCGGTAGGGAATGCACGCACATGGAGCTAAAGAGGGAGGGAGGGAGGGTACAACTGGCTAGTACCTTCAAAACTTAAGATTGCTAAGCTACTAGTTAATACCAATTATAACAAGTTAAATAATTAGTAGGTACAATACGCGGCGCTAGAATGAACATCAAGCTAACGAGTAAGATAATCGGTTAGTTTCGGCTTTCATAGAACGTCGTTTCTGTCGCACGGATTATCTCTCTTTTTAGCTCGATGTGCATACTGCATACTACCGCCGCGTACTGTACCTATTATTTGATTTGGTATCACTGGTAAGAACTAGTAGCAATCTTAATTTGTAGTTTAGCATGGTAATACAAGATTCGAATTGATAAGTAAAAAATAATTACACCAAAAAAACAATAACACCAAATAATTGAGTGATTTTTTTTTGCTAACGCTACACTTACACGTGCCATAGGTATGCGCTTTTTATTTATTATTACTCCTGCAAATTGCAAAACAGTCACAACAATCAATC
This sequence comes from Anania hortulata, assembly GCA_963576865.1. NCBI lineage: Eukaryota > Metazoa > Arthropoda > Insecta > Lepidoptera > Crambidae > Anania > Anania hortulata. The sequence goes on along the minus strand of OY756402.1, from coordinate 3,110,327 downwards.
AATCGGCGCTAGACCTTCTCTTGTGTTTGACGTTAATTGCGAAGTCTCACCATGCCATACAGGTATTCGGACTCTGATTACCTCAACATGGTTATGTGCTACCATGAGGCAAACTACAGTTTAGTGGAAGCAGTAAGGCTGTTCCACGAACGGCACGGTGTGCGCGTGTGTCCACGCACAATCTTAGGGGCTGAACAACGGTTTCGTGAAAGTGGTAGGTTCATGCCTTCTGGTGACGCTGGCAGACCTCGCACTTCAGTACAGCTTGAAGAGGACGTGCTGAATTTCTTCGAGCTCCACCCGACCGCCAGTACGAGGGATGCTGCTGCCGTTTTCAACACTAACCATGTGTACGTGTGGAAAGTGCTGAAGAGGGAGCGAAGACACCCCTACCACTTCACGAGAGTGCAGGAGCTGATGCCGCAGGACTACGCGCCACGCGTGGAGTTCTGTCAGTGGATCCGGCGTAACAGCCTAGCCAACATATTGTGGACGGATGAGTGCACCTTCACCAGAGTGGGCATGTTCAATATCCACAATGCTCACTACTGGTCTGAGGAGAACCCACATCTGGCGCGTCCAGATCATTTTCAGACGCGGTTCAGCGTGAATGTTTGGGCTGGGCTACTAGGACATCAGCTGATAGGACCAGTATTTTTTAATCGGCTGAATGGCGCCGTTTACTTGGAATTCCTTGAAAGAGAGTTGGAGGAGTTGTTAGAAGATGTGCCGCTAAATCTTATGCAGCAGATGCACTACCAACACGACGGCGCGCCCGCGCATTACGACCGCCATGTCCGCGAGTACCTGACGGCACGTTTTCAGGATCGGTGGATCGGACGCGGTGGGCCTATTGCTTGGCCAGCACGCTCGCCAGACCTGACGCCGCTGGACTTCCACGTCTGGGGCCGTGCTAAGGATCTCGTGTATGGTCAAGATGGCCACACCATCACCAGTGCCGAGCAATTAAAAGCACGAATCATTAGTGCTTTTGAAACAATGCGCGGCGACAGTGAAAGTTTAGTGCGTGTGCATAGGCATATTTTAAAAAGGGCTGCGCTTTGCAATCAGGAGAATGGGGGGCACTTCCAACAACTATTGTAAATAATTTTGTAAATAAGTGACTGTGATTTTGTACATAATAATGAACTACCTTTAAACACGCCAAGTAAGAGTAAGTAAACCTTGTTATCTGCATTGACTGATAGAAATAGCCTAGTAGTACCTATCTCCATAGAATTATGTTGCATTAAATCAGGTGATGAGTAATAAATTATTTTACGCTTACTTGCTAGTCCAAAGCCTGGAAAAGTGTGATGGGAGGTGGAAATTCTTTATTTGTTTTGTGTTCTTAAAATAAAAGTGATATTTTTAGTAATAAGTGTATTTATTAATTGTCAACATGTGTAATTTAATTAAAAATGTTTTTTTCAATTTAACTGTATTTTTATTTTACCGTAAGAACTGATAGAAGTAATTAACATTAAAATTACAACATAAAGTGACAAACTGTCAGTTGCTGAAGAATGTATTATCTTTAAAGACAGCATTAACACTTATTTTTCTATTTTGTGTACGAACGTTATGTTACAGACCTGCATTATAGCTATAAGTCGTCTTTAAAGATAATAAGGCCCAGTTTCAATACTTGCTGATAAGTTCTGGATAACCTATCTGGCACTTGTTTTGACAGATAACCCATACAATTAGCTTTCTTAAGCCTTTCTGCAACTCGCGGCAATTATCTAAAAGGAGTAGGTACGTCGCACATGCACACACACACACACACACACACACAATGACATGAAACGAGTGAGACAGAAATGATAACAGTGTTTCTATCTCAAAGAAAATTCATTCATACACACACACCCAATGTCTAGCATGAGCTTGTGTGTCGTATGATTTTATGTGCGCATGAATGAGATCCTAGGGATTATGAATGGGTTTTGACTAGTATTAGCATCGTGCGAGAGTGTTTGTTTGCGTTTGTGGGAGTTTGCGATCATGTACAGGATGATATAAATTATTTATATCAATAAACATTTTCTTTTTTCGATTTATTCAAATCCGTTCTATAGTTTTAAATTTCTCTTAAATATGATCCATGTGGTAGTCTCAGTTACCCCTTAAAATATTTGACATTGATTTTTTAACACCTTATATAACTGCCCATAAAACTTCTTAATCTTTCTCAAAACTTTGTCTTTTGTCGTCGTTATACTACCGTCCTCCGTCTTCAGCTTCGTCAGCTGGCTTTGCACTATAGACATGAATAGAGACCGGATTATATGCATTTGCATATTTGCATATGCATTTGCTTATTTAAGCCATTCTAAGCGGTAATAGCATATTTTACCTAAGATCTACTTATGATGCATATTATCGGTATATTTATAATATTCTTCCGCGTGCAGTGCACTCACCCTGTGTTCCGAAATGCGATAAAAGTGATAATATCGCGAATTCGGCCCGAAACGTGGAGTGCGTAGCCGCGCGCGTCTTTTGTTTTGATAGTTACGATAATCAAATGAAAGGGGCAGAAGAGCGTCGCGCTCGCCTACTAGTCGTTTCACCTATTACGCATATAAATTGGTACTTGTTAATACTTGACGTGCGTGCTCAATGATCTGCAGTTCAGTTGTTAATTTATTTGTGTAAAATTTTATGCATACCATGCCTCCGGAAAAAAAAAGTGTATCTACGTGGATAACTGACTTTCCTGGAACATTTACATACGACGGAAATGTTTTATACTGTCGAGTTTGCAAGAAAAATATTTCATGCACAAAAAAATTACAAATAGACCAACATATCAAAACAATCCTTCACATCGCAGGATTGCAAAAGAAAGGTCCAAAACAACAACTTATAACCGCGTCTACATCTAGATCTAAATGCAAACAAAACAACCAATTTAGTATGGATTTATGTGAAGCATTGCTAGCGAGTAATATTCATCTGCATAAAATGAACAATCCTTCCCTCAAACAATTTCTGAAAAAGTATTGCTTAAATCAAAATGAACCGGACGAATCAACATTGCGTAAAAATTATATACCAACAATTTATCAACATGTTAAATTGGACATGGTTACGCAAAGCTGACTCTGTTCAGCCGTTAAATTATGACTTAGTAAAAGTAGGAATTTCAATATTTAGTTCGATTAACCACTGCCTTCCCAGTAAGGAGGTCGTACCTCTTTCGATGACAAACAACTCTAATTGTTTCATGTTATTTTTATACCTAACATAAGGTTTGATGGTTCCTATTGGCTTAATTGTGGATCCATCATAAAAATTTATGTTTCCTTGCTTATACAAAAAACAGCTGTTCCTGTATCTACTTCTATATTTATTATGTGTTTATCAATTTTTATTGGTAAGCTTACCGCCCGGTAGTCGTTCAGGCACAGGTGATTTAAACTTTCTTCTTGAATGTCGTCTTGTTTTATTTCTTCCTTCTCTTCCATAACCTCACCGTAGTATAGCTTCGAATGTGCCTGTTCTGCCTCGACCGCTAGCGTCGCGACGGTTCCCGCAGCGTTCGGGGCACACGCGTCTCAGATGCCCGACTTGCCTGCACAGACTACACTCGTAACTCCTAAGCCCACACAGCTGTATCTCCGTTCATCACCCCTAAGGCCCGCGCTTCGCCCCGCGCTACCGCCTTGTAGTAGTGCGGCCGCGCGCCCCGCGACCCCGCCGTGCTGCTCCATATCCCGAGCCTTTGCTGCCGTTTATCAGCATGTGCAATGCTGCCGCCTCCCCGCGTCCTGCACCATCTGCGTTAGTTCCTGCCGCATGAGCCTCGACTGCAGCTGCATCCTGCTCCGCCGCCTCGAGTGATGTTGCAATTTTTACGGCGTTACTGTATGCCAGTGCGTCATCTTCCGCAAACAGCCGTTGCCGTATGACGTCACTTCGCAATCCGCATACAAATTGATTTCGAAGATTCTCATTAAGATTGGCGCCAAACATGCAGTATCTTGCCATTTTCTTTAATGTTGCCACATAGCTAGCTATTTTTTCGTCTATGGCCTGCCTCCGCTGTCTAAACCGAAACCTCTCTGCCAGCACTAAAAGTGTCGGTTGCAGGTGCTGACGAAGTAAATCCACTGCTTCCACGTATGTCAACTCGGATGGCTTTTTGGGGCTTGACAGATTTACCAACAATTCATACGCTTCATCGCCGATGATGGCAATCAAAGTTGGCAACTTTAACTCTGTTTTCATTCCGTTAACCAGAAAATACATTTCCAATCTTTCAATGTATGATGACCACGCCCCGGTTTTTAAGTCGAATCGTTCAATTTTACCCACCGCCATAACCGCAATTATTAGTAATTATTTAACGCACAGGTCCGCCAACGTTTTGGTTACACCCGGTGTGAAAACACCCGATTCTATACCTCCCAACTGAATCCAGCCTCGAATCGCCATTGTAATGTCTTGGGATCGGGAAGATAATATAATTAATGAAACGCACGCAGGTCCGTTAGTTACCGGTGTAATCGATGGACTGCTATCTTATTTATTTATTTATTTTATTTTTATTTAAAAACTTTATTGCACAAACTTAAAAATGTACAACAGGTGGACTTAATGCCAAGGGCATTCTCTACCAGCCAACCTTTGGGTCATGCAGAAAGCAGGTAATGGGTGCGGTAAAGGTCCAAAATAAATTGTAATTGGTACTAAACAAACTATGATAATGCAAATTAAATTTAATAAAATACACATATATTTGGATAAATATGATACAATACACAAAATAAATAAATAATAAGTAAATAAACATACATACTATTAATAAAATAAGAAAAAATATGCAACTATGTACTGAAATATTTTTTAAGTTTATTTTTGAAAGAAAGTTTTGATTCCGAATGTTTAATATCTAAGGGAAGCAAGTTCCAGAGTCGTGTAGCCCTCACTGTGAACGATTTGGAGAAGTGGGCAGAGTGGTGAAGAGGCGTAAGTAGCTGGAGATTGCTAGAAGAGCGGAGAGAACGGTCATGGGAGTTACATAAGTATGTAAACCTATTCTTAAGGTAAGAGGCTGCTTCTTAAGGTAAGAGGATGGGTTATTGAGCACGGCGAAAAGGATGCCAAGAATTCTAAGATTCCTACGCTGACGAATGGGAAGCCAATTAAGTTTGGATCTATAATTGGATATGTGGTAATATTTCCTAAGGCCGAAATCTGATGCAACAATTTAACAGGCGATCCACCTTATCAGTAAGTGCCTCAGAGAGGTCAAAACAACAGGCATCAGCGTAGTCTATGATGGGTATGACAAGAGTCTGCACGAGCAATGTCGCTGGGTGCGAGAAGTCTTGCCTGATATGCGTCCAAGACAGAAGTGGCATGACGAACAGAGACCTTTGCAAGTAGGAGATCTTGTTCTGATCGTGGACCCTAACTCTCCTAGAAACGTTTGGCCGAAAGGTTTGATCCAGGCTGTACTAGTTGGCAAGGATGGAAGAATCTGGGTTGTTGACGTAATGACCAAATCTGGAGCCTTGCGACGAAACGCCACACGCGTCGCACGTATATCTGTGGGTGATGAGTGCTGCAGCAGCACAGCAGCAGTGTAAGCGACGCGTAAACTCAATTAGTATACTTACCTATATTTTGTTTTCTAATACTAAGTTAAGAATTTGTTCCGTTTTGCCTTAAAAATCATTTAAATAAAATTTGAAGTGTCGCGCGGGCGACGCAAGTAGTCTAACGACGGTCTCAGGGGTGCGGGGGGAGTGTTTTTGCCCCGTCAGTTTGCGATGCACAGTAAAGGCAGTCATCTTTTTGTTCGATCGCGCGCGCGCGTACTTTGCGTCTCCTTAACGACACTACTTTGCGATAATTTTGTCTTTTTCTCATTGTAACCGTTACAACAACTTTTGACGAGAGACAAAATATAGTCCAATTTGTTATATTCGATACAAGCCTCATTGTATTTTCTAATTCCTAACTCTGTCTTTCTTCTTTCTGGTCCCAATTTACTAATATATTCTCTCAACGAAAAAAGTTTACTATGCAAATCAATTAAGTCATTTATAAGTTGCATACTATATCGACGGTTCTGTGTTCAAACCCGATAAGTACTAGAAAGTGAGTTTTGAGTTATTCAATGTCAAAAGTTTGAGATCAAATTCAACTGAATTGAGCAAATTACTCATTATACTAGGAACTTTATAAATAGAAAAATATTCACAAAAACACGTTCTTATACCATTTAGCTGCATTTTGTATGTAGATTAGCTGTAAAGATAATATTTATGGAGTAAGGTGTGGCTTTATAGTGTTTTACCACTAAGAAAATATCTGATTAAGATTGGTTATAAGTAGTTTAATTAGTTCTAGACAAATCAAATAAAAGAACTAACAAAGTCTTAAATGACTCACATAAAGGATAGCACATTAAAAAATCATTAAAATTGTTAAAAAGAAAATATAAAGTATTATTAAGTTAGTAGTAACTCGTCGTCGGTGTCGTTTCCGACATTATTAGTAAAAGTTTTCATACTCTTGCTTGACCCAGCCGTGTAGTTCTTCCGATATTATATCCTTTTTCCCATGGTCTCGAGGTCTTTCTTCTTTGCTTCACTTATAGACAATTGGCTTCGAATAAAGGTCCTAAACCGCTTGGCAATGGCACCGCAACAGATGATGGGTTGGAACGCCGTGTAGCTCGAGTGTTTGACGTGTTCAGACTTGTATTAAGAACCTCTAACACCAAAAAATCCTCAGACATATCGTAATTAAAGTAATTTTTTAAATCGCCTAGTACGTATACCATCCTCTTAATTTTTAACCAATTTACTGCTTGTTTCATGTTAGCTTTGTTTTTATTTTTCATAATAATCGCCCCAGATTTTTAAGGCCTAACATCTCATTGTATTTACATTCTTTAATCTTGTATCTATCCACCTCTATTATTTCTCTTTCTCCCTCTTCTATTTTAAATGTTTTTCTTTTCTTATTCCTCGCTTGCTTGAATATATTCTTCCAATCTGAGACACTGTTAATTGACGTGACTCTTTTGGCAGCATTTTCAATTGCGGCGGGCATCGAGTCCATCTCCATATGGGTGTGTCCACTTTCTAAAAACTTTGGCTCTATGATTTGAAGATGATCGATTTAAAAAGTCAAAGTCAAAAGTCAAAAATCATTTATTCAATTTAGGACAGAAAACTGCCACTTATGATGAACGTCACCAATAACATTGTTGGCCCATATGGGGCAGAACATGTCTCCTTATTTTTTGGGCCCTACTAGCGCTTCGAACCAAGACACAGACAATCTGGCAAGTGCTGAGAAGAAACGCCGGAACAAACTCAGTCACCACTAGCTGCCACAAAAAATATAAAATCAAAATAAACAGGTAGGTACATCAGTTTAGTGCAGGCTGGACTGACCATACATTCTTGTCATCAAGATAGTCTTGAATTTTATAATACCCCTTAGACATTAAGGTAGTTTTGACATGTGATTTAAATTTATTAATAAGAAGTTCGATAACATTGTAAGGTATAAAATTAATTCAATTTCCCGAAAATGAATTACTTGTTTTGGCCAATCTGAAGTTTGGGACTACAAGTTTGTTTTTGTTTCTTGTGTTATATGAATGAATTTCACTTTTTTTACAAAAAGATCAAAATGTTTGCGAATGTACATGATATTATCAAATATGTATTGAGAGGCTACAGTGAGTATGTTGATTTCTTTAAAGAAATCTCTCATAAAAATATTATCGATGTCGGCAGCAGAACCCCACAAGGGAAGACTGTGAAAGTAACTAAAGTACACGAGGCTTGCCGTTACAACGTCAGTTAGATGTCTAACTTTTCTAACCGCAAAGGCAGCTGAAACAAGTCTCCCAGCCAGAGTGTCAACATGTGATCCCCATTGCAACTTCGAATCCAATGTAATGCCCAGAAAAACAGTGGAGTTTGATAGATCAAGTTTTTCATCATGTATTAAAATTTCTGGGTTAGTTTGCTTCACGTTAGGCATAGTGAATTTAACACATTTGGTTTTTTTTTTGTATTAAGAAGTAAGTTGTTACTTGTGAACTAATTTAATACCTTTGAGAGAGCTCTTTTTGATTTGAAGATTAAAAAACCAATAAAAACCAATAAAACCAATAAAACCAATTTATTTCTGTAAATAGGCCTAAATTAAGCTCTTTTACACGTCCCAGTATATTTTTTTACCCTACCACTGCTTCGGGACAATATTGTGGGCTAGTGCCGAGAAGAAGCAGCGCAAGAAACTCGGTCACTATTGTCAGCCTCTTTTTAAATAGTGTGTTTACATTACAAGATAAAATGAACATGTGCGAGCACGGCAGTATTTAATTCCATACATTTTTATCATTTAAATAGTCATTTATAGTGTAATAACCTTTTTTCATTAAAATCATCTTGACATGCGATTTAAATTCATACATAGGCAGTTCAGCAATGGACTGTGGTAATTTGTTAAAAAAGCGAATACATTTTCCCATAAACGAATTACCCACTTTATGCAGTCTGAAATTTGGAACGGCAAGTTTATCTTTATTCCGGGTATTAATATTATGCATGTCACTCTTTTTAGGAAATAGATGCAGGTTTTTGCGAATATACATGATATTTTCATAAATGAATTGAGAAGCCACTGTTAGTATATTAATTTCCTTGAACAGTTCCTTCAACGAGTCTCGGGGTCTGAGGTCGTAAATTGCCCGTACAGCTCTCTTTTGTAGCACAAAAATAGATTCAATATCTGCTGCTGAGCCCCATAATAATATTCCATATGACATTATACTGTGAAAATAGCTAAAGTACACCAATCTTGCCGTTCCAACATCAGTCAACTGTCTTATCTTTCTCACGGCATAAGCAGCTGAACTAAGTCTTCCCGATAGAGTCTCAATATGAGCACCCCATTGCAAACGGGAATCTAAAGTGATTCCTAAAAAGGTAGTGGAACTAGATGTATCTAGCAGTTCATCTTTTACAGTTATATGTGTTGGGACCAGTTTTACGTTCGGCATGGTGAATTTAATACATTTTGTTTTATTTGCATTAAGCATAAGATTATTGGTAGTGAACCAGTGCAATACTTGCGAGAGAGCAGTATTTACATCGTCAAATAAATCTTTACCTCTCTTAATTTTAAAAATTAATGAAGTATCATCCGCAAATAACACTGTCTCGCAGAGGTCCTTTGTAAAAGACGGAAGGTCGTTAATGTAAATTAGAAACAGTAGGGGTCCTAATATTGATCCCTGCGGCACACCCATAGTAAGAGGCGACCCAGAAGACTCAGTTCCATTTATACATACTTCTTGTGTTCTGCCTGTGAGATAAGAGTTTACTAAATCTAAGGCATCATCTGAAACACCATAGTGCCTAAGTTTTTTTAGTAAAGTTTGGTGGTCCACACAATCAAAAGCTTTAGAAAGATCACAAAAAATTCCCAAAGCATCCTGCCTACTCTCCCAAGCATCAAACACGTGTTTTAAGAGTGCAACTCTAGCATCAGTAGTATTTCTACCTTTCGTGAAGCCATATTGATTATCATGTAAAAGTTTATTCAGGGCAAAGTGAGATAACAGTTGACTAAAAATTACTTTTTCAAAGACTTTACTAAGTACTGGTAATATTGAAATTGGTCGAAAATTAGAGGGATTATTTTTCTCGCCTGACTTGAATAAAGGAATAATTTTACTAAATTTCATCAAAGTGGGAAACTGTCTATCATCAATACATTTGTTAAAAATATTTGCAAGATAAGGGGCTATCGTATTTATAATTGTATTGATAATGTTGACAGAAATACCCCATAAGTCCTCAGTTTTTTTCATGTTTAATTCTTTAAATGTTTTTATTACTATATCAGGGTTTATATGTCTAAAATTAAATGAAGTTTTACATTCGTCAACACCCGACTTGAGTAGGGACTCGGCTAGTTCAGCAGAAGAAGCTAGTTCCTTAGTTGTAGAGGGAGCTATGTTTGAAAAGAATTCCTCAAAAGTTTTTGCGACATCCGCATTTGAACTAACCAGTTTATCCCCAATTTTAAGAGAGTAAGCATTATCATTTGGTTTATGTCTACATGTTTCTTTATTTATGATTTTCCATGTGGCCCTTGCTTTATTATCAGAATTCAAAATAACATTACGAAGATGGTTTGATTTTGCAGTGGCACATACTTTTTTAAATATTTTAGAGTAATTCCTCACATGTTCTATGATCTGTGGGTTTTGAGAGTTTGCTTTTAGACTATACAAGTCATATAATGTCTTTCTACTTTTGTGAATTCCTGGTGTAGCCCATTCATTGAACTTACACTTAAGTCTATTTGCTTTTATCTTTTTTTGTGTAAAAATTTGATCAAATTCATTTTTGATTGCGCCAAAAAGATCCTCATATAACAGATCGACGTTATGGTTATTGCTAGGTTTTAATGAGTCTATACCATCACAAATTTTCTCCTTAAATCGGTCTATTCTATTTACGGTTATTGGCCTGCATACAGCATCTACAATTTCTCGGGCATGATGGTGCTCAAAAGACGCCTTTTGTCCACTATGGTCAGATCTTAAATAATTTATAATTGATTTGTCTATTACTTCGCTATTGCAAAAAATATTATCCAAACAAGTAGCTGATGTGGGAGTCACTCTTGTAGGTACATTAAACAGGTTAATTAAATTAAATGATTTAAAAAGATTCAGAAAACGAATTGAATTTTGTGAATTTACTAATATATCTATGTTAAAATCTCCACATACGACAATTTTCTTATTAGAATTGCATACCTTTTTTAAGGCCTCTTCCATAGTGGATTCAAAAAGCTGGAAATTTGCAGAGGGAGGGCTGTAAACGCTTATTATAATATACTGCTCTAGCTCAGCACACGCTAGTTCAATAGTTCGTTCAATCGAAAGTGACACAATATCTTTACGTTCTTTACATTTTAATTCACTATTTAATAGTATAAGTGACCCCCCCCTTATAGCAGACTTTCTTGTGAACGAACTACCGATTTTAAAATTTTCTATGTTTAACATTAATTCATATTGATTAATCCAATGCTCCGTTAAACATATAACATTTACACTTAAATCTTGTAAGAATAAGGCTAATTCTAACTCTTTGCCAGCCAAGCCTTGCATATTTTGATGAATAATATTAAAGGTAGACTTGGCTTTTGTCTTCTCTCTTAGTTTAAAATGTTAGAGGTTGTCAAGGGAACAATATTTAAGTTAGTACTAGTACTAACTCGTGAGGTGGCATCTGGTGTTCTTCTCGCACTGTCAAAAAGGTTCGCTTGTGTCACTAACCTGCAGAACACCACTGACGTCATGCTTACGTCGAGTCGCGTTCAAAAAATCATAGGACGGTGACAGACGGGAGTCTCAACCGTGTATCGCATACCAAAAAAAAGTTCAGAGTACTGGCAATAGATTGAAAGGGTTTCTATGATCTCTGCGCGTAAGGTCTGTTTAATCTGTGCGTGCAAAGTTCACCATATGATTCTGACATTACGTGCGTGGGTGCGTGTTGTTAAATAATTTTGTTTGATGAATGTTTAAGTGAAAATACATGAGAATAGTGCTTAAATCGATAAAGTGAGAGTGTTTAGATGGATTTGCAGCATTAGTTTGCATAATGGAATGATATTTCAAGGTAAATTTTATAAAATGTAAACAAATATTTTGGCGGCCGCCATTGCTCGAGATTTTTGGTTAGTTTCAATATTAATTCGATAAATTCATATCAAATAAAGCTTTGATAAATCTATTTATAGAGTCAGCAACGTAATTAATTTAATAGATTTGTTTTAATAAGCCATAATTACTTACAATATCAAAATATTTAGCGCGACGGCACTTGACAACAAAAATGTATGATTTTGTTGGTCATTTTTAGAATATCAAAGTTTAATCCTTATCCTTTATTTTATGATAAATCTAAAGTAAATTTGATAAGCTTTATGAATACATATTTACTTTTTAGGAAAAATAAATGAGTTTTGTTCTACACACCATTTGTTCGAGGTACCTACCGATTTTAGGGTGATTTTGCAGCGGTATTTTCATTTACCTTAATTATGTATTAATTATTTACTTTTCTTACATTATTATTTCAAGAATAACAATATTATGAATCATTCTTTGTAATTCAGTCGTTTTTTTGAGGCTAATTGGCCAATTTAACTTTTTGCAAAAATTTATTTTCCCGTGTTGGCGGGTGGTCTGCAAAAGACTTTTGCCAAAAAAAGCCATTATTTTGCAAAATTTTTTTGGAGTTGACTTTTTGTTTGTTTGTGCTTAAAATCCATTGTAAATTCGTATTAATGAATAATGAAATAAATGAAAGGCAATCTCTCGATAGAATATTGTTTATTTGGTAGATAATTACCTTTTTTTGCAAAAATCGGGGAAATTTAAGGTCAGCTGGATTCATGTCGCTAATAAATCGCGTAGTTAACTCGAATTGCATAATTTAATACATAATAAAATAGGTTGTTTCCTAAGGATTCCAAAGGTATACAATACAACCCCCTTACGTGCCGGCTAAGCCACCATATGTTAGTTTGACCCAAAACGCGTCATTATCTGCGTCATGCGCTGCTCACCTGTGCCAATTGTAAGGTGAAAGTGATTTATTACCGTGCCAAAGGAAGGGCTAACATGGTCACAGTTTGTCTTAGTTTCGATAAAACTATTGTTAATATTATGTGCTAACAAAGTAGCTATTTGTTTTTTTAATTTATATGGCAGGTGTAAAGAGCCGCCCGTTAATATAAATTTATTATTAGTAAATTTGTTTGTGTCAAAAAACACAAACTTGTCACTATGACGTTCAGTTAAATTGAAAAATACGCTATTTAATAAATGAATTTTGTTATTTTCTTCAGTTGTTTGATACCTACAATATGGTAGGGCACACAAAACAACTTTTTTTACAATAAGGCTAGACAACATTGAAAATTTCTGTATAATATTTTTTTTTGTAATATTCTTGCTATTTCCTAATAAAATAACAAGTATTGTTTCACTATTAAATTTACTGTTTTGTATGCGTTTAATAATTTGATCCCAGGACGCATCTGGCATACAATTGTTAATTACGTCATATTTAATTGACTTATGCAACATTGGGCCGTAACCAACTCCTAACCTATCTGAGAAAACAATTACATTACTGACAGGCTTACATATGGCATCTTTAGAGTGAGATGCAGACATTGACAACTGCCGGCCGGCATCGATCTGTTGACTCTTATCTAGTACTTGGGTGACTTTGATATTGGGTAGCGATTTAAAATCTTGGTTGGAATTTTCCAATTCTAAAAATTTATTTATTTATTTAATTCTAAAAAGAAAAATGTCTACGAAATTATCCATACCCTAGGGTGTGGGTAATCCCGTATCTTTATAATGTCACAGCGTGTACACCACAATATTATAATTCACAACCTGTAATAATTCGTTTTAACTTATCTGTGGATAATGGTGCTGATTACATTGTTAGTAACACTTACTTAACTTACATTCTAGTACCTAAGCAGCCAATGTAATTGTTTGTTGTCCCAAATAAAGGAAAATAAAATAAATAAAATAACTTAGGCTCTACGTCACTCATCCATAGGTCGCGATGTCATTGCCCCAGTTACACATCCGCGGCTATGCCTAAATATCAACTTCAATATTTTATAAATTATACTTACATACTACAACTTAATAGTTCTTTGTCGGGGGTCAATAAGGTCAAAGCCTATAACGGATGAGTTATGCCTATTACAGTATGTAGTTATGGATCGGAAGGTCCGCACGACTATGACACTACATAGAATGCATCACCCCAGGTCGTCGGTCATGAGGCTGTATATCCCGAGGAAGTGTGGTGGTCGAGGCCTCTTAAGTGCTAAGACCATGCACGACCGCGAGGTATCTAGTCTCAGAACCTATTTTCTGGCAAAGACCGACACAACGATGCATTGTGATGTCATAGAATGTGCTAAAGGACTCACACCTCTTGATCTGGCCAACGAGTCATGGCAGTCGCCGGCGATACTAGGTGTCTCTGATCGCGAGACCGTATGGAAAGGGAAAGAGCTGCACAGGCGATTTTTCAAGGCTCTATACGAGCCCCACGTGGACCGAAAAGCTTCCGTGCATTGGCTGCGCTTTGGAGACCTCTTTGGAGAAACCGAGGGATTTGCTTGTGCGATACAATACCAGGTTATCAGGACGAACAACTACCGAAAATACATCATAAAGGATGGCTCACTGGACATTTGTCGGGCCTGTCGCCATCCTGGAGAATCCCTCCGGCATGTAGTTAGTTACCGAAAGAGTTACCGAAATGTGGGAAGTGACGTCCACTGAAATCATACCAATTGTTATATCGGCAAACGGGTTAATCCCAGTCACATTAGGTGTACACCTGAAAAGACTGGGATTCGTCGGCGGCTCGCTTCCAGCAAAGATGCAGAAGGCGGTGCTTGATACCGCACGCATCGTCCTCCGATTTCTTTCTCTTTTGCCCTGATCCCGGTCAACTGTGCTATTGCCGGTCATTGCCGCCCAAGACGCAAGAGGTTTTTGACCTGTAAAAAAATAATTATTATAAAGGCGTCGGGAAGTGACGACCCCATCGCCCACTGGCTGAGTAACTAAGTGACAGATAGTTGCTCAACCAGCGCAGTCAGTCAGTACCAGCGACTGGTGCGAGAGCCGGCGCCAGTCGCGCTACCCAGGGAAATAGGTCCATAAAACGGCTACCTCGGGGGGAATGAGCAAGACCCCGATGGTATCTTGCTCACCCAAATGATGATGGAGCAAAACAGAGAGCGTATAGGGCCGCTGCCTGGGGGTCATCGCCGGGGCGCGTCTGGAGCTGGCGCTGGACGTGGCAGCATGCGGGCCGTCAGCACTTCCCGACTGGGCCGACCACCTGCCCGGTCACCGCCATCATCACCTTCAGTGCTCTTGGCGCCAGCAGGGGCTTCCCAGCCCCAGCAATTGGTGCCCGCCACTGGAGGTACAAGGCGCATAAGGTGCAATCAAACTATGGATGCAAACCTCATGCGCGCTTACTACGGAGCGACAGAGGGAGAAACCGATAGGACAGGCTATCGAGTACGGATGCGTCGCGCATTTCTGCAGCTGGAGCCAACTGGAGCTCGGTGGATATTGCGTTCTAATATCCTTAGCACCACTGAGCTCGAACAATTGCGAAGCGAGGCTGTTTCCTGCGCGCCACCCGCATCCACTGAGTAGACTGCCACTCCTGCGCCTTCTGGCGGCGAGAATGTGGTGGTCGATGACGAGCCAGTGGAGGCTGTTGGCGCGTCGGAAATAGTCACCCAGGACTTAGAGCGAATGAGGGGGATTTTAGAGGAGACGATTTTGGAGTACAGTAATACTCCCCTGGAAGAGAGACCTAGGCTTCCGAGACTACCACTCAGCGTTCGGATCCGGGATGTCGTTGAGGCCGTAAACCAGATGCTGCCCCAGTATTTGAAGAACAGCTCTGGCCTGGCTGATAACAGTACGATTCTCTTCAGTGCAGCAATGACGGTGTGCCGTTTTACTGGCATCAGAGTTGCACCAAGTCCGAGTGCTGCACGTACTACTAGCAGGAGTAATACCGTGCCAGCCTAGAAGAGGAGAATTGAACAACGTATCGAGCAAGCCAGAGTCCTCATCGGTAAACTGACATGCTCCCGCTCGAGCAATACCAGGCCAAGGATTGTGCGCTTTGTCAGGAGGGAGTTTTCTGGGATGAACATTCATTTGGCTAACCCAGAGTTTACTCGGAAACTGACGGAGCGCATCGATGAGCTGAAGCAGAAGATCGCTGCGTGGGCGAAGCGTTTAGTTAGTTAGTTAGTTCAGCTGGGCTTTCTCCGCACTTAGCCTTATGATTGGGCCATTGTGCGTGCTGCTTAGTCTTTCTTACTCCAACCATCCTAGGTCATCCCAGAAGGTTAGCAGCCTTTTCAGACTGCTGCAGGCTTCCGGGAGCAATCCTGGTGATTGGAGGATACGTGCCCGTTGATCTGTCACGCTTCTGCATTCCAATAGCACGTGCTGTGGCATTTCTTCTGCCTCCATGCATCCTCTGTATGTGGGGCTGTCTGTCACACCTATGTTAAACAGGTGTTTATTAAGAGGACAGTGGCCGGTTATAATACCTATAACCTTGCGAAATTTGTCCCTTGCTAGCCTGATGAGGTTGCGGGCAATCTTATTTGATGCCACCGGAACCGCATTTTTCGTTTGCCTGCATCCTTCACTGTTTCTCCATTCATTTAGATGTGTTTCTTTGGTTCTTACGCGCAACCATGATTTTATTTGGGCCTGAGGTATGGGAAGTAGTGGTTCCAGTCCATACATAATTGCCTTCGATCCTCTTTTAGCCAGTTCGTCTGCTGCGTCATTGCCCAGAGAGTTGCTGTGTCCTTTAATCCATTGCAGGGTTACTCTGTTCGTGTTTTCAATAGATTGGAGTGCGTTGTGGCATTCCAATATAAGGACAGAGGTTATGAGTAGGGGATTATTGGGCATTCTAAAACAGTTTTTTTCACATCATTGATCACACTATCGTTCGATCAATAATGAAAAATTAGAATCCCAAATAATCCTTTCGCAAAAGCGAATTGTATTGATAGTTTCGTAAATCTCACTGCCGATCAACCTACGTTTGGAACTTTATAGCGTTATGCAGTACAAATATAAATATAGATTTTAAACTGGTTGAGGCTTCCTGGCCTCCCAGGACTGGATCCTCGAATAAAATCTTACAACTTGCGCTTACACTTCGTTTCAAAGTAGGTAAAACCGAATAGTACTCGTACACCCATAAGATAATACAACTTAACTTGGATGGGGCTTCCTGGCCTCCCAGGACTGGATCCCCGAGTAAGTTGCACATCAAAAAGATGTAAATCAGTATCACTGAAACTCATAAAACATTTTAATGTTAGTGTTATGGGTTATGATGATTAATACGACGTTCTTCCTGTATTATAATGTTTATTACTATATTTCTTAATAATTACTACACAGCTTTTTCAGGCCGCAGCCATACCACTTTTTACACAATGATTGATGACCACAGAGCAATCAACCTTTTTTTGACATTTTTACTAAGAACATACAATCCCTGACAAGTAGAGACAGGAATGTGTAATGTTGCCACTCAATACTCTTCCTCAACATAAACATTCCTATCATACAAACCTAATCCTTTAATTAAATTATAGAACAAACTTTTAGACAATGGCTTCGTTAAAATATCAGCTAACTGTTCCTTAGTGTTAACATAAATTACTTTTATAACTTGTCCTTCTACCTTTTGTTTAATAAAGTTAAATTTTACATCAATGTGTTTTAGTCTTTTAATGTCACAACTTTTCTGAGATTTTATAGTACTTTGATTGTCTTCAAATATTGTTACAGATGGTACATCTATTTTTAAAAACCATTTAACAACTTAATCATGAAACATGCTTCCATAACAGATTCACACAAACTAATATATTCTGCTTCTGTTGTATAAGTGCAACAGTACATTGCTTTTTAGATTTCCATAAAACGGTATTATTGCACACCTTTAATAAATATCCAGATGTAGACTTTCGGTCACTATCCCTTGCCCAATCAGCATCTGCATATCCAACAAGTGGATTACTAGACTCATCCTTAGTGTAAAGTAATACAAAGTTAATTGTCTTTTTAACATATCGCAATAATCTCTTTAAGGTACGCCAAAGCTCAACATTAGGCTTTGATTGAAATCTACTTAGGTAATAAATAGATGTGGCTGAATCTGGCCTTGATCCTACAGTTGCATACATAAGAGATCCTACGAGAGATCTACATTGTTTTTCATAAGACAAGTCAATTTCAATTTTTTCATCAAATTTAAAATTATGATCCATAGGTGTGTCACAGGCGTCACAGCCTTTACAATCCTCCATATTACAAATCTTTAAAATTCTTTTTAGATATTTTGTTTGATCAATAGAAATTTCCTCAGAAGTCCTTTTGATAGAAATACCCAAGTAAGTTAAATTATTGTTCCCCAAATCTTTCATTTTAAATTGTGTCTTCAGAAAGTTTTTTACTGAAATAATATTATTCAAATCTCCCCCTAGGATTAATAAATCGTCAACATATAAAAGTAGGTATAAATCCCCTTTGCTATATAAACAATAGTCATTAATAGAACGTTCAAAGCCATAAGATGTGATAGTCTCGTTAAACTTCTCATACCAGTACTTTGGTGATTTCTTCAATCCATATAAAGACTTTTTAAATAAATAAATAAATGTAAATAAATAAATCATTTATTTGCCAGAATATGGTTCAATACAAAGATGAAAGATATTGTTTTTCCAACATATTCTATCGCAATGCGACGTGTAAATGTAAATTTTTATCATACAATAATGTAAATAATTTCAGTACAAATTAGAATTATCAATAGTGTCAAATATTATCAGTCAAGAATTCATTAATAGTATAATACATTTTCTCTTTTAAAAAATTAAATAAATAGTTCTTATGAGGTTAACGTGGTCTCGGGGGGTCGAGAAGGCGTCAGCCAACCACGCTCTCAGGGATTTGTGAAGAAGACACCGTTACGTCCGTGAAAAACGTTTATTTGGTACGACGATGCACAACACATGGGCCGATACACAATGAGAGTTACAAAGTCGATACACAATAAAGAAAGACATACAAGGCCGGTACACATACACCAGTACTTAGTACAATAAAGTAAATAGCACACGCCGCAGGCGGGCAAGGAAAATGAGTACAGCGCGTGCGCGTGAATAGTATGAAGCGCGGACGCGGACTGACTGCGGTGGCCATTGCGAATCGTGGCGCTGTCGAGCCTACGCGGGGGCCGAAAACAGAAGTGCGTGGGAAACATCGCGCGTCGCCCCATAGTGGCGTGATCCAGCCACGGCCAATAGGAACGGGTTTGTGAACGCGTGATCGCGGGGATAGTACAGTCAGAACCGGTTTGCTATATGCTCCCCCTCTAGACTAGGAAAACGCCCTCGTTCCTGGTCTAGCATCATCATCACCCTCCCTACGTCTTAACCTTAGGTGGTCTTCCGCGTTTCCTATTAGGAATTACAGGTTTAGGAGGGGAGGCTTCGCTACCTTTGTAGCGGGTAAGATCTTGTGCATGATATCTCCCTATAACAATGTCAGGCTGTTCTGTACTGGAGATGTTGTAAGTAGTAGGGCTTACCTTTTCTGCTATCCGGTACGGTCCATCACGGCGTGGAAAAAACTTCGCAGTCAGGTCTTTGGAGCCTTTACTCAGGAGATGAGATTTTAAAAGGACCAAATCACCAACCTGGAAGGTATCTGAAGGTCGACGCGAGGCGTCAGCGTACTGCTTTGCCTTATCTTGTTGGGTCTCTACTCGTTCATCTGCTCCTTCTTTGCGGGATTCAAGCGGTAAGGAGGCACAGCTATTGGTGGATGCCCACCAGTCTCGATGCGGTGCTCTGCATATGGTGTTGGGCCTCCCCCTGCTCTAAAAATATGCACGTGCCTGGTGAGGACATCAGCAAGCGCCTGGCGCTCGGCTGGATTGAGATGACAGCCTTCATCATCCCTAAGAACCTCTGTAGATGCACAGGACACGGTACGCGAGGTAGGTTCAAATGACAAATTATATTTGATTTTATCGTTATCACTAAAGTACCAAATGTCTTTGTGAAAATCGATGACAACCCTAGCAGCTGTAATAAAATCAATTCCCAATAACGTTTCGTTATTTGTAGCATCGGGAAAAATTAAAAATGGAATCGTAATAAGCGTCTGTTCTAATTGCACCGGTAAGGTGGTGGTGTAAACCTCCATATTTCGGACTACGCCGTCAGCGAGTTTTACTTCGCGCGAAGAAGGATGGAGAGTATGACCCAGACGTAGAAGAAGAGCATACAGCGTGTGACCCGCAATGCAATGCTTAGCGGCCGTATCTATCAGCGCGGTGCCTTTGTGACCCATAATGTTTATGTGAAAAATAGGACGTAAGTCGCGACCTATATGGATATCCGCAAAATTGACCTCTCGCGCGCGCGCTACATCATCTCCATTAGAATTTCCATATTCAAAACAGTAACATTTTACAAGATTGCACTTACGACATTTTTGTAAGGATTGACCATACTGATCACAATTGCACTGTGACAAATTTTTAAAATTATCACAGGAATTGGAAAAATTACATTTTTCTAAATTACTGCACTTACTACATATTTGTAAGGATTGACTATACTGATCACAATTGCACTGTGACAATTTTTTAAAATTATCACAGGAATTGGAAAAATTACATTTTTCTAAATTACTGCACTTACAATCAATTTGTAAGGATTGAGTATGCTTATTATTACTGCACTGTGACATAGTATTATGATCTTCACAGGATAAAGAAAAATTGCACTTAGTACATTTTTGTAATGGTAAGGATTGAGCATACTGAATATTGTTACATTGTAGCGTATTGTAACAAACTTCACAGGATTGAGAAAAATTACATTTTTCTAAGGTGCGCTTACCACTTGGTAAGGATTGAGTATTCTGACAAACATCATTCTGTATATTAGTACTACTTCGTTCATCAAATAATCGTTTTTGCGTCTTTAAATTTTGTGGATTAGGACGTTTTCGCGCAACCGAGTTGGAATTCACACGTGCGATATCCTTATCACTATTTGATACAAAGTTATTACGTTTAGGAAAACATGGACACGGACGCGGACTGACTGCGGTGGCCGTTACGAATCGTGGCGCTGTCGAGCCTACGCGGGGGCCGAAAACAGAAGTGCGGGGGAAACATCGCGCGTCGCCCCATAGTGGCGTGATCCAGCCACGGCCAATAGGAACGGGTTTGTGAACGCGTGATCGCGGGGATAGTACAGTCAGAACCGGTTTGCTATATTCTTAAATTTTGTAAATGTCAATTTTAAGTTTAAGTACATAATTTTCTTTTACATTCATTCCTTCAGGTGGTTTCAGGTATACATCTTCGTCTATTCTTCCATATAGAAAGGCTCCCATAACATCCATTTGGTGAATATGATAATCTTTCTTTTCAGCTACTGATAATAAAGTTTGCATTTTTAAAACTGGTGAATAAACATTTTCAAACTTCTCTTCCTGCTGAAAGCCTCTTATGACAAGTCTTGCTTTACAAATTCTTCCATTATTAGTTTCCTTTTTTGTAAATACCCATTTTCCATCTAAAACTTTCTTATCTTTTGGTTTCAGAATAATCTCAAAAGTCTCTGTCTTGTAATATTTTCAATTCTTCTTCTATAGCTTTGTCCCAATCCTTTCTGTCTTCTCTTTCTTCAATATCCACATATTTTACAGGTGCATCTTCATGTTGACTAATTAATAATGCAAACAGTGCTTCATCAATTTCATCTCCAAAATCTAAAACATAATTTTCTTGCCATTTTGGTTTCTGAATCTTTCTCTTCTCTTTTCCTCTTTCTTGATTTCCCTCTTCTTTATTTTCTTCCTTATTTTCTTTGTTTTCTATTCTCTTTTCGATTTCTTTTTCTTTTTCTATACTTTTTATAGGTTCTTCAACATTAATTTGTTCCTCTTACTTTTCAATAACGTCATAATCAGGGATATAAATAGTCTTTTCTGGTGTCTTGGATCGTTCATAAAAAACAACATTTCTTGCTGTCACCACATAGTTATTTTCTTCATCAAATAGCTTGTATCCTCCAGTGTTGTATCCAATCATTATCATTTTTTTGCCTTTATCATCCATCTTTTTCCTTAATTTTTTTGGAACATGATTGTATGCAATAGATCCAAAAACTCTCAAATTTGAAACATCAGATTTTCTTCCTTCCCATAGCTCACTGGGAGTTTTGTCTCTTCCTGAAACAGGGCTCCTGTTTGTAACATATGTTGAAAATAAAACTGCTTCTCCCCAAAATTCCTTTTTCATTTTTGAGTCGATCAAAATAGTTCTTGCTTTATCCATAAGTGTCCTGTTCATTCTCTTTGCTACTCCGTTCATCTCTGGATTATAAGGCACTGTGTGCTGCATGACTATTCCATGACTATAACAAAAATCCCTAAACTCATTTGACAAATACTCGCGTCCATTATCCATTCGCAACTTTGAAATATTAGTATTAAAATGTTTAGTTACCACATTATGATAGTATAAAAACTTTCTGAAAACCTCTGACTTTTGTTTTATTAAAAATACCATAGTAAAATGTGTGTAGTCATCAATAAATGTTACAAAATAGTTTTTATCATCCCAAGTAGTCGGTGAAATTGGACCACATACATCACTATGAATCAACTCTAACGGTCTACTGGCTCTATAGCCTTTATGATTAAACGGTTGTCTAGAACTTTTACCTAACAAACAAGATTCACATAACTCACTCTGTGTTGTTTTATTTTTTAAGTCAAATAAACCATTAACCATACAATTTTTGGCTAATAAATTCAAATTATTTGAGCCTAAATGGCCAAAACGTCTATGCCACAGTTCAAAAAGATTAATGTCTGGCTTGTTTATCAAATTGCAAGATTTAATAGGCACACTTAGATTTACTGTGTATAAAGTACCTGAGTTGTTACCAACCATTAATATGTAATCATTTTCAAAAATTCTTACCTTGCCTCGAGAAAAAGTCACAATCAATCTTGCATTCACCATTTTAGATACTGATAGCAAATTCTTTCTTAGATCAGGGACATAGTAGACATTTTTTATAATACATTTATGCTGTCTGTTACCTACACTACTCACTACCTCAATGTTTCCAATCCCTATAGCTTCCAAACTAACTCCATTTTTTGCAACAGCTATTTGTCTCGGCTTCTGTAATTGTATATAGTCCACAAAATGTTCCTTTTTATTAATTAAATTACTGATCTTTACATCTTTTTTTAGTGCTATCTTAGTTTTCGGGGTTAAGTGTTGTGTGTGTAAGTGTGTGTGTTATTCAATGGAAAACTGCAAAGTGAAGTATTAATGCGAATTCTAGGTTAAACAAATTACGCGCCAATCTGAAGACAATCAAATGCGGATTTGTGTTATTTGCAAAAACAAGACATTATGACAGATTTTTCGTACATAGCCATTACGGATATCAGATTAATGACATGTTTTAATTCCATTCATTGTTTTGATATTTGTTGTGGCAAAATAAATCAACGACACCATTCACCATTTTGCAAAAAGAAATCGATATTTGGGTAAGAAATTATCATTTATTAAACAATGCAATACCATGTGTATTTCGAAGTACCTCTTAATAATTTAGTTGTAAATCCTAAAGGTAAAATTAAAGGTTTTTATCATTTTATTTTTTAAAGCTCCATCTATTGAGTTTTTCACATGACTAATCATCACCCTGCTTTAGCAAAATCCACCGATTTATTAACTTATTTCAATCTAATTACCAAGATGTCAATTTTATTGTTTTTTATTTAGTATTTACATTTCGTATACCGCGAGATGTGGACGAGTACAATTTATATTTAAAAAGCATTAAGACGCGGCCCTTACTGTGACGTAGATATAAGTGAACACAATACAGGATTAAATTTAATTCCAGTGATACACCCAGAAATAAATGTATCTAGCATTTATTTAAACGCTCATTATGAATTACGGTTTAGGCTTTCGTTGTTGACTGACTTGAAATGTGTATGTATCTAGCCTACCCCCATCTGAAACCAATGCACGCCCCTGTTCAGGGGTTACTGTGATGTCGGAAAAAACATTTGTTAGTCATTTTAAAGACGTGCCATTTTCACCGACTAACAAAAGGTTGTGTTCCTACACAGGAGACCGAATAAACTGAATTTTCCGCATAAGAATCACGAGGCAAAAAGATCAACTCATTAGCATCAATATTTTCGAGATAATGTGATCCACAAGTAACAAGTTCCCTACCATGTACCAAAAATGCTGGAGTATATCCAGTAGTTTCATTAACAGAGTTGTTTATTGCAAATTGTATTTGAGGTAGATTTAGATGTCTGGCATATAAAAGACCTCAAAATAGTTGGTTCCCAACAAAAATAATTATTATTAATACACTTAATGTTATTCGGATTTTATCTCAGGTAAAATCCTTTTCTAAGAGAGGGGGTACTGTAACGTTGTGTATAGTACTCACGTTTTCACTTAAAATCATTGTTATAAATCATATAAATTATAAAACATTTTTTTTTTTTTTTTTACTTTTTCTTCGTCCGATAATGTTGACTCTGCTTCCTCTAATTGTGTGCAAATTTCTTGTATTTTCGTAAAATGGTTTTTCAGTGGTTTACTTTCATTGTATTTTATTTCGCTTAGTTGTCGTCTTAGGAATAACTTGCTACGTGTACCTTTTTCTTTGAAATGTTCTTCTAAGTTCTTGAACATCATATATGCACTATCTTTTCTAACATATTCCAGGTGACTATCTGCCACAGCACTTATTAGTAGGGCTTGTGCTCTCGCTTCTAATGACTTATTTTCATCACTTTTACAAAATGGTCATGTGAGGGTAGTTCGGTGTAAACACACGTTTAAAATCGCTCCGTGTTTATTTAATTAGTAAATACATAATAATTAACTTTTTACGACAGGAATTGAACAGTGGAATAGTTGTGACATTGCTACTTATAAAAGTAAACTGTAAACGTCGTTCGGTGGTGGTTTTTTTTTGTATGGTCTTTGTGCGCATTTTCGGTGAATAACACAAAATGTCGATGAGTGATCGTAAGAGCTGCAGTGGTTGCCATCGGATTATCGAAGATAGAAGGTTTTTGACCTGCGGCTTGTGCGGTCGCTGCTACGACCTGGACTGTGCGGGCGTCACGGAGCAGCGCTTTTACAACACGCTCACCGGCGAGCGCAGGGCGGCATGGAAGTGTGTGGCCTGCTTCAGTCAGCAGCCCAAGACCGACAACACCGAGACCCCGGTCCGGGTCACTCTGCGGCGGGCCGCGGCCCGGCAGCGCTCCGTAGACCTGGACGAGTCGCTCCCTGACCGGCCCGACGCGGAGAACCTGGACGACACGGCGCACAACATGACCGTGGACGTCACCGATGTCCAGGTCCTCTTCATGGAGATGCGACAGTTCCGGGAGGAGATGCGGGCCGAGATGAAGGCGATGCGGGCCGAGATGGGGGCGACCCGGGCCCGGATCGACGGCCTCGGGGACGAGATGCTGGAGCTGTCGGGCAGGGTGGCGCGTTGCGAGGATCGGATCGGCGTCATCGAGGCGGACGTGAGCGGCGGCATCGAGGCGGACGTGAGCGGCGGGCGGAAGCGGTGGCGGGGCTGCAGCGTACCGTCGCGGAGCTGAGGATGGAGCTGGGCGAGCGCGACCAGGAGGCGCTGCTCGCGGACCTCGACATCGGCCAGCTGCCCGAGGAGAGGGGCGAGAACGTCGTGCACAGCGTCATGGTGCTGGCCGGCCGCCTCGGGGTGCCGCTCGAGGAGCGGGACGTGGTGTTCGCGAAGCGGCTGGGCGCGCCGGCGGGCGAGGGCGCGGGCGCGGGCGCCGGGGCGCGGGCGCGGCGCATGGTGGTGCGACTGGCGCGCCGCCACCTGCGCGACGAGCTGCTGCGCGCGGCGCGCGTGCGCCGGGGCCTCGCTGAGGGCGGCGCCCGGGTCTACGTCAACGAGCGGCTGACTCGCGCGAACCGCCTGCTTTTTCAGCGGGTGCGCGAGGAGTGCCGCCGTCTGCAGTGGAGGTATTCCTGGACGAGGCGAGGTCGCATATTCGCTCGCAAGACCGACGGTGCACAGGTCTACCAATTTCGCACGCCGGGGGACCTCGAGCGAGTGTTCACCACGATCTGACTCGTTGAGACCTATGACAACATAATACTGAAATAAAACCACGGTATTTTAACCAACTCTTGAATATATTCTCCGTTAATCACTTTGCGTTTATACAGTTACAATTATTATTACAACTCCCAGCCATTGGACATAGATTTGACAAGTAGTCTTCACTCCACTGAGGTTCACGAAGGAATGAATACCGAATCTACTTTTATCCCGACCCAAGCCTCTCTACCCCACTACATTACCACTTCTCTAGTTGAACAAGTAACGACTACTGGTGTTGCCATTTAACTTTAATATATATATATATTTTAAATGTATTATACTAAAACAAGACAAAAGTAAACTAAAATCATGACATTCGGCCATCTGATACGGTGCTGTCTCCCGACGCACTTCCAATTACTTAATTTAAATTAATAATATTACACTTATATAAAGCTAAGCGATGCTACTTGATTTATTTCCTTAAATATAATAAACCTTAAAGTGAAAACATAATTATATGTAAATTATGAATCGATACATTTTCAAAGGTCTAAATGAAATCATGACATTTGGTAGCTATTTACAATAAAGGTATACAGTATATGTTACAAATCGTACCTAATAACATTTCAGTTTTCAATTTTGTAATTACTTTCTACTTAATACACAAAATTTAATTTAACAGTGAACACATTAAGATAAGGTTAAATAAATCAGAACATTTTTTTATTTTATTTGGAGTAACACAATTATTCTAATAACAGCCTAACTATAATTCCTTATTCGGAATCACTATTGCGCTCGCTGGAGCTGCTATGATCAGTATTATGTATTTCTAGAGCTTTTATGTGTATCCAGGGCCTAATTCTGTCAGCGGCTATAACCGTATTATAAGGTTTACCTCTTTTATTAAATCCAGGAACATCAGTTATTCGGTACCGGTCATTTCCTAATATTTCAGTTATTTTATAAGGACCCACAAACTTCGACAGCAGCTTTTATTCCGCGAATTTTTTACTAAGTCACCTATTTCGTAAGTAGGAGATGGGGCACGATTTGCGTCATGCCTTTCTTTCTGTTTTGCTTGATCTTTTACTATACTGCTACTTATTTCTTCTCTGATTTGTTGCAAATCAGAGTTGTTCACATCTTTACTATTACCAATATCGAGTTTGTTCAATAAATCATAGCGCAACTTAAATCCAAACAAAGCTTCTGTCGCGGTTTTGCGGGTTGAGGCATTGACAGTATTATTAATACCAAATTGAAGTTTGCCCAGACACTTGTCCCATTCGCGCTCATGACCAAAAGCATTTTGGGAAGCTAATGAATTTAATATTGTTTGGTTAAACCTTTCTGCCTGGCCATTAGCTCTGGGACAAGCGACCGCATTGAGTATATGTTTGATGCCGTGAGCGTCACAGAAGTTCTTAAAAGCCGAAGATGTAAAGCTAGTACCGCGATCTGACACAATTCTGGCTGGGACTCCAAAGTCATAGAATATTTTTTCAAGAACTTTAACTGTGCTCTTAGTCTTTTGATCCCTAACGGCTCTGACAAAAACATATTTCGTAAAACCATCTACTACTGTAAGTATGTAGCAATTGCCATCTTTACTTTTAACAAAGGGGCCGAGGTGATCTATATGGATCGTATGAAAAGGTATATTTATCTTTTCTATCGGGTATAAATGACCTGACTTTTGTCTCGAAGAAGTATCTTTATTATAGGCACACTCTAAACACGCTGCGATATATTTCTTGACAAACTTTCTAAGCTTAGGAAACCAATAATCACGTTGAATACTCTCAAGGGTTTTGGTATAACCAAGATGACCAATATCGTCGTGGTTGGCGCGACATATTTGCCACCTTGCACTTCGTGGTACAACTAGACATAGGCGATCATCAATCTTTCTATATACTGCGTGATTTTTAACTGCATAATTTGTCCTAATATCCTTACATTCGATATCGTCATCAGGTTTTAAAATATTATGGATTCGAGAAATGTCCGGGTCTGCTATTTGTAAAGATAAGATCCAATTTTGTTTTTCAATGGCAAACACAGAGACGAACTCGTTATTATCTGAATCCGCGGACAGTTTGGTGTTTCTGCTCAATGCATCCACATGCGACATTTGAATACCTGGACGATATTCAATGTCGAACGTATATTCGCTGATTTGGAGCCACCACCTTGCTATCCGCGGAATCAGATCCCTTTTAGTCATTGTAGTTCTAAGAGCTGCGCAATCCGTAAAAACCTTAAAATGCAACCCCAAAAGATAAACCCGAAATTTCTTTAATGAACACACGATAGCTAACGTCTCCAGCTCATAGGAATGCAAATGACGTTCTTCGGGGGTTGTCTGACGACTAAAAAAAGCAACAGGCTTAAGAACCCTCGAATCCCTCTGCCACTGCATGAGAATGCCTCCAATGCCTAGAGAGCTGGCGTCTGTGTGTAGCTCGGTTTCGAGTTTGGGGTCGTAAAGCGCCAATAAAGGTCGATCAACAAGCTTTTCCTTTAGAAAATTAAAAGCATGCTCCTCAACAGGAGACCATCGCCACTCAGAGTCCTTTTTCAATAAGGATGTTAGAGGACGCGCAACCTCTCCATATCCTTTAATAAATTTACGGAAGAATCCAGTCAAACCCAAGAACTGACGAATCTCATGGACATTACGGGGCGTGGGGAACTCCCTAACTGCTAACATTTTGACCTCACTGGGTCGAATACCCTGCGAGGAGATATCATACCCTAAGTAACTGACAGTGGTATCAAAAAAACGACATTTGGAAAGTTTCAAAGTCAGAGAATTTTGACGAAAAAGATTCAGAATATCCTCTAACCGCTGAAACATTTCATCAATACTCCTTGAAGGGATTAATACATCATCCAGATAAGCCAATGCATACTCAAAACGTCTGTTGCCCAAGATCTTATTTACCATACGCTGGAAAACCGCCGGTGCATTTGCCAACCCGAAAGGCATTCTTTTAAACTCATAGTGCCCGTCGGGGGTGACAAACCCAGTTAGATGCTGACTGTCTTTAGCCATTGGAATTTGGTAGTAGCCAGAGGCGAGGTCGAGTGTAGTAAAGAAGCTGTTACCGCTTAAATTTGAAACTTGGTCTTCGATTAAAGGCAGAGGGAAGCGATCTTTGACAGTTTTATTATTTAAAGCTCTGAAATCTATACAGAGCCTCTGCTCTCCAGTCTTTTTCCTAACCATCAAGATGGGACTTGCATAGTCAGATTTCGATTCTTGGATGATGTCAAGTCGTAGAAGTTCATCTATAGTTTCACGAACCGTTTCGCGCTCGGTATGAGACAAGCGGTACGGTCGATATACAATCGGTTTATTATCCATTAGATCAATTTTCATCTCAACGTCAACCGCACAACCAATCTCATCCAATTTAGTCGCGAAACAATCTTGATGTCATTCCTGTTCAAAGGTTCTAAAGTTGACACATCAATCTGAATCCTATTGACTTGGCAAGTTTTCTGTTCTATAAAAGGTATTGCTCTGGCTACTAAAGTATCCTTCTCCAAACAAATTAGAAATAACTACTTCGCCTTTACCATTAGATATACGGTATGCACCTTGAAGTAACCGGTATTCCTTTCCTACCCCAACGGCATTATAACCTTCGACAAAGACATCTCCTGTAAAATTCGACTCGGTATGCACGGGGATGGCATCGATTTTAAGAACTTGGGCCGAATTGGAAACATGTAGTTTTAAACTAGAATCATCACATGACTGAGAATCACTGCTAGGACTTTTGTAAAAAGTCAGTCTTCGACTGTCTTTAAGAACAGTGACACAGGGTAACTCCGTGAAATTTTGCCCAATAATCATAGCAGTCTGCATGTTTGCATCGTCAACGACCAGTACTTCAACCTCGGCTTCAACCTCATCAACCCTTACAGTAACGACTGACTTGCACAACGGGATGACGGAGGACTGACCAAACCCTCTTACTACTGGAATGCCATCGAATGCTTTTAACAAATTTAAAGAGTCCGCGTTGGTCTTACTTAACAATGTACACTCACTACCGAAATCAATGTAAGCCCCTAGAGTATGGTCATCGACAGTGACGGTTTTAAAGAACTTGTCATTTGTTTTTTGTCCTATATCAATTTTTAAAGTTTTCTTTTCGGAAGCATTTTCAGAAACAGAGTTAGATTTTGAAGCGTTGAAGGGTACCAATTTACAACCGTCATTGTCATGTCCAATCCTATTACATCGTTTGCATTTTAATATCGGTTTTGTACATTTGTAATAAGGATGACCCTTAGATCGACAATTATAACAAACAATAGAGTCAGAGGCAGAATTCTGAACGTTAGAGTTCGAGCTAGTACCAGGATTACTTCTTGTTTGGAGAGAACGATTTTTAAATTTAGTATCGGCAAGCGGTTGTGACTTTTGAGAACAAAGAAAGTTGAGCAAATCTTTAGGTTCAGAACTATTCAATGCCTGTGCTCCATTACGAATTGATCTGTCCATTATACCATAAACAATACAGTCGACAGCCTTCTTACCCTCAATTTCACATCTATTCAACAAGCATAATTTATCAAAAAAATATTCGCGCAGACTTTCGTCGTGTCTAGAAGTGCGGTTCAGCATCTCTTCCAAAAGGCGCCCATAATTTTCCTCGCTAGGAAACGCCTTTCGAAGTTTTGCTTGCCACTCATCCCAAGTGTAAATCACTGTAGGTAAGGACTCAAACCATTTTTTTGCTAACCCGGCTAATTTTTGTAATGAGAAATGAATAGTTTGTTTAGCATTCCACCCATAAATAGTGGCGCACTCGTTAACCTTTCTCAGCCAACATTCAATGGTTTGAGTCCTGTTTGCGGGGTCAAACTCAGGTAAAACATTGTTCAAGTTATTGTTACTTAGGGAGAGCGAAGCCTTATTTGTATCTCCCTTATAGCTAGCCAATAGTTTCAGAACATCTTTAGTAGAAAGGCGATTTGAACTTTTACGTGACTTCCTGGGTACAGGCTCGCTGCTCGATGTGGACGAAGGACTCCTTCTTCGCTTAGACTTCTTTTTCGCACGTCCACGTCGCCTTGGAGGCGTACCAGGCGGCGTACCGGATTCGTCACCAGATGCCATTGCTTTCTGAAATGTATACAAATTCATCGACATAATCCGCTCCACATATAAAATCAAAATCATTTAAGTTCACTAAACTTTAAGCTTTAAGAAAAAAAAAACATGTTTGCACTTGATAATTATGATTTGTAATTGTTATGTAGAAAAAAAAAATGTTATGTAATAAAATCTCAATTCTGTTGGTATTTCATTTAAATTAGGTAAAAATATTTAAGTAAGCAAGCAAGTTACGTAAAGAGATAACTTTTATCCAGTAAGCAAACATAGCTTACTCAAAATCCGACGAATGTATGCAGGTCACTCAATAATCCAGTGGGAAACACACCCACTCAATAAACCAGTGAGCAAACACACATCGCCCCCTAACTCATCAAGTGAACATACATAGTCCACAGAATCTAGCAAGAATTTAATTAATGATAACATAAGTAACCAGTGAGCATACATAGCCAACTCAACCCAGCAAACAACTAACAAGCTTGCTCAGTACATTGAAAATATAGTCATATATAGTAGTAAAGAGTATTTACTATATAGGTAGGAAATAGCAATTTAATTTAATAATCAAGTAACCCTTTTTTTACATTTATAAAAATTCAATTATTACAAAAGTAATAAATTAGGGAATGTTTAAAAATATATAGCAACAAGCACTACCAGAGAGTTGCCCTGATCAAGTGCAATCATTATATACTTTCAATACAAAAACTGTAATAAGTAAGTTACCATCATAAGACCCGTTCTGAGGGTACGTGCATACTAAGTACTATCAGGGAGTAGCTGCAATCAAGCATTCAGTACTTTTGATATAAAAACTAACAGGGTGTAGTCCTAACCGAGGACTAACTTGTACACGCTAGTGTATAGAAAACGTATACAATAAAATATATGAAATAATAGTGGTTTGTCGTTCGATTAAGTGGGCGAGTATATTATCAGTTTTAATAAAATATTCTTACGTACCTTTTTAGGTGTATCCCACTGCTGAAGTGAAATAAAACCACGGTATTTTAACCAACTCTTGAATATATTCTCCGTTAATCACTTTGCGTTTATACAGTTACAATTATTATTACAACTCCCAGCCATTGGACATAGATTTGACAAGTAGTCTTCACTCCACTGAGGTTCACGAAGGAATGAATACCGAATCTACTTTTGGCCCGACCCAAGCCTCTCTACCCCACTACATTACCACTTCTCTAGTTGAACAAGTAACGACTACTGGTGTTGCCATTTAACTTTAATATATATATATTTTTTAAATGTATTATACTAAAACAAGACAAAAGTAAACTAAAATCATGACAATACCGATTAGTCACCGAAATAGAAAGGCATACAATGGCTACGAGCATTGCAAAATGGACTTACTTAATAACCTTTCTCTAAAAGTATCAGTACCTATTGTGTCGGTTTTTTCACTTATATTTTTATGTGCTTTTTGTCTTAATCTGTGTCTTGATGTGTGTGGCTGTGTGTTGATATGGTTTGCGACAGGAAAAAATCAACAATACAATTTCATAATGCTTAAATTGTTTATAATAGCTCGTGACATGAACATAATTATTATTTGCAATTCTTTATTTATTAAAATGTATTTTTTTAATCATATTATTTTTGACATTAACAAATCGACAAATTCAATTTTTGGAATTCATTTTAATTTACATACCATTGACATTGTTATATCACAATACCAGTGGTTTGAATTACTTTGCAATATAAATGTTATACACGGTGTTATTTCACAGTACCCCATTTCAATCTTTGTTTCTAAAACTTGCTATTCTTTTGTTTTTAGCATACATTGGTGTTTAAATAACTCATACAAGTCACAGGCCTTGGGTTGAAGAATTTGTCGGTAGGTCTATTTAATGCGGGATCCCTCGGTACAAAGCATGAAGAGTTCATAGTGGCTATGGAGGAACTTGCTCCAGACATTATGGCTATTAATGAGACCTGGCTGAGGCCGGGGGAGGATGACAGGGCGCCCAGCCTGGCTGGTTATCGGCTGAGACACACGCCAAGGCAAAGTTACAGTAGGGCAGGCCGTGGCGGTGGGGTGGGGTTTTACATCCGCAGGGGCCTGAATGTCCGGTCGTGCCAGCACCCAAATTCTGGGTCAATGGTGGAGCAGATGTGGCTGTCTGTACATCTGCATGGTCAGGTTATTGTTGTTGGCACGGCCTACAGACCGCCTTGGCAGGATGTGGAGGTATTCCTTGAGACCATCACGGAGTCTGTGGCCAGCTTCGCTGGGGCGGATGGGATCATATTGGCTGGTGATTTTAATATCAATCTTCTAAATGACAGTGGCAGCCACAGGTTGTTCACTCAGTTTGCACAAAGTCTAAACTTAAAACAATTAATTGATGAGCCAACCCACTTTACTGACCATGGCGGCACCTTGATTGACTTAGTGTGTACAGATGTGCGGGCTGTGCGGGTAATAGTGAAACACTCTCCTGATCTTGGGAGGCATGCAATGCTGCTTACAGAGCTAAAAATTAAAAAGGAAAAGCATGCTCCATACTGGGTATCATACAGACCTCTAAAAAACATATTATTGGAACAACTAAACAATGACCTCAGGGCCATACGGTGGGATGATTTTAATAATATTAAGGGTGTCGATCACTTGGTGAAAGCCTTCACACTTTGTGTCCAGGGCCTAATGGACCTGCATGCACCAGTGAAGACACAAAAATTTAAGCACCCCTCACACCCTTGGATCACGGACACCGTCAGGTCAATGATACGAATTAGGGATACGTACCATAAGAAATATAAAATGCATGGGACCACAAACCTCAAGAATAGCTACAAAGAGATGAGGCATGTTGTCATGGTGGCAATTGAGCGGGAAAAGTCGTGTTTTTTCACAAAGCACATCAATAACAATGTAGGGGATCCAAAAAGGCTATGGAAAAAACTCAAAGGGTCAGTGTTGCCAAAAAGGAGAGATTCAGCTGACTTGCCACCGTCTGTTAATGATCCTGACATTGTAAATATGCACTTTCTAAATGTGCCTGGCGACGGTGTGGTAGGTATGTCTGAACTCACTTTTTATGAATATCATAGACACAATAGTGCGGGCACTTTCTCCTTACAAACTGTTAGCAGGGATATAGTCCTGAAGACCATCAAGGGTCTGAAAACGAATGCTCAAGGAAATGATGGCCTATCTCTGGACATGCTGTTGCTGACCTTGCCCTACTCATTGGATGCCATTACTATGATAGTAAACAACTCTATATTAGAGAGTGTGTTTCCTAGGGACTGGAAAACTGCGGTAGTAAAACCACTTCCAAAAACCAGCGACCCCTCGACAGTGCAAGAGCTTCGTCCAATAAGCATTCTCCCGTGCCTTTCTAAGGTGCTGGAGAGGATAGTCTGTGACCAGTTGACCAAATATCTGGAGGTCCACAATATACTTCCCTACTTCCAGTCCGGATTCCGCAGAGGCTTTGGTACAGCAACGGCCCTGGCTGATGTGGTTGATGGTCTGCTAGCTGCCCGGGACAAGGGTAGTGCTGCCTTTCTGCTGCTGCTTGATTTTTCACGAGCCTTTGACTCTATAAGCATTCCTTTGCTGCTGTCCAAGCTAAGTTATTATGGTCTTGACACCAGCGCTGTAAGATGGTTCCATAGTTATCTGTCGCAGAGACAGCAGCTAGTGGAGCTAAAACAAGCAAATGGTACCAAGGTAAGGTCTGAATCAAGGGTGGTAAGCCGTGGGGTTCCCCAGGGATCTATTTTGGGACCCATACTTTACATTTTGTACAGCGCTGATATTGTCTCATGTCTCACACATTGTCAGCATCACTTGTATGCCGATGATCTGCAGCTGTATCTACCTTTTGCTCCCTCAGATCACGCCAATGCTGCTGTGAAGGTGAATGCTGATCTCCAAAGTATATCTGACTGGTGCATCTCAAATTGCCTCACCCTAAATGCAAAAAAATCCAAACTTTTGTTGATCGGTACACCTAATAACATTGCATATCTTAACAACGTACCCATTGACATCTCAATAGGTGGCGAACCAATTGAGAAAGTGGAAACGGCCCGAAATCTAGGCCTGGTTTTCGACAGTAGCCTCCGGTTTGAGAGTCACATCGCGGAGTGTGCGAGGAGCTGCTTTTACAGGCTGAGGCTGCTGTACAAAATTAGGCCATACCTAAGCGAAGAGCTCAGAGTGGTCTTGTGCGAATCCCTCGTACTGTCAAAGTTGAACTACTGCGACACAGTCTATGGACCCTGTCTACTGGCCAGATCGGCTAGAATGATCCAAAGGGTGCAGAATGCATGTGCAAGATTCTGTTTTCATATCCCACCAAGGTCACATGTTACTCCTTTTCTAAATTCTAAAAACATGCTAAGGATGGAGGCACGCAGGAGGTTGCATTTGGCAACTATGTTGTTTAGGGTCATCAGCACACGTAAACCAGATTATCTGTATGATAAGCTGTTGTGGGCTAAGGATAGTAATCGTTATGGAAAAAGAGCATGTACTCACGTATTTTTGACACCAAGACATCGCACAGCAACATTCCGAGGCTCATTCAGATTTGCCGCCACGCGGTGCTGGAATGACTTGCCGCCCCCAATGCACGCTCTAAAAACAAAAACCGTGTTTAAGATTAATCTTAAAGATAACTTGTTAACTAAGCAGAAAGCAGACGAGAAATATACTTATGCTTACAAGAAAGGGCCTTGCATCCCAGCACAAGGCGGGCGGCTGAATGAGATTATGTGAGCTCTTGGACCGCCAAATGTCACTCCAGCCTCTAGCCACTGAGTCATCCTTTCGCTCACTCCTCCTTCGCTTTTTTATCCACACGGCGTGGCCTACAAATACAACATGGATACGATTACAGGACAGAAAAAACAATGCTTAAATACTTGCTGAGTTTTGATTAGGGTGTAAATGCTCGCTGGGTACCTACTATAAATATTTAAATGAAATGACTTACTGTGGTAACCACCGTGGCAACGAGCAGCGTGCTCGCTGCTCCATCGTTCTCAAATCTCACCACCACACAGTCGCACACCCTCCCGTCGTACCACAGGGAAACCTTTCATTCACATCAGCGGAAGCCTGGGCAACACGGGTCTCTTGGCATTTTGTTTGTGGCGGGGAGATGCGCCTGCACATTATTTTTCGTTATACGTGGCGGGGCGTGGTGGAATTACGTGGCTGCCATGACATGAAGGGCGGGGCTCGATCGGAGGGAGTGCAGTCAGAATCTATGAAAACTCACTGCACACTCAAGTGACACACACACGCTAAAATTGCACAGTGTTATCGACTGTATTCTCTCTGACAGCTGGTTGTTGCCACTGACCGTGTAAAACTACGTTATAGCACAGAATAAATAATAGTTATAGTTGTTGTTTTTTATCTGTGAATGCCTATGTCCCTCGCTCGTGCACTCAGTTGTTGTCCTTTGTGTTTGTCTTTTTATTTTTGTATTGTTTGTATTGTTTTTATTTTACTGATTAATGATGTAATTATAATTGTAAATGAAAAATGGTAATTTTAATATATTAATGTTTTTGTATAATTGATTGAAATAATTTATTGGTATGATGTTTTGTAACTATTATTTTTTTTTTTTTTTTAATATTATTATTATTATATTTTCTTGATGGCAATTTATTGATTTAATTTATTTTTATTTTTAATTTTTAATGTTTCACCGAAGTTGTCTGTTTAAATAGCCCAGGGCCCCCGCAGAATACCAGTGTCGCGGCAGCTATTTCTAGCTGCCACGACTTATACTGAGCGGGGGACCCTTTTTGGCACATTTCTATCTTAATAATAATGTCATATGATGTGTTTTTTTTTTGGTGCCAAATAAATACATTTATTCTATTCTTATTCTTAAAATTCTTTCA
The DNA here is from genome assembly GCA_963576865.1 of Anania hortulata. Classification (NCBI taxonomy): domain Eukaryota; kingdom Metazoa; phylum Arthropoda; class Insecta; order Lepidoptera; family Crambidae; genus Anania; species Anania hortulata. Next base: position 3,073,417 of record OY756402.1, on the reverse strand, counting down.
CGAGGACCGCCTGTACGCAATTAGCCTCGTTGAGAACGCTCTTTATCCTGAACGCCCAATTCGAAAATCCTTCACCTCCGAAAGGAGTAATGTTGTATCGATGACTATTTTGACTGCTAAACGCCATGATGTTAAAGATAATTTTGGATTTCTTCTAACTTGTTTTCGTTTCCCAAGGCAAAACACCAGACGCAAGTGGTTGCGATTTTTCTTGCCTTTTTGGCCAAACCTGGGCCCATAACTATTGTTAGTGTTATGGGTTATGATGATTAATACGACGTTCTTCCTGTATTATAATGTTTATTACTATATTTCTTAATAATTACTACACAGCTTTTTCAGGCCGCAGCCATACCACTTTTTACACAATGATTGATGACCACAGAGCAATCAACCTTTTTTTGACATTTTTACTAAGAGCATACAATCCCTGACAAGTAGAGACAGGAATGTGTAATGTTGCCACCAGGGGCGTGCATTGGTTTCTGATGGGGGTAGGCTGTGAGTGAAAATTGAGTAAGTTTGCGTGAAACAGTAGGCGATCTCGCGGCAGCCTAACATTGGTTAAATTTCACAGTAACGATCTAAGTTGCGCTAAAGCGCAGTAAAGTAAGGAATAAGTACAGGTAGACGACAAAATGGTTACAGAATATTTATTGTTTATTGTTGAATACGTAATTAATAATTATTTATGGTTAGCTGTACTGTCGGTTTTTTATGAAGGTAGGCTCTGCATAATAGCCTATATGGGATGCACGCCCCTGGTTGCCACTCAATAAACTTTTTAACGCAGTGCAGCACAAATATAAATACAGATTTTAAACTGGTTGGGGCTTCTTGGCCTCCCAGGACTGGATCCCCGAATAAAATCGTACAACTTGCGCTTACACTTCGTTTCAAAGTAGGGAAACAGAATACACCCGTAGATAATACAACTTAAGCTGGATGGGGCTTCCTGGTCTCCCAGGACTGGATCCCCGAATAAGTTGAACATCATAGAGATGAAGACATTGTTCTCCGATTTTAAACGTAAATGTCGAACATTATATATCCGTTGCCGCTATTCGTCAGCTACGTCACGCGTCGCACTCAAGTTCGTAAATAAAAATATTTATTAAAGTTCCGTATGTTATTTTTAACGCAACTAAAATTAACCATAGTTTACACATGGAAATAAAGTTTGTAAAATAGCGTGTCTAACAGTTTTTTTTTTACTTAAAATCATTTATTGTATCAAAACTATCAGTTAGGGGAGAGTTCGTTATATCGTACTGCCATTTTAATCGTACCACTTCTAAATTTCCCACTTAATGGGTATTTTTTTCTACACTAGCAACACCAAATCGTAGCCCTGCGCAACCCTCCGCCACCCGCCATTTGTAATTGATGTGACTTGACAACTGTGCGCGTGAGTGAAAAAAACATTTTTTGTGAAAGTTATTGCAAATTTTGTCGTAAATTCGTAAGGATATAACTTGTAAACAAGGTAAGATAGAGATACACAGTTTTCATTATTTTATTACAATTTTACAGTAGATTATTGGTGGTTTTTGTTGCGTGTCTAAGTTTTGAGGTTATGCCGGCCTGTTTCTTTTTTTTTTAAATGGCCTAGTTTGCTAAATTGTACCACTCGCAGTTGGGTAAATTGTACTGGTACGATTTAGCCGACTAGTCTAAAAGTTCTTATATTTTACAGACTGTATTTATATTGTTATAGATGACGGACCCAAAAGCTAAAATTAAATATTATAATTGGAACAAGGAGGACCTAGAAAGAGCTATTCTGGCTTACGAAAACAAAGAATTAAGTTTGAACAAAATTTCAAAGACTTATTCTATTCCAAAACCTACAATTTTACGGCATATAAAAAAGAAAAATAAGATTGCTGTTGATACAAAAATTCAAAAAGGGAGACCGGTTATCTTCGATGTCGAAACAGAAAATAAGTTGGCTGAGCATATTCTTCATCTCGAAACACACATGTTTGGTCTAACAATAAACGATATTCGACGTCTCGCATTTGAAATTGCTGAAATCTATAACATTCAGAATAATTTTAATAAAGAAAAACGCATGGCTGGCAAAGCATGGTTCTACAAATTTATGAAAAGGCACCCACAGCTAAGTGTTCGACAACCTGAAAACACATCTATGAATAGAATTAAAGGATTCAATAGAGAAAATGTGTATCACTTTTTTGATTTGTTAGAGAAGATTGTAGATACAAATGGTATAGAACCTACCAATATCTTCAATGTAGACGAAAGTGGATTTTCAACCGTCCAAAAGAAAGCTCAAAAAATTGTAGGATTAAAGGGAAAGAAGCAAATTGGCGCCGCTACTAGTGGAGAACGAGGTGTCAATACCACTGCCGTATGCTGCGCTAGTGTATCTGGCCAATTTATCCCTCCAATGCTAATATTTAAAAGGATGAGACAAAACCCGGAACTTGCAAATGGTGCTCCTTTAGGCAGTGTTGTTACTGTTTCTGAAAGCGGTTACATTAACTCTGCGCTCTTCGTTGAATGGTTAAAGCACTTTATTAAAATAGTGAAGCTCACGCTTGAAAAGAAAGTTCTGCTGCTTATGGATGGACATACGACACACTCAAAAAATTTGGAAGCTCTGTGAGTAAGATATTGCAATGAAACACAAGCGATGGTTAAATGCAAACTGTTTATTCTGACGTTTGACGGTGGTTAACAAAATAATAACTATTCAAATACCCAACACCTCCTTACCTAATGTACAATAAATATAAACAAGTAGTTACAGAGTAGCTACCTAAAATTTAAGTATTCCAAATAAAAAAACTAACTTCACTAATTTAGTACCGTTAGGTTTCATGCATTCCGGTCACGACGGGGGCGCAAAGTCATGTGGTGGCCCGGCCGCACCGGATGAGTGGGCGTCACCTTTGGAGTGTCCAGTGATGAGGAACTATATCCAAGACTATTATTGGTTACGATATCAGTGCAGTCACTAGACGTCCCCGGTGCATGTTTGGGCGAGCCCAACGGGGAAGAGAACTCGCTGCCCGGCGTGACTGGATTTTCGTTTACATCGTTATCAATATTCACAGAATCATTAGTAGTCGTACATGATAATGAGAATCGTTTCCCGCTAGTACTAGGGATAATGATTTGATCCATATGGCGTTTAACTGAACCGCTAGGCAAACTTATTGTAAACGATGCTGGACCCACTTGTTCCTCAACTTTCCCTTCTTCCCATTTGTCCTTAATCTTACTATAATTTCGAACAAAAACAGTATCGCCTATCTGAACGTGTCTCGGCGTGCCCCCCGCGCGCTGCACCTGCTGCTGCTGCTGCAGGCGCACGCGCTGCTCGGCTGTGCGCGGGCGCAGCGCGTCGAGCCGGCAGCGCAGCCTGCGGCCCAGCATCGCCACGGCAGGCGCTACGCCAGTGGTGGCGTGTTCGCAGTTTCTATATTGCAACAACAATTTGTAAATCGCCTGCATAACGTCAACACCCTCGTTGAGGGCTTTTTTAATACAATTTTTTACTGTTCTTACAGCGTTCTCTGCTGCGCCGTTGCCCTTTGGCCTGTATGGGCTAGTCGGTGTATAAATAATGCCGTTTTTATTAAAATAATGCCTCATTTCCGCTGAAGAAAAAGGGGGTCCGTTATCTGTAACGATTTGTAGTGGCGACCCGAAACGCGCAAATAACTCACTAAACCTATCTATAACCATTTTTGCCGTGGTACTATTCATGTGAAAAACCTCAATCCACTTACTGTGAGCGTCAATGATTATAAGATAGTGTTTACCATTAAATTCGGCAAAATCAGCGTGTAGGCGCTGCCATGGTTGAGAAGGATACTCCCAGGGCGTGAGCGGCGCGTGCGGCGGCGCGTCGCGCTGCTGGCGGCACGGCGCGCAAGCGCGGCACACCCGTTCGATCTCCGCATCGATCCCGGGCCAATACACATAATTACGAGCTATGCATTTCATCTTTACGATGCCTAAGTGTCCCTCGTGCAATTCGCGTAAAATATACTCCCTATATTTAGGCGGTATTACAATACGGTAATTAAAAACAATACAACCCTGTTCGACTAATAATTGATCTTTTCTATTGAAATATGGCCTCTCTTGTTCAACCTCGATACTATCGGGCCAGCCGAATAAAATATATCTATAAATAGACCTGAGTACAGGATCAACTTTTGTTGCATCCGCAATTTCTTTGTAACTGATAGGAAATTCGTGATCTATAAACATGATATAAGAAACTGCGTCATCCTCGGGTAGATCGTGCGAGTTCGTGTCCACTCGGCATAACGGTAAACGCGACAGACAATCAGCTGGCGCATTACGCGCCGAGCTAACCCACTCCACCGTGTAGTCATAAGCTGCGAGCCTCGCTGCATAACGCTGCAAACGACTAGCTGCTGTTTGCGGGATACCTACATTATTACCGAATATATACGATAGCGGTTTATGATCAGTGCGAATTATAAACTGCCGTCCGAATAAATATTGGTGGTTCTTTACGACTCCGAAAAATATAGCCAAGGCCTCCTTATCTAATTGGCTGTAGGATTTTTCTGCCTTATTTAAGGTACGCGACGCGCAACAGATCGGCCTCTCCGAACCGTCCGGGTACCGGTGCGCCAGAACCGCGCCCAGCCCGTACGCGCTGCTGTCCACGCTGAGCACCAGCGGCAGCGTCGGCTCGTAATGCGCCAAGCACTGATCGCTACACAATATATTTTTTATATTATTAAATGCCTGTGTGCATTTGGGTGACCAGTTCCACTGTTCCTTACCTTTTAATAAATCATACAGAGGAGTCAATATTGTACTTAACATGGGAACGAATTTGCCGTAATAATTAACAAGGCCTAAGAATGACTTGAGTTGATGGGTATCTTTAGGATATGGGACATCCGTGATTGCCCTTATTTTCTTTTTGTCTGGGTGTAATCCGTTTTTATCTATGATATGTCCTACGTAACACACTGAAGGTTCAAAAAATTCGCATTTTTCAAGTTTAACTCTTAAGCCAACAGACTGCAATCTCTTTAAGACTTCGCGTACGTTCCTAATATTATCCTGTCTTGATACCCCACCACAGCAGACGTCATCAAAATATACTGCTGTCATAGGAATGCCCCTAAGCACCTCCTCCATCAATTTTTGGAATTTTTCTGGAATACAACTCAACCCATAGGGAGTGCGCACATATTGAAAACATCCTACGTGTGTATTGATAGTGGTACAAGGCCTAGACTTCGGACTAAGTAAAATTTGTTCATAGGCGTGAGCCAGGTCGATTTTAGTAAATACCTGGGCTCCCCTTAACGCGCCGTAAAGCTCCTCTATGCGCGGCAAAGGATAAGGCTCGCGCTTAAGTTTAGAATTTACAGTTACCTTATAGTCCCCACAAATCCGGATACTACCACACTTTTTAACAACGGGTACTATAGGAGTACCATATTCTGAATGTTCGACTTTAACTATAGTGCCCTCCCTAACTAGGCGGTCCAGCTCTTGTTCAACGGGAGTTCTTAAAGCCAGCGGTAAGTTACGCGCCTTATGGAAAATTGGCTCATCATCAGTTAATTTTAAAGAGAACATTTTTGTACAAGTACCTAATCCTTCCGAGAATACATCTACAAATTCTTTTTTAAGATCAGAAATTATTTATTCTGTATCATTACATGAATTGGAATTACAAATGTTATTTATCTGTACTTCTATACTATTAAGCTTCAAATGACGTAACCAAGCGCGGCCGAGCAGCGGTGGCCCGCCGTCCGGAATAACATAAAGCCGCAGACCGTGCGCTTCGCGCTTCTCGTCCGCACTCGGATAACAAACTGACACGCAAATAAAACCTATAGGTAATATTTTACTTCCGGTATAAGCTTTAAATTTAATATTACATTCTTGCAATTGACAATGGTTGAAATATTTATTATAATAATGTTCATTTATTGCGGAAATTTTGCTGCCAGTATCGATTTCGAATAACAATGAAATATTGTTTACTAAAATGTTTACTACATACGGCTTATCGTCCTTTCCGTCGACCACTATGTTGAAGAAATCGCTGTCCTCAGTCTCCGATTCAGCCTCCAAATAAAACTGATTACGCCGCTGAACCGCGTTGTACCGTGATCCGTTATCACCATTAGACGATCGCGCACTTTTACACATGGCTTTCAGATGGCCCTTGGCCCCGCACTCATCACAAGAATAACGCCTATAGCGACACTTGTCCGCGGTATGTTGCCGGCCGCACCTCCAGCACCGCTGCTCGCCGGCAGGCCCGCGCGCCGCCGCTGGGCGCGCCGCGGGACCCGCGATCCTGTGCACGGGCGCCGGCGGGTCCGCGGCGCCGGAGCCCTGCGCCCGCACCGACCCGCTCGCCTCCGCATGCCGCTCCGCTGCCTCCAGCGCTAATGCCAATTCCACCGCTCGCTTGTAGTCCAAATCTTTCTCTGCAAAAAGGCGACTGCGCATCTCGTCACTCGCGAGACCCGACACAAACTGGTCCCTCAGATTTTCTTCCAGCCTGTCCCCGAAGTTACACGTACTCGCGAGATGTTTGAGGTGTTGTAGGTACTCACTGAGCTCCTCGCCCGCACCTTGTCTACGCAGTCGAAAAATGTGTCGCTCGGCAATATCGGATCGCCTGGGTTCTAGATGTTGTTTGACGATGGTGACCAAATCCATAAATGTTTTATTTTCTGGCTTATCGGGTGCACACAAGTCGCACATCAAGTCGTAGGTTGGTTCACCCACGACCGTAATTAACGTTGCCACGTGCAGCGAATCTTTTATTTCGTTTAACATTATAAACTGTTTTACTCTGTTCACGTAAGTTGACCACTTTCGAGAAGATAAGTCGAAACTATCGATTTTACCGAACGGCATCGCGAATTAAATAAAAAATACCACGAAATTCGTCGCCAGTAAGATATTGCAATGAAACACAAGCGATGGTTAAATGCAAACTGTTTATTCTGACGTTTGACGGTGGTTAACAAAATAATAACTATTCAAATACCCAACACTGTGTTTAGCAAAAGATAATGGAATAATACTGTTACAACTACCAGGTCATACGACAAATCGAATTCAGCCTCTTGACGTTTCGTTTTTCAAACCACTGAGCTCTTATTATATCCAAAGCACCGAAAAATGGTTGAGAACCAATGCTGGGCGACAAGTAACACAATACCAAGTTGCTCAATTATTTGGTGAAGCCTACGAAAGAGCAGCAGTGATTGGCAATATTGTGAATGGATTCAGAGCTAGTGGAATTTGGCCCATAAACAGACATATTTTTCCGGAGCATATGTTTGAGGCTGCTGACAATTTGCTAACCGCTGAAACAATGAATTCAAGCAACGAAAGCGTATCACTGATACAAAATTTTACAGAATCAGAAAAAAATGACGATCTAAAGAAAAAAGAAAAGGTAGAAGAAAAGGACGACAAAGAAAATTACAATAAAGAAAAAAACGACAAAGAAAATTACAATGAAGAAAATGACGACAAAGAAAACTACAATAAAGAAAAGGACGACAAAGAAAATTACAATAAACAAAAGGAGCATTTGATTTCTTCTCTTGCTGAAATTCATACACAACCATCGACGTCGAAAAAACAATATATTCAACTGAAAACTACGCCTGCTGATATTAAAAAAACAATAAAAGTTTTATCACCATTGCCAAAAAATACATCAACAAAAAAGAAGAACACTATACAAAAAGCCATTGAAATTACATCAAGCCCATATAAAAATCAACTAGAAGAGAAGATGAAGCAGAAGAAAGTTAAAGTAAAGAAAGAAAAGGTTTGTAAACCAAAGAAATACCAAACAGTGAAAAAAGAAAAGAAAACAGCTATATCCAAGGGCAAATACAAAAGTTTTAAGAGGAAACGATCCTCTTCCATTACTAGTAGCGATGATTCAGACGAGACACTTGTTGTGGAATTAGATGACGACGATGACAGCGATGATGATCTCGAAAATATATGTGGAAAGTGCAATCGTTATTACTATGATAAAAGGGGTCCAAACGTTGATTGGATTCAATGCATTCGCTGTCACCGGTGGCTACATGAGACGTGTACTTCGAATCCAGACATTTGCGATGATTGTTTCCAATAAGAACTATGCACAATCATTATATTACAAATAACATTGTTAACAAAACTTTTATATTTTCACGTTACTTTATTAATATAGTTTAAACTGTATTTTTTCTCATATTATAGTTGTGTCGATTGATCTCAATACTATAGTACAATCATGTTATTCTTATAAAAAAGCTTATAGATGTGTTGATAATATTGTTCCTTTATCACCTAAGAGGTATTCATAATATTTATTTATTACCTAAGAGTTAAAAATAAATAATTTGGTTAAAAATTTTACTGTCTATAATTCAGTGGTACGATTTAAACACCCATGGAACGATTTAAAAACTTGGTGGTACGATTAAAACGACTAGTCGGCTAAATCGTACCGATGGCAGTCCTTTATAAAAAAACACTTTTAAAGATGTTAGAGTAAACATATAGAACTGATTTCTCGGACTTAGCAAGGTAAAATATAAAACTTTAATTTGCATATCGCACCTTTAATAAAAAAAAGAATTAAGTCAAATTTTCACTTTTGTGGATAAACGCATTTAAAGTTTGACACTTGTGCATCGTAAACTTTAATATTCCATTAAAAATAAAGCGTATGAGTTAGGAATGTTTCAAATATAGAAATGAATATTTTAATAAACATAGTAATCAATTACTTGAAAAAAATACATTTTAAATAAAAATTAAATACTAAAATTAATCATTTAAAAAAAAGTTCGTACTTATTTCACTTTAGTATAAAATAGTTATTCAAGTTATTTAAAAACGTATGGTGTAATTCAAAATAGTGCAGTTTTATTTTAAAATTATTTTCAAATTATTGAAGTTTTCACCTTTATTTCGCTTTTTAATTAAATATATATAAATTGTCAGATAATTATTCATTTATGTTTCAATATAATACTAATATCGAAACAACTTTAGGGTTTGTTTTTTTAAATTAAACATTTTAATGTAGTATAGTTTGTTTATTATGAATCACATACGTCACTAAAACTTTGTGGTAAGTAAATATACCTTATTAACTCACTGTTCGTGTACGCACAAAACAGGTTTAGACTTCTTGGCGTTCTTTATTAATGCTATATATTGGTCAGGCGTGTATATAGGACCTGACTTAAGGTTTCTTTTTATCTCCTTCTCAATCAGGCTATGAACGCTGTCAGCTTCGTTTTGGGTGTGACCCCTAATTAAAAACTTATCAGAGTTGTCAGAGTAGAAAATTATTTCCTTTTCATCATCATCTTGTTCACTTAACGTTTTCAAGTATCTCCATACACAAGAGCCGATTTCTATGGCACCTCGTTTTGCATCACACTCTGACCAAAAATAGCAATGAACATTTTCGTAGCCCACCTTAGAATCCTTATGTGCCAATTCTGTGATAGTTAAATTATAGCAATTTAATTTTGATTTAAAATAAAACGCTGAAGTGTCACCCTTTGGACATTGCAGTACAGCTTCTAAATCATACACAGCTACTCTGACATTTTTATTGACTTTTTTGCGATCGTTAAACTTTTCAATTCTGCTACATTTCTTTTCTTCTATATGTGTTGTATACTTTTCTTCCAGAACCATTTTTTGGTCAGCATTAGAGTTATTATAAGAGTTGCATTGATCGCATTGATCCTTTTTGGTCACGAAGAATCCGAGGTTAAATTCTGTAGTAAATATTTTATAGTATGTTATGTAAGTCCCGGCTTCTTTATTAACCTGTTGTTGTTGTAATTTAAAATCGTTGTATAAATCTTTAATAGTTTTGCTGCCTTCTATGTACTCCCTTGAGGTAGAAGCCCTTAAATCATGCGATTCGATCCTGGGGATGGAATTAATGTGATTCTTGATAGCTGTTCGCAAATCAGGATCTATTTTTCGATGATTTTTATGTCTTCCTCTTAAATCTTCTAGCGCATAACCATTTTCATAAACTTTAGTTTGAATTGTGAATATCATGCGGTCTGATATATCTAAAGTTGACTTGAAAAATGTTTTACAGACTCTAATTTTAGTGTTGTCTACAACAAAATGAAATGCTTTGTTATTTCGTCTAGGTTGCGGTGCATTCGGATATTAAAATTTATATTTAGGCTCTATGTCAATCATACACGACGTTATGTATGCTCTTTGCTTTACTAAGTCTCCTAAATCCCAGAAATTGCAAAATATTTTGTATCTGTTATCAGTGTTAATTTTTTCAGTACATTTTAGTCTGCATTTATCCGTACAAGGTTCTTTGAGGCACCGGGCTGGAACTTTTCTTTGTGACTTTGACGAAGACACATATGATTTGCCCTTATTACGCATACGTTTAATAAGGTTCTGCTTTCATTTTGAAGGGTTCTTTGAGCGCTTGCGCCCTTTTTTTGCGGAGAAGTGTCAGTCATTTTAGACTCCAAAGAGCTGGTTGAGGAAGAACTTGATTCGTTAAATAAGTAGTTCTTATTTCTTTTAGGTTCCGTGTTAATGAATGTCGGATCAGTGTCGCTTAAGTCGACATCGCTTTCGTCGGTATACAATGGAGATATTTGATAATTATGAGTCTCTTGCGTTCTACGGCTGCTTGATTCCTAAAATATAAATAACACAAAATTAGCAAATATTTTAATACTGACCAATATGACCTAGTGATGACATATTTAAGTAATAAAAAGAAATCTTGATTTTATTTGGAAATACATCACATACTTGCAATTTATTGATATTTTGTTCCTGTTGTGGGTTATTTTCCATATTGTTAGCATCAATTGTTTCGTTACTAGAAACTGCAGTCAATGTATGGGGTACAGAATTTGGTCCTTGTTTAGTTACAGTAACTTGTGAGCATTCAGCCTCCGAGTCCGAACTTGACGAAGAGCTGGATGAAGACGAGCTAGACGATGAGCTTGAAGATGAAGATGAAGATTTATTAGAAGATTGAGAAACAGCAGAACCCTCATTTTTGTTAGTCATCTGAATATGATTTGTGGTATCTTCACTGTAGATCATGGTATAGTCAAAATCATCACCATAAGGCACCAGTCCAATTGGATTAGAGCATTGTGTGTTCATTATTTGGGATTCCTACAATTATAAACATAATAGATCAATATAATGTAACATTTTACTTATCTAAGCATGAGTTTTTATAAATAATTTTACTTTTGATTAATTACTACAGAAGAAGAAAAGTAAGCAACATTTTATCTTCACATTAAAACTACATTGATATACCTAATTATAATATAGAATAGACTAATATAGTATAGTTATCACTGATGAAAATGCAGCTTAAACGTGATTTCTCTGCTGTGTTACGCTAGGCACTACGGATTTTAAAAAAAACTAGATTTGCAATAATATAAATGATTTTTTGCACAAATAAAGCCCAAATTGATAACTTACCACTCTTAAGTTAGCTTCAGTCTTATCTGCAGAAGTTTCATTTAATATTGAATTGACATTCGGTAAAATATTTTGCTCAACTAAACCTAATATTTTCCGTGCCCAAGATGATGACGCCATACTAAAAAAATAGAAAATAAAATATAACATTACAAAAATGTTAAATAATAACAATACATTTTTAGCTTAGTTTAATCAACTTTATCTAAAATTGTGAAATAACTTAAAGAAATTAAAAATATGTTTATTGAATTTAGTAGTAAACAGAATCAACTCAAAGTTTGAAACATATTGTCGTAAAGTTACAGTACAAAAGCGACATAATACGTATTGTTCCACAAAATTCTATTCAACATTTAAAAATAAACGGTATTAAGTCGAAATGACAACTAACACAGCGAACATTTTTTTCCAAAAAACTGAATTAAGTCTAAAATATTTTGGATCAAGTAGCAACATTTTTTGTAATAAAGTGAAATAAATCGGAATGATGCACTTTTTGAATTAATTCATAGAAAATTATTTATTTACCTTCTAGTAATACACTGAGTTATTTGGTTTTATTTCACTTTCATTTCAATTAACAACGATGCGACCATGACCAGAGCCAGCGCATCACTGAATCGTTCACTTTTTTAGTATGAACGCGTCCGTGCGCGTTTGTCAAAAAGAGAAGGGCGATCTTCTGTCTCGTTCACTTTTGTTATATTGCAACGGTTGTTTGACTAGACGTATTCTCCTAGCCAAGTTATTTCACTTTTTGATTAAATGTCGTAAAACACGAATTTTGAGATATTTCTGTTTTTTATTAAAGGTGCGATATCTATTAATTATTCTAAGTCTTGTCATAGTCGAAATATTTAAGTTAAAGTAAAAAGTGGTACGATATAACCGACTCTCCCCTACATTTGAAGAAAATACATAAAATAACATAAACAAGTTGGCGGGCGGAATCTCTCACGGGGGAAGGACGCGGGTGGCGGGGGCGCGTCCCGATGACGTCAAGGGCGCGGCACCACAGACTATTGAGCCAACTAATAACGTTGGCGCGCGTAGCGATAACGTTTGCGCGTTACAGCCTCCCCCTCTAGTTCAGACGGCGAAACGCAAAGTCTGGACTAGCCTAAGTTCTACGCGGTCTACCTCGGCAAAGTTTTTCTCTAAGAGGTGGCTGGAGGTGACCAACAAACGGGGTAAGTTGTGAGACATGATACTTTCCTAACTTCCCTGACTCTCCATCAAGGAGGTAAGTAGTGTCGCTCAAGACCTTCGATATTTTATAAGGACCGTCGCGTCTTGGATTGAACTTTGGGGTTTGACCGCGACCAGTGTCGTTCAAACCTTGAGTTTTCAACAGGACCAAATCACCCACCTTATAATCTGGCGGTGGCCGACGACCTTCGTCAGCATACTTTTCCTGGATCGCCTAAGCTCGCTCCTGGGAGTCTCGAGCATCGAGGAGAGCAGATGATAGCTTCCTAAGGTAAGGGCTTATGTTAGCTACAAACTTATCGTTCTCAACGATCTCGCGCATATCTGTGAGGGCATCGGCAGGTGCGCGCATCTCCCGTCCAAAAGTGAGGAACGCAGGTGAGTAACCCGTGCTAGAGCAAAAAGCCGAATTTATCGCGAATCTCACGGACGCTAAGTACTCGTCCCATGAAGAATGGTCTCTGCCCACCAGGATAGCCGGCTGGGGCTTTAAATCCCTGTTTTTCCTTTCTACAGGATTGGCCTCAGGATGGTAGATAGGCGTCAGGCACTGATCAATACTGAACGTGTTACAAACCTGCTGCATGATCTCGCTAACAAATTGCACGCCGTTATCGCTTACCATCCTTCTTGGCACACCAAATCTCAGAAAAACTTCTTCTATGAGGGTTTTAGCGCATTCCACGCTAGTGGCGTTCTTCAGTGCGAAGAGTTCGACCCATCTTCTGCAAACATCTTCGATAATCAAAATCCATCGGTTTCCCGCGGGTGTCTCCGGCAAGCATATTTTGATTCATTTTCATTTAAGGATAGATAAGACTTTATTGTTGTAGTAACACCAGCATTCTTAATTTTATCAATTTCTACTCCATTCAATTCATATCTCACGTCTTGAAACAAAAACAATATAGAATTATTAACAAAATGTACATTTGAAACTTCGGTCTTAGTAGTGTTGTTATAAACATTCACTTTTCCTTCGATATAAAGGCTGCTAAGTGATGGTAACACGTACAAGTCTTGCTGATTAATAGGAATTCTTATTTCATCAATCGTGTTAAAACTTGACACATATGGTTTGTAAGAATGGTACTCAAAACTTTCAATGTTATTGTCATATGACGTTTGTTGAGATATATTTAAAATATTCATTTTGTTACCCAATTATAACCCAATTAGCTTACGAAAATCTGTATTAGCTTTGGTAAGCTTCTTTTTCAGCTTAAGCGATGTGCTTTTGTGAGATGATCTTTGAAGACTGGTCTGGAAAGTCTCTGCGCTGGGGTTTTAAACTGTAAAGGTGCACTTCTTCACCCCGTAAATTTATTTCTTTATTATCAGCGTCCAACAGCTTTATGTTGATAGCACTTATAGAATTTTGATTAACAGGAAAATAAATTAAATTTTTTGGTATTTCAATTATCCGGTATCCAGGTGGCACGTTAGGCACAAATTCGTAAATTATATGGCTTGCTTTTCCATTAACAAATGAACCACTAACTACATCGCATTCAATCCGTACAATGGTTGTTGATAGAATGCTAACAGGATATTGAGATTTGGTACTTATATTTGTTTTTATTGTTTCGGTTCCAAACCCTAATATTTTGCCTAACGTATCTTTTTTATTCAAATGGATATCTTTGGAGCAAAATATATTTGTTTTCAGTGTATTGTTATTGCAAGTTAATTTTAACACACTGTTTTTAATGTTAGTTTTTAAATAATCACATATATCTTGAAGCTCGTAAGATCCCTCAGGAATTTGTATAATTTCATTTTCACCATAATAAAACTTATTATTCCGTTCATCTATGTTAGGAATAGAATTGAATGTTGAAAAATACACAAGGCCACATTCGTAATCTCCTCGGAGATCCAAAGTTGGGGAATAATTGGTTGTCAAAGAGGCTCCTGTCCCAGTTATAGACACAGTGCAAGACATTTTTGTACTGACATTTTTATTTCAATCACTTATTAAATAAATGTTTTTTCCAATAGTTTCTTAAAAATTTTAAACATAGATGACCACAGTTAGTAGTGCCAAAAGCTTGGTGACGAATATAATTATAGTTTATAGGAAAGTTTTTCATATATTTAACAAATTCTAACGGCGGCTTTAAATTACCAAAGCTATCATAATATTGAATGTAATTGTTTTGCTTGACAAATGCCACCCAATGCGTGCCTGGATTTATGTTGCTATCCAAATTCAATATTCCACATTAAATTTTTCTAGGTTTCAAAGGCAATGTATCTCTCATATAAACACCACGAAAATATGGAATATCTCTGGAATGTTCTAATATATCTAGGTTAGTAAGTGCATGTCTGGGTAGCCGCTCAATTAGTTTTTTGATGGGTTAAGATATAAACCCGCTCCTTTTTTATGAGGTTTAATATATAATCCTTTTCCAAGAGCTAGCGCTTCCATCATTCTGTTATGTCTTTCAGATTCTTGAAGACTCTTTTGCGCTGCTTTAGAATTATTCACAGCTTTTGCTATGCCAGCTGCTCCTCCAGCTAGAGAACCTAATGCTGACAATCCCGCAAATATAGGAATAAGTGGTAAAAGACCTCCTGATTTTGGAAGTGGAATACAGCGGGGCAAGCGTATTCCTTTGTTTTTACCAAATAGTTTTTTTGCAGCTGCATAAGCATATTTAATTGCAGAGTGGTGGTCCGTGTATTTAATTTTCTTCAATTGAGACTGTATTGCTTTAACACCTTTCTTGAAAGATTTTATGCCCCTGCCTGCCTTGATTTTGGCTTTCATAGCATTTTTTACTATCCAAGATGCAATTTTTTCTCCTTTGTCAGCATCTTTTGATTTCAACCTCCTTTTAGCCATATCCAAAAGTTCTAAGTCTGCTTTTTGTCGAGAACTTGAGTCTTTGTTAATGTACGCGATATCGTGGTGCATGCAAGCTTCGTCTAATTTGTTCACTCCTCCAACTTACCCAGTACGGGAATAACAATAGTGTTGAATTATTTGGTGTAGGACACTCAAATCAAGATGTAGGATATAGGTAACTGTAGTTACGGAGATAGGTGCGCGCGCGAGTAGCAGCGAAACAAGGCACACGTCTTAATCGTTTAGATGACGAATATGAGTGGCGCGCGCGCAGTCGTGCACATACGCAGAGAACCGGGCAGTTTTGCCTCATCAGCATGTTAGCGATCCGTGGAACTACGACCGCGTATGTAAAAACCATTTCGTTTCGGTTCAGATTTCGAAGGTTCCGTATTTCGGTGCTATTTAATATTATTGTTTGTTTGTTTTAGTGTTTAATATTTTATTCTAATAATAGGTTTAATTTAGAATTAAGGTTTATTTTATTTTATATCATAGTTTTAAAATAAATAATGTTTTATAATTTATATGATTTATAACAATGATTTTAAGTGAAAACGTGAGTACTATACACAACGTTACAGTACCCCCTCTCTTAGAAAAGGATTTTACCTGAGATAAAATCCGAATAACATTAAGTGTATTAATAATAATTATTTTTGTTGGGAACCAACTATTTTGAGGTCTTTTATATGCCAGACATCTAAATCTACCTCAAATACAATTTGCAATAAACAACTCTGTTAATGAAACTACTGGATATACTCCAGCATTTTTGGTACATGGTAGGGAACTTGTTACTTGTGGATCACATTATCTCGAAAATATTGATGCTAATGAGTTGATCTTTGTTATCACCGGCCGTTACACATAAACACTAATTTCCTTGTGTTGTTGCACTTTTGATTTACACTAGCACTTAATAAACGGTTTAGTTATGTTTACGACGAATAGGAGCCGCTTAATTACTAGTATTATAAATTTATTTAATTTTTAAATACGAGACAAATGCAATCTATGTGTTAGCGGTAGTGTTGCCAGACGAAAAAAAGTACCCATTCCATTTTGATCACGCGCTTACTAGGGGGCGCGATGTTTGCACACGGTCGCTACATGGGCTAGAGACGCCTCTGTTCAATCCCACTGCTGGGCAAAGGTCTCCCCCAAACTCTTCCATCGATCTCTATCTATCGCAAATGACTCCCAATCCCTCGTCAGGTTAACTAAATCGTCACACCAACTTTTCTTTTTATTTTTCTTTTCTTTTATTTTATCAAGGCGTTTTGTCAGGTTACCAGTTTAATTACGTAAAGATTATTGTTATTTTATTTATTTTATTTCGTAGGTACCTACCTACTTATGAAATAAAACAACCTTCTATCTAAAGTACCTATTTACGAGCTAAAATTCAAAGTCATTCACGGAATAAGATGATAACTTTTATTTATTTAATTCATCTACAAGTAAAATTTACTAGCTGAATATATACTTACATAAATATTAAGTTAATATTATTATTATGGCTACAACATACTTTAGTTTTTTGACTGAAGAGACGTTGTCAGATTGTGGTCAGTCGTGTATGCAACATAGGCGCCATACATAATTATAGATCTACACACCTATTTCATGCGTAGGTATCGGCTAAAATTCACAAACATAAGTCGCAGTCGTAGCCCTTGTGAGAGAGCGTGCTCGCGCGGTAGCTGACAGTACAAAGTAAAAAGAGCTCTCGGTTGTGGCGTTTTGGTGGATTATCGCTTGCAGTAACGCTTTGTAGGCTATTATAAAATTAGAGTACTTTGCCCGGTGCAAGCTAATTTGCTATTTGTTACCGCACAGTGAGCGTAGATAATCTATTTTAGCAATTTTTTTATTATGCAGTATTGATGGGATGATTAGATCGGGCGGACAGTCCATGATTCTCGTGGTTTCGAGTTCAAACCTGGCTAACAACATACTTATTCTCGGATTCTTTCAAATTAGTGATTTTAAATGTTTTACTAAAGTTAAGAATATTCTTGTGAATTCAGGTTTTAATATTAAAGAAATTATTTGAAATAAGGTCCCAGAAGGAATAATAAAAAATTGGTTGTTTAATAAATAATAAAGTCTAGTAAGTAAATGGGAAACAAGAAGAAGAAGAAAAAGGAAAAATAAATAATTATTAAGTTCTTTCGCTGTATTTTTATTTTATTCTTATTTTATGACGATACGAACGAATAATAAATCGGAAAAAAGAAAATCAGAGTATCAGGCTAGTTTCCTGGGTCAACAAAAGATTATTCTATTTAGTCCGTCAGTTAGATTATCAAAAAATATTGGACCCATATTTTGCCTTTTGTCAATCAAACAAAAAATGACGAAGATAAAGCGCATCAAAGTAAGTACGTGACGTCAAGTCTTGCCGAAATGTGTCGCAAGGCGTGACGTTACGTGAAACTTTAACGGGCTATATTTTCATAATTTTTTGTTTGATTGAGAAAAGAAAAAATACGTATCCAATATTTTCTGTAATCCAACTGACAGACAAATTATATTTTTTCAGGAAACTAGCCCATTAACAATAAACCATACAAAAATTATAATTGTATAATTGATTCCAAAATTCACAAAACTGTATTTAATTTTAATAGGAATATTATTTTTAGAATTTAGAATTAGAATTAGAATTTAGAATGAATAATTTATTTGCTTAAAACATAGTAGTAAAAGTTGACAAAAGGTCATGTGTGCTCATATTTTACTACATAATGATAGCATGCAAACTTAATACCATTTAATTTGTGATACAATCAATAATACAATTTAAATTAAATTAACAGCAATAAATTAAATTAAGCAAAATCAAATAAATACTATATTGGAATAAGTATATAAAAAAAACGTTATAAAACAATAATCTGGAAAAAATAAAAAACAAAGAGATGTTGAAAGCTAGGCTTGAACTCGCATCTCACGAAACACAAGTCTAGCATATTGTTCAATCGGCTATCCTTACATGGGGAAAAACTACCAAATTCTTAATTGGTTGTGACTTGTAGACGGTTCAAACGTCGCAAATTCACAAAACATTCAAATTATTTTCGGACAGCTACTAAAATTACTCATAAAGCGCCATCAATTGTAAGTTTATTTACTAAGGCTTAGTACAAATAATTGCCGGTAGGAGTGTGAGAACAGCATTGATATTTTTACAAGATGTGGAAATTTATGAATGTGAAAACTGCCCTTTTGGCTTATCATGGTTATGTTTCTTCTCTGCTTCGATAGGGACTTATACTGTGGGGTAATGGTGTTAAAGCAAATAGTGTATTCATTGCACAAAAAAAATGTTTACGTGCAATTTTCAATGTGCCTCCATGGACGCCTTGTGCTCCAATATTTAGGGAATACAAGCTTCTTACTCTATCTTGTTTGTACATTTTTGAATTGTGCAAGTTTGTAAAGTCATATCCTGATCTAATTTTGAAGTTTGAAGATGTGTATAAATTTAGCGGCAGACATAAAAATAAACTAGCGCACCCTGGAGCTAAATCTGCTTTTAACAGTCGCAACTGCTATGTTATGGCCACAGTTGTTTTCAATAAATTGCCATCGGACCTAAGAGAGCTAAATGGTAATTTGTTTAATAGAAAATGAATTAATTTACTTATTGAATTTTTTTTTTTATTCAATCAAGGACTATTTGACATACAAATTTTAGTACTAATACATTGACATGACATGACATTATTTAATATTTAATTGTCATTTTAATATGATTTATTGTTGACATTGGGTACTAATAAATTGACATGTAATTTGATGTCATTTTGTAATAATTAGGTATCTTGAAAGTTTGTATGGTGCATGTTATTATTGATATACATATTTGTTTTTGTTTTTTGGGCCTAAATATGATTAATTTTGTTATTTTTTATTAATATCTGTATCGACATTACACTAAAAATCACACACTAGCTGCGCTGGTGAGATAAGTTGCTCTTTATATTTTGAACATCACTTATGTACTACCTTGTCTCTGTGAATAAATATCATTGAATCTTTGAATCTTTAAGGGATTATCCCATTTTCCGTATTTTGTTTTTTATTCTGGTTTATATTCTATTTTTATCAGGATCAGTTCTTTGTTTTTATTTTATTTTACACAAATATCAATAAGAATTAGATACCTATAACGCCATCTTGTATAAAATTTTAGAACAATTCTCACTTTGTTCCGGATGAGTCCCCGTGACATGACATGTGTTAGGGTCCTATCGATGTAATAAAACTAGCGGACTGTAGAAATATAGGTGCTGTAATTCTCGTCTCTTAATTACAATGAATATAAAAAATACGCGATGGTAAACCGGCGACGGTGGGTGTCCGAAGGCGAGTGTCCGAGCGCGGTCGCGATGATCTCGCGATGACGTCAGTGTCCGCCGCCCGCACTCGTCTCCCGCGCTTAGTGGTGTTGCGTTCTCAACATGCTCCCCGGCTTGAAGTCTGAAGACAAGGAAGGCATCAAAGATCTGGAAGAGGGCACATGTTAATAAGGGCCCTTCGAATGGTGCCACTCTTTGTCTTGAGCTCAGCGACTCTGGAGACATTGTCGGTGCCAGGGTAGAGCTTAGTGACTCGCCCCATAGACCAAAACAGAGGAGGAAGAGCTCTATCTTTGAGAAGTACAAGAGAGCCAATCTTCAGCTCTGTATACGGCGACCGCCACTTCACCTTCAGTTGCAAGAGAGCTATATATTCAAGAGAGAAGCGGTTCCAAAAATGCTGCTTGATGAGCTCTGTTCTCTTGAAACGCTGAAGTCGGTTGATGTCGGTCTCTGCCGGGATCTGTGGATGAGGCACAAAAGACAGTGGTCGTCCAATCAAAAAGTGGGCAGGAATAAGGGCAGTTAGGTCGTTAGGATCGGAAGACAGAGGAGTAAGTGGACGGGAGTTTAAAATGGCTTCAATTTGAGCGAGGCATGTGGCCATCTCTTCAAATGTGAAGTTAGTGGTTTGTAATAACCTTCTAAGGTGGTGCTTGGTGGATTTAATGGCTGCCTCTGCTATTGAAAGTTCATTAAAAGTACCTACAAAAGTCGTTCCATTATCGGAAGTTATGCTTTGGGGCTTTCCCCGTCTAGAAATAAAGCGATTTCAAGCGGCTAAGTAAGCTTCAGAGGACAGAGCCGTAACAAGTTCAATGTGACAGGCTTTAATCGAATTGCAAATAAAAATTGCCAAAAATTACTTAATAAGGCGGCAACCACGACCCTTACGGTCTGCTATCAACACTGGGCCCGCGTAATCAACGCAACAATGTAAAAAGGGGTACTCTAGCTCGGTCCGGGATGCAGGCAACTGGCCCATGATGGGTTGAACTATATCTGCCTTAAATCTGCAACACCGAACACATTTATGAAATGTGGCCTTGGCTAGGTTCCTGCCACCTAACGGCCAATAAGTTTGCCTGATGTTGGCTAAAAGAAGCTGTGGGCCAGCATGAAAACATTTTAAATGAAAATAATTAAAAAGAATTTCAGTGAAATGATGTTTTGAACATAGTAAAATAGGATGTTTAATGTCATAACCATATGGGGAATTTTGTATTCTCCCACCAACTCGAATGATATTGTTTTTATCCAAGAATGGAGATAAGGAAGTGAAACGGTTCTTTTTTGGGAGTGCTTCTCCTGACTTAAGAATAGCATATTCAGAATGAAACATTTCAAGTTGTGCCTTGTGTATTATTATATTTAATGAATTTTGAACCTCTTGTATAGATAAGTGACCATTTAATTTATTATCTTTATTTTTGCAATTATAAACGAACCTTTGTAAATATGCCATTGATCTTTGTAAATATGTAAAGTTAGATTTATTTTTTATTAAATGAGAGATGGGGTCAGAATTTGAATCATCATTAACAACAGTGGGACAAGCGACTAATTCAGGTAGATTATGTTTCTCATCATATCGATCATTAGGATTTTTCGGCCATTCGGTGTCGTCTCTGAGCAGAAAACTTGGACCTGACCACCACAAAGATGAAAAGCAGATGGAATCGGCCTTCAGCCCTCGAGAAACATGATCCGCCGGATTGTCCTTACAAGGTACGTAGCGCCACGAGTAACCAGTAGTACTTTCTTGGATTTCGTTAATACGATTGCGAACGAAATTCTTAAGTTGAAGAGGTTGAGTGTTTAACCTCCCTAACACGATGGTAGAGTCACACCAAAACGTGCAATTAGCAATAGGAATGCTTAATGCAGCTAAAACTTTGCTACACAATCTTGAAGCCAACAAGGCTCCACAAAGCTCAAGGCGCGGCATCGTTGTTGGCTTTATCGGCGCTACCTTACTCTTAGACGTCAAAAGATGTACTGTAACGAGCCCTGAATGACTAACTGAACGAACATACAAAGCGACGCCGTATGCTCGCTCTGATGCATCTGAAAAGACGTGGATTTCATAATGATTAGAGTTATCGTTAAGAACACACCGTGGAATTTTCAAATTATTAAGAAGAGGTAAAGTTGTCGAAAATGAAAACCACAACTCTTTTATTTCCGACGAGACATCATCATCCCAGTCATACTTATCCACCCATAACCTCTGCATGATGATCTTGGCTTCAACAATGCATGGGCTAACGAGACCTAAAGGGTCGAAGATCTGACTTATAACAGATAGTATGTGTCGTTTTGTCAGTTTTTCACATGTTACTATGTTTATTGAATATGATAGAGTATCTTTATTGCAATTCCAATGTAAACCTAGAGTTTTAGATGAAATGTTTTTATTAATATCTGCAAATCCTAATTTATTATTATTACCATTTTGAGCTGATTCGGAAATCTCTGTTAAAATTGTGTTATCGTTTGATTTTAATTTTCGTAAATTAAACTGAGCTGATTTTAAAGTTGATATAACCCCTTTGCAAATTTAAATTGTTTTTTCTTTTGATGATGATCCCCCTAAATAATCGTCGACATAAAAATCTCGTTCAATTGATTTTTGAACGTCAGTATCGTGAGCGGTCGGGGCTAAACTGACTAAGCACTTGGTGGCTAAATATGGAGCCGATGAGGTCCCATAGGTCAAAGTATTGAGTGTGAATGTTTGTATAGGTTTAGAAGGGTCGGATCGAAAAAGAATCTGTTGAAGAAAGCGTTGTGAAGGATGTAGTTCAATCGCTCTATACATTTTCTCAATGTCACCAGTAACAACATATTTATGTTGGCGAAAGCGAAGTAATATGGAGGTCAAATCTTCTTGTACTGTGGGGCCTATCATCTGGAGGTCATTTAATGACACACCTGTACTGGATGTAGTCGACGCATCAAATACAGTACGAAGCTTCGTAGTAAGGCTCTCTTCACGAATTACACCGTGATGAGGGAGAAAAAAATTAAGATTTTTAAGAAAGTTAGGTGAAGGCTCTTTATTCAATGTCATGTGACCCAAATGTTCATATTCAGCCATAAACTCAACGTACCTCATCTTGAATTCAGGCTCGCGGGCAAATTTCCTCTCTAACGATAAGAACCGGCATTTAGCTTTTTGATAAGAGTCGCCTAAAACTGAAGGGTCTTGCTTCAGCGGCATTTTGACAATAAATCGCCCGTCATCCTTACGAGAGGTATTTTCTAAAATGTTGCTTACACCTACGTTCCTCAGAGGACAGGGAATGCTTGTCAGAGACACTGTCAAGCTCCCAGAATCGAGTTAAGTCTGGGTCAGATTGTTGACTTAAGAAATGGCAAACAGGGGAAGGTGGTTGTGTCTTAAGGCGGGCGACATACCCTGACACAAGCCAACCCAGTTTGGTTTCATAAAATTTGGGTTTATTTTTTCCCAAATCAATAGAGTTATTACATAAGATTGACCAGAATATATCAGCACCGACCAATATGTCGATCGCTGATGGTATATTAAAAGACGGGTCAGCAAGATGAATTCCCAGTGGAAGAGGAATATTTTCAATATTAATAAATGAAGACGGCAATGATTTTGTGATTTGTGGTAAAATATGACAGTCAAGAGTAAGTTTAAAACTATCATTATGATTTGACATAATAGTAAGGCTGCAAGATTGTGTACTAAATGAAGTATTATTGTTAATTCCTGTTACCGTGGCGCTAGCACTCCATTGAGACAAACCCAGCATACCACACAATGCCTGCGTGACGAAGTTCGCCGTGCTACAGTTATCGAGCAGTACTCGAGTCTGGTGCACGGCACCCTTGCTGTCCAACACCTTCACCATCGCTGTGGAAAGCAAAACATGTGGAGGAGTAGTAATCTGCTTATTAATATCAGTGGAGTTTGCAAAATTATTAATTGGGACAGAAGGTCCAGGGGTGGGAGTTGACTCATGTATATGCAAAAGCGTGTTATGCAATTTTTTGCAATATTTACAAGGCACAAGGCTGCATTTATTTTCAACATGCCCTGGTCTTAAGCAATTTAAGCAAACTTTGGCGTCTGATGCCTTTTGAATACGGGTTTCAATGGGAAGGGCTCTAAATGATTCGCAATTAAATAAGAAATGATTTTGTTTACACATGATACATTGCAATGATTTGTTGAAATTGATAATATTTGTTTTATTCTCGTTTTTATTACTATTATTGTTTTTATTTTGGTTATTTTTTGTAGTTTGTAGGTAAAAATTAGGTTTATAAGTTTCTATTTTATTTGTACTATTATTTTTGTTTTCTTGTAATGTCTCCAATAAATCTGCTCTGTTACTTAAACATTTTATAAAAATATCCAATGAAGGGAAATTATTTAGCGTATTTCTATGCTCCTCCCATTGCCTATGAGTGATAGTATCCAGTTTTTCTGCCATCATATGGATAATGAGCGTGTCCCAATGCTGGGTAGGCTGACCTAAAGTGGACAACGCTCTAAGATTTTTATTTGTTGAATCAATAAGATAACGAATTGCAGAACAAGACTCAGTTTGTATGTGCTCGACGTTAAACAATGCCTGGACGTGGTTGTTTACGAGCAGCCTTTTGTTGTCATATCTATCGCATACTAACTTCCAGGCGGACTCGTAATTCTCTGCACGTACATCTAAATTATCAATTACAAGAGAAGCACAACCTTTCAAAGATGCACGAAGATAATGAAGCTTATTTATGTTATCTATGTCAGTTCTGGAATGAATTAAAGATATAAAGGTATCCCTAAATTCTAACCAGTGTTGATAGCTACCGTGAAAAATTGGCAATTCAATTTTAGGCAATCTTACGCAATTAGATTTAAAACCACTCGCCTGTTCATCATTGTCACTCGCCACGGCTCCTCCTCGAAGATCGCGCTGCTGGCGGGGGCGAGCGCCTAGTAGGATACGCGCCTCTGCCACCAGCTTGTAGTATGTATCCTCGAATTGCTCTCGCTCTTGGCATTCGTCATCTTGTTCTTCCGATAACTCCTCGATATTACACTGCAACGCATCAAATTTGGAGTATAAGCTTTCAAACTTAGTAAGGCGAGTTTCTAAGTCGACTAGCTGCAGGTTTCCTAGTTCGTCAGTACTTTTAAGAACCTTTAAATAATTACCAAAGATCGTAAGGTTCGCTTTCATACAACTACGTTTCTTTGTTAATTTTTGGTCAGACATGATTGAAAAGAAGGATAGAAAAAGCTAAAATGAAAGTTGTTTGTAAATAATAAGCGCAACAATAAACGTAGCGAACAGGTGCAGCGATTTAATAACCGGCAGCGATAACAAAAGAACAGCTGTGACGGCCGAACGCACTGGGTAGGTACCGTTATTTAGCTTATAGGTAAGAAGCGAGTGCACTGCGTAAACAGCTGATCATGAGAACTTTGTGTGATTGTGATGTTTTATTTTATATATTTATGATTAAAATGGGCTTAGCAAATTAATTTAATAACGAAACCGTAATAATTAAAGCGTGATAGATGATTATGAAGAAAGAAAAAGTATGAAAATGAGTAAATTTAGGAAGCGTTCGCTAAATTTGAGCAATTTAAACACTGGAAAGAAAGGGAAGAATATAGGAATAATTGGAACGAACTCACGTATCTTTTAAAGCCTCAATAAATCCTTAACACAGGTCACTGATGACGATAACTGTGCAATCTTGATGACACGATGACTCGAATATACGGTGGGTCCAAAGTCCGTCGCACGATGACTTTCAAATGACTTCTTTGGGCGTGTGCGGATGCTTGCGTAGTATCCTTGGCTGGAAATTATGAAGGCTCCGGCAGGTATCTAGCGTAGCTGAAGTCCACAACTGAAGAGCTCCAAAGTTAAGGTCTTGAATTTTGAAATTTTTCCTTGAAGTGGTATTTCCGATAATCCTCGCAAATAAGACGGTGAATATCCTAAAGGACCATTGTTAGGGTCCTATCGATGTAATAAAACTAGCGGACTGTAGAAATATAGGTGCTGTAATTCTCGCCTCTTAATTACAATGAATATAAAAAATACGCGATGGTAAACCGGCGACGGTGGGTGTCCGAAGGCGAGTCTCCGAGCGCGGTCGCGATGATCTCGCGATGACGTCAGTGTCCGCCGCCCGCACTCGTCTCCCGCGCTTAGTGGTGTTGCGTTCTCAACAACATGACTAAGAAGACATCATTCTGGTACTACCACATTAACATACCAGAAAACAGCGACAACCTGAAACCTATCAATTTGGACAACGTGAACTTGGAAAATCTGCAGCTACTCTCGTACGCTCTGAAGCGATCCGAGATTCCAGAAGTGCCCAGTGTAGTGAACGTGAAAATTGTTAGTGTCGGAATAATAGTTTTATATCTTATAATTTGTATCAGTATTTTAACAATTGTAATAGTAAATTTTAAGGAAATGTTTAAAAATTGTATTAATTGTAATTGTATTCAAAATAAAAAAAAAAAAAAAAAAAAAAAAAGTCAGCGGCGTGCTTGCTTTACCAATTTTGGTATTTGTTTAATTAAATTCTTAATGCATATTGTTAATCCTGAAAATCATAATTGCGAACTAATTTGCAAGTGCTCGTATAGCACAAGTGGAGTTCATGCGTATTTCTCATGTAAACTGTGCTTAGTGGTGTTTCGTAAAGTACACATAACCTCAATCTCAAACGTGCGTGCAGGACCTTGTAAAATGTCGCCACAATCTAACTCGGAGAAATGTGCCGGGTGTGCTAAAGCCCTACTTAAAAAAGAGTTTCTACGATGCTCCAATTGTAAGGGGTCATATGACCTTGACTGTTTAAACATGACCTCAAAGAGGTTTTATACTTTTTACAAGCTGGATAGAAAACGACAAGACAGTTGGAAATGCCCCGAGTGTGTTAGCAAGGTACCCAAAAGTGGCAATCTTAACACTCCGATTCGCCCTACTCTGTCACCTGCATCTGAGCCTGGTCATGATCAAACTGAGAATGTGACCCAACGTGACAAATCAACACAGAGGAAGTGTTCTGATTCCAGTATAAATTATTATGGAGATAGTCATGATGTAGAATCGCCCCAGAACTGCAGCATTGATTTTAAGGAATTTTGTGAAGAAATGAGGGCTATGCGTACCGAAATGTCAATGTTAAACTCTGTGATGTCGGACTTAACCGCTACTATTAAGGCACAGAATGCCCGAATTGACATGCTTGAAAGCCGTATTGAGGCCCTCGAATGCGATGCTGGTCCACATCAGAACTTACATGATTTCTCTAAAATAGAAGAGTCGGTTGCCCAACTGAAGGTGGAGCTCGAGGAGCGTAGCCAGGATCTGCTTGCTAATGATTTAGAAATTGCAAATTTTCCTGAGGTCAGCAATGAGAATGCCACACATGTGATACTGTCTATCGCGAAGAAACTCAGTGTGCCTCTCGATGAGCGTGACGTGGTGTATGCATGGCGAGTTGGTGCGTTGCGGGCGTGGGCCGAGGGAGGGGTGGCGTCAAGACCAAGGCCAGTGGCCGTGCGGCTGGCGCGCCGATCGACTCGTGACTCGTTGCTGCAGGCTGCCCGGGTGCGTCGCAACCTACTACCTACGGATTTTGACCTGAATAGCTCTAGCGCGGCTGGACCCCCTCGTCCCTTTTACATAAATGAACGTCTCACTCGCCCTAACCGCCATTTATTTCAGAAATCACGAGAAGCCGCAAAGCGTGTGGGCTGGAAATATGTATGGACGCGTGAGGGAAAAATCTTTGCCCGTCAGGATAGTGGAAAGGCACGTTACCGGCTGAGTTCTGATGCAGATCTTATTAAGGTTTTTGGCCACAATTCGGTTAGCAGCGATTGAAATTGTTGGGAACTTACTTTTGTGTCTACCTTTGTTATTTTTAGCAAAAGCTAATAGTATGCCTGAAATTGGCCTTTATTGTGTCTTGTTACCTTGTCTGAAATTAACTGAGGTGTATTTTTTAGGCATTTATTATGTTTTTGGAATGAAAAGTATGTATTCGCTTGCCGTCTTTGTTACTTTTTATTTACTAACTGGCATTTGTTACTTGGTTGCAATACTTACTAACTTTTTTTATTTCAATAAGTTAAATATTGAAAATACTGTTTTACAGTGTATTAGCAGGGGCTGTAATCTGTATTTTTTGTTATCCTCTAGTAGCTTTTATATTCACTTGTTCACTTTACAATTTAACCTTGTGTCCGCCTGTCTTGCAGGATTTGTAGGCGTTTTGCATTGTGTTGTTAAGGAAAGTAGGTCTTTGTTTGCTCTTTGTGTTACTTTATTTGTAATAACAAACATATAATGTTTTGTTTTTATATCATTAAATCTCTTTAGCTTCACCGCAGTGAACATAAAAAACTGGTTTTCACAGCATGTAAGCAAAGATTGTGATAAGTATTTACTGTTTATTTACTGTGATTCATATTGCTGCTTAGTTCTTAAACCTCTCAGTCTATTTTCTTCAAGCTTGTTTGGTGGTACAAATGTCATTGCTGAGTACTTAAGTAAAAGTCATAATAACTTGAGTATTTTGTGTGTGTGTGTGCCTGCCATGTTGTATCATGCTGTAAGACGATGTGTGTTTTATTCTTTTTTAAACCTTATATTATGTGTGTTGATAGGTACATTGTACTGCTCGGCTGTGGGTCATTGCAATCATTGCTATAATAAAGTTTTAGGTAGCTGTACTTATCTAACAGATTTTAGTGTGGATAAGTGGTGCTTTGCTCAGTTTAAACAATGCATAATTTACTTGATATTGTTAGCTATTTGTTGCTTCATAGAAAGACCATATAAATTGTTTCCTTTCATTTACACATTGTTATTTTTTGAAAAATATACCTGTCTAAGGACTATTTGTAAATTGGTGAGATTGTTCATTTGTAATTGTGCCCCGTGTTATATGTTAATGTCAGCAATAATGAATCAAATTAGCATTGATCTATATAATTGGCAATATTCATTGTTTTCATTATTTACTTTAATAACCCTATTCTATTGGAACGACTGGCCATTTAGGACTCCGCTTAATTGCGTTGCTTGGACTGGATGTAAAGGGTATAATACAATATTTCTTAATTTTGAAACCTTTTTTTATGAAAGCACTGGGGCCTTTGGTTTACATCTTAAATTTAATATTACGTGGCGTCACTTAACGGTATTTCTGCAATATTTGAAAAATTCTAGATACATTGTAATTTCTTTCTCTTTCGTGCTACAATTTGTAAGGGGTAAACATTTGTCGTTAGGCTACTTAAATCCTGGCTCTCTTGGCACTCGTCATGAGGAGTTTCTTGTTGCTCTGGAACGTCACGCTGTTGACATAATGGCCATCGGCGAAACTTGGTTGAAGGAGGGTGAGGAAAAACGTGCTCCTGCGCCTTCAGGCTACAGGCTGCGCCACATCCCGCGATCTGCTAGCGTGCGATCGCGCGGAGGAGGCGTTGGCTTCTACTTACGGCGCGGGCTTCGGGCAAAGCAACTCTTTCCCCCCCCGAGTCTCCCTGTTGAGCAAATGTGGCTTGGCATAGTGGTAGGCGGTTTTACGGTCGCCGTGGGCACGGCTTACTGGCCTCCCTGGTTGAAGATCGATACATTTATTGATGCCATGACAGAGGCAGTAAGCTCTTTTTCTAAGTATGATCATATTGTTCTTATGGGCGATTTTAACATAGATTTGTTATCTGAGAATGACATTAACACCAAGAAACTACTTTCTTTTCTAGATTGTCTAAATCTTAAGCAATATGTGACCCATGCAACACATTTTACAGACCATTCCCAGACACTAATTGATTTGGTGTGTAGTAGTACCAGGGTTGTCAATGTTCAGGTTGACTGCATCCCGGATTTGAGTAGACATGCCTTTATTTCATTTGAGCTGCGCTGTCAAAAACCGAAGATGCCATCTAGATGGTCTATATATAGACCTATTAAATCCGTTAACATTAAAGAATTTAACAACCATATAGAAGTTGTTCCTTGGGAGGGGCTGATTGGTGGTGGCGTCGGCGACTCTCTGCGGGCGTTTAGCGCCTGTATCCATGACATTTATGATCTGCATGCTCCTGTGAAAAAGGGCCGTATCAATTTTCACCAGTGTCCCTGGATCACACCTACTGTCAAAGAAATGATGAGACTGCGTGATCGTGCCTATACAAAAAGTCGTAGCACAAAACTCCAATCCCATATTGACTCATACAAACAACTTAAAAATATTGTAAATCAGGCATTGTTCTCTGAAAAAGTAGCATTTTTTAACTATAAAATCAATAACAATAAGAAAAACTCACGTGTCCTGTGGAAAAGTATCAAGCAGAATGTGGTAGATTTTAAATCCAGAGATACACTTTTGCCCTCTGCTCTTAATAACCCAAAGCAACTTAACGATCACTTTCTCAATCTGCCGGGTAACAATTCTGTCTCAATCTCACAACTTACTTTCTTTGAATTCCATCGGTTTGGTTCTGCGTCGTTCAGTCTCAGGGCAGTGGACGAGATTACAGTATCTAAAATTATCATGAATATCTCAACCAACGCCCTAGGTGTAGATGGTATCTCAAAGGACATGATCCTGCTAACATTGCCGCGCACGCTGGGAGTCGTTACCGCCATCATCAACCAGTCTATTACGACAGGTGTTTTTCCAGAGGGTTGGAAGGAGGCTTTGATTAAACCGATCCCCAAAACAAATAACCCGTCTGAACTTAAGGATCTTAGGCCCATAAGCATCCTGCCATTTTTGTCTAAAGTTATTGAAAAGGTGGTTTGCCAACAACTGACAAAGTTTTTGGAGGATAATGGCATCTTGCCCTGTAAGCAATCAGGATTTCGCAGTAGTCATAGCACGGCAACTGCTCTCTTGGATGTTGTGGATGACATTCTGCATGGAATCAATAAAGGAGAGGGAACTTTATTGGTGCTATTGGACTTTTCTCGTGCTTTCGAAACAATCAATCATTATTTGCTGTTATCCAAACTTGCATACTATGGCCTTGACAGAACTGCCTTGAGATGGTTTTCTAGCTACCTGTCTGGACGTACCCAGCGAGTCGAGACCTGTGATGAGACCGGTTTGAAAAATCGTTCGGATGCCGCCCCGGTTGACCGTGGAGTTCCACAGGGTTCTATTCTAGGACCTATCCTTTTTATCCTATACTGTGCCGATATTGTTGGCTGTATCCGTAATTGTAACTACCATATTTACGCTGATGACCTCCAAATCTATACATCCTGTCTGCCTAAGGATACTTCAGATGCTGTAGATCATCTTAATGATGACCTGGAACGCATAGCTCAATGGTCAAACAGTAATAATTTAGTTCTTAACCCACTAAAGTCAAAATTGCTTGTTCTAGGTTCTAAATCGCAAATTGATAGAATTAATAGCCTCAATAATGTTGTCAAAGTTCAGGATAGTGTTATTAAACAAGTAAATGAAGCGCGCAATCTAGGCGTCCTGATGGACGGTAGGCTTAAATTTCATAATCATGTCGTGGACGTGGTTAAAGGCTGTTTTTATAGACTTAAGGTGTTGTATCAGATACGTCCATTTCTATGTACTGATGTAAGAATTAGTCTTTGTGAATCACTAATACTTTCAAGACTTAACTATGCTGACACTGTAATAGGCGAATGTTTGCTTGGCTATACCAAACAACTCATTCAGCGCATACAGAATGCTTGTGCCCGTTATTGCTTTTCAATACCGCACAGAACTCATGTTACCCCTTACCTTAATCAAAATAATTTAATGACAATGGAATCCCGACGTTCTCTTCATTTTGCTTGTCTTTTGTTTGGTGTAATAAAGACTAAAACCCCAATATATCTGTACGATAAACTCGAATTCTCTCGGCGTCCTCTTAGGATAGCCACTCGCCTAGTCTGCCCCAAAACGTGCTCGGCCGCATTTCGTGGTAGTTTTCGGTACGCAGCCTCTAAGTGTTGGAACAATATACCTCCACCAATAAGAAATCTGTGTAATATTATAACTTTTAAGAATAAATACAAACAGTATCTCCTGCAAGTTCAAAAGTTAAAATCGCAATAATCTTTATGTCTGGTTTAACAGTGTTATTTATTTTAATTTGTATCTTTTACTTCTACTAAGTTTAAACCCGCAACAAATACTGTACCTTTATGTATTTTAATATTGTGTAATATAATATATCAAGCGCGGCGCTGGCGCGCAAATTAAATGTTTTCTGATTTTTCTGGTGTCCACGGAAGATCAGCGTTAAGGTACCTTTTTGGTTCCTTGACATATTGCTGAGTGGAGACCATTTCTGAACCACTAATTTTAAGATAAAATTGTATTTTTTACTTTTCTTTCATGTCTACAACTATGTGTGGTTTTGGAATAAATTATTTTATTCTTTATTCTTTCTTTATTATATTCTTTAAATACTCGGATTCCTGTCAGAACCGATGATTTCGAACTATGTCCCCACGTTTGCCCTCTCACATTATCGAAATGCCTAAGTAAGCACTTTCGCTTATTACTTCTTAAAATATCAAACTGTTCCGTTCCGTTTAGATAGGTGCGGTAACATAAAAAGATTCTAGGGTGGATAATAAAAAAATCAAGTTACGAACACAATTATATTATATATAAGTAACCTCAGGGAAGTGGGAATCCTACTATCGCAACCGACGCACTACTACTACTACTAGCAGTAGAAGATGTAGTCCAGCTGGCGGAGTAGACGTCCTAGTTGGTTGGGCAGATGTAGGGGCCAACAGGAAGTTTCGTCTACTTGACCGGAACTAAGAGCCCCTATATCGGGGTAACACAGTCACTGATTTGAAGTTTTCAGGTAATTATGTAGCTACTAGATAACCACTACTAGTTATTATTTGAATAAAGAAAATACGTCTTTGCGTTTAGATAGTATTGCTTGGACTCTGAAGCGATATTCTAACGGCGAACTCGCTCGTTCGGTCGAACCTGTTTCTACTTATTGTTCACTCAACGTTCACGCTCGCAGATATTTCGAAACTAGCAGTTGCACCCGGGTTTACGGGTTAATTTTTAGTAGCTGTTATTATTTATACTTTTTTAAAGATTAGATTTAAGTTGTATATATTTTAATGTATTATTTATATATCATTTAGATTAGGATTTTACTAAGAAAAATCCGCTTAGCCTC
Source organism: Anania hortulata (assembly GCA_963576865.1). Taxonomy (NCBI): domain Eukaryota; kingdom Metazoa; phylum Arthropoda; class Insecta; order Lepidoptera; family Crambidae; genus Anania; species Anania hortulata. The sequence goes on along the minus strand of OY756402.1, from coordinate 3,040,251 downwards.
CAACTTAAACTGTAAAACCTTAAATCAACTTGAAATCCTTGACATGCCAAGTCCCTAAGTTTTTACCTAACATATCTTCAAGTTCATATACTAGTTTTGTTTTTTTTTAACAATGCGGCATTTTATAGACTTTGGAGCAAATTTTTTGGAAAATTTATTATCTTTATCACTTTGATAAAATGTTCTCCTCCAGACAATATCGCCGACATTAAAATCAACATTTTTTCGCCTCAAATTGTAGTTTGTGCTACTTCTAGAATGAGCTTTTATCAGTGATAGTTGAACCTTATCAAATATTTTATACAACGCTCCCAAGTTTTCTGCATAGCTATCTCGAGGTGTAAATATGATTTGGTTTTCTAAATCTGCATCCATGTAATGAGAACCACAGCTTACAAGCTCCCGTCCAAAAACTAGAAATGAGGGGGAGAAGCCAGTTGCCTCATTTACTGCACTATTAAGAGCGAATTGGATCTTCGAAATGTTAGTATCCCAAACCCTATGGTCACGTTCAATAAAAGAAGATACTGCTGTTATAATAATCTTGTTATAGCGTTCAACTGTGTTTATTTGTGGAGTGTACAACGGAGTATAAAATATGTTAGGAATATTATAATTTTGGAATAGATAAAATAGATTAATTGGAATTTTAATTTTTCATTTTTGAAGTTTTGAATACCTTCTTTTATATGTTCATGACATAACGATGCTTAACATTTATTATTTTAATGTGACTTTTCAAGGGCTCGTTATGGCTGGACCTTTTTTGATAAAACCTTTTTTCTTTGGACCTCATTTTATATGAGGAATCTTTTGCTTATATCGAGTGTTTTTTAATGCTTCGGTTTATTTCAACCCTGATGTGGTACTCCGTTTCTTTTTTTATTGCCCTGGAGTATGTTGTTCCTAATGTTCGGAACACACCCTACCTTATAACAAATTGGTACATTTGCCTATTGTGCGGGTCCATCTTGTTTTGTTTTTTTGTTTTGGGCTTTCTTTTTTAATAGAGCGGTTGCAGAAACTCTTCAAATAAGCCACATCCTTGTCCAGCGGTTAGAGCAACTGGTTAAACAAGCCTATGTTCTTGGGCGGATTGCAACCCGTAAAACAAGCCTCAAAGCTACCACGGACTTCTACCATTGTTGGCCTTTGTGACCATCATCACCTGACTTTTACAATTCTGATTGTTGATTTAAATTTAAAATACTAACACTTAATTTGCAAATGCTAAACATATTGCAAATTATGTATGTATGTATATGTAGGTATATAAATTTAAATATGTATTATATTGTTTTGTTTCATGTCCTATCCAAATGGAAAAATAAAGGGAAACCTATAATTAGCTTTACTCATAGTTATAAGTACTAGTTAAGAAAAATTTTGTATTACGCAGTTGGTTTTCTTAATAAAAAAAAATTAAAAAATGGGCATTTTGTAAATCCAGTAAAATGTGATTTATTTTTGTCTTCTCTTGGTAAGAAACCTTTGAGGCTTGGTTCGCCTGTTTTCTTGCGTTTATTTCATTTGTTATGGTGAGATCTTATATAGATGCTTGTTTCTTTTAGGTTTGTTTGTAACGTCGCACCCTGATGATGCGGTTTTGTCACTTCAAGTTGCTTTTGGGTAAGCATGCTTTTTCTTTGTTGCGTCATGTGCTCGTGTGTCTGGCTCCTGCTGCTGTGCTCATGGATGCCTTTGCAAATCAATCCAGCACGAAGCCGCGTGCGCAACTTTCTTTGACCATGTCGCATACTACTCCCACGTGCTGTCCCGCAGTGCACGTGTGACCCATAACCTGCTGTACTCATGCTTGTGTATGCTTTACAGGCTTATATTAATGCCCAGCTTGGCACACCCTCGTGTTCTCCGAGGACTGGAACTTTATATCGTCGAGATCCGAGGAAGGGACATGTGTAGTTCTCCGCAGTGATGTTACACATATAATTTATCATAAGTTCTTAATCAATGCTAAGGTATTTATAAACCTTCTTATTTAACCTCATTGGTGATATTCATAGGCCAAGTTAGGATAAGTGTTGTTTTACTTTAGAACTAAGTATAGGACACAACGCAGCTGCGATTCTAGATAATTGTAAATTTGTTGTTAATGACACCTACTCTTTAGTAATTGTTATATCATCATCATTAGTGTGGAATCACATACACTACGTTGAATTTAGTTATTTCAAAATAGTTCAAAAGAATTAAAAAATGATTAAAATTTAATATTACAATCATGTTAAAATCGTTATGTTGTTTTTAAATTAAGAGTTACAGAGTTAAATGAATCCTGCCACCTATCTTTAATAGTTTCGAGTATTTCTCAAGATAAGATTGACTTAATGTTGTAATTGTTATGTTTATTACTCGTTAACATCAATTGTATTAACTTTTACAATCTTGTTTGTAATAATACAATTTATGAGTAAGAATTATCTGGTGCTTATTGGCATTTCTTAGGCAGCTCTAAAAATCTACATATTTGTTATAATAATTAATAATTATTTTGCAGAATCTATTCGGACGATGCACAAGCATAAGTAATGATTAAACGAACTTACCTGTATGTGAAGTTCTATCATAATTATGCGAAGTGCATCGTCCGAATAGATTTATAACCCTCCCTCCCTTAGGATCCCAAGGTATGCCACCGAAATGCCAAGAACAGTTAAACATATGACGTTGCCTCGACGACGGGGTAACCAGTAAGGAAATGATACCATACGACAAAACGAAAAAATATTTTATTTTAATTTAAATCTATAAAATATTCAGTGAATTGAGTGGAGTCACTTGCGTGTAACTACATATTTGTTATAATAATTAATAATTATTTTGCAGAATCTATTCGGACAATGCACTTCGCATAATTATGATAGAACTTCACATACAGGTAAGTTCGTTTAATCATTTATTAACTAAAGAAGTATTTCAGTAGAAACATGTAACAATAATTGAAATCATAAATCAACCATTCAATAATTGTAGTTCGAGTTAACACTAGAGTTCACGCTTCCATGAGTGCTTGCAAGGGCTAATTTATTTGATGTAGTTTTGTAAACAATTCGATAAGTTTAAAGAAAAAACGTTTTTAAATAAAATGGTCTTTACTAAACCAAAAAAGAACAAAATTATGATCACTTCTTAAAAAATAATAAATATCAACAAAAAATAGAAGTCATAACAAAAATCAACAATGTTTACATACTATACATTCAATCAACTTTGGTCGCCATGTTTTTTTAGCATAATCAGTAAATTTCATCACACATCCACTTTTAACATTTTAAACAGGCTTTTTTATGCTTCGATCTTACGTGAATTTGTAGATCGAGAACTGTAGGCTTTAGGAAGTTATGACAGCAAAAATTTAAATGGGCTACTCATGTAGCCCGCGCGTGAACTCTAGTGTTAAGCTAAACGTCTAGCAAACTATACTTACAGGAATAGGCGAAATCAATTACACTATATCTTCATAATGGACACTTTTTCATTGTAAACTTAGCGCTTCAAATTACTGTCAAACTGTCTCCTATAGTCACACTGAATAAATTATTTAAGTAACTTTATTCCGTTCATGGTCTTGTTGAAATAGTATGTATTCCACTGTCCTATTCCAAACTTTGAATTTACCACGCCATATGCAACCAATGCAACTTTGTTGTTCACAAATAATCTGAAACCAACATATTCTGTGCACTTATTTTTATCACAACGCACTTTAGCCATATAACTTTCGGTCGAATCAAATGTTAAGTATTTCGTGATAGTATCGTGACGTCCCGTAGTTTGTTTGCTATTTCATAGTTCGCCACCCTTGAAAATGACTGATTGGATTGATTGACTATGAACATTTGTTATTTCAGAAAAATCTGTGTCATTTAAGAAATCGGTATCATTTAGCGATCGCCTCAACACGCAGGTATGCATTAAAATTAAAATTGACTAAGATATAATATACACACTATCTGAATTAACGTTTGCAACCCTTATACCTGTATAAATTATTTAATTATATCCGTAATACTTAAATATACATGTACATGCAGATATTTTAAGGTAATGGTGATGGTTGTAGTATGTTAAACTAATCATACTACTGATTTCGTTTTTTCGTTCCTTATTGTAAAACACTCACGTATATAACGTGTAATGATATACATTTCCTACACGAATATACAGAGCAAGAATCAGAAAGGTTCCGACCTTTACACTACCAGTTAACTTGTTATTTATTTGTAAAGCAAACATGTTTTGTAAAGCAGACTCTTAAGTATCATATGCCGACAGATATTCACTCTTATAGTAAAACTAACCTTAACATTCAAGTACATTCACAGTTCACCTTCGACATGAGTTTATTCATTTTATTTCATATTGAGTTGGCATTTTCATGTGATATAGAATAGTCATGATGTCTTCTTCCAAGAGTGAAGTGAACTCGCGACTGTATGCGTTTTCACATGTAGTTCAGGCTGTCTGAGACACCTGTCCTACAGAGATCTCGCATATCTAGGTGGATAACAAATCATAAGTGACGCCAATCTACCAAGGTTTCGTCGTTTGTGACGCAATGCTTTCTTTGAAAAGTGATAAAATGTTGGTTCAGCCAGCCAGAATTTGACCTTTTTCGACACTTTCGATTTCAGCATCTAAAGGGTTTTAGGGCCCCGTTTCTTAACAAAAGGATGGTGACGCGACGCGTGACGGCATCTAAAGTGATTTCATCCATTATGATGCAACACTCTTCGAGAAATTTTGAAAAACGTGTGTCCAGCCAGCCATAAATCAGGCTGGCTGAACCATTTTATTTTTCGCGATATTAAACGAAATATCACATTTCGGACCGATCTTTATATATGTATAAAAGTCTTGTGACGCAAGATGTGACGGCTCTCGACCACATTTGAACCTCCGTGACGCACACGTGTAGGAGTTATTCTAAAAAAACTTGATGGTTCAGCTGGAATTTTCTGGCTGTCTGAACCACCATATACTAGCACTTCCAGCTGTTCTACGTAGCTGGAAACTCGTCTAATCTAAGGTGACGGGGAAGGCGAATACGATTTGTCGTAAGTGACGGCTCTAAGTGCCAGCAAACCAAAGTTATAAGCATTTCTTTTTTTTCCATACATTGGTGCAAATGGGTGACCACACTGCCCTTTTTATAGGAATGCGAGGACAACATAGTTTCAAATCTAGGCCAAACATCCACGTATGATGATGGTTGATTGCCTTGTCCTTTAATTAAATGTATAAAAAGTAAGTATTAACGTAATTTAAAGATATAATGACCTATCATATTATAACTATTGGAATAAGAAATATATACTTACAGAGTGTAATAGTAAAATATACTTACATATAATTTTATACTTATCTACTTAGTGTTACTCAGTTCTAATTTATATGAAATATCGACAAAAGTATCAGCTAAAACTAAAAATTAAAAAATTAAACAAAGGACAAAACCACGTACGGACTTCTATTATTTATTAGCTTTCTAATACCTAAATTTAAGCTTGTGGCTGCGGTTTTGAAATGGATGGGGAATGCAAAGTTATTATGTAAGTAAGTAAGGTTTGTTCTCGGAAGTGGATCCTCTTTTTTTTGACACTGCGTAAGAATGTTTTCTTTTTTTGTTGGTTGTAGTGATGGGACACGCACGAATTAAAAAAATGTATTCAAGTCGATTCAAATTACTCATTTAAGTAGTTCGAAACGAAACAATAATACCTATGATGATTGGAATCAATTTGATGATTAGAATCGAGAAAAATTAGGTAAGTTTAATAATAAACCTGGAAAATAACTAAAATAAATTTCTTATGTTTATTTTATTTATTAGGTTCACTAACAGTGTTACATTTTTACATTATAGGTATGATACTTAATTAAAGTATTATGTAAATATAAAACTAATTACAATTAAACACCACATACGATAAATACACTTTAGGAGTGTGAGTAGAGTTTAACATTGAGTACCTACCTACTGTACTCAATATTATTTAACTACTTAAGTACAATTGATTTGAAATATTACCACAAATTAATTAATTATTAATATTTAAAATTATCAAAAACTGTCCTGCGAAACCGTAAGTGTCCGCATGAATGTCAGTTGACATGCTGCATCCATTCAGCAGTTTCATTGAGTACATATCCTACAGAGCAGCAATACAAACCATCTTTCTCCGAATAGTTAGAGATTTTATACTTACATTTATTATGAAATGACAAGTCATGTCAACGCTCGCCCGTACAAAAACAGCGCAGATACCGAGAAAAAGGTGAGGAAGCACCCAGTACTGATCTGCGAAGAGGTGGAGCTAGTGACGTAATTGGCTTTCTTGTACTCTAGACGTCACCCTGAGAGGTGCGGGCAGTCGACGTTATACCGTAATACTTTAAACTTTAAATTAAATATTTTAATACTTTATTGTTTAAATATTTTCGATCTTAATCTATGTTTTATTTTGAAATAAAATTGTTAACAGCTAGTATTATCTATTAAATATTTTGTTGGTCTTAATATAATTGTTTAGTTGATTTATCAATGTCATAAAATTTATTTTAAATTGTTAACTTAAATACTTTAACCGATGTGGTTCTTGCAATGTAATAAAAGTTATTACGTGTTGATTTCATTGTACAGCTATTTTTTTTTGTCCTAAATTTATATAATATTTGATGGTGTTTATAAAAAAAATAATCTTATGTAATTGCCTATTGTAAAATTTTACGTAATTAAAACTTTTGTTTTCTTTAAAAAAAAAACGGGGAAGGTGTAGTGTGTAGCTCCCTTCACCCTAATAACATCTAATATATAAGTGTATGTTATCCTAATTATGACGCATTATATTGGAATTAGTATAGAGATCAACTGTGTTTCCTTTGCGCAACGGTCCCAACCTTACAGTTAAAATAATAATTTTATTTAAATAATAATTTTACAAACTAATGCTCCCGATGAGCAGACCTACAGCTAAGCGGAGATTCGAAGTGTGAAAGACACCATGCCTTCGCTCACATTGCCTTTTATACCCATGACTTGTAGCTAAGACGTGAGGCGTCTACCAGGAACTGACCGGATGCTGATTAGGCAAAACAAGCCTTTTGTTCCATAGTGCAAACTAAGGGTTTCTTTCTGAGAAGTCATAAGTAAAAGTAAATAAGCGAAAGTGCTGACTAAGGGTTTTGTAACGGTTCGTTACACTCTTCACAAAGGAAAATAAATAAATTGAATCTTATAACTAAATAGAAACTAAGTTAAATTATATACAAGTTAAATCTAATCTTTAAAAAAGTATAAATAATAACAACAACTAAAAATTTATGACTAAACGAACTTACCTGTATGTGAAGTTCTATCATAATTATGCGAAGTGCATCGTCCGAATAGATTCTGCAAATAATTATTAATTATTATAACAAATATGTAGTTAAACGCAAGTGACTCCACTCAATTCACTGAATATTTTAGAGATTTAAATTAAAATAAAATAATTTTTCCTTTTTGTCGTATGGTATCATTTCCTTACTGGTCACCCCGTCGTCGAGGCAACGTCATATGTTTGGAGGCACACACAGACACTGCTAAAGACTGTTGTTGGCATTTCGGTGGCATACCTTGGGATCCTAAGGGAGGGAGGGTTATTAATCTATTCGGACCATGCACTTCGCATAATTATGATAGAACTTCACATACAGGTAAGTTCGTTTAATCATTAATTATGCTTGTGCATCGTCCGAATAGATTCTGCAAATAATTATTAATTATTATAACAAATATGTAGATTTTTAGAGCTGCCTAAGAAATGCCAATAAGCACCAGATAATTCTTACTCATAAATTGTATTATTACAAACAAGATTGTAAAAGTTAATACAATTGATGTTAACGAGTAATAAACATAACAATTACAACATTAAGTCAATCTTATCTTGAGAAATACTCGATACTATTGAAGATAGGTGGCAGGATTCATTTAACTCTGTAACTCTTAATTTAAAAACAACATAACGATTTTAACATGATTGTAATATTAAATTTTAATCATTTTTTAATTCAACAGTGGCTATTGACGTTTCATTATTAACGTCAGTAACTAAAGGATTATAATATTTACCAAAGGCAGAAGAACTGCTGCTCCAGCCAGCAGCTTTACAAGTTATAAGTATTTATAAGATTTAGAGGAGGCGGTATGGCGCGCACTGTGAGCAGTGAAGATTGAGGTATCAATACCACTGTCCTTCAAAGTGTTTTTCAAAAATCCAGCGGCTCAAGGATTGACATGTTACATGATTATGTGGCTTTTTGTAACCAATAAAAAAGATTGTATCCTTATGGGTAGCGTTCGCTATCTCATAATAAGAAAGTACAGTTTTAGAAGGGCATTATTTCTGGCTTTTCAAGGAATGGTAAGACAAGTACCGGCAGTTTGACACCGACTTTAGAAGTTTTTATGAGGTCTGATATTTTTATTGTTATTTAAAATGACAGAAATTCAATGTTCATGATCTTCGCGAGTGTTTGAACACTATGAGCAGTTGCTAGGGCAACTAACGTGACACAATTTTCGTAAGTGGCAGACTTTCATTTGGAAATTGGATGGATAATACATTTTAAGATTAAGAAAGTATCCCACGTGATATTATACTTCGACTGCGGAGATCGTAGTCCAAATACGCCTTTTGAAAATCTTGAAATCCTTTTATCTTTTGACATATCGCACCTTTAAATATAAACCGTTACTATACGAAATTTTGTTGAAAATGAGTTAATAATGCCATCTATCTTAAAATTTTGTAAGCTTCAAGGTGATTTTAACAATTTCTTCAAATTCCACCTCCTTCCGCTAGATGGTGTGAAATATTTATTGTTACTAACTAAAAATGATCGGTAAGCTAAATGCAACATCGTGACTATGTCAGTTGGAACGCGTTCGTCGAGGCGAGACTATGGAAGTTTAGTGCAATAATGTGATTATTTGGTTAAACACGGCTGCGCAACCGAGAAAAAGGTATTTTGTTTGTTTGTTTTAATAACAAAGTGCAACTTTTTGTTTAGACACAGTTTTCCTTTAACGTAAATATAATTTGCTAGTTACATTTCATCCATAAAGTGTTACTTTTGATATAGTCTCAATTCATTTCTATATTTTAGCCTATTTTTGGAATAATATCATTTGCAAAGTGTTGTTATTGATATAATCACAGTTTTAGAATTAAGAATGGAGATAGTTAAATAATGGTTTAAATGAAATAGTGTGCATTTGAGGTTAGTAGCAGTTTGTTGTTTACCTTAGCACATTTTTGCGCAAAGACTCGGAGGTGTTTGGTTTAAATACTGTTTACCCTATAAGAAATAGTAGGTATAGTTAGTTATAATAAAAGTAACCAAATCAAAAATCATAAAATCAATTCACGTATGATAACATTTACGTATTTTTTGTATGTTTTCTGAGTGTCACTATAAGATTTGCTTCATTGCTTCAGATAATGGCATACTTACGGAATAGCCGCATATCACTGATCTTAGGAGCCGTGGAATCTGAAATCGAGTCTTTGGTATCTGAAGTTCACAAACAAAAATCTATGGATGAACTGAATTATGGCACATCTCATGCAGATGAAACTTTATTACAAAATCCAATAGAATCGCGCTTGATGCTAGAAACAGATAGACTATCAACAGAGACATGTGCGTCTACCTCTGTGTTGCAAGCACAAGAACGACCTCGGTCAGTTAATGATATTGCTTGCGATGAGTTTTATGTAAATGCGAATAATGACCAAATATTGCTGCCGTCAACTTTGAATGATTCTGCTTTACCGCAACTATCAATAGAGACATGTGCATCTACCTCTTTGTCGCAAGCACAAGAACGACCTCGGTCAATTGATGATGTTACTGGCGATGAGTTTTCTGTTAATGCGAATAATGACAATATACTGCCGTCAACTTCCAATGATTCTGCATTACCGGAACCAGCCTTAGAAAATAAAAAGAGAACACGCGATCCAAGCAAGAGAAAAAGGTCTAGCTCATCCAGCTCAACATCATTTTCAGGTTCATCGTCATCGAGTTCGACTTCATCGACTTCAACCACTACTTCTAAGTCAAATAAAGATTTTTCCGCTGATGATGCAGATCATGATCCAGATTATGTTCTACCAACGCCACCTAGACGTGTATCATTTAGCCCAACTCCCGAAAGTGATAGCATAATGCAACAAGTTCAAGACACAAATAACCAAGAAAATAGTTCGAACCTACCGAGAAATGATATACCAAATATGCGAAGACGTAAAGGAATAAGGAATTTGACTAAACAGCAAGATGCTAAAAGACTTAGAAATAGTGGCCAAGAATATACTTCCATTTCTAAGGCAAAAAAGACAATCCCTAAGAAGCAAATGGGACCTCCGTGTGGAGGAAAATGTCGTCTGAAGTGTAGCGAAAGAATAACACAAGAAGAAAGAGAAATAATATTTGATGAGTATTGGAAAATGGGTGACTTAACGAGACAGAGAGATTTTATATCAAAAAGTATTAACGTTATTAAACCTAAATATCAGTACAAAGTCCACAATAATAATAGAGGACCTAAATATTCATTTACATTCGAAATGAATGATTGCAAGCACCGCATCTGTAAGATTTTCTTTAAAAATACGTTGTCTATTAATAACCGACCCATTGCAACTGTTATAGCTAAAAAGAATGAGACGGGTTTTGTTGATGGAGAAAAGAGAGGCAAACATGGAAAACAAAATAAACTAAGCTCAGATACCATACAAAAAATAAGGGACCATATAGATTCAATTCCTAGAATTGAGTCTCACTATTTAAGACAACAAACAACGCTCGAATATATCGATGGGGGGAAAAATCTTACAGACCTTTATTCTGACTACCAAAAGATATGTTTGGATTCTGGGGATGAACCTGTTAAAATTCATACATATAGAAGAGTGTTTAATGAGGATTACAACATCAGTTTCCATGTTCCTAAAAAGGATCAGTGCGAACTATGCACTATCTTTAAAAATACTGTTGATCCAAATACGGAATTACAGAGTAGGTATGACCAGCACCAACTAGAAAAAGAACTTTCTCGCCAAGAAAAGTCAAATGACAAAACTATGGTCCAAAACAACTTCATTGTTGCTTGTTATGATCTTCAGGCAGTGTTGCCACTCCCTAAAGGCGAAATTTCTACCTTATATTATTAATGTAAACTCAACGTATGTAACTTCACAATAACTGAATTATCAAGGGACCATTGTGATTGTTTTGTATGGAGCGAAGTCGAAGCATTAAGAGGAGCTAACGAAATAGCAACTTGTGTTTTCAAATACCTAACAACAAGGGCATCAGAGGTTGACGACAATAATTTACAAATAATATTTTATTCTGATAACTGCTGCGGACAACAGAAGAATCAGTTTATGTTTAGCCTGTATGTATATGCCATAACTGTTCTGAAAATAAAATCTATAACCCACAAGTATTTAATAACAGGGCATACACAAAATGAAAACGATTCTGTTCATTCGGTTATAGAAAAAGCAGTTAAAAAATGCTTACGTTCCGGTCCAATATACACACCAGACCAATACGTCACATTAATTAGAACTGCGCGAAAGAAAGGCAATGCATACAATGTTAACAAAATGTGTTATTCCGACTTCATTGATATTAAAAATCTAACGGAGGCGTGTGGTGGACGGTTTTCGAAAAATACGCAGGGTGAAACTGTCAGAATGAGTGACATTAAAATAATAAAGTTTGAGAAACATCAAGATTCGGATCAAGTTAATATTTACTATAAAACTTCTTACACGGATACCGACTTCAAAGAAATACAATTTTACAGTAATCGTTCATCGCGCACACGTACACATACTGATCTTCAAAATTACCAGTTGAAACCATTGTATCAGTCAAGATTAAAGCTGAGTGACAGAAAGAACAGTGATTTAAAGAGTTTAAGATTAAGAGATTAATAACAATGTAATTCCACAAAGTTATGCATTGTGTTATTACAATAACATTTTGCACTAATTGTACCTAAGTGAGTTAGAATAAGAAAATACAAATTACAAATATTTTTTTCAGTTTAATGTGTAGATTTTTATTTTGTTTTTGTGACAATAGGTTTGTCTTTATTATGTTACCGTGTTTAACTTCGATCTGCAGATTTCTTTGTTTTTTTTTTTTTTTATGTGCCAGTAGGTACGTCTTTATTATGTTTTTCTGTATTTAACCACGTGAGTATGGGTCTCACAGGAAAGTAATTAGTGAATAGCACAATTTAGGCGGTCTTATCGCTGGAAGCGATCTCTTCCAGACAACCTTCAGGTAGAGGAAAGTTGAATTAATATTGAGAGAAGGGAGGCGGTAAAGAGTTCCAAAACATAAAAGTCCAAAAAATTTAACAAACTAATTAAACAAACAAATAAAATAAAATAAGAACAAATAAAATAAAATACATACTACCTAGTACATGTGCATAGTAAAATACTTATATAATACAGACATAATATGAATACATACTTAAAATAAATACATGTAAATAAATAAATACCCTATTAACATGAAAAAGAACCTAGTGACCAAGATGTAGGAAAAATGGTTAAATAAATAAAGTAGAAGAAAAATAGACAGGAGAAAACTACAGTGAAAGGAGATAGGTTTTAAGTCTAGTTTTGAAACTGTGAAGCGATTCAGATTCTCGAATAGACAATGGCAAGGAGTTCCATAGGCGGATGGATTGCACAGTGAAGGAGTGGGAATAGGTTTGAGAAGAATGGAGTGGAAAAACGAGGCGAAGTTTATTGGAAGACCGCATTTCGTGACCTAGGGCAGGTTGCAAAAAATTAAAGCGCTCCTTTAGATACGGCGGTGACTTAGGATTAAATAGGATAGAAAATAGAAAAGAAAGAATGTGATATTCACGTCGACGGCGAATAGGTAGCCATTTTAGCAGAGCTCGGTATTCTGAGACATGGTCGTACTTACGTAGACCATAAATTATGCGAATGCAGAAGTTCTGAAGGCGCTCGAGCTTGGTTAGGAGACTTTCGTTGAGATCTAAGTAGCTACAGTCTGCATAATCAAGAATGGGGAAAAGTAAAGCCTGTACTAGTGCAATTTTAGTAGGTTTTGGTAAAAAGTTGCGTAGTCTATTAATTGACGCTGCCGTTGCAAACATCTTCCTGCTGACCTCCGCAATCTGCGTCGTCCAGGTTAGTGCGCTATCTATGTAAACACCTAGGTTTTTTACGACTTTGCTGTATGGTATAAGGACCCCGTCGAATGTGATGGGTGGCAAGGCACTCCAGTCAATCCTGGCAATTCGCCGAGAGCCACCCAGCACTATAACCTGCGTCTTAGAGGGGTTGACCTTGAGTCCGTATGACTTGCTCCAGCTGAGAATACGGTTCAAGTCAGTGTTTATCAACTTCACTACACTAGAGAGGTCTTCAAGGCGACCTTGGGAATATATTTGGAGATCGTCTGCATACAAGTGGAAGGAAGATGATAATTTGAGAGTGATTGAATTAATAAAAATTGCAAATAGAAGAGGAGACAGAACGCCACCTTGAGGAACACCGGCACTGATGTCACACCATGCAGAGAAACAGTCATCAGCACGAATGCGTTGCCGGCGTCCATGCAAGTAACTGTTGTTGTCTCTAGTTTGCATGTTATTAAAAATATTTTTCTTATAGTTTGATAAGTATACTGTCAGTTGACTTGTTATAAGTGAAGGTAATTATTAATAGTTTTAAATTACAAACTTGCTGTGATTAAGAAGACTGAGTGAACCTAATAATTAAACAAAAAATTGTGCATAGGTTCTAGTTGATTTCTAATAAAACATTACAAATTACGTCTCTTTTCTTTACTTTACTTGTCCTGATTTATCTATAACTTCATAGGAAAAGCTAGCTTTATTGTTTTCAACTTGATGGTAGAATGTAGTATCAATAGTTCTATTAAAATAAATATATTTTTGTTTAAGTTCATTATTTATATAGGAATTTTAATATTAACAACCATAATAAAAAAATAATAACTGGTAAAGTGTTACTATAAAAATTAAAAACTAAAATACTATATTGTTTTATTAAAATATACTATTTTTTTTATTCCATATGGAAAAGCCAATAAATATCTACCATAATGACCCTAAACCATGGCACAAAGTTCTATGTACAGGGACTTAATTAAGAAAATACAACGATATTTTTTTATTTTGGCTCTGCTGTAAAATTTGATAATTTAGTTTAGTAACAGTTTATATTTAAAGGTGCGATATATGTCGGCCTAATATTGGGGCTAATGCGATTAATAATCAATACCATAAGTTTAGAGTGCCTTATTGAATTCCATTGTTATATGATTTGGTAAAGAACTGATAGACAGTGGAAACATGATGGGGGGTCAGCAAAGACTGTTAGTGCGGCTAAAACTATGTGTATCCAAACAACAAGTTTATAAAACCAGTTGTAGCTAACGGCGTTTCTCTAGAAGCCTTCGTCGACCTTGGCAGTGAGGTTACTCTTATAAAGCAATCCTATGTTACTAAACTTGGGGTTTGTCACGACCAGATTTCGACGACGATGAAAGGTTTTGGTAATAATCTTGTACAATCAGTAGGCTCTGTTAGGCTAAATATGTCCATTGACGGTGTTCAGGCCGACGTTTCATGCAGGGTTGTAGACGATAGTTTATTGGATAGGCCTATGCTGGTTGGTCAGACCTTCTTCGAGCAGCCTCATGTTGTAGTTTATAAAGACGCAAAGAAGCTACAATTCGTGCATGTTGGCGCCGAGTTGCCGGACCTTCATGTGTCAGGGCTGCAACGAGTTCATCATTTACCGGTAGCATAATATTAGAAACTAAAGTTGTGGGGAAACTAAACTCACAATATGTAGTCTTTGGTGGTGTGTATGAAGTAAGGCAGGGTGTGCTCTTTGTGACAGTAACACCGTGCTCAAACTCGTGCCAACTTCAAGAGAATTTCATATTCTCTCGTGCTGAAAGGGTACAGAACGTTTATAGGCTCAATAATATAGAAGCATCTTTAGCACCAGCACCAGACCGGTTAACTAATAATGATTCGACCAAACATTTGATGAGAGGAGATTCGGTGTCAAATAGCGACAAGGCCAAACTTATAGAGCTTCTACGTCGCTACGAGGACTGTTTTGCATATGACTTGGCAGATTTGGGTTGTACAAATGTCGCTAGGATGAAAATCGAATTGAATAGTCAACGTCCTGTAGTTTACAGACCATACCGTTTATCACACCACGAACGCGAAAAGGTGAGAGTTATAATAGATGAAATGTTGCAGGCAGGAATCATCAGGGAATCCGTATCAGACTATGCTAGTCCAATTATCCTAGTGCGAAAAAGAGACGGTGGTATTCGGCTTTGCGTAGATTATAGGCTACTTAATTCAATAACGGTAAAAGAACGCTATCCTATGCCGGTAATAGATGACGAAGTAGCTAGGCTGACTGGGCAGGCATGGTTCGTCACCCTGGACCTAATGTCAGGGTACCACCAAGTACCGATTGCAGAAGAAAGTAAACATCTCACAACCTTCGTCACGCCGGACGGTCAGTACGAGTACAACCGTATGCCGTTTGGCCTGGCAAACGCACCTGCTGTGTTCCAGCGTATGATGAACTATGTACTGGGTCTAGCTCGGTTCAATAAAGCCACGGTATATATTGATGACTTGCTTATTTTTGGCCGAAGTTCATCTGAATGTTTGGATCGATTGGAAGAAATCTTAGAATTACTAAAAAAGGCCAACCTTAAATTAAATCTAGCTAAATGCAGTTTTCTACAAAACAAAATTAATTATCTGGGAAATAAGCTCATAAGGCATGCGACCAGGAAAAGCAAAAATACAAAGTCTGATAGATTTTCCTCGTCCAGAAAACGTGCACGGAGCGAGACAGTTTTTAGGACTGGTTAGATATTTTAGGAAGTTTATACATGGTTTCGCACAATTAGCTCTTCCGATCACCAAACTTCTAAAAAAGAATTCAAACTGGGAGTGGTCTAGTGACCAAGAGACAGCATTCAAGACTCTGAAGGCAAAATTAGTTGATAGACCCGTTCTAGCCATTTACGACCCTACGGCGGTGACCGAGCTTCACACAGATAAAGCCAGCAAAATAGGTGTCGGGGCGATCCTGATGCAGCGTCCTGAAGGTAGTGAGGGTTCCTTTCATCCGGTCGCTTACTACAGTCACCAGACTACGCCGGAGGAGAGGAACTTTCACTCCTATGAATTGGAAACGTTAGCCGTAGTTTGTACCCTTAAAAAGTTACGGGTATACTTACTAGGGAAACCCTTCAAAATAGTAACGGACTGTAGTGCACTCCGTTCTACATTTGAGAAACGCGACCTCATACCTAGAATCGCACGCTGATGGCTGGCACTCCAAGAGTTTGATTGCACTGTGGAGTATCGATCTGGTACGAAGATGGGTCACGCTGATGCCTTGTCTAGAAATCCCGTTCATGATTTAGATACCCTTAATCCAGAGAGTTATCCCTCGGTGATGGTTATCAATAGTGATGACTGGCTGCTTACCTTGCAGTTAGGAGATCCAGAGTTATGTAAGATCCGCGATATTGTTAGTAGCAACCTAGATCCAAAAGGGGTGGAGTATATTAAGGATAACTACGTATTGAGGGACAATAAACTATTCAGATGCGAAGAGAGGGATAAGGAAACTGTAAGGTGGGTGGTACCAAAGGGTGCAAGGTGGCAAGTATGCAAGCGGAACCACGACGATATTGGTCATGTTGGTTTCGAGAAAACGTTAGAGCGCATAAAAAAACATTATTGGTTTGCAAAGATGAAACGGTTTGTAAAAAAGTATGTACAAGCCTGTATTGATTGTGCATACGCCAAAAAGGTAACAAATACACGCGAAGGGCTATTACATCCAATCGAAAATCGACAAACCTTTTCACACAGTGCACATTGACCACCTTGGACCCTTTGTAAAGTCTAAAAGAGGAAATACATTTTGACGATTGTTGACTCATTTACAAAATGTTTGTTTATTAAACCGGTAAGAAACACCAATACACAAAACGTGATAAAAGTTTTGCAGGACATTTTTGATATTTTTAGAGCCCCAGACCGACTAATCAGTGACCGAGGCTCTTGTTTCACTTCTCACGCATTTAGGAGGTTCTGTCTTGACCGCGGGATTAAACATATTATGAATGCTGTTGCGAGCCCTAGATCCTACGGTCAAGTTGAACGTTACAACAGGACAGTATTGGACTCTTTGACGGCACAAAATCTCCGCAACGATGAAAAAGACTGGGATAGCATGTTAGGGAGAATTCAATGGGGACTAAATAACACGATGCAAAAGACGATAGGTAGATCACCCGCAGATGTTATGTTTGGAACAGAAATGAGTAGCGAGTTTAATCCAGTTTTAAATGAAATAGTCGAGGAAACACGCGAAGTTTCTTCCCTACCGTCAATTCGTAGTGAAGTTAAATCTAAAACTGACAAGGCTCAAGATTCTCAAAAACAATATTATGATAAGGGTAGGCGGCCGGCACGTACTTATAATAACGGCGATCTAGTTAAAATAACAAAAGTGACCTTTCAAAATAATGGTAAGAGTACTAAACTCATGCCCTCGTATGAAGGCCCTTTCAGAGTAGTTAAGGTATTGGGTAATGACCGATACAAAGTAGCGCCGATTGCTGGGTTCGAGGGAATGAAACACAAGCGTAAGACGACCGTTGCCTCTGACCGAATTCGACCGTGGATTCATGTAGCCTCCTTAGAAATTGATGTCGAAAATAATAGTGATGCCGGGAATGATGCAAGCGATGGGAATATGTCGGAGTGACAATATTTGAACTACATAATTATCTTATTGTTAAATTCTTGAATATGCTTTGTTTTATTTTTGTGCAATGATATTAAAATTCCCCGATTAATTATGTATTTATACAGTTGTTGTTGTTGTATTGTCTCAGGTCAGGCGTAGGAGAATATAAAGGCCCCACGTCTTGACCTGAAACTACTCGTATTGCTGTGCAAAGTAAATACGTAAGATAAACTAAGATTTCTTTAAACTAATATCCTTTAGAAAGGATTGTTTTATAGATTTCTGGATAAATGTTGATGTGGTTAAATAGTTACCTGGTTAAATGGTTATTTGGTTAAATGGTTATTTGGTTAAATGGTTATTTGGTTAAATGGTTATTTGGTTAAATGGTTACCTGGTTAAATGGTTACCTGATTAAATGGTTACTCGGTTAAATGGTTACTTGGTTAAGTGGTTACTTGGTTAATTGGCTACATGTTAACTTGGTTAAAAGGTTTAATATTGGTTAAATAATGTTACACGGTTAATTGATCATTCGGAAACTTGGTTAAATATCTACTTGGTTTAATGATAATTTATCATTTACGTTGTTATAATGCTAGACGGATTTATTGTGTAAATTTAACTAACAGTAAATATGTAAATATGTGTTTTAATACTTCAAGTAGTATCTATTATTAAAAAAATATATTACAGGGAGATTTGCTTTGAAACTATCGTAGCTATCTTTACTAGTGAAGTTATCCGACTAAATTTTGTTTATTAGTTATAGTTTTGTCAAGTTGTTTGTTAATATTTCATAAGAGTGCTCCATTTCGCCCGGTGTAAGGTTTCACCAGATGCGTGTATGGGGACATACACGTCGTCAGGATAGCCGAATGTAAGGTTTGTAAACAATAAAACTAATTATTAATTCATTTTGGGTCGCAACATTCATTTTAGATATAATTTGAACAGGTCACACCGACCGAATACTTGTAAGTGGAGGCAGAGACAATAAAGGTACTAGCACGTGGCGGAGCGGGCCATTCTTGGTTGGGCAGTGAAAGCGAACGGTTGTGAAAAGCGAGTCGGGTAGTGAGATTTGAAAAGTGGTCGTTACGGTTGTTATGCGAATATTGGTTACTACTAGTTGATGTGATAAGTATTGTGTAATAAACGGTTTAAGAAGGACTACGCTGTGTTATTTCTGGTAGATTTTACAGAGTTTACTTCATCAGTGATGACTAACGTTTGCAGATTACTTAACATTAATAAACTACAGTCAACCGCATACCATCACGAAACAATAGGTGCGTTAAAAAACACATATAAAAACTTAGGAGCTTTTCTTAGAATTCAATGTGAGTCCAATAAACAAGATTGGAGTTCATGGTTACCCTACTGGTGTTTTTCGTTTAATACAACCGTACATACTGAAACAAAATACACCCCATATGAATTAGTATTCGGAAAGTTATGCACATTACCGAGTAGCCTTAGTGCGCCAATTGAACCTTTGTACAATTATGACGACTATCCGTTGCAAATGAAATACCGTTTACAAAAGGCACAAACGGAAGCGAAACAGAATCTTATAATAAGTAAACATAATAGAAAAACAATCTATGATAAAACTTGTAACTCCGTTAATTATAAGAAAGGTGATCTTGTATTGTTGAAAAATCAAATAGGAAATAAACTTGTGTCATGATTACAGTTAATTTGTATTAAATATTTTATAGATTTCAAAACATTGATAGTAAACTTATTGAGTTCATGTGTAAATTATAACATCATAAAGGAACGAAGTAGTATATCTAGTCTGTGGCCTGTTCAGCAGAAATGTTTAATTACTCCAATTCAAAAATAAACAGAACAACACTATAATATATGGTATTACATCATGTTAATTAAATTAGGAATTATAGTATGATTTAATGTACTAATGCTATTTAAATTATGTAAAAATATAAAAAAGCGGGGAAAAATTAACGGAAGCGAGGCGCCCTCTATCGAATAAGCGGTAACTTCAAAATGGGCGGCGGCAGCGCGAGTTAATTCGTTCCCGGCTTGCAAGAGAACAACTAGACGTTGAGAAGTGTACGTGGAAATTGAAGTAATTGTAAGATTGGTGAAGTAAATTACTTTTACGCAGTATTCGGTGTCTTATTACAAAAATTCAGAAGTGACAACGAGCGTTACGCCCACAAAACAAGTGCATTAGAAACCACAACTTAACGTAAGTACATGAATTACTTATCCTAAATGCTTAAATTTAACTGGTAGTTGTTAAACCGCTTACATAGTCATCATTTTAAAATTTGCTTATTTAAAGTAGTTGCACCGTGTTTCAATATAGATTTGTACTTAATTGATACGTAAAAACTAGAAAGCCACCTGCTAGAAAAGATTTATAATAGGTTGGATTTGGTGTACCTAGTATCGAAAGCATTTAACACATATTTTATTTTTAACAAAGTCAAAAGTCAAAGTCAAAAATTATTTATTCAGTTTAGGGCAGTAAACTGCCACTTATGAACGTCAATAATAACATTATTGGCCCATACGGGGCAAAACATGTCTCCTTATTTTTTGGGCCCTACTAGCGCTTCGAGACAAGACACAAACAATCTGGCAAGTGCTGAGAAGAAACGCCGGAAGTACCACTAGCTGCCACAAAAAAAAGGAAAAGAAAATAATGTATACCTGTGCAAGCAGGGCAGTATTTAATTCCAGACATTTTTGTCATTTAAATAGTCATTAACAGTATAATAACTCTTTTTCATCAAAATAATCTTAACATGCGATTTAAACTCAAACATGGGTAGTTCAACAATAGACTGTGGTAATTTGTTAAAAAAGCGAATACATTTCCCCATGAACGAATTACTCACTTTATGCAGTCTGAAATTTGAAACAGCAAGTTTATCTTTATTTCGGGTATTAAAATTATGTTTGTCACTTTTCTTAGGGAAAAGATGCAGGTTTTTGCGAATGTACATAATATTTTCATAAATGAATTGAGAGGCCACTGTAAGTATATTAATTTCCTTAAACAGTTCTTTTAATGAGTCTCGTGGTCGAAGGTTGTAAATTGCCCGTACAGCTCTCTTTTGTAGTACAAAGATAAATTCAATATCGGCTGCTGAGCCCCATAACAATATTCCGTATGACGTTATACTATGGAAGTAGCTAAAATACACTAATCTTGCCGTTCCAACATCAGTCAATTGTCTTATCTTTCCCACAGCATAAGCAGCTGAACTAAGTCTTCCTGACAGAGTCTCAATATGAGCACCCCATTGCAGACGGGAATCTAAAGTTATTCCCAAAAAGGTAGTGGAATTACTAGTATCCAGTCGTTCATCTTTTACAATGATATTTGTTGAGACCTGCCTTACATTTGGCATTGTAAATTTTATGCATTTCGTTTTGCTTGCATTGAGCAAAAGATTGTTGGTACTAAACCAATGCAGAACCCGCGAGAGTGCATTATTTACATCGTCAAAAGATTCTTGACCTCTTTTAATTTTAAAGATCAGTGATGTATCATCTGCAAATAATACCACCTCACATAGGTCTGTTGCAAAGTAAGGAAGGTCATTTATATAAATTAGAAATAGCAGGGGTCCTAATATTGATCCCTGCGGTACACCCATGGTAAGAGGTGACCCTGAAGATTCAGTTCCATTTATACATACTTTTTGAGTTCTGCCTGTGAGATAAGAGTTTAATAAATCTAAGAACTCTTTTGAAACCCCATAATGTCTCAATTTTTTTAGTAAAGTTTGATGATCTACACAATCAAAGGCCTTAGAAAGATCACAGAAGATACCTAAAGCATCTTGCTTACTCTCCCAAGCATCGAATACATGTTTTAGGAGTGCAACTCCAGCATCGGTAGTATTTCTACCTTTTGTGAAACCGTATTGTTTATCATGTAGTAACTTATTTAGGACAAAGTGAGATAAAAGTTGATTAAACAATAATTTTTCAAAAATTTTACTAAGAACGGGTAAGATAGATATTGGTCGAAAATTGGAGGGATCACTTTTCTTACCCGATTTAAATAAAGGAATAATTTTGCTAAATTTCATTAAAGTTGGGAATTCTCCATCATCAATACATTTGTTAAATATAATTGTAAGGTGAGGGGCTACTGCATTTATTATTGTATTAATGATATTGACAGAGATTCCCCATAGATCTTTAGTTTTTTTCATATTTAATTCCCTAAATGTTTTTAGTATTTCCTCAGCGTTTATATGTCTAAAATTTTATGGAGATTGACACTCATTAACACCTGACTTCAAAAGAGACAGCTAGTTCAGCAGAAGATGCAAGTTCTTTAGTTGTAGAGGTAGCTATGTTTGACAAGAATTTCTCAAAAGTATTTGCAACTTCTGTGTTTGATTTAATTAGCTTATCTCCAACTTTGAGAGAGTAAGTGTGATCCCTTGGTTTTTGTCTACAAGTTTCCTTATTTATAATATTCCACGTAGCCTTCCCTTTATTAGTAGAACCTGTAATTATGCTACGTAGATGGTTTGACTTTGCTTTGGCACATACTTGTTTAAATATTTTAGAATACTTTTTAACATACTCTATGATCTGTGGGTTCTGAGAATCTGCTTTTAAACTATACAAGTTATATAATGTATTTCTACTTTTATAAATACCAGGAGTAGCCCAATCATTGAACTTACTCTTTAGGTTATTTATTTTTATCTTTCTTTCCGTAAAAATCTGATCAAATTCATTTTTAATTAAGCCAAAAAGATTCTCGTATAACTTATCAGCACTGTGGTCAGTCGTAGGTTTTATTAAATGAACACCGTCATTAATTTTTTCCTTAAATCTGTCAATTCTATTGATGGTAACTGGCCTACAAACAACATCTACAATGTTCGAGACATGATGGTGTTCAAATGATGCCTTTTGTCCACTATGGTCCGAGCTTAGACAATTTAAAATAGATTTATCAATTACATCGCTATTACAAAAAATATTGTCTAGGCAGGTAGCCGATGTGGGGGTCACCCTTGTAGGTTCATTATAAATATTTATTAAATTATACGACTTAAAAAGATTAAGAAAACGGATTGATGTCTGCGTGTTTACCAATATATCAATGTTAAAATCTCCACATACAACTATTTTCTTATTTGATTTGCAGACTTTTTTTAAGACATCATCCATCGTGGATTCAAAAGTGTGGTAATTTGCAGAGGGGGGCCTATATATGCTAATTATTACATACTGCTCCAGCTCAGCACACGCTAGCTCAATAGTTTGTTCAACTGAGAGTGCTACTATATCTTTGCGTTCTTTACATTTTACTTGACTATTTAAAAGTATAAGTGACCCTCCTCTAATAGCAGACTCCCTTGTGAACGAACTACCGACTTTATAATTATCAATGTTTATTAATAATTCATATTTTTTAAACCAATGTTCCGTTAAACAAACCACGTTTAACTAACCTATTTTTGAGATTTTTATTTCAAAGATGGGTTTTGTACTTTTATGCTAGAAAAGTGACCTTGTATGTGGTCTCACTAAGTACTGTAACTAATTAAGATAGGAATATCAGTCTTAATAGGGTAAGTACTATTAAAATAACAAAATATACTATAGAAATACTGATCATGTAGGTGGTATTACAGAATAAGTCTTGTGGGGACTATCTATTTTTAGAAGCATTATGACGAAAAGTGATCATGTAAGGTGGTCTCGTAAAACATTGTATAGAATAGAAATAACATTAGTCTTGTAGGAGCATAATGATTATTATCAGGAGAATTTGTACAAAAGTGATCATGTAGGTGGTCTCGTAAAACATTGTGTAGAATAGAAATAATATTAGTCTTGTAGGAGCCTAATGATTATTATCAGGAGAATTTGTACAAAAGTGATCATGTATGTGGTCTCGTAAAACATTGTGTAAAATAGAAATAATATTAGTCTTGTAGGACCCTAATGATTATTATCAGGAGAATTTGTACAAAAGTGATCATGTAGGTGGTCTCATAAAAAAATGTGTAGAATAGAAATGAGTATTTCTCAAAATACATGTACATTTTTGAAAAAAAAAGTGTGTTTTGAAACAGTTCAAAAGTTTTATATTTATAAATCATCACACAAAAAAAACACGCACACAATTTTGTAGGCTCAATATTAATCTTTAAGATAACAAAGATATCATACTTATTACCAAATATTTAGATATTTTAAAAATAGTTATTTTTACCTTTTCATACAAAAACCTATTTGCCACTCTTCCTTTTTCATGTGTTTTTGTTTCATAAAATGCGATACATAACTAAATTATTGTAAATTTCTTTGTATCATCGTTCTACAATAATCGCAGTTTCTGTATCAAATTGATTTTCTACAGTGTATCATAATGAATTGGCAATTTATAGCAAAAAAACAAAATGAGTCGCTTTCATTTACTATTTATTTATTACTCTTTAGTTACGATTTATTTCTACTTTTCCATGATTTCTGAACGATTCCGTTTTTTTTTTAACGGACAACACTAGCTTCACTCTGATTGGCTGTTGGTCTGACGTCTCCGCCATTACATCTATCGCGAAAATCAGTGAGAACGTTTGTGTTTTGTGGGATTACTTTTTCGAGACAGAAAGTAAAATCAGCGATTTTTCATAGAACGGTAAGTCTTCATTCACCCATTTTTTGTAATACGTATGGCACGAACATTTAATAAGCTTTTATATTTGCTGTAACAGCTTTTATCAAAAAACTACTTTTTCTAACCTCATTTTGTCTAATATTTCGTAACGTTTTTTACGAATTTCGTTACGTAACGAAAAAGTAAACATAAAGCTGGGTGTATACTGTTATAACCTGACTAAGCTTACTACTTAATTTATTTAAAAAAATATAGCGCGTCAATAACAAAAGGATTGGATATATCTGCTTTACAGAAGTGCCACCAGCAAAAAATAATCAAATAATTTAGATTACGTTTTTATGTGATTTAACAGCTTTTTATCCCTGATATTACTTACATGCTTCAAAAAGGAGAAAGAACTTCCTCTTTTTTGAAGTCGGTTAAAAAGCCTCGCGACTTTGTTTCAATTCGCTTGAGAATAGAATTATACCGATTATTACAAATACTTAACTCTTGCTAATGACACTTCTGGCAATGGCAACTATACTTGTTGGTTATTACTTACAACTGCTTATATACAACTGCATTACTTCTTTTGTTTTTTAGGAATGCCGCCAAAAACCAATGCCGAAAGGCAAAAAGCTTACAGAGAACGACTCAGAAAGGATAAACCAAATAAATATGAGGAAATCCGTGTCAAACATTTGGAAAAAGTTAAAGAAAATATTAAAAAGAAAAAAGAAATTCTTACAGAAGAAGAAAAACAAGAGCTACGAGCAAAGTGGAGACAAGCCAATGCTAAAATAGCTGAAATAAAAAAAATGGGCTACTCTACGACAAAACAAAACAACACATTAGAAGTAAGAAAAAATGCTAAAAATAATACAACAATCCTAAAGGAGAGACTACAAAAGCTTACTGAAGAAAATACTCAATTAAAACGTCGAAATAAGAATTTAAGACAGGCCTGTAATCGAATGAAAAAACGAGTGGAAATTCTGAAAAAACGACTACCCCAACAAACTAGGCCTGATAATGATGCTATTACCATTGAAACTCGTCAGTGTGACGACACACCATTAACAAAATCGAATAGTTTTTTAGGAGAAATTTTACCAAATGTGTCCATGACGGAAAAAGAAAAGGTAAAAAAGAAGTTAATTTTGCTAAACACAATTACAGATTGTTTAAAAACAGAGTTTAATAAAGCGGATACCCAAGAGAAGAAAGTACTAAAAAAAGTTGCTACCAACGATATTGTAAATAAATACAAACTAAAAACAGCTATTTCTAATGTTCTTGGTCTGAAAGGAAGAATAAGGAAGACGAAATCAATAAACGAAATGAAAAAGAAATACAAGAAAGATATACAAGATTTCTTTGAAAGAGAAGATGTAAGTAGACCTAGTGCGGGAAAAAACGAGTGCATAACGAGAAACAAAGAAAAAGTGCAAAAGAGATATTTAATGGAACCAATATACAAGCTCTATAGAAAATACAGGTTAGAGGGTGGTAAAGCGTCTTTGCAAACTTTTTATCGTTTTCGACCGTTCTCCGTTGCGAAACCAAGACTTCAAGATAGGAATACTTGGTCTTGCATAAAGCATAGTAATTTATCTTTCAAGGCAATATCGTTGAAGAAGCTAGGTTTGCTTCAGACATCTGACATTGACGAACGAAAAATGTCACTTGCAGCAAATGTTTTAAATGCATGTACTCTGAGTGTTCTGAATGCAAAAATAAGAAACTAGCTGTTGATTTGACAATAAATGAAGACAGCCCTGTGGAGTGGCTTCAATGGAAAATGGGCACACACACTTATATTAAAATTGACAAAAAGAAATGCGTAACATGCGCAACAGACGAAAAAGTATTCAAAACAGGTAGTGAAAGGGACAGTGAATACATTAATAAAATAATTTCAAAATGATGTTCAAAAATTTAAAACTCACTACTACAATGTTCAACATCAGTACTTGGCGTGGAAAAAGTGTATTGAAAACCTTGATGAAGACGAAGCTGCATTGATTTGCGATTTTTCAGAAAACTTTTCGTGCAAGCAGTCTGAAGAAATTCAGGCGGTACACTTCGGTGGGTCTAGAAATCAAGTCACATTGCACACTTGCGTCCTTTACAGAAAAAATGTGAAACCACAATCGATATGCTCCATATCCCCAAATAATGAACATGGTCCTGGAGCAATCTGGGCCCATTTGGATCCAATAATGAAACTGTGCCAACACTTTACCATTAAAAAGATTCATATATTTTCTGATGGCCCTGCAACTCAGTACCGGCAAAAACATAATTTTTTCTTGTTCCAACATAATATAAAAGAATACGGATTTGAATATGCAACTTAGAATTTTTTTGAAGCCTCTCACGGCAAAGGGCCAGCTGACGGGGTTGGTGGGGCATTAAAGCGCCAACTTGACAATCATATTTCACATGGCAATGACATAACCAACGCAAAAGAAGCATATGACTATTTAATGGTTAACAGTAAAGTAAAAATGTTTTATGTAAATGAAAACGACATTCAGAAGATGACCAAAAATATCCCTGAAAATATTATTCCTATAAAAGGAACAATGAAGCTGCATCAGATTGTAACGGATGGCAACACGACAATTAAATATAAATTGCTAAGCTGCTTTGATTGCCAGAAAAACATCTGCTGTGATTGTTACTACACTAAAGAACATGAACTTTTATCCAACACCCTATCAGAACCAAAAGCATCATGCAGTAACAAACCACAAGCCTTGAAAAAACAAAAACCAGCAGCGAAAAGATTCAAAAGAATAAATAGTTCTACTACGACGGAGAGTGATGTCAGTATAAGTTGTCATAGTGATTCAGATCTGATAGATGTGGATTTTTGGAGTGAGGATAATGATTTACCCAGTATAGATGACAGAGAGAGTGATCAAGACTTAGAGGTGAATGTCTATTTGAGAGCAAATATAAAAGAGATTATTTGATGATTTTTGACGTATTTTAGGGTCAAACACAAATAAAATAACTAAGAAATACCTTTCAAAATCAATTATTAAAAAAAACTATTATTTTTAAATACACTTTAATGTCATGTTTTTAATTTTCAGGACACATCAAAGGAGGAAAATGTTAAACGACAACCCCTAGAACAAGTAACATTGTTATCTTCGTCAAGATTTATGTCTGCAAACCATGCTTTCTATGATACTGAAGTAAAATGCCTCAAGGCAGACGAAACACAACAAGGTAAAGAAAACTTTAAGAATAAAGGAAAAGGAACAGGGAAGAAAACAGCAAAGCAACAAAATGATATGGAAGAAGACAAATATCCAATTGATATAATGAATGTATTAAAACAAACAGGTGAAACAGACAAACCAAGTAAAGAAATAAAAAGTCATGAGGAAGAAGGATCAACAACTGATATCAATACAAAGCCAATAATTCTCGAGGATATAATAAGTGACGAAGCTTTAACTACGGATGAAAAATATAATATGAGTGATGCAATGTCATTTAATGAACCGGATTTTAATGTCAATGATTTGGACAATGTAGATGTTATAATACAAAATAATAATGCAACAAAAAATAACACTGAACATGAAAATGTGAATAACGAAAATGTACCAATTGAAGGCACTCACAAAGTCAAAGGCGAAACATGCGGACTGACTATTCTTAACGACGAAATACTGGAAAATATACACACAAAAAAGAAAGTGGTTTATAAAGGACTTAAACCTCTATCGCTAAATAATTATCTTCACGCGCCAAAGCGATCGATGTGATCCAAAGATTAAAAAACGGATTGTCAAACCAAATGTGTTTCGGAAAGAATTCAATTATTATAAAGATAAGGAAGAAATTTATAAAGCGCTAATGGATAGTGATTCTAATTATTATTTTTTTTATGTTTAAAACAACGTCAGGTTTTCATTTTTAAAAGATTGGAACAACAATAATTTGATTAAAATAGTATGAATGATTACTCCCTTATTTTATTTCTAACCCCTTAAGTATTTGGGTACATACTTACAAATATTTCGGATTGAATAAATGAAGAGCATTCACAATATTTCGCCAATGTATAACAAGCCTTATGGTTACTATTTAGTTACATTTAAGGACTATTTCGTAACAATATTTCGTTACGTACATTTATTTTGAGAAATACTCAAATAATATTAGTCTTGTAGGAGCCTAATCATTATTATCAGGAGTATTTGTACAAAAGTGATCATGTAGGTAGTCTCCAAAAACATTGTATAGAATAGAAATAATGTTAGTCTTGTAGGAGCCTAATAATTATTACCAAGCGAATTTATAGTTAAGTGGTCATGTATGTGGTCATAATGTTAGGTATTTATCTAATATAATTACATGATCTGATCTGAAGAATAGTGATCATGTAGATGGTCGTAAGAAGTATTCTATAACTTGGTAAAAGTCCTGTAGGGGACACATAGTCGCAGATTGTAGGTACCTTATGCCAGTTTATAGATGGACATTTATACAAGGTCTAACAAAATCAACTGCGTTCCATTAAAGGGGGGTATCTATACATCATACTAAATGCGATGACAAAAAATAAGGTATTGTTTTATAGTCATTTTTAAAAGTTATGTTTTCTAACAAAATAAATAAATTAAAACGCAGTCAAAAATGAAACACTCTGTATCTTTTCTTACTCAGGCAAACTGTAGTTCACAGATGGTGTATACGTACACAGAGCACACCAGCATTTTATTACCAAAGATCGTTGTGTGCATCACCCTTGTCAAACCAGCTGATCTGCGATTGGTCGAGTGGCACAGCTAGGCTTTTTCGACCAATCACAGATCAATTGCAACGAAGAATAGCTTCATACACACATGTTAGTACACTAGTGTGTGTAGAATGCACTTTCATGATAATATTGTTTTCGATAACAAACAAAACAAACAATGTCAACTAAATTAATAACCAACATCGTTTTTTTGTTACTTCAAGGCTCTAAGGAAAGATAATTTCTATGTTTTATGAGTTAGATTAAATCTTAGTTGTAGGAACTAGGTAGGTATTTACTTACTTTCTTGTAATTGTTGTTGTACGTAATTCGTTATTTACCTCTCGAAGCTCTTTAGAATCACTCCTAGCAGAATGGCAAGGTGGATAGAAATAATGGAAAATAAAGCGGTTTTAAAACATTTATTAATTTAATTCTGACTCTGACTGACTCTATCACACTTTCACAGGCTTTGGACTAGCAAGTAGGTTAGCGTAGTAAATAATTTATCTGCCGGGTAAATAGTTTATCTGACTAACAAAAAAATTAAACAAACAAATCAATCAAGTAGGTACCACTTACTCTCAATCTACGCTTACTTGGCGTGTTTAAGTTCATTAAGAGGTTTACAATCTTTACAATAAATTACATTGATCATAATCACATTACAAAAAAACATTGCACAGCAATGCGACGTGCACTTTTACGCGAAATAACAGTCTCTGTCACTTTTTATGTTTTAAAGCGTTCACACGGTTTGCAATAAAATTCGCTGTCGTAGTTGTGTCGCACTTTCAATGTTATAATCACCTTCACAATACACTAAGTCCTACACTTAGCCCCACACATGGAAGCCCAAATGTTTAGGTTACTGCTACATCTAGTCTGAAAATGATCGGGCCGAACTAGGTGGGGGTTCTGTTCAGCCCAATAGTAGGTGCCGCGGCGTAGAGGTTAAACATCCAACCACTGGTGAAGCTTCTCTCGTCCGTCCAGAGAATGTTGCAGCTTCTGCGACTTCTGCAAAACTGGACTCGTAGTGCGAAGTCATGCGGCTTCAGCTCTTGAACTAGTGTAAAATGATACAGGCGCCTGCCCCTCGTCTTGCGTCTCGCCGCAGAATTCGCAATAATGACGCCTGCGCCCATGAGCGCTTGGCGAAGACGGACGCTGCATCAGTCGCGCTTGCGATTGGGTTGCCGATCAAAAATCTGCATCACACTGTCTTCTTATTGAACAGGCTGGCGTGGCCTTCCCTGGTCCCCGACGGGCATAAACAATCTCACTCCAGTCCCTGAACCGCTCACGAAAACGTCCTTAATATCAGCGTAAAGGCGCGCTGCTTTAGCACAAATTAAATTTGTGATCCTGGTAGCACATAACCCTGGACTGACACCGTTGCGGCGTCGCAAACGCACGCCGCACGGAAGCGAATTAGAGACTGCGCGGCGCGAGCGCCCGGGCGGTCGTCCTGCAAAAGCCGAAAATGGGCTCATAATTTAAAGGATACTAAAAACTAAAACATACCGGATAACTGATCGTGAATTGGAAACTGACACCTCGCATTTAATTAAGTATTATGGCGAGGTAACCTACTACTTAACCTCCTGGATGCTAGCGTCATACCTATATTACATAAACAATTAAAATTTTGTCTTAGAGCCATCTGTAAATCAGTTCTGGAACTAATGGTTTTATGGTAGTTGTGTAACCTTTGTAAACTGGCAGCACTAATCATTACACCGTTTTGACTTTGACACATATGTCAAATAAGTCTTTTTTTGGAGCGCCACGAGAAAGACGGCTTGTCGCTCAGGCGCATCCGGTAAGTAATCCAAAAAAATTATTTGAATCACCTGATTTTTCATAATAACTTGGCTTGATTTGTACTGCTAATAAACCCAAGCAACTAAATAAACATATTATTACTCCATATGGTTATTAATTCTTTGCTTTGAGAGCAGAAACTTTCTAATGTCATACTGGTATTACAATAGTACTCAATCCGAACTATGCCTTATTGTTTATGTCATATATTTATTACATTGGTTCTCAAAGACTTCTTTTTTTACAGCCTTACGTGAAGACGAAATCATATTACGGCTTCAAGAATTGGACTTAGATCTCTCTGATGGTGATGACAATGATGATATTCCTTATACAACAAGACCTGAAGAAGACAAGGAATCAACTAATTCATCTTCCAGCTCTTCAGATGAGAAGGTAGATTTACAATCAGAGGTTTCTATGCAATCTTCTTTGGTAGAGAGAGGCCGAAGGCGCTCTAGCACAACGACGGCGTTTTGCACCAAATGCAAAATATTCTTGTGTAGCACACCTAAAAGAAACTGCCACCTGACATTTCATAAAAAGTTGTTTGCTATGTCTTTAGTTTGTAAGAAGTTAATTTTATTCTATAAGATTTTTATTACTAGATAATAAGAAGCTAATTTCGGTTTCTATTTTTACGTTTTGTTACATTGGGGAAAGTTTAGCATTTCAAAAGTTTTTTTACTCTAAGAAATACTAATGTTAATTGATTGATGAGTAGGCACTATGAAGACTGATTATAACATGTAAGACTCCTAATTAGTAGTCTATGTGACTAATAAATGTTTATACATTAAGGTTCTTGCATTATTATTTGGAGTTAAATTCCAGTGTAATATACTTATGACGTAAGAATCACTATTAGTTTAATATTGAGAACCACTGTTATAAATATATGATGTAAGTAAAATCAATATTTAATTAACAATATATTTTTTTGTATTTTTTTGACATAAACAGACCCTTAATAAACCAGAAATCTTTACTTGTAATATGGTATCGAAATTTTTATTTTCTGGAATCCAGGAGGTTAAACGAAATCGTGAGTGCGACACAAGTTTTTTTTGTACCTTAGCTTTCAACTCGCCAATCTAGTTAAGTGTAACTCTTGTTTTTAGAGTAAAATTATTTTGTCCAAACCGGTAATAAATGTTCTAAAGTGTCAGTTTAAGACAGACAAAGACTGATAAAACATACAACGACTGAATTTAAAAAGTCACTAAGAATTATTTTTAACGAACTAACTAGGCCATAGCATTTAAACTCGGACATATCGTACTTTATTTAGCAGTTATTTCTTAACTGACAGTCGCAAAATTACCAATATGTATTTTTAAAATGCTTATTCACATAACTATTTACTTGAGTTACTGTAAGTGGCAAAAAGGAAACAACTTCGAGAGAAATCAAAACACTAATAACATGTTTTACTTACCACTTTATATGAAATATGCGCTGATAAGACTATTTTTCGAAACTCATAAAACATTGTTATCGTCTCAATGACTTAGTTAAAATCAAATAAAATCAAATTTTAGTTTAAACAAAAATAAAATCTTAATTAGTAATGTAATGAATGAATGATCTGATCTCGTAAAAAACTATGAGCCTAGAAATCAGAACAAATGTGGCACATCCCTATCTATCCGCATGCACACTTTGATTGACCCCGACACGTGCCCGACACCGGCCTTTCGGCTCGAGCGGCATAGTCAGCAGTTTGCGAGTACGGTAGGGCTTCCACGTTAAATAAATATCTAGGACTAGGATTACGATTTTACACGAATGTTTGAGTAGGTTTATTAAAACAATCCATTTCATTTTTTATTTAATTATTTTTAGCAAAACAATCCAAATATCACATTTCAATACTTTTCTCATTGTAATATTGCGACCGGTTAAGAGTTAAATTCTAGGTAACTTTTAAAGAATTTTTTGAAATGAGTTTGTCCTGTGGTTTGTCAAGTTAATATCAACTTTTACGGTGTCGATTTTATTATCTAGACGACTAGTCAAGAATTAATTACAAAATAGCAAAACCTTTTTATTCCTACAATTTTCCTTATAAACAATAATAATATCTCAAATGTTTAAACTTAAATAATAAGTAAAATGTATTTCAGTTCCTAAAATAGCAAAATGTTTTATTTCCTTACGAATACCTACGATCTTATCTTAGCTAAACAAAATGCTTGTCACCCTATCCAAGATACCGACAAACACGGCGGGGTACTTTTGTCGGGGCCACCTTTGAAACTTGGTCTTGCTAACTCCAAAATAATTTTACCCCCAAAATTTATTAAAAAATAAAGTAGAATTAAAGAAGGCGAGAAATTAGACTCTGATGACCTTGTTATTTTCAGTTTAAACAACTCGATTGTAGTTTTGTTTGTAAAATTTAATTTAATAGCACATTACACGACGAGTTTACAGCCGTGGTGGGAAGTTGGGAATGGTTAGACGTAACGTCGTACAGCCATTTTTATTGAAGCTGAATAGACGAGAGCATTGATCGAAATTGTCGTTGTCTCCGCGGTATCTTCGTTCTTTCAAAATGATATGTGAATACGGCTTTGGTAACTACGAAAACTAGTGAGTCGTTGAAGTTTTGTTACGTAAATTAGGTCACAACAACACAGTCACACTCTCCGGTCAGTTCGCGAACAACGCACTCAACGCTGTTTTGAATGAAGAACGGCAGAATGCATTAGAACAGAAATTGTTGGCAAATTGAAATTGAAATTTTGAAAATGAGTCCAGACAAGAATAGAAATAATTATTTTTTAATTAAATTAAATGTTTTTTTATTTCGATTTTTTATTTAAACCTACATGAATTGAATGTGTAGAAGTAAAAATAATATTTATTAATGCTGATTTATAAAATGTTGCCTTATATGTTAAGATTTTTGAGTGAATTTTATTTAATATTACACGAAAACAAACTAAGCACTTAAACACTATGAAAGATTAGACAAATGAATAAAACAGCTACAGCCCAAAAATTATGTATATAATTTTCGGGTACGTCGAATTTACAATAATAAACATGGATTAATTATCTTCCAGATTAGCTCTGATGAAGACCTTAAATCCATAAACCGTCTCAGGAAAAAGAGACGCAGGAAAGAAAACAACGCTTAGATTTAGTCGATAGCTTAGAAATATATAAGGTCTAACAAAATCAACTACATTCCTTTTAATGGGGGTATCTGTACATCGAGCTGAGCAGGCTCACCAAATTTGAGCCAAAAATTCAGGCTAGTTACGGAGATATTGATCATAACAATCTCATTCCGTAACTACGAAAATCTACACCCTTTACAGCTGTTTACTACTACATTGACACACTACGCACGCACACAAGCAAACGTGACCCACACATGCACACACTCAAGATAATCACAGAATACCTAATAGTACTACCGGCGGTGCGGCGACGGTAACTCAGAAATACTGTAACGTTTTATTTTGATCTGAATTAAAAAACAAAACAATAATTAACAAAAACAAAATATAAAACCTAATAACTCAGTGTAAAACTACTTAATACTAAACAAGCACACATAATAAATAAAACTTAATATTATAATCCACCCTAATTAATAGAAAACGAAATCATTAACTTAGGAACTATTATTTACACGTAATATCTTAAAACTCGTTATTGACTGCGACATTGCTCAAACGGTGCCCGGTCGGTGAAAGCGATTCGAAGGTCACATATTATGCTCGTCCCCGAGACACTCGCTCGCTAGATACGTTCCGAGGAAGGCGCGTACTAGCTATACTATTTTTTTCAAATATTTTTCTACCTATCTACTGTGCTATCTGACGGACGACTAAAAGTGTGTTTATAATACGTTTGTGAATTCCCCATAATTAACGGGTGAGTGTTGCAAAGTGTTCTATGTAGTTGTAAGCTTCTAGCTGTTGTAGGTACTTTTCTCATTGGGCTAACATTGATCTATTGTTACGCTGCGTCATGTTGATACCATCATTTTGTATATACACATGTAAATTACAATAATTAAGCTTTATAATTATCTAAACATATAATAGTGTTAAGTAAAAATATTGTACCTAATAATTGAGTGTAGCCACTAAATTTTTACTTTGGTGAAAATTATAATACGAGGGTATATCACATATTGCACCACCCAATACGTACATGACATTGCGTTAACTTATTCATCACTGCAATTAATATTAGTCGCATACTTATAGCTCAGCTTCTTTATGCTTTACTGCGTTTGTGAGATTTCGTAATAATTATTCCCAATTGTTTTGTTTACTGAAGTTGCGAAATGTCACAGGCAAATATTGGTATAGTTAAGAATACCTAATCTGATTCCGTGTAATAGTAAATTATTCTGCCTCATCACTGATCACTATTCTTTGCAAAACGTTATCATCTGTACCTACCTACCGCCTTGTTGCCGATCTTAGGATGTTGCAGCTAAACTACGAACTTGGAATAGTTGTAAAATATTTTGTTTACGCTATTACAGGGTTCACCTACCCGGTACCGGACGTCGTTGGAAATATTGCTTACTACTGTTACTACCCCTGCCCGACACCACCACCTATCTGTCAGGCGACTTACCTGGAGTTTTGCTACGCTGGAGCTACGCGGCATACTTTCAGGACAGTGATAGTGTTAAGAGCCAAATTATATCGTTTCGGTCGTTTGATGTGAACCCACGTAAATTAAATTGTCACTTTCTTATCTACGACTGTTTTTGTTATTTAGTTTCCCCTCCTCTACAAGGAGTGTGACAATACCAACATGATAGAATTCCCTGATTTTAGGGTAAAATAAAGTTAGTGGGTTTTCTTTTATAAGGATTTTTTTCACTACGGATTGGAGTAGAATTATGTGTTTCGCAATTAGAGAATTAGGAATTAGGGGTTTTAATTGGTTGTTGATTTTTGCGGTCACGTAACCGAACCGACGTCGAGAGAATCAAAAGTTGGCGGTACTTCATAATCGATCAAGATACTACGAACAGCTGACCGCAGAGTGCGTTGTTCGCGAACTGACCGGAGAGTGTGACTGTGTTGTTGTGACCTAATTTACGTAACAAAACTTCAACGACTCACTAGTTTTCGTAGTTACCAAAGCCGTATTCACTGTTTTTGTTTTTGTTATTTTGTTTCCCCTCCTCTACAAGGAGTGTGACAATGGCGCCCAACGTGGGGCATTTATAAACGACCGAATCGTGTAATTTGGTTTTTCACGCATTTAATAGCTTTTCATTGGTGTTGGCTTAACCTTCTAGTTTTTAAGGCTGATTGTACTAATTAAGTAGTATCTGGTGTGCAGTCACAGACCAGAGTTTTTATTAATTGTTCCATATTTTCTCTCGTTTTCGTCTTAGCCTAAATATTATAGGGTTGTTACCGCACACTAGTTAAATTAGATAGTAACTATAATCATTAGTGTAGTGATTAGAACTATTTTGCAACATTCAACAAAATAAAAATGCCTTACGATATAAAGTTCCTTTCCTTACAAAAAACCGAACTGCAGTACGAAGTAGAACTCCGTGGTAGCAGTGGAGATTCAGTTCAAGAATTACGAAAGCAAATAGTTAAATTATCACAACAATTGCCGTCTGAGGATATTTTAGAATCCCACTTAGAGGCTGCTAACGACTTGAAAGAAGTTAAGGAATCACTTTTAAAATCCCAGAAGAACCTTGCTAGTTTAAAAACCCAATTTGAAAAAAAAAATTTAATAGAACAGAGACACTCTTAAATCATTTATATCATCGGATCAACCGAATTGTGAATGAACCAGATGTAAATGACGTTTATAAAGTCTGCGTATCCAATTTTAACATGCAATTTAAGGACCTTTCGTCAATAAAATTATCTAGCACACAAGCAACTAACGCCGCCCCTACAGCTGAAACTACGAATCCTACCACCATATCGGTTACGTGTGAGCGAAGTCTCTCGTCAGATATTCCTAAACTAAAATTTAATGGAAACACTTGTGTCCATGCCTTTATCCAAAAAGTCGAAGAATTCGTCTGTTCTAGAGGTATTTCATTTGAAAAAATAATTTCACTATCTTATGAAATTTTTGACGGAGATGCATTACACTGGTTCCGTTATAACAAAGATAAAGTTAATTCTTGGTCCGAACTGCGTACACTCCTCAAGCAAGACTTCAGTAGTAGCGACTACGACTACAGATTTGCTGAGGAAATCAGGACACGCACCCAAGGTGAACATGAAAATATCACCATTTACCTGTCTATAATGCACGGTATGTTTTCTCGCCTCAACAAACCGATGTCAGAAGAGGCTCAATTAGAAATAATACTGCACAATATTCGTCCTTGTTACGCCAATACCTTGGCCGCTGCTCCTGCTTCTAATCTTAAATCAATTGAAGGCCTAAGGACCGTATGTCTTAGTTACGAGAGTGTTAATTCTAGATTCTTAAATTTCCGGGAGCCTCCCAAAGTATCATCTAATACGATAGCTCCAGAGTTCTCTTACAAACCTAAATCTATCAATAATAATAAAAATGAACCTACAACTATTAATTATAAATGATATGATCAACTCAAGCCTAGCACATCATCTTACAATAACTCATTTAAAACAAATAGAAATTATGACGACTTTAATACATATAATTTTGGTACTAAAAATCATAATCAAAATATAGAATTAGCAGCATTAGACGTCCAATCGTCAAGAACAGTTTTCTGTCCTCGTTGTAGATCGGACAACCATTCACTCAGGAATTGTAGGCAAGATAGATTTCCCATTTGTTTCAAGTGTGGCAAAAAAGGTGTTAAATATCCCGAGTGTTCAGATTGCCATCCACTAGTCCCTACCGAAACATCAAAAAACTAATTAAGCTCGATTGGAGTGATCGAAATAGAGAATGGAATAACTGGCTAACCTTCATTCGTAACTTCTCTAATTTTAACTCTGTTGCTTCAATCGATAACAAGGTATCAAACGTAGATCAAACTCGACCATACGTACTAATTAACGTCTTAGATTTAGCCTTGACAGGACTACTAGATACTGGATCTTGCGTTACTATTTTGGGAAACCATACTCATGAAAGGTTACTGGAATTGGGATTTCAGCTTCAGGAAAGTAACAATCTCACATTTACCACCGCGAGTGGAGATACAGTTTATTCTACTGGAGTGCTGTCTCTACCAATACATTTTCAAGAGAAGAAACACACAATTAATGTGTATGTCGTTCCAGGAATAAAAAACTCACTTAGTCTCGGTATGGATTTTTGGCGAGCCTTCAACCTCTTTCCTAAACACATACACTCAATTTTGTTTCGTAAAGATTCTGATTCAGATATTAATTCCGATTCTGTATCTCAATCACATGCAGTTCTCTGCCCCTATGAACACTTAACTAAAGATCAAAAAACTATGGCTGATCAACTTATATCTCAGTTTCGCGATATCTCATACGAAGAACGTGGCTTAGGTCGAACTTCATTAATTACACACCGGATTGACACTGGGGATGCTGCCCCCATTCGTCAACGCTATTACCGCATGTCCCCTGAGAAGCAACGCTTACTAGTTGCAGAACTGGATGAAATGCTCAAAGATGACGTCGTCGAACCTTGCGAGAGCCCATGGTCTTCTCCTGTACTACTCACCCCTAAGAAGAACGGAGAACTTAGGTTTTGCCTCGACAGTAGAAAATTAAATTCAGTGACAAAAAAAGATGCCTACAGTCAGGGGCGTGCATCCCATATAGGCTATTATGCAGAGCCTACCTTCATAAAAAACCGACAGAACAGCTAACCATAATTATGAATTACATATTCAATAAACTTAATAAACAATAAATATTTTGTAACCATATTGTCGTCTACCTGTACTTATTCCGTACTAAAACGCGCAACTTAAATCGTTACTGTGCAATTTAACCAATGTTAGGCTGCCGCGAGATCGCCTACTGTTTCACGCTAACATCGTCAATTTTCACTCACAGCCTACCCCCATCTGAAACCAATGCACGCCCCTGCCTACAGTCTACCTTACATTTCTGAAATACTCGACAACCTTCGTGACGCTAGGTTCTTGAGTAGCATCGATCTCTCCAAAAGTTTCAGGCAGATTTTAATTCATATGGCCGATAGGTGCAAGACTGCCTTCTACATTCCATCTAGAGGCACGTTCCAATTTAAGTCTATGGCTTTTGGATTAACCAACGCGCCTGCTACGCAACAAAGATTGGTCGATTTACTCTTTTACGGTCCTGAATTCGAACATAAGGTTTTCGTATTTGTCGACGACGTAATAATAGTCTCAGAAACTTTTGACCAGCATATATCCTTGTTAAAACGTGTTCTGAATAGATTGCGGACCGCAAATTTGACAATAAATCTCCAAAAAAGCCAATTTTTCCGCAATAAGCTAAAATATCTAGGATACATTGTAGATATTAACGGGCTTCACGCGGATCCCGAAAAAGTTGAGTCTATAACTAACTATCCTACCCCTTCAAACCGCAAGGAAGTTAGGCGTTTTTTAGGTACAGCATCTTGGTACCGTAGATTTATCCACAACTTTAGTGCCCTAGCATCTCCCCTAAACAAACTAACATCACAAGGTAGGAAAGCTCCACCCTTCTCTTGGTCTCAAGAAGCTGATGACGCCTTCAAAAAACTTAAGTCCCTATTGTCTTCAGCCCCTATCCTCTCCTGTCCAGACTACACTAAGCCATTCGAGGTGCATACTGACGCCAGCGACCATGGAATGGGTGCCGTTCTTACGCAAGTACTCGATAAGGAAGAAAAAGTAATAGCCTATATGAGCAAATCATTGACAAATCAAGAGCGCAACTATAGTGCCACTGAGCGTGAGGCACTAGCTGTTCTCACCGCTATCGAGCATTGGCGATGCTATCTCGAGAATGGCTTGAGGTTTACTGTGTACACTGACCATTCATCACTTAAATGGTTTTTAAACCTCAATAACCCTACTGGACGATTGGCTCGCTGGGGTGTTCGGCTATCCGTTTTCAACTTTGAAATAAAACACCGCAAGGGTACTGATAACGTGGTTCCCGATAGTTTATCTCGCTCTGTCCCTATTGCTTCTATCAACGACTCGACTACTACACAGACCAAACCTTCGTCTAATACTAATGATCCATGGTACTTAACTAAATTTAACGGTTGCCTAACATCCCCAACATCTTTTCTAAATTATCAGGTTTCCAATGGCAAGCTTTACCGATACACAAAAATACTCAACCCTCTTATTAGGGAATTTCAGTGGAAGGAAGTAGTTCCACTTGAACATCGTCAGACTATCATAAAACAAAACCATTGGGAAGCCAAGTCAGGCCACTTCGGCATTTTTAAAACTGGTAAACGCATTTCTTTAAAATACTTCTGGCCTAGCATGCAACGTGACGTATCGGATTTCGTTTCTAATTGCAATACTTGTCTCTCATATAAATATCCCAATCATGCCACACTGGGTACAATGGGCAGACCAAAGGACTGTAGCCGACCCTTCCAAATGATAAGTGTTGATTTGGTCGGTCCACTACCTGTCTCTAGAAAACAGAACATATTTTTATTAGTAGTTAACTGTGTGTTTTCCAAATACTGCCTACTTTTTCCAATCCGACGAGCAACTGCTGATATTATATCTAAAATCATGGAAGAAAACGTTTTTCTGGTTCACGGCATCCCTAGTACTATTATAATGGACAACGGTAGACAATTCATCAGTAATACCATGAAAAATTTATTCACTACTTACAACGTTCCTAACGTTTTTTATACTCCTCTCTATACACCTCAAGTGAACTCTGTAGAGCGTTACAATAAAACAATTATGACGGCCGTTTCCACATTCGTTGAAAATGATCATAGATCTTGGGACACCCAAATCCCAAAAATTCAGTTTGCCCTAATTAGTTCAGTTAACGAGGTAACTGGTTATACACCTTCCTTTCTTGTGTTTGGTCGTGAATTGGTTGACTGTGGCTCACACTACATTGATGTCGACTTATCAGACCATATCGTTTTTACTCCGCGTGATGCCTACGCTGAAAACTTAGGATGCTTGAGAAAAACGTTTGATAAAGTTCAGGCCTCACTTATAAAAGCACATTCCCGGAACTGTACTACGTATAACCTTAGGCGTAAAAACGTGGACTTTAATGTAGGAGACATTATCTGGAAGAGGACCTTCTATCAGAGTGAAAAAGACAATAAGTTCTCAAAAAAACTAGCTCCGAAATTCATTAAGTGCCGCATTATAAATAAAAACTCTAAACTTGTTTATGAGCTTGAAGACATGTCAGGTAATAAATTAGGTGCATGGCATGTAAAAGACTTTAAACTTCATTGAGTTGGTTTAGCGGATTTTATTAGGAAAAATCCTAACCTAAAAAGAGGGGTATGTAACGTTTTATTTTGATCTGAATTAAAAAACAAAACAATAATTAACAAAAACAAAATATAAAACCTAATAACTCAGTGTAAAACTACTTAATACTAAACAAGCACACATAATAAATAAAACTTAATATTATAATCCACCCTAATTAATAGAAAACGAAATCATTAACTTAGGAACTATTATTTACACGTAATATCTTAAAACTCGTTATTGACTGCGACATTGCTCATACGGTGCCCGGTCGGTGAAAGCGATTCGAAGGTCACATATTATGCTCGTCCCCGAGACACTCGCTCGCTAGATACGTTCCGAGGAAGGCGCGTACTAGCTATACTATTTTTTTCAAATATTTTTCTACCTATCTACTGTGCTATCTGACGGACGACTAAAAGTGTGTTTATAATACGTTTGTGAATTCCCCATAATTAACGGGTGAGTGTTGCAAAGTGTTCTATGTAGTTGTAAGCTTCTAGCTGTTGTAGGTACTTTTCTCATTGGGCTAACATTGATCTATTGTTACGCTGCGTCATGTTGATACCATCATTTTGTATATACACATGTAAATTACAATAATTAAGCTTTATAATTATCTAAACATATAATAGTGTTAAGTAAAAATATTGTACCTAATAATTGAGTGTAGCCACTCAATTTTTACTTTGGTGAAAATTATAATACGAGGGTATATCACATATTGCACCACCCAATACGTACATGACATTGCGTTAACTTATTCATCACTGCAATTAATATTAGTCGCATACTTATAGCTCAGCTTCTTTATGCTTTACTGCGTTTGTGAGATTTCG
Source organism: Anania hortulata (assembly GCA_963576865.1). Lineage (NCBI taxonomy): Eukaryota > Metazoa > Arthropoda > Insecta > Lepidoptera > Crambidae > Anania > Anania hortulata. The sequence continues at coordinate 2,997,890 of OY756402.1, read as the reverse complement.
TAATAATTATTCCCAATTGTTTTGTTTACTGAAGTTGCGAAATGTCACAGGCAAATATTGGTATAGTTAAGAATACCTAATCTGATTCCGTGTAATAGTAAATTATTGTGCCTCATCACTGATCACTATTCTTTGCAAAACGTTATCATCTGTACCTACCTACCGCCTTGTTGCCGATCTTAGGATGTTGCAGCTAAACTACGAACTTGGAATAGTTGTAAAATATTTTGTTTACGCTATTACAGGGTTCACCTACCCGGTACCGGACGTCGTTGGAAATATTGCTTACTACTGTTACTACCCCTGCCCGACACCACCACCTATCTGTCAGGCGACTTACCTGGAGTTTTGCTACGCTGGAGCTACGCGGCATACTTTCAGGACAGTGATAGTGTTAAGAGCCAAATTATATCGTTTCGGTCGTTTGATGTGAACCCACGTAAATTAAATTGTCACTTTCTTATCTACGACTGTTTTTGTTATTTAGTTTCCCCTCCTCTACAAGGAGTGTGACAATACCAACATGATAGAATTCCCTGATTTTAGGGTAAAATAAAGTTAGTGGGTTTTCTTTTATAAGGATTTTTTTCACTACGGATTGGAGTAGAATTATGTGTTTCGCAATTAGAGAATTAGGAATTAGGGGTTTTAATTGGTTGTTGATTTTTGCGGTCACGTAACCGAACCGACGTCGAGAGAATCAAAAGTTGGCGGTACTTCATAATCGATCAAGATACTACGAACAGCTGACCGCAGAGTGCGTTGTTCGCGAACTGACCGGAGAGTGTGACTGTGTTGTTGTGACCTAATTTACGTAACAAAACTTCAACGACTCACTAGTTTTCGTAGTTACCAAAGCCGTATTCACATATCATTTTGAAAGAACGAAGATACCGCGGAGACAACGACAATTTCGATCAATGCTCTCGTCTATTCAGCTTCAATAAAAATGGCTGTACGACGTTACGTCTAACCATTCCCAACTTCCCACCACGGCTGTAAACTCGTCGTGTAATGTGCTATTAAATTAAATTTTACAAACAAAACTACAATCGAGTTGTTTAAACTGAAAATAACAAGGTCATCAGAGTCTAATTTCTCGCCTTCTTTAATTCTACTTTATTTTTTAATAAATTTTGGGGGTAAAATTATTTTGGAGTTAGCAAGACCAAGTTTCAAAGGTGGCCCCGACAAAAGTACCCCGCCGTGTTTGTCGGTATCTTGGATAGGGTGACAAGCATTTTGTTTAGCTAAGATAAGATCGTAGGTATTCGTAAGGAAATAAAACATTTTGCTATTTTAGGAACTGAAATACATTTTACTTATTATTTAAGTTTAAACATTTGAGATATTATTATTGTTTATAAGGAAAATTGTAGGAATAAAAAGGTTTTGCTATTTTGTAATTAATTCTTGACTAGTCGTCTAGATAATAAAATCGACACCGTAAAAGTTGATATTAACTTGACAAACCACAGGACAAACTCATTTCAAAAAATTCTTTAAAAGTTACCTAGAATTTAACTCTTAACCGGTCGCAATATTACAATGAGAAAAGTATTGAAATGTGATATTTGGATTGTTTTGCTAAAAATAATTAAATAAAAAATGATATGGATTGTTTTAATAAACCTACTCAAACATTCGTGTAAAATCGTAATCCTAGTCCTAGATATTTATTTAACGTGGAAGCCCTACCGTACTCGCAAACTGCTGACTATGCCGCTCGAGCCGAAAGGCCGGTGTCGGGCACGTGTCGGGGTCAATCAAAGTGTGCATGCGGATAGATAGGGATGTGCCACATTTGTTCTGATTTCTAGGCTCATAGTTTTTTACGAGATCAGATCATTCATTCATTACATTACTAATTAAGATTTTATTTTTGTTTAAACTAAAATTTGATTTTATTTGATTTTAACTAAGTCATTGAGACGATAACAATGTTTTATGAGTTTCGAAAAATAGTCTTATCAGCGCATATTTCATATTAAGTGGTAAGTAAAACATGTTATTAGTGTTTTGATTTCTCTCGAAGTTGTTTCCTTTTTGCCACTTACAGTAACTCAAGTAAATAGTTATGTGATTAAGCATTTTAAAAATACATATTGGTAATTTTGCGACTGTTGGTTAAGAAATAACTGCTAAATAAAGTACGATATGTCCGAGTTTAAATGCTATGGCCTAGTTAGTTCGTTAAAAATAATTCTTAGTGACTTTTTAAATTCAGTCGTTGTATGTTTTATCAGTCTTTGTCTGTCTTAAACTGACACTTTAGAACATTTATTACCGGTTTGGACAAAATAATTTTACTCTAAAAACAAGAGTTACACTTAACTAGATTGGCGAGTTGAAAGCTAAGGTACAAAAAAAACTTGTGTCGCACTCACGATTTCGTATTGACACACTACGCACGCACACAAGCAAACGTGACCCACACATGCACACACTCAAGATAATCACAGAATACCTAATAGTACTACCGGCGGTGCGGCGACGGTAACTCAGAAATACTGTAACGTTTTATTTTGATCTGAATTAAAAAACAAAACAATAATTAACAAAAACAAAATATAAAACCTAATAACTCAGTGTAAAACTACTTAATACTAAACAAGCACACATAATAAATAAAACTTAATATTATAATCCACCCTAATTAATAGAAAACGAAATCATTAACTTAGGAACTATTATTTACACGTAATATCTTAAAACTCGTTATTGACTGCGACATTGCTCAAACGGTGCCCGGTCGGTGAAAGCGATTCGAAGGTCACATATTATGCTCGTCCCCGAGACACTCGCTCGCTAGATACGTTCCGAGGAAGGCGCGTACTAGCTATACTATTTTTTTCAAATATTTTTCTACCTATCTACTGTGCTATCTGACGGACGACTAAAAGTGTGTTTATAATACGTTTGTGAATTCCCCATAATTAACGGGTGAGTGTTGCAAAGTGTTCTATGTAGTTGTAAGCTTCTAGCTGTTGTAGGTACTTTTCTCATTGGGCTAACATTGATCTATTGTTACGCTGCGTCATGTTGATACCATCATTTTGTATATACACATGTAAATTACAATAATTAAGCTTTATAATTATCTAAACATATAATAGTGTTAAGTAAAAATATTGTACCTAATAATTGAGTGTAGCCACTCAATTTTTACTTTGGTGAAAATTATAATACGAGGGTATATCACATATTGCACCACCCAATACGTACATGACATTGCGTTAACTTATTCATCACTGCAATTAATATTAGTCGCATACTTATAGCTCAGCTTCTTTATGCTTTACTGCGTTTGTGAGATTTCGTAATAATTATTCCCAATTGTTTTGTTTACTGAAGTTGCGAAATGTCACAGGCAAATATTGGTATAGTTAAGAATACCTAATCTGATTCCGTGTAATAGTAAATTATTCTGCCTCATCACTGATCACTATTCTTTGCAAAACGTTATCATCTGTACCTACCTACCGCCTTGTTGCCGATCTTAGGATGTTGCAGCTAAACTACGAACTTGGAATAGTTGTAAAATATTTTGTTTACGCTATTACAGGGTTCACCTACCCGGTACCGGACGTCGTTGGAAATATTGCTTACTACTGTTACTACCCCTGCCCGACACCACCACCTATCTGTCAGGCGACTTACCTGGAGTTTTGCTACGCTGGAGCTACGCGGCATACTTTCAGGACAGTGATAGTGTTAAGAGCCAAATTATATCGTTTCGGTCGTTTGATGTGAACCCACGTAAATTAAATTGTCACTTTCTTATCTACGACTGTTTTTGTTATTTAGTTTCCCCTCCTCTACAAGGAGTGTGACAATACCAACATGATAGAATTCCCTGATTTTAGGGTAAAATAAAGTTAGTGGGTTTTCTTTTATAAGGATTTTTTTCACTACGGATTGGAGTAGAATTATGTGTTTCGCAATTAGAGAATTAGGAATTAGGGGTTTTAATTGGTTGTTGATTTTTGCGGTCACGTAACCGAACCGACGTCGAGAGAATCAAAAGTTGGCGGTACTTCATAATCGATCAAGATACTACGAACAGCTGACCGCAGAGTGCGTTGTTCGCGAACTGACCGGAGAGTGTGACTGTGTTGTTGTGACCTAATTTACGTAACAAAACTTCAACGACTCACTAGTTTTCGTAGTTACCAAAGCCGTATTCACTGTTTTTGTTTTTGTTATTTTGTTTCCCCTCCTCTACAAGGAGTGTGACAATGGCGCCCAACGTGGGGCATTTATAAACGACCGAATCGTGTAATTTGGTTTTTCACGCATTTAATAGCTTTTCATTGGTGTTGGCTTAACCTTCTAGTTTTTAAGGCTGATTGTACTAATTAAGTAGTATCTGGTGTGCAGTCACAGACCAGAGTTTTTATTAATTGTTCCATATTTTCTCTCGTTTTCGTCTTAGCCTAAATATTATAGGGTTGTTACCGCACACTAGTTAAATTAGATAGTAACTATAATCATTAGTGTAGTGATTAGAACTATTTTGCAACATTCAACAAAATAAAAATGCCTTACGATATAAAGTTCCTTTCCTTACAAAAAACCGAACTGCAGTACGAAGTAGAACTCCGTGGTAGCAGTGGAGATTCAGTTCAAGAATTACGAAAGCAAATAGTTAAATTATCACAACAATTGCCGTCTGAGGATATTTTAGAATCCCACTTAGAGGCTGCTAACGACTTGAAAGAAGTTAAGGAATCACTTTTAAAATCCCAGAAGAACCTTGCTAGTTTAAAAACCCAATTTGAAAAAAAAAATTTAATAGAACAGAGACACTCTTAAATCATTTATATCATCGGATCAACCGAATTGTGAATGAACCAGATGTAAATGACGTTTATAAAGTCTGCGTATCCAATTTTAACATGCAATTTAAGGACCTTTCGTCAATAAAATTATCTAGCACACAAGCAACTAACGCCGCCCCTACAGCTGAAACTACGAATCCTACCACCATATCGGTTACGTGTGAGCGAAGTCTCTCGTCAGATATTCCTAAACTAAAATTTAATGGAAACACTTGTGTCCATGCCTTTATCCAAAAAGTCGAAGAATTCGTCTGTTCTAGAGGTATTTCATTTGAAAAAATAATTTCACTATCTTATGAAATTTTTGACGGAGATGCATTACACTGGTTCCGTTATAACAAAGATAAAGTTAATTCTTGGTCCGAACTGCGTACACTCCTCAAGCAAGACTTCAGTAGTAGCGACTACGACTACAGATTTGCTGAGGAAATCAGGACACGCACCCAAGGTGAACATGAAAATATCACCATTTACCTGTCTATAATGCACGGTATGTTTTCTCGCCTCAACAAACCGATGTCAGAAGAGGCTCAATTAGAAATAATACTGCACAATATTCGTCCTTGTTACGCCAATACCTTGGCCGCTGCTCCTGCTTCTAATCTTAAATCAATTGAAGGCCTAAGGACCGTATGTCTTAGTTACGAGAGTGTTAATTCTAGATTCTTAAATTTCCGGGAGCCTCCCAAAGTATCATCTAATACGATAGCTCCAGAGTTCTCTTACAAACCTAAATCTATCAATAATAATAAAAATGAACCTACAACTATTAATTATAAATGATATGATCAACTCAAGCCTAGCACATCATCTTACAATAACTCATTTAAAACAAATAGAAATTATGACGACTTTAATACATATAATTTTGGTACTAAAAATCATAATCAAAATATAGAATTAGCAGCATTAGACGTCCAATCGTCAAGAACAGTTTTCTGTCCTCGTTGTAGATCGGACAACCATTCACTCAGGAATTGTAGGCAAGATAGATTTCCCATTTGTTTCAAGTGTGGCAAAAAAGGTGTTAAATATCCCGAGTGTTCAGATTGCCATCCACTAGTCCCTACCGAAACATCAAAAAACTAATTAAGCTCGATTGGAGTGATCGAAATAGAGAATGGAATAACTGGCTAACCTTCATTCGTAACTTCTCTAATTTTAACTCTGTTGCTTCAATCGATAACAAGGTATCAAACGTAGATCAAACTCGACCATACGTACTAATTAACGTCTTAGATTTAGCCTTGACAGGACTACTAGATACTGGATCTTGCGTTACTATTTTGGGAAACCATACTCATGAAAGGTTACTGGAATTGGGATTTCAGCTTCAGGAAAGTAACAATCTCACATTTACCACCGCGAGTGGAGAGACAGTTTATTCTACTGGAGTGCTGTCTCTACCAATACATTTTCAAGAGAAGAAACACACAATTAATGTGTATGTCGTTCCAGGAATAAAAAACTCACTTAGTCTCGGTATGGATTTTTGGCGAGCCTTCAACCTCTTTCCTAAACACATACACTCAATTTTGTTTCGTAAAGATTCTGATTCAGATATTAATTCCGATTCTGTATCTCAATCACATGCAGTTCTCTGCCCCTATGAACACTTAACTAAAGATCAAAAAACTATGGCTGATCAACTTATATCTCAGTTTCGCGATATCTCATACGAAGAACGTGGCTTAGGTCGAACTTCATTAATTACACACCGGATTGACACTGGGGATGCTGCCCCCATTCGTCAACGCTATTACCGCATGTCCCCTGAGAAGCAACGCTTACTAGTTGCAGAACTGGATGAAATGCTCAAAGATGACGTCGTCGAACCTTGCGAGAGCCCATGGTCTTCTCCTGTACTACTCACCCCTAAGAAGAACGGAGAACTTAGGTTTTGCCTCGACAGTAGAAAATTAAATTCAGTGACAAAAAAAGATGCCTACAGTCAGGGGCGTGCATCCCATATAGGCTATTATGCAGAGCCTACCTTCATAAAAAACCGACAGAACAGCTAACCATAATTATGAATTACATATTCAATAAACTTAATAAACAATAAATATTTTGTAACCATATTGTCGTCTACCTGTACTTATTCCGTACTAAAACGCGCAACTTAAATCGTTACTGTGCAATTTAACCAATGTTAGGCTGCCGCGAGATCGCCTACTGTTTCACGCTAACATCGTCAATTTTCACTCACAGCCTACCCCCATCTGAAACCAATGCACGCCCCTGCCTACAGTCTACCTTACATTTCTGAAATACTCGACAACCTTCGTGACGCTAGGTTCTTGAGTAGCATCGATCTCTCCAAAAGTTTCTGGCAGATTTTAATTCATATGGCCGATAGGTGCAAGACTGCCTTCTACATTCCATCTAGAGGCACGTTCCAATTTAAGTCTATGGCTTTTGGATTAACCAACGCGCCTGCTACGCAACAAAGATTGGTCGATTTACTCTTTTACGGTCCTGAATTCGAACATAAGGTTTTCGTATTTGTCGACGACGTAATAATAGTCTCAGAAACTTTTGACCAGCATATATCCTTGTTAAAACGTGTTCTGAATAGATTGCGGACCGCAAATTTGACAATAAATCTCCAAAAAAGCCAATTTTTCCGCAATAAGCTAAAATATCTAGGATACATTGTAGATATTAACGGGCTTCACGCGGATCCCGAAAAAGTTGAGTCTATAACTAACTATCCTACCCCTTCAAACCGCAAGGAAGTTAGGCGTTTTTTAGGTACAGCATCTTGGTACCGTAGATTTATCCACAACTTTAGTGCCCTAGCATCTCCCCTAAACAAACTAACATCACAAGGTAGGAAAGCTCCACCCTTCTCTTGGTCTCAAGAAGCTGATGACGCCTTCAAAAAACTTAAGTCCCTATTGTCTTCAGCCCCTATCCTCTCCTGTCCAGACTACACTAAGCCATTCGAGGTGCATACTGACGCCAGCGACCATGGAATGGGTGCCGTTCTTACGCAAGTACTCGATAAGGAAGAAAAAGTAATAGCCTATATGAGCAAATCATTGACAAATCAAGAGCGCAACTATAGTGCCACTGAGCGTGAGGCACTAGCTGTTCTCACCGCTATCGAGCATTGGCGATGCTATCTCGAGAATGGCTTGAGGTTTACTGTGTACACTGACCATTCATCACTTAAATGGTTTTTAAACCTCAATAACCCTACTGGACGATTGGCTCGCTGGGGTGTTCGGCTATCCGTTTTCAACTTTGAAATAAAACACCGCAAGGGTACTGATAACGTGGTTCCCGATAGTTTATCTCGCTCTGTCCCTATTGCTTCTATCAACGACTCGACTACTACACAGACCAAACCTTCGTCTAATACTAATGATCCATGGTACTTAACTAAATTTAACGGTTGCCTAACATCCCCAACATCTTTTCTAAATTATCAGGTTTCCAATGGCAAGCTTTACCGATACACAAAAATACTCAACCCTCTTATTAGGGAATTTCAGTGGAAGGAAGTAGTTCCACTTGAACATCGTCAGACTATCATAAAACAAAACCATTGGGAAGCCAAGTCAGGCCACTTCGGCATTTTTAAAACTGGTAAACGCATTTCTTTAAAATACTTCTGGCCTAGCATGCAACGTGACGTATCGGATTTCGTTTCTAATTGCAATACTTGTCTCTCATATAAATATCCCAATCATGCCACACTGGGTACAATGGGCAGACCAAAGGACTGTAGCCGACCCTTCCAAATGATAAGTGTTGATTTGGTCGGTCCACTACCTGTCTCTAGAAAACAGAACATATTTTTATTAGTAGTTAACTGTGTGTTTTCCAAATACTGCCTACTTTTTCCAATCCGACGAGCAACTGCTGATATTATATCTAAAATCATGGAAGAAAACGTTTTTCTGGTTCACGGCATCCCTAGTACTATTATAATGGACAACGGTAGACAATTCATCAGTAATACCATGAAAAATTTATTCACTACTTACAACGTTCCTAACGTTTTTTATACTCCTCTCTATACACCTCAAGTGAACTCTGTAGAGCGTTACAATAAAACAATTATGACGGCCGTTTCCACATTCGTTGAAAATGATCATAGATCTTGGGACACCCAAATCCCAAAAATTCAGTTTGCCCTAATTAGTTCAGTTAACGAGGTAACTGGTTATACACCTTCCTTTCTTGTGTTTGGTCGTGAATTGGTTGACTGTGGCTCACACTACATTGATGTCGACTTATCAGACCATATCGTTTTTACTCCGCGTGATGCCTACGCTGAAAACTTAGGATGCTTGAGAAAAACGTTTGATAAAGTTCAGGCCTCACTTATAAAAGCACATTCCCGGAACTGTACTACGTATAACCTTAGGCGTAAAAACGTGGACTTTAATGTAGGAGACATTATCTGGAAGAGGACCTTCTATCAGAGTGAAAAAGACAATAAGTTCTCAAAAAAACTAGCTCCGAAATTCATTAAGTGCCGCATTATAAATAAAAACTCTAAACTTGTTTATGAGCTTGAAGACATGTCAGGTAATAAATTAGGTGCATGGCATGTAAAAGACTTTAAACTTCATTGAGTTGGTTTAGCGGATTTTATTAGGAAAAATCCTAACCTAAAAAGAGGGGTATGTAACGTTTTATTTTGATCTGAATTAAAAAACAAAACAATAATTAACAAAAACAAAATATAAAACCTAATAACTCAGTGTAAAACTACTTAATACTAAACAAGCACACATAATAAATAAAACTTAATATTATAATCCACCCTAATTAATAGAAAACGAAATCATTAACTTAGGAACTATTATTTACACGTAATATCTTAAAACTCGTTATTGACTGCGACATTGCTCATACGGTGCCCGGTCGGTGAAAGCGATTCGAAGGTCACATATTATGCTCGTCCCCGAGACACTCGCTCGCTAGATACGTTCCGAGGAAGGCGCGTACTAGCTATACTATTTTTTTCAAATATTTTTCTACCTATCTACTGTGCTATCTGACGGACGACTAAAAGTGTGTTTATAATACGTTTGTGAATTCCCCATAATTAACGGGTGAGTGTTGCAAAGTGTTCTATGTAGTTGTAAGCTTCTAGCTGTTGTAGGTACTTTTCTCATTGGGCTAACATTGATCTATTGTTACGCTGCGTCATGTTGATACCATCATTTTGTATATACACATGTAAATTACAATAATTAAGCTTTATAATTATCTAAACATATAATAGTGTTAAGTAAAAATATTGTACCTAATAATTGAGTGTAGCCACTCAATTTTTACTTTGGTGAAAATTATAATACGAGGGTATATCACATATTGCACCACCCAATACGTACATGACATTGCGTTAACTTATTCATCACTGCAATTAATATTAGTCGCATACTTATAGCTCAGCTTCTTTATGCTTTACTGCGTTTGTGAGATTTCGTAATAATTATTCCCAATTGTTTTGTTTACTGAAGTTGCGAAATGTCACAGGCAAATATTGGTATAGTTAAGAATACCTAATCTGATTCCGTGTAATAGTAAATTATTGTGCCTCATCACTGATCACTATTCTTTGCAAAACGTTATCATCTGTACCTACCTACCGCCTTGTTGCCGATCTTAGGATGTTGCAGCTAAACTACGAACTTGGAATAGTTGTAAAATATTTTGTTTACGCTATTACAGGGTTCACCTACCCGGTACCGGACGTCGTTGGAAATATTGCTTACTACTGTTACTACCCCTGCCCGACACCACCACCTATCTGTCAGGCGACTTACCTGGAGTTTTGCTACGCTGGAGCTACGCGGCATACTTTCAGGACAGTGATAGTGTTAAGAGCCAAATTATATCGTTTCGGTCGTTTGATGTGAACCCACGTAAATTAAATTGTCACTTTCTTATCTACGACTGTTTTTGTTATTTAGTTTCCCCTCCTCTACAAGGAGTGTGACAATACCAACATGATAGAATTCCCTGATTTTAGGGTAAAATAAAGTTAGTGGGTTTTCTTTTATAAGGATTTTTTTCACTACGGATTGGAGTAGAATTATGTGTTTCGCAATTAGAGAATTAGGAATTAGGGGTTTTAATTGGTTGTTGATTTTTGCGGTCACGTAACCGAACCGACGTCGAGAGAATCAAAAGTTGGCGGTACTTCATAATCGATCAAGATACTACGAACAGCTGACCGCAGAGTGCGTTGTTCGCGAACTGACCGGAGAGTGTGACTGTGTTGTTGTGACCTAATTTACGTAACAAAACTTCAACGACTCACTAGTTTTCGTAGTTACCAAAGCCGTATTCACATATCATTTTGAAAGAACGAAGATACCGCGGAGACAACGACAATTTCGATCAATGCTCTCGTCTATTCAGCTTCAATAAAAATGGCTGTACGACGTTACGTCTAACCATTCCCAACTTCCCACCACGGCTGTAAACTCGTCGTGTAATGTGCTATTAAATTAAATTTTACAAACAAAACTACAATCGAGTTGTTTAAACTGAAAATAACAAGGTCATCAGAGTCTAATTTCTCGCCTTCTTTAATTCTACTTTATTTTTTAATAAATTTTGGGGGTAAAATTATTTTGGAGTTAGCAAGACCAAGTTTCAAAGGTGGCCCCGACAAAAGTACCCCGCCGTGTTTGTCGGTATCTTGGATAGGGTGACAAGCATTTTGTTTAGCTAAGATAAGATCGTAGGTATTCGTAAGGAAATAAAACATTTTGCTATTTTAGGAACTGAAATACATTTTACTTATTATTTAAGTTTAAACATTTGAGATATTATTATTGTTTATAAGGAAAATTGTAGGAATAAAAAGGTTTTGCTATTTTGTAATTAATTCTTGACTAGTCGTCTAGATAATAAAATCGACACCGTAAAAGTTGATATTAACTTGACAAACCACAGGACAAACTCATTTCAAAAAATTCTTTAAAAGTTACCTAGAATTTAACTCTTAACCGGTCGCAATATTACAATGAGAAAAGTATTGAAATGTGATATTTGGATTGTTTTGCTAAAAATAATTAAATAAAAAATGATATGGATTGTTTTAATAAACCTACTCAAACATTCGTGTAAAATCGTAATCCTAGTCCTAGATATTTATTTAACGTGGAAGCCCTACCGTACTCGCAAACTGCTGACTATGCCGCTCGAGCCGAAAGGCCGGTGTCGGGCACGTGTCGGGGTCAATCAAAGTGTGCATGCGGATAGATAGGGATGTGCCACATTTGTTCTGATTTCTAGGCTCATAGTTTTTTACGAGATCAGATCATTCATTCATTACATTACTAATTAAGATTTTATTTTTGTTTAAACTAAAATTTGATTTTATTTGATTTTAACTAAGTCATTGAGACGATAACAATGTTTTATGAGTTTCGAAAAATAGTCTTATCAGCGCATATTTCATATTAAGTGGTAAGTAAAACATGTTATTAGTGTTTTGATTTCTCTCGAAGTTGTTTCCTTTTTGCCACTTACAGTAACTCAAGTAAATAGTTATGTGATTAAGCATTTTAAAAATACATATTGGTAATTTTGCGACTGTTGGTTAAGAAATAACTGCTAAATAAAGTACGATATGTCCGAGTTTAAATGCTATGGCCTAGTTAGTTCGTTAAAAATAATTCTTAGTGACTTTTTAAATTCAGTCGTTGTATGTTTTATCAGTCTTTGTCTGTCTTAAACTGACACTTTAGAACATTTATTACCGGTTTGGACAAAATAATTTTACTCTAAAAACAAGAGTTACACTTAACTAGATTGGCGAGTTGAAAGCTAAGGTACAAAAAAAACTTGTGTCGCACTCACGATTTCGTATTGACACACTACGCACGCACACAAGCAAACGTGACCCACACATGCACACACTCAAGATAATCACAGAATACCTAATAGTACTACCGGCGGTGCGGCGACGGTAACTCAGAAATACTGTAACGTTTTATTTTGATCTGAATTAAAAAACAAAACAATAATTAACAAAAACAAAATATAAAACCTAATAACTCAGTGTAAAACTACTTAATACTAAACAAGCACACATAATAAATAAAACTTAATATTATAATCCACCCTAATTAATAGAAAACGAAATCATTAACTTAGGAACTATTATTTACACGTAATATCTTAAAACTCGTTATTGACTGCGACATTGCTCAAACGGTGCCCGGTCGGTGAAAGCGATTCGAAGGTCACATATTATGCTCGTCCCCGAGACACTCGCTCGCTAGATACGTTCCGAGGAAGGCGCGTACTAGCTATACTATTTTTTTCAAATATTTTTCTACCTATCTACTGTGCTATCTGACGGACGACTAAAAGTGTGTTTATAATACGTTTGTGAATTCCCCATAATTAACGGGTGAGTGTTGCAAAGTGTTCTATGTAGTTGTAAGCTTCTAGCTGTTGTAGGTACTTTTCTCATTGGGCTAACATTGATCTATTGTTACGCTGCGTCATGTTGATACCATCATTTTGTATATACACATGTAAATTACAATAATTAAGCTTTATAATTATCTAAACATATAATAGTGTTAAGTAAAAATATTGTACCTAATAATTGAGTGTAGCCACTCAATTTTTACTTTGGTGAAAATTATAATACGAGGGTATATCACATATTGCACCACCCAATACGTACATGACATTGCGTTAACTTATTCATCACTGCAATTAATATTAGTCGCATACTTATAGCTCAGCTTCTTTATGCTTTACTGCGTTTGTGAGATTTCGTAATAATTATTCCCAATTGTTTTGTTTACTGAAGTTGCGAAATGTCACAGGCAAATATTGGTATAGTTAAGAATACCTAATCTGATTCCGTGTAATAGTAAATTATTCTGCCTCATCACTGATCACTATTCTTTGCAAAACGTTATCATCTGTACCTACCTACCGCCTTGTTGCCGATCTTAGGATGTTGCAGCTAAACTACGAACTTGGAATAGTTGTAAAATATTTTGTTTACGCTATTACAGGGTTCACCTACCCGGTACCGGACGTCGTTGGAAATATTGCTTACTACTGTTACTACCCCTGCCCGACACCACCACCTATCTGTCAGGCGACTTACCTGGAGTTTTGCTACGCTGGAGCTACGCGGCATACTTTCAGGACAGTGATAGTGTTAAGAGCCAAATTATATCGTTTCGGTCGTTTGATGTGAACCCACGTAAATTAAATTGTCACTTTCTTATCTACGACTGTTTTTGTTATTTAGTTTCCCCTCCTCTACAAGGAGTGTGACAATACCAACATGATAGAATTCCCTGATTTTAGGGTAAAATAAAGTTAGTGGGTTTTCTTTTATAAGGATTTTTTTCACTACGGATTGGAGTAGAATTATGTGTTTCGCAATTAGAGAATTAGGAATTAGGGGTTTTAATTGGTTGTTGATTTTTGCGGTCACGTAACCGAACCGACGTCGAGAGAATCAAAAGTTGGCGGTACTTCATAATCGATCAAGATACTACGAACAGCTGACCGCAGAGTGCGTTGTTCGCGAACTGACCGGAGAGTGTGACTGTGTTGTTGTGACCTAATTTACGTAACAAAACTTCAACGACTCACTAGTTTTCGTAGTTACCAAAGCCGTATTCACTGTTTTTGTTTTTGTTATTTTGTTTCCCCTCCTCTACAAGGAGTGTGACAATGGCGCCCAACGTGGGGCATTTATAAACGACCGAATCGTGTAATTTGGTTTTTCACGCATTTAATAGCTTTTCATTGGTGTTGGCTTAACCTTCTAGTTTTTAAGGCTGATTGTACTAATTAAGTAGTATCTGGTGTGCAGTCACAGACCAGAGTTTTTATTAATTGTTCCATATTTTCTCTCGTTTTCGTCTTAGCCTAAATATTATAGGGTTGTTACCGCACACTAGTTAAATTAGATAGTAACTATAATCATTAGTGTAGTGATTAGAACTATTTTGCAACATTCAACAAAATAAAAATGCCTTACGATATAAAGTTCCTTTCCTTACAAAAAACCGAACTGCAGTACGAAGTAGAACTCCGTGGTAGCAGTGGAGATTCAGTTCAAGAATTACGAAAGCAAATAGTTAAATTATCACAACAATTGCCGTCTGAGGATATTTTAGAATCCCACTTAGAGGCTGCTAACGACTTGAAAGAAGTTAAGGAATCACTTTTAAAATCCCAGAAGAACCTTGCTAGTTTAAAAACCCAATTTGAAAAAAAAAATTTAATAGAACAGAGACACTCTTAAATCATTTATATCATCGGATCAACCGAATTGTGAATGAACCAGATGTAAATGACGTTTATAAAGTCTGCGTATCCAATTTTAACATGCAATTTAAGGACCTTTCGTCAATAAAATTATCTAGCACACAAGCAACTAACGCCGCCCCTACAGCTGAAACTACGAATCCTACCACCATATCGGTTACGTGTGAGCGAAGTCTCTCGTCAGATATTCCTAAACTAAAATTTAATGGAAACACTTGTGTCCATGCCTTTATCCAAAAAGTCGAAGAATTCGTCTGTTCTAGAGGTATTTCATTTGAAAAAATAATTTCACTATCTTATGAAATTTTTGACGGAGATGCATTACACTGGTTCCGTTATAACAAAGATAAAGTTAATTCTTGGTCCGAACTGCGTACACTCCTCAAGCAAGACTTCAGTAGTAGCGACTACGACTACAGATTTGCTGAGGAAATCAGGACACGCACCCAAGGTGAACATGAAAATATCACCATTTACCTGTCTATAATGCACGGTATGTTTTCTCGCCTCAACAAACCGATGTCAGAAGAGGCTCAATTAGAAATAATACTGCACAATATTCGTCCTTGTTACGCCAATACCTTGGCCGCTGCTCCTGCTTCTAATCTTAAATCAATTGAAGGCCTAAGGACCGTATGTCTTAGTTACGAGAGTGTTAATTCTAGATTCTTAAATTTCCGGGAGCCTCCCAAAGTATCATCTAATACGATAGCTCCAGAGTTCTCTTACAAACCTAAATCTATCAATAATAATAAAAATGAACCTACAACTATTAATTATAAATGATATGATCAACTCAAGCCTAGCACATCATCTTACAATAACTCATTTAAAACAAATAGAAATTATGACGACTTTAATACATATAATTTTGGTACTAAAAATCATAATCAAAATATAGAATTAGCAGCATTAGACGTCCAATCGTCAAGAACAGTTTTCTGTCCTCGTTGTAGATCGGACAACCATTCACTCAGGAATTGTAGGCAAGATAGATTTCCCATTTGTTTCAAGTGTGGCAAAAAAGGTGTTAAATATCCCGAGTGTTCAGATTGCCATCCACTAGTCCCTACCGAAACATCAAAAAACTAATTAAGCTCGATTGGAGTGATCGAAATAGAGAATGGAATAACTGGCTAACCTTCATTCGTAACTTCTCTAATTTTAACTCTGTTGCTTCAATCGATAACAAGGTATCAAACGTAGATCAAACTCGACCATACGTACTAATTAACGTCTTAGATTTAGCCTTGACAGGACTACTAGATACTGGATCTTGCGTTACTATTTTGGGAAACCATACTCATGAAAGGTTACTGGAATTGGGATTTCAGCTTCAGGAAAGTAACAATCTCACATTTACCACCGCGAGTGGAGAGACAGTTTATTCTACTGGAGTGCTGTCTCTACCAATACATTTTCAAGAGAAGAAACACACAATTAATGTGTATGTCGTTCCAGGAAAAAAAAACTCACTTAGTCTCGGTATGGATTTTTGGCGAGCCTTCAACCTCTTTCCTAAACACATACACTCAATTTTGTTTCGTAAAGATTCTGATTCAGATATTAATTCCGATTCTGTATCTCAATCACATGCAGTTCTCTGCCCCTATGAACACTTAACTAAAGATCAAAAAACTATGGCTCATACTCAACTTATATCTCAGTTTCGCGATATCTCATACGAAGAACGTGGCTTAGGTCGAACTTCATTAATTACACACCGGATTGACACTGGGGATGCTGCCCCCATTCGTCAACGCTATTACCGCATGTCCCCTGAGAAGCAACGCTTACTAGTTGCAGAACTGGATGAAATGCTCAAAGATGACGTCGTCGAACCTTGCGAGAGCCCATGGTCTTCTCCTGTACTACTCACCCCTAAGAAGAACGGAGAACTTAGGTTTTGCCTCGACAGTAGAAAATTAAATTCAGTGACAAAAAAAGATGCCTACAGTCAGGGGCGTGCATCCCATATAGGCTATTATGCAGAGCCTACCTTCATAAAAAACCGACAGAACAGCTAACCATAATTATGAATTACATATTCAATAAACTTAATAAACAATAAATATTTTGTAACCATATTGTCGTCTACCTGTACTTATTCCGTACTAAAACGCGCAACTTAAATCGTTACTGTGCAATTTAACCAATGTTAGGCTGCCGCGAGATCGCCTACTGTTTCACGCTAACATCGTCAATTTTCACTCACAGCCTACCCCCATCTGAAACCAATGCACGCCCCTGCCTACAGTCTACCTTACATTTCTGAAATACTCGACAACCTTCGTGACGCTAGGTTCTTGAGTAGCATCGATCTCTCCAAAAGTTTCTGGCAGATTTTAATTCATATGGCCGATAGGTGCAAGACTGCCTTCTACATTCCATCTAGAGGCACGTTCCAATTTAAGTCTATGGCTTTTGGATTAACCAACGCGCCTGCTACGCAACAAAGATTGGTCGATTTACTCTTTTACGGTCCTGAATTCGAACATAAGGTTTTCGTATTTGTCGACGACGTAATAATAGTCTCAGAAACTTTTGACCAGCATATATCCTTGTTAAAACGTGTTCTGAATAGATTGCGGACCGCAAATTTGACAATAAATCTCCAAAAAAGCCAATTTTTCCGCAATAAGCTAAAATATCTAGGATACATTGTAGATATTAACGGGCTTCACGCGGATCCCGAAAAAGTTGAGTCTATAACTAACTATCCTACCCCTTCAAACCGCAAGGAAGTTAGGCGTTTTTTAGGTACAGCATCTTGGTACCGTAGATTTATCCACAACTTTAGTGCCCTAGCATCTCCCCTAAACAAACTAACATCACAAGGTAGGAAAGCTCCACCCTTCTCTTGGTCTCAAGAAGCTGATGACGCCTTCAAAAAACTTAAGTCCCTATTGTCTTCAGCCCCTATCCTCTCCTGTCCAGACTACACTAAGCCATTCGAGGTGCATACTGACGCCAGCGACCATGGAATGGGTGCCGTTCTTACGCAAGTACTCGATAAGGAAGAAAAAGTAATAGCCTATATGAGCAAATCATTGACAAATCAAGAGCGCAACTATAGTGCCACTGAGCGTGAGGCACTAGCTGTTCTCACCGCTATCGAGCATTGGCGATGCTATCTCGAGAATGGCTTGAGGTTTACTGTGTACACTGACCATTCATCACTTAAATGGTTTTTAAACCTCAATAACCCTACTGGACGATTGGCTCGCTGGGGTGTTCGGCTATCCGTTTTCAACTTTGAAATAAAACACCGCAAGGGTACTGATAACGTGGTTCCCGATAGTTTATCTCGCTCTGTCCCTATTGCTTCTATCAACGACTCGACTACTACACAGACCAAACCTTCGTCTAATACTAATGATCCATGGTACTTAACTAAATTTAACGGTTGCCTAACATCCCCAACATCTTTTCTAAATTATCAGGTTTCCAATGGCAAGCTTTACCGATACACAAAAATACTCAACCCTCTTATTAGGGAATTTCAGTGGAAGGAAGTAGTTCCACTTGAACATCGTCAGACTATCATAAAACAAAACCATTGGGAAGCCAAGTCAGGCCACTTCGGCATTTTTAAAACTGGTAAACGCATTTCTTTAAAATACTTCTGGCCTAGCATGCAACGTGACGTATCGGATTTCGTTTCTAATTGCAATACTTGTCTCTCATATAAATATCCCAATCATGCCACACTGGGTACAATGGGCAGACCAAAGGACTGTAGCCGACCCTTCCAAATGATAAGTGTTGATTTGGTCGGTCCACTACCTGTCTCTAGAAAACAGAACATATTTTTATTAGTAGTTAACTGTGTGTTTTCCAAATACTGCCTACTTTTTCCAATCCGACGAGCAACTGCTGATATTATATCTAAAATCATGGAAGAAAACGTTTTTCTGGTTCACGGCATCCCTAGTACTATTATAATGGACAACGGTAGACAATTCATCAGTAATACCATGAAAAATTTATTCACTACTTACAACGTTCCTAACGTTTTTTATACTCCTCTCTATACACCTCAAGTGAACTCTGTAGAGCGTTACAATAAAACAATTATGACGGCCGTTTCCACATTCGTTGAAAATGATCATAGATCTTGGGACACCCAAATCCCAAAAATTCAGTTTGCCCTAATTAGTTCAGTTAACGAGGTAACTGGTTATACACCTTCCTTTCTTGTGTTTGGTCGTGAATTGGTTGACTGTGGCTCACACTACATTGATGTCGACTTATCAGACCATATCGTTTTTACTCCGCGTGATGCCTACGCTGAAAACTTAGGATGCTTGAGAAAAACGTTTGATAAAGTTCAGGCCTCACTTATAAAAGCACATTCCCGGAACTGTACTACGTATAACCTTAGGCGTAAAAACGTGGACTTTAATGTAGGAGACATTATCTGGAAGAGGACCTTCTATCAGAGTGAAAAAGACAATAAGTTCTCAAAAAAACTAGCTCCGAAATTCATTAAGTGCCGCATTATAAATAAAAACTCTAAACTTGTTTATGAGCTTGAAGACATGTCAGGTAATAAATTAGGTGCATGGCATGTAAAAGACTTTAAACTTCATTGAGTTGGTTTAGCGGATTTTATTAGGAAAAATCCTAACCTAAAAAGAGGGGTATGTAACGTTTTATTTTGATCTGAATTAAAAAACAAAACAATAATTAACAAAAACAAAATATAAAACCTAATAACTCAGTGTAAAACTACTTAATACTAAACAAGCACACATAATAAATAAAACTTAATATTATAATCCACCCTAATTAATAGAAAACGAAATCATTAACTTAGGAACTATTATTTACACGTAATATCTTAAAACTCGTTATTGACTGCGACATTGCTCATACGGTGCCCGGTCGGTGAAAGCGATTCGAAGGTCACATATTATGCTCGTCCCCGAGACACTCGCTCGCTAGATACGTTCCGAGGAAGGCGCGTACTAGCTATACTATTTTTTTCAAATATTTTTCTACCTATCTACTGTGCTATCTGACGGACGACTAAAAGTGTGTTTATAATACGTTTGTGAATTCCCCATAATTAACGGGTGAGTGTTGCAAAGTGTTCTATGTAGTTGTAAGCTTCTAGCTGTTGTAGGTACTTTTCTCATTGGGCTAACATTGATCTATTGTTACGCTGCGTCATGTTGATACCATCATTTTGTATATACACATGTAAATTACAATAATTAAGCTTTATAATTATCTAAACATATAATAGTGTTAAGTAAAAATATTGTACCTAATAATTGAGTGTAGCCACTCAATTTTTACTTTGGTGAAAATTATAATACGAGGGTATATCACATATTGCACCACCCAATACGTACATGACATTGCGTTAACTTATTCATCACTGCAATTAATATTAGTCGCATACTTATAGCTCAGCTTCTTTATGCTTTACTGCGTTTGTGAGATTTCGTAATAATTATTCCCAATTGTTTTGTTTACTGAAGTTGCGAAATGTCACAGGCAAATATTGGTATAGTTAAGAATACCTAATCTGATTCCGTGTAATAGTAAATTATTGTGCCTCATCACTGATCACTATTCTTTGCAAAACGTTATCATCTGTACCTACCTACCGCCTTGTTGCCGATCTTAGGATGTTGCAGCTAAACTACGAACTTGGAATAGTTGTAAAATATTTTGTTTACGCTATTACAGGGTTCACCTACCCGGTACCGGACGTCGTTGGAAATATTGCTTACTACTGTTACTACCCCTGCCCGACACCACCACCTATCTGTCAGGCGACTTACCTGGAGTTTTGCTACGCTGGAGCTACGCGGCATACTTTCAGGACAGTGATAGTGTTAAGAGCCAAATTATATCGTTTCGGTCGTTTGATGTGAACCCACGTAAATTAAATTGTCACTTTCTTATCTACGACTGTTTTTGTTATTTAGTTTCCCCTCCTCTACAAGGAGTGTGACAATACCAACATGATAGAATTCCCTGATTTTAGGGTAAAATAAAGTTAGTGGGTTTTCTTTTATAAGGATTTTTTTCACTACGGATTGGAGTAGAATTATGTGTTTCGCAATTAGAGAATTAGGAATTAGGGGTTTTAATTGGTTGTTGATTTTTGCGGTCACGTAACCGAACCGACGTCGAGAGAATCAAAAGTTGGCGGTACTTCATAATCGATCAAGATACTACGAACAGCTGACCGCAGAGTGCGTTGTTCGCGAACTGACCGGAGAGTGTGACTGTGTTGTTGTGACCTAATTTACGTAACAAAACTTCAACGACTCACTAGTTTTCGTAGTTACCAAAGCCGTATTCACATATCATTTTGAAAGAACGAAGATACCGCGGAGACAACGACAATTTCGATCAATGCTCTCGTCTATTCAGCTTCAATAAAAATGGCTGTACGACGTTACGTCTAACCATTCCCAACTTCCCACCACGGCTGTAAACTCGTCGTGTAATGTGCTATTAAATTAAATTTTACAAACAAAACTACAATCGAGTTGTTTAAACTGAAAATAACAAGGTCATCAGAGTCTAATTTCTCGCCTTCTTTAATTCTACTTTATTTTTTAATAAATTTTGGGGGTAAAATTATTTTGGAGTTAGCAAGACCAAGTTTCAAAGGTGGCCCCGACAAAAGTACCCCGCCGTGTTTGTCGGTATCTTGGATAGGGTGACAAGCATTTTGTTTAGCTAAGATAAGATCGTAGGTATTCGTAAGGAAATAAAACATTTTGCTATTTTAGGAACTGAAATACATTTTACTTATTATTTAAGTTTAAACATTTGAGATATTATTATTGTTTATAAGGAAAATTGTAGGAATAAAAAGGTTTTGCTATTTTGTAATTAATTCTTGACTAGTCGTCTAGATAATAAAATCGACACCGTAAAAGTTGATATTAACTTGACAAACCACAGGACAAACTCATTTCAAAAAATTCTTTAAAAGTTACCTAGAATTTAACTCTTAACCGGTCGCAATATTACAATGAGAAAAGTATTGAAATGTGATATTTGGATTGTTTTGCTAAAAATAATTAAATAAAAAATGATATGGATTGTTTTAATAAACCTACTCAAACATTCGTGTAAAATCGTAATCCTAGTCCTAGATATTTATTTAACGTGGAAGCCCTACCGTACTCGCAAACTGCTGACTATGCCGCTCGAGCCGAAAGGCCGGTGTCGGGCACGTGTCGGGGTCAATCAAAGTGTGCATGCGGATAGATAGGGATGTGCCACATTTGTTCTGATTTCTAGGCTCATAGTTTTTTACGAGATCAGATCATTCATTCATTACATTACTAATTAAGATTTTATTTTTGTTTAAACTAAAATTTGATTTTATTTGATTTTAACTAAGTCATTGAGACGATAACAATGTTTTATGAGTTTCGAAAAATAGTCTTATCAGCGCATATTTCATATTAAGTGGTAAGTAAAACATGTTATTAGTGTTTTGATTTCTCTCGAAGTTGTTTCCTTTTTGCCACTTACAGTAACTCAAGTAAATAGTTATGTGAATAAGCATTTTAAAAATACATATTGGTAATTTTGCGACTGTTGGTTAAGAAATAACTGCTAAATAAAGTACGATATGTCCGAGTTTAAATGCTATGGCCTAGTTAGTTCGTTAAAAATAATTCTTAGTGACTTTTTAAATTCAGTCGTTGTATGTTTTATCAGTCTTTGTCTGTCTTAAACTGACACTTTAGAACATTTATTACCGGTTTGGACAAAATAATTTTACTCTAAAAACAAGAGTTACACTTAACTAGATTGGCGAGTTGAAAGCTAAGGTACAAAAAAAACTTGTGTCGCACTCACGATTTCGTTTAAGTAGTAGGTTACCTCGCCATAATACTTAATTAAATGCGAGGTGTCAGTTCCCAATTCACGATCAGTTATCCGGTATGTTTTAGTTTTTAGTATCCTTTAAATTATGAGCCCATTTTCGGCTTTTGCAGGACGACCGCCCGGGCGCTCGCGCCGCGCAGTCTCTAATTCGCTTCCGTGCGGCGTGCGTTTGCGACGCCGCAACGGTGTCAGTCCAGGGTTATGTGCTACCAGGATCGCAAATTTAATTTGTGCTAAAGCAGCGCGCCTTTACGCTGATATTAAGGACGTTTTCGTGAGCGGTTCAGGGACTGGAGTGAGATTGTTTATGCCCGTCGGGGACCAGGGAAGGCCACGCCAGCCTGTTGAATAAGAAGACAGTGTGATGCAGATTTTTGATCGGCAACCCAATCGCAAGCGCGACTGATGCAGCGTCCGTCTTCGCCAAGCGCTCATGGGCGCAGGCGTCATTATTGCGAATTCTGCGGCGAGACGCAAGACGAGGGGCAGGTGCCTGTATCATTTTACACTAGTTCAAGAGCTGAAGCCGCATGACTTCACACTACGAGTCCAGTTTTGCAGAAGTCGCAGAAGCTGCAACATTCTCTGGACGGACGAGAGAAGCTTCACCAGTGGTTGGATGTTTAACCTCTACGCCGCGGCACCTACTATTGGGCTGAACAGAACCCCCACCTAGTTCGGCCCGATCATTTTCAGACTAGATGTAGCAGTAACCTAAATATTTGGGCTTTCATGTGTGGGGCTAAGTGTAGGACTTAGTGTATTGTGAAGGTGATTATAACATTGAAAGTGCGACACAACTACGACAGCGAATTTTATTGCAAACCGTGTGAACCCTTTAAAACATAAAAAGTGACAGAGACTGTTATTTCGCGTAAAAGTGCACGTCGCATTGCTGTGCAATGTTTTTTTGTAATGTGATTATGATCAATATAATTTGTTGTAAAGATTGTAAACCTCTTAATGAACTTAAACACGCCAAGTAAGCGTAGATTGAGAGTAAGTGGTACCTACTTGATTGATTTGTTTGTTTAATTTTTTTGTTAGTCAGATAAATTATTTACCCGGCAGATAAATTATTTACTACGCTAACCTACTTGCTAGGCCAAAGCCTGTGAAAGTGTGATAGAGTCAGTCAGAGTCAGAATTAAATTAATAAATGTTTTAAAACCGCTTTATTTTCCTTTATTTCTATCCACCTTGCCATTCTGCTAGGAGTGATTCTAAAGAGCTTCGAGAGGTAAATAACGAATTACGTACAACAACAATTACAAGAAAGTAAGTAAATACCTACCTAGTTCCTACAACTAAGATTTAATCTAACTCATAAAACATAGACATTATCTTTCCTTAGAGCCTTGAAGTAACAAAAAAACGATGTTGGTTATTAATTTAGTTGACATTGTTTGTTTTGTTTGTTATCGAAAACATTATTATCATGAAAGTGCATTCTTCACACACTAGTGTACTAACATGTGTGTATGAAGCTATTCTTCGTTGCAATTGATCTGTGATTGGTCGAAAAAGCCTAGCTGTGCCACTCGACCAATCGCAGATCAGCTGGTTTGACAAGGGTGATGCACACAACGATCTTTGGTAATAAAATGCTGGTGTGCTCTGTGTACGTATACACCATCTGTGAACTACAGTTTGCATGAGTAAGAAAAGATACAGAGTGTTTCATTTTTGACTGCGTTTTAATTTATTTATTTTGTTAGAAAACATAACTTTTAAAAATGACTATAAAACAATACCTTATTTTTCGTCATCGCATTTAGTATGATGTATAGATACCCCCCTTTAAAGGAACGCAGTTGATTTTGTTAGACCTTGTATAATCAAAAATTACAAGAAAGTAGGTCTAAATATGATTTGGATGTAGGACAATTGCAGGCTAACATCTTAAAGTTGCACCAATCACTGGAGTCCGTGACTTGTTTGTACAACTCTGCCCAAGACCAAATCAATGAACATATCCAGGCAGCAAATAAATTACTAGATCTTGGTAACCATGCTACTGGTTTTAAATCACTACCAAACATTAAAGTAAATTTAACACCGGACTCTTCTCAGCAGAGAACTGTTAGCCAGAAATTGTCTTCATCAATATTAAATGTAAACAGCCTGGTAAAATCTCAAAGTAGACCAGACAGTTGTAATAATAATAATGTTGTTGTCTTCTCAGACAGGTTAGGAGTTGGTTACGGTCCCTTATTAAATAAGAAATTACAATGTAATATTATTAACAACTTACAAACTAACAAATTACAATGTAATATTATTAACAACGCAGGCACTTTCTAAATCACTTGAAATTATATAAATACAAAATATCTGAAGCACTATAGCTATTCAGCAATAACTTGTTCATAAACCACTAAGCGCCTGCAAAAAGATTACTAGCAATTATTCTGACATAAAAAATCGTAAATTATGTGCAGGCGTTTTAATGGATTTTATTGATAACTTTTTAAAGAAGCTTCCCAAAATTGTGTAAAAAATATATGTTAAAGTAGCACGTAGGTAATGAATATCTACATTAACAAAGTGGTAAATACAACGCTAATACTATGAAAACTCATCAGTGGCCAGTCAACCTGACGTCAGAATGACTGGCCATTTAATTTATTTAATAATGACATTAATACAAAGGTAGCAAATGTTTTATGAATGGTATCAAATAGTAGAACATAGGTATTCAATAGTGCACATGGTCCCATCTAAATGTTTCGTTTGGTCCAGTCATCCTGACGGACACGTGATTTTATGAGTATCGCAAAACTCTTTGAATTGTTTATTAGCAAAACAACGCCCTTGATCCGCTATAATTCGAATTGGAGCTCCAAAAAGCGATACACATGATTTTAAAGCATAAGCGCTTGTGGTAAACGAATTTTGTTAAGGCGTCTATGATTACAAAAACATATTCTTTTAAATCATTTTTACCACTGAGCTTTCCGGTAGCGTCAATATGAATTGTGTGCCAAGGGATTGCGACTTTTGGAATGGGGTGTAATTCTATTTCTTTTTTGCCAGATGAAGATTAACCCGCCATTGGTGACGTGAATTTGACTTACATCATTGGTGACCCCGGTCTCACGTACCGGGGTTTTCGACAGCGAGTTTTTCTGTCATTTACAGTTTATGCTATTTTTCATTGGAAAAGATACAATATTTGATCTTTAATTGTCAATAAAACATAGATATTTCAGTAATCTAATCTCTTTTATTAGCATTGGACAACATCTTTGGAAGCACGAAAATTATGAGGTATTTTAACAAGGTTTTTTTAAAACTCAAAAAAAAGCAACAATCTTAATTAATTAACACTAGAATCAGGCTTTGTTAGTCTTATGCCATTAGAAACTTAAAATAACATAAATGGTAATACTTCTACAAAAAATTTTTTATTACTTATTGCTAAAATTACTCATCTTCAACAGCCAAACAACTAGAGCAAGTTGGTACTACGTGCTCAAGGCATATATATTTTTTACATTTATGGCAATTGAACTTTGTTTTTCGGTTCAAAGCACCGACCATTCCTCGAAGGACCAGCTACCCCAGGCACATCGTCGATCTTCAAAACTTCTGAAAGTCTTTGCCTCAGTGATTGCGGCAAGTTCAACTGCGTCTGTCGTTCTCTTATATGTGGTTCAATTAGATTCATGGCCAAATTTTCAATGAAGTGACGGCGTAGAAGTTTTGAAGTTTGATTATTAGCTGTATATATCACCTGACTGTTTATAGTACTGACGTTCAACATAGCGTAAAAGACCACCATAGGCCAACGTCTCGTTGCTCGAGCACAGTTGTAATTTGCACACAGACGATCTACGACATCGACCCCACCTTTTGTGTCATTGTAACTCGAAATGATATCGGGTTTTTGAGTTTCAGCGTCAATTTTATCATCATTGTGCATAGTACTCAACAGGAGGACATTTTTTCCAGCTTTTGGAACATGAGAAGCCAGAACCATATTATCACGAAAACCAAACATACTGGACTTTACACTTCTACCACGTAGTGCATTGAACTCCGGAGGAATTTCCGTTTTAGTCTTCCTGATTGTTCCTACCATTGTTAGGCCATTCTGAAGTAACGCATTAGCCAAGGGTATACTGGAATACCAATTGTCAGTTGTTACATTTTGCCCAGTATCGAAAATCGGTTCGCATAATCTTTGGACAACAGCTAGGCCAGAATTATCAAGATGGAATGGACCCTCAGTTGGCTGTTTTCCAGGATAAATTTCCATACTAAACGTGTAAAACATTTTAGCGTCGCAGAGAGCCTGAATTTTGATACCATAGGGGTTTGGTTTGTTTGGAATATACTGACGAAATGAACATCTTCCACGAAAAGCTTCCAATTTTTCATCTACTGTTACAAAAGCAGATAAAGTATAATTATCCTTGCAATTTTGGACAAACATTTTAAATATTTCTCTTGTATGGCAAATCTTGTCAAGTGCTTTTCTTTGCAGCCTCGTTGTACAATCATCAAATCTCAAAACTCGCAGCAAAAATTTAAACCTCTGAGCAGACATAGAAAGTCGAAACATTTCAACAGCACCACCATCCGTCCGAAACAACTCTTCGACATTTAGATGATTCGATTTTTTCACTCCGGCTAATAGAGTTAAACCCATAAAGCATTGTATCTCGTTGAAGTTAGTCGGTCTCGCATATGTCTCTCGTTTGTATTTACGTTTCACTGTGTCAATGTATTGGTTAGTATACTTTACAATAATATCGATTATATTATTGTCAAAGTAGTGTCTCCAAATTCCAAGAGGTTCTTTTTCACCGGCAATAACTTGTTTCGGTCCTGGCAACTGAGTTATAATATTGACTCTTCTAGTACGAACAGATTGACGATGGGGCTCTTTGCTTCATCTCGTTGATTTATCCTTTCCCAAATAGAATAAAGAGTTTTCATTACCTGAAGATTCGTGGTCACTCAAATCCTCTTCACTCTCCGAATTTTGTATTGAAATGTAATGAAATTTGATCTGGTTCGACATTTTCTGGTTCGAAGTCACTTTCAGATTCACTTTCCGATGACGTTTGTAATCTGTCCGTATCAGACATTGCTTCTTGCAAAAGAGCCTCGAGACGACGCTGATTACTTTCGTAAGACATGCTGAAACAATGTCACAATTGAATGAAAACACGTAATTACTTGTAAAACATCGATTAAGTCTGGCAAAACGCTTACTATTTATTAAAATTATATGATTAAACTGAAAATTAAAACAACAGCCTAATCAAAATAAGTGAAAAAAGAAATACACTAACCATTTGACTTACTTAGTTGGTGACGCCGGTCTCACGCACCGGGTTGGCGCCAAAACTCTGTAACGAGCGTCGGCGTCGCTGTCGCGCGGTAGACTGGCGGTGGGGGGCGTTGAATTAGGCAGCTACTCGAAACCACAGTGTAATTCGATGAACGGTGACCAAAATATTTGAATTTTTTAAACTTCCCGGTCTCACAGACATATAGGTCACCAATGGCGGGTTAAGCAATTTTACACGTTAAACAATTGTTTGGGCAATTCATATGTTTTTATAAGTGGGTAGTTGCAACATCGGCGACCTGCGATCCGCCCGAAAAGAAGTGGGTAGTTTTCGGAACCTCTGCATAGTCAGTCATGACTGTGCGTCTTTCTGTTCAAATCGGGCTCCCATACGGCGCGGACGCATCAGTGTCATCTGATTATTACGGCGGTATTTTTGGAGTGTGTTCGGGCTCCTTATAGATTGTTTTCTTATTTGTTACGGTGTATTTGTGAACTTTCGATTACTAAAAAAAAAAACTGAAGAAACAGAGATTCCTCCTTGGACGTTGACCGACCACGCCCTCGGCACGTGGTGGCGGTTCCTCTTCACATGGTGATGCTGTCTTCGGATCTGGTCAAGGTGAGCGGCTTCCCTTATCATTTCATGTGAATTGCCTGACAGAATTTACCTGCCCTAGCACGAAGCGCCAGGTCTCCCAACAACCTTTGAGGCTTCAATTGCCTTAACATATTCACCAGCGACCTATGGATAGCGCTTGGTTTAGCTTAGGGTAGGTATTAGTTCTGCGGAGGATCTCGGTTTTGTACCTTTCAGTTAGGTATACGTATATACCTACGGTTGTCTTTAAGTTTGTTTAAATCGGTTAAATCTAGTAATTTATTCTTGTCGGATCAGATAATAAATAAATCGGTTTTCAAAATGGCTAATAAACATTATAATAAATTTAAAATTCAGTTGGATTGGTTTTCAAATACTATTGAAATGTTGAATAGCAGAAATCACGCTAGAAGTGTTATTTCGTATCGTCTTCGTAAATTGGAAGAAAAATACACGTTGTTGTGCGAGGCATACGAAGTTCTCTTAGATAATACCACGGAGAAAGATGATATTAAAACGTATGATGCGGAGTTCAAGCAGGCTGAACTAACTTACAACCAGTTGGATGTGGTATCAGCGGCTTACCCTGGTCTGGATAATAATCATCAGCCTACTGAGAGTGCTACTGCGGCGCGGCTGCCAAGTATTAATTTGCCGGTCTACGACGGTGATATTTTTTCATGGACCAGCTTTATTAGGTTATTTTCTTCATTGGTGTTAACACGAAAGGATATTTCTAAAACGGAAAAGTTTCATTACTTATTTTCCCAGGTAACTAAGGAGCCTCGGTCGCTCATTCAACATCTACCTATGGTCGACGAATCATTAGACACGGCCCTCGAAATATTACGAGGTAGGTATGAGAATAAAAGGTTACTTGCAGATTGCCATATCTCCCGTATCTTAAATTTACCGGCGTCAAACGTTCGTTCGGTTAACTTACGCATTAAAATTCTAAATCCATTATTAGAAACGACCCGGGCGTTAAAAAATCTCGGTTTCCCTATTGATGAGTGGAGTTACATACTTCTGTTCATAAGTCTAACTAAGTTGCCTATCGATATCAAAACTAGGTTTGAACAACAGAACGGCGGCAAGACAATTTCTTTACCTACATTCAATCAACTAATAGATTTCTTACAAAATGAATGCCGGCTGCTCGATGCAGCGGTCTCGGAACCGGTTTCATATGCGGAGCGCGTGCGACGCTCGGACCGCGTCGCACATGTTGCTGAAAATAATCATTTAAATAATGAAAGGTCGGCGGGAAAACATGGTTTGTATTGTCAATTAACGGGTCATTCTATATTGGAGTGTTATAAATTTGATATTTACGTAGTAATAGGGAGTGTAAGCAATGGGTTCGAAATAAGAATTTATGTTTTAAATGTTTCGGGATACATCATGCGGCTACGTGTACTAAAATCAGTTATTTGCACGATGCATAATTCGCGTCCAGGTTCACCGGCAGAACAAGGACTGCAGACTCGGCATGTGTTCATTTCGTCTACGCCAAAGGGCAATAGTAGCCGAATGCAGTATGGTGATAAGCGGTATAGGAATGCATCGACGGGCGGAGTAAATAGTAAAACAGCTGATCGCGATCGCAATCGGGCGAGCGTTACCGGTTCCCGTAACTATGAAAACGATGATAGGCGTTCATCGTCCCCTTCTAACAATGGAATGCGTCATCGTGAGCGTAGTCGTAAAAATTCAGAATAGCAATTAAGGTTTAGTAATGTCGCTTCTTCAGTTCCTTGTTTATCTGATAATGTTGTTTTGCCTACGGTTATTATTGAAGTGAAAAATTGACAAAATCAATTTTTAAAGGCCCTGCTAGATCTCGGCTCTCAGGTGTCCATTGTTTAAAGTGACTTAGTTACTCGTCTCGAATTAAAGCGACATTACAATAGTACTAATTTATTAGGTATCGGCGGCGTACAGACTAGCGGTAGTCATCATGTTGTTTCACTTGATTTTCGGCCGGAAAATTCGGAAAATCCTTTGTTATCGGTCACGGCGGCAGTTTTAAAGAAACCAACTTCTTATTTAGCATACAAATTGGATTTAAAATGTAATAATTTTGATATTTCGGATACAGGAGGTCTACTACGAAAAACGAAATCCGTCAATACGATAATCGTTTTTTGGATTGCTTACTACGAAACGCTTCGGATTTTTTGAAATAATACGATAAATAACATTTTATTCATTAATTCACAAAGTCGTTCCGAAAATATGTCGCATCCGATTAAAACATCGACATCCAAAAGTTAAAGTTAAAGTTAGTCAGCCTATCGTTTGCGTATCGTTTGTCTTTCGTTTCGTCCGAAACATCATATTTCGTTTTTCATAGTAGGCTTCCTGGTTCCGTCAAGTCAACGGGAATAGATTTGATATTCGGTTGTGACGTTTTAGGTCAAATTTTAAACGGTGAAAAGGTAACTTTGCGGCCCGGCGGACCCTATGCGTTGGGTACTGTGATATTCCTATGGAAGGTAGGTGTACTTGGAAGGCGAGAGAAACACATCCGTCATTTGCTAAGGTTTATTGCGAACTGCCCGCTTCCGCGAGCGGTCACTTAACTATACATAACTAGATACATATACTATAATCCTCACAACTTAATCAGATACACAAGCACTAGGTACCTATAGGATTATAAGATACAAGTTCTCATTTTAAAAAAAAACAAGATTATAAAAATCTTCCTTAAATTACATATAAACTTTAGTTTAAGTATCACTCACATTCCTCACAACTTAATTTCTACAAGCTTGTGTAGTCTCTTATATAGACCGACAGAAAACAAAACATAATAATAACATAATACAGTAAGTCTTTATTTTCACGTAAAATTACTAAGTAACCAAATATAAGAGGAGTATTTATAACGTTCTACAAAAAGTAAATAACAAATAGTATGGTAAGTGTTTATCACTAATTACTAATCGCCTCACTGAACTTAGATATTTGGATGGGTATAGGTAGGTAAGTATAACTTATTATGTGTGCTGGGCACGAAAGACAAACAGATCGAATTACCGAGAGACGACGGTCTTACATTATTTAACCCTGATTGATTATATAACCTGTTAATAGGTAGGTACTTGAATCTATTACATATGATCAAACAAAGTAAAAAAAACAAAAGAAAGACACAAAATAACATTTTAGCACTTATAATTAGGTACTTTATTTATCCTACACTGTCTTATCGGTTTAGGTTGAGGCGGTGTAATGGGGAGTTTTGGCGATTGAACCTTGGGCGTAACTGGTGAGTGTGTTAAATGCCTCTGTTGTACGGGACTCGAACCCGGCGCATCTTGCGACGTTGCCGGCGTCGGTGACGCCGGGCCCGCCGCGCCTTCCGCCTGGCTTCCCTGCTCGTTATTAATTGCCTTTGAAATCATAGATTTCCGGCAATGCTCACTCTCTACTGGAACCACAAATGTACCCTGAGATCTACGCTTTAATTGATCTATATGCCTATGCTTTTGATTTCCATCCCCATCCATGACGATGAAATCGGTTTTACCATTTGAGTTAAATATTTGTCCCGGGGCCCATTTTTCCGCTTTTAGAAACTGCCTAAACCACACGTCGTCCCCTGGTTTAAAAGTCCTTTCAACGCCTCCTGCAGCCTCTGATTGTCGTTTCTGTGCCGAACGTACTTTCGTATCTACGTCTGGTTTTAATAAATCTAATTTTGTCCTCAACCTTCTGCCTATCATTGCTACCGCGGGACTTATGCCTGTTGTGGAATGTTCTACATTTCTATAATATAATAAGAATGTATTCAGCGCAGTGTCAACATTTTTTCCTTCCGATACTGCCTTTCTAATTACTGTTTTTATTGTCCTAACTGCGTTTTCTGCGGCCCCATTTGACGACGGATGGTAGGGTGCAGTCATGATGTGTTCTACCCTATCTTCGCTCAAAAATTTTCAAAACTCCTGACTTGAAAAGGGCGGTCCGTTATCGGAAACCACTTGTCTGGGTATACCAAACCTAGCCCATAATTCACGCAATTTACTCATCGTCGTGCTTGCCGCCGTACTGGGTACCTGATAGACTTCTAGCCACTTAGAGGACGAATCTACTATAATTAAACAAAGTTTATTATAAATTGGACCTAGAAAATCAATATGGATCCTAGCCCACGGTTTCGGGGGCCAGGGCCATAACCGCGGGGCCTGATGCGGCGGGCTGTCGGCGTGCGCGGCGCAGACGACGCAGGCGCGGCAGGCCGCCTCCACCGCCTCGTCCACGCCCGGCCACCACACATAGCTGTGTGCGAGAGCCTTCGACTTTACTATGCCCATATGTGATTCGTGAATTATTTTTACTACCCTATCCCTACACGATACTGGAATGACTAATCTACGGCCCCACATCACACATCCCAATTCTTCATACAGCTCTAAACGCCTATTCCAATAGGGTTGCATGCCCTTTATGTCACTGTTTTTAGGCCAACCTTCCTGAATAAAACCTAGCACCCTACTTAATATCGGGTCTCGAGATGTTTGTTGCTTTACTTCCTGACAATCTAATAATAAAGCCTCCTGTGCATAATGTAAAAAGGTTTGTTCTGGTAAATTCCTATTTTCCTGTTTGTTACTTTTACTTTTTACAGGTAATCGTGACAATCCATCCGCATTATTATCCGTAGTTTTAACATATTCTACATCGTATACGTATGCTGATAAAATTATAGCCCACCGTTGCATACGGCTAGCAGCCATAGTGGGAATGTCTTTATATGGCCCAAAAATCGACACTAGCGGTTTGTGGTCAGTCCGTAGTGTAAATTTTCGCCCGTACAGATTTCATTTCATTTTCCGTATTGATGCAATTTCTTAACACAAAAAATGATTGCCAACGCCTCCCTATGAATTTGTGAATAATTACGCTCTGCTTCGGTTAGCGTGCGAGAAACGTAAGCCACCGGTCGCTCCCCGCGCGGGGAGGGCTGACTCAGCACACCGCCGACGCCGCGCGCGCTTGCGTCACACGTCAAAATCAAAGGTTTGTTTGGATCGTAGTGTACTAATACTTGTGTACTCGTTAATAATGACTTAATATCATTAAAGGTGCGCTCGCATTCTTTGTCCCAAAACCATTCCACACCTTTCTTTAAAAGATTGTATAATGGTACTAAGCGAGAGCCTAAATTATGTATGAACTTTGAAAAGAAATTAACTAAACCCAAAAATGATCTCAATTCGGAAACATTTTGTGGCCTTTGCATTTTCTGAATCGCATCAACTTTTGTTGGGTCGGCCTTTATACCGTCCCTGGACACTACATAGCCTAAATAGGAAACTTCCTTTGCTAAGAAAACGCATTTACTTAGTTTTATTTTTAAGCCACTTTCTCTAAGTTTTGCAAATACTAATTGTAACGCTTTTAAATGTGCTGCCCTTGTTTTTCCCCCGATTATGACGTCATCTAAAAATACTTGTACATTTTCTATACCCCCTAATAAATTACTCATTATACGTTGAAAGATACCCGGGCTTGATGCTAATCCGTATTATGTATATTTATATTTAGACGTTTATATTTAAATAAACCTTTATGTGTATTTATTACAGTATATTTACTGGAGTCACCTAACTCAATCTGATTGTATGCTTGTGACAAATCTAATTTACTAAAAAATTGCGCCCCATTTAAACTAACCAGAATGTCTTGGATCCGGGGCAGAGGGAAGCGATCAATTAATAACGCAGGGTTCAGCGTAGATTTGTAATCCGCACAGATGCGTAGTGAGCCATCAGATTTATTTACCGGTACCAATGGGGAAGCCCAGTCGGAAGCGTCGACAGGCTCAATGACACCGGAGCGCAGCATCGCGTCCAGTTCTGCGTCAAGCCGGTCGCGCAACGCGAAAGGCACCGGCCGCGCTCGGTGGAACACGGGCACCGCATCGTCGCGGACGCGCAACGTCGCCCGCCCGCCATTAAAAAAGCCGGCTCACTCTTGCGCCGAGTCCGCGGCAGCCGCAACAATGTTCTGAAGGCCATCGCCGACAGTGGGGACTGTCCACTAGTCGAGCACCTAAGCAGGCTTACTCGATCCCTTTTAGTTATTAAGTACTAACACTAATTATTAAGTTTCAATGTTACTAACACTTATGGATCTCTGTTGTCCGATAAATAAACATTTTTATTTTTATTTTTATTTTTATTTTTATTTTATTTTATTTATTATACCGCCCCAACCCGCCGTCAAACAACTCCTTATACCTGTCGAGTAAAAGGTTTATTTCATCATTCAAATTATTAGTTTGATTTTTATTACAGTTTTCCAGATGATTACAAGAGAATCGAGGGATGTCTATTTGTAACTCAGCGAGCCATTGTCTACCTAGTAAGGACGTAGTACCCCCATTAATTACATACAAATCTAATTTTTTTGTAAGCCCATTAAACTCAACCTACGGACTCATTATGCCTAAGGGCCTTATTTTTGCACCATTATAAAATTTTATTACGGTTTTACAAGGTGTAATTTTATACTTTGGAAATGTTTGCCTATAAGTAACACTACTAATACACGATATTGCCATTGAACCAGTGTCCACTTCCATTTTTATTGGTGTACCTCCAATATTGATTTTTAGACTCACCGCCTTGTAGTCACTTAGATCCAAATGATTGAGAAATTCCTCCTCGCCCTCGACGTCTGAGTAGTTGTTGTAACTGTAGTGGCCCTCTGGTCCACCCAGTTCGGCTGGCCTGCAACTGTTCTCCTCCGGTTCAGTATCCGAACCCGAACGAACTTCACTGTAGTGCACCCTGCCTCGTAGGTTTCCGTGGTGTTCCGGCGATTTCGGCGAAAACAAGCAAACCCGCCGTAAATGTCCTTTTTGTTTGCATCTGCTACACACAAATTGCCGATAGCGGCATGTCTTCTCTAAGTGTTGATCGGAACCACACGCCTTGCAGGCCATACTACGCCCTTGTACCGGGCCTGTTCCCGTACGCCCGCGGCCCATTCCGGTTCCGTAGCCTCGATTATAATTATTGCGACTGCGTCCCGCGACGGTGATAGCGTTGAGTGTCGAATGTCCTGCGCCCGCGCGCGAGTCTCCCTCGCCGCCGCCTTCCGCGCCTGTGTCTCCCTGCTCCACCGCCGCCGCGTCCCTCTCCGCCGCTTCCAATGAGCTCGCAACCTTTACCGCATCGTTGAAGGTCAAATCATCGGCTTCTGCGAATAACCGCTGTCGTATTATGTCACTCCTTACCCCGCACACCAATTGATCTCTTAGGTTCTCACTCAAATTCTTATCGAATTTACAGTCTCGAGATAATCTTTTTAATTCCGCCACGTAATTAGCGATGTTTTCATCTGGCAACTGTCTTCGTAGTCTGAATCTGAACCGTTCCGCCAATGCTGATGGTGCGGGCTGCAAGTGTTTGCGCATGAGGTCATCTGCTTCGGAAAATTCTAAATCTTTTGGTTTTTTCGGACTAGCAAGTTAAGAGTTCATACGCTTCATCACCCAACGACGCAATTAAAGTAGGTAATTTAAGTTCCTCCTTAACACCATTAACTAAAAAGTACATTTCCAGTCTTTCTATGAACGATGACCACCTGCCACTCTTTATGTCAAATTCACGTATTTTGCACTGAATTGACGACATTCTTTTCTATTTGCACGCGAATTAATTTACGCTCGATCGCCACTGTGATATTCCTATGGAAGGTAGGTGTACTTGGAAGGCGAGAGAAACACATCCGTCATTTGCTAAGGTTTATTGCGAACTGCCCGCTTCCGCGAGCGGTCACTTAACTATACATAACTAGATACATATACTATAGGTACAATTTTTAATTTTGCAATTTTCGGCCATTAGTTCAGAATCACTTGATAATTTACAGGGATCTTTAAATAATTTTAATTCGGGTGTGACACTCTTAGAAACGGTTGAAAAATTCTGGCGGTGTGAGGAGCCACCTCACAATAAAATTAAGAACCCGGCGGATATTGAATGTGAGCATTTGTTTGTGTCTACGGTTTCTAGTGGTACGGACGGAAAATATACTGTACGGCTTCCATTAATACCAGAAAATGAAAGATTGCGATTAGGTGAATCAAAACAACGGATTTTAAAGCAATTTATGACACTTGAAAAACGTATGCAGCGTAACCCGGAATTTAAGGAAAAATACGTAGATTTTATTAACGAATATATTGAGCTCGGCCACATGTCTGTTTCAAGGTTTGAATGTAATTCTGACTCGGAACATTATTTTTTACCTCATCACGGCGTATTTAAAAAATCGGGTGATACTAGTAAAATTCGCGTAGTGTTTAACGGCAGTAAGAAAACTAGTTCGGGCGTTTCGTAAAATGATTGTTTGTATACTGGAGAACGACTACAAAGTGATATCACGAATATCATATTGAACTTTAGAGTTCCGCGGATTGTGTTTACTACTGACATAAAAATGATGTTCAGACAGACTTGGGTACATCCGCAGGACCGCATGACCGCAGGTACCAATTAATATTATGGCGATCGTCACCTTCGAAACCGTTACTTACATACGAGTTAACGACTAATACATACGGATTAAAATCTAGTCCCTTTGTTGCGATACGATGCTTACATCAGTTGGCTCGAGAAAACGAGGCGGACAAGCCGCGAGCCGCTCGGATTTTACTTAAAAATAGTTATGTTGATGATCTTAACGGAGGTGCGGACAGCATCCTAGAAGCGCGCGAGATCAAGGACGAGCTAGTTGAGCTCATGAGCTCAGGCGGCTATGAGCTACGAAAGTGGTCTAGTAATGCCCCAGAGTTGCTCAAAGATTTACCCTCGGAGCACTTAGAATCACCTCGGCGTTTTGACGATTCAGACTCGGACTGTTCAGGATTCATAAAGGTTTTAGGGATTCAGTGGAAACCTAAATCGGACAACTTCACATACCATGTCAATTTACCTACTGACGATTCGGTTACTAGACGTGGAATCTTATCGATTATCGCTCGATTGTACGATCCTCTCGGATGGATCAGTACAGTTGTTTTTAAAATTAAGATTTTATTGCAATCGTTGTTGTCTACCTCGGATAATTCAAAAAACATTGATTGGGACGCGCCTGCTCCCGCGAATCTTGTTACTCAGCGGCGAGAAATTCCAGGCGATTTGCCTAAATTGCAACTAGTATCGATTCCTCGTTGTCTTAAGATGGACGGAAAAGCTCGGTACACGCTTCACGGATTTTGTGACGGTTCACTATTGGGCTACGCGGCGGCTGTATATCTTCGCAGCGAGATGGCGGATAGTAGTGTGCTCGTGCGATTACTCATGGGTAAATCTAGGGTATCCCCATTGAAAACGAAGCTCACAATACCTAAATTAGAGTTAAACGGCGCTAAATTGCTATTTACGCTTATCAATAACATTGTTGAATCAATGAAGGATAACATTAGGTTCGATAACATTGTCGGCTGGTGCGATAGCACTATTGTTTTGGCCTGGCTTCGGACGCCACCTCTTAAGCTGCAGGTTTTTGAAGGCAATCGGGTTTCGGATATAATGTCATCTAAAGTAAATATCGAGTGGCGTCACGTGCCCGGTGAATTAAGGCCCGGTATTCCTGCAAAAGTAGGCATTTAGTGTAGTCCCGTCGCGGGCGAAATACTTCGCGCGAAACGCAACGGCTGTGAACTCGCATGACCTTGCGCCCCGCCAGAACGACACAGTGTAGGAATAAGCAGCAGTAGGGTAACTTGATTTGCATTTAGAATGAGTAATGGGTATGAATTTCTTATAATCGAACATAACATACATTAAATTAGTTTAAATCCCTATCGGCTCTATTACCGAACCAACTTTGTGTAAGATGTTAAATTAATATATTATATTTTCTGAGGTTTATTTATAGGGATAAGATATTCTTTATATGTAAACCACACACATTTAACATTTGTCTAATATTTTTTCTCATGAGTTAAGCGGTCTTATTGCCCTAAGCAATTTCTTCCAGACAACCTTCGATGAAAGTTGTTTTATCTTAGTAACAATAAATCTCGAGAGCTAATTTATTTTATATAATACATTTACATTTACAAAGTTATTTTTTTTATTCAGGTTCAGTAGTTTTGGCGTGGAAGCCGGACAGACTAGACAGACACACGTTTCTTTCTCATTCATATTATATAATATTAGTAAAGTTGTTTAGCAGAGATAATAAAACAAAATTGTAGAATATTTTTTTAATTAAGAAAATATCAAATTAAAAATTAAAAAACTTAACTCAGAAATGTTCTAAATGTATTTCTCGTGTACTTGTTCCTGATTGTAAATCTGCTTGTGGAAGTAATAATGTTACAGACTCAACAGAATCAACATGTTGCATTTGTTGCTCAGGTGTCGAGAAAATTGGGGAGTCTAGACAAGGTACATTTTCCTTTTCATCCTGTAAGGACAATGTTCTTATTGGCATTCCACGTGCTTGTCTACTATCCACAATTTCTGGCAATAAACATGTTATGTAAAATTTAATCAACTTTGGTTCCATTTGGGTTTTCCAGATGTTATCGTCCCTTTCGATGCGCTTTATCAGCAGGGGTTCATTTTCTTCAGCCCAGATACCAAGCAGACAGAGTCGTCTTCCGGTGACGTGAAGCTGCCCCTGTATTTGATAGAACCAATTGGATTTTCTATTGACTGTGCTGGTGCATGTGTTTTTGTCGTATTTAAGAATTTGTAATTTATTGTTTTGTGTTGCATATGTGAGCCCCGTTTTCGCTGCAGTTAAGGGACACTTGATTTCTACCAGCACATCATCGCCTACTAGTCCGTCAGGAGTTGCTCCAATGAACGGAAAAGTTTGGTCTATGAACAACCCGCAATTATGTTTATATTTTCTTGCTGTTGAAGTGCTTGTCTCTCATGCTTAACTCCATGTGCAACAGCTGCCACATATGTAAAATTTTTTTGGTACAGTATGTTTTTGACCAAAGGAGCAGTATTTAGGTGGGCTTTCCTCTTACAAATTTGACCAAAATTTGATGCGGTGATTAGGTTTTTCCGTATTTCTAGCCATTCGCTGCTATCTCGTTGCAAAATCGTAGCTCTCTCGATAGCATGTTTATCAGACGTAATTTTTAAATTATTTAAGAACTCTTTTTCTGCCTTCGTAAATTCATCTGGAGACATGTCTGGTGCTGAGCTTGCTGGACCATAGTCATGTTGCTTCTGATTAACTTGTTTGAATATTCGTATTTTTTTTACCGGGTGCTCTAAATTCAATTTTCGTTTTTGTCCTCTCCTTTTTTCAATTACCTTAACCCTGCCTTTAGGACTTTTATTCAAAAATGATTTTTGGATGGCTGAAAGTGCGGATTTACTGTGAAATGAAACAGCAGCTGCTGAACATCTCCCTTGGTAACCTCCTTTCAGTGCAAAATTTGTTCGTTTCCCACCAACGAATTTCGCGATGATGCTATTAAAACACTCAACCGTGTTTGTATCAACGTCCTCGACTAAGCTGCGTGATTTTGCAGCGACGTTTGAGACAATCGCGTTTATTCTGAAAATAAATGTTGAATTCTGAATCTTTTTGAGTTTTTCGTTATCATTTTTATCTTTGGTACAATAATATTCTTGGCACATTTTATGGTCACCGAAAGCATGCGCTACACAGTTAATAATATCGTTGTGAAGACTTGATATAGCTACATTGCGGGGATTTCTGGAGGATTTGTGATGTCTTATACTTTGTACAATTGATTTCCGCATTGTCATAATTTTGACATTAGTAAGCATTTTACGTTGCGCTAGAACGTATTTTGTGTCTGTAGTCAAACTACGTAGTTTTTTGCAAAAGTTACGCAGTATATGATTACGACATTCAATTTTTTCGACGGTCACATTTTCGGACTCATACGGTCTGGCTTTGAGAATTGCAGCATAAGTAGAAGCATCGCCGTCTCCTATCATTCGCTCATATATGATGTCATACATTTGAATTGACGCCTTGAAACCTTCTACAATTATTTCCGTCTCCATGGAGCTTGAGGAGCCTTCATAATTTTTGAAGCAATTGTGCGGCTTTGGTGAAATATTTTTGTGTTCAGCTCGAGCGCATACCAAGCAATATTTATTTTTTACACCGATGTAAAGTATTTGACCTGTTTTTCTTCCAATTATGGCTGCTGTGCCTGATGACGCTTTGTAGTTGGTGCCATAAGATCGAGCGCACCATGAGCCATCAACGTAAACGTCAATCATAGGGTAGCCGTTTTTAGTTCGACCCTCTGCGATGGCGAGATCTTTCTCCGTTTGAGCGGCAGCTTCCATAGAAGCACTTGCCGTCTTTTTCCATTGTTCAAATACTGCATTCTCTAATTTTGAATAAAATTTGGAACTAAATACTGGAATATCGATGGCTGAACATAGTTTCTCAAATTGAGAAAAGCCTATGCCAGCAGCCACAATTCCAGTAGTGGCGGCAATGTTTATGTTTACTTGTTCTTCATTTTTTGGGTATTAAATGCCTCGCCTTTTTTCACTAATTAACCGGAAATTGCCTAAAGTGCAGTTAAATAAATTGTTATGACGCGCTTTTTCTTGCAACTCCTGTAAAATATAATTCATGTCAACAATTCGCCGCCCCGAAACGGAAAGAAATTCATCTTTATTTATTTCATTTTCTATGACAAGGGAGTCTTCTTCTGTTTCTTCAGCATATCTGAAACAGATAATGCTTATTAAGGAAGTATTATAATCATCTACTATAAAACAATTTTTCTAGTTTTGAATCTTGGTGCAATTTAAATTTAACAATCTGACAAAAAAATAAGAAAATTTTCAGATGAACGTGTTAGAAATTTTACTCAAACAGCTTAAAATGAATGTTTAGCGTTGGATAATAAATAACAGTAAATTGGATAATAGTAATATGTTTATTAGAGAATTTAAGCAATAAAACTACCACCTCATTATATTGTTACAGTAAGTTTTAGAGGGAAACTTCTACACAGCTTAGCAATTTAATTATTTATTTGTTATTTACAAATCATTAATTACTCAAGTCACATTAAAACAAAGATATCACATATACCATTATATTTTATAGAATATACTAGACTATACAAGTATATATCCATCCCCATT
This sequence comes from Anania hortulata, assembly GCA_963576865.1. Lineage (NCBI taxonomy): Eukaryota > Metazoa > Arthropoda > Insecta > Lepidoptera > Crambidae > Anania > Anania hortulata. The sequence goes on along the minus strand of OY756402.1, from coordinate 2,955,845 downwards.
AAACTATACATATACAGCAGCAATTTAGGTATCTGTTATCAATAAAATACGTAACTTAATGTACTATATACTATGGAGTATATAACGTTATGTACATACAGTAACAGGTACATAGGTCATAGGTACCCCATAGCCTGACAATTATTTAATGTACATGATCATACCTTGTTCGACCGATGTTCACACTTCGCTTGCTCAAAAGCAACTGCCCTGTCGCTCCGCAGCGGCCTCCTTTTATACCAGTGAACAAACAAGCGACCAATTACGTGCCGCAGCCACGTGCCATTTAAATAACAATTTTAATTAGAAAATCATTACTAAATACATTTTTCAAAAAGAGTTGGTAATAACATGTTGATATAAATATAATATACATTATTTGGAATTATCTATTAAACGCAAAATGTGGTAGGTACTCACGTTGAAGTTACAATTTCTTGTAGATCTACTGAGTTCAATCTTATAAAAGAATTTTCGGAGATGTCATCTTGGTTGCTACTCGTAAGAATATCCATGTGCCTGAAATCAACCACATTAAGTTTTTTAATGAATACTGTTTAGCTCAAGGTACGTAGTTTTTCCGATTTTGAAATAGGTTTCACAGATAAATTTATTGTAAGTAAATATGAAACTTAGTGACCTCCAAAATAATTTGCCAGGTGTTACATAATCACCTGTATAAGTTTGTATGTAAATACAGGGCGAGCTAATAAAAACGTTTTAAAAGCATTTCTACCTATCCCGATAAGTAGAAATGCTTAAATATTTTTTTTTTAAATTTTTTATTTTGGTACAAAACAGTCATTACATCGAATTACTTAATCTAAAAAAATTATATGTTACAGACAATGAGTACCCAAAATTACTTTCTATGTGAGTATAAACAGATTTAAAACAAAAAAAACATTGATTGAAGTGCGGTAAAAACTAAATCAATTATTATGTAACGTGCAAGTTAGAAGTATGATCTACTGATACATATGTATAATATTAGAACCATGGTAAGTGGGTGAAAATATCTATTTTGTTACAAAACGAAAAGCTTTTTAAATATTTCGCGTTTGAAGTGACTTAGAGTGTGGTTAAATATGTCTAAATTAGAAAATTCTGAATTATAAAAAGTTAAAACTTAAAACGTTTAAAACGTTTTTATTAGCTTGCCCTGTATTTACATACAAACTTAACTTGTATGTAAATACTATTAAGTTTGATGCAATCACATACCTCTTTTCATTTAAATCTGTCGGTAACGGGCTTGTGCTGGTATCCATAGTTTTTATGGGTAGCTCCATTGGCCTACGATAAAAAGAAAATCGAGTTCATATGAAGTTGTATAATATTTAGTATTTATTTTTCGTTTGCAAAGAGGTGAGGTGATCGTAAGTAGTCACTATACTTACTGATATTATTATACTGTGGCACGATGATCGTATAGTATAATTTGAGTATACCTAATGCTAAAGACCAAAAATCACATTTTAAATAAGTTATTAGGTACTTACTTGTTCACATTATCTACATAAAAAAATAATCATTGGGTACTTACTTGTTCATATATCTCTGGTGTGCGTTCTTTTTATTGCTTTACGCGACTTTTTTCGCGTGCGTTGTTTGTTGCCCATAATGAGTTACAACTCACAATAATAATTCTATTATTCGTCAGACACTAATGTACCTATCGTGCACAAAAAAACTGGCGTAGGTCCGTCGTCCATGAGCGCCAGCGCGCGACTGTTCGAGGTGGCCGGGCCGCCGCGCTTACACTTTTAGTTCATTCTGAAGCCTAGTAAGTAAGATAATAATTGTATCAACTCAAACACTGCGATTTTGTCTATCAATATTCAATAGCTTTATTTGAGTATAAAAAATAATTTAAAAATATTAGAAGTAAAGCCGTAAAATTGAAAAAACATTACAAAAAGAGGTATAGCTAAAAATAAGGTTTTTAGTGACAGAAACGAATTGCCGTAAATCCGACTCCACGCAGTCTTGTCTGCTCTACCCCTAGAGTGTAATTCAAAATCGCGTAGGCGCGGAGGGGCGAGGCGGCCCGCGGGCTGAGGAGCAGGAGGCTGGCAGCGAGCTTCGGCTTGCTGGCCAGCTTCGCCGGCCAGCCTCAGCCGCGGCGGTGAGCGAAAGCCGGCTGCGACGATTCGCACGCGTGGGACCGCCAGAGACACGCAGCGCCGGAGCTGTGACAGAAGCCTTGCATGCTGATTGCTTGCCTGTATGCATGCTGTTTGCCTGCATGCATGCTGCTTGCCTGCATGCATGCTGCTTGCCTGCATGCATGCTGCTTGCCTGCATGCATGGTGCATGCTGCTTGCTTTCATGCTTGCTTGCATGCATGGTGCATGCTGCTTGCTTGCATGCATGGTGCATGCTGCTTGCTTGCATGCATAGTGCATGCTGCTTGCTTGCATCATTGTGCATGCTGCTTTAGCATGCATGATGCATGCTGATTGCTTGCATGCATGATGTTTGCATGCATGTATGGTACATGCTGCTTGCCTGCATGCATTGTACTTGCTGCTTGCGTGCATGCATGTTGCATGCTGATTGCTTGCATGGATGATGTTCGCATGCAAGCATACTGATTGCTTGCCTGCATACACCTGCATGCATGGTGCATGCTGCTTGCGTGCATGCATGGCGCATGCTGATTGCTTGCTTGCATGATGTTTGTATGATGTTTGCATTCATGCATGGTGCATGCTAATTGCCTGCATGCATAATGCTTGCTGCTAGCTTGCACTACGCTTTTATTATTATTAGGACAAATAAACATCATATAATTTGAATGTAGGACTTACAACTTTTATTTATAGAAAATGGTTTTATGTCTTTCGTTTATTATTGATTGTAATATTTATGACAAATAAATTTAGGGCATATTATATTTAGGGCTTTCAATTTTATTGCATGTAATATTATGTGACATTAAGTTCGGGCAAGTTATCATTCGGACAAATGATGATTAGGACAAAAAAAATTATTACACGTTAGATTATGGATAAAAAAGTTAGGGAACAAAATAGAGAACCCCACTAACGTCATGCTTACGTCGAGTCGCGTTCAAAAAATCTTAGGACGGTGACAGACGGGAGTCTCAACCGTGTATCGCATACTAAAAAAAAGTTCAGAGTACTGTCAATAGATTGAAAGGGTTTGTTTGATCTGTGCGCGTAAGGTCTGTTTAATCTGTGCGTGCAAAGTTCACCATATGATTCTGACATTGCGTGCGTGGGTGCGTGTTGTTAAATAATTTTGTTTGATCAATGTTTAAGTGAAAATACATTAGAATAGTGCTTAAATCGATAAAGTGGGTGTTTTTAGATGGATTTGCAGCATTAGTTTGCGTAATGGAATGATATTTCAAGGTAAATTTTATAAAATGTAAACAAATATTTTGGCGGCCGCCATTGCTCGAGATTTTTGGTTATAAAAATATTAATTCGATAAATTCATATCAAATAAAGGTTTGATAAATCTATTTATAGAGTCAGCAACGTAATTAATTAAATAGATTTGTTTTAATAAGCCATAATTACTTACAATATTGAAATATTTAGCGCGACGGCACTTGACAACAAAAATGTATGATTTTGTTGGTCATTTTTAGAATATCAAAGTTTAATCCTTATCCTTTATTTTATGATAAATCTAAAATAAATTTGATAAGCTTTATGAATACATATTTACTTTTTAGGAAAAATATATGAGTTTTGTTCTACACACCATTTGTTCGAGGTGCCTACCGATTTTAGGGTGATTTTACAGCGGTATTTTCATTTACCTTAATTATGTATTAATTATTTACTTTTCTCACATTATTATTTCAAGAATAACAATATTATGAATCATTCTTTGTAATTCAGTCGTTTTTTTGAGGCTAATTGGCCAACTTAATGTTTTGCAAAAATTTATTTTCCCGTGTTGGCAGGTGGTCTACAAGACTTTTGCCAAAAAGAGCCATTATTTAGCAAAATTTTTATGGAGTTGACTTTTTGTTTGTTTGAGCTTAAAATCCATTGTAAATTCGTATTGATGAAAAATGAAATAAATGAAAGGCAATCTCTCGATAGAATATTGTTTATTTGGTAGATAATTACATTTTTTTGCAAAAATTGGGGAAATTTGAAGTCAGCTGGATTCATGTCGCTAATAAATCGCGTAGTTAACTCGAATTGCATAATTTAATACATAATAAAATAGGTTGTTTCCTAAGGATTCCAAAGGTATACAATACAACCCCCTTATGTACCGGCTAAGCCACCATATGTTAGTTTGACCCAAAACGCGTCTTTATCTGCGTCATGCGCTGTTAACCTGTGCCAATTGTAAGGTGAAAGGAATTTATTACCGTGCCAAAGACAGGGATAATAGAAATACGAGAACGAGTCAAATAAATAATTCGCATCTATTTAATAAAAAAAAAAAACACGTTTTAGTTAGATACTATTATTAATTCATTGCAATAATTCATCCAGATTTATATTTGTTTACTATTACAATACACTAATGTCGTTTGTATTTCTTGCCATTTATTATGCCAATTTTGTTTATTACTTAGATAATTTTAAACTACGAATTTTTATTCGATTTCGACTTTGCAATTCAATTTTTGATTAAATATTTTTAAAAAAAGTTTGAGATAGTATTTTATGGGTTAAATACGCATAATTTACAATTTAGGCCTTACCTAACAAAATACTGCATTTTGTTTGCTGTAGCAAGTTGTTTTTTTTTTTAAAGTGCTACATTATTTAAGTAATTGCTATTTTTATTATTTACTAAGTAAAAAAATAAACTTTTCGAGTTTATAAATTTTTACCTGATACAAAACCAATAATCAGTAATTGACAAGTCAAAATTAAGTTATAATTTTTATTTTATCTTTATTACGTAGTATTTAGTTTTGGAAATTTTACTATTTACATAACTAAAGTAATAAAAATTGTGAAAACAAGTGCTTATTATTTTACGACAGGTGATATTATTATAAAGCTCATTTAAATGTTTTAGCTATTTTAGTTCCGAACGCAATAAATAAAACTTATTAATTGATATTTATTATTGAGAACAACAACAATGACCAAGTTATTTTTAAACCGTGATTAAGACTAAAAATATTTTAAAAAAAACCTTTATTAAGTACATAAAGGTTTAGTATTAGTTCAGTTCAGTTATATGTTTGTTAAACCAATTTTATTTTATTAAAGTAAAAAGCAGTAATGGTAACTCCCATTATTCATCATCTCAAAAGTCTGTTACCAACCGATCAGGTATGTATTTAAACACCCAACCCAACACTTCATAGTTTGCAATAGCATCCTAGCTTTTTTATGGAAAACGAGTCGGTTCAATGAAATCAAGCATTACTTACTTTATTATAACTAATGCTGACTACCCACGCTTACAGAAAAAGGACATTCAGAGCAGTTTTTGGGACTGTCTCGCGGCTTAAATAGTGCGACATCAAGGCAGTTTTTGGGACTGACCCGAATAGCAAATGCCTTAAAGGGTTTAATTTGCGCATAGCCTGAGTTGTGAATCTCTTCACCCAACATCAGTCTTTTGACACTTGTACAACGAATTGGTGCACCTTTGATAAACCCTGAAGCAACTCACGGACATTTCTCGCATTTTGTGCGATGTTCAACACTCAGAGTCCGTCACAAGACGGAATTTTGCTGCCATCTCTATTGAACAAGAACTTAGAGATCACCCTTTTTGCACTTAGACTGATAAACCCTCTCTGGTAAGAATTTAGCCGAGACACTGATATCTGCAAAGACAAAAACTGTACCAAAACTGAAACCTTGTATTTTGCAACGATGCGAAACCGTCATCGCAACCTGGAGAACATTTGCCCACCGACAATGGCGCCGGACTATACAGCAGCAATATACTTACTCGCAATCAGACGCACGCCAACTCGTCAAAGACATCGCAGCTATCCAAATTTTATTATCAATGGTCACTTATTACATATTATACTGGATCAATGGTTATAAGCTCAGCTTTTTAGTCCCGTCAGCAAAAGTTGTCAATCATTCAGACACAGAGAGATTCCATTTTCACCAAGCACTTTAACAGCTACTTAAAACAGGGACTGTTTCTGAATGTACTCCCTGCGAAGAGCAGTTTTTATCCAATATTTACATGCACCCCAAATCGAACGATAAAATGCGTCTTATATTGAATCTAAAAAATCTCAATTTTACAGATAAAAATCTTTTCAAGTTAGAAGATTTTCGCACAGCAACTAAACTTGTTCTAAGGATGTTTTTATGGCAAATACTTACCTTAAATTTAATGAACGCTTACCTTTTACTTAAGATTCCCGAGGCTTCTAGAAAGTATTTGAGGTTTATGCGGGAAGGCGTAACTTACGAGTCTTGCCGTTCGGTTTGAATACGGCACCATATATTTTACAAAAATTTTGAAGCCCATTGCCAAATTACTTAGAACATTTGGATATTTATCCTCAATTTATTTCGATGACTAACATTTGATTGACCAGTTTATAAAAAATATTTAGATAATATTAACATCACCACAAAACTTCTTGAAAGCATAGGCTTCATCATAAACCAAGGGAAAAGTTGTTGCGTGTTCAGAAGTCAAAGGCAGAATGATTTGATATGTGTTTATTTCGTAAAATGATTTCCTTATATACTATTTCTAATTAATTTATCCGGTTAATCCGGGTAGTGCCATATTAGTAAACCTCAAATTCGGCTACAGTTTTAGAGCTAGTAACTCGTCGTCCTTTTCTTGTTCAGTTGCTAGCTTGGCATAGTCGATGAAAGTTGGGCATTGGATTTCTTCTATTCGCGATAAGGCGTCGGCCACAGGGTTGTCCTTTCCGTGCACGTATTCAATTGCGGTGCAAAACTGGCTAATAAAATGTAGTTGCCTCTCACGCCGTGGTGTATCGCTATTGCTTGGTAGTTGAGTAGCGCTTGAGTCAGGGGCTTGTGATCAGTGAATACGATGACGTCACTGCCTTCAATTAGACGGCAAAAATGCTTTACAGACATGTAAATCGCTAAGAGTTCGCGATCGTACACACTGTAGCGACGCTGCGTTGGACTTAACGCTTTGGAGAAGAACGATAAGGGCTGCCAGGTGCCGTTCACTAGTTGGTGAAGGACTGCTCCGGCGCTGTGGTCAGACGCGTCGCTCATGATGCTTAGCTTTGTGCCAGGAACAGGATGTGTTAGCGTGGTGGCTTCCAATATGCTTTGTCTGCATTTTTCGAAAGCTTTATCTGCTTCGCTTGTCCACTTGATTGCTGTCTTATCGTTTTTTCTTGCATTGTGTATGTATGAGTTGAGATGCACTTGCAGCTTTGCTTGATGCGGTAGACAGTCGCGATAAAAATTAATCATACCCAGGAATCTTCTTAGCTCCGTGACGTTTTTAGGTTTTGGGTAGTTCGAGATTGTTTCCATTCTTTGTTTTGTAGGCGAGATTCCTTCACTTGATACTTCGTAGCCGAGGAAGTTCATGCTTGTCTTGCCAAACTCGAATTTTTCTACGTTTAAGGTAACTCCGTACTTGTCGAGGCGTTGTAAAACTTCATGAAGTAGTGCAGTGTGGCTTTTCTCATTTTCCGTGTACAAAAGTATATCGTCAACGAAGCAGTAGCAGCCGTTGATTCCTCTTAGCACCTCATGCATGAACCGTTGAAATGTTTGGCTTGCATTTCGAAGTCCGAAAATCATACATTTGAACTCGAAAAGGCCAAACGGTGTTGTAATCGCCGTTTTCTGTGCGTCTTTTTTTGAGATAGGGATCCAGTAGTATGCCATTTTCAGGTCCAGCTTAGAGAATATCTTCATATTGTGCAATTAGTAGGTAAAATCTTGTACGCGAGGTATTGGATATCTATCTGGTTGCGTCACGGCGTTCAGTCGGCGGTAGTCTCCACAAACGCGCAATCCGCCGTCTTTTTTCTTCACAACATGCAGTGGGCTCGCCCAGGTGCTTTTTGAAGATTGACAAATGCCCATCTGTATCATTCGTTCAAACTCTTCTTTCGCCGCTTTATATTTATCTGGTGGTAGTGGGCGTGGCCGAGCAAAGAGAGGAGGGCCAGTCGTCTCAATGTGATGAGTCACGTCGTGTTTTGCTGGGCTCTTCAGTGACATTGGGCGAAGGACGTCTGGATGTTCTTTAAAAATGTTGTAGTATATCTGGTCGCTGCTTATCATGTTGACGGTTTCTATCTCGCAGGTTACTTCGATAGAGTTTACAGTTAGGTTTGTAATTTCATCTTTCAGCTTCTTATGGTGTAAGTCAACCAGCAGTTTGTAGCGGCGTAGAAAGTCAGCGCCCAATATGGATGTTTTCACGTCTGCTACGACAAATGTCCATTCAAAGTTGCGCCGTAGTCCCAGGTTCAGTCGTATAGTGCGCTCGCCGTAGGTACGTATAGGTGTGTTGTTCGCTGCATATAGTGTGTAGGTGCTCGGAGTTAGTTTTTGCTAGTTTTTCGCAGACAAAACTGATATCTCCGCGCCGGTGTCGACAAGGAAGCATTCTCGAGTCTCTGTATCGTAGATGCATAGGCGGTTATGTGAAGTAGGTACACCGACGCCCGCCACTAACGGTGCATGTATTAGTTTTCCTGGTTGTTTTTCTTTCTTGCGCAAGGTGACTCGCATCTCCTTGCCTTATCACCGAATCTGTAGTGATAACGGCATTCCCAGTCGGTATCTCCAGGTTTCCTTGATTTTCCTTGTTTCGATTTAGAGCGGGAGCGCGATCTTGCAAATGTGCGAAAGGGACCACATATGTCTGTCTCCCTCGACGTAACTCGGCGATCTCAATTGACAGGTGCTCGATTTGTTATGATAGTAAATCAAACGGGCTCTGGGATGCGCCCGCGCCGGTTGTGTCCGTCTGTCGAGTGGTTGCAGTATTAGAGATCGATGCAATCGTAACGGGATCGTGTTGTTTCATCATCTGGTCGGCCATGGCTGCTAAAGTGGATAGTGTAGCTTCTTTGTTGATAGACAGGGCCCCGATTGCGCTAATAAAATCGAATCATTACCACACCACATCCACACCACTTCGTTACGTTTGAGACATTTGGTATCGCGCTAAAAAAGTTCGTACCATTTCCAAACCACTACCCAACCGTTACCACTGTCAGATGTCTATGAATGAAAGGTTTGAAAAAAGCAACTTTTTATCAACCAAAGTTCAAACGTTTGAGTAAATTTACCTAATTCTGATCAAAAAAACACCTCATTCACGTCCATTTTTGGAAATATTTGACTAATTAGACGTGTATATGCCTTACAAACTGCATAAACTAGTGTAAATAAAAAGTGTAATGTTGTGTTGTGTGTGACGCCGATAACACTCCCATGGGATTCTTGGAAAACTCTTTCACCACCTTTGAAGTGGTCTCACTCAAGAAAATAGTGTTCACCCAGTGATTACAGTGATAAACATTGTAAATAAACAGTAAATATTAGATAATTTAAGAATACAATAATCAGTTGTTTTTATTCCAAAATATTTCTTCTTAACATATCTTAAAATCTAAATCCCAAGCTATCTACTCAGAAAACTGGAATACATCTATAACACCAAAAATATTTACAAGATATAGTCATTTAAAGATGTAAATACCTATGTAATTATCCTAAAATAGTTATTTTAGAAAGTTTTCCGTTCCCTTATTCACCACTCTTAACTAGGTACCTATTTTAGTTCCAACAGAATAATCAAAAGTAGCTTTATTTCTGTAATGTTAATGTAAAATTAATTAGAACCACCGGTCATCAATGAGGTTTTTGTTGTGATGAAAAGCTGAGATGATTATAACTTTTTTCTGTGAAATTATAGAGACAGTCATGTATTATGTAGTGTTAATATTATATTAATTAATGATGTAATATCTCAATGAAATACATACTACTAATGAAGAATTCAGTAATATATCTAGCTGCGGCAGGAATGTTAAACAATTATTAAGATTTCAGATGTGTAGTTGTATTAATGCAATAAATTGTTGAGAAATATAGATAGATGCCAATACAGGTTATACTAAATGGAAGATACAATGAAAAGAGTCACTCTTGAAGTTTGTTAACTAGTGTACGCTGAAACTGGTTTGTCATTTGGGATTTTGTGTTATGTATCTTATTAATTTAATTTTTTACTAATACTATGTAGTAATAATAGATAATACTTATTTAATCTACTAGTCGAAAATATGCAGTAAAAATAATGTTTTAAAATGTCAATCAAAAAGTTTTAGTTTATTCGGCACACTAAAATTAAACATGCTTGTAAAACAAAAAACCTATAATATCTAGATAGAGTTAAGACTAGAGTTGAAATAGCATTCAATATAAAGCTTATAACTTGTTATGCTTACTTACTATTATAGCATCATTAAAAAGTTGGGGAATTACACCTACAATTACAATGATTTAAAATTAAAATAGGCAAGTAAACTGAGAACATAAGGAAATAAACAGTATAGATGTATAAATAATTTCATTTCAAGTTTCTATGGAAAACAAAGAACTTTATTATACCTATGCTTTATTCATAAGTTAACTTTTATAAACTAACCAAAGATTAAAGCTTCTTTGCTCTGTGTGCTCACACTAAGTAGGTACACTATGTGACACATTTTTACTTCTTGAATTAAGGGAGTCTCCAGAGTATGAGTTTTCTTCAGATAAGTAAGGTTTTTTTAGTATAGCAATAGAAGCTAAATCCTTTTATTATTGTTCTTCTACTTTTCTTAAGGGGCGATAAACATATTATGTTTTACCGCCGGGGTAACACTGTCCGACCAGTATCTTGTGAGCAGCATTTGCATTTGCAAGTTGTAAATAATGTAACCTAAAATAGTTATTTTAGAAAGTCTTCTGTTACCTCACTACTACCCATCTTAACTACCTGTTTTAGTTCCTACAGAATAGTCAAAAGTAGCTCGGTTCCTGTAATGTTAATGTAAAATGTTCAATTAGAACCACCGGTAAATACTTATATTATATTAATTAGTGATGTAATATCTTCCTTAAATGCATACTAGCATTGAAGAATTCAGAAATTTATCGGCACACTAAAATTAAACTTGCTTGTAAAATAAAAAACCTGAATTATCTAGATAGAGAGACTTTAGAGTTGAAATAGCATTCAAGATAAAGATTGTAACTTGTTATGATTACATAGTTCATAGCATCATTAAATAGTTTGGGAATAACTCCTACAAAAACAATGATTTAAAATTAAAATAGGCAAGTAAAATGAGAACATAAGGAAATAAACAGTACAGATATATAAATAATAACAAGTTTCTATGGAAAACAAAGAGCTTTATTTTATTAAACCTATGCTTTACACATAATTTAACTTTCTTAAATTAACCAAAGATTAAAGCATCTTTGCTCTGTTTGCTCACACTAAGTAGGTACACTATTACACATTTTTACTTCTTGAATTAAGGGAGTCTCCTGAGTCCTGCTGGCTGATGAGTTTTCTTCAGATAAGTAAGGTTTTTTTATTATAGCTAGGTCAGCAATGGAAGCTAAATCCAAATTATTGTTCTACTTTTCTTAGTTGCTTCTATTCTCTTGACGAATATTTTGACACATAATTGACTACTCTGCTGACTTGCAATTACTGTATTGTTTATTTTTTCATTGTATTGGTATTAATAATTAAATTAATCCGGTAATAATTTAAATGTACTGTTGATTTATTCAAATTCATTGTTGTTGACATTATCATGATAAATTCAATTAAATTCAATTCTTAATGTCCTGCCAGTATCTCGTGAGCAGCATTTGCATCATGTTTAATGTTTTAATTAATGTTTAATACTATAATAAAACAAACAGCTGACTGAAAGCTGCACAGATTATGTATTTCCTCTTTGCGACAGAGTATGTCCAAGGAAAGCTGTCATTAAATGACATTTAGTTTTTTTTGCGTCACAAGACTAGTGCGGCTAGTAACAAATTGCTTAATCGAGTGTCGATTATACACAAATCACAGATATTACTCAAAAATACTAGGTGTGCCGTCCCTACAGAAACAAAGTTTTATCGAATGGTAACGATTCAACTAATGACATTTAGCCACAATACGGATTTTGCTTCCAGCTGCATTGTTATTGAATTGTAGTCATGTTCGAATTGGATACGTTTCACGTTTGAACCCCTTACGTAAAAATTAGTGCGATCGGGGCCCTGGACGGTTCTAACGTAAGTGGGTAGTTGGTTCATCCACATTACTTTAAGTGCATCGTCAGGTACCAAGCTCCCAGCGAGTTCTCGCATCCGTCGTAGTAATTGAGTAGGTTTCTGGTCTCCGAGTTCCAGGCCGCTGATCAACTTTTGGAATTGTTTCGTTTCTGATTCTTGATACACAGAAAGCAGGCGTTCCTTCAGTGCGTCGTATTTTCGATGTGCGGGTGGGTTCAGTAGTATGTCGCTTATTTGCTGTATCTCCGATGTTTGTAGTACTCCCAGGACGTATCAAAATTTTTGCTCATCAGCCATTTTTATCGGGTTAATCAGCGCCTCGAACTGAGCGAACCAAAGACGTGGGTGATCCCGCTAGAAAGGTAGTATTCGCGACTTGATTGAAATGCCCGCCAAGTCGAATTTTACTTCCGAACTTTGTTCGGCATTGTAGAATTGCGGATCTGCGCTTTCGGTAGCAGGTGCGTTTGCAGTGACGTCAGCCTCTCTGTTGTTGCTCATGTTGATTCGTCGATAGGTCACCAGCTGTTGCGTGTTCAGAAGTCAAAGGCAGAATGATTTGATATGTGTGTTTATTTCGTAAAATGACTTCCTTATATACTATTTCTACGTTACAAGTAAATTACAATTACCCTATATTTAATTAACACAAAATGATACAGATGCATGACAGAGACAACACAATACACCTAACCTACTCGCACGCGAAAGTTAATACGGCCGCGCGCTTGACTGCCGCTTCAGTGAGCCTGCGATGCAGCGGCGTTCGGATGTATGTCTCCATAGCACTCCCCCTCAAGCAAAACGCACGGACGGTTTCGATACACGACCGGATCTTGTCACGTAGGCTGAGTTTGTGGTTCCAGTGCCGTCTTTTTCTTCCTGTGTATTCGCTGTGATCGCGGTCGTAGTGTCTTGATCTTGCAGTGTAAAGGCGGGTTTTTATTGTGATAACGGCAGTGCGGTTTGGTAACTGTATCTTGAAGTACTTGTCTTGTATAACTGGATAAAACAATGAAACATAACATATTATATCAGAATCTTTTTACTATTCGTGAGACTTTGGCCTCGGCTTGTCCGGCTATCGAGCACGGTATGTTACATACAAAAGAGTTTGAGCGTTGTAAATTCAGAATAATGGTTCTATTTGCCAGACTCACTACAAGCTGATTTTAAATGGTGGTCCCAAGCTATTGAAACTTCTGTTCGAATCGTAAAAACTAACGATAATTAGGTAGACATTTTCACCAACGCCTCCACCACTGGAAGTGGCACTGGTTGTAAAAATAAAACGGCCAACGGGAAATGGTCGCAAAATGAGTTTAATAAATATATAACTATAATAAATTGTTTTCACAATCACATCAATTATCTGGCAATAAACTAAGCAAACCTTGTACTAGGTATAGCGAGTAAATGACTTATAAAAATATTTAAATGCTTTTATGAACATCCATGACTTGAGTGCGGGTGCTCGTGCTCATCACAAAAATGTTTGCTCCTTGGAGTGGCTCGCAGCATATTTCGGTCAAAATATCCACTAAAGATCTGCCACTACTGCCAGATACTTAAATGCGTAATAGACAATTCCACAGCTGTTGCATATATTAACCATAATGGGTGGGACTCAGTTTCCACACCTTACAAAAATTACAAAAGACATCTGGCAGTGCTGCGAAAGCCGGTACCTATTTATTTTTGCCTCATATACAAAATCGTCGGATAATACAAATAGCAGATGCCGAGATTCACCTCGTACACCCTGATACAGAGTGGAAATTACAGGAAACAATTTGTCAGACTATCACTGAAAGATACGACCAACTGCAAATATACATATTGGCCACTCCTATCAATGCCAAATCCTAGACGAATGTATCCTGGCATCATATTAAAAAAAAATAAGAAAATTTTCTCTGACAAGAGCCAAGGTTTCATTGTTGTGCCTAAATGGCCGACACAATCGTGGTATGGTATCCAATATTACTAAGACTTCTTGTCTCAAATATCACAGTTCTCAGACCTAATGAAAGTGTTGTTGCATCTAATTTTAGCAATCCGAACATTCACGGGAATTTTACTCCGGTGGCCGGAGTATCGTGCGCTACTGCGCCATAGAATTACACCGTCCGCAATGGACATCATGATGGTATCCCTCGCAAATAATTCATTTAAACAATATGATGTTGCGCTCTAGAAAATGTTTTTGTATTCCAAACAAAATTTTGTTAATATGTATAAGGCGTCCGTTTCGACTGTCTATCAGTTCTTTACCAAATCATATAACAACGGAATTCAATACGGCACTCTAAACTTATGGTATTGATTATTAATCGCATTAGCCCCAATATTAGGCCCATATACAGGGTGTAACGAAAAGGTGAAATAAAACTTTAAGGGGTGTCGCGTTTGGGGTTATTTAGAAGAAATAAGAAGCCCACAGCGTACACAGATAAAAGAAATTTAATAAAAAAAAGAAATAGGTACAATGCCGGCGGGCGTGGGTAGGTAGGCCCGACTGGTGGTTTGCTCCCGTGGTCCAGACTCCCCTGATGGTGGCCAAAGGTGGATGGTGGCCGTTGACGGTGGACGAGCAGCAGCTGGTGGTACGAGTGGCGTACGCGGCGAAGCGGACCGGGTGCGTAGAACGACGCTCAAGCCCGGCCGACGTTCAGCCAACGTAAGGAACCCGTGCAGTGTTCCCTGGGGATTAATATTCTAGCTTAAGCTACGTCGTCTTTTGCTGTTGATCGCGATCAACACCTCGGCCAAGCAAGGAAGCTGGTTATTACGTAACATAGATGGTGAGTGGCGGTGATCGCAACCAGTACGGAGCGTAGGCAAAGAGAAAAAACAATAAAATAAGCTAAATAGGTATTTACGCCAAATGCAATTTAATGTACATTTTGTAAATTAAAATATTACGCCAATAGTGGTGAATGATTAAAGAAATAGGTAGTGCAAAAAAAACATCTGATTAATTAATTACGTTAATTAATCAGATGAGTGAATAATAGGTATTCAGAGGTTAACAGGAAACAGAAAATTAGTAACTACAGTGAAAGTACTAGAAGAAGGTTCATAATGACTTTGCAAAAAAGCTCTTGTTTACGAACTACCTACTTACTAACTAAAGCGTAAAGATAGAAACATTGGTTCATCACTTACCCTGTCGGGGAGTAAATTATGCACTGCACAAGATTAATATTAACTTCAGAAAGACCTAGTCGTCTAGGTTTACGAATATATTTGACGAATTAGTAGGCACTGATTGAACTTAACGAGATAGGTACGTGCTCGTACTTCTATGGTCAAGTAATGTCTCTCGCTGGCTATCGCGGCGGCGCGCGAGCGCCGGGGCGCAGCTCAGGTCCCGCCCACAAGAATCATACGATGTCGCGAACCAAGGACTGAATAGACACCGGTTCAGGGTACCGCGCGCCATGAGGGCGAACCATTTGCTATTATGTTTTATGTTATTCAATAATTATTATATTTTTTGTAAGTATTAAATGACTTGTTTATTTTACTACATTTATTTATTTAGCGTAATATTTTTAATTTTATACATTTTGTTATTATTTGATTAATAAAAAGTATGCATGTAACGTATAACGTTACATTACCCCCCCGCGTTTCCAAGGGTTTTATTACCTATATAAGTAATAAAATCCGCGCTTATATAAACAGAATATAAATTCATTTTCTTTTAAATTGTCAGCCGAAAAAAATGAATTTACGCAAATTAGGTGGTATAAAATGGTTTTGCTATACAAGTATTGATAATATTATTTGTTTAGACCAATTAATTTTAAATCTTTAATGTGCCAAGTGCCTAAATCTTTACCTGACATGTCTTCTAGAACATATACCAGAGGTGATTTTTTATGAGTTACCCGACATTTGATGAATTTCGGTGCTAACTTTTTACTGAAGTATTTGTCTTTATCACTTAAAACGTAAGCGCGTTTCATTACAATATCTCCGACATTAAACTCGGCTGGCTTACGACGCAAATTATAGAGTGCTGTGTTTTTTTCGTGTGCGTGCCATAGTTTTGCCTGAACGTCATTGAATATATTAGAAAGACACCCCAAGTTTTCGGCATATATGTCACGAGGAAGGAATAGGACCTCTTCGCCTAGATCAGTGTCAGTGTAGTGAGTGCCGCAAGTGACTAGTTCCCTGCCGTAGACTAAAAAGGATGGCGTGAAACCAGTAGCCTCGTTTACCGAGTTATTTATTGCGAACTGCACCTTTGGTATGAAAACGTCCCAAGTTCTGTGGTCATTATCGACAAACATTGATATGCATGTTATTATTGTTCTATTGTAACGTTCTACGGTATTGACCTGTGGCGTGTATTTTGGTGAAAAAAATATATTTGGGATGTTATATTTTTTAAATAGTGCATCTGTATCACGGCTAATGAATTGAGTTCCATTGTCCAGAAACACTGTTTGAGGAACTCCATGAACAAGAAATACCGAGTCCTCTAAAATTTTGATAATAACATTTGATGTTGCTTTTTTAATGGGATAAATGAGACAAAATTTTGAAAAACAGCATGTGATGACCAATATGTAGCAATTTTGTTTACGGGTAACAGGCAAGGGGCCCATAAGGTCGATTGACACCATTTGAAAAGGTCGAGAGCACTGTTTAGGACGACCCATAACACCTAGCGTTTGATGGTTGGGAGTTTTATATTCAAGACATTTTTGGCACGAACCAACAAAGTTCACTACATCCTTGTGCATGCCTGGCCAAAAATAACGCAATAGTAGGCGGTTATACGTTTTAAATATCCCCAAATGAGCTGCGGTTGGTTCGCAATGATTTTCAGAAATGACGTTTTCACGTAACTCAGAAGGAACTACGATCTTCCAAGAAAATTCATTGGTTAAGGTACATTTACTTTTAGTTAGTCTGAATAAAACGTTATCTTTAATGAGATAATTGGGAAATTCTTGAGGTCTACTAAGGCAGCCGTTAAAAATAGTTTTGTACCACTCGTCTTTAGTGTCCAAAGTATTGGAAGAACTAATGGCACTAACTAGAACAGATCGTGAGAGAGCGTCAGGAATTACATTATCAACGCCACGACGGTGTTTGATTTCAAAGTCAAAGGAAGACAACCGTACTCCCCAGCGAGCTAAGCGACCAGTCGGGTTACTTAGAGTGAGAAACCATTTTAGGGCACTATGGTCTGTATAGACAGTGAATGTCTTCCCATTCTCTAAGTAACAACGCCAATGCTCTAGGGCAGTGAGCACAGCCAGAGTTTCGCGTTCTGTGATGCTGTAATTCCTTTCAGCAGCTGACAAGGACCTGCTCATATAGGCTATTGGATGTTCCTTTCCGTCCTTAGTTTGAGTGAGCATAGCACCAACCCCGTAATTGCTTGCATCCGTGTGTACCTCGAACGGCTGATCATATTCAGGACATGTCAGCACGGGTGCACAAACCAATAATTCTTTTAACTTCTGGAATGAAGCATCGGCCTCCGAAGTCCACTCAAACGGAGGTAAGCCCTTTTTATTTGAGGTCAGTTTATTGAGAGGAGCAGCTATTGTGCTGAAATTGGGAACGAAACGACGAAACCACGTTGCCGTTCCTAGAAAACGTTTCACGTCTTTACGACAAGTAGGTGTCGGGTAGTTTAAAATAGCCTCAACTTTCTCGGGGTCGGTGCGTAGTCCACGACTATCGACAACGTACCCGAGGTATTTTAGTTGGCCACGAAAAAACTTGCACTTTTCTAAGTTGACTGTCAAGTTGGCGTGTTTTAGTTTCCGGAGGACTTTAGTCAGGAGGGTCACGTGACTGGTATAGTCTCTCGAAATGATGATGACGTCATCAAGATAAGCAAAGACATTAGGTCCAAACTCTCCAAATAAAAGGTCTACCAAACGCTGTTGGGTTGCAGGAGCATTGGTCAAACCAAACGCAGTTCTTTTGAACCTGAATGTCCCTCTACCTGGGACGTAAAAAGCAGTCTTGTCACGGTGTTCGGGCGCGATATCAATTTGCCAAAACGATTTAGACAGGTCGATGCTGCTGAGATAACGAGCGTCACGAAGATTGTCAAGAATCTCGGACATGTACGGCAAGTTATAAGCATCTCGTTTGGTGACAGAGTTCAGTTTGCGACTATCGAGACAAAATCTCGGCTGACCGTTCTTCTTCGTTACAAGCAGAGCTGGCGAAGACCAGGCGCTCTCACAAGGCTCCACTACATCGAGAGCTAGCATTTCGTCCACCTGCTCAATAAGGATTCGTTGCTTCACAGGTGAGATTCGGTAGTACCGCTGGCGAATTGGTTGAGCGTCGCCGGTGTCGATACGATGTGTTATCAACGTAGTTCGACCTAAACCTCTTTGTTCAAACGAAATGTCTTTAAACTGCTCAATGATATTATCCGCAATAGCTCTTTGAGAATCATCGAGGTTTTCATAACCATGAATGAGGGTCTCCCTATTTAACTCTGCACTAGCGGAGCTGAGAGAAATGCTACCTAAGTACTTAGGACAAATTTGAAATTTACGCCAAAAGTCTACGCCTAATATAAGAGGCGTTTCAATCTGCGGTACTACTACAGCTTCAATGATGTGAAACTGGTTGTCAAAGTGTACAGGAATGTTAATGTAACCTATACTCCTTAAGGATTGACCACCTGCAGCAGTTACGAGAATACGACGATCATCAAATAGTTTGAAGCCCTGATTTTCTAATAAACTGTGAGAATTATTTCCCAAAATGGTGACCGCGGAACCGGAGTCTAAAAAACCAGCAAAGGAAATATTGTTAATTTTAATTGTAACGTAAGGTCTGGTATCATTATCTGGTTTTTTATGAATTGTGGCAGTTTTATATGAACTAAAAAATATTTGGATAGTATGAAGCCAATTTTCCCAATCAGTTTTATTAAAATTATTGTTTTTGCTGCCACAATTCAACCGAGTTAGTTTTTTGAAGCAGAAGGCTCGTTGTTACTACAGTTGGGACATTGTGGGGTCTTGACATTCTCACGACCACACTTGAAGCAATATATTTTATCCCTATCCTCAGTACATTGCCTCAAATTATGAGTGTTAACACGACACCTAGGGCAATAACGAGCTTTAGTAGCTTCAATTGCATGTATGTTATAATTTTGATTTGAGTTTGATTTGTTAGCAATGTTACTTGAATCATTTTTATTTTGATTGTAATTAGAATAGTTGTTATTATTGTAATTAAGTTTATTAGAATTTAGTTTATTGTTTTTATTGCTATTGTACGCGAACTCTGGAGCTAAGGTATTAGATGTCGCAGCAGTAGGTTCATGAAAATTAGCAAGACGTGACTGAATATTTTCATAGTTGCGACATAACGATTGCAAATAACCTAGGGACTTTATTTCGCTCGCCGATGCCAGAGTGCTAGCGTAACATGGCCTAATGTTGTGGAGGATAATCTCTAATCGATCCTCTTCTGAAACAATTTTTGATAAGCGAGAAAATAATCCAGACATAATTGAGAGGTATATGGTAATATTTTCTGACTCACCCTGAGTTCGCGAACGAATCTCAGCAAGCAATTTGTAGTCAAAATCGGGCTGATCAAAATCCTGTTTCAGCAAGACTAACAGTTCGGTCCAGGTAGATACTCGATCCTTTACACTTCTGTACCAATGAAGAGCGTCTCCAGTGAAAATCTCGGTAGCTTGAGACAAAGCTTTAGAACTGGAAATATTCCTAGCGTCGCAAAACTCATTGATACGTTGTGCAAAAGCTCGAACGCATGTCTTCCCGTCGTATTTAATCTTGCCGAATTCAATCGATCCTACGTGATCGCAAGTCACAGTAACATTTAAGGGTGAAGCCGTAGGAGGAGTAGAAGACTCACTGTTACTAGCAGACATAAAATGGTCTGTGTTCCTATCTTGAAGAACTTTAAGTTTGTCAATAAAAGATTTAATTTGCTTAAAACAGACATCGTATTGAGCCTTTATATCGTCATTGCTAATGATTCGATTAATACGGTGGTATAAATGATTGAGACAATTTTGAATGCGCAATAAGGCGTTTTTATCTAAGTCAGAATCTAAATTATTTTTTATTTTATTAAGGGTATCAACAACGCCTTTTAAATCTTCTGCAGGTTCAAAAGAACTTTCTAAAATATCCTCCGAAGGAAACAATGGCCCTAGTTTAGCGATCTGCTTGCGCAATTCTTGTACAGTAGCACCAGGAGACGAGCCTCTTATTGAGACCTCGTATTCCAATTCGGATTTTTGCAATGATAAAAATTTTATGGGAAAAGACATTGTTAAAATTTAACGTTTGTATGCGGAACCTTCAAAAATAATAAAAAAATATATGAGAGACCGTCGAATATATAAATTAAAATATACGGAACCAAAAAAAATTAAATTATGAAAAATGAGGTAAGGTGATGAACCAATACTTCGTAAATTATTCTAACAGAAGCTCCGCCTGTTACAAATAAGTAATAAATACTAAATGAAGTGTTATATAAAGAGCAAACTACAGGAGTTGCAACAAAAAAGGTAAAAGCAAAAAAAAACAGGAAAATTAAACACAAAAGAAGAAAAAAACAAGCACACAACACACAACTACTTACTGCGAAAGCAAACCATCAGCCCATAAAATACCAAGTTGTGGCGCCAGTGTCGCGTTTGGGGTTATTTAGAAGAAATAAGAAGCCCACAGCGTACACAGATAAAAGAAATTTAATAAAAAAAAGAAATAGGTACAATGCCGGCGGGCGTGGGTAGGTAGGCCCGACTGGTGGTTTGCTCCCGTGGTACAGACTCCCCTGATGGTGGCCAAAGGTGGATGGTGGCCGTTGACGGTGGACGAGCAGCAGCTGGTGGTACGAGTGGCGTACGTGGCGAAGCGGACCGGGTGCGTAGAACGACGCTCAAGCCCGGCCGACGTTCAGCCAACGTAAGGAACCCGTGCAGTGTTCCCTGGGGATTAATATTCCAGCTTAAGCTACGTCGTCTTTTGCTGTTGATCGCGATCAACACCTCGGCCAAGCAAGGAAGCTGGTTATTACGTAACGTAGATGGTGAGTGGCGGTGATCGCAACCAGTACGGAGCGTAGGCAAAGAGAAAAAACAATAAAATAAGCTAAATAGGTATTTACGCCAAATGCAATTTAATGTACATTTTGTAAATTAAAATATTACGCCAATAGCGGTGAATGATTAAAGAAATAGGTAGTGCAAAAAAAACATCTGATTAATTAATTACGTTAATTAATCAGATGAGTGAATAATAGGTATTCAGAGGTTAACAGGAAACAGAAAATTAGTAACTACAGTGAAAGTACTAGAAGAAGGTTCATAATGACTTTGCAAAAAAGCTCTTGTTTACGAACTACCTACTTACTAACTAAAGCGTAAAGATAGAAACATTGGTTCATCACTTACCCTGTCGGGGAGTAAATTATGCACTGCACAAGATTAATATTAACTTCAGAAAGACCTAGTCGTCTAGGTTTACGAATATATTTGACGAATTAGTAGGCACTGATTGAACTTAACGAGATAGGTACGTGCTCGTACTTCTATGGTCAAGTAATGTCTCTCGCTGGCTATCGCGGCGGCCCGCGAGCGCCGGGGCGCAGCTCAGGTCCCGCCCACAAGAATCATACGATGTCGCGAACAAAGGACTGAATAGACACCGGTTCAGGGTACCGCGCGCCATGTGGGCGAACCATTTGCTATTATGTTTTATGTTATTCAATAATTATTATATTTTTTGTAAGTATTAAATGACTTGTTTATTTTACTACATTTATTTATTTAGCGTAATATTTTTAATTTTATACATTTTGTTATTATTTGATTAATAAAAAGTATGCATGTAACGTATAACGTTACAGGGGTTATTCTACGGCTTAATTACATAAACTTTTTCTATGGGACCAACTTAGTTGCCCTAGCAACTGCTCATAGTGTTCAAACACTCGCGAAGATCATGAACATTGAAGTTCTGTCATTTTAAATAACAATAAAAATATCAGACCTCATAAAAACTTCTAAAGTCGGTGTCAAACTGCCGGTACTTGTCTTACCATTCCTTGAAAAGCCAGAAATAATGCCCTTCTAAAACTGTACTTTCTTATTATGAGATAGCGAATGCTACCCGTAAGGATACAATCTTTTTTATTGGTTACAAAAAGCCACATAATTAATGATTAAACGAACTTACCTGTATGTGAAGTTCTATCATAATTATGCGAAGTGCATCGTCCGAATAGATTCTGCAAATAATTATTAATTATTATAACAAATATGTAGTTACACGCAAGTGACTCCACTCAATTCACTGAATATTATAGATATTCAAATTAAAATAAAATAATTTTTCCTTTTTATCGTATGGTATCATTTCCTTACTGGTCACCCCGTCGTCGAGGCAACGTCTTATGTTTGGAGGCACACACACACACTGCTAAAGACTGTTGTTGGCATTTCGGTGGCATACCTTGGGATCCTAAGGGAGGGAGGGTTATTAATCTATTCGGACGATGCACTTCGCATAATTATGATAGAACTTCACATACAGGTAAGTTCGTTTAATCATTAATTATGCTTGTGCATCGTCCGAATAGATTCTGCAAATAATTATTAATTATTATAACAAATATGTAGATTTTTAGAGCTGCCTAAGAAATGCCAATAAGCACCAGATAATTCTTACTCATAAATTGTATTATTACAAACAAGATTGTAAAAGTTAATACAATTGATGTTAACGAGTAATAAACATAACAATTACTACATTAAGTCAATCTTATCTTGAGAAATACTCGATACTATTGAAGATAGGTGGCAGGATTCATTTAACTCTGTAACTCTTAATTTAAAAACAACATAGCGATTTTAACATGATTGTAATATTAAATTTTAATCATTTTTTAATTCAACAGTGCCTATTGACGTTTTATTATTAACGTCAGTAACTATAGGATTATAATATCTACCAAAGGCAGAAGAACTGCCGCTCCAGCCAGTAGCTTTACAAGTTATAAGTATTTATAAGTTTTAGAGGAGGCGGTATGGCGCGCACTGTGAGCAGTGAAGATTGAGGTATCAATACCACTGTCCTTCAAAGTGTTTTTAATCAAGCGGCTTAAGGATTGACATGTTACATGATTATGTGGATTTTTGTAACCAATAAAAAAGATTGTATCCTTACGGGTAGCATTCGCTATCGCTCGAAAGTACAGTTTTAGAAGGGCATTATTTCTGGCTTTTCAAGGAATGGTAAGACGAGTACCGGCAGTTTGACACCGACTTTAGAAGTTTTTATGAGGTCTGATATTTTTATTGTTATTTATAATGACAGAACTTCAATGTTCATGATCTTCGCGAGTGTTTGAACACTATGAGCAGTTGCTAGGGCAACTAACGTGACACAATTTTCGTTAGTGGCAGACTTTCATTTGGAAATTGGATGGATAATAAATTTAAGATTAAGAAAGTAGCCCACGTGATATTATACTTCGACTGCGGAGATCGTAGTCCAAATACGCCTTTTAAAAATCTTGAAATCCTTTTATTTTTTGACATATATAAGGTGTTAAAAAATCAATGTCAAATATTTTAAGGGGTAACTGAGACTACCACATGGATCATATTTAAGAGAAATTTAAAACTATAGAACGGATTTGAATAAATCGAAAAAAGAAAATGTTTATTGATATAATAATTTATATCATCCTGTACATGATCGCAAACTCCCACAAACGCAAACAAACACTCTCGCACGATGCTAATACTAGTCAAAACCCATTCATAATCCCTAGGATCTCATTCATGCGCACATAAAATCATACGACACACAAGCTCATGCTAGACATTGGGTGTGTGTGTATGAATGAATTTTCTTTGAGATAGAAACACTGTTAACATTTCTGTCTCACTCGTTTCATGTCATTGTTGTCTGTGTGTGTGTGTCTGTGTGTGCATGTGTGATGTACCTACTCCTTTTAGATAATTGCCGCGAGTTGCAGAAAGGCTTAAGAAAGCCAATTGTATGGGTTATCTGTCAAAACAAGTGCCAGATAGGTTATCCAGAACTTATCAGCAAGTATTGAAACTGGGCCTTATTATCTTTAAAGACGACTTATAGCTATAATGCAGGTCTGTAACATAACGTTCGTACACAAAATAGAAAAATAAGTGTTAATGCTTTCTTTAAAGATAATACATTCTTCAGCAACTGACAGTTTGTCACTTTATGTTGTAATTTTAATGTTAATTACTTCTATCAGTTCTTACGGTAAAATAAAAATACAGTTAAATTGAAAAAAACATTTTTAATTAAATTACACATGTTGACAATTAATAAATACACTTATTACTAAAAATATCACTTTTATTTTAAGAACACAAAACAAATAAAGAATTTCCACCTCCCACACACACTTTTCCAGGCTTTGGACTGGCAAGTAAGCGTAAAATAATTTATTACTCATCACCTGATTTAATGCAACATAATTCTATGGAGATAGGTACTACTAGGCTATTTCCATCAGTCAATGCAGTTAACAAGGTTTACTTACTCTTACTTGGCGTGTTTAAAGGTATTTCATTATTATGTACAAAATCACAGTCACTTATTTACAAAATTATTTACAATAGTTGTTGGAAGTGCCCCCCATTCTCCTGAATGCAAAGCGCAGCCCTTTTTAAAATATGCCTATGCACACGCACTAAACTTTCACTGTCGCCGCGCATTGTTTCAAAAGCACTAATGATTCGTGCTTTTAATTGCTCGGCACTGGTGATGGTGTGGCCATCTTGACCATACACGAGATCCTTAGCACGGCCCCAGACGTGGAAGTCCAGCGGCGTCAGGTCTGGCGAGCGTGCTGGCCAAGCAATAGGCCCACCGCGTCCGATCCACCGATCCTGAAAACGTGCCGTCAGGTACTCGCGGACATGGCGGTCGTAATGACGGGCGCGCCGTCGTGTTGGTAGTGCATCTGCTGCATAAGATTTAGCGGCACATCTTCTAACAACTCCTCCAACTCTCTTTCAAGGAATTCCAAGTAAACGGCGCCATTCAGCCGATTAAAAAATACTGGTCCTATCAGCTGATGTCCTAGTAGGCCCAAACATTCACGCTGAACCGCGTCTGAAAATGATCTGGACGCGCCAGATGTGGGTTCTCCTCAGACCAGTAGTGAGCATTGTGGATATTGAACATGCCCACTCTGGTGAAGGTGCACTCATCCGTCCACAATATGTTGGCTAGGCTGTTACGCCGGATCCACTGACAGAACTCCACGCGTGGCGCGTAGTCCTGCGGCATCAGCTCCTGCACTCTCGTGAAGTGGTAGGGGTGTCTTCGCTCCCTCTTCAGCACTTTCCACACATACACATGGTTAGTGTTGAAAACGGCAGCAGCATCCCTCGTACTGGCGGTCGGGTGGAGCTCGAAGAAATTCAGCACGTCCTCTTCAAGCTGTACTGAAGTGCGAGGTCTGCCAGCGTCACCAGAAGGCATGAACCTACCACTTTCACGAAACTGTTGTTCAGCCCCTAAGATTGTGCGTGGACACACGCGCACACCGTGCCGTTCGTGGAACAGCCTTACTGCTTCCACTAAACTGTAGTTTGCCTCATGGTAGCACATAACCATGTTGAGGTAATCAGAGTCCGAATACCTGTATGGCATGGTGAGACTTCGCAATTAACGTCAAACACAAGAGAAGGTCTAGCGCCGATTGATTGATTGTTGTGACTGTTTTGCAATTTGCAGGAGTAATAATAAATAAAAAGCGCATACCTATGGCACGTGTAAGTGTAGCGTTAGCAAAAAAAATCACTCAATTATTTGGTGTAATTATTTTTTACTTATCAATTCGAATCTTGTATTACCATGCTAAACTACAAATTAAGATTGCTACTAGTTCTTACCAGTGATACCAAATCAAATAATAGGTACAGTACGCGGCGGTAGTATGCACATCGAGCTAAAAAGAGAGATAATCCGTGCGACAGAAACGACGTTCTATGAAAGCCGAAACTAACCGATTATCTTACTCGTTAGCTTGATGTTCATTCTAGCGCCGCGTATTGTACCTACTAATTATTTAACTTGTTATAATTGGTATTAACTAGTAGCTTAGCAATCTTAAGTTTTGAAGGTACTAGCCAGTTGTACCCTCCCTCCCTCCCTCTTTAGCTCCATGTGCGTGCATTCCCTACCGCCGGATACTGTAAGTACAAGTATTCAACATTTTATCCTTTACGTTGAATAAACAGCAATCAAAAATGTATCTGTCTAATCACTAAAATGCATTTATCATGTAAATTTACTATGTATCTACATGTGGTGAAGTAGTCGCAGTCAACTTCCAGACGGGATTCAGAAAAATGTGTTAAATTATGCCCCGTTTGAGTGTTTGGGAGACGAATAACAGTTGCGTTGTACAGGGTATACCCCAGTTTAACCTTATTGATACCTATAAATTATTGCGTACCTACGCAACTTCTGGCTCATTGACTTTACTTTTAGTCCTTAGTAAATAAACCAACGCACAACACAAAGCATAAAAAATCATTTAAAAAGCAGGTTCAAATTAATTGTTATTTATTTTAGATAAGCGTACTCGTCCTTAACCTTAGATCAAGGTCAGTAAGAGTACTCCGAAACATAACTAGTTTGCCGGGGATCGGATCCAAGACCTTAACCTTACCCTAAAAGCACTTAGCCATCAATCCTTTTTTAATTCATAAGAAATGTAAAATAAGAAACTGTTTTTGTTAACAGTACTTTCTCGGTCTTTCGGCATTTCCTAAATCGTGTGTGTTCCGCCGCCCTCAGAAACTTAAAAAATAAAATCAACCTTATAATAACGAATTAGAATCTAAAATTGAATATCGACTGTTTTTAAAGCGGTATCTTTGACTCGCATTTGGACAAATGCCGCCTTTACACTTAAATTTTGAAATTTAAATCGATTTACATCGATTTAGAGTTTATAATTGAATAAAAGTCGTTCGTCCTTCGGCAGATTTTGGCAATAAATCATAGTAGCACGCACACAAGCGAGCGTTTCTTGCTGTACGGAGTAGTTTGTCCGTAGTAGTGATCAGGTGTTATAGGATGTTGATATTTGAGTTTATTATCAAACTTTCGATCGTGTTTTCCTCGAAAACTAAGGCTTAAATTAAAAAAAAATTCATACAAAAATTGTTAGTCACAACGTAAACTCATTACCCTTAAAATATTTGACACTGATTTTTTAACACCTTATATATGTGGGCCTAATATTGGGGCTAATGCGATTAATAATCAATACCATAACTTTAGAGTGCCGTATTGAATTCCATTGTTATATGATTTGGTAAAGAACTTGTAACGAGGATCCGGCGGCGAGACATCCCTAACACGCGAACCGATGTTCGACAACCCTACGCGCCCGCAAGCGCTCGCGCACCAATATATAAGGCGTGGTGGGAGGCAGCTCCGGGACAGTCGTCCGAGTTCAGTCCGTAGCCCTGGCAAGACGTCTTCGCGCGCGCACGTCACCCATTTCCATTGCCTTGGCACAGCGGAACTCTGACGGTTTTTTTTTTTTTTTTTTACGGACCTATCGCTGAGTGCCTTTGAGGAAGACATTCGCCAGCTTAACCCGGGCAGTTGTGGCGTGCGCTGAAGGCGCACGGCCTAGGTCCGCCCCGCTAGCGGTCGAGTCGAGTCCCATACTAGCAGGCGTGATCGGGCCAATGTGGAGTGCAAAAGGCACCCTACCAAGCGGCGAACCCGCTAGTGGTGGCGCCGACGGGACCGGAACTGCCGAAACAGGCCGGACCGCTGCCGGGCTCCTTTCTAGCGGGCCCGATCTGGGGGTGAGTCGGACTCTGGCCTCAAGGGCGCCTCTATAGGCTCGGACCTCGGCTTGGGCCGTCGTCCGTAGGGTGGGCAGGGGAAAAACGGCCAGGCACATGTCTGTGTCGGCCGAAATGAAATACGGGACCTCGCACCCTTCGGCGGGTGCGGTGATGCGAACTAAAATGTTGTGCAGTACTTGAAGTGCTTAAGGCGGTGTTGGCTGTTGTTCTACAGTACGCGGTGTAGGAATCGTCAGGGTCGTCCAAAACGTGCCGAGGCCGACGGAGTCGGGCAGCGACATCCTCCTGGGGCGTGTACGTGGCGGCTTTGACTATGAGCGGATTGGAGTGGTTTTTTGCCTTATCAAAGAAGCGTCAGACGCTTCTTTCATATATTGGGCTACTGAGGGCATGTCGAAATCTTTATGGAGATTCTTGCGGCGTACGAACCACGGTTGACCCGAGGCTCTCAGCAAGAAATTGTTTTGGAAACTTTGCATTTTCTTAATGCTGTTAGAAGAAGCGTGAGCAAACACCGGACTGGCGTATGTCATCACGGGGCGGATGCAAGTTTTGTAAATTGTCAACTTATTTCTAAGCGACATTTTACTCTTGCTACCGACAAGGTGGTATAGTCGGTGGGCATAGAACTTCGCTCGATTGAGAACGCGCGTAATGTGGGGTACAAACGATAACCGATGGTCGAGAGTGACACCTAGATATTTGACCTCCCTCACCCAGGGGATCGGTCGGCCAAATAAGGTGACGTTAAAACGGACTTTCTTGCAGCGGGGTTGTTTGGAAGGCCGCGTTTTGAAGCGACCTCGAGTAAAGTACACGGCTGCATTTTTCTCGGGGTTTACCTCCACACGCCACTTCCTGAACCACTCGCCGAGAGCATCAGCGGCGCGCTGTAGCGCTATCGTGATGTAACGACGGTTGTATCCTGAGCGATAGAGAGCGGTATCATCCGCGAATAGGGCTAACTCCGCGTCCGGCGTCTTAGGTATGTCGTTGACATAGATCGAAAATAGTAACGGCGATAACACCGATCCCTGCGGGACGCCGGCGCGGACGGGGCGGGGGGACGAGCGGGTGCCATCGACGCGGTAGCGGAAGGTACGATTCGATAAGAAGTCTCGCAAGATGAGTACGAGCCTATCTGGCACACCGAGTTGGTATAGCTTGTAAATCAAGCCATTGTGCCAGACTTTATCGAACGCTTTCGCCACGTCGAAGAATAGCGCTCCCGTCTCTATAGAGTTGTTGAGTCCGTCCAGAATGTGTTCCGTTAAGCGGTGCACCTGGTGGACGCAAGAGTGAGTGGCTCTGAAGCCAAACTGCTCATTAATTAAAAGATTATTAGAGAAAATATAATCTTTTAGTCGGGAAACTAATACTCGTTCGTATAACTTGCCCATGGTCTTTAGGAGACTGATGGGCCTGTAACTGGTGGGGTCTGACCGGTTTTTACCCGGTTTAGGGATGCCTATGACCTCTGCCTCCTTCCACGCAGCGGGAAAGATGCAGTGCGCCATGGCGGTGTTGATGATAGACACCAACAGACAGAGAAGCTGTGCGGGGAGGGCGCGTAAAACTCTGTTAGAGATACGGTCCGGGCCAGGGGCCTTGTTGGGACGGAACCCTTTAATTATCGCCTGTACCTCGTCCACACTAGTAGGGGAGAGAGGGGGGGCGGTGGGTGGGAGTGACGAGCGGTGGTCGACCTCGGCGTCCACCGTATGGAGGTGGACGGGGTCTACGGGGAGAGTACTAGGGGCGCACTGCGCCTCGAAACTGTCAGCCATACATTCGGCTTTGTCGTCGTCGTCAAACGCTAAGGATTGATCGGGACGAGTCAGGGGGGGCATAGACGCTGTTTCATCCGACTTAAAGGACCTCGCTAACTTCCAATAAGCTTGGTGAGATGGCGAGATCTCTTTTAGCAGATCGTCCCACCGATTATTTCGGAGCTCCGCAATACGCTTCTTGACAGCGCGCTGCAAGCTGCGTAAGCTTCTCCGATTTTCCTCAGTGGGATAAGCGTCGTAGGCTCTAGTAGCCGCGTTCTTAGCTCTCAGTAGTTCTCGCGCGTCGTCAGGCAGCCTGAAACGATGGTCACCCATCGCAGGCACCTGCCTAGACGAATCGCCTATGGCGACCGAGATGTGGCTAGTGAGTGCGTCGATCGCATGAATAGCCTCGTTAGGCGAGGTTATGTCATCGGGGATCGAGGACAGCTGGGGACTGTCACAGTTCTCAAGTTTGCACTTGAGTTTGTTCCAGTCTACCACTGTTCTCATTTCAGGGGAGGACTCAGGAGAGCCGAGTTGGACCACCACCGGGCGGTGATCGGATGTGAGGGCGTGAAAGACTTCTATCGAGCATAGACGTAAGCCTACGTTCTTTAGAATAGCCATATCGAGAATGTCGGGGCGGTGGTTGACGTTATACGGGTAGTGTGTCGGAGACAGGGGCGGTATAACGTCAAAATCGAGTTCCTCAGCGAGCGTGCTCAAGTCCGTCCCGTTTCGGGTAGTACATAAGCAGCCCCACTGAGTGTTTTTGCTATTAAAGTCGCCGCCCAAAATGACGGCGTCGTTCATAGCGAAGAGTGCCTCGAAGTCGCTCCTTAGGGGAGCTTTGAGGGGTGAGATATACACCGAAGCGATGAGTATAGATTGATGACCGGTCATGCCAAGCCTACAAAGCGAGACTTCCATGTCGGTCAGGGGCGGAGGATCAACGGGGGCGCAGTGCAGAGAGCGCTTATAATAAATAAGCGTTCCGCCGCCACGTGTGGGTCTGTCGTTTCTAACGAGATTGTAATTCGCAATCCGAGGACTGCGAATTGAAGGTTTTAAAAGGGACTCTTGCACCAGGAGGATGTCGACCTGGTGTTCGGTAAGGAAGAGGGCAACCTCATCCCTCTGCGATTTGAGGCCGTCCGCATTGAAAAATGCTACGGAAATCGACCGTGGTTTCTTCCTAGAAGTTGTGATATCCATTTAAGATGGAACGGAGTAAGTAATGGACGCGCAGAACTCTGAGTGCTCTGCGAGGACGGCCATCCTCAGAATGAAGTTGCCGTTAGAGGCGCGGAGTTTCTCCGCGACGACGCTTAGCTCGTCGAAGTCGATACCCCCCATAAAGGAGGCGACAGCGGCGAGATCGGCTGCACGTTTGTGCACGCCGTCGGGGGTCGGGGCCGTAGGGGCCTTAGGGGCGGCAGTTTTTGGGGCGATCGCCTTAGGGGCGGACGCCTTGGGGACAGTCGCCTTAGGGGCGGTTGCCTTAGTGGCAGGGGATGCGCGCGGGACGGCCCCCGACTGGGGGGGCGGTGACGCGGGTGCGGGGGGCGTTGCCTTGGGGGAGCCCAAGGGCTTGGCCCATGCATTAGGCCTGCATGGGCGGAGTTCGGGGAACTCCAAAGGCGCTACAAACGCACGCGTAGAAGACGCGTGCGCCGTCCTAGGGGCGACAGGGGCGGAGGCGCGTGGCTGGACGCGCGGGGCCCTGGGGCATCCGCGATAGTTCGCGGGGTGTCCCAGACCGCCGCACAATACGCAGCCGGGAGGGGTGGTGGCCGTCGCCTTGTCACGGACACAGTCGGCTGTGCCGTGATCCCCGAGGCACTTGACGCACCTCGGGCGGGCGTGGCAATTACGGGCGGAATGCCCGTAGAGTTGGCAGCGGTGACACTGCCCGGGAGCCCCTCGCTTACGCGGGGGTTCGACCTTTAGGCCGGACATAAAGCATACCGTCTTCACATTGAAGACGGCCTTGGCTTCTGAAGAATGGTCCAGGACCACCTGGACCATGTCGTAGGCCTCGCGAGAGCGGGCCTTGTACAGGCGGTGCACCTGTTTGGCGGGGTACCCCTGCGCCTGGAGGTCAAGGAGGATGGACCCGGTGTCCATTTCCTTAGGGAGACCGCGGATTACTACCCGCAGTTCCCTTTCCTCTTGGAGAGGGTAAGTGTGGAAGCCGATCTTCTCGGCGTCCAAGAATTTTGTAAGGGCGCGGTGGTCCATCGGAGATGGTACCACGACCTTGATGCCAACGGCACAGGCCCTGGCGTGGGAAAATTCGCAGATTTTCCGCTCCTTTAGAGCGGAAGATACGGTATTCCAGGACGACTTGTCCTGGATGAATACCGGCGGTACTTTGCCGGAAGGGCGGGGAGGGGCGGGAGTCCCAAAGGACTGGGACTGCGCCGGTTTGGCCGCGCCTGCATTGATCTTAACGACCTTTGCAGGGGGCGGGGGCGACGGGGACTTGCGCGATTTGCGCGGGCGCTTCGCCTTTTTTGTCACGGTGACGAAGTCGTCACCGGACTCGGCGGATTCGGGGGCGGACGTGTAGTCCATGACGTCTTCGGCTGGAGGCCGAGAGACGGGCGCGGGCGAGAGCGAGACGGACGAACCGTCTCTAGGCCGCGAGAGCGGGAGGGGGGAGCGCGAACGAGAGCGCGAATTAGAGCGAGACCGAGAATCGGTCTCACGGGTCGGGCAGGAACCCTCCTCAGACGGAGGAGGGTCGGGGGAGAGGGGGCTGTCCCGTGAGCGGGACGCCCGGAGGGCGTTAAAGCGCTCGAAAGCGTCGGGGTACGCGGTTTGGAGGAACTCCAGGAGTTCCTCCAAGACCGACATTGTGTAAACGTGAATTTACTCCCGGTTCGATAGTCGCACCTCCGAGAAGAGCCGGGAAGAAACTCGTGAGGTGTAGCGGTGTGTAGATCCCTCCCTGTTAGTAAACAGGTCGGGGTGAGTCGAGAAGTGAGCCCTAACCAATGTATAAGGGTGTGTAGCCTACTCCTATCTGACCTTCGGGAGGTACCGGGCGGACCCGGGATACGCTCCCTAAGGGATGGAATACGGGGATGGGAAGGGGGGTCAACCCCGGCAGTGGCAGGCAGCCGGACCTAGTGCCTCAAGGGCGAGGAGGAACGCCTCACCCTCTCGAGCGTGCCCTCCAGGGGGCCAAGGTCCGTTTACCGACGTACCGGCGGAGGGGGGAGTGCTTCAGCGCCTTGAAAAAGGCACTGTCCGACGCTCCCCAACGAGCGGAACCGCCTTGACAAAGGCGTTAAACTCAACTGGGTTGGTTGTCACCGTAAGGTATCCCCCAGTGAGCCGCGGGCAAACCACGTGATCGTCACTCGAGCGAAAACAGACTCTCGAGACTCGAGGCAGAGCGGAACGGGGTGAGCGTCCGAACTGTTGTTGACCCGTGTTCCCTACTAACTTAGTTAAGTTACCCGATCCACCTCCCAAACCTTTACTCCCTAACCTTGACCGCGCTCCTGCGGTGAACCCATCCCCGGCCCGGATGCTCTTGCGGCTTAGTGTCGCATACGACTCCGCATGCCAGCCTTCATTTCCCGTAGTGAGAACGTAGATACAGACTAACCAAACACCCGCCACGCTCCGCGTCGATATACCTACCGCGTAGGACGCGATCTCGTTACCGCTCCAGAATCCGTCCCGTAGGGAACCGCGTAGATCCTCGTCGCCCTATCTCGCCGTCCAGCCGTGACGGCAGTCAGACAGCAGTCATAGCCTAGGCTTAGGTTAAGTGTTAGGAGTGCATTAACATTAAGTAACTATTGTGGAACTGTTAAATATATAGTGTGAAAACGTCACGTTGGTTTCTCTGGTCAATCCCTGGTAGGTTACCCCAAATTAGGTACACATCCCCTCACCGCACGCACGGCGGGCTGGGGCCAGTACATATGCTGACGAGGAACTCAGGCTGAGCTAGCTGAAAGGGTTCTTCGTCACAAACTGATAGACAGTGGAAACGGACGCCTCATACACATTAACAAAATTTTGTTTGGAATACAAAAACAATTTCTAGAGCGCACATCATCTTGTTTAAATGAATTATTTGCGAGGGATGCCATCATGATGTCTATTGCGGACGGTGGAATTCTATGGCGCAGTAGCGCACGATACTCCGGCCACCGGAGTAAAATTCCCGTGAATGTACGGATTGCTGAAATTAGATGCAACAACACTTTCATTAGGTCTGAGAACTGTGATCTTTGAGACAAGAAGTCTTAGTAATATTGGATACCACGATTGTGTCGGCCATTTAGGCACAACAATGACACCTTGGCTCCTCTTTGATTAATTATCCTTAATTTTTTTTTTTTTTTTTTTTTTTTTTTAATATGATGATAGGATACATTCGTCTAGGATTTGGCATTGATAGGAGTGGCCAATATGTATATTTGCAGTTGGTCGTATCTTTCAGTGATAGTCTGACAATTTAAGTTGTTTCCTGAATTTCCACTCTGTATCAGGGTGTACGCGGTGAGTCTCGGCATCTGCTATTGTATTATCCGACGATTTTGTATATAAGGCAAAAATAAATAGGTACCGGCTCTCGCAGCAGTGCCAGATGTCTTTTGTAATTTTTGTAAGGTGTGTAAACTGAGTCCCACCCATTATGGTTAACTCATCAGGCATGCGTAAACGAGACACAATATAAATTCTATTGTTATGTGGTTTCATGAGACCGCTTAGATGTTAAAGAGGTTAATATATGCAACAGCTGTGGAATTGGCTATTACGCATTTAAGTATCTTTAGTGGATATTTTGACCGAAATATGCTGCGAGCCACTCCAAGTAGTTAATATGCTTTTTAAACGCATGTTTAAAAAGGAGCAAACATTTTTGTGATGAGCACGAGCACCCGCACCCAAGTCATGGATGTTCATAAAAGCATTTAAATATTTTTATAAGTCGCCATACCTAGTACAAGGTTTGCTTAGTTTATGGCCAGAAAATTGATGTGATTGTGAAAACAATGTATTATTGTTATATTATTATATTTATTAAACTCATTTTGCGACCATTTCCCGTTGGCCGTTTTATTTTTACAATCAGTGCCACTTCCAGTGGTGGAGGCATTGGTGAAAATGTCTACCTAATTATCGTTAGTTTTTACGATTCGAACAGAAATTTCAATAGCTTTGGACCACCATTTGAAATCAGCTTGTAGTGAGTCTGGCAAATAGATACATTATTCTGAATTTACAACGCTCAAACTATTTAGTATGTAACATACCGTGCTCGATAGCCGGACAAGCCGAGGCCAAAGTCTTACGAATGGTAAAAAGATTCTGATATAATATGTTATGTTTCATTGTTTTATCCAGTTATATATATTTAACAAGTTTATATTGTTCGCTCGCGCGTTGAAATTTGTAATTTTAATATTGTTTAATTTATGTTCTCATGTAAGTGAAATGTATGATTTCAATTGATAACTTAACTTGTAAGTTTTTTGTATCTACGATTAGGCCAAGAAACTTGCGTAACTTTTACGGTGATAAGTTACTTTTCCCTTGGTTTATGATGAAGCCTATACTTTCAAGAAGTTTTGTGGTGATGTTAATATTATGTAAATATTTTTTATAAAACTGGTCAATCAAATGTTAGTCATCGAAATAAATTGAGGATAAATATCCAAATGTTCTAAGTAATTTAGCAATGAGCTTCAAAATTTCTGTAAAATATATGGTTCCGTATTCAAACCGAACGGCAAGACTCGTAAGTTACGCCTTCCCGCATAAACCTCAAATACTTTCTAGAAGCCTCGGGAATCTTAAGTAAAAGGTAAGCGTTCATTAAATTTAAGGTAAGTATTTACCATAAAACCATCCTTAGAACAAGCTTAGTTACTGTGCGAAAATTTTCTAACTTGAAAAGATTTTTATTTGTAAAATTGAGATTTTTTAGATTCAATATAAGACGCATTTTATCGTTCGATTTGGGGTGCATGTAAATATTGGATAAAAACTGCCG
Organism: Anania hortulata; assembly: GCA_963576865.1. Lineage (NCBI taxonomy): Eukaryota > Metazoa > Arthropoda > Insecta > Lepidoptera > Crambidae > Anania > Anania hortulata. The sequence goes on along the minus strand of OY756402.1, from coordinate 2,919,920 downwards.
TTCGCAGGGAGTACATTCAGAAACAGCCCCTGTTTTAAGTAGCTGTTAAAATGCTTGGTTAAAATGGAATCTCTCTGAGTCTGAATGCTTGACAACTTTTGCTGACGGGACTAAAAAGCTGAGCTTATAACCGTCGATCCAGTATAATATGTAATAAGTGACCGCAATTCGCATTCGCAAAAACCTGCATCTTTTCCCTAAGAAAAGTGTCAAACATAATTTTAATACCCGGAATAAAGATAAACTTGCGGTTTCAAATTTCAGACTGCATAAAGTGAGTAATTCGTTCATGGGGAAATGTATTCGCTTTTTTAACAAATTACCACAGTCTATTATTGAACTACCCATGTTTGAGTTTAAACCGCATGTTAAGATTATTTTGATGAAAAAGGGTTATTATATTGTTAATGACTATTTAAATGACAAAAATGTCTGGAATTAAATACTGCCCTGCTCGCACAGGTATACATTATTTTCTTTTCCTTTTTTTTTGTGGCAGCTAGTGGTGACTGAGTTTGTTCCGGCGTTTCTTCTCAGCACTTGCCAGATTGTCTGTGTCTTGTCTCGAAGCGCTAGTAGGGCCCAAAAAATAAGGAGACATGTTCTGCCCCATATGGGCCAATAATGTTATTGACGTTCATAAGTGGCAGTTTTCTGCCCTAAACTGAATAAATGATTTTTGACTTTGACTTTTTGACAGGTTCTTCGCGAAGAAACGGCAAACGATGACATTTTGGCTTTAGTTATAGAATACGTTCTAAACGGCTGGCCCAGTAAAGTTAAAGACGCAAAGTTAGTGCCTTATTATTTGTGCCGGACACAACTAGCATTTGAAAACGGTTGTTTGATGAGAGGCCATAAAGTAGTTATACCTGTGAAACTCCAGGAATCAGTGATTAAAGAGCTACATAGTTCACACTTAGGGATAGTTAAAACTAAAGCAGAAGCAAGGGCCCGATTCTGGTTCCCGGGAGTAGATGCAGCATTGGAAAATATGGTAAGCTCTTGTGATGTTTGTTTACAACTGCGGCCGACGCCGCCGCGAGCCCCTCTCGCGCCATGGAAATATCCATCAAAACCATTTTATAGGCTACATATAGATTTCTTGGGACCAGTTAACGGTCGCACGTTTTTAGTAGTCGTGGATGCACATACAAAATGGTTAGAGGTCTACGACATGGGTAACGTCACAACTTCTTTATCAGTAGTGGAAAAGTTGTATGACTTTATGTCAAGGTTCGGATTACCGCACACCATAGTTAGTGACAATGGCACAGCTTTCACTTCCCAGGAATTTAGAAAATGTTGTTTGCTAAATGGTATTATATACATGACTTCACCGGCATACCATCCAGCTAGTAACGGCCAAGCCGAAAGCTTTGTTAAAATAGTAAAAAGAGGTTTAAAGTCAAGTCGGCGCAACCACTAGCGGGTTTGCCGCTTGGTAGGGTGCCTTTTGCACTCCACATTGGCCCGATCACGCCTGCTAGTATGGGACTCGACACGTACGAGTCTGAGGCTTCGCGCAGCGAAGCCTCACACTCGGCCGGGTCGCGGCGACCGCTAGCAGGGCGGACCTAGGCTGTGGCGCCTTCAGCGCACGCCACAACTGCCCGGGTTAAGCTGACGAATGTCTTCCTCAAAGGCACTCAGCGATAGGTCCGTCCATAAAAAAAAAAAAATTAAAAAAAGATACACGACCGGATTTTGTCCCGTAAGCTGAGTGTGTGAGTTGTGGTTCCAGTGCCGTCTTTTCTTTTTTATTTTATTTTTATTTTCTTTATTAAGGAAACAAACAGCTATCAATATTACATTTGGCTTAAAAATTATGGATAGTACTTAAGCACTAAAGTTTCCACTGCTAGGTAATACAAGTAATTGTTGAAAAGACAAAATGCGGAACAAAAAAAAAGGGATACAAGAATATTAGTTACATAGAAATAGATGTACTATTCACTAGCTAAGCTAAGCTAAGCTAAAACCAATCAGGCGGCCTTCTTTAACAAGCATCGAAAGTGTGCCATTCTTTCATGGAATATGTCGATGTGATTATACGTACTGTTATACTTTTTGCAAGCTCTAATAATAAAACCATTACCTCCATACTTGGTCGAACAGGAAGGTGTAACAAAAGTACTTAGGTGCCGTGCACTTAGTCTAGGGCATTTTAAATGTAATTTATTTAACAAATAAGGGGAATCTACATCATTATTAATAATTTTATATAGCAAGACCTGGTCTCTGTGCTCTCTACGATTAACTAAAGACTCGATATTACTAGTGTCATAGTTTTTAAATCTGTACTGTAGGCGTTTAATAAACTTATTCTGAATATTTTCTAACTGGCTGATATATTTTTGATACATAGGGTTCCAAACCGTGGACGCGTATTCCAATTGAGACCTAACGTAAGCATTATAAAGTAAGATGAGTGTGTTGACATTTTTGAAATCTGTGCTCTGACGGAATATAAAACCAAGCAATTTATATGCCTTGGCTGTTATTTTATTTATGTGAGAATCAAAATAGAGTCCACTATCCAACTGTACTCCCAGATCCCTAACCTCATCGACTCGTTTTAACTCCTTGTCGTAAAGCTTGTATTTAAATTTGATTGGATGTTTTTTACGTGTAAATGTAATCGTATAACATTTATCAACATTTAATTGCAACTTATTCAGAGTACAATAACTACCCAGTCGATTTAAGTCCCTTTGCAAAGCAATACAATCATTTTCTGATTTAATGATAGTGAATATTTTAGTGTCATCGGCGTACAATAGCAACTTTGAGTTCTGAAAACATTCAACAACGTCGTTAATGAAAATGTTAAACAACAAGGGTCCTAGGTGCGAGCCCTGGGGCACGCCTGAAGTGATGGGAATAAAGCTAGACGTGAAACCCTTAACCGTGACTGCCTGTGTTCGGTTTTCAAGGTACGATGTTAACCACCGAAGCAGATCACCGTGTACACCAACAGCTCTGAGCTTAGAAACAAGTAAGGCATGTGAAATTTTATCAAAACATTTTGAGTAATCGGTGTACACGGCGTCCACCTGAAACCCCTTGTCCATAGAATCCAGGACTATATCCAAAAACTCGCAAATATTTGTTTCAGTATAGCGCTTAGCAACGAAACCGTGCTGATGTACTGTCAGTAAAGGACTTATTACCGGGTAAATTGAGTCATAAATAATTTTTTCGAAGATTTTAGGTAAAACTGAGAGTTTAGAGATACCGCGGTAATTACGTATGTCGTGCTTATCACCACTCTTGTGAATCGGGACTACAAATGTTTTTTTCCAAAAGGTGGGCATGGTCCCGCTCGATAGTGACAGTTTAAAAATGTGTGTAACTGGGTATGCTAGTTCCTTACAACACTCCTTCAAAAATAGCGGATGAAGACCATCCGGTCCACCGCCCTTAGCAGGATTAATGTTTGACAAGTACTTCTCAACGATTTCTTGTGTTATGTGGATGCTACTAATTAATGTGCTATTGGACTCTTTTAAGTCGAAGTTAGCAGACAGAGCTATGTTCTCGTCAAATACTGAGCGGAAGAACCTGGAAAACATATTAGAAATAATCTGACCGTCATTTCCTATTTCCAGATCGAGTTTCAGAGTATCAGGAATACTATTAACATTTTTTTTTGATTTTATAAACGACCAGAAATGTTTTGAACAATATCTGATATTTTCCTCCGATCTAGTTATAAATAAATTGTAACATTCTACTTCCAACTTTTTAACTAATCGCCGCGAATCAGAATAATTTTCATAGTCAGAAATCCTACCGTAGTTTTTCCATTTTTTATGTAACTTAGCTTTTTTCTTTAACATTTTAATTAATTTAAATGAAAACCAGATCGGATATTGTACATGGTCTTTTACTACTTTTAAGGGTATGTGATTAACTATAATTTTATTAACAATAAGGTAAAAATTATCTAACGCGCTAACAATATTAGAACTACATAAATGTTGCTCCCAGTTTACCTGCTCCAGCTCGGATCTAATGATATCATAATTAGCCGCGTGAAAACGGCGGACCGTCCTCGGCGGCTCGCGCAGGCAGGCGTCCTTAGCGTTCACATTCGCGGTAACAACCGACAACGACGGGTGGTGATTATCCTCCGGCAAGGACAAAGGTTCGGTGCGAGCAACGCAACACGGAAAACTAGAAAATATGAGATCAAGACATCTGTTATTACCATTAGGAACACCGTTTCGCTGGCACCATCCAGTGAAGTTCATAAAAGTAAATATCTGCGAAGTTAACAGATCCTTAGACGGATTTAACAAGACAAAACTATTACCAAATGAGCTATCCTGTGACCACATAGCATTCCTGATATTAAAATCTCCTATAACAAGGAATTCATCACAAGGCCTATCAACACTCATTTCAGATATTGATTCTAACAATGATAACTGCGATGATTCCTGGTCTTTAGTCTCCGGAAAGTAGCAACAATATAAGTGCAGACGTTTATAATCTGGGCCCCGAGACAATTGAATGGCTACGTGAGTCACCTCAGCGTCGGGGAATACGGGTGATATCGAGGATTGTGGGTCCACCATAAGTTCGCGTTTGACCGCGATCAGGGTGCCCCCGCCCTTGGATAACCCTCGCCGCGCATAATCTCGGTCAGTACGGTATACATTGTAACGCGAGTCAAAAAGTTCAGCGTCGAAAATTCCCGGCAAAAGCCAAGTCTCGCTTAAAAATATTATGTCATAATTGCTATTAAGAACCTTTTTAAAAAAAGTTTTAGTTTTAGTTCGTAGTCCACGGACATTTTGGTAAAAACAGTTAAAATTTTTATTCAGCTCTGCTACGATAATAATATAATTTAATCTTATGAATAATTCGGAATTCATTCAAAAATATAATATGCTTTTGCAAAATAGTTTGTAAAATTATCTGTAAAATAATCATTGCCATCATTATGTATTTCTTAAAAAATGAATAATAACGTTTAAAAGTAAAAGTTGCATCTAAATAATCCAGCGCAATAACACCATACATCACTACAACACGAAAACATACAATAATTCCAAAGACACAGATCACTATACCATTACTCGTACATAACTCCAAACACCCGTACGCATTTGAAAAAACACCCAAGATTGTATTATCCATACCAAACGGGCTGACAGAATATTGCATTTCATCGTGCCCGTGTGGCCGCTCATCCAAACATTTCACTAATACCGCCCGAGATACAATAAACAACGATTCAACGCACTTAGAAAACATTTTATAATGTAAAATATTGATACCAAACAAAGCTCTGCCAATTGCTAACCGTGCAAAGCAATAAGATGCATTACGCATCGTCGCGCGCGTTCCATGTGACTGAGCTATGCTGAGACTATACTCTGCAATGGATGACAGGCGCAGCGATACTTCATGCATATTCCGATAGTGATAATACGCGGACTGCAACAATAGCACAAGTACTAGTACGGTGGTTACGGCAGGTGTTCCAAACCTTACGCAAAGAGGTATCGCAAAATAACAATTGTAAAAACTGTAAGAACCACATCGACACATCCCAGATAAATAATAAAAACAATATAAAATAAAGATAAAAATAATACTTATGTAATTTTGTTTAACGATTCTTCAGAAGTTATGTGTATAACGGGTGACTTATCGGACTTGCGGACCATTATAGTGCAATTACGGACCCAGCAAAAATCGTAACCTCTCTCTTTAGCCTTGAGTTTAGCCTTTTGAAATAAATATTTATTGTGCGCAGAAAGATGGTCATTGAAATAAATGCGGCTATCCGTACCTAAGAAACCGATATCACTTGCTTTGATGTTTTTCATTTTCCGGAAAGTTGCCAGGAAGTCGTCTTTTTTATAACGTGACTGCAACTTTAATATGACAGGCTTAGTCTTCTTACTGTCACCATCATTTTTAACCGCTACTCTCGTCACAAAATCAATGTCGGTCTCAGTATTAAGAGGGTAGCCACTGCGGTCCGCTAAACTTTTAATGATTTTTATCAAATTTTCTCCAGCCTTTTCGGGGATGCCGTTTATTTGAATATTAGAACGGCGTACCCATTGATCGTTTTTGAGGCGTTCACTCATAATATCATTGACTTGCGATTTGAGCTTCTTAACGTCATCTTCTAAACGCTCGACAGCCGAGACCCTTGCGTCAATGGCATCTATGCGGCCATTAAGATGTTCCAACTTAGTACTGAAAGTGGTTTTAAGTTCCGAAACGTCAGTTTTGACCTGTTGCAGATCTTGTTGCATTATATGAATGGTGGACAACTGGGCCTGCATGTGGGATATCCTAGACAATATGTCATTCAATAATGCCAAGTGTGGTTGCTCCTTGATATCATCTAAATTCATTGGCTGCTTAGGAGTCGATGAAGAAGGGAGCCCCCGTTCCAAGGCTAGCCCCGATGAAAACTTTGAACTGCCGGGTGTGTTGAGCTGTACATCCTCCGACCTGGATTCCTCTAGTGTAGGTTGCGATGTCTCCCTACAAATGGTACACATCCAAGACGCTCTGCCGCTACCAAGTCTTGCGAAACCGCGCTCAGTAATACCTCCACAGGAAAAATGATATTTCTTCTTACATATGGAGCAGTCCGGACCGTCTCCCACTGACTGAGTACAACTTGCACATTTGGTTGTAAACATGTTGACCACCCCTGACTTTTTGGTTCGCACAAAGAATACGTGTCTCGTCAACAAGTGCTCGCACGCTACTGACTACTACTCCTGTGTATTCGCTGTGATCGCGGTCGTAGTGTCTTGATCTTGCAGTGTAAAGGCGGGTTTTAATCTTTTTATTGTGATAACGGCAGTGCGGTTTGGTAACTGTATCTTGAAGTACTTGTCTTGTATAACTGGATAAAACAATGAAACATAACATATTATATCAGAATCTTTTTACCATTCGTGAGACTTTGGCCTCGGCTTGTCCGGTTATCGAGCACGGTATGTTACATACAAAAGAGTTTGAGCGTTGTAAATTCAGAATAATGTATCTATTTGCCAGACTCACTACAAGCTGATTTTAAATGGTGGTCCCAAGCTATTGAAACTTCTGTTCGAATCGTAAAAACTAACGATAATTAGGTAGACATTTTCACCAACGCCTCCACCACTGGAAGTGGCACTGGTTGTAAAAATAAAACGGCCAACGGGAAATGGTCGCAAAATGGGTTTAATAAATATATAACTATAATAGATTGTTTTCACAATCACATCAATTATCTGGCAATAAACTAAGCAAACCTTGTACTAGGTATAGCGAGTAAATGACTTATAAAAATATTTAAATGCTTTTATGAACATCCATGACTTGAGTGCGGGTGCTCGTGCTCATCACAAAAATTTTTGCTTCTTGGAGTAGCTCGCAGCATATTTCGGTCAAAATATCCACTAAAGATCTGCCACTACTGCCAGATACTTAAATGCGTAATAGATATTTCCACAGCTGTTGCATATATTAACCATAATGGGTGGGACTCAGTTTCCACACCTTACAAAAATTACAAAAGACATCTGGCAGTGCTGCGAGAGCCGGTACCTATTTATTTTTGCCTCATATACAAAATCGTCGGATAATACAAATAGCAGATGCCGAGACTCACCGCGTACACCCTGATACAGAGTGGAAATTACAGGAAACAACTTGTCAGACTATAACTGAAAGATACGACCAACTGCAAATATACATATTGGCCACTCCTATCAATGCCAAATCCTAGACGAATGTATCCTGGTATCATATTTAAAAAAATAAGGAAAATTTTCTCTGACAAGAGCCAAGGTGTCATTGTTGTGCTTAAATGGCCGACACAATCGTGGTATCCAATATTACTAAGACTTCTTGTCTCAAATATTACAGTTCTCAGACCTAATGAAAGTGTTGTTGCATCTAATTTTAGCAATCCGAACATTCACGGGAATTTTACTCCGGTGGCCGGAGTATCGTGCGCTACTGCACCATAGAATTATACCGTCCGCAATGGACATTATGATGGCATCCCTCGCAAATAATTCATTTAAACAATATGTTGTTGCGCTCTAGAAAATGTTTTTGTATTCCAAACAAAATTTTGTTAATATGTATGAGGCGTCCGTTTCCACTGTCTATCAGTTCTTTACCAAATCATATAACAACGGAATTCAATACGGCACTCTAAACTTATGGTATTGATTATTAATCGCATTAGCCCCAATATTAGGCCCATATACAGGGTGTAACGAAAAGGTGAAATAAAACTTTAAGGGGTTATTCTACGGCTAAATTACATCAACTTTTTCTATGGGACCAACTTAGTTGCCCTAGCAACTGCTCATAGTGTTCAAACACTCGCGAAGATCATGAACATTGAAGTTCTGTCATTTTAAATAACAATAAAAATATCAGACCTCATAAAAACTTCTAAAGTCGGTGTCAAACTGCCGGTACTTATCTTACCATTCCTTGAAAAGCCAGAAATAATGCCCTTCTAAAACTGTACTTTCTTATTATGAGATAGCGAATGCTACCCGTAAGGATACAATCTTTTTTATTGGTTACAAAAAGCCACATAATCATGTAACATGTCAATCCTTGAGCCGCTGGATTAAAAACACTTTGAAGGACAGTGGTATTGATACCTCAATCTTCACTGCTCACAGTGCGCGCCATACCGCCTCCTCTAAAACTTATAAATACTTATAACTTGTAAAGCTGCTGGCTGGAGCAACAGTTCTTCTGCCTTTGGTAGATATTATAATCCTATAGTTACTGACGTTAATAATGAAACGTCAATGGCCACTATTGAATTAAAAAGTGATTAAAATTTAATATTACAATCATGTTAAAATCGTTATGTTGTTTTTAAATTAAGAGTTACAGAGTTAAATGAATCCTGCCACCTATCTTCAATAGTATCGAGTATTTCTCAAGATAAGATTGACTTAATGTAGTAATTGTTATGTTTATTACTTGTTAACATCAATTGTATTAACTTTTACAATCTTGTTTGTAATAATACAATTTATGAGTAAGAATTATCTGGTGCTTATTGGCATTTCTTAGGCAGCTCTAAAAATTTACATATTTGCTATAATAATTAATCATTATTTTGCAGAATCTATTCGGACGATGCACAAGCATAATTAATGATTTAACGAACTTACCTGTATGTGAAGTTCTATCATAATTATGCGAAGTGCATCGTCCGAATAGATTTATAACCCTCCCTCTCTTAGGATCCCAAGGTATGCCACCGAAATGCCAACAACAGTCTTTAGCAGTGTGTGTGTGTGTGTGCCTCTAAACATAATTATGACGTTGCCTCGACGACGGGGTGACCAGTAAGGAAATGATACCATACGACAAAAAGGAAAAGTTATTTTATTTTAATTTAAATCTCTAAAATATTTAGTGAATTGAGTAGAGTGACTTGCGTGTAACTACATATTTATTATAATAATTAATAATTATTTTGCAGAATCTATTCGGACGATACACTTCGCATAATTATGATAGAACTTCACATACAGGTAAGTTCATTTAATCATTAAGTATATCGTTCGTAATTTCTTTTGTGTTGGACCGGAAGTATTATTTATTATTGAATCTATTTTCAAAAGTTTAAAAATTGCATTGTTCTTATTTATTGTTGCCAGGTAGTTCATTGTCATATTCATTTCACCATAATATAGATCGCAAGTTCACGACACGTGTTAACGCATCAGCATATTTGGTTACCGACAAGTCTCATAAAGTGATTTGAAACGATTCTTATTAGGTAAACGTACAATAACAACTATTGGAGTTCTAGAATCGTATGTTCGATGTTTTGCGTATCAACATTTTCTATGTTCTTTGATATTGATATTAGATATGATAGGTTTTTGAAATGCCTAATATGTAGATGATTTGTTTAATTTAACAGTGAGGTATCTAATAAGCAAATACTTAGTAATTTTGTGATTAATTACTTATTAAGACTGGGAAAAGGATAAAATAGGAGTTGCAATTATTAACTTCTTAAAATTAAATTACAGATGAATAGTTTGTGATTGAAACACATTACTGTTTCACGTGATTTTAGCAATGTATTAAATAGCTTTTGTACCAATAGAGTGCATTAGTTACATTCCAAAAGAATCATTAATGATAAGGATAGTTGGAAATATTATATAGGAAAAGAGATGGATTTACGAATGTGTTTAAAGGATAGTTTGGAATGGTTGTCACGAATAATTTTTAGAAGCAGGAATACTTTAGTAAAAATGTTTTGTCACGCGATTGGACTGATCACCCAAGAGTAAACAAAATCATTTATGCTGAAGAATTCATATAGGTAGTAATGTTTTAATGTAGGTTTGGAATTTACGAGTACGTTTGAATGTTGTGCATGAAAGATGAAATGAAATATACATATAATAAAGGTAGGGCATGAAAGGGGTACGAAACGGTATCGAATCCTTCAGATTGATTATGGTGTAAACGATATTTCTCTGTGTGAACCGTTGGAGATCAAAAAGATCTTAAAAGATGGTCCGTTTAATAGTAAAAAAAAAAAATGGTACAAGATACAGTCTAGGGTACAAATCCTTTATTTGATCATGGTGTAGACGAGCTTCTCTCCGTGAAAATAGTCGGAGATCAAAATAAATTACGATCTTAAAACATGCCCCTAGTTAATTAATAAGTCTATGCATAGCAAAAGTCGACTATAAAATACTGTACCAAATAAATAAATAATAATGAAATAAAAATGGGGCCGGCCCAAGATATTCATTGAGTACCAAGGAATATTAAGTGTATTACCCAAAGAGGTAAAAAGTACTTAGACGCTGTGTCGGATAAAGACTAGCTAAAAAAAAAAGTGCCTACCTATGAATGATGATTGACGAAATAAATATTGAAATGATGCAACGCATGAAATTTTTTATTTTTATTGAGATAAATGGATTTATATGTAATCGTGCCAGGAAAGTCTAAGATAAGAAAATGTATCTTTGTTTTTTTTTTAAATTAGACAATTGGAAAGTTTTTTTTTTTTTTCTCATACTGAGTTAGACATTTTACATTATTGAATTTTATTATGTTGTAAACACAACCTGTTAGATTCCCACTACTCACTTTTACCCATTTATAACTTTAAATACCTCTTAGTTAATTTAATTTGACGGTTTCTTTGATAAAAATCCGAAAAGTTAACTTTGATAATCCAAAAACTAAGATCTGTGTATATAAAACACATTAGAACTATTATGTTTGGTTTGGTGGTTTTATCACTAGAAAAAAAATACCATTTTAGTAATTACTAAAAAACGTCAGTGTGTTTACCGTGAATATTATACATTGATTAATTCGATATTTCAATTAAAAAAAAAATACAAATGACTTTTTGTTTGATTTTTCCTTTCAGTTTGAAATACTGAACTTCACGCAAAAAATATATATAAAAAATTAAAAGAAAGTTTTACTCGTCTCGTTTGTTAGAAATATTAATTTTGTTAGTGTCTTATTTGGAACATAAGTAAGATTAACAAACAATATTATAATAGTTAAAACTAATGTAACTAACAGACAATGTTAGCGTGAAGTTATAATGAACTTTTTAAGTTGTGTTCGGTTATTAAATATTTTAATACTTTATTGTTTAAATATTTTCGATCTTAATCTATGTTTTATTTTGAAATAAAATTGTTAACAGCTAGTTTAATAATCTGATTGAACATTAAAATTATGTAATAAATGACATCTATTAAATATTTTGTTGGTCTTAATATAATTGTTTAGTTGATTTATCAATGTCATAAAATTTAGTTTAAATTGTTAACTTAAATACTTTAACCAATGTGGTTCTTGCAATGTTATAAAAGTTATTACGTGTTGATTTCATTGTACAGCATTTTTTTTTGTCCTAAATTTATATAATATTTGATGGTGTTTATAAAAAAAAATATCTTATGTAATTGCCTATTGTAAAATTTTACGTAATTAAAACTTTTGTTTTCTTAAAAAAAAAACGGGGGAGGTGTAGTGTGTAGCTCCCTTCACCCTAATAACATCTAGTATATAAGTGTATGTTATCCTAATTATGACGCATTATATTGGAATTAGTATGGAGATCAACTGTGTTTCCTTTGCGCAACGGTCCCAACCTTACAGTTAAAAAAATAATTTTATTTAAATAATAATTTTACAAACTAATGCTCCCGATGAGCAGACCTACAGCTAAGCGGAGATTCGAAGTGTGAAAGACACCATGCCTTCGCTCACATTGCCTTTTATACCCATGACTTGTTGTGGCTAAGACGTGAGGCGTCTACCAGGAACTGACCGGATGCTGATTAGGCAAAACAAGCCTTTTGTTCCATAGTGCAAACTAAGGGTTTCTTTCTGAGAAGTCATAAGTAAAAGTAAATAAGCGAAAGTGCTGACTAAGGGGTTTGTAACGGTTCGTTACACTCTTCACAAAGGAAAATAAATAAATTGAATCTTATAACTAAATAGAAACTAAGTTAAAGTATATACAACTTGAATCTTATCTTTAAAAAAGTATAAATAATAACAACTACAAAAACTTTTTATTTTATTTATTTATTTATTTCCTTACTGGTCACCCCGTCGTCGAGGCAACGTCATATGTTTGGAGGCACACACACACACTGCTAAAGACTGTTGTTGGCATTTCGGTGGCATATCTTGGGATCCTAAGGGAGGGAGGGTTATTAATCTATTCGGACGATGCACTTCGCATAATTATGATAGAACTTCACATACAGGTAAGTTCGTTTAATCATTAATTATGCTTGTGCATCGTCCGAATAGATTCTGCAGATAATTATTAATTATTATAACAAATATGTAGATTTTTAGAGCTGCCTAAGAAATGCCAATAAGCACCAGATAATTCTTACTCATAAATTGTATTTTTAATTTTAATAATAATTTTGTTTATTTTCTCAACACAAACACCAAAGGTATAGGATACAGTATTGTTGTATTGTATTGTTACAAACATGATTGTAAAAGTTAATACAATTGATGTTAACGAGTAATAAACATAACAATTACTACATTAAGTCAATCTTATCTTGAGAAATACTCGATACTATTGAATATAGGTGGCAGGATTCATTTAACTCTGTAACTCTTAATTTAAAAACAACATAGCGATTTTAACATGATTATAATATTAAATTTTAATCATTTTTTAATTTAACTGGCTATTGACGTTTCATTATTAACGTCAGTAACCATAGGATTATAATATCTACCAAAGGCAGAAGAACTGCTGCTCCAGCCAGCAGCTTTACAAGTTATAAGTATTTATAAGTTTTAGAGGAGGCGGTATGGCGCGCACTGTGAGCAGTGAAGATTGAGGTATCAATACCACTGTCCTTCAAAGTGTTTTTAATCCAGCTGCTCAAGGATTGACATGTTACATGATTATGTGGCTTTTTGTAACCAATAAAAAAGAATGTATCCTTACGGGTAGCATTCGCTATCTCATAATAAGAAAGTACAGTTTTAGAAGGGCATTATTTCTGGCTTTTCAAGGAATGGTAAGACAAGTACCGGCAATTTGACACCGACTTTAGAAGTTTTTTTGAGGTCTGATATTTTTATTGTTATTTATAATGACAGAACTTCAATGTTCATGATCTTCGCGAGTGTTTGAACACTATGAGCAGTTGCTAGGGCAACTAACGTGACACAATTTTCGTAAGTGGCAGACTTCCATTTGGAAATTGGATGGATAATAAATTTAAGATTAAGAAAGTAGCCCACGTGATATTATACTTCGTTCGTACAATCCGAACATTCACGGGAATTTTACTCCGGTGGCCGGAGTATCGTGCGCTACTGCGCCATAGAATTACACCGTCCGCAATAGACATCATGATGGCATCCCTCGCAAATAATTCATTTAAACAATATGATGTTGCGCTCTAGAAATTGTTTTTGTATTCCAAACAAAATTTTATTAATGTATGAGGCGTCTGTTTCCACTGTCTATGAGTTCTTTACTAAATCATATAACAATGGAATTCAATACGGCACTCTAAACTTATGGTATTGATTATTAATCGCATTAGCCCCATTATTAGGCCCACAGATATATGTCAAAAGATAAAAGGATTTCAAGATTTTTAAAAGGCGTATTTGGACTACGATCTCCGCAGTCGAAGTATAATATCACGTGGGCTACTTTCTTAATCTTAAATTTATTATCCATCCAATTTCCAAATGGAAATCTGCCACTTACGAAAATTGTGTCACGTTAGTTGCCCTAGCAACTGCTCATAGTGTTCAAACACTCGCGAAGATCATGAACATTGAAGTTCTGTCATTATAAATAACAATAAAAATATCAGACCTCATAAAAACTTCTGAAGTCGGTGTCAAACTGCCGGTACTTGTCTTACCATTCCTTGAAAAGCCAGAGATAATGCCCTTCTAAAACTGTACTTTCTTATTATGAGATAGCGAATGCTACCCGTAAGGATACATTCTTTTTTATTGGTAGACTAGGTAGTAGACTTAGTCATGTCATGTCACGGGGACTCATCCGGAACAAAGTGAGAATTGTTCTAAAATTTTATACAAGATGGCGTTAAAGGTATCTAATTCTTATTGATATTTGTGTAAAATAAAATAAAAACAAAGAACTGATCCTGATAAAAATAGAATATAAACCAGAATAAAAAACAAAATACGGAAAATGGGATAATCCCTTAAAGATTCAAAGATTCAAAGATATTTATTCACAGAGACAAGGTAGTACATAAGTGATGTTCAAAATATAAAGAGCAACTTATCTCACCAGCGCAGCTAGTGTGTGATTTTTAGTGTAATGTCGATACAGATATTAATAAAAAATAACAAAATTAATCATATTTAGGCCCAAAAAACAAAAACAAATATGTATATCAATAATAACATGCACCATACAAACTTTCAAGATACCTAATTATTACAAAATGACATCAAATTACATGTTAATTTATTAGTACCCAATGTCAACAATAAATCACATTAAAATGTCAATTAAATATTAAATAATGTCATGTCATGTCAATGTATTAGTACTAAAATTTCTATGTCAAATAGTCCTTGATTGAATAAAAAAAAATTTCAATAAGTAAATTAATTAATTTTCTATTAAACAAATTACCATTTAGCTCTCTTAGGTCCGATGGCAATTTATTGAGAACAACTGTGGCCATAACATAGCAGTTGCGACTGTTAAAAGCAGATTTAGCTCCAGGGTGCGCTAGTTTATTTTTATGTCTGCCGCTAAATTTATACACATCTTTAAACTTCAAAAATAGATCAGGATATAAAAAATGCCTGTGATAGGTGACAACGCTCTTACTTAGCTGTACGTGTTTACATGCTACTTATGCTATTATTTCGAAATAATTGACTTATACATAGAAGTAGAAATCATTAACAGTCGATAACAGAATCTTATAGTTACAGTAGTACATCTTGCCGTGTGTATAGTTTGTGTATTATAAATGTGTAGTTTTTGTGCTTAGATGTGTATTATAAATAGTTTGTGTATTAATATTATGAATGTAAATACCTATGTAGTTATTTGTAATAAAGTTTCCGTTTCCTCATAATTTAATAGTAGTAGAGTATCAGTGACCAACTTTTTACACTCTCGTGATGTTTTACTGTAAATGTCTATTTTGTTGTTTATTTTCTTGTATAGGATGGCGGAACGTTTGTTATACTGTTTACAAGCAAATGCAGTTCTTGTTTTATTATGATTAGCTAAGTATTGTCTTCTCTTATATTTTATACTTGGGTCGTAGGTTATAGATTTATGTTTCTTTAAGACCGTGTAGAGTACATAAAGCTTTCTAATAGAAAGCACATTATCAATAGAGTATAATTTGGTCGTCGGGAATGTTCTCTTTTTAAAATACATTACTTTTAACAAAGCGAGCTGTGCTCACTTTAAGTTTAACATTTTGGTTTTAGCTAAACCTCCCCAGGTTGGGATGCAGTAAATTAGAACTGACTGTGCCAACGCCACATAGATTTCCTTAAGAATATTCCTAGAGGAGACAGGTCCCTGAGACTGCCCTCCAGGCAGCACATGTCTTAATGTCTTGAATATCCAGATCAGTTTCCTAACTCTTGCTGTGACTTGATCAAGATGTGGATACCAGGACAGGCGATGGTCGACTATCACACCCAAGTACCTTATTTGGTCAGTTTTCTCTATAGCAGGGCAATCACAGACGACTTCATTGCAGGAGTGGACTTTAAGGCTATAGTCAGGAGTGGGTTGAGTCTTATTGTTTATACTAAAGCAAACGAAATTGGTTTTGGCGGTGTTTAAAGTTAGTAAATTGTTCTTTAACCATTTAGCCACCAAAGCTATGCCTTGTTCTGCGTCACTCTTAATAGCATCCCAGTCCTTACCACTAAAGACAATAGCTGTGTCGTCGGCGTAAGAGAATATGTTGGCATTATTGATTTTCATATCGCATAGGTCGTTAATATATAATAAAAAAGTGTGGGGCCCAACACGCTACCCTGTGGAACACCATATGACACCTCAGTGTCCTCGCTAGTGTTGTGATTCAACCTTACACATTGCATCCTCTCAGAGAGATAACTTTTGAAAAGAGACAGCGCAGTAGCTCTAATTCCTATTTTCTCCATTTTGTGTAGAAGGATGGGGACAGAGACGGTGTCGAATGCTTTTTTGAGGTCAAGAAACACGGATAAGCATTTGAACCCACTCACACATTTTCAACACACAACACATAACACATTTCGTTACAAGTTCGCTAAGGCTAGTGATTGCATCTTCTGTCGAGATTGGCCTTGCCTAAAACCAAATTGTGAAGTGGATAATAAATTATACTTATTAAGAAACTGCATTAATCTGAGATTTAGAAGTTTTTCCAAAATTTTTGAAATTGCAGGCAGCACAGAAATTGGCCTGTAGTTTCCGACATCGCCTCTGTCCCCACTCTTGTACACAGGGGTAATGATAGATTTTTTTAGTGGGGCCGGAAATATACCTTGCAGAAAGCAGAGGTTAGCAAGGTGAGTTATTATGGGAACAAGTTCACTCTTTGAAAGTTTCAAAAAGCTAACAGGAATATTGTCCCAACCAGGGGCACTATTTGATCTTAAATTCATTAGAGTTTTTTCCACTTCATATGAATTAGTTTCTAAAAGAACGAATGAGTTCAACTGGGACGGTATACAATCAGTTGCAAACTTTACATCCACAGCAGTATCTTGTTGGATACATTGGGCAAGATGACGAACTATATTTGCAAAGTAACTGTTGATGAAATTAGCAGAATCCTTAGGGTTACTTTTAATGTTAATAAGCTCTACCTTATCATCATATGGTTTGGTACAGTAAGTTATGTATTTTATATTTTTCCACAGCTGTTTGCTATTTTTGACAGACCTAGCAAGCAGATCTCTTTCATATTTTCGTTTAAGTTTTTTGATGAGACCGTTGCAGTAGTTCCCATAGCGAATGTAGGTTATTCTTAAAACATCATTTTGGCTATCTTTCCGTAAGTTTTTTTTAAGTTTATTCCGGTGTTTAATACAACGTAAGATCCCGGGTGTAATCCAGGGTTTTATCGTTCGTTGACTTCTGGGAATTGTAATAGTTTTAGTGTTCGATTTTAAGGATTCATCAAGTTCAGTTATGAGATGGAGTGTTACGGTAGTGGGATCATTGCAGAGTAATAGTTCATGTAGATTTCTATCTTGGAGATTTTCTAAGGCTTTGGTATAGTCTACAACAGTTTTAGATTTGGTTTCTGGCAGTTTAGGTTTGCATTTAGATAACGTAAGAAGAGTGGTAGAGTGGTCTGTAATAGTAGTTTGCAATACTGCAATAAATGCCGAAAAATTATTGTTGATTTTGATATTTTGTCTAGTGGGAAGGGTATGTCCTGCGAGAATACCATATTCAGAGAGTCTGTGTGAGTAAATTGTTCTATTGTTGTATTCATATGTCGTCTCGGTAGATTTGAGAGCAATATTTATGTTGATATCACTTGCTATTACAATATTGTTTTGCATATTTAGACTGTCTAGATATAGGCAAAGCGAATCTATAAAACCTTCAGCATTTGCGTTAGATGGGGATCGATAAATACATATTATTGAGGTATTAAGTAAATCTACTTGTAGACAGGATGCATGAGTGAGTTTAATTTCTTTAACTTTATGTTGTAGAGATTTTCTTACGTAGGCAACCACCCCATCATTTTGGTTTAACTGACAGGTGGTAAAGAACAAGTTATAATTATTGTTGAGTTGTGGAATAGACTTGTTAGAGCTAAGTCTACATTCAGTCAGTACTATAACATCAGCGTCAAAGGAAAGACTAGACAATGTCACCAAAAAATCATCAAAGTTACAGTAAATACTACGTATATTATGGGATATAACTATCAAGTCGCCCTCTCCAATTGACATATGAGACGACAGTTCGCTAGGGTCACATTCTATTGCTTGCGCAATTTCAATACCGTCTATCATTTTCAAGTTTTGAAGAGTATTAGTCATTCAGTGAGAAAATGTAATAATAAGTCATCATAGGAAAGTATACGTAACATTTTATATATTTTAGCTTTAAGTGTTTTATATAGTTATATGATATGTGTAATTGTAATGACAGTAAAGAGAGATGTGAGGTTATATTGGTTAAGGTGTACAAATATCTAACAATTTTATAAGCAATTAGCCATAGGACCGAAGAAAAATAGTACGATAGCGATGTTCTAAGCAAGTTCGAGAAGATACACAATAAAAATAGGATCGGTAGATATACAGTAGGGATAACTTCTTGTAGTCAAATTGCATGCGGGCCCAGTTGCTGTGCACTAAAAAGTTTCTGGACTTGAGTTTCACTTTTTATCATAATGATTGGAGACTGTTCATTTTCCCTTACATATACTTTTCCGTAGGCGGTCCAGCAGAATTTGTAGTTCTTCGATTTGGCGAGGTCACGAGCCAAGAAGTACAGACGCGCTCCCTTAAGTGTTAAATGTTGGGAAAGGTAAATAGGGGTATCCTCTAGCGTCTTGAAGCCAAGATGTTTGGCACATAGTTTATTCTTGTGTTTGACGTTAAATGATTTTCCCGATTTTAAAACTTCATTTTTTAACAATGTAGAATTCATTTCCACTACGATTGGGAAGTTTTTATTAGAGGGATTCTTTGGCCGTATTCTGTAGATGTCGTTGATATCTGATTTGGCAAGATTGCAGTCAATAGACTTGGAGAGGCAAATTGCCATTTCAATAAGGTCATCTTTGTTTTCATTGACTTTTTTTGGGACATTTTTAATTTCTAAACTGGCCTTGCGGCTTCCCACTTGCATTTCCTCTATTTGGTTTTCTAAAATGGTAATATAATTTCTGTCTTGCCTTGCTTGTGTTTCTAATTCTTCTATTCTCTGCTTAAACTCTTCATTTTGCGATGCTAGATAATGCTCATTAGCTTGAGAAGCTGCGAAAGAAGTCATGAGTCTGCGCATTTCTTCCTTGAAGTCATCCATTTGACTGGGAATTTTTTCCTCCACCTGGGTCTTAGGTCTCTTAGCCCGCTGGGAGACAGCTTTGAGGGGGAGTACGCAGCAAGTCTGAATCTGAGGCCGTTCTGTTCAGTACTGTATCCATGTGTACTTGAAAGTCAGAAATGCAATAAGGCGGGTTAGCTAATGTTGGCTGCGCGGTGGGCGTGATTTCAGGACGACTGGCCATATTTGCACGGTTTCGTTATCACGGTTAGTCAAATTGTGGTTACTTTTTAATAGGCGTTACCAGTGTGTCGTAGCACTAGGCGACTTTGTTCGTAGCGTGCTCCGTAGCTCCGTAGCATACACGTAGATATTCGTAGCACTAGTATACTGTACTTGAATTTCGTACCTGCCGCTCACCTACCTCTTGGTGTAGTAGCCACAGACGCAGGTCGCAACGCAGCTTGCCGCGGTTCGGATCCAACGCGTTCGAGAAGCGAGGGCGCTCCAAAGTCACGGGGCGCAGCGCCAGAGGCGAACGACTCGAAGCAAAGGCTCCGGGGCGCAACTCGAATATATTAAATATTTATTTGAACGCAACAACGACACGTCCGTACTGTTTCAACGCTGAGAGCAAAGAGCTATGACTTTACAAACTTGCACAATTCAAAAATGTACAAACAAGATAGAGTAAGAAGCTTGTATTCCCTAAATATTGGAGCACAAGGCATCCATGGAGGCACATTGAAAATTGCACGTAAACATTTTTTTTGTGCAATGAATACACTATTTGCTTTAACACCATTGCCCCACAGTATAAGTCCGTATCGAAGCAGAGAAGAAACATAACCATGATAAGCCAAAAGGGCAGTTTTCACATTCATAAATTTCCACATCTTGTAAAAATATCAATGCTGTTCTCACACTCCTACCGGCAATTATTTGTACTAAGCCTTAGTAAATAAACTTACAATTGATGGCGCTTTATGAGTAATTTTAGTAGCTGTCCGAAAATAATTTGAATGTTTTGTGAATTTGCGACGTTTGAACCGTCTACAAGTCACAACCAATTAAGAATTTGGTAGTTTTTCCCCATGTAAGGATAGCCGATTGAACAATATGCTAGACTTGTGTTTCGTGAGATGCGAGTTCAAGCCTAGCTTTCAACATCTCTTTGTTTTTTAATTTTTCCAGATTATTGTTTATCTCTTTGTTTTTAAATTTTTCTAGATTATTGTTTTATAACGTTTTTTTTTATATACTTATTCCAATATAGTATTTATTTGATTTTGCTTAATTTAATTTATTGCTGTTAATTTAATTTAAATTTTATTATTGATTGTATCACAAATTAAATGGTATTAAGTTTGCATGCTATCATTATGTAGCAAAACATGAGCACACATGACCTTTTGTCAACTTTTACTACTATGTTTTAAGCAAATAAATTATTCATTCTAAATTCTAATTCTAATTCTAAATTCTAAAAATAATATTCCTATTAAAATTAAATACAGTTTTGTGAATTTTGGAATCAATTATACAATTATAATTTTTGTATAGTTTATTGTTAATGGGCTAGTTTCCTGAAAAAATATAATTTGTCTGTCAGTTGGATTACAGAAAATATTGGATACGTATTTTTTCTTTTCTCAATTAAACAAAAAATTATGAAAATATAGCCCGTCACGCCTTGCGACACATTTCGGCAAGGCTTGACGTCACGTGCTTACTTTGATGCGCTTTATCTTCGTCATTTTTTGTTTGATTGACAAAAGACAAAATATGGGTCCAATATTTTTTGATAATCTAACTGACGGACTAAATAGAATAATCTTTTGTTGACCCACGAAACTAGCCTGATACTCTGATTTTCTTTTTTCCGATTTATCATTCGTTCGTATCGTCATAAAATAAGAATAAAATAAAAATACAGCGAAAGAACTTAATCATTATTTATTTTTCCTTTTTCTTCTTCTTCTTGTTTCCCATTTACTTACTAGACTTTATTATTTATTAAACGACCAATTTTTTATTATTCCTTCTGGGACCTTATCTATATATATAAAAGAAGAAACTGACTGACTGACTGACTGACTGACTGACTGACTGACTGACTGACTGACATATCAACGCACAGCCCAAACTGCTGGTGCTAGAGATTCCAAATTTGGCATGTAGGTTTCTTATAAGGTCTAGGGGTGCACTAAGAAAGGGTTTTTCAAAATTCACCCTCTAAAGGGGTGAAATAGGGGCCCAAAGTTAGTATGGGAAAACAAGATTAGTTAGACTATTTTATTCGAAACTTTCCAGGAGTATTCCTAACAATAAATTATTAAACACGTTGGTTGCGCGTTTCGTTCGTCTGACTCTGTACTCTGGAGACCGGTGGACTGTATCTAAATAAAAACGGGACGGGCAAAGAACTTCAAAGACGCGAGCTGGTCTGCAGTGAGAAAATTTCAAAGGTGATGACGGAAGGGGCGGTCGGTATACACACGTACAAAAATGCAAGAAGAACCAGGCTGGGTGGAAAATGACAATAAGGACACAACCTGGTGGAAGAAGAAAGGAATGCACGTACCTTTAGCTCCTGGCAGCTGCAGATGGGGTTGCAGGTGTCTTTCTTGGACACACCACGTGATAGCACGTGGTCGAGCACGAGGGCGGCCAGGTTTCTTCTCTCAACACGCACAACGAACGTAATAGCACAATGCTGATAACACAACACTATAGCATAGAATTTGGTATACCGAGACACAACACAATTAACTTATCGCGAGAACAATTATTAAGCGATCACTTGCGAGGCGGCGCGGAGCGGACTTTTCTTGTCTACGATTTCAACACAACTGTCGCGCGAACGCAGCGACATCTTCAAGCACCGCGAAGATTTCTTCCGCGGTTCCATATGTTCGTACTCTTCTTACGGTACGTGCGGGAAAAGGATAGGAAGAAGGAAGTGCATTTTGTACGCGCATAGACCAACTAAATTTAACAAATTACAAACTACTAAGGGCGCGAGAAAAATGGCGGAATGAAATCAGTCCGTAAATTCGGCGCAACCATTTCCCCCCCGCTTGAAGGGTCACCTTCAAAATAACAAATATTCCAATGAGGTATCTAATCTAACAACTAAACTAAAATCCTAACCTAACGAGAATAGTCCACACAATAATGGCTTACTGATTAGGCAAGGGACAGAGACGTATAACCGGGCGCAAATATGATCCGGTTGTCGTTCTGATGCGGACAATGCGAATTACCCCATTAGAACCTGGGTAAACTTCCTCAACTATCCCCAAAGGCCAATGAAGCGGTGGCGCGTTCTCAGTGGTAAGAACCACAACAGTCCCGACAGTGATAGGATTAGCAGGTGTGTTCCACTTCTGTCGTGACTGCAAAGTATGCAAATAATCACGTTTCCAACGTTTCCAAAACGATTGGACCAACTTATCCAATAACGAGTGTCGCGAAAGAAGGTGTAATCTATCCTCATCAATATCAATAGCTGGCAAATACTTTAACGGGGTCAAAGTAAGAAAATGCGCAGGAGTCAAGGCCAAAGGCTCCGAAGGGTCGCTAGAGAGCGTCCTACAAAGCGGTCTACTATTCATTACAGCTTCTACTTGAGCGAGCACAGTACTTAACTCTTCGAAGCTTAAAATCTGCTCACCGATAACGCGATACAAGTGGGACTTTAAACTCTTAATATTAGTCTCCCAGTTTCCTCCAAAATGGCTAGATGCGGGCGTATTTAATGTCCAACTAATGCGATTCTCAGACAAAATATGAGCAAACTCCGAACGAAAGTACTTTGAGCTTAAAAACGTATGCAACTCCGATAACATTCTTTTAGCTCCTACATAATTCGTCCCGTTGTCTGAATAAATGTGACTCACAGGACCACGGCGAGAAAGAAAGCGTTTAAAAGCACCTAAAAAACTAGCGGTACTCAGATCTCCTACTAGTTCCACATGAACTGCGCGGGTTGTCATACAGACAAACAAACAAACATAAGCCTTCGTGGCGCGGATTCCACGGCCACGAGATACAGTGACCTTGAATGGTCCAGCGTAATCTGTACCTGTGTGTACAAAAGGTTTAGCGGTTTCCAACACACGACATGAGCGATGATCAGCCATCATCGGAAAAGTTGGCTTAGGACGCAAGCGAAAACAAGGTTGGCACTTATGTACCCTATTGCGAATAAGACTGCGCGCAGACAATATCCAATATTTCTGGCGCAAGAGCGACATCAATAGATCAGGACCAGCGTGACAATTAACTTTATGATGATAATCGATTAACAATTCAACAATATGACCCTTACGGGGAAGAATAATAGGGTGCTTCTGGTGAAACTCCAGCTGTGAGTTGCTTAGACGACCACCTACTCTAATCAAACCGTCACTTAAAAACGGGTTTAAGCGTTGAAATGAGCGATTGCAAGTCCTTCCTGCTTGCAGGTCCGCCAACTCGTTAGCAAAATCAAGACGCTGGACTTCTTTCCAAATAAACAATTCAGCGTACTCTAAATCAGATGCGGAAATATGGTCACGCGGTGGCAACATTTTGGCAAATCTACAAACATATATCACGCTACGCAGAAGCTTAGACCAAGATGATATGCGTTTGGCTAAATCAATAATGATAGAATCCTCGGACGAAGTTGAAGACACAAACGAGTGTTTCTTTTCCTCTGGAGGTTCTTCAAGCGTTGTAGGGTTGAAAACTGAAACTGGCCATTCAGAGGGGCGAGAATGAGCCCATGATGGACCACTAAACCAAAGCGGATGATCAACAATTTGAGCTGGTGTGAGACCACGCGACAAACAATCAGCGGGATTTTCACGGCCTGAAACGTGAAACAAATCTTGCGGGGATAACTCATCCTGAATTTTGGCTACCCTATTAGCCACAAACGTATCCCATCTATGGGGTGAGGAGTGAGCCCAACAAAGCGCGACTGTGGAGTCCAAAAAGGCGAATATTCTATTGATTTGAATACGATGCTTACAAGATACAACTACAAAATTAATTACTTTTGCAAGAACTAATAATGCACAAAGCTCAAGACGAGCGAGAGACTGAACTTTACGTGGGGCGACCTTGGACTTAGCACAACAAAGACTGAGTGTTATTCTGTTTGAATTTTCTACGTGAAAATAAACAACCCCTCCGTATGCCTTCTCACTAGCGTCGGCGAAGCCTAGTAGGGTAAACACACTACCACTGGTGATGCCCACATGGCGCGGAATCTTGATTTGCTCAAGTAGAGGAAGCTCATTCCTAAAGCGAGTCCACAATCTTACTATATCATCTGGAGGGTTATCATCCCAATCACAATCACACAACCACAGTTGCTTGACAATCAACTTTGCGTACAAAACTACAGGCGCGACAAATCCAATTAGATCCCAAATTCTAGCAATACAAGAAAGTATAGTGCGTTTTGTGCAAGCTTCGCTAGGCTTGCCAATCTTCAAACTAAACAAATCAGTTGCTGGGGACCAACACAACCCCAGAACCTTATGCGAATCAGAATCATCAAATTCCTTGACAGATGAAAGGCGATGCGAGTGCGGAATGTGCTCTAAAACCTTTTGCGAGTTACTAGTCCACTTGACTAGGTCGAACTGACCAGCCTTCATGAGGCCTATTACTTCGTCAGCGGTGGAGATAGCATCCTCCTCCGTGTCTACGGAGTGGACGTAGTCATCCATGTACAACCCTGTCTCAATAGTTTCCCTAGCCTTGGGAAAAGAGTCGCCTTCATCGACTGCCAACTGTTTGACAGTACGCAATGCGTGAAATGGACTAGACTTGAGCCCAAAACAAACTCTATTAAACTGATAAACCTGCAATGGTTCGTCAGGCGAAAAACGGTACAAAATGCGTTGAAATCTACGATCACAAGAGCGAATACCAATGCACAAAAACATCTGACGAATGTCAGCCGAAAGGGCGATGCGAAATAAGCGAAAATTAACAATTATACTAAACAAATTACCTTGCAGATTTTGACCACTATACAAAAGGTCATTTAGCGAGACAGAAGTACTAGTTTTAGCACTACCATCGAGGACTATGCGGAGTTTCGAAGTAAGCTTGTCTTCTCTAATAACTCCATGGTGCGGTATTATATAAGACGGCGGCATATCTACCAAGTCCTCCACATCTGAAGGTGCGAGCGAGAGATAACCTTTATCTAGGTATTCTCTAACGACAGCGTCATAAGCTTCTCTTAACTTAGAGGAAGCCTCTAACTTGCGTTCTAAACAAAGAAAGCGATTTTCAGCTATCCGCCTTGAGTCGCCGAGAGACGTAATATCGCCTTTGAAAGGGAGCGCAACAATATACCTACCGCTCTCATCACGGGTGGTTGTGCGTGTATAAATGTCCTCACAGACCTTATCATCTGGACTAAGTATAGGAGGTACGCTAACCTCTTCCAGTTCCCAGAACTTACGGACGACAGACTCAAGAGGCGCAACTGAACAACAACAAGAGACCGTAGTGTTTGACTCAACACTGACGGGCGCGGGACCAATAATAACAAAACCAAGCACTGTCTCTAATGCGTGGGGTGCGGGTGCGGCAGTATGATTGGAGAGGCCTCTTACCTTGCTAGGTAACAAAAGGTGCGGGAAAATCGATGCTCCAATCAACATATCTATAGTACCAGGAACGGCATAATTATCATCAGCGAGCGGCAAGCCATCAAAGCTTGATAACAAATACACATCAACTTCAACAGAGGGCAAGCGGTCGGTCACTTTGTCAACAATCAAAGTGTCCGCATCAAAATAAACGTTGCGATTAAATCGTGAGTAGAATTTAATCGTAGCGGTGTGCTGGACGGTCTTACTAGAACCTCCTATTCCCTTTACAACAGTGCGTGTAGAATTATTATTTAAAGGCAAATCTAAACGTTGACAACATTCTCGAGTTACAAAATTACTTTGTGAAGCGCTATCTAACAAAACACGAATAAAATGTTCCCTTCCATGCGAATCAATAACAATAACACGTGCCGTAGCAAGTAGCACAGTGGTAGGCGCGGGCGCGAGCAGTTTGTTCGTTATCAAACTACTAGAACAAAGCGCAGCGCTCGTCGGCGCGAGCGCGGGCGTACATATACCTACTGTCTCCGGGCGAGCCGGGGCGGGCGTAACATTTTGCGCGGGAACATTTTTAACAGTATTATCAAAATGAAGCATCGAATGATGTTTACCAGCACATTGGCGACATCTACTATTCGAGTTACAATTAATTGCACGATGTTTATTACTCAGACAGTTATAACAATAACCATTTATCTTAACAAAATCAAAACGTTCCTTACAAGACCAATTTTTAAACGTAGAACATTGATACAAATGGTCGTGTTTGTTAGTACACAAACTGCAAGTATTATCATTTTGCGGAGATGCAACCAAATAGCTATGCGTTGACCTTGAAGGTCTCGAGGGCGGATTGCCTCGCTTATTGTTCTCCAGATGACTTGAACTATTTTGCAGAATCCTTACATGATCGCGAATGAATTCAACAAAACCAGCGAACGTAGGTATTTCCGTACCTCTCTTATCTAATTCGAACGACCGGACGGTTTCTGAGTCCATTCTTTTCAAAGCGATAGACAAAAACAAATAATCTAGCGGGTCGACCAAATTCAAATTCTTTAGCGCGGCGACAGATGAAGCGAAGTTATCTAAGAAATATTCCAAGTTACTACAATTAGCGTTAGAAATAGCTTTAAAGTCCAAAATCTGATCCAAATAAGTATTTGCTAATAAGCGTTTATCTTCATATTTCTTTTTAAGCGTTTCTAGTATCAACAAATAGTTATCAGCGCACGGCGTAATGCCGGTGCACACTGATTGCGCTTTTCCAACAAGTTTACCTATGAGATAGTACAACTTATCCGAATCGGATAATGAAGGATTATTGTGTACTGTGTTAGTAAAACTAGAATAAAACAGAGGCCATTTTCTAATGTCACCATTAAATTCCGGTAGCTCAATAGCCGGCAGTTTAGGCTTAATAATTTGAGGTTTAATATCTAACTGCGGTGGAGCTTGAGGTTTATCCATCAATCCTCTAGCTATTCGCTTAACGCGACAAAACAAGTCTTCGAATGCAAAAAGCGCTTGATAAGAGATAACGTACTTTGGAGTCAATTCTAATTCCAAAGCGTTTATTTTGTCTAACAAATTTTCGAAATCGGAGCGTAAATTATCAACAGTTTCCATCTCATACAAGAATGAATTCTTAATCGTTTCATTAGCAACATTATTCGCGTGATCGCTAATATTTTGCATACGTGAAAATATCGCTTCTCTTTTAGCGTGCAAAATCTTTAACTGCTGAGCGACAATATCTATAGGTACTTTATCCGTTGCCATTGTAAACGGAATGCGATGCGTTTTATTCTATGATCCGACAAACAAACTTAGAAGCGGGAACAGACGTCACCTGCCAACGGTACCACTGGCGGTGCGGGTTATATGAAACTACCTACTTATAACAACAAAACAAATCGGATGATACCTGCGCGGTCAACGCCCTGTTCTTATCAATAACTAGCGATGCAAATCTATAAACAAATTAGATACTTATATGAACTATTGCGGGGGCTACAATAAAATTAAATAGCTATATAAGTACCCAGTAGACTTAATAATTGCGGGTTTGACTAATAAATAATAATCATTACGTTGCGCGGCGCGGGAAAGCTAAACAAAACAAACCAAAATCCTCAACAATTAAAACAAAATCCGTCTCGAAACGGACCAAAATAATGGTTGCGCGTTTCGTTCGTCTGACTCTGTACTCTGGAGACCGGTGGACTGTATCTAAATAAAAACGGGACGGGCAAAGAACTTCAAAGACGCGAGCTGGTCTGCAGTGAGAAAATTTCAAAGGTGATGACGGAAGGGGCGGTCGGTATACACACGTACAAAAATGCAAGAAGAACCAGGCTGGGCGGAAAATGACAATAAGGACACAACCTGGTGGAAGAAGAAAGGAATGCACGTACCTTTAGCTCCTGGCAGCTGCAGATGGGGTTGCAGGTGTCTTTCTTGGACACACCACGTGATAGCACGTGGTCGAGCACGAGGGCGGCCAGGTTTCTTCTCTCAACACGCACAACGAACGTAATAGCACAATGCTGATAACACAACACTATAGCATAGAATTTGGTATACCGAGACACAACACAATTAACTTATCGCGAGAACAATTATTAAGCGATCACTTGCGAGGCGGCGCGGAGCGGACTTTTCTTGTCTACGATTTCAACACAACTGTCGCGCGAACGCAGCGACATCTTCAAGCACCGCGAAGATTTCTTCCGCGGTTCCATATGTTCGTACTCTTCTTACGGTACGTGCGGGAAAAGGATAGGAAGAAGGAAGTGCATTTTGTACGCGCATAGACCAACTAAATTTAACAAATTACAAACTACTAAGGGCGCGAGAAAAATGGCGGAATGAAATCAGTCCGTAAATTCGGCGCAACCACACGTGTTTCAGGTTTTTTGCGAAATCCACCCCTAAAGGGGGTAAAAGGGGTGACAAAGTCTGAAAATCAACATGGATATTGTTTCTATGGTTTATCGGGTCGCTGATTACGAAAACAACAACAATTTTAAAATACAACGTTGCGAACGTGAAATATCATCCCCCTGTTGGGGTGCGATGGGGTTGAAATGTCTAAATATCAATATGGGTGTCGATTTTATGGTTTTTTGGGATGTTAATTACGAAAATGACATCGATTTAGAAATGTAATATTGTGGACATAAAAAATTCTTGAATTCAACCCTTAAGTAGGTGAAAAGGGGAAAGAAACTTTGTATTTCAGTTATCTATTTATATAAAATGGTAAACTGACTAATTGTTGATATATCAACGCACAGCCTTACCTTATACAGTGTAGACATCCATTAAGAAAGGGTTTTTTGGAAATTATAGCCCTAACGGGGTTAAATAGGGGATGAAAATTTAATGAAAGCATATCAGTTTCAAATAATAATTTTAAAATTTTGTATCTAAGGTGACGATTGAAAATAAATTTATGTATTACAGCGTTCTTGATTATTCAACCCCTGAAGGGGTGAAAATGGATATTAAGTTGTGTCTTGAAAGTCCTTCATTTTTAAAGTTATAATCACTAAACTTATGTTAATAGTAAACTTACTCAACTTAAATAGGGTGTTAGAATTTCAAAAGGGATAAAATTTTGTAATTGTCGAATTAATAATCACCAAATATATTATCTCGGCTTATGGTTGCAAACTAACCCAACACACATTGTTATTTTCACTCGGCTGCCGTAGGAGGGTTATGTTTTTCGAGAGCATGTATGTGTGTTTATAATTTTTTGGCACGCTCTACAGCCTAAGCCGTTACAAATGTATTTCATCATATGAAATTCTTCTCAGTTGTGGAAGTGACATAAAGTATATCGTTTTCCAGAATTCCCATAGGACATAGGAATTACGCGGGGAACTCTGATCTCTAATGTTACTTACCTGATTTCAATCCTCGATGAAGGTCTGCTTTAGGTTTTTTTAACTCCTGTTGAATAAAAAAACAAGCACTTTCGTAATTCACTTTTGATTACTTAATTTTAACTTTCATATTGTTACTTCCTAAATTTTGTTAGAATTTATTGGGTTTGTTTCATCAATCATCAACAGCCCGTTATAGTCCACTGCTGGACTTTGAACCTCCTCCACATTAGTGGAGGGTTTTGCCATTATCTCCACGCTTG
Organism: Anania hortulata; assembly: GCA_963576865.1. Lineage (NCBI taxonomy): Eukaryota > Metazoa > Arthropoda > Insecta > Lepidoptera > Crambidae > Anania > Anania hortulata. Next base: position 2,889,610 of record OY756402.1, on the reverse strand, counting down.
GCAGGCGGGTTGGAGATCGCAGTTTAAAAGTTGATGTTTAACAGAGAGCGCTGCTGCTCGTCCTCTGTTGAATGTATAGTCCCTAAGCGGGATGAGTAGGAGTGGTGACATATGTATTCTATTCTACCGTCACCACACGGCCGACTGGGTTTGTTTACTTTATTGTAATACAAACGAGATTTATTGATGTTTAGAATATTATATAAAGTTAGATTGATAGTTTCATAAGTAACTAATCAATAAAATTATTACTAACTTCTAATGAAAAGTATAAAATTTTAATAGAAACTTATACTTAAGTAGATACCTATTTGAACATTTGAAACATGTGGTCTATTTACCACATGACGTTAAGTAAATAAATTTTATTATATATGTCAATGAGAGACCAATGTTTTCGTTTGCACCGATTCCAAAAGTAACTGATTAGGTACTTAAGTGTAAAGATTATTTTTAGCGTTTTAGTTTTTTGAAGTCGGTTTTTTTTTTTTTTTATTATAAAAGTTAGAATAAACACGCTATTTTACAAACTTTATTTCCATGTGTAAACTATGGTAAATTTTAGTTGCGTTAAAAATGACATACGGAACATAAATAAATATTTTTATTACGAACTTGAGTGCGATGCGTGACGTAGCTGTCGAATTCGGGGATCCAGTCCTGGGAGACCAGGAAGCCCCATCCAGCTTAAGTTGTATTATCTACGGGTATATTCTGTTTCTCTACTTTGAAACGAAGTGTAAGCGCAAGTTGTACGATTTTATTCAGGGATCCAGTCCTGGGAGGCCAGGAAGCCCCAACCAGTTTAAAATCTGTATTTATATTTGTGCTGCACTGCGTTAAAAAGTAAAAAATGTTTTATGAGTTTCAGTGATACTGATTTACATCTTTTTGATGTGCAACTTATTCGGGGATCCAGTTATGGGAGGCCAGGAAGCCCCATCCAGCTTAAGTTATATTATCTTATGGATGTACTATTCGGTTTTACTTACTTTGAAACGAAGTGTAAGCACATCAGGATCCAGTCCTGGCAGGCCAGGAAGCCTCAACCAGTTTAAAATCTGTATTTATATTTGTACTGCACTACGTTAAAAAGTTAAAAATGTTTTTATGAGTTTCAGTAATATCGATTTACATCATTTAGATGTGCAACTTATTCGGGGATCCAGTCCTGGGAGGCCAGGAAGCCCCATCCAGCTTAAGTTGTATTATCTTATCGTGTTCTATTCGGTTTTACTTATTTTGAAATAAAGTCTAAGCACAGTTTTGCGATTTTATTCGGGGATCCAGTCCTGGCAGGCCAGGAAGCCCTAACCAGTTTAAAATCTGTATTTATATTAGTACTGCACTACGATAAAAACTTAAAAATATTTATATGAGTTTCATTGACACTGATTTACATCTTTTTGATGTGCAACTTACTCGAGGATCCAGTCCTGGGAGGCCAGGAAGCCCCATCCAGCTTAAGTTGTATTATCTTATGGGTGTACGAGTACTATTCGGTTTTACCTACTTTAAAACGAAGTGTAAGCGCAAGTTGTAAGATTTTATTCGAGGGTCCAGTCCTGGGAGGCCAGGAAGCCTCAACCAGTTTAAAATCTATATTTATATTTGTACTGCATAACGCTAAAAAGTTCCAAACGTAGGTTGATCGGCAGTGAGATTTACGAAACTATCAACATAATTCGCTTTTGCGAAGGGATTAACTGACGTGAATTAAGACAATCAGGCTCAATCTGGCTGAGTAGAGTAGTCATCTCCTCAAACATGAGCGTTGAGTCACCAATTACTCGTTTTAAATGGAATTTGGTGGACTTAATTCCAGCTTCCCACAGCCCTCCAAAATTAGGTGCCCGGGGAGTTATAAAATGCCAAGTAACACTGTTGTTGTTCAGCCAACTCTTTATCTGAAATGAAATGTTTGAAATGAAATGTTTATTGGCATAAAATAGTGTTACAAATATCCTCCTAAGTATACATGTTTGTTAATAAGTATCACAAGAAAAAAATAACACTTAAGAGGTTAACGTTGACAGCTGTACTAGTATGAACTGTGACACAGCTGTCAGCGTCTCTCACCCGCCCTGGTACAACAAATATCCTTATTAAAAACTTAAGCACTAAGTAATGAATACCACAAAGTAAATGTATTGTTTGTGTGTGTGTGTGTGTGTGTGTATTTCTGTTGTTTGTGTTTATTTAGATAAGAGTCTTTCTGCTTCCTTGTAGTTTAAATGTAGTAGCCATTGGTGTATTACTTGCTTACATTGGTACAGCGACAATGACACAACATCATTGGCACTATTAGCTAAATTGTATAAATGAGAGCTACAAACATAGAATTGTCGTTTAGCAATGGTGGTTTTGTGTGATGGTACAGGACAGATCCTCTTATTCTTGCGCTTTGGTACACTGTCAGCGTCTATAGTTTTGTGTTTTCTTAAAACTACGTTCTTAACGAAAAGTTTCCTTACTGATAGGACTGGACATTCAGTATATAGTAGGTTTGTGCTGTATCTCCTCGGTTTTCCAAGCATTACTTTAAGAATGGCCCTTTGTGCGCGTTCTAAGGGAAGCAACGTCGTAACACCAATGCAGTAATACAATACTGGATCAGACTTTGAGCCAGAGCAAAGTAGACGCATAACAGTGTTTCTTGGTCAGCTGAGTTTCTTAATTTTCGGAAAATTGGTATTAGTTTTCTTATACGCTTTGTTAGGTTGTTAATTTGTACTGACCAATTCAATAGTTAGACCCAAGTATTGTATATAAGGGATTCTAGCAATGTCAGGACACGTGCACTTTTCATCTTGACTGCATGAGTGAGCCCTGATGCGAAAACTATCTGGTGGTTGTGTAACAGAACGAGGTGAAAAAGCAATACACTTCGTCTTATCTGTATTTAGCGTCAGCAAACTACAGTTTAACCATTGCATTACTTCTCGCAGAACTATTTCAGTCCGGTCTTGAGCCTCATTTCAACTTTTGCCGTGAACTATCAAAGCTGTGTCATCAGCGTAGGTGACCATTTTGCAAAAGGGTAGGTTTTTTTACATAAGCTGTTAATGTACACCAAAAAGAGGGTAGGCCCCAGTACACTGCCTTGTGGTACGCCGAATTGCAGGTCTATATCCTTGCTAGTGTATTCTCCAATCTTGACACATTGAATGCGATTTGAAAGGTAGCTACCAAAGATTTTCAGTGCAAGCCCCCGTATCCCAATCATCTCCATACGGGAGAGCAGAAGAGGGATCGGGACAGTGTCGAAAGCTTTAGATAAATCAAGAAACACACCAATGACCTTCGATTTGCTGTCAAAATGTCGAGCAATCGTTTCCGTAAGAAGCAGAGTAGCATCTTCTGTGGACCTGCCCCTCACAAAACCGAATTGATTACTTGCAATTATGTTTTTGCACTCAAGGTAACTTTTAAGTCTATTGTTTAAAACTTTCTCCAATATTTTAGATATTACTGTCAAAACTGATATCGGTCTGTAGTTTCCGACTATGTCTCGATCCCCACCTTTGTAAATAGGATGTACCAGAGCTTTTTTTAAAATATCAGGAAAGACACCAGTTCCTAGGCTTAAGTTTATAAGGTAAGTGAGAGGAGGGACCAGAGCATTTTTAGCAGTCTTGATAACTCGCGTTGGTATATCATCAAATCCCACTGCTGAATCAGTTTTCAGATTCATAATGATGGTTTCAATCTCCGAAAAGTCCGCGTCGATCAATGCCATAGTCTTTTTGTAGATCAGTTCCTGCACCTACCGCTGAAGAAGCAGTGACAGTCCAACATTTTGTTTAGATAGAATCTCGTGAGCCAGTCTAGAACCCACTCCAGCAAAGTAGTCATTAACCATATCTACAGACTGATGAGGGTCACTATTTAATTTAAGCAATTCAAGAGGAGGCGGAGTAAATTGTTTTAAGTTAGCAATTTTGTTTATAGTACTCCACATGCCTTTTGGATTTCGTTTATTTTGTAGTAAAGCAGATTTCTCGTATTCTGTTTTTAATCTTTTAAGGAGGTTATTACAGTAGTTGCAATATCTCGAGTAGGTGACCTGAAGTATTCCGTTGCTAGGTTGTTATTTAGCTTTTAAGTGGAGTTTATCGCGGTTTCTAATACAGCGTACTAGACCTGGCGTCATCCATGGCTTAATGACACGGTGACGATGCACAACTTTTATTTGTTTCGAGTGAGCCCGTATAGCTTCAGTGATTGTGTTAGTAAGAGCCACTGCGGTACTATTAGCGTTGTTAAGTGTATAAATATTACTAAAATCTAAGCTCATGAGCCTGTCAAGCAAAGCCAGATGATCAATTTTTGTAAATGTGTGTTGCATTTGTTCCTTGAAATATTGCAATACATACAGAAGACTACGGGTGCTTGATCAGATATAAGCGAGTCTAGAACAAGAGTCAGTGCACGTTTATCCGTTCTGAGCATAACATGGTCCAGACAACTTGTTTTACTGGTTGGAATGACATGTGCCGCCAAGAGACCATGGTGTGCCAAGAAGTCTAAGTATTGGTTGCAGTTTGGATCCCCACTGTCAGATGCAATATTTATATTAATATCGCCTATAAGGATTAATGATTATCTAAACTATTACAAAAATTATGAATGTTAGTAACTGATGGCGTACAATATATAGCTATGATTGCATATTCAATACCACATTGCAAGACAAGACAGCTAGCATCAAGTATATTGGCAGAAGTAACATTATGTTTAATATCGGAGTGAACATAGATAACAACACCGTCATTCTGATTTGTGTATTCAGACGAATAAGACCTATATCCAGGAATTTCAGGTATCACTGCCACTTTACTTAACCAGCACTCAGTGAGAACGAGTATATCACATTGTACACAAATTCTATTCAACAATACGTCAAAAGCATCAAAGTTACATGTTATACTCCGTATGTTAGTATGCACAATTTTTAGGGAATTGTGAGTCGTGTCAATATGATCCTTAACACTCTCCGGGGTACAAACCAACGACTCGGATACCTCCACAGCATCAATATCATTTGCTATGTTGTCAAGATTGAATTTTGCTGCGAATGACACATGGCGCATGCACAAGTTCGCAAATATAGATTCTGCTTATAAATGACTAATTTAGAAACAGAAGTTTTCACTTTATATATTTTATTTATATGCATTCGTACTGGTGGAGTTCTAGTCGTTTTATATGTATTGGTGTGTGAATTTGTGTTTTGACTTTTGAGGTCATCTCAAGTGCTACAGAGGATGTTTCAAGGGCAACTAAAGTATGTAGCTCTTTGGCTGCGCCAACAAAATTTGTACCATTATCGCTCCATATTTCACGACAATGTCCTCTCCTTGCTACAAACCTTTTGAACCTTGCAATAAAACCCTCAGAAGTTAAATCACTTATAGCTTCTATGTGAATGGCTCGTGTAACCATACGAACAAAGAGACACACATATCCTTTATATGACTTGTTGCCTCTGCCTTTAGACGTCCTGATATTGATCGGTCCAGAAAAATCAACACCGCTCTTTAAAAACGCTTTAGCCGGTGTTATTCGATAGGATGGTAACTGACCCATGATTTGGTTTTTTGTTACTGCAGCGTGTTGCACACATGTAACGTATTCCGCACATAAGCCTTTGTCGTATTCTTTCCGGATATGATCCAGTATTTTGAGCGTAAATAATTAAGCATCACTGATGGCTCACCATGAAACGTTTTCTTATGTGCGTCATCTACAAGTAAATGTGTGAAATGGTTGTTATGCGGGATGATGATCGGTTTTTTTTATGTCATCACCCAATTGAGCATTTGTAATCCGCCCACTGACTCGCAAGATGTCATTTTTATCCAATACTGGACATAAACATTTTAACTTACTTTTATTCTTCACGTTTCCCGTTCTTCTAATATCTTCTATTTCCTCTATAAATTCCTTTTGTTGACATTGCCTTATGCATATCTTTAAAGCTTCTAATATCTCTTCGCTTGTTAGATAAGACTTTCTTTCATTCTCGTAATTTATCTTTCTTGTTAAGTTTACGAACCTTTTACAATAAGCTATGACACGAACCAACTTATGTAACGACGAAAATTTAGTCTACACCTTGTCCTCTGGAGGACTGTCAGTAACCAAATGTGATTTAAGTGCTCTTTGTTCCATGTTAGTACTTATTGATTTTGGCCGTGTGTATGTAATGGTTTCTTCTTGAAGCCACGACGGTCCCAAAATTCACAACTCATTGCTATGAAGCTCTTGCGGAGTCAACCCCCTGCAAGCAATATCGGCTGGGTTCTGTGATGACGTCATATGAGCCCAGTGGGTGTTGTCAAACAGCGTGAGGATATGAGAAACTCTATTGCCTGCGAAGGTTGTCCAACAACTGGGGTGACTACTTAGCCATGCAAGAACCACTGTCGAGTCTGTCCAACTGTGTACATTCGATTTTGGAATGTTCATTACCTCTGCAACCTCAGTGATTAGCTCAGCCAACAAGGCCGCTCCCATTAGCTCTAGACTAGGGACAGATTGCTGCTTTACTGGTGCAACCTTAGTTCTGGATGTGACCAAGCTTACCTTGATAACACCTTGTGCGTTTATGACTCTGACGTACACCACAGCTGCATATGCAGCATGCTATTACATTATCGATATGTTGTGTTTCAACCCATCTTGGAATTTGTCACTTATTTATGTGTTCTAGATTGCGTCTATAAGCTTGCCATTCGTTCAACAATTCAGATGACAGTTCTTCATCCCATTAAATTCCAGAAAGCCAAAGCTTTTGAATAAATATTTTGGAGATGATGACGCACGCTGACACCCAACCCAAAGGATCATTCAAACGAGATATGTCTGAAATCACTCTTCACTTTGTGATCGGTGTTTGCTGTGGAGGCAGCTGCACTGAATATTCAAAGGTATCCGATTCTCGATCCCAGAAGAGCCCTAAAATTTTAATAACGTCATCTATCTTGATATCCTTTCCCTTTTGAGCTTCCTTGTTTTTTTGATCTTCCGAAACTTGTTGATTTAGTTCCTGATTGTTACTAACCCACTTTTGCAATTGAAACACCCCCTTTTATTAAGTAACTCTGTGATATGTTTCTTTATCATAAGTCCCTGTTCTATTGATTGACACCCTGACATTAAATCATCTACATAAAAATCTCTCCTTACTCTAACTACTACTAAGTTCACTCATTTCCAGATAATTTTAACTGTCATCCTCTGCTAATTGCTGCAGTGTTTTTACTGCCAGATAAGGAGCTGATGCTGTACCGAATGTGACACGCAACAATCGATATTCTTCCAAGTCAGACTCAGGATTGTCTCGCCAAACTATTCGCTGAAAATCACTGTGTTCATCTAAGACTTTGACCTGTCGATACATTTTAATGATATCAGCACAAATAATTATGGGGTGCATTCTCCATCTCGTAATAGTATGACGTAGAGGCGGCTGTAACGTAGGGCCAACCAACAAGTCGTCATTAAGAGACACTCCGTTCAGGCCTTTTATTGATGCGTCAAATACTATCTGGACCTTTGTTGTGGACTTGTCTTCACGTATGACAGCATGGTGGGGCAAATAAACTGCAGTATCCCTTTTAGAATCAGTACTGCTATCTATACGTTGCATGTGACCCAGGTCCAGGTATTCGTGAATTACTTCGGAGTAACGTTCCTTGATTTGAGGTTGCCTTTTAAACTCATTTTCAAGTTGTAAAAATCTTCTAATTGCAAGTTCTTTAGAACTCCCAAATTGGGAAAGTGGGTCCTCATTACGAAACGGGAGATTGACAATGTATCGCCCGCTCTGGTCTCTGCCAGTAGTAGCTCTATATATTTCTTTGCAACGCAAGATGAACATCTTCGGACAGAATCTTAGGAATGATTGATTCAATTTCCCAAAATTGTCTCAGTAATTCATTATCATCTGCCTGATCATTCGTACAGCTTACGACATGATGACAATGAATGCTGTCATTCTTAGAGCCAGTTTGGCCCGATAGAATCCAGCCCAATACCGTATTTTGAGCGATAGGTGCCCCTAAAGGCCCCTTGATTAAACCTTCTCTCAGTACTGAGCCATAAATTTATGCACCAAGTAACGTGTCCACTTTACTTCGCGTATGGAACTCTGAATCAGCCAAGGTGACAGTCTGAAATTCTGGCCACTGACGTTGGTGTAACTTCTCTGACGGCAGAAGAGAAGTTATTGTGCTTAACACATAAGCTCTAACTTGGAAACTAAAATTGTGATCTAAACGGGAATGAATCGTTATCATAACGACAAACCTAGAAGCTAAGGAGCTCTGATCAGCGCCTATACCTGATATAACTGACTTAGCAGGAATCTTCTTCAGTCCCAGTAACTGTACTGCTGATTTGGTTATGAATGATGCCTGCGATCCTTGATCCAATAACACCCTCAACAGTTGATTATAGCCGCTACTTGTCTTTGCTTCGACAAAAGCCGTCGCTAACAAAACTTGAATAGGTACTGACATGGATTCCTTAGAAAAGTGAGTGACTACGTTGGAAGTGGTTGGTTCGCCTTCCGTCAGCTGCGCCGAAACTGTAGACACTGCTGCACTAACTTCAACTGCTGTATTCGATTTCTTTGCGGTCGCAGTGAAGTTTGAATTAGATTTGGGATGTAGTAGTGAACTATTGGTTAGTAGGTAGGTACAGTAAGAAGCAATGAAACGACCGTTTGGGTATCGAGCTCGTTTATTACTGCTGATGTTCGTTCCGCATCGGGGATGGTCGGTAACATACACGTCAATCCCTTCCACACTATTTTGAAGCTCTGTTAACAATATTTAACAAATTAAAAGAATTGCTTAAAATCTATTTTCTTTCTAGGCCTTAATGTAGGACCTGCTTGTCTCCCTACCGCCTCATCAATATTTGAACTATCATTAGCTGTACAAGTTTTGAGAGGTGAGACAGCAGGTTGGATAGTCACACCATCTTCTAGGCTTACATCCTCAACGGGCTCATCATTTGCCTCCGTCCACACTTCATCGTCACCGCACGCTTCATTCTCAACCTGCCCACACATACCTTCGCGGGGTGATGTAACAAGCGTAATTGAAGTGTCGGGTGTTATGGGTGGCAATGGTTGTTCCTGCTGTGGCAGTGGCGATGACAACTGGGACGCTCTGTCGCCCGTTTCAATATCTGTATTAGTGGCCTTAACATTATTATTAGTGCGGTTATACATTTTTACAATCTGATCTAAGTGTCTTTTACATAAAGAATTATAATTTTTAAAATATACTTCAAACAATATTTGACCAATTTTCTCTTAATTATTGCAGGTGACCATACGGATTTCCTAGCGATGAACCATTTTGCCATTACCGTCTCATTTACTTCAAAACATCTGTTTTTATTTAAACATGTTTCATCGCTGGAACTGTCATCCTTGTTAATTATTGAAGGCAGTACTGAATCTAGCCGACCGCGCAAGTGCCGGCCCATCATTAGACAGTCCATGATTCTCGTGGTTTCGAGTTCAAACCTGGCTAACAACATACTTATTCTCGGATTCTTTCAAATTAGTGATTTTAAATGTTTTACTAAAGTTAAGAATATTCTTGTGAATTCAGGTTTTAATATTAAAGAAATTATTTGAAATAAGGTCCCAGAAGGAATAATAAAAAATTGGTTGTTTAATAAATAATAAAGTCTAGTAAGTAAATGGGAAACAAGAAGAAGAAGAAAAAGGAAAAATAAATAATTATTAAGTTCTTTCGCTGTATTTTTATTTTATTCTTATTTTATGACGATACGAACGAATAATAAATCGGAAAAAAGAAAATCAGAGTATCAGGCTAGTTTCCTGGGTCAACAAAAGATTATTCTATTTAGTCCGTCAGTTAGATTATCAAAAAATATTGGACCCATATTTTGCCTTTTGTCAATCAAACAAAAAATGACGAAGATAAAGCGCATCAAAGTAAGTACGTGACGTCAAGTCTTGCCGAAATGTGTCGCAAGGCGTGACGTTACGTGAAACTTTAACGGGCTATATTTTCATAATTTTTTGTTTGATTGAGAAAAGAAAAAATACGTATCCAATATTTTCTGTAATCCAACTGACAGACAAATTATATTTTTTCAGGAAACTAGCCCATTAACAATAAACCATACAAAAATTATAATTGTATAATTGATTCCAAAATTCACAAAACTGTATTTAATTTTAATAGGAATATTATTTTTAGAATTTAGAATTAGAATTAGAATTTAGAATGAATAATTTATTTGCTTAAAACATAGTAGTAAAAGTTGACAAAAGGTCATGTGTGCTCATATTTTACTACATAATGATAGCATGCAAACTTAATACCATTTAATTTGTGATACAATCAATAATACAATTTAAATTAAATTAACAGCAATAAATTAAATTAAGCAAAATCAAATAAATACTATATTGGAATAAGTATATAAAAAAAACGTTATAAAACAATAATCTGGAAAAAATAAAAAACAAAGAGATGTTGAAAGCTAGGCTTGAACTCGCATCTCACGAAACACAAGTCTAGCATATTGTTCAATCGGCTATCCTTACATGGGGAAAAACTACCAAATTCTTAATTGGTTGTGACTTGTAGACGGTTCAAACGTCGCAAATTCACAAAACATTCAAATTATTTTCGGACAGCTACTAAAATTACTCATAAAGCGCCATCAATTGTAAGTTTATTTACTAAGGCTTAGTACAAATAATTGCCGGTAGGAGTGTGAGAACAGCATTGATATTTTTACAAGATGTGGAAATTTATGAATGTGAAAACTGCCCTTTTGGCTTATCATGGTTATGTTTCTTCTCTGCTTCGATAGGGACTTATACTGTGGGGTAATGGTGTTAAAGCAAATAGTGTATTCATTGCACAAAAAAAATGTTTACGTGCAATTTTCAATGTGCCTCCATGGACGCCTTGTGCTCCAATATTTAGGGAATACAAGCTTCTTACTCTATCTTGTTTGTACATTTTTGAATTGTGCAAGTTTGTAAAGTCATATCCTGATCTAATTTTGAAGTTTGAAGATGTGTATAAATTTAGCGGCAGACATAAAAATAAACTAGCGCACCCTGGAGCTAAATCTGCTTTTAACAGTCGCAACTGCTATGTTATGGCCACAGTTGTTTTCAATAAATTGCCATCGGACCTAAGAGAGCTAAATGGTAATTTGTTTAATAGAAAATGAATTAATTTACTTATTGAATTTTTTTTTTTATTCAATCAAGGACTATTTGACATACAAATTTTAGTACTAATACATTGACATGACATGACATTATTTAATATTTAATTGTCATTTTAATATGATTTATTGTTGACATTGGGTACTAATAAATTGACATGTAATTTGATGTCATTTTGTAATAATTAGGTATCTTGAAAGTTTGTATGGTGCATGTTATTATTGATATACATATTTGTTTTTGTTTTTTGGGCCTAAATATGATTAATTTTGTTATTTTTTATTAATATCTGTATCGACATTACACTAAAAATCACACACTAGCTGCGCTGGTGAGATAAGTTGCTCTTTATATTTTGAACATCACTTATGTACTACCTTGTCTCTGTGAATAAATATCATTGAATCTTTGAATCTTTAAGGGATTATCCCATTTTCCGTATTTTGTTTTTTATTCTGGTTTATATTCTATTTTTATCAGGATCAGTTCTTTGTTTTTATTTTATTTTACACAAATATCAATAAGAATTAGATACCTATAACGCCATCTTGTATAAAATTTTAGAACAATTCTCACTTTGTTCCGGATGAGTCCCCGTGACATGACATGTGTTAGGGTCCTATCGATGTAATAAAACTAGCGGACTGTAGAAATATAGGTGCTGTAATTCTCGTCTCTTAATTACAATGAATATAAAAAATACGCGATGGTAAACCGGCGACGGTGGGTGTCCGAAGGCGAGTGTCCGAGCGCGGTCGCGATGATCTCGCGATGACGTCAGTGTCCGCCGCCCGCACTCGTCTCCCGCGCTTAGTGGTGTTGCGTTCTCAACATGCTCCCCGGCTTGAAGTCTGAAGACAAGGAAGGCATCAAAGATCTGGAAGAGGGCACATGTTAATAAGGGCCCTTCGAATGGTGCCACTCTTTGTCTTGAGCTCAGCGACTCTGGAGACATTGTCGGTGCCAGGGTAGAGCTTAGTGACTCGCCCCATAGACCAAAACAGAGGAGGAAGAGCTCTATCTTTGAGAAGTACAAGAGAGCCAATCTTCAGCTCTGTATACGGCGACCGCCACTTCACCTTCAGTTGCAAGAGAGCTATATATTCAAGAGAGAAGCGGTTCCAAAAATGCTGCTTGATGAGCTCTGTTCTCTTGAAACGCTGAAGTCGGTTGATGTCGGTCTCTGCCGGGATCTGTGGATGAGGCACAAAAGACAGTGGTCGTCCAATCAAAAAGTGGGCAGGAATAAGGGCAGTTAGGTCGTTAGGATCGGAAGACAGAGGAGTAAGTGGACGGGAGTTTAAAATGGCTTCAATTTGAGCGAGGCATGTGGCCATCTCTTCAAATGTGAAGTTAGTGGTTTGTAATAACCTTCTAAGGTGGTGCTTGGTGGATTTAATGGCTGCCTCTGCTATTGAAAGTTCATTAAAAGTACCTACAAAAGTCGTTCCATTATCGGAAGTTATGCTTTGGGGCTTTCCCCGTCTAGAAATAAAGCGATTTCAAGCGGCTAAGTAAGCTTCAGAGGACAGAGCCGTAACAAGTTCAATGTGACAGGCTTTAATCGAATTGCAAATAAAAATTGCCAAAAATGACTTAATAAGGCGGCAACCACGACCCTTACGGTCTGCTATCAACACTGGGCCCGCGTAATCAACGCAACAATGTAAAAAGGGGTACTCTAGCTCGGTCCGGGATGCAGGCAACTGGCCCATGATGGGTTGAACTATATCTGCCTTAAATCTGCAACACCGAACACATTTATGAAATGTGGCCTTGGCTAGGTTCCTGCCACCTAACGGCCAATAAGTTTGCCTGATGTTGGCTAAAAGAAGCTGTGGGCCAGCATGAAAACATTTTAAATGAAAATAATTAAAAAGAATTTCAGTGAAATGATGTTTTGAACATAGTAAAATAGGATGTTTAATGTCATAACCATATGGGGAATTTTGTATTCTCCCACCAACTCGAATGATATTGTTTTTATCCAAGAATGGAGATAAGGAAGTGAAACGGTTCTTTTTTGGGAGTGCTTCTCCTGACTTAAGAATAGCATATTCAGAATGAAACATTTCAAGTTGTGCCTTGTGTATTATTATATTTAATGAATTTTGAACCTCTTGTATAGATAAGTGACCATTTAATTTATTATCTTTATTTTTGCAATTATAAACGAACCTTTGTAAATATGCCATTGATCTTTGTAAATATGTAAAGTTAGATTTATTTTTTATTAAATGAGAGATGGGGTCAGAATTTGAATCATCATTAACAACAGTGGGACAAGCGACTAATTCAGGTAGATTATGTTTCTCATCATATCGATCATTAGGATTTTTCGGCCATTCGGTGTCGTCTCTGAGCAGAAAACTTGGACCTGACCACCACAAAGATGAAAAGCAGATGGAATCGGCCTTCAGCCCTCGAGAAACATGATCCGCCGGATTGTCCTTACAAGGTACGTAGCGCCACGAGTAACCAGTAGTACTTTCTTGGATTTCGTTAATACGATTGCGAACGAAATTCTTAAGTTGAAGAGGTTGAGTGTTTAACCTCCCTAACACGATGGTAGAGTCACACCAAAACGTGCAATTAGCAATAGGAATGCTTAATGCAGCTAAAACTTTGCTACACAATCTTGAAGCCAACAAGGCTCCACAAAGCTCAAGGCGCGGCATCGTTGTTGGCTTTATCGGCGCTACCTTACTCTTAGACGTCAAAAGATGTACTGTAACGAGCCCTGAATGACTAACTGAACGAACATACAAAGCGACGCCGTATGCTCGCTCTGATGCATCTGAAAAGACGTGGATTTCATAATGATTAGAGTTATCGTTAAGAACACACCGTGGAATTTTCAAATTATTAAGAAGAGGTAAAGTTGTCGAAAATGAAAACCACAACTCTTTTATTTCCGACGAGACATCATCATCCCAGTCATACTTATCCACCCATAACCTCTGCATGATGATCTTGGCTTCAACAATGCATGGGCTAACGAGACCTAAAGGGTCGAAGATCTGACTTATAACAGATAGTATGTGTCGTTTTGTCAGTTTTTCACATGTTACTATGTTTATTGAATATGATAGAGTATCTTTATTGCAATTCCAATGTAAACCTAGAGTTTTAGATGAAATGTTTTTATTAATATCTGCAAATCCTAATTTATTATTATTACCATTTTGAGCTGATTCGGAAATCTCTGTTAAAATTGTGTTATCGTTTGATTTTAATTTTCGTAAATTAAACTGAGCTGATTTTAAAGTTGATATAACCCCTTTGCAAATTTAAATTGTTTTTTCTTTTGATGATGATCCCCCCAAATAATCGTCGACATAAAAATCTCGTTCAATTGATTTTTGAACGTCAGTATCGTGAGCGGTCGGGGCTAAACTGACTAAGCACTTGGTGGCTAAATATGGAGCCGATGAGGTCCCATAGGTCAAAGTATTGAGTGTGAATGTTTGTATAGGTTTAGAAGGGTCGGATCGAAAAAGAATCTGTTGAAGAAAGCGTTGTGAAGGATGTAGTTCAATCGCTCTATACATTTTCTCAATGTCACCAGTAACAACATATTTATGTTGGCGAAAGCGAAGTAATATGGAGGTCAAATCTTCTTGTACTGTGGGGCCTATCATCTGGAGGTCATTTAATGACACACCTGTACTGGATGTAGCCGACGCATCAAATACAGTACGAAGCTTCGTAGTAAGGCTCTCTTCACGAATTACACCGTGATGAGGGAGAAAAAAATTAAGATTTTTAAGAAAGTTAGGTGAAGGCTCTTTATTCAATGTCATGTGACCCAAATGTTCATATTCAGCCATAAACTCAACGTACCTCATCTTGAATTCAGGCTCGCGGGCAAATTTCCTCTCTAACGATAAGAACCGGCATTTAGCTTTTTGATAAGAGTCGCCTAAAACTGAAGGGTCTTGCTTCAGCGGCATTTTGACAATAAATCGCCCGTCATCCTTACGAGAGGTATTTTCTAAAATGTTGCTTACACCTACGTTCCTCAGAGGACAGGGAATGCTTGTCAGAGACACTGTCAAGCTCCCAGAATCGAGTTAAGTCTGGGTCAGATTGTTGACTTAAGAAATGGCAAACAGGGGAAGGTGGTTGTGTCTTAAGGCGGGCGACATACCCTGACACAAGCCAACCCAGTTTGGTTTCATAAAATTTGGGTTTATTTTTTCCCAAATCAATAGAGTTATTACATAAGATTGACCAGAATATATCAGCACCGACCAATATGTCGATCGCTGATGGTATATTAAAAGACGGGTCAGCAAGATGAATTCCCAGTGGAAGAGGAATATTTTCAATATTAATAAATGAAGACGGCAATGATTTTGTGATTTGTGGTAAAATATGACAGTCAAGAGTAAGTTTAAAACTATCATTATGATTTGACATAATAGTAAGGCTGCAAGATTGTGTACTAAATGAAGTATTATTGTTAATTCCTGTTACCGTGGCGCTAGCACTCCATTGAGACAAACCCAGCATACCACACAATGCCTGCGTGACGAAGTTCGCCGTGCTACAGTTATCGAGCAGTACTCGAGTCTGGTGCACGGCACCCTTGCTGTCCAACACCTTCACCATCGCTGTGGAAAGCAAAACATGTGGAGGAGTAGTAATCTGCTTATTAATATCAGTGGAGTTTGCAAAATTATTAATTGGGACAGAAGGTCCAGGGGTGGGAGTTGACTCATGTATATGCAAAAGCGTGTTATGCAATTTTTTGCAATATTTACAAGGCACAAGGCTGCATTTATTTTCAACATGCCCTGGTCTTAAGCAATTTAAGCAAACTTTGGCGTCTGATGCCTTTTGAATACGGGTTTCAATGGGAAGGGCTCTAAATGATTCGCAATTAAATAAGAAATGATTTTGTTTACACATGATACATTGCAATGATTTGTTGAAATTGATAATATTTGTTTTATTCTCGTTTTTATTACTATTATTGTTTTTATTTTGGTTATTTTTTGTAGTTTGTAGGTAAAAATTAGGTTTATAAGTTTCTATTTTATTTGTACTATTATTTTTGTTTTCTTGTAATGTCTCCAATAAATCTGCTCTGTTACTTAAACATTTTATAAAAATATCCAATGAAGGGAAATTATTTAGCGTATTTCTATGCTCCTCCCATTGCCTATGAGTGATAGTATCCAGTTTTTCTGCCATCATATGGATAATGAGCGTGTCCCAATGCTGGGTAGGCTGACCTAAAGTGGACAACGCTCTAAGATTTTTATTTGTTGAATCAATAAGATAACGAATTGCAGAACAAGACTCAGTTTGTATGTGCTCGACGTTAAACAATGCCTGGACGTGGTTGTTTACGAGCAGCCTTTTGTTGTCATATCTATCGCATACTAACTTCCAGGCGGACTCGTAATTCTCTGCACGTACATCTAAATTATCAATTACAAGAGAAGCACAACCTTTCAAAGATGCACGAAGATAATGAAGCTTATTTATGTTATCTATGTCAGTTCTGGAATGAATTAAAGATATAAAGGTATCCCTAAATTCTAACCAGTGTTGATAGCTACCGTGAAAAATTGGCAATTCAATTTTAGGCAATCTTACGCAATTAGATTTAAAACCACTCGCCTGTTCATCATTGTCACTCGCCACGGCTCCTCCTCGAAGATCGCGCTGCTGGCGGGGGCGAGCGCCTAGTAGGATACGCGCCTCTGCCACCAGCTTGTAGTATGTATCCTCGAATTGCTCTCGCTCTTGGCATTCGTCATCTTGTTCTTCCGATAACTCCTCGATATTACACTGCAACGCATCAAATTTGGAGTATAAGCTTTCAAACTTAGTAAGGCGAGTTTCTAAGTCGACTAGCTGCAGGTTTCCTAGTTCGTCAGTACTTTTAAGAACCTTTAAATAATTACCAAAGATCGTAAGGTTCGCTTTCATACAACTACGTTTCTTTGTTAATTTTTGGTCAGACATGATTGAAAAGAAGGATAGAAAAAGCTAAAATGAAAGTTGTTTGTAAATAATAAGCGCAACAATAAACGTAGCGAACAGGTGCAGCGATTTAATAACCGGCAGCGATAACAAAAGAACAGCTGTGACGGCCGAACGCACTGGGTAGGTACCGTTATTTAGCTTATAGGTAAGAAGCGAGTGCACTGCGTAAACAGCTGATCATGAGAACTTTGTGTGATTGTGATGTTTTATTTTATATATTTATGATTAAAATGGGCTTAGCAAATTAATTTAATAACGAAACCGTAATAATTAAAGCGTGATAGATGATTATGAAGAAAGAAAAAGTATGAAAATGAGTAAATTTAGGAAGCGTTCGCTAAATTTGAGCAATTTAAACACTGGAAAGAAAGGGAAGAATATAGGAATAATTGGAACGAACTCACGTATCTTTTAAAGCCTCAATAAATCCTTAACACAGGTCACTGATGACGATAACTGTGCAATCTTGATGACACGATGACTCGAATATACGGTGGGTCCAAAGTCCGTCGCACGATGACTTTCAAATGACTTCTTTGGGCGTGTGCGGATGCTTGCGTAGTATCCTTGGCTGGAAATTATGAAGGCTCCGGCAGGTATCTAGCGTAGCTGAAGTCCACAACTGAAGAGCTCCAAAGTTAAGGTCTTGAATTTTGAAATTTTTCCTTGAAGTGGTATTTCCGATAATCCTCGCAAATAAGACGGTGAATATCCTAAAGGACCATTGTTAGGGTCCTATCGATGTAATAAAACTAGCGGACTGTAGAAATATAGGTGCTGTAATTCTCGCCTCTTAATTACAATGAATATAAAAAATACGCGATGGTAAACCGGCGACGGTGGGTGTCCGAAGGCGAGTCTCCGAGCGCGGTCGCGATGATCTCGCGATGACGTCAGTGTCCGCCGCCCGCACTCGTCTCCCGCGCTTAGTGGTGTTGCGTTCTCAACAACATGACTAAGAAGACATCATTCTGGTACTACCACATTAACATACCAGAAAACAGCGACAACCTGAAACCTATCAATTTGGACAACGTGAACTTGGAAAATCTGCAGCTACTCTCGTACGCTCTGAAGCGATCCGAGATTCCAGAAGTGCCCAGTGTAGTGAACGTGAAAATTGTTAGTGTCGGAATAATAGTTTTATATCTTATAATTTGTATCAGTATTTTAACAATTGTAATAGTAAATTTTAAGGAAATGTTTAAAAATTGTATTAATTGTAATTGTATTCAAAATAAAAAAAAAAAAAAAAAAAAAAAAAGTCAGCGGCGTGCTTGCTTTACCAATTTTGGTATTTGTTTAATTAAATTCTTAATGCATATTGTTAATCCTGAAAATCATAATTGCGAACTAATTTGCAAGTGCTCGTATAGCACAAGTGGAGTTCATGCGTATTTCTCATGTAAACTGTGCTTAGTGGTGTTTCGTAAAGTACACATAACCTCAATCTCAAACGTGCGTGCAGGACCTTGTAAAATGTCGCCACAATCTAACTCGGAGAAATGTGCCGGGTGTGCTAAAGCCCTACTTAAAAAAGAGTTTCTACGATGCTCCAATTGTAAGGGGTCATATGACCTTGACTGTTTAAACATGACCTCAAAGAGGTTTTATACTTTTTACAAGCTGGATAGAAAACGACAAGACAGTTGGAAATGCCCCGAGTGTGTTAGCAAGGTACCCAAAAGTGGCAATCTTAACACTCCGATTCGCCCTACTCTGTCACCTGCATCTGAGCCTGGTCATGATCAAACTGAGAATGTGACCCAACGTGACAAATCAACACAGAGGAAGTGTTCTGATTCCAGTATAAATTATTATGGAGATAGTCATGATGTAGAATCGCCCCAGAACTGCAGCATTGATTTTAAGGAATTTTGTGAAGAAATGAGGGCTATGCGTACCGAAATGTCAATGTTAAACTCTGTGATGTCGGACTTAACCGCTACTATTAAGGCACAGAATGCCCGAATTGACATGCTTGAAAGCCGTATTGAGGCCCTCGAATGCGATGCTGGTCCACATCAGAACTTACATGATTTCTCTAAAATAGAAGAGTCGGTTGCCCAACTGAAGGTGGAGCTCGAGGAGCGTAGCCAGGATCTGCTTGCTAATGATTTAGAAATTGCAAATTTTCCTGAGGTCAGCAATGAGAATGCCACACATGTGATACTGTCTATCGCGAAGAAACTCAGTGTGCCTCTCGATGAGCGTGACGTGGTGTATGCATGGCGAGTTGGTGCGTTGCGGGCGTGGGCCGAGGGAGGGGTGGCGTCAAGACCAAGGCCAGTGGCCGTGCGGCTGGCGCGCCGATCGACTCGTGACTCGTTGCTGCAGGCTGCCCGGGTGCGTCGCAACCTACTACCTACGGATTTTGACCTGAATAGCTCTAGCGCGGCTGGACCCCCTCGTCCCTTTTACATAAATGAACGTCTCACTCGCCCTAACCGCCATTTATTTCAGAAATCACGAGAAGCCGCAAAGCGTGTGGGCTGGAAATATGTATGGACGCGTGAGGGAAAAATCTTTGCCCGTCAGGATAGTGGAAAGGCACGTTACCGGCTGAGTTCTGATGCAGATCTTATTAAGGTTTTTGGCCACAATTCGGTTAGCAGCGATTGAAATTGTTGGGAACTTACTTTTGTGTCTACCTTTGTTATTTTTAGCAAAAGCTAATAGTATGCCTGAAATTGGCCTTTATTGTGTCTTGTTACCTTGTCTGAAATTAACTGAGGTGTATTTTTTAGGCATTTATTATGTTTTTGGAATGAAAAGTATGTATTCGCTTGCCGTCTTTGTTACTTTTTATTTACTAACTGGCATTTGTTACTTGGTTGCAATACTTACTAACTTTTTTTATTTCAATAAGTTAAATATTGAAAATACTGTTTTACAGTGTATTAGCAGGGGCTGTAATCTGTATTTTTTGTTATCCTCTAGTAGCTTTTATATTCACTTGTTCACTTTACAATTTAACCTTGTGTCCGCCTGTCTTGCAGGATTTGTAGGCGTTTTGCATTGTGTTGTTAAGGAAAGTAGGTCTTTGTTTGCTCTTTGTGTTACTTTATTTGTAATAACAAACATATAATGTTTTGTTTTTATATCATTAAATCTCTTTAGCTTCACCGCAGTGAACATAAAAAACTGGTTTTCACAGCATGTAAGCAAAGATTGTGATAAGTATTTACTGTTTATTTACTGTGATTCATATTGCTGCTTAGTTCTTAAACCTCTCAGTCTATTTTCTTCAAGCTTGTTTGGTGGTACAAATGTCATTGCTGAGTACTTAAGTAAAAGTCATAATAACTTGAGTATTTTGTGTGTGTGTGTGCCTGCCATGTTGTATCATGCTGTAAGACGATGTGTGTTTTATTCTTTTTTAAACCTTATATTATGTGTGTTGATAGGTACATTGTACTGCTCGGCTGTGGGTCATTGCAATCATTGCTATAATAAAGTTTTAGGTAGCTGTACTTATCTAACAGATTTTAGTGTGGATAAGTGGTGCTTTGCTCAGTTTAAACAATGCATAATTTACTTGATATTGTTAGCTATTTGTTGCTTCATAGAAAGACCATATAAATTGTTTCCTTTCATTTACACATTGTTATTTTTTGAAAAATATACCTGTCTAAGGACTATTTGTAAATTGGTGAGATTGTTCATTTGTAATTGTGCCCCGTGTTATATGTTAATGTCAGCAATAATGAATCAAATTAGCATTGATCTATATAATTGGCAATATTCATTGTTTTCATTATTTACTTTAATAACCCTATTCTATTGGAACGACTGGCCATTTAGGACTCCGCTTAATTGCGTTGCTTGGACTGGATGTAAAGGGTATAATACAATATTTCTTAATTTTGAAACCTTTTTTTATGAAAGCACTGGGGCCTTTGGTTTACATCTTAAATTTAATATTACGTGGCGTCACTTAACGGTATTTCTGCAATATTTGAAAAATTCTAGATACATTGTAATTTCTTTCTCTTTCGTGCTACAATTTGTAAGGGGTAAACATTTGTCGTTAGGCTACTTAAATCCTGGCTCTCTTGGCACTCGTCATGAGGAGTTTCTTGTTGCTCTGGAACGTCACGCTGTTGACATAATGGCCATCGGCGAAACTTGGTTGAAGGAGGGTGAGGAAAAACGTGCTCCTGCGCCTTCAGGCTACAGGCTGCGCCACATCCCGCGATCTGCTAGCGTGCGATCGCGCGGAGGAGGCGTTGGCTTCTACTTACGGCGCGGGCTTCGGGCAAAGCAACTCTTTCCCCCCCCGAGTCTCCCTGTTGAGCAAATGTGGCTTGGCATAGTGGTAGGCGGTTTTACGGTCGCCGTGGGCACGGCTTACCGGCCTCCCTGGTTGAAGATCGATACATTTATTGATGCCATGACAGAGGCAGTAAGCTCTTTTTCTAAGTATGATCATATTGTTCTTATGGGCGATTTTAACATAGATTTGTTATCTGAGAATGACATTAACACCAAGAAACTACTTTCTTTTCTAGATTGTCTAAATCTTAAGCAATATGTGACCCATGCAACACATTTTACAGACCATTCCCAGACACTAATTGATTTGGTGTGTAGTAGTACCAGGGTTGTCAATGTTCAGGTTGACTGCATCCCGGATTTGAGTAGACATGCCTTTATTTCATTTGAGCTGCGCTGTCAAAAACCGAAGATGCCATCTAGATGGTCTATATATAGACCTATTAAATCCGTTAACATTAAAGAATTTAACAACCATATAGAAGTTGTTCCTTGGGAGGGGCTGATTGGTGGTGGCGTCGGCGACTCTCTGCGGGCGTTTAGCGCCTGTATCCATGACATTTATGATCTGCATGCTCCTGTGAAAAAGGGCCGTATCAATTTTCACCAGTGTCCCTGGATCACACCTACTGTCAAAGAAATGATGAGACTGCGTGATCGTGCCTATACAAAAAGTCGTAGCACAAAACTCCAATCCCATATTGACTCATACAAACAACTTAAAAATATTGTAAATCAGGCATTGTTCTCTGAAAAAGTAGCATTTTTTAACTATAAAATCAATAACAATAAGAAAAACTCACGTGTCCTGTGGAAAAGTATCAAGCAGAATGTGGTAGATTTTAAATCCAGAGATACACTTTTGCCCTCTGCTCTTAATAACCCAAAGCAACTTAACGATCACTTTCTCAATCTGCCGGGTAACAATTCTGTCTCAATCTCACAACTTACTTTCTTTGAATTCCATCGGTTTGGTTCTGCGTCGTTCAGTCTCAGGGCAGTGGACGAGATTACAGTATCTAAAATTATCATGAATATCTCAACCAACGCCCTAGGTGTAGATGGTATCTCAAAGGACATGATCCTGCTAACATTGCCGCGCACGCTGGGAGTCGTTACCGCCATCATCAACCAGTCTATTACGACAGGTGTTTTTCCAGAGGGTTGGAAGGAGGCTTTGATTAAACCGATCCCCAAAACAAATAACCCGTCTGAACTTAAGGATCTTAGGCCCATAAGCATCCTGCCATTTTTGTCTAAAGTTATTGAAAAGGTGGTTTGCCAACAACTGACAAAGTTTTTGGAGGATAATGGCATCTTGCCCTGTAAGCAATCAGGATTTCGCAGTAGTCATAGCACGGCAACTGCTCTCTTGGATGTTGTGGATGACATTCTGCATGGAATCAATAAAGGAGAGGGAACTTTATTGGTGCTATTGGACTTTTCTCGTGCTTTCGAAACAATCAATCATTATTTGCTGTTATCCAAACTTGCATACTATGGCCTTGACAGAACTGCCTTGAGATGGTTTTCTAGCTACCTGTCTGGACGTACCCAGCGAGTCGAGACCTGTGATGAGACCGGTTTGAAAAATCGTTCGGATGCCGCCCCGGTTGACCGTGGAGTTCCACAGGGTTCTATTCTAGGACCTATCCTTTTTATCCTATACTGTGCCGATATTGTTGGCTGTATCCGTAATTGTAACTACCATATTTACGCTGATGACCTCCAAATCTATACATCCTGTCTGCCTAAGGATACTTCAGATGCTGTAGATCATCTTAATGATGACCTGGAACGCATAGCTCAATGGTCAAACAGTAATAATTTAGTTCTTAACCCACTAAAGTCAAAATTGCTTGTTCTAGGTTCTAAATCGCAAATTGATAGAATTAATAGCCTCAATAATGTTGTCAAAGTTCAGGATAGTGTTATTAAACAAGTAAATGAAGCGCGCAATCTAGGCGTCCTGATGGACGGTAGGCTTAAATTTCATAATCATGTCGTGGACGTGGTTAAAGGCTGTTTTTATAGACTTAAGGTGTTGTATCAGATACGTCCATTTCTATGTACTGATGTAAGAATTAGTCTTTGTGAATCACTAATACTTTCAAGACTTAACTATGCTGACACTGTAATAGGCGAATGTTTGCTTGGCTATACCAAACAACTCATTCAGCGCATACAGAATGCTTGTGCCCGTTATTGCTTTTCAATACCGCACAGAACTCATGTTACCCCTTACCTTAATCAAAATAATTTAATGACAATGGAATCCCGACGTTCTCTTCATTTTGCTTGTCTTTTGTTTGGTGTAATAAAGACTAAAACCCCAATATATCTGTACGATAAACTCGAATTCTCTCGGCGTCCTCTTAGGATAGCCACTCGCCTAGTCTGCCCCAAAACGTGCTCGGCCGCATTTCGTGGTAGTTTTCGGTACGCAGCCTCTAAGTGTTGGAACAATATACCTCCACCAATAAGAAATCTGTGTAATATTATAACTTTTAAGAATAAATACAAACAGTATCTCCTGCAAGTTCAAAAGTTAAAATCGCAATAATCTTTATGTCTGGTTTAACAGTGTTATTTATTTTAATTTGTATCTTTTACTTCTACTAAGTTTAAACCCGCAACAAATACTGTACCTTTATGTATTTTAATATTGTGTAATATAATATATCAAGCGCGGCGCTGGCGCGCAAATTAAATGTTTTCTGATTTTTCTGGTGTCCACGGAAGATCAGCGTTAAGGTACCTTTTTGGTTCCTTGACATATTGCTGAGTGGAGACCATTTCTGAACCACTAATTTTAAGATAAAATTGTATTTTTTACTTTTCTTTCATGTCTACAACTATGTGTGGTTTTGGAATAAATTATTTTATTCTTTATTCTTTCTTTATTATATTCTTTAAATACTCGGATTCCTGTCAGAACCGATGATTTCGAACTATGTCCCCACGTTTGCCCTCTCACATTATCGAAATGCCTAAGTAAGCACTTTCGCTTATTACTTCTTAAAATATCAAACTGTTCCGTTCCGTTTAGATAGGTGCGGTAACATAAAAAGATTCTAGGGTGGATAATAAAAAAATCAAGTTACGAACACAATTATATTATATATAAGTAACCTCAGGGAAGTGGGAATCCTACTATCGCAACCGACGCACTACTACTACTACTAGCAGTAGAAGATGTAGTCCAGCTGGCGGAGTAGACGTCCTAGTTGGTTGGGCAGATGTAGGGGCCAACAGGAAGTTTCGTCTACTTGACCGGAACTAAGAGCCCCTATATCGGGGTAACACAGTCACTGATTTGAAGTTTTCAGGTAATTATGTAGCTACTAGATAACCACTACTAGTTATTATTTGAATAAAGAAAATACGTCTTTGCGTTTAGATAGTATTGCTTGGACTCTGAAGCGATATTCTAACGGCGAACTCGCTCGTTCGGTCGAACCTGTTTCTACTTATTGTTCACTCAACGTTCACGCTCGCAGATATTTCGAAACTAGCAGTTGCACCCGGGTTTACGGGTTAATTTTTAGTAGCTGTTATTATTTATACTTTTTTAAAGATTAGATTTAAGTTGTATATATTTTAATGTATTATTTATATATCATTTAGATTAGGATTTTACTAAGAAAAATCCGCTTAGCCTCCAACTTAAACTGTAAAACCTTAAATCAACTTGAAATCCTTGACATGCCAAGTCCCTAAGTTTTTACCTAACATATCTTCAAGTTCATATACTAGTTTTGTTTTTTTTTAACAATGCGGCATTTTATAGACTTTGGAGCAAATTTTTTGGAAAATTTATTATCTTTATCACTTTGATAAAATGTTCTCCTCCAGACAATATCGCCGACATTAAAATCAACATTTTTTCGCCTCAAATTGTAGTTTGTGCTACTTCTAGAATGAGCTTTTATCAGTGATAGTTGAACCTTATCAAATATTTTATACAACGCTCCCAAGTTTTCTGCATAGCTATCTCGAGGTGTAAATATGATTTGGTTTTCTAAATCTGCATCCATGTAATGAGAACCACAGCTTACAAGCTCCCGTCCAAAAACTAGAAATGAGGGGGAGAAGCCAGTTGCCTCATTTACTGCACTATTAAGAGCGAATTGGATCTTCGAAATGTTAGTATCCCAAACCCTATGGTCACGTTCAATAAAAGAAGATACTGCTGTTATAATAATCTTGTTATAGCGTTCAACTGTGTTTATTTGTGGAGTGTACAACGGAGTATAAAATATGTTAGGAATATTATAATTTTGGAATAGATAAAATAGATTAATTGGAATTTTAATTTTTCATTTTTGAAGTTTTGAATACCTTCTTTTATATGTTCATGACATAACGATGCTTAACATTTATTATTTTAATGTGACTTTTCAAGGGCTCGTTATGGCTGGACCTTTTTTGATAAAACCTTTTTTCTTTGGACCTCATTTTATATGAGGAATCTTTTGCTTATATCGAGTGTTTTTTAATGCTTCGGTTTATTTCAACCCTGATGTGGTACTCCGTTTCTTTTTTTATTGCCCTGGAGTATGTTGTTCCTAATGTTCGGAACACACCCTACCTTATAACAAATTGGTACATTTGCCTATTGTGCGGGTCCATCTTGTTTTGTTTTTTTGTTTTGGGCTTTCTTTTTTAATAGAGCGGTTGCAGAAACTCTTCAAATAAGCCACATCCTTGTCCAGCGGTTAGAGCAACTGGTTAAACAAGCCTATGTTCTTGGGCGGATTGCAACCCGTAAAACAAGCCTCAAAGCTACCACGGACTTCTACCATTGTTGGCCTTTGTGACCATCATCACCTGACTTTTACAATTCTGATTGTTGATTTAAATTTAAAATACTAACACTTAATTTGCAAATGCTAAACATATTGCAAATTATGTATGTATGTATATGTAGGTATATAAATTTAAATATGTATTATATTGTTTTGTTTCATGTCCTATCCAAATGGAAAAATAAAGGGAAACCTATAATTAGCTTTACTCATAGTTATAAGTACTAGTTAAGAAAAATTTTGTATTACGCAGTTGGTTTTCTTAATAAAAAAAAATTAAAAAATGGGCATTTTGTAAATCCAGTAAAATGTGATTTATTTTTGTCTTCTCTTGGTAAGAAACCTTTGAGGCTTGGTTCGCCTGTTTTCTTGCGTTTATTTCATTTGTTATGGTGAGATCTTATATAGATGCTTGTTTCTTTTAGGTTTGTTTGTAACGTCGCACCCTGATGATGCGGTTTTGTCACTTCAAGTTGCTTTTGGGTAAGCATGCTTTTTCTTTGTTGCGTCATGTGCTCGTGTGTCTGGCTCCTGCTGCTGTGCTCATGGATGCCTTTGCAAATCAATCCAGCACGAAGCCGCGTGCGCAACTTTCTTTGACCATGTCGCATACTACTCCCACGTGCTGTCCCGCAGTGCACGTGTGACCCATAACCTGCTGTACTCATGCTTGTGTATGCTTTACAGGCTTATATTAATGCCCAGCTTGGCACACCCTCGTGTTCTCCGAGGACTGGAACTTTATATCGTCGAGATCCGAGGAAGGGACATGTGTAGTTCTCCGCAGTGATGTTACACATATAATTTATCATAAGTTCTTAATCAATGCTAAGGTATTTATAAACCTTCTTATTTAACCTCATTGGTGATATTCATAGGCCAAGTTAGGATAAGTGTTGTTTTACTTTAGAACTAAGTATAGGACACAACGCAGCTGCGATTCTAGATAATTGTAAATTTGTTGTTAATGACACCTACTCTTTAGTAATTGTTATATCATCATCATTAGTGTGGAATCACATACACTACGTTGAATTTAGTTATTTCAAAATAGTTCAAAAGAATTAAAAAATGATTAAAATTTAATATTACAATCATGTTAAAATCGTTATGTTGTTTTTAAATTAAGAGTTACAGAGTTAAATGAATCCTGCCACCTATCTTTAATAGTTTCGAGTATTTCTCAAGATAAGATTGACTTAATGTTGTAATTGTTATGTTTATTACTCGTTAACATCAATTGTATTAACTTTTACAATCTTGTTTGTAATAATACAATTTATGAGTAAGAATTATCTGGTGCTTATTGGCATTTCTTAGGCAGCTCTAAAAATCTACATATTTGTTATAATAATTAATAATTATTTTGCAGAATCTATTCGGACGATGCACAAGCATAAGTAATGATTAAACGAACTTACCTGTATGTGAAGTTCTATCATAATTATGCGAAGTGCATCGTCCGAATAGATTTATAACCCTCCCTCCCTTAGGATCCCAAGGTATGCCACCGAAATGCCAAGAACAGTTAAACATATGACGTTGCCTCGACGACGGGGTAACCAGTAAGGAAATGATACCATACGACAAAACGAAAAAATATTTTATTTTAATTTAAATCTATAAAATATTCAGTGAATTGAGTGGAGTCACTTGCGTGTAACTACATATTTGTTATAATAATTAATAATTATTTTGCAGAATCTATTCGGACAATGCACTTCGCATAATTATGATAGAACTTCACATACAGGTAAGTTCGTTTAATCATTTATTAACTAAAGAAGTATTTCAGTAGAAACATGTAACAATAATTGAAATCATAAATCAACCATTCAATAATTGTAGTTCGAGTTAACACTAGAGTTCACGCTTCCATGAGTGCTTGCAAGGGCTAATTTATTTGATGTAGTTTTGTAAACAATTCGATAAGTTTAAAGAAAAAACGTTTTTAAATAAAATGGTCTTTACTAAACCAAAAAAGAACAAAATTATGATCACTTCTTAAAAAATAATAAATATCAACAAAAAATAGAAGTCATAACAAAAATCAACAATGTTTACATACTATACATTCAATCAACTTTGGTCGCCATGTTTTTTTAGCATAATCAGTAAATTTCATCACACATCCACTTTTAACATTTTAAACAGGCTTTTTTATGCTTCGATCTTACGTGAATTTGTAGATCGAGAACTGTAGGCTTTAGGAAGTTATGACAGCAAAAATTTAAATGGGCTACTCATGTAGCCCGCGCGTGAACTCTAGTGTTAAGCTAAACGTCTAGCAAACTATACTTACAGGAATAGGCGAAATCAATTACACTATATCTTCATAATGGACACTTTTTCATTGTAAACTTAGCGCTTCAAATTACTGTCAAACTGTCTCCTATAGTCACACTGAATAAATTATTTAAGTAACTTTATTCCGTTCATGGTCTTGTTGAAATAGTATGTATTCCACTGTCCTATTCCAAACTTTGAATTTACCACGCCATATGCAACCAATGCAACTTTGTTGTTCACAAATAATCTGAAACCAACATATTCTGTGCACTTATTTTTATCACAACGCACTTTAGCCATATAACTTTCGGTCGAATCAAATGTTAAGTATTTCGTGATAGTATCGTGACGTCCCGTAGTTTGTTTGCTATTTCATAGTTCGCCACCCTTGAAAATGACTGATTGGATTGATTGACTATGAACATTTGTTATTTCAGAAAAATCTGTGTCATTTAAGAAATCGGTATCATTTAGCGATCGCCTCAACACGCAGGTATGCATTAAAATTAAAATTGACTAAGATATAATATACACACTATCTGAATTAACGTTTGCAACCCTTATACCTGTATAAATTATTTAATTATATCCGTAATACTTAAATATACATGTACATGCAGATATTTTAAGGTAATGGTGATGGTTGTAGTATGTTAAACTAATCATACTACTGATTTCGTTTTTTCGTTCCTTATTGTAAAACACTCACGTATATAACGTGTAATGATATACATTTCCTACACGAATATACAGAGCAAGAATCAGAAAGGTTCCGACCTTTACACTACCAGTTAACTTGTTATTTATTTGTAAAGCAAACATGTTTTGTAAAGCAGACTCTTAAGTATCATATGCCGACAGATATTCACTCTTATAGTAAAACTAACCTTAACATTCAAGTACATTCACAGTTCACCTTCGACATGAGTTTATTCATTTTATTTCATATTGAGTTGGCATTTTCATGTGATATAGAATAGTCATGATGTCTTCTTCCAAGAGTGAAGTGAACTCGCGACTGTATGCGTTTTCACATGTAGTTCAGGCTGTCTGAGACACCTGTCCTACAGAGATCTCGCATATCTAGGTGGATAACAAATCATAAGTGACGCCAATCTACCAAGGTTTCGTCGTTTGTGACGCAATGCTTTCTTTGAAAAGTGATAAAATGTTGGTTCAGCCAGCCAGAATTTGACCTTTTTCGACACTTTCGATTTCAGCATCTAAAGGGTTTTAGGGCCCCGTTTCTTAACAAAAGGATGGTGACGCGACGCGTGACGGCATCTAAAGTGATTTCATCCATTATGATGCAACACTCTTCGAGAAATTTTGAAAAACGTGTGTCCAGCCAGCCATAAATCAGGCTGGCTGAACCATTTTATTTTTCGCGATATTAAACGAAATATCACATTTCGGACCGATCTTTATATATGTATAAAAGTCTTGTGACGCAAGATGTGACGGCTCTCGACCACATTTGAACCTCCGTGACGCACACGTGTAGGAGTTATTCTAAAAAAACTTGATGGTTCAGCTGGAATTTTCTGGCTGTCTGAACCACCATATACTAGCACTTCCAGCTGTTCTACGTAGCTGGAAACTCGTCTAATCTAAGGTGACGGGGAAGGCGAATACGATTTGTCGTAAGTGACGGCTCTAAGTGCCAGCAAACCAAAGTTATAAGCATTTCTTTTTTTTCCATACATTGGTGCAAATGGGTGACCACACTGCCCTTTTTATAGGAATGCGAGGACAACATAGTTTCAAATCTAGGCCAAACATCCACGTATGATGATGGTTGATTGCCTTGTCCTTTAATTAAATGTATAAAAAGTAAGTATTAACGTAATTTAAAGATATAATGACCTATCATATTATAACTATTGGAATAAGAAATATATACTTACAGAGTGTAATAGTAAAATATACTTACATATAATTTTATACTTATCTACTTAGTGTTACTCAGTTCTAATTTATATGAAATATCGACAAAAGTATCAGCTAAAACTAAAAATTAAAAAATTAAACAAAGGACAAAACCACGTACGGACTTCTATTATTTATTAGCTTTCTAATACCTAAATTTAAGCTTGTGGCTGCGGTTTTGAAATGGATGGGGAATGCAAAGTTATTATGTAAGTAAGTAAGGTTTGTTCTCGGAAGTGGATCCTCTTTTTTTTGACACTGCGTAAGAATGTTTTCTTTTTTTGTTGGTTGTAGTGATGGGACACGCACGAATTAAAAAAATGTATTCAAGTCGATTCAAATTACTCATTTAAGTAGTTCGAAACGAAACAATAATACCTATGATGATTGGAATCAATTTGATGATTAGAATCGAGAAAAATTAGGTAAGTTTAATAATAAACCTGGAAAATAACTAAAATAAATTTCTTATGTTTATTTTATTTATTAGGTTCACTAACAGTGTTACATTTTTACATTATAGGTATGATACTTAATTAAAGTATTATGTAAATATAAAACTAATTACAATTAAACACCACATACGATAAATACACTTTAGGAGTGTGAGTAGAGTTTAACATTGAGTACCTACCTACTGTACTCAATATTATTTAACTACTTAAGTACAATTGATTTGAAATATTACCACAAATTAATTAATTATTAATATTTAAAATTATCAAAAACTGTCCTGCGAAACCGTAAGTGTCCGCATGAATGTCAGTTGACATGCTGCATCCATTCAGCAGTTTCATTGAGTACATATCCTACAGAGCAGCAATACAAACCATCTTTCTCCGAATAGTTAGAGATTTTATACTTACATTTATTATGAAATGACAAGTCATGTCAACGCTCGCCCGTACAAAAACAGCGCAGATACCGAGAAAAAGGTGAGGAAGCACCCAGTACTGATCTGCGAAGAGGTGGAGCTAGTGACGTAATTGGCTTTCTTGTACTCTAGACGTCACCCTGAGAGGTGCGGGCAGTCGACGTTATACCGTAATACTTTAAACTTTAAATTAAATATTTTAATACTTTATTGTTTAAATATTTTCGATCTTAATCTATGTTTTATTTTGAAATAAAATTGTTAACAGCTAGTATTATCTATTAAATATTTTGTTGGTCTTAATATAATTGTTTAGTTGATTTATCAATGTCATAAAATTTATTTTAAATTGTTAACTTAAATACTTTAACCGATGTGGTTCTTGCAATGTAATAAAAGTTATTACGTGTTGATTTCATTGTACAGCTATTTTTTTTTGTCCTAAATTTATATAATATTTGATGGTGTTTATAAAAAAAATAATCTTATGTAATTGCCTATTGTAAAATTTTACGTAATTAAAACTTTTGTTTTCTTTAAAAAAAAAACGGGGAAGGTGTAGTGTGTAGCTCCCTTCACCCTAATAACATCTAATATATAAGTGTATGTTATCCTAATTATGACGCATTATATTGGAATTAGTATAGAGATCAACTGTGTTTCCTTTGCGCAACGGTCCCAACCTTACAGTTAAAATAATAATTTTATTTAAATAATAATTTTACAAACTAATGCTCCCGATGAGCAGACCTACAGCTAAGCGGAGATTCGAAGTGTGAAAGACACCATGCCTTCGCTCACATTGCCTTTTATACCCATGACTTGTAGCTAAGACGTGAGGCGTCTACCAGGAACTGACCGGATGCTGATTAGGCAAAACAAGCCTTTTGTTCCATAGTGCAAACTAAGGGTTTCTTTCTGAGAAGTCATAAGTAAAAGTAAATAAGCGAAAGTGCTGACTAAGGGTTTTGTAACGGTTCGTTACACTCTTCACAAAGGAAAATAAATAAATTGAATCTTATAACTAAATAGAAACTAAGTTAAATTATATACAAGTTAAATCTAATCTTTAAAAAAGTATAAATAATAACAACAACTAAAAATTTATGACTAAACGAACTTACCTGTATGTGAAGTTCTATCATAATTATGCGAAGTGCATCGTCCGAATAGATTCTGCAAATAATTATTAATTATTATAACAAATATGTAGTTAAACGCAAGTGACTCCACTCAATTCACTGAATATTTTAGAGATTTAAATTAAAATAAAATAATTTTTCCTTTTTGTCGTATGGTATCATTTCCTTACTGGTCACCCCGTCGTCGAGGCAACGTCATATGTTTGGAGGCACACACACACACTGCTAAAGACTGTTGTTGGCATTTCGGTGGCATACCTTGGGATCCTAAGGGAGGGAGGGTTATTAATCTATTCGGACCATGCACTTCGCATAATTATGATAGAACTTCACATACAGGTAAGTTCGTTTAATCATTAATTATGCTTGTGCATCGTCCGAATAGATTCTGCAAATAATTATTAATTATTATAACAAATATGTAGATTTTTAGAGCTGCCTAAGAAATGCCAATAAGCACCAGATAATTCTTACTCATAAATTGTATTATTACAAACAAGATTGTAAAAGTTAATACAATTGATGTTAACGAGTAATAAACATAACAATTACAACATTAAGTCAATCTTATCTTGAGAAATACTCGATACTATTGAAGATAGGTGGCAGGATTCATTTAACTCTGTAACTCTTAATTTAAAAACAACATAACGATTTTAACATGATTGTAATATTAAATTTTAATCATTTTTTAATTCAACAGTGGCTATTGACGTTTCATTATTAACGTCAGTAACTAAAGGATTATAATATTTACCAAAGGCAGAAGAACTGCTGCTCCAGCCAGCAGCTTTACAAGTTATAAGTATTTATAAGATTTAGAGGAGGCGGTATGGCGCGCACTGTGAGCAGTGAAGATTGAGGTATCAATACCACTGTCCTTCAAAGTGTTTTTCAAAAATCCAGCGGCTCAAGGATTGACATGTTACATGATTATGTGGCTTTTTGTAACCAATAAAAAAGATTGTATCCTTATGGGTAGCGTTCGCTATCTCATAATAAGAAAGTACAGTTTTAGAAGGGCATTATTTCTGGCTTTTCAAGGAATGGTAAGACAAGTACCGGCAGTTTGACACCGACTTTAGAAGTTTTTATGAGGTCTGATATTTTTATTGTTATTTAAAATGACAGAAATTCAATGTTCATGATCTTCGCGAGTGTTTGAACACTATGAGCAGTTGCTAGGGCAACTAACGTGACACAATTTTCGTAAGTGGCAGACTTTCATTTGGAAATTGGATGGATAATACATTTTAAGATTAAGAAAGTATCCCACGTGATATTATACTTCGACTGCGGAGATCGTAGTCCAAATACGCCTTTTGAAAATCTTGAAATCCTTTTATCTTTTGACATATCGCACCTTTAAATATAAACCGTTACTATACGAAATTTTGTTGAAAATGAGTTAATAATGCCATCTATCTTAAAATTTTGTAAGCTTCAAGGTGATTTTAACAATTTCTTCAAATTCCACCTCCTTCCGCTAGATGGTGTGAAATATTTATTGTTACTAACTAAAAATGATCGGTAAGCTAAATGCAACATCGTGACTATGTCAGTTGGAACGCGTTCGTCGAGGCGAGACTATGGAAGTTTAGTGCAATAATGTGATTATTTGGTTAAACACGGCTGCGCAACCGAGAAAAAGGTATTTTGTTTGTTTGTTTTAATAACAAAGTGCAACTTTTTGTTTAGACACAGTTTTCCTTTAACGTAAATATAATTTGCTAGTTACATTTCATCCATAAAGTGTTACTTTTGATATAGTCTCAATTCATTTCTATATTTTAGCCTATTTTTGGAATAATATCATTTGCAAAGTGTTGTTATTGATATAATCACAGTTTTAGAATTAAGAATGGAGATAGTTAAATAATGGTTTAAATGAAATAGTGTGCATTTGAGGTTAGTAGCAGTTTGTTGTTTACCTTAGCACATTTTTGCGCAAAGACTCGGAGGTGTTTGGTTTAAATACTGTTTACCCTATAAGAAATAGTAGGTATAGTTAGTTATAATAAAAGTAACCAAATCAAAAATCATAAAATCAATTCACGTATGATAACATTTACGTATTTTTTGTATGTTTTCTGAGTGTCACTATAAGATTTGCTTCATTGCTTCAGATAATGGCATACTTACGGAATAGCCGCATATCACTGATCTTAGGAGCCGTGGAATCTGAAATCGAGTCTTTGGTATCTGAAGTTCACAAACAAAAATCTATGGATGAACTGAATTATGGCACATCTCATGCAGATGAAACTTTATTACAAAATCCAATAGAATCGCGCTTGATGCTAGAAACAGATAGACTATCAACAGAGACATGTGCGTCTACCTCTGTGTTGCAAGCACAAGAACGACCTCGGTCAGTTAATGATATTGCTTGCGATGAGTTTTATGTAAATGCGAATAATGACCAAATATTGCTGCCGTCAACTTTGAATGATTCTGCTTTACCGCAACTATCAATAGAGACATGTGCATCTACCTCTTTGTCGCAAGCACAAGAACGACCTCGGTCAATTGATGATGTTACTGGCGATGAGTTTTCTGTTAATGCGAATAATGACAATATACTGCCGTCAACTTCCAATGATTCTGCATTACCGGAACCAGCCTTAGAAAATAAAAAGAGAACACGCGATCCAAGCAAGAGAAAAAGGTCTAGCTCATCCAGCTCAACATCATTTTCAGGTTCATCGTCATCGAGTTCGACTTCATCGACTTCAACCACTACTTCTAAGTCAAATAAAGATTTTTCCGCTGATGATGCAGATCATGATCCAGATTATGTTCTACCAACGCCACCTAGACGTGTATCATTTAGCCCAACTCCCGAAAGTGATAGCATAATGCAACAAGTTCAAGACACAAATAACCAAGAAAATAGTTCGAACCTACCGAGAAATGATATACCAAATATGCGAAGACGTAAAGGAATAAGGAATTTGACTAAACAGCAAGATGCTAAAAGACTTAGAAATAGTGGCCAAGAATATACTTCCATTTCTAAGGCAAAAAAGACAATCCCTAAGAAGCAAATGGGACCTCCGTGTGGAGGAAAATGTCGTCTGAAGTGTAGCGAAAGAATAACACAAGAAGAAAGAGAAATAATATTTGATGAGTATTGGAAAATGGGTGACTTAACGAGACAGAGAGATTTTATATCAAAAAGTATTAACGTTATTAAACCTAAATATCAGTACAAAGTCCACAATAATAATAGAGGACCTAAATATTCATTTACATTCGAAATGAATGATTGCAAGCACCGCATCTGTAAGATTTTCTTTAAAAATACGTTGTCTATTAATAACCGACCCATTGCAACTGTTATAGCTAAAAAGAATGAGACGGGTTTTGTTGATGGAGAAAAGAGAGGCAAACATGGAAAACAAAATAAACTAAGCTCAGATACCATACAAAAAATAAGGGACCATATAGATTCAATTCCTAGAATTGAGTCTCACTATTTAAGACAACAAACAACGCTCGAATATATCGATGGGGGGAAAAATCTTACAGACCTTTATTCTGACTACCAAAAGATATGTTTGGATTCTGGGGATGAACCTGTTAAAATTCATACATATAGAAGAGTGTTTAATGAGGATTACAACATCAGTTTCCATGTTCCTAAAAAGGATCAGTGCGAACTATGCACTATCTTTAAAAATACTGTTGATCCAAATACGGAATTACAGAGTAGGTATGACCAGCACCAACTAGAAAAAGAACTTTCTCGCCAAGAAAAGTCAAATGACAAAACTATGGTCCAAAACAACTTCATTGTTGCTTGTTATGATCTTCAGGCAGTGTTGCCACTCCCTAAAGGCGAAATTTCTACCTTATATTATTAATGTAAACTCAACGTATGTAACTTCACAATAACTGAATTATCAAGGGACCATTGTGATTGTTTTGTATGGAGCGAAGTCGAAGCATTAAGAGGAGCTAACGAAATAGCAACTTGTGTTTTCAAATACCTAACAACAAGGGCATCAGAGGTTGACGACAATAATTTACAAATAATATTTTATTCTGATAACTGCTGCGGACAACAGAAGAATCAGTTTATGTTTAGCCTGTATGTATATGCCATAACTGTTCTGAAAATAAAATCTATAACCCACAAGTATTTAATAACAGGGCATACACAAAATGAAAACGATTCTGTTCATTCGGTTATAGAAAAAGCAGTTAAAAAATGCTTACGTTCCGGTCCAATATACACACCAGACCAATACGTCACATTAATTAGAACTGCGCGAAAGAAAGGCAATGCATACAATGTTAACAAAATGTGTTATTCCGACTTCATTGATATTAAAAATCTAACGGAGGCGTGTGGTGGACGGTTTTCGAAAAATACGCAGGGTGAAACTGTCAGAATGAGTGACATTAAAATAATAAAGTTTGAGAAACATCAAGATTCGGATCAAGTTAATATTTACTATAAAACTTCTTACACGGATACCGACTTCAAAGAAATACAATTTTACAGTAATCGTTCATCGCGCACACGTACACAT
Organism: Anania hortulata; assembly: GCA_963576865.1. Taxonomy (NCBI): domain Eukaryota; kingdom Metazoa; phylum Arthropoda; class Insecta; order Lepidoptera; family Crambidae; genus Anania; species Anania hortulata. The sequence continues at coordinate 2,852,516 of OY756402.1, read as the reverse complement.
ACTGATCTTCAAAATTACCAGTTGAAACCATTGTATCAGTCAAGATTAAAGCTGAGTGACAGAAAGAACAGTGATTTAAAGAGTTTAAGATTAAGAGATTAATAACAATGTAATTCCACAAAGTTATGCATTGTGTTATTACAATAACATTTTGCACTAATTGTACCTAAGTGAGTTAGAATAAGAAAATACAAATTACAAATATTTTTTTCAGTTTAATGTGTAGATTTTTATTTTGTTTTTGTGACAATAGGTTTGTCTTTATTATGTTACCGTGTTTAACTTCGATCTGCAGATTTCTTTGTTTTTTTTTTTTTTTATGTGCCAGTAGGTACGTCTTTATTATGTTTTTCTGTATTTAACCACGTGAGTATGGGTCTCACAGGAAAGTAATTAGTGAATAGCACAATTTAGGCGGTCTTATCGCTGGAAGCGATCTCTTCCAGACAACCTTCAGGTAGAGGAAAGTTGAATTAATATTGAGAGAAGGGAGGCGGTAAAGAGTTCCAAAACATAAAAGTCCAAAAAATTTAACAAACTAATTAAACAAACAAATAAAATAAAATAAGAACAAATAAAATAAAATACATACTACCTAGTACATGTGCATAGTAAAATACTTATATAATACAGACATAATATGAATACATACTTAAAATAAATACATGTAAATAAATAAATACCCTATTAACATGAAAAAGAACCTAGTGACCAAGATGTAGGAAAAATGGTTAAATAAATAAAGTAGAAGAAAAATAGACAGGAGAAAACTACAGTGAAAGGAGATAGGTTTTAAGTCTAGTTTTGAAACTGTGAAGCGATTCAGATTCTCGAATAGACAATGGCAAGGAGTTCCATAGGCGGATGGATTGCACAGTGAAGGAGTGGGAATAGGTTTGAGAAGAATGGAGTGGAAAAACGAGGCGAAGTTTATTGGAAGACCGCATTTCGTGACCTAGGGCAGGTTGCAAAAAATTAAAGCGCTCCTTTAGATACGGCGGTGACTTAGGATTAAATAGGATAGAAAATAGAAAAGAAAGAATGTGATATTCACGTCGACGGCGAATAGGTAGCCATTTTAGCAGAGCTCGGTATTCTGAGACATGGTCGTACTTACGTAGACCATAAATTATGCGAATGCAGAAGTTCTGAAGGCGCTCGAGCTTGGTTAGGAGACTTTCGTTGAGATCTAAGTAGCTACAGTCTGCATAATCAAGAATGGGGAAAAGTAAAGCCTGTACTAGTGCAATTTTAGTAGGTTTTGGTAAAAAGTTGCGTAGTCTATTAATTGACGCTGCCGTTGCAAACATCTTCCTGCTGACCTCCGCAATCTGCGTCGTCCAGGTTAGTGCGCTATCTATGTAAACACCTAGGTTTTTTACGACTTTGCTGTATGGTATAAGGACCCCGTCGAATGTGATGGGTGGCAAGGCACTCCAGTCAATCCTGGCAATTCGCCGAGAGCCACCCAGCACTATAACCTGCGTCTTAGAGGGGTTGACCTTGAGTCCGTATGACTTGCTCCAGCTGAGAATACGGTTCAAGTCAGTGTTTATCAACTTCACTACACTAGAGAGGTCTTCAAGGCGACCTTGGGAATATATTTGGAGATCGTCTGCATACAAGTGGAAGGAAGATGATAATTTGAGAGTGATTGAATTAATAAAAATTGCAAATAGAAGAGGAGACAGAACGCCACCTTGAGGAACACCGGCACTGATGTCACACCATGCAGAGAAACAGTCATCAGCACGAATGCGTTGCCGGCGTCCATGCAAGTAACTGTTGTTGTCTCTAGTTTGCATGTTATTAAAAATATTTTTCTTATAGTTTGATAAGTATACTGTCAGTTGACTTGTTATAAGTGAAGGTAATTATTAATAGTTTTAAATTACAAACTTGCTGTGATTAAGAAGACTGAGTGAACCTAATAATTAAACAAAAAATTGTGCATAGGTTCTAGTTGATTTCTAATAAAACATTACAAATTACGTCTCTTTTCTTTACTTTACTTGTCCTGATTTATCTATAACTTCATAGGAAAAGCTAGCTTTATTGTTTTCAACTTGATGGTAGAATGTAGTATCAATAGTTCTATTAAAATAAATATATTTTTGTTTAAGTTCATTATTTATATAGGAATTTTAATATTAACAACCATAATAAAAAAATAATAACTGGTAAAGTGTTACTATAAAAATTAAAAACTAAAATACTATATTGTTTTATTAAAATATACTATTTTTTTTATTCCATATGGAAAAGCCAATAAATATCTACCATAATGACCCTAAACCATGGCACAAAGTTCTATGTACAGGGACTTAATTAAGAAAATACAACGATATTTTTTTATTTTGGCTCTGCTGTAAAATTTGATAATTTAGTTTAGTAACAGTTTATATTTAAAGGTGCGATATATGTCGGCCTAATATTGGGGCTAATGCGATTAATAATCAATACCATAAGTTTAGAGTGCCTTATTGAATTCCATTGTTATATGATTTGGTAAAGAACTGATAGACAGTGGAAACATGATGGGGGGTCAGCAAAGACTGTTAGTGCGGCTAAAACTATGTGTATCCAAACAACAAGTTTATAAAACCAGTTGTAGCTAACGGCGTTTCTCTAGAAGCCTTCGTCGACCTTGGCAGTGAGGTTACTCTTATAAAGCAATCCTATGTTACTAAACTTGGGGTTTGTCACGACCAGATTTCGACGACGATGAAAGGTTTTGGTAATAATCTTGTACAATCAGTAGGCTCTGTTAGGCTAAATATGTCCATTGACGGTGTTCAGGCCGACGTTTCATGCAGGGTTGTAGACGATAGTTTATTGGATAGGCCTATGCTGGTTGGTCAGACCTTCTTCGAGCAGCCTCATGTTGTAGTTTATAAAGACGCAAAGAAGCTACAATTCGTGCATGTTGGCGCCGAGTTGCCGGACCTTCATGTGTCAGGGCTGCAACGAGTTCATCATTTACCGGTAGCATAATATTAGAAACTAAAGTTGTGGGGAAACTAAACTCACAATATGTAGTCTTTGGTGGTGTGTATGAAGTAAGGCAGGGTGTGCTCTTTGTGACAGTAACACCGTGCTCAAACTCGTGCCAACTTCAAGAGAATTTCATATTCTCTCGTGCTGAAAGGGTACAGAACGTTTATAGGCTCAATAATATAGAAGCATCTTTAGCACCAGCACCAGACCGGTTAACTAATAATGATTCGACCAAACATTTGATGAGAGGAGATTCGGTGTCAAATAGCGACAAGGCCAAACTTATAGAGCTTCTACGTCGCTACGAGGACTGTTTTGCATATGACTTGGCAGATTTGGGTTGTACAAATGTCGCTAGGATGAAAATCGAATTGAATAGTCAACGTCCTGTAGTTTACAGACCATACCGTTTATCACACCACGAACGCGAAAAGGTGAGAGTTATAATAGATGAAATGTTGCAGGCAGGAATCATCAGGGAATCCGTATCAGACTATGCTAGTCCAATTATCCTAGTGCGAAAAAGAGACGGTGGTATTCGGCTTTGCGTAGATTATAGGCTACTTAATTCAATAACGGTAAAAGAACGCTATCCTATGCCGGTAATAGATGACGAAGTAGCTAGGCTGACTGGGCAGGCATGGTTCGTCACCCTGGACCTAATGTCAGGGTACCACCAAGTACCGATTGCAGAAGAAAGTAAACATCTCACAACCTTCGTCACGCCGGACGGTCAGTACGAGTACAACCGTATGCCGTTTGGCCTGGCAAACGCACCTGCTGTGTTCCAGCGTATGATGAACTATGTACTGGGTCTAGCTCGGTTCAATAAAGCCACGGTATATATTGATGACTTGCTTATTTTTGGCCGAAGTTCATCTGAATGTTTGGATCGATTGGAAGAAATCTTAGAATTACTAAAAAAGGCCAACCTTAAATTAAATCTAGCTAAATGCAGTTTTCTACAAAACAAAATTAATTATCTGGGAAATAAGCTCATAAGGCATGCGACCAGGAAAAGCAAAAATACAAAGTCTGATAGATTTTCCTCGTCCAGAAAACGTGCACGGAGCGAGACAGTTTTTAGGACTGGTTAGATATTTTAGGAAGTTTATACATGGTTTCGCACAATTAGCTCTTCCGATCACCAAACTTCTAAAAAAGAATTCAAACTGGGAGTGGTCTAGTGACCAAGAGACAGCATTCAAGACTCTGAAGGCAAAATTAGTTGATAGACCCGTTCTAGCCATTTACGACCCTACGGCGGTGACCGAGCTTCACACAGATAAAGCCAGCAAAATAGGTGTCGGGGCGATCCTGATGCAGCGTCCTGAAGGTAGTGAGGGTTCCTTTCATCCGGTCGCTTACTACAGTCACCAGACTACGCCGGAGGAGAGGAACTTTCACTCCTATGAATTGGAAACGTTAGCCGTAGTTTGTACCCTTAAAAAGTTACGGGTATACTTACTAGGGAAACCCTTCAAAATAGTAACGGACTGTAGTGCACTCCGTTCTACATTTGAGAAACGCGACCTCATACCTAGAATCGCACGCTGATGGCTGGCACTCCAAGAGTTTGATTGCACTGTGGAGTATCGATCTGGTACGAAGATGGGTCACGCTGATGCCTTGTCTAGAAATCCCGTTCATGATTTAGATACCCTTAATCCAGAGAGTTATCCCTCGGTGATGGTTATCAATAGTGATGACTGGCTGCTTACCTTGCAGTTAGGAGATCCAGAGTTATGTAAGATCCGCGATATTGTTAGTAGCAACCTAGATCCAAAAGGGGTGGAGTATATTAAGGATAACTACGTATTGAGGGACAATAAACTATTCAGATGCGAAGAGAGGGATAAGGAAACTGTAAGGTGGGTGGTACCAAAGGGTGCAAGGTGGCAAGTATGCAAGCGGAACCACGACGATATTGGTCATGTTGGTTTCGAGAAAACGTTAGAGCGCATAAAAAAACATTATTGGTTTGCAAAGATGAAACGGTTTGTAAAAAAGTATGTACAAGCCTGTATTGATTGTGCATACGCCAAAAAGGTAACAAATACACGCGAAGGGCTATTACATCCAATCGAAAATCGACAAACCTTTTCACACAGTGCACATTGACCACCTTGGACCCTTTGTAAAGTCTAAAAGAGGAAATACATTTTGACGATTGTTGACTCATTTACAAAATGTTTGTTTATTAAACCGGTAAGAAACACCAATACACAAAACGTGATAAAAGTTTTGCAGGACATTTTTGATATTTTTAGAGCCCCAGACCGACTAATCAGTGACCGAGGCTCTTGTTTCACTTCTCACGCATTTAGGAGGTTCTGTCTTGACCGCGGGATTAAACATATTATGAATGCTGTTGCGAGCCCTAGATCCTACGGTCAAGTTGAACGTTACAACAGGACAGTATTGGACTCTTTGACGGCACAAAATCTCCGCAACGATGAAAAAGACTGGGATAGCATGTTAGGGAGAATTCAATGGGGACTAAATAACACGATGCAAAAGACGATAGGTAGATCACCCGCAGATGTTATGTTTGGAACAGAAATGAGTAGCGAGTTTAATCCAGTTTTAAATGAAATAGTCGAGGAAACACGCGAAGTTTCTTCCCTACCGTCAATTCGTAGTGAAGTTAAATCTAAAACTGACAAGGCTCAAGATTCTCAAAAACAATATTATGATAAGGGTAGGCGGCCGGCACGTACTTATAATAACGGCGATCTAGTTAAAATAACAAAAGTGACCTTTCAAAATAATGGTAAGAGTACTAAACTCATGCCCTCGTATGAAGGCCCTTTCAGAGTAGTTAAGGTATTGGGTAATGACCGATACAAAGTAGCGCCGATTGCTGGGTTCGAGGGAATGAAACACAAGCGTAAGACGACCGTTGCCTCTGACCGAATTCGACCGTGGATTCATGTAGCCTCCTTAGAAATTGATGTCGAAAATAATAGTGATGCCGGGAATGATGCAAGCGATGGGAATATGTCGGAGTGACAATATTTGAACTACATAATTATCTTATTGTTAAATTCTTGAATATGCTTTGTTTTATTTTTGTGCAATGATATTAAAATTCCCCGATTAATTATGTATTTATACAGTTGTTGTTGTTGTATTGTCTCAGGTCAGGCGTAGGAGAATATAAAGGCCCCACGTCTTGACCTGAAACTACTCGTATTGCTGTGCAAAGTAAATACGTAAGATAAACTAAGATTTCTTTAAACTAATATCCTTTAGAAAGGATTGTTTTATAGATTTCTGGATAAATGTTGATGTGGTTAAATAGTTACCTGGTTAAATGGTTATTTGGTTAAATGGTTATTTGGTTAAATGGTTATTTGGTTAAATGGTTATTTGGTTAAATGGTTACCTGGTTAAATGGTTACCTGATTAAATGGTTACTCGGTTAAATGGTTACTTGGTTAAGTGGTTACTTGGTTAATTGGCTACATGTTAACTTGGTTAAAAGGTTTAATATTGGTTAAATAATGTTACACGGTTAATTGATCATTCGGAAACTTGGTTAAATATCTACTTGGTTTAATGATAATTTATCATTTACGTTGTTATAATGCTAGACGGATTTATTGTGTAAATTTAACTAACAGTAAATATGTAAATATGTGTTTTAATACTTCAAGTAGTATCTATTATTAAAAAAATATATTACAGGGAGATTTGCTTTGAAACTATCGTAGCTATCTTTACTAGTGAAGTTATCCGACTAAATTTTGTTTATTAGTTATAGTTTTGTCAAGTTGTTTGTTAATATTTCATAAGAGTGCTCCATTTCGCCCGGTGTAAGGTTTCACCAGATGCGTGTATGGGGACATACACGTCGTCAGGATAGCCGAATGTAAGGTTTGTAAACAATAAAACTAATTATTAATTCATTTTGGGTCGCAACATTCATTTTAGATATAATTTGAACAGGTCACACCGACCGAATACTTGTAAGTGGAGGCAGAGACAATAAAGGTACTAGCACGTGGCGGAGCGGGCCATTCTTGGTTGGGCAGTGAAAGCGAACGGTTGTGAAAAGCGAGTCGGGTAGTGAGATTTGAAAAGTGGTCGTTACGGTTGTTATGCGAATATTGGTTACTACTAGTTGATGTGATAAGTATTGTGTAATAAACGGTTTAAGAAGGACTACGCTGTGTTATTTCTGGTAGATTTTACAGAGTTTACTTCATCAGTGATGACTAACGTTTGCAGATTACTTAACATTAATAAACTACAGTCAACCGCATACCATCACGAAACAATAGGTGCGTTAAAAAACACATATAAAAACTTAGGAGCTTTTCTTAGAATTCAATGTGAGTCCAATAAACAAGATTGGAGTTCATGGTTACCCTACTGGTGTTTTTCGTTTAATACAACCGTACATACTGAAACAAAATACACCCCATATGAATTAGTATTCGGAAAGTTATGCACATTACCGAGTAGCCTTAGTGCGCCAATTGAACCTTTGTACAATTATGACGACTATCCGTTGCAAATGAAATACCGTTTACAAAAGGCACAAACGGAAGCGAAACAGAATCTTATAATAAGTAAACATAATAGAAAAACAATCTATGATAAAACTTGTAACTCCGTTAATTATAAGAAAGGTGATCTTGTATTGTTGAAAAATCAAATAGGAAATAAACTTGTGTCATGATTACAGTTAATTTGTATTAAATATTTTATAGATTTCAAAACATTGATAGTAAACTTATTGAGTTCATGTGTAAATTATAACATCATAAAGGAACGAAGTAGTATATCTAGTCTGTGGCCTGTTCAGCAGAAATGTTTAATTACTCCAATTCAAAAATAAACAGAACAACACTATAATATATGGTATTACATCATGTTAATTAAATTAGGAATTATAGTATGATTTAATGTACTAATGCTATTTAAATTATGTAAAAATATAAAAAAGCGGGGAAAAATTAACGGAAGCGAGGCGCCCTCTATCGAATAAGCGGTAACTTCAAAATGGGCGGCGGCAGCGCGAGTTAATTCGTTCCCGGCTTGCAAGAGAACAACTAGACGTTGAGAAGTGTACGTGGAAATTGAAGTAATTGTAAGATTGGTGAAGTAAATTACTTTTACGCAGTATTCGGTGTCTTATTACAAAAATTCAGAAGTGACAACGAGCGTTACGCCCACAAAACAAGTGCATTAGAAACCACAACTTAACGTAAGTACATGAATTACTTATCCTAAATGCTTAAATTTAACTGGTAGTTGTTAAACCGCTTACATAGTCATCATTTTAAAATTTGCTTATTTAAAGTAGTTGCACCGTGTTTCAATATAGATTTGTACTTAATTGATACGTAAAAACTAGAAAGCCACCTGCTAGAAAAGATTTATAATAGGTTGGATTTGGTGTACCTAGTATCGAAAGCATTTAACACATATTTTATTTTTAACAAAGTCAAAAGTCAAAGTCAAAAATTATTTATTCAGTTTAGGGCAGTAAACTGCCACTTATGAACGTCAATAATAACATTATTGGCCCATACGGGGCAAAACATGTCTCCTTATTTTTTGGGCCCTACTAGCGCTTCGAGACAAGACACAAACAATCTGGCAAGTGCTGAGAAGAAACGCCGGAAGTACCACTAGCTGCCACAAAAAAAAGGAAAAGAAAATAATGTATACCTGTGCAAGCAGGGCAGTATTTAATTCCAGACATTTTTGTCATTTAAATAGTCATTAACAGTATAATAACTCTTTTTCATCAAAATAATCTTAACATGCGATTTAAACTCAAACATGGGTAGTTCAACAATAGACTGTGGTAATTTGTTAAAAAAGCGAATACATTTCCCCATGAACGAATTACTCACTTTATGCAGTCTGAAATTTGAAACAGCAAGTTTATCTTTATTTCGGGTATTAAAATTATGTTTGTCACTTTTCTTAGGGAAAAGATGCAGGTTTTTGCGAATGTACATAATATTTTCATAAATGAATTGAGAGGCCACTGTAAGTATATTAATTTCCTTAAACAGTTCTTTTAATGAGTCTCGTGGTCGAAGGTTGTAAATTGCCCGTACAGCTCTCTTTTGTAGTACAAAGATAAATTCAATATCGGCTGCTGAGCCCCATAACAATATTCCGTATGACGTTATACTATGGAAGTAGCTAAAATACACTAATCTTGCCGTTCCAACATCAGTCAATTGTCTTATCTTTCCCACAGCATAAGCAGCTGAACTAAGTCTTCCTGACAGAGTCTCAATATGAGCACCCCATTGCAGACGGGAATCTAAAGTTATTCCCAAAAAGGTAGTGGAATTACTAGTATCCAGTCGTTCATCTTTTACAATGATATTTGTTGAGACCTGCCTTACATTTGGCATTGTAAATTTTATGCATTTCGTTTTGCTTGCATTGAGCAAAAGATTGTTGGTACTAAACCAATGCAGAACCCGCGAGAGTCCATTATTTACATCGTCAAAAGATTCTTGACCTCTTTTAATTTTAAAGATCAGTGATGTATCATCTGCAAATAATACCACCTCACATAGGTCTGTTGCAAAGTAAGGAAGGTCATTTATATAAATTAGAAATAGCAGGGGTCCTAATATTGATCCCTGCGGTACACCCATGGTAAGAGGTGACCCTGAAGATTCAGTTCCATTTATACATACTTTTTGAGTTCTTGATATATATGTATACCTACCTACATATAGTGCGCGCGCGCTGTGCCACGCCGCGGTTCCTATCCAGTGACAATTAAACGTTGTAACTAATCGGGTGTTTCATTCTGTGCTCTCATACATCTCACTGACAACGAGGACTACCTACCTACCCACGCGATACGCAATGTCGTTTTTAGGAATTTTGCCGGTTTTCGATTATAAAAATAGTGAGTGGGCTATATTCAAAAGCCGATTGTCTCAGTTTTTTATAGTAAATTCTATAAAGGAAAACAAAAGTGCTATTCTTATAACACACTTATCGGACGAATCATATCGATTGTTGCGAAACCTAGCATACCCGAATGAAGTGGATAAGTTACAATACGAAGGGTTAATTGCACTTCTTGACTCACACTTCAAGCCTAAGCAGTGTTCGTTTGTGGATAAGGCGAAATTTTTCGAAGCGGTACGAAACCCAGGAGAAAAATTAGGAGATTGGGCAGCGCGACTAAGAGGTCTAGCTAGTTATTGTGACTTCGGCGCGGCTCTGGAAACGAATCTTAGGGATCGTTTCGTCCTCGGCCTTGGCTCAGGTCCCGAACGAGACAAATTATTTGAGCAGAATCCATCAACTTTGACTTTTGCACGAGCTTTGGAATTGGCGGAACTAGCCGAGTGTGCCAGAGAGGCCAAGACCATGACGGTAAAAGAAGAGCCCATGTTTCGTGCACACCTCGAGCAGAAGGTTCGAGAAGGCAGCAGCAGGGCGCGCGACCGCGACCACTCGGTTGCAGCAGGCGCCTTTTCTGGAGCGCGATCTCCGTATTGCGCAGTTTGCGGTATGAAAAACCATCAGCAATCAGAGTGTCGGTTTAAAAATTATAAGTGTAAGAAGTGTGGACAAAAAGGCCATTTAAAAAAAGTGTGTGGAAATTCGCGAGTGAACAACATTTCTCAACCGGACGACGGAAAAGTTGCAGACAGCGTAGATGACGTCGACTGCGATGAGTACCAAACGTTTCAAATGAGGTACGCAAACTGTAGACCAATAGAAATAAGTATTTTTATAGGAACTGAACAAATAAGTATGGAGTTAGATTCAGGTTCTGGTTGCTCAGTTATGTCTGAAGAATTGTATAAAAATAAATTTTCTAATTATGAATTGATAGCATGTAAAGTGAGGATGTGTTTATATGATGGGCGTAGTATATCTCCCTTAGGCTATTTCGAATGTAAAACTACCTACAATAATGAATCAAAAAATCTTAAAATTTTTGTTATAAAAAACGGAGGCCCGCCCTTGCTTGGCAGGGATTTTATGTCATCATATAAATTGTCATTAACTCAAATTAACAATGTCATAAAGATAAATGATGAAGTCATGCCTTTATTGGATCAATATTCCGATTTGTGGCGGGAAGATCAGCTGGGAACTTTTAATAAGTTCAAAGTCACCTTGACGTTAAAACCAAATAGTGTACCGAAATTTTTTAAGCCGCGTCCAGTTCCTTTTGCACTTAAAGATAAGGTCGAGTGCGAGTTAAATCGTTTGGTATCTTTAGGGATATTAGTACCGGTAAACCATTCACAGTATGCGACACCTATTGTTCCCGTTTTAAAAGAAGGGGGTAAAGTAAGAATAGCTGGGGATTTTTCTGTTACCTTGAACAAAGATTTAGTAATAGATAAGTATCCACTACCTCGGATTGAGGAAGTTTTTGCGAAGATAGGAGGCGGCGAACAGTATAGTAAAATTGATTTAAAGAACGCATATAATCAATTTTTATTAAGTGATGACTCACAAGACCTTACTACCATAAATACTCACAAGGGTCTTTATAAATACACTAGACTTGTGTATGGTCTGGCTAACGCTCCCGCCATATTTCAAAAATCAATGGAAACGTTACTATCGGGAATCGACGGTGTGAGTTGTTGGTTAGACGATATTTGCGTCACTGGCCCTACGAAGACTATCCACTTAATACGTTTAAAGCAGGTCTTCGACCGTTTGAGAGAAGCCGGATTACGCCTACAGAAAGAAAAATGCGTTTTCTTTCAAGATAGTGTTACTTATTTAGGATATGTCATAAGCAAAAAAGGATTGCATACTTGCCCGAATAAAGTCCAAGCTATAATAGACGCCCCGGAACCAACTAATGTAACGGAAGTAAAAAGATTCTTGGGGGTCATTAATTATTATAGAATGTTTGTTCCAAACGCTTCGTCAATATTAAGCGCGTTGAATGAATTATTGTGTGCCGGTGCCGAATGGAAGTGGGGTGAACGGCAGCGAGCGGCGGTGCGGGCCGTCTGCCGCGAGCTGGCCTCCGAGCGCGTGCTCGCGCACTTCGAGCCGAGCGCGCGGCTAGTGCTAGCGGTGGACGCCGGGCCCGCGGGCCTCGGGGCGGTCTTGTCGCACCAGTACGGCGACGGAATTGAGCGGCCGCTCGCCTATGCTTCACGGTCACTCACCGCTAGTGAAAAAAACTATAGCCAAATTCAGAAAGAGGCAACGGCAATCATATTCGGAGTGAAAAAGTTTCACCAGTACTTATATGGCCGAAGTGACCCATTTATCTTAAAAACGGATCACAGACCGCTAGTATCCATTTTTAACAATAATGCAGGTATTTCTATTACATCATCGCTGAGACTGCAACGGTATGCAATCATTCTATCCGCTTATAATTATGTAGTGCAGTACACGACAGGTACTAGTAATGTGGTTGCAGATTATTTTTCTCGAGCACCACTAAAAGTCAGCGAGTGTGAATCGGAAACAGAACACGATTCGTACACGGCGTTAAAGTTTTTAAATACCATGTCGCCGGCGGTAACATTTAATGACATCCAACAAGCCACGGCACAAGATTGGATATTACAAACTGTAATAAAATATATGAACCGGGGTTGGCCTAGAAAAATTAATTGCAGCCTAGTTTTGCCCTATTTTCAGCGAAAAACGGACTTACAGCTTGAAGATGGTTGTCTTCTGAAAGGCCACAAAGTCATAATACCATCTTCATTGAAGTCACGTGTGCTAGAAGAACTTCATAAATCACACCAAGGTATTGTGAAAACAAAAAGTAACGCGCGTAGCAGAATGTGGTGGCCCGGTATAGACGCGGATATCGAACGGCGCGTGGGCGCGTGCGCGACATGCGTCGCCGTGCGGAACGCGCCCGCGCGCGCGCCCCCTGCGCCCTGGCCCAGGCCGCAAACACCGTGGCAGCGTGTTCACATCGATTATATGACTATATCACAAAGGGACTATTTAATAATAGTTGACGCATACAGTAAATGGATTGAATGTATACACATGACCAATGGAACTACGACACAGGCATTAATATCTCAGTTGGAGCGCGTCTTTTCGGTGTTTGGTATTCCGTATGTTATCGTTTCCGACAATGATGTTAAAATAAGTTCAATGGAGTTTAAAGATTTTTGTTTTAATAACGGAATTAAACACATGACATCACCTATTTATCATCCGATAAGTAACGGGCAAGCCGAAAATTGTGTAAAAATTTGTAAAAAAATGTTAAAATGTATTTTAAATGAAAATGTGCCTCAAAACAAAATCAATAACATGTTAATGGAATACTTGTTTGACTACAGGAACACCGTGCACTGTTCGACTGGAGAAACCCCAGCAAAGTTAATGTTTGGCCGAAAACTAAGAACTCGTTTAGATTTAATTTTTCCGCGCGAAAAAGAAACTACGTTAGCATTGGAACATTCAAGTACTATTAAGAATAATAAGTTTTTAATCGGAGATTTTGTATGGGTTCGGTGGTACAGTGCACGAAAAGAAACTTGGGTACAAGGCAAAGTGGTTACCATAATAGGTAACAGAATGTACAAAATATTAGTTTTATGTCATAACATAGAATGTATTCGTCACGTTGATCAATTGATGAAATATGTTGCAATAAGTGAAGACGACAACACTCCATTTATTGTTAACAATGAATCTGGGAGCTCGAACTCGACCCCCACATTCTCTCCCCCCGCGCCAGTAATATCATCACAAACTGAGGCGATAGGCGAGCTACCACAACCCCTGGCGTGTGGCGAGCAGGTACGGGAAGAGGAAGAGTGGAATGATTGTGAGGACACAGAGACTCGACAAGAAACTGGTCAAAGTCAGTCTGAAGCTGTGCCAAATAGTGGTGCACATGTCACACCTTCTGAACGATGTAGATCGCCCTGGTCGAGTCGACTACGTCCTAGAAATAGAACTTAGATTTAATATAACAACTACTTACCTATAATATTTGTTTGTTACCAGGTTTCATAATTAATGGTGGAGGAATGATATATATGTATACCTACCTACATATAGTGCGCGCGCGCTGTGCCACGCCGCGGTTCCTATCCAGTGACAATTAAACGTTGTAACTAATCGGGTGTTTCATTCTGTGCTCTCATACATCTCAGTTCTGCCTGTGAGATAAGAGTTTAATAAATCTAAGAACTCTTTTGAAACCCCATAATGTCTCAATTTTTTTAGTAAAGTTTGATGATCTACACAATCAAAGGCCTTAGAAAGATCACAGAAGATACCTAAAGCATCTTGCTTACTCTCCCAAGCATCGAATACATGTTTTAGGAGTGCAACTCCAGCATCGGTAGTATTTCTACCTTTTGTGAAACCGTATTGTTTATCATGTAGTAACTTATTTAGGACAAAGTGAGATAAAAGTTGATTAAACAATAATTTTTCAAAAATTTTACTAAGAACGGGTAAGATAGATATTGGTCGAAAATTGGAGGGATCACTTTTCTTACCCGATTTAAATAAAGGAATAATTTTGCTAAATTTCATTAAAGTTGGGAATTCTCCATCATCAATACATTTGTTAAATATAATTGTAAGGTGAGGGGCTACTGCATTTATTATTGTATTAATGATATTGACAGAGATTCCCCATAGATCTTTAGTTTTTTTCATATTTAATTCCCTAAATGTTTTTAGTATTTCCTCAGCGTTTATATGTCTAAAATTTTATGGAGATTGACACTCATTAACACCTGACTTCAAAAGAGACAGCTAGTTCAGCAGAAGATGCAAGTTCTTTAGTTGTAGAGGTAGCTATGTTTGACAAGAATTTCTCAAAAGTATTTGCAACTTCTGTGTTTGATTTAATTAGCTTATCTCCAACTTTGAGAGAGTAAGTGTGATCCCTTGGTTTTTGTCTACAAGTTTCCTTATTTATAATATTCCACGTAGCCTTCCCTTTATTAGTAGAACCTGTAATTATGCTACGTAGATGGTTTGACTTTGCTTTGGCACATACTTGTTTAAATATTTTAGAATACTTTTTAACATACTCTATGATCTGTGGGTTCTGAGAATCTGCTTTTAAACTATACAAGTTATATAATGTATTTCTACTTTTATAAATACCAGGAGTAGCCCAATCATTGAACTTACTCTTTAGGTTATTTATTTTTATCTTTCTTTCCGTAAAAATCTGATCAAATTCATTTTTAATTAAGCCAAAAAGATTCTCGTATAACTTATCAGCACTGTGGTCAGTCGTAGGTTTTATTAAATGAACACCGTCATTAATTTTTTCCTTAAATCTGTCAATTCTATTGATGGTAACTGGCCTACAAACAACATCTACAATGTTCGAGACATGATGGTGTTCAAATGATGCCTTTTGTCCACTATGGTCCGAGCTTAGACAATTTAAAATAGATTTATCAATTACATCGCTATTACAAAAAATATTGTCTAGGCAGGTAGCCGATGTGGGGGTCACCCTTGTAGGTTCATTATAAATATTTATTAAATTATACGACTTAAAAAGATTAAGAAAACGGATTGATGTCTGCGTGTTTACCAATATATCAATGTTAAAATCTCCACATACAACTATTTTCTTATTTGATTTGCAGACTTTTTTTAAGACATCATCCATCGTGGATTCAAAAGTGTGGTAATTTGCAGAGGGGGGCCTATATATGCTAATTATTACATACTGCTCCAGCTCAGCACACGCTAGCTCAATAGTTTGTTCAACTGAGAGTGCTACTATATCTTTGCGTTCTTTACATTTTACTTGACTATTTAAAAGTATAAGTGACCCTCCTCTAATAGCAGACTCCCTTGTGAACGAACTACCGACTTTATAATTATCAATGTTTATTAATAATTCATATTTTTTAAACCAATGTTCCGTTAAACAAACCACGTTTAACTAACCTATTTTTGAGATTTTTATTTCAAAGATGGGTTTTGTACTTTTATGCTAGAAAAGTGACCTTGTATGTGGTCTCACTAAGTACTGTAACTAATTAAGATAGGAATATCAGTCTTAATAGGGTAAGTACTATTAAAATAACAAAATATACTATAGAAATACTGATCATGTAGGTGGTATTACAGAATAAGTCTTGTGGGGACTATCTATTTTTAGAAGCATTATGACGAAAAGTGATCATGTAAGGTGGTCTCGTAAAACATTGTATAGAATAGAAATAACATTAGTCTTGTAGGAGCATAATGATTATTATCAGGAGAATTTGTACAAAAGTGATCATGTAGGTGGTCTCGTAAAACATTGTGTAGAATAGAAATAATATTAGTCTTGTAGGAGCCTAATGATTATTATCAGGAGAATTTGTACAAAAGTGATCATGTATGTGGTCTCGTAAAACATTGTGTAAAATAGAAATAATATTAGTCTTGTAGGACCCTAATGATTATTATCAGGAGAATTTGTACAAAAGTGATCATGTAGGTGGTCTCATAAAAAAATGTGTAGAATAGAAATGAGTATTTCTCAAAATACATGTACATTTTTGAAAAAAAAAGTGTGTTTTGAAACAGTTCAAAAGTTTTATATTTATAAATCATCACACAAAAAAAACACGCACACAATTTTGTAGGCTCAATATTAATCTTTAAGATAACAAAGATATCATACTTATTACCAAATATTTAGATATTTTAAAAATAGTTATTTTTACCTTTTCATACAAAAACCTATTTGCCACTCTTCCTTTTTCATGTGTTTTTGTTTCATAAAATGCGATACATAACTAAATTATTGTAAATTTCTTTGTATCATCGTTCTACAATAATCGCAGTTTCTGTATCAAATTGATTTTCTACAGTGTATCATAATGAATTGGCAATTTATAGCAAAAAAACAAAATGAGTCGCTTTCATTTACTATTTATTTATTACTCTTTAGTTACGATTTATTTCTACTTTTCCATGATTTCTGAACGATTCCGTTTTTTTTTTAACGGACAACACTAGCTTCACTCTGATTGGCTGTTGGTCTGACGTCTCCGCCATTACATCTATCGCGAAAATCAGTGAGAACGTTTGTGTTTTGTGGGATTACTTTTTCGAGACAGAAAGTAAAATCAGCGATTTTTCATAGAACGGTAAGTCTTCATTCACCCATTTTTTGTAATACGTATGGCACGAACATTTAATAAGCTTTTATATTTGCTGTAACAGCTTTTATCAAAAAACTACTTTTTCTAACCTCATTTTGTCTAATATTTCGTAACGTTTTTTACGAATTTCGTTACGTAACGAAAAAGTAAACATAAAGCTGGGTGTATACTGTTATAACCTGACTAAGCTTACTACTTAATTTATTTAAAAAAATATAGCGCGTCAATAACAAAAGGATTGGATATATCTGCTTTACAGAAGTGCCACCAGCAAAAAATAATCAAATAATTTAGATTACGTTTTTATGTGATTTAACAGCTTTTTATCCCTGATATTACTTACATGCTTCAAAAAGGAGAAAGAACTTCCTCTTTTTTGAAGTCGGTTAAAAAGCCTCGCGACTTTGTTTCAATTCGCTTGAGAATAGAATTATACCGATTATTACAAATACTTAACTCTTGCTAATGACACTTCTGGCAATGGCAACTATACTTGTTGGTTATTACTTACAACTGCTTATATACAACTGCATTACTTCTTTTGTTTTTTAGGAATGCCGCCAAAAACCAATGCCGAAAGGCAAAAAGCTTACAGAGAACGACTCAGAAAGGATAAACCAAATAAATATGAGGAAATCCGTGTCAAACATTTGGAAAAAGTTAAAGAAAATATTAAAAAGAAAAAAGAAATTCTTACAGAAGAAGAAAAACAAGAGCTACGAGCAAAGTGGAGACAAGCCAATGCTAAAATAGCTGAAATAAAAAAAATGGGCTACTCTACGACAAAACAAAACAACACATTAGAAGTAAGAAAAAATGCTAAAAATAATACAACAATCCTAAAGGAGAGACTACAAAAGCTTACTGAAGAAAATACTCAATTAAAACGTCGAAATAAGAATTTAAGACAGGCCTGTAATCGAATGAAAAAACGAGTGGAAATTCTGAAAAAACGACTACCCCAACAAACTAGGCCTGATAATGATGCTATTACCATTGAAACTCGTCAGTGTGACGACACACCATTAACAAAATCGAATAGTTTTTTAGGAGAAATTTTACCAAATGTGTCCATGACGGAAAAAGAAAAGGTAAAAAAGAAGTTAATTTTGCTAAACACAATTACAGATTGTTTAAAAACAGAGTTTAATAAAGCGGATACCCAAGAGAAGAAAGTACTAAAAAAAGTTGCTACCAACGATATTGTAAATAAATACAAACTAAAAACAGCTATTTCTAATGTTCTTGGTCTGAAAGGAAGAATAAGGAAGACGAAATCAATAAACGAAATGAAAAAGAAATACAAGAAAGATATACAAGATTTCTTTGAAAGAGAAGATGTAAGTAGACCTAGTGCGGGAAAAAACGAGTGCATAACGAGAAACAAAGAAAAAGTGCAAAAGAGATATTTAATGGAACCAATATACAAGCTCTATAGAAAATACAGGTTAGAGGGTGGTAAAGCGTCTTTGCAAACTTTTTATCGTTTTCGACCGTTCTCCGTTGCGAAACCAAGACTTCAAGATAGGAATACTTGGTCTTGCATAAAGCATAGTAATTTATCTTTCAAGGCAATATCGTTGAAGAAGCTAGGTTTGCTTCAGACATCTGACATTGACGAACGAAAAATGTCACTTGCAGCAAATGTTTTAAATGCATGTACTCTGAGTGTTCTGAATGCAAAAATAAGAAACTAGCTGTTGATTTGACAATAAATGAAGACAGCCCTGTGGAGTGGCTTCAATGGAAAATGGGCACACACACTTATATTAAAATTGACAAAAAGAAATGCGTAACATGCGCAACAGACGAAAAAGTATTCAAAACAGGTAGTGAAAGGGACAGTGAATACATTAATAAAATAATTTCAAAATGATGTTCAAAAATTTAAAACTCACTACTACAATGTTCAACATCAGTACTTGGCGTGGAAAAAGTGTATTGAAAACCTTGATGAAGACGAAGCTGCATTGATTTGCGATTTTTCAGAAAACTTTTCGTGCAAGCAGTCTGAAGAAATTCAGGCGGTACACTTCGGTGGGTCTAGAAATCAAGTCACATTGCACACTTGCGTCCTTTACAGAAAAAATGTGAAACCACAATCGATATGCTCCATATCCCCAAATAATGAACATGGTCCTGGAGCAATCTGGGCCCATTTGGATCCAATAATGAAACTGTGCCAACACTTTACCATTAAAAAGATTCATATATTTTCTGATGGCCCTGCAACTCAGTACCGGCAAAAACATAATTTTTTCTTGTTCCAACATAATATAAAAGAATACGGATTTGAATATGCAACTTAGAATTTTTTTGAAGCCTCTCACGGCAAAGGGCCAGCTGACG
The DNA here is from genome assembly GCA_963576865.1 of Anania hortulata. Taxonomy (NCBI): domain Eukaryota; kingdom Metazoa; phylum Arthropoda; class Insecta; order Lepidoptera; family Crambidae; genus Anania; species Anania hortulata. The sequence continues at coordinate 2,833,074 of OY756402.1, read as the reverse complement.
GGGTTGGTGGGGCATTAAAGCGCCAACTTGACAATCATATTTCACATGGCAATGACATAACCAACGCAAAAGAAGCATATGACTATTTAATGGTTAACAGTAAAGTAAAAATGTTTTATGTAAATGAAAACGACATTCAGAAGATGACCAAAAATATCCCTGAAAATATTATTCCTATAAAAGGAACAATGAAGCTGCATCAGATTGTAACGGATGGCAACACGACAATTAAATATAAATTGCTAAGCTGCTTTGATTGCCAGAAAAACATCTGCTGTGATTGTTACTACACTAAAGAACATGAACTTTTATCCAACACCCTATCAGAACCAAAAGCATCATGCAGTAACAAACCACAAGCCTTGAAAAAACAAAAACCAGCAGCGAAAAGATTCAAAAGAATAAATAGTTCTACTACGACGGAGAGTGATGTCAGTATAAGTTGTCATAGTGATTCAGATCTGATAGATGTGGATTTTTGGAGTGAGGATAATGATTTACCCAGTATAGATGACAGAGAGAGTGATCAAGACTTAGAGGTGAATGTCTATTTGAGAGCAAATATAAAAGAGATTATTTGATGATTTTTGACGTATTTTAGGGTCAAACACAAATAAAATAACTAAGAAATACCTTTCAAAATCAATTATTAAAAAAAACTATTATTTTTAAATACACTTTAATGTCATGTTTTTAATTTTCAGGACACATCAAAGGAGGAAAATGTTAAACGACAACCCCTAGAACAAGTAACATTGTTATCTTCGTCAAGATTTATGTCTGCAAACCATGCTTTCTATGATACTGAAGTAAAATGCCTCAAGGCAGACGAAACACAACAAGGTAAAGAAAACTTTAAGAATAAAGGAAAAGGAACAGGGAAGAAAACAGCAAAGCAACAAAATGATATGGAAGAAGACAAATATCCAATTGATATAATGAATGTATTAAAACAAACAGGTGAAACAGACAAACCAAGTAAAGAAATAAAAAGTCATGAGGAAGAAGGATCAACAACTGATATCAATACAAAGCCAATAATTCTCGAGGATATAATAAGTGACGAAGCTTTAACTACGGATGAAAAATATAATATGAGTGATGCAATGTCATTTAATGAACCGGATTTTAATGTCAATGATTTGGACAATGTAGATGTTATAATACAAAATAATAATGCAACAAAAAATAACACTGAACATGAAAATGTGAATAACGAAAATGTACCAATTGAAGGCACTCACAAAGTCAAAGGCGAAACATGCGGACTGACTATTCTTAACGACGAAATACTGGAAAATATACACACAAAAAAGAAAGTGGTTTATAAAGGACTTAAACCTCTATCGCTAAATAATTATCTTCACGCGCCAAAGCGATCGATGTGATCCAAAGATTAAAAAACGGATTGTCAAACCAAATGTGTTTCGGAAAGAATTCAATTATTATAAAGATAAGGAAGAAATTTATAAAGCGCTAATGGATAGTGATTCTAATTATTATTTTTTTTATGTTTAAAACAACGTCAGGTTTTCATTTTTAAAAGATTGGAACAACAATAATTTGATTAAAATAGTATGAATGATTACTCCCTTATTTTATTTCTAACCCCTTAAGTATTTGGGTACATACTTACAAATATTTCGGATTGAATAAATGAAGAGCATTCACAATATTTCGCCAATGTATAACAAGCCTTATGGTTACTATTTAGTTACATTTAAGGACTATTTCGTAACAATATTTCGTTACGTACATTTATTTTGAGAAATACTCAAATAATATTAGTCTTGTAGGAGCCTAATCATTATTATCAGGAGTATTTGTACAAAAGTGATCATGTAGGTAGTCTCCAAAAACATTGTATAGAATAGAAATAATGTTAGTCTTGTAGGAGCCTAATAATTATTACCAAGCGAATTTATAGTTAAGTGGTCATGTATGTGGTCATAATGTTAGGTATTTATCTAATATAATTACATGATCTGATCTGAAGAATAGTGATCATGTAGATGGTCGTAAGAAGTATTCTATAACTTGGTAAAAGTCCTGTAGGGGACACATAGTCGCAGATTGTAGGTACCTTATGCCAGTTTATAGATGGACATTTATACAAGGTCTAACAAAATCAACTGCGTTCCATTAAAGGGGGGTATCTATACATCATACTAAATGCGATGACAAAAAATAAGGTATTGTTTTATAGTCATTTTTAAAAGTTATGTTTTCTAACAAAATAAATAAATTAAAACGCAGTCAAAAATGAAACACTCTGTATCTTTTCTTACTCAGGCAAACTGTAGTTCACAGATGGTGTATACGTACACAGAGCACACCAGCATTTTATTACCAAAGATCGTTGTGTGCATCACCCTTGTCAAACCAGCTGATCTGCGATTGGTCGAGTGGCACAGCTAGGCTTTTTCGACCAATCACAGATCAATTGCAACGAAGAATAGCTTCATACACACATGTTAGTACACTAGTGTGTGTAGAATGCACTTTCATGATAATATTGTTTTCGATAACAAACAAAACAAACAATGTCAACTAAATTAATAACCAACATCGTTTTTTTGTTACTTCAAGGCTCTAAGGAAAGATAATTTCTATGTTTTATGAGTTAGATTAAATCTTAGTTGTAGGAACTAGGTAGGTATTTACTTACTTTCTTGTAATTGTTGTTGTACGTAATTCGTTATTTACCTCTCGAAGCTCTTTAGAATCACTCCTAGCAGAATGGCAAGGTGGATAGAAATAATGGAAAATAAAGCGGTTTTAAAACATTTATTAATTTAATTCTGACTCTGACTGACTCTATCACACTTTCACAGGCTTTGGACTAGCAAGTAGGTTAGCGTAGTAAATAATTTATCTGCCGGGTAAATAGTTTATCTGACTAACAAAAAAATTAAACAAACAAATCAATCAAGTAGGTACCACTTACTCTCAATCTACGCTTACTTGGCGTGTTTAAGTTCATTAAGAGGTTTACAATCTTTACAATAAATTACATTGATCATAATCACATTACAAAAAAACATTGCACAGCAATGCGACGTGCACTTTTACGCGAAATAACAGTCTCTGTCACTTTTTATGTTTTAAAGCGTTCACACGGTTTGCAATAAAATTCGCTGTCGTAGTTGTGTCGCACTTTCAATGTTATAATCACCTTCACAATACACTAAGTCCTACACTTAGCCCCACACATGGAAGCCCAAATGTTTAGGTTACTGCTACATCTAGTCTGAAAATGATCGGGCCGAACTAGGTGGGGGTTCTGTTCAGCCCAATAGTAGGTGCCGCGGCGTAGAGGTTAAACATCCAACCACTGGTGAAGCTTCTCTCGTCCGTCCAGAGAATGTTGCAGCTTCTGCGACTTCTGCAAAACTGGACTCGTAGTGCGAAGTCATGCGGCTTCAGCTCTTGAACTAGTGTAAAATGATACAGGCGCCTGCCCCTCGTCTTGCGTCTCGCCGCAGAATTCGCAATAATGACGCCTGCGCCCATGAGCGCTTGGCGAAGACGGACGCTGCATCAGTCGCGCTTGCGATTGGGTTGCCGATCAAAAATCTGCATCACACTGTCTTCTTATTGAACAGGCTGGCGTGGCCTTCCCTGGTCCCCGACGGGCATAAACAATCTCACTCCAGTCCCTGAACCGCTCACGAAAACGTCCTTAATATCAGCGTAAAGGCGCGCTGCTTTAGCACAAATTAAATTTGTGATCCTGGTAGCACATAACCCTGGACTGACACCGTTGCGGCGTCGCAAACGCACGCCGCACGGAAGCGAATTAGAGACTGCGCGGCGCGAGCGCCCGGGCGGTCGTCCTGCAAAAGCCGAAAATGGGCTCATAATTTAAAGGATACTAAAAACTAAAACATACCGGATAACTGATCGTGAATTGGAAACTGACACCTCGCATTTAATTAAGTATTATGGCGAGGTAACCTACTACTTAACCTCCTGGATGCTAGCGTCATACCTATATTACATAAACAATTAAAATTTTGTCTTAGAGCCATCTGTAAATCAGTTCTGGAACTAATGGTTTTATGGTAGTTGTGTAACCTTTGTAAACTGGCAGCACTAATCATTACACCGTTTTGACTTTGACACATATGTCAAATAAGTCTTTTTTTGGAGCGCCACGAGAAAGACGGCTTGTCGCTCAGGCGCATCCGGTAAGTAATCCAAAAAAATTATTTGAATCACCTGATTTTTCATAATAACTTGGCTTGATTTGTACTGCTAATAAACCCAAGCAACTAAATAAACATATTATTACTCCATATGGTTATTAATTCTTTGCTTTGAGAGCAGAAACTTTCTAATGTCATACTGGTATTACAATAGTACTCAATCCGAACTATGCCTTATTGTTTATGTCATATATTTATTACATTGGTTCTCAAAGACTTCTTTTTTTACAGCCTTACGTGAAGACGAAATCATATTACGGCTTCAAGAATTGGACTTAGATCTCTCTGATGGTGATGACAATGATGATATTCCTTATACAACAAGACCTGAAGAAGACAAGGAATCAACTAATTCATCTTCCAGCTCTTCAGATGAGAAGGTAGATTTACAATCAGAGGTTTCTATGCAATCTTCTTTGGTAGAGAGAGGCCGAAGGCGCTCTAGCACAACGACGGCGTTTTGCACCAAATGCAAAATATTCTTGTGTAGCACACCTAAAAGAAACTGCCACCTGACATTTCATAAAAAGTTGTTTGCTATGTCTTTAGTTTGTAAGAAGTTAATTTTATTCTATAAGATTTTTATTACTAGATAATAAGAAGCTAATTTCGGTTTCTATTTTTACGTTTTGTTACATTGGGGAAAGTTTAGCATTTCAAAAGTTTTTTTACTCTAAGAAATACTAATGTTAATTGATTGATGAGTAGGCACTATGAAGACTGATTATAACATGTAAGACTCCTAATTAGTAGTCTATGTGACTAATAAATGTTTATACATTAAGGTTCTTGCATTATTATTTGGAGTTAAATTCCAGTGTAATATACTTATGACGTAAGAATCACTATTAGTTTAATATTGAGAACCACTGTTATAAATATATGATGTAAGTAAAATCAATATTTAATTAACAATATATTTTTTTGTATTTTTTTGACATAAACAGACCCTTAATAAACCAGAAATCTTTACTTGTAATATGGTATCGAAATTTTTATTTTCTGGAATCCAGGAGGTTAAACGAAATCGTGAGTGCGACACAAGTTTTTTTTGTACCTTAGCTTTCAACTCGCCAATCTAGTTAAGTGTAACTCTTGTTTTTAGAGTAAAATTATTTTGTCCAAACCGGTAATAAATGTTCTAAAGTGTCAGTTTAAGACAGACAAAGACTGATAAAACATACAACGACTGAATTTAAAAAGTCACTAAGAATTATTTTTAACGAACTAACTAGGCCATAGCATTTAAACTCGGACATATCGTACTTTATTTAGCAGTTATTTCTTAACTGACAGTCGCAAAATTACCAATATGTATTTTTAAAATGCTTATTCACATAACTATTTACTTGAGTTACTGTAAGTGGCAAAAAGGAAACAACTTCGAGAGAAATCAAAACACTAATAACATGTTTTACTTACCACTTAATATGAAATATGCGCTGATAAGACTATTTTTCGAAACTCATAAAACATTGTTATCGTCTCAATGACTTAGTTAAAATCAAATAAAATCAAATTTTAGTTTAAACAAAAATAAAATCTTAATTAGTAATGTAATGAATGAATGATCTGATCTCGTAAAAAACTATGAGCCTAGAAATCAGAACAAATGTGGCACATCCCTATCTATCCGCATGCACACTTTGATTGACCCCGACACGTGCCCGACACCGGCCTTTCGGCTCGAGCGGCATAGTCAGCAGTTTGCGAGTACGGTAGGGCTTCCACGTTAAATAAATATCTAGGACTAGGATTACGATTTTACACGAATGTTTGAGTAGGTTTATTAAAACAATCCATTTCATTTTTTATTTAATTATTTTTAGCAAAACAATCCAAATATCACATTTCAATACTTTTCTCATTGTAATATTGCGACCGGTTAAGAGTTAAATTCTAGGTAACTTTTAAAGAATTTTTTGAAATGAGTTTGTCCTGTGGTTTGTCAAGTTAATATCAACTTTTACGGTGTCGATTTTATTATCTAGACGACTAGTCAAGAATTAATTACAAAATAGCAAAACCTTTTTATTCCTACAATTTTCCTTATAAACAATAATAATATCTCAAATGTTTAAACTTAAATAATAAGTAAAATGTATTTCAGTTCCTAAAATAGCAAAATGTTTTATTTCCTTACGAATACCTACGATCTTATCTTAGCTAAACAAAATGCTTGTCACCCTATCCAAGATACCGACAAACACGGCGGGGTACTTTTGTCGGGGCCACCTTTGAAACTTGGTCTTGCTAACTCCAAAATAATTTTACCCCCAAAATTTATTAAAAAATAAAGTAGAATTAAAGAAGGCGAGAAATTAGACTCTGATGACCTTGTTATTTTCAGTTTAAACAACTCGATTGTAGTTTTGTTTGTAAAATTTAATTTAATAGCACATTACACGACGAGTTTACAGCCGTGGTGGGAAGTTGGGAATGGTTAGACGTAACGTCGTACAGCCATTTTTATTGAAGCTGAATAGACGAGAGCATTGATCGAAATTGTCGTTGTCTCCGCGGTATCTTCGTTCTTTCAAAATGATATGTGAATACGGCTTTGGTAACTACGAAAACTAGTGAGTCGTTGAAGTTTTGTTACGTAAATTAGGTCACAACAACACAGTCACACTCTCCGGTCAGTTCGCGAACAACGCACTCAACGCTGTTTTGAATGAAGAACGGCAGAATGCATTAGAACAGAAATTGTTGGCAAATTGAAATTGAAATTTTGAAAATGAGTCCAGACAAGAATAGAAATAATTATTTTTTAATTAAATTAAATGTTTTTTTATTTCGATTTTTTATTTAAACCTACATGAATTGAATGTGTAGAAGTAAAAATAATATTTATTAATGCTGATTTATAAAATGTTGCCTTATATGTTAAGATTTTTGAGTGAATTTTATTTAATATTACACGAAAACAAACTAAGCACTTAAACACTATGAAAGATTAGACAAATGAATAAAACAGCTACAGCCCAAAAATTATGTATATAATTTTCGGGTACGTCGAATTTACAATAATAAACATGGATTAATTATCTTCCAGATTAGCTCTGATGAAGACCTTAAATCCATAAACCGTCTCAGGAAAAAGAGACGCAGGAAAGAAAACAACGCTTAGATTTAGTCGATAGCTTAGAAATATATAAGGTCTAACAAAATCAACTACATTCCTTTTAATGGGGGTATCTGTACATCGAGCTGAGCAGGCTCACCAAATTTGAGCCAAAAATTCAGGCTAGTTACGGAGATATTGATCATAACAATCTCATTCCGTAACTACGAAAATCTACACCCTTTACAGCTGTTTACTACTACATTGACACACTACGCACGCACACAAGCAAACGTGACCCACACATGCACACACTCAAGATAATCACAGAATACCTAATAGTACTACCGGCGGTGCGGCGACGGTAACTCAGAAATACTGTAACGTTTTATTTTGATCTGAATTAAAAAACAAAACAATAATTAACAAAAACAAAATATAAAACCTAATAACTCAGTGTAAAACTACTTAATACTAAACAAGCACACATAATAAATAAAACTTAATATTATAATCCACCCTAATTAATAGAAAACGAAATCATTAACTTAGGAACTATTATTTACACGTAATATCTTAAAACTCGTTATTGACTGCGACATTGCTCAAACGGTGCCCGGTCGGTGAAAGCGATTCGAAGGTCACATATTATGCTCGTCCCCGAGACACTCGCTCGCTAGATACGTTCCGAGGAAGGCGCGTACTAGCTATACTATTTTTTTCAAATATTTTTCTACCTATCTACTGTGCTATCTGACGGACGACTAAAAGTGTGTTTATAATACGTTTGTGAATTCCCCATAATTAACGGGTGAGTGTTGCAAAGTGTTCTATGTAGTTGTAAGCTTCTAGCTGTTGTAGGTACTTTTCTCATTGGGCTAACATTGATCTATTGTTACGCTGCGTCATGTTGATACCATCATTTTGTATATACACATGTAAATTACAATAATTAAGCTTTATAATTATCTAAACATATAATAGTGTTAAGTAAAAATATTGTACCTAATAATTGAGTGTAGCCACTAAATTTTTACTTTGGTGAAAATTATAATACGAGGGTATATCACATATTGCACCACCCAATACGTACATGACATTGCGTTAACTTATTCATCACTGCAATTAATATTAGTCGCATACTTATAGCTCAGCTTCTTTATGCTTTACTGCGTTTGTGAGATTTCGTAATAATTATTCCCAATTGTTTTGTTTACTGAAGTTGCGAAATGTCACAGGCAAATATTGGTATAGTTAAGAATACCTAATCTGATTCCGTGTAATAGTAAATTATTCTGCCTCATCACTGATCACTATTCTTTGCAAAACGTTATCATCTGTACCTACCTACCGCCTTGTTGCCGATCTTAGGATGTTGCAGCTAAACTACGAACTTGGAATAGTTGTAAAATATTTTGTTTACGCTATTACAGGGTTCACCTACCCGGTACCGGACGTCGTTGGAAATATTGCTTACTACTGTTACTACCCCTGCCCGACACCACCACCTATCTGTCAGGCGACTTACCTGGAGTTTTGCTACGCTGGAGCTACGCGGCATACTTTCAGGACAGTGATAGTGTTAAGAGCCAAATTATATCGTTTCGGTCGTTTGATGTGAACCCACGTAAATTAAATTGTCACTTTCTTATCTACGACTGTTTTTGTTATTTAGTTTCCCCTCCTCTACAAGGAGTGTGACAATACCAACATGATAGAATTCCCTGATTTTAGGGTAAAATAAAGTTAGTGGGTTTTCTTTTATAAGGATTTTTTTCACTACGGATTGGAGTAGAATTATGTGTTTCGCAATTAGAGAATTAGGAATTAGGGGTTTTAATTGGTTGTTGATTTTTGCGGTCACGTAACCGAACCGACGTCGAGAGAATCAAAAGTTGGCGGTACTTCATAATCGATCAAGATACTACGAACAGCTGACCGCAGAGTGCGTTGTTCGCGAACTGACCGGAGAGTGTGACTGTGTTGTTGTGACCTAATTTACGTAACAAAACTTCAACGACTCACTAGTTTTCGTAGTTACCAAAGCCGTATTCACTGTTTTTGTTTTTGTTATTTTGTTTCCCCTCCTCTACAAGGAGTGTGACAATGGCGCCCAACGTGGGGCATTTATAAACGACCGAATCGTGTAATTTGGTTTTTCACGCATTTAATAGCTTTTCATTGGTGTTGGCTTAACCTTCTAGTTTTTAAGGCTGATTGTACTAATTAAGTAGTATCTGGTGTGCAGTCACAGACCAGAGTTTTTATTAATTGTTCCATATTTTCTCTCGTTTTCGTCTTAGCCTAAATATTATAGGGTTGTTACCGCACACTAGTTAAATTAGATAGTAACTATAATCATTAGTGTAGTGATTAGAACTATTTTGCAACATTCAACAAAATAAAAATGCCTTACGATATAAAGTTCCTTTCCTTACAAAAAACCGAACTGCAGTACGAAGTAGAACTCCGTGGTAGCAGTGGAGATTCAGTTCAAGAATTACGAAAGCAAATAGTTAAATTATCACAACAATTGCCGTCTGAGGATATTTTAGAATCCCACTTAGAGGCTGCTAACGACTTGAAAGAAGTTAAGGAATCACTTTTAAAATCCCAGAAGAACCTTGCTAGTTTAAAAACCCAATTTGAAAAAAAAAATTTAATAGAACAGAGACACTCTTAAATCATTTATATCATCGGATCAACCGAATTGTGAATGAACCAGATGTAAATGACGTTTATAAAGTCTGCGTATCCAATTTTAACATGCAATTTAAGGACCTTTCGTCAATAAAATTATCTAGCACACAAGCAACTAACGCCGCCCCTACAGCTGAAACTACGAATCCTACCACCATATCGGTTACGTGTGAGCGAAGTCTCTCGTCAGATATTCCTAAACTAAAATTTAATGGAAACACTTGTGTCCATGCCTTTATCCAAAAAGTCGAAGAATTCGTCTGTTCTAGAGGTATTTCATTTGAAAAAATAATTTCACTATCTTATGAAATTTTTGACGGAGATGCATTACACTGGTTCCGTTATAACAAAGATAAAGTTAATTCTTGGTCCGAACTGCGTACACTCCTCAAGCAAGACTTCAGTAGTAGCGACTACGACTACAGATTTGCTGAGGAAATCAGGACACGCACCCAAGGTGAACATGAAAATATCACCATTTACCTGTCTATAATGCACGGTATGTTTTCTCGCCTCAACAAACCGATGTCAGAAGAGGCTCAATTAGAAATAATACTGCACAATATTCGTCCTTGTTACGCCAATACCTTGGCCGCTGCTCCTGCTTCTAATCTTAAATCAATTGAAGGCCTAAGGACCGTATGTCTTAGTTACGAGAGTGTTAATTCTAGATTCTTAAATTTCCGGGAGCCTCCCAAAGTATCATCTAATACGATAGCTCCAGAGTTCTCTTACAAACCTAAATCTATCAATAATAATAAAAATGAACCTACAACTATTAATTATAAATGATATGATCAACTCAAGCCTAGCACATCATCTTACAATAACTCATTTAAAACAAATAGAAATTATGACGACTTTAATACATATAATTTTGGTACTAAAAATCATAATCAAAATATAGAATTAGCAGCATTAGACGTCCAATCGTCAAGAACAGTTTTCTGTCCTCGTTGTAGATCGGACAACCATTCACTCAGGAATTGTAGGCAAGATAGATTTCCCATTTGTTTCAAGTGTGGCAAAAAAGGTGTTAAATATCCCGAGTGTTCAGATTGCCATCCACTAGTCCCTACCGAAACATCAAAAAACTAATTAAGCTCGATTGGAGTGATCGAAATAGAGAATGGAATAACTGGCTAACCTTCATTCGTAACTTCTCTAATTTTAACTCTGTTGCTTCAATCGATAACAAGGTATCAAACGTAGATCAAACTCGACCATACGTACTAATTAACGTCTTAGATTTAGCCTTGACAGGACTACTAGATACTGGATCTTGCGTTACTATTTTGGGAAACCATACTCATGAAAGGTTACTGGAATTGGGATTTCAGCTTCAGGAAAGTAACAATCTCACATTTACCACCGCGAGTGGAGAGACAGTTTATTCTACTGGAGTGCTGTCTCTACCAATACATTTTCAAGAGAAGAAACACACAATTAATGTGTATGTCGTTCCAGGAATAAAAAACTCACTTAGTCTCGGTATGGATTTTTGGCGAGCCTTCAACCTCTTTCCTAAACACATACACTCAATTTTGTTTCGTAAAGATTCTGATTCAGATATTAATTCCGATTCTGTATCTCAATCACATGCAGTTCTCTGCCCCTATGAACACTTAACTAAAGATCAAAAAACTATGGCTCATACTCAACTTATATCTCAGTTTCGCGATATCTCATACGAAGAACGTGGCTTAGGTCGAACTTCATTAATTACACACCGGATTGACACTGGGGATGCTGCCCCCATTCGTCAACGCTATTACCGCATGTCCCCTGAGAAGCAACGCTTACTAGTTGCAGAACTGGATGAAATGCTCAAAGATGACGTCGTCGAACCTTGCGAGAGCCCATGGTCTTCTCCTGTACTACTCACCCCTAAGAAGAACGGAGAACTTAGGTTTTGCCTCGACAGTAGAAAATTAAATTCAGTGACAAAAAAAGATGCCTACAGTCAGGGGCGTGCATCCCATATAGGCTATTATGCAGAGCCTACCTTCATAAAAAACCGACAGAACAGCTAACCATAATTATGAATTACATATTCAATAAACTTAATAAACAATAAATATTTTGTAACCATATTGTCGTCTACCTGTACTTATTCCGTACTAAAACGCGCAACTTAAATCGTTACTGTGCAATTTAACCAATGTTAGGCTGCCGCGAGATCGCCTACTGTTTCACGCTAACATCGTCAATTTTCACTCACAGCCTACCCCCATCTGAAACCAATGCACGCCCCTGCCTACAGTCTACCTTACATTTCTGAAATACTCGACAACCTTCGTGACGCTAGGTTCTTGAGTAGCATCGATCTCTCCAAAAGTTTCTGGCAGATTTTAATTCATATGGCCGATAGGTGCAAGACTGCCTTCTACATTCCATCTAGAGGCACGTTCCAATTTAAGTCTATGGCTTTTGGATTAACCAACGCGCCTGCTACGCAACAAAGATTGGTCGATTTACTCTTTTACGGTCCTGAATTCGAACATAAGGTTTTCGTATTTGTCGACGACGTAATAATAGTCTCAGAAACTTTTGACCAGCATATATCCTTGTTAAAACGTGTTCTGAATAGATTGCGGACCGCAAATTTGACAATAAATCTCCAAAAAAGCCAATTTTTCCGCAATAAGCTAAAATATCTAGGATACATTGTAGATATTAACGGGCTTCACGCGGATCCCGAAAAAGTTGAGTCTATAACTAACTATCCTACCCCTTCAAACCGCAAGGAAGTTAGGCGTTTTTTAGGTACAGCATCTTGGTACCGTAGATTTATCCACAACTTTAGTGCCCTAGCATCTCCCCTAAACAAACTAACATCACAAGGTAGGAAAGCTCCACCCTTCTCTTGGTCTCAAGAAGCTGATGACGCCTTCAAAAAACTTAAGTCCCTATTGTCTTCAGCCCCTATCCTCTCCTGTCCAGACTACACTAAGCCATTCGAGGTGCATACTGACGCCAGCGACCATGGAATGGGTGCCGTTCTTACGCAAGTACTCGATAAGGAAGAAAAAGTAATAGCCTATATGAGCAAATCATTGACAAATCAAGAGCGCAACTATAGTGCCACTGAGCGTGAGGCACTAGCTGTTCTCACCGCTATCGAGCATTGGCGATGCTATCTCGAGAATGGCTTGAGGTTTACTGTGTACACTGACCATTCATCACTTAAATGGTTTTTAAACCTCAATAACCCTACTGGACGATTGGCTCGCTGGGGTGTTCGGCTATCCGTTTTCAACTTTGAAATAAAACACCGCAAGGGTACTGATAACGTGGTTCCCGATAGTTTATCTCGCTCTGTCCCTATTGCTTCTATCAACGACTCGACTACTACACAGACCAAACCTTCGTCTAATACTAATGATCCATGGTACTTAACTAAATTTAACGGTTGCCTAACATCCCCAACATCTTTTCTAAATTATCAGGTTTCCAATGGCAAGCTTTACCGATACACAAAAATACTCAACCCTCTTATTAGGGAATTTCAGTGGAAGGAAGTAGTTCCACTTGAACATCGTCAGACTATCATAAAACAAAACCATTGGGAAGCCAAGTCAGGCCACTTCGGCATTTTTAAAACTGGTAAACGCATTTCTTTAAAATACTTCTGGCCTAGCATGCAACGTGACGTATCGGATTTCGTTTCTAATTGCAATACTTGTCTCTCATATAAATATCCCAATCATGCCACACTGGGTACAATGGGCAGACCAAAGGACTGTAGCCGACCCTTCCAAATGATAAGTGTTGGTTTGGTCGGTCCACTACCTGTCTCTAGAAAACAGAACATATTTTTATTAGTAGTTAACTGTGTGTTTTCCAAATACTGCCTACTTTTTCCAATCCGACGAGCAACTGCTGATATTATATCTAAAATCATGGAAGAAAACGTTTTTCTGGTTCACGGCATCCCTAGTACTATTATAATGGACAACGGTAGACAATTCATCAGTAATACCATGAAAAATTTATTCACTACTTACAACGTTCCTAACGTTTTTTATACTCCTCTCTATACACCTCAAGTGAACTCTGTAGAGCGTTACAATAAAACAATTATGACGGCCGTTTCCACATTCGTTGAAAATGATCATAGATCTTGGGACACCCAAATCCCAAAAATTCAGTTTGCCCTAATTAGTTCAGTTAACGAGGTAACTGGTTATACACCTTCCTTTCTTGTGTTTGGTCGTGAATTGGTTGACTGTGGCTCACACTACATTGATGTCGACTTATCAGACCATATCGTTTTTACTCCGCGTGATGCCTACGCTGAAAACTTAGGATGCTTGAGAAAAACGTTTGATAAAGTTCAGGCCTCACTTATAAAAGCACATTCCCGGAACTGTACTACGTATAACCTTAGGCGTAAAAACGTGGACTTTAATGTAGGAGACATTATCTGGAAGAGGACCTTCTATCAGAGTGAAAAAGACAATAAGTTCTCAAAAAAACTAGCTCCGAAATTCATTAAGTGCCGCATTATAAATAAAAACTCTAAACTTGTTTATGAGCTTGAAGACATGTCAGGTAATAAATTAGGTGCATGGCATGTAAAAGACTTTAAACTTCATTGAGTTGGTTTAGCGGATTTTATTAGGAAAAATCCTAACCTAAAAAGAGGGGTATGTAACGTTTTATTTTGATCTGAATTAAAAAACAAAACAATAATTAACAAAAACAAAATATAAAACCTAATAACTCAGTGTAAAACTACTTAATACTAAACAAGCACACATAATAAATAAAACTTAATATTATAATCCACCCTAATTAATAGAAAACGAAATCATTAACTTAGGAACTATTATTTACACGTAATATCTTAAAACTCGTTATTGACTGCGACATTGCTCATACGGTGCCCGGTCGGTGAAAGCGATTCGAAGGTCACATATTATGCTCGTCCCCGAGACACTCGCTCGCTAGATACGTTCCGAGGAAGGCGCGTACTAGCTATACTATTTTTTTCAAATATTTTTCTACCTATCTACTGTGCTATCTGACGGACGACTAAAAGTGTGTTTATAATACGTTTGTGAATTCCCCATAATTAACGGGTGAGTGTTGCAAAGTGTTCTATGTAGTTGTAAGCTTCTAGCTGTTGTAGGTACTTTTCTCATTGGGCTAACATTGATCTATTGTTACGCTGCGTCATGTTGATACCATCATTTTGTATATACACATGTAAATTACAATAATTAAGCTTTATAATTATCTAAACATATAATAGTGTTAAGTAAAAATATTGTACCTAATAATTGAGTGTAGCCACTCAATTTTTACTTTGGTGAAAATTATAATACGAGGGTATATCACATATTGCACCACCCAATACGTACATGACATTGCGTTAACTTATTCATCACTGCAATTAATATTAGTCGCATACTTATAGCTCAGCTTCTTTATGCTTTACTGCGTTTGTGAGATTTCGTAATAATTATTCCCAATTGTTTTGTTTACTGAAGTTGCGAAATGTCACAGGCAAATATTGGTATAGTTAAGAATACCTAATCTGATTCCGTGTAATAGTAAATTATTGTGCCTCATCACTGATCACTATTCTTTGCAAAACGTTATCATCTGTACCTACCTACCGCCTTGTTGCCGATCTTAGGATGTTGCAGCTAAACTACGAACTTGGAATAGTTGTAAAATATTTTGTTTACGCTATTACAGGGTTCACCTACCCGGTACCGGACGTCGTTGGAAATATTGCTTACTACTGTTACTACCCCTGCCCGACACCACCACCTATCTGTCAGGCGACTTACCTGGAGTTTTGCTACGCTGGAGCTACGCGGCATACTTTCAGGACAGTGATAGTGTTAAGAGCCAAATTATATCGTTTCGGTCGTTTGATGTGAACCCACGTAAATTAAATTGTCACTTTCTTATCTACGACTGTTTTTGTTATTTAGTTTCCCCTCCTCTACAAGGAGTGTGACAATACCAACATGATAGAATTCCCTGATTTTAGGGTAAAATAAAGTTAGTGGGTTTTCTTTTATAAGGATTTTTTTCACTACGGATTGGAGTAGAATTATGTGTTTCGCAATTAGAGAATTAGGAATTAGGGGTTTTAATTGGTTGTTGATTTTTGCGGTCACGTAACCGAACCGACGTCGAGAGAATCAAAAGTTGGCGGTACTTCATAATCGATCAAGATACTACGAACAGCTGACCGCAGAGTGCGTTGTTCGCGAACTGACCGGAGAGTGTGACTGTGTTGTTGTGACCTAATTTACGTAACAAAACTTCAACGACTCACTAGTTTTCGTAGTTACCAAAGCCGTATTCACATATCATTTTGAAAGAACGAAGATACCGCGGAGACAACGACAATTTCGATCAATGCTCTCGTCTATTCAGCTTCAATAAAAATGGCTGTACGACGTTACGTCTAACCATTCCCAACTTCCCACCACGGCTGTAAACTCGTCGTGTAATGTGCTATTAAATTAAATTTTACAAACAAAACTACAATCGAGTTGTTTAAACTGAAAATAACAAGGTCATCAGAGTCTAATTTCTCGCCTTCTTTAATTCTACTTTATTTTTTAATAAATTTTGGGGGTAAAATTATTTTGGAGTTAGCAAGACCAAGTTTCAAAGGTGGCCCCAACAAAAGTACCCCGCCGTGTTTGTCGGTATCTTGGATAGGGTGACAAGCATTTTGTTTAGCTAAGATAAGATCGTAGGTATTCGTAAGGAAATAAAACATTTTGCTATTTTAGGAACTGAAATACATTTTACTTATTATTTAAGTTTAAACATTTGAGATATTATTATTGTTTATAAGGAAAATTGTAGGAATAAAAAGGTTTTGCTATTTTGTAATTAATTCTTGACTAGTCGTCTAGATAATAAAATCGACACCGTAAAAGTTGATATTAACTTGACAAACCACAGGACAAACTCATTTCAAAAAATTCTTTAAAAGTTACCTAGAATTTAACTCTTAACCGGTCGCAATATTACAATGAGAAAAGTATTGAAATGTGATATTTGGATTGTTTTGCTAAAAATAATTAAATAAAAAATGATATGGATTGTTTTAATAAACCTACTCAAACATTCGTGTAAAATCGTAATCCTAGTCCTAGATATTTATTTAACGTGGAAGCCCTACCGTACTCGCAAACTGCTGACTATGCCGCTCGAGCCGAAAGGCCGGTGTCGGGCACGTGTCGGGGTCAATCAAAGTGTGCATGCGGATAGATAGGGATGTGCCACATTTGTTCTGATTTCTAGGCTCATAGTTTTTTACGAGATCAGATCATTCATTCATTACATTACTAATTAAGATTTTATTTTTGTTTAAACTAAAATTTGATTTTATTTGATTTTAACTAAGTCATTGAGACGATAACAATGTTTTATGAGTTTCGAAAAATAGTCTTATCAGCGCATATTTCATATTAAGTGGTAAGTAAAACATGTTATTAGTGTTTTGATTTCTCTCGAAGTTGTTTCCTTTTTGCCACTTACAGTAACTCAAGTAAATAGTTATGTGAATAAGCATTTTAAAAATACATATTGGTAATTTTGCGACTGTTGGTTAAGAAATAACTGCTAAATAAAGTACGATATGTCCGAGTTTAAATGCTATGGCCTAGTTAGTTCGTTAAAAATAATTCTTAGTGACTTTTTAAATTCAGTCGTTGTATGTTTTATCAGTCTTTGTCTGTCTTAAACTGACACTTTAGAACATTTATTACCGGTTTGGACAAAATAATTTTACTCTAAAAACAAGAGTTACACTTAACTAGATTGGCGAGTTGAAAGCTAAGGTACAAAAAAAACTTGTGTCGCACTCACGATTTCGTTTAAGTAGTAGGTTACCTCGCCATAATACTTAATTAAATGCGAGGTGTCAGTTCCCAATTCACGATCAGTTATCCGGTATGTTTTAGTTTTTAGTATCCTTTAAATTATGAGCCCATTTTCGGCTTTTGCAGGACGACCGCCCGGGCGCTCGCGCCGCGCAGTCTCTAATTCGCTTCCGTGCGGCGTGCGTTTGCGACGCCGCAACGGTGTCAGTCCAGGGTTATGTGCTACCAGGATCGCAAATTTAATTTGTGCTAAAGCAGCGCGCCTTTACGCTGATATTAAGGACGTTTTCGTGAGCGGTTCAGGGACTGGAGTGAGATTGTTTATGCCCGTCGGGGACCAGGGAAGGCCACGCCAGCCTGTTGAATAAGAAGACAGTGTGATGCAGATTTTTGATCGGCAACCCAATCGCAAGCGCGACTGATGCAGCGTCCGTCTTCGCCAAGCGCTCATGGGCGCAGGCGTCATTATTGCGAATTCTGCGGCGAGACGCAAGACGAGGGGCAGGTGCCTGTATCATTTTACACTAGTTCAAGAGCTGAAGCCGCATGACTTCACACTACGAGTCCAGTTTTGCAGAAGTCGCAGAAGCTGCAACATTCTCTGGACGGACGAGAGAAGCTTCACCAGTGGTTGGATGTTTAACCTCTACGCCGCGGCACCTACTATTGGGCTGAACAGAACCCCCACCTAGTTCGGCCCGATCATTTTCAGACTAGATGTAGCAGTAACCTAAATATTTGGGCTTTCATGTGTGGGGCTAAGTGTAGGACTTAGTGTATTGTGAAGGTGATTATAACATTGAAAGTGCGACACAACTACGACAGCGAATTTTATTGCAAACCGTGTGAACCCTTTAAAACATAAAAAGTGACAGAGACTGTTATTTCGCGTAAAAGTGCACGTCGCATTGCTGTGCAATGTTTTTTTGTAATGTGATTATGATCAATATAATTTGTTGTAAAGATTGTAAACCTCTTAATGAACTTAAACACGCCAAGTAAGCGTAGATTGAGAGTAAGTGGTACCTACTTGATTGATTTGTTTGTTTAATTTTTTTGTTAGTCAGATAAATTATTTACCCGGCAGATAAATTATTTACTACGCTAACCTACTTGCTAGGCCAAAGCCTGTGAAAGTGTGATAGAGTCAGTCAGAGTCAGAATTAAATTAATAAATGTTTTAAAACCGCTTTATTTTCCTTTATTTCTATCCACCTTGCCATTCTGCTAGGAGTGATTCTAAAGAGCTTCGAGAGGTAAATAACGAATTACGTACAACAACAATTACAAGAAAGTAAGTAAATACCTACCTAGTTCCTACAACTAAGATTTAATCTAACTCATAAAACATAGACATTATCTTTCCTTAGAGCCTTGAAGTAACAAAAAAACGATGTTGGTTATTAATTTAGTTGACATTGTTTGTTTTGTTTGTTATCGAAAACATTATTATCATGAAAGTGCATTCTTCACACACTAGTGTACTAACATGTGTGTATGAAGCTATTCTTCGTTGCAATTGATCTGTGATTGGTCGAAAAAGCCTAGCTGTGCCACTCGACCAATCGCAGATCAGCTGGTTTGACAAGGGTGATGCACACAACGATCTTTGGTAATAAAATGCTGGTGTGCTCTGTGTACGTATACACCATCTGTGAACTACAGTTTGCATGAGTAAGAAAAGATACAGAGTGTTTCATTTTTGACTGCGTTTTAATTTATTTATTTTGTTAGAAAACATAACTTTTAAAAATGACTATAAAACAATACCTTATTTTTCGTCATCGCATTTAGTATGATGTATAGATACCCCCCTTTAAAGGAACGCAGTTGATTTTGTTAGACCTTGTATAATCAAAAATTACAAGAAAGTAGGTCTAAATATGATTTGGATGTAGGACAATTGCAGGCTAACATCTTAAAGTTGCACCAATCACTGGAGTCCGTGACTTGTTTGTACAACTCTGCCCAAGACCAAATCAATGAACATATCCAGGCAGCAAATAAATTACTAGATCTTGGTAACCATGCTACTGGTTTTAAATCACTACCAAACATTAAAGTAAATTTAACACCGGACTCTTCTCAGCAGAGAACTGTTAGCCAGAAATTGTCTTCATCAATATTAAATGTAAACAGCCTGGTAAAATCTCAAAGTAGACCAGACAGTTGTAATAATAATAATGTTGTTGTCTTCTCAGACAGGTTAGGAGTTGGTTACGGTCCCTTATTAAATAAGAAATTACAATGTAATATTATTAACAACTTACAAACTAACAAATTACAATGTAATATTATTAACAACGCAGGCACTTTCTAAATCACTTGAAATTATATAAATACAAAATATCTGAAGCACTATAGCTATTCAGCAATAACTTGTTCATAAACCACTAAGCGCCTGCAAAAAGATTACTAGCAATTATTCTGACATAAAAAATCGTAAATTATGTGCAGGCGTTTTAATGGATTTTATTGATAACTTTTTAAAGAAGCTTCCCAAAATTGTGTAAAAAATATATGTTAAAGTAGCACGTAGGTAATGAATATCTACATTAACAAAGTGGTAAATACAACGCTAATACTATGAAAACTCATCAGTGGCCAGTCAACCTGACGTCAGAATGACTGGCCATTTAATTTATTTAATAATGACATTAATACAAAGGTAGCAAATGTTTTATGAATGGTATCAAATAGTAGAACATAGGTATTCAATAGTGCACATGGTCCCATCTAAATGTTTCGTTTGGTCCAGTCATCCTGACGGACACGTGATTTTATGAGTATCGCAAAACTCTTTGAATTGTTTATTAGCAAAACAACGCCCTTGATCCGCTATAATTCGAATTGGAGCTCCAAAAAGCGATACACATGATTTTAAAGCATAAGCGCTTGTGGTAAACGAATTTTGTTAAGGCGTCTATGATTACAAAAACATATTCTTTTAAATCATTTTTACCACTGAGCTTTCCGGTAGCGTCAATATGAATTGTGTGCCAAGGGATTGCGACTTTTGGAATGGGGTGTAATTCTATTTCTTTTTTGCCAGATGAAGATTAACCCGCCATTGGTGACGTGAATTTGACTTACATCATTGGTGACCCCGGTCTCACGTACCGGGGTTTTCGACAGCGAGTTTTTCTGTCATTTACAGTTTATGCTATTTTTCATTGGAAAAGATACAATATTTGATCTTTAATTGTCAATAAAACATAGATATTTCAGTAATCTAATCTCTTTTATTAGCATTGGACAACATCTTTGGAAGCACGAAAATTATGAGGTATTTTAACAAGGTTTTTTTAAAACTCAAAAAAAAGCAACAATCTTAATTAATTAACACTAGAATCAGGCTTTGTTAGTCTTATGCCATTAGAAACTTAAAATAACATAAATGGTAATACTTCTACAAAAAATTTTTTATTACTTATTGCTAAAATTACTCATCTTCAACAGCCAAACAACTAGAGCAAGTTGGTACTACGTGCTCAAGGCATATATATTTTTTACATTTATGGCAATTGAACTTTGTTTTTCGGTTCAAAGCACCGACCATTCCTCGAAGGACCAGCTACCCCAGGCACATCGTCGATCTTCAAAACTTCTGAAAGTCTTTGCCTCAGTGATTGCGGCAAGTTCAACTGCGTCTGTCGTTCTCTTATATGTGGTTCAATTAGATTCATGGCCAAATTTTCAATGAAGTGACGGCGTAGAAGTTTTGAAGTTTGATTATTAGCTGTATATATCACCTGACTGTTTATAGTACTGACGTTCAACATAGCGTAAAAGACCACCATAGGCCAACGTCTCGTTGCTCGAGCACAGTTGTAATTTGCACACAGACGATCTACGACATCGACCCCACCTTTTGTGTCATTGTAACTCGAAATGATATCGGGTTTTTGAGTTTCAGCGTCAATTTTATCATCATTGTGCATAGTACTCAACAGGAGGACATTTTTTCCAGCTTTTGGAACATGAGAAGCCAGAACCATATTATCACGAAAACCAAACATACTGGACTTTACACTTCTACCACGTAGTGCATTGAACTCCGGAGGAATTTCCGTTTTAGTCTTCCTGATTGTTCCTACCATTGTTAGGCCATTCTGAAGTAACGCATTAGCCAAGGGTATACTGGAATACCAATTGTCAGTTGTTACATTTTGCCCAGTATCGAAAATCGGTTCGCATAATCTTTGGACAACAGCTAGGCCAGAATTATCAAGATGGAATGGACCCTCAGTTGGCTGTTTTCCAGGATAAATTTCCATACTAAACGTGTAAAACATTTTAGCGTCGCAGAGAGCCTGAATTTTGATACCATAGGGGTTTGGTTTGTTTGGAATATACTGACGAAATGAACATCTTCCACGAAAAGCTTCCAATTTTTCATCTACTGTTACAAAAGCAGATAAAGTATAATTATCCTTGCAATTTTGGACAAACATTTTAAATATTTCTCTTGTATGGCAAATCTTGTCAAGTGCTTTTCTTTGCAGCCTCGTTGTACAATCATCAAATCTCAAAACTCGCAGCAAAAATTTAAACCTCTGAGCAGACATAGAAAGTCGAAACATTTCAACAGCACCACCATCCGTCCGAAACAACTCTTCGACATTTAGATGATTCGATTTTTTCACTCCGGCTAATAGAGTTAAACCCATAAAGCATTGTATCTCGTTGAAGTTAGTCGGTCTCGCATATGTCTCTCGTTTGTATTTACGTTTCACTGTGTCAATGTATTGGTTAGTATACTTTACAATAATATCGATTATATTATTGTCAAAGTAGTGTCTCCAAATTCCAAGAGGTTCTTTTTCACCGGCAATAACTTGTTTCGGTCCTGGCAACTGAGTTATAATATTGACTCTTCTAGTACGAACAGATTGACGATGGGGCTCTTTGCTTCATCTCGTTGATTTATCCTTTCCCAAATAGAATAAAGAGTTTTCATTACCTGAAGATTCGTGGTCACTCAAATCCTCTTCACTCTCCGAATTTTGTATTGAAATGTAATGAAATTTGATCTGGTTCGACATTTTCTGGTTCGAAGTCACTTTCAGATTCACTTTCCGATGACGTTTGTAATCTGTCCGTATCAGACATTGCTTCTTGCAAAAGAGCCTCGAGACGACGCTGATTACTTTCGTAAGACATGCTGAAACAATGTCACAATTGAATGAAAACACGTAATTACTTGTAAAACATCGATTAAGTCTGGCAAAACGCTTACTATTTATTAAAATTATATGATTAAACTGAAAATTAAAACAACAGCCTAATCAAAATAAGTGAAAAAAGAAATACACTAACCATTTGACTTACTTAGTTGGTGACGCCGGTCTCACGCACCGGGTTGGCGCCAAAACTCTGTAACGAGCGTCGGCGTCGCTGTCGCGCGGTAGACTGGCGGTGGGGGGCGTTGAATTAGGCAGCTACTCGAAACCACAGTGTAATTCGATGAACGGTGACCAAAATATTTGAATTTTTTAAACTTCCCGGTCTCACAGACATATAGGTCACCAATGGCGGGTTAAGCAATTTTACACGTTAAACAATTGTTTGGGCAATTCATATGTTTTTATAAGTGGGTAGTTGCAACATCGGCGACCTGCGATCCGCCCGAAAAGAAGTGGGTAGTTTTCGGAACCTCTGCATAGTCAGTCATGACTGTGCGTCTTTCTGTTCAAATCGGGCTCCCATACGGCGCGGACGCATCAGTGTCATCTGATTATTACGGCGGTATTTTTGGAGTGTGTTCGGGCTCCTTATAGATTGTTTTCTTATTTGTTACGGTGTATTTGTGAACTTTCGATTACTAAAAAAAAAAACTGAAGAAACAGAGATTCCTCCTTGGACGTTGACCGACCACGCCCTCGGCACGTGGTGGCGGTTCCTCTTCACATGGTGATGCTGTCTTCGGATCTGGTCAAGGTGAGCGGCTTCCCTTATCATTTC
The DNA here is from genome assembly GCA_963576865.1 of Anania hortulata. Taxonomy (NCBI): domain Eukaryota; kingdom Metazoa; phylum Arthropoda; class Insecta; order Lepidoptera; family Crambidae; genus Anania; species Anania hortulata. The sequence goes on along the minus strand of OY756402.1, from coordinate 2,809,276 downwards.
ATGTGAATTGCCTGACAGAATTTACCTGCCCTAGCACGAAGCGCCAGGTCTCCCAACAACCTTTGAGGCTTCAATTGCCTTAACATATTCACCAGCGACCTATGGATAGCGCTTGGTTTAGCTTAGGGTAGGTATTAGTTCTGCGGAGGATCTCGGTTTTGTACCTTTCAGTTAGGTATACGTATATACCTACGGTTGTCTTTAAGTTTGTTTAAATCGGTTAAATCTAGTAATTTATTCTTGTCGGATCAGATAATAAATAAATCGGTTTTCAAAATGGCTAATAAACATTATAATAAATTTAAAATTCAGTTGGATTGGTTTTCAAATACTATTGAAATGTTGAATAGCAGAAATCACGCTAGAAGTGTTATTTCGTATCGTCTTCGTAAATTGGAAGAAAAATACACGTTGTTGTGCGAGGCATACGAAGTTCTCTTAGATAATACCACGGAGAAAGATGATATTAAAACGTATGATGCGGAGTTCAAGCAGGCTGAACTAACTTACAACCAGTTGGATGTGGTATCAGCGGCTTACCCTGGTCTGGATAATAATCATCAGCCTACTGAGAGTGCTACTGCGGCGCGGCTGCCAAGTATTAATTTGCCGGTCTACGACGGTGATATTTTTTCATGGACCAGCTTTATTAGGTTATTTTCTTCATTGGTGTTAACACGAAAGGATATTTCTAAAACGGAAAAGTTTCATTACTTATTTTCCCAGGTAACTAAGGAGCCTCGGTCGCTCATTCAACATCTACCTATGGTCGACGAATCATTAGACACGGCCCTCGAAATATTACGAGGTAGGTATGAGAATAAAAGGTTACTTGCAGATTGCCATATCTCCCGTATCTTAAATTTACCGGCGTCAAACGTTCGTTCGGTTAACTTACGCATTAAAATTCTAAATCCATTATTAGAAACGACCCGGGCGTTAAAAAATCTCGGTTTCCCTATTGATGAGTGGAGTTACATACTTCTGTTCATAAGTCTAACTAAGTTGCCTATCGATATCAAAACTAGGTTTGAACAACAGAACGGCGGCAAGACAATTTCTTTACCTACATTCAATCAACTAATAGATTTCTTACAAAATGAATGCCGGCTGCTCGATGCAGCGGTCTCGGAACCGGTTTCATATGCGGAGCGCGTGCGACGCTCGGACCGCGTCGCACATGTTGCTGAAAATAATCATTTAAATAATGAAAGGTCGGCGGGAAAACATGGTTTGTATTGTCAATTAACGGGTCATTCTATATTGGAGTGTTATAAATTTGATATTTACGTAGTAATAGGGAGTGTAAGCAATGGGTTCGAAATAAGAATTTATGTTTTAAATGTTTCGGGATACATCATGCGGCTACGTGTACTAAAATCAGTTATTTGCACGATGCATAATTCGCGTCCAGGTTCACCGGCAGAACAAGGACTGCAGACTCGGCATGTGTTCATTTCGTCTACGCCAAAGGGCAATAGTAGCCGAATGCAGTATGGTGATAAGCGGTATAGGAATGCATCGACGGGCGGAGTAAATAGTAAAACAGCTGATCGCGATCGCAATCGGGCGAGCGTTACCGGTTCCCGTAACTATGAAAACGATGATAGGCGTTCATCGTCCCCTTCTAACAATGGAATGCGTCATCGTGAGCGTAGTCGTAAAAATTCAGAATAGCAATTAAGGTTTAGTAATGTCGCTTCTTCAGTTCCTTGTTTATCTGATAATGTTGTTTTGCCTACGGTTATTATTGAAGTGAAAAATTGACAAAATCAATTTTTAAAGGCCCTGCTAGATCTCGGCTCTCAGGTGTCCATTGTTTAAAGTGACTTAGTTACTCGTCTCGAATTAAAGCGACATTACAATAGTACTAATTTATTAGGTATCGGCGGCGTACAGACTAGCGGTAGTCATCATGTTGTTTCACTTGATTTTCGGCCGGAAAATTCGGAAAATCCTTTGTTATCGGTCACGGCGGCAGTTTTAAAGAAACCAACTTCTTATTTAGCATACAAATTGGATTTAAAATGTAATAATTTTGATATTTCGGATACAGGAGGTCTACTACGAAAAACGAAATCCGTCAATACGATAATCGTTTTTTGGATTGCTTACTACGAAACGCTTCGGATTTTTTGAAATAATACGATAAATAACATTTTATTCATTAATTCACAAAGTCGTTCCGAAAATATGTCGCATCCGATTAAAACATCGACATCCAAAAGTTAAAGTTAAAGTTAGTCAGCCTATCGTTTGCGTATCGTTTGTCTTTCGTTTCGTCCGAAACATCATATTTCGTTTTTCATAGTAGGCTTCCTGGTTCCGTCAAGTCAACGGGAATAGATTTGATATTCGGTTGTGACGTTTTAGGTCAAATTTTAAACGGTGAAAAGGTAACTTTGCGGCCCGGCGGACCCTATGCGTTGGGTACTGTGATATTCCTATGGAAGGTAGGTGTACTTGGAAGGCGAGAGAAACACATCCGTCATTTGCTAAGGTTTATTGCGAACTGCCCGCTTCCGCGAGCGGTCACTTAACTATACATAACTAGATACATATACTATAATCCTCACAACTTAATCAGATACACAAGCACTAGGTACCTATAGGATTATAAGATACAAGTTCTCATTTTAAAAAAAAACAAGATTATAAAAATCTTCCTTAAATTACATATAAACTTTAGTTTAAGTATCACTCACATTCCTCACAACTTAATTTCTACAAGCTTGTGTAGTCTCTTATATAGACCGACAGAAAACAAAACATAATAATAACATAATACAGTAAGTCTTTATTTTCACGTAAAATTACTAAGTAACCAAATATAAGAGGAGTATTTATAACGTTCTACAAAAAGTAAATAACAAATAGTATGGTAAGTGTTTATCACTAATTACTAATCGCCTCACTGAACTTAGATATTTGGATGGGTATAGGTAGGTAAGTATAACTTATTATGTGTGCTGGGCACGAAAGACAAACAGATCGAATTACCGAGAGACGACGGTCTTACATTATTTAACCCTGATTGATTATATAACCTGTTAATAGGTAGGTACTTGAATCTATTACATATGATCAAACAAAGTAAAAAAAACAAAAGAAAGACACAAAATAACATTTTAGCACTTATAATTAGGTACTTTATTTATCCTACACTGTCTTATCGGTTTAGGTTGAGGCGGTGTAATGGGGAGTTTTGGCGATTGAACCTTGGGCGTAACTGGTGAGTGTGTTAAATGCCTCTGTTGTACGGGACTCGAACCCGGCGCATCTTGCGACGTTGCCGGCGTCGGTGACGCCGGGCCCGCCGCGCCTTCCGCCTGGCTTCCCTGCTCGTTATTAATTGCCTTTGAAATCATAGATTTCCGGCAATGCTCACTCTCTACTGGAACCACAAATGTACCCTGAGATCTACGCTTTAATTGATCTATATGCCTATGCTTTTGATTTCCATCCCCATCCATGACGATGAAATCGGTTTTACCATTTGAGTTAAATATTTGTCCCGGGGCCCATTTTTCCGCTTTTAGAAACTGCCTAAACCACACGTCGTCCCCTGGTTTAAAAGTCCTTTCAACGCCTCCTGCAGCCTCTGATTGTCGTTTCTGTGCCGAACGTACTTTCGTATCTACGTCTGGTTTTAATAAATCTAATTTTGTCCTCAACCTTCTGCCTATCATTGCTACCGCGGGACTTATGCCTGTTGTGGAATGTTCTACATTTCTATAATATAATAAGAATGTATTCAGCGCAGTGTCAACATTTTTTCCTTCCGATACTGCCTTTCTAATTACTGTTTTTATTGTCCTAACTGCGTTTTCTGCGGCCCCATTTGACGACGGATGGTAGGGTGCAGTCATGATGTGTTCTACCCTATCTTCGCTCAAAAATTTTCAAAACTCCTGACTTGAAAAGGGCGGTCCGTTATCGGAAACCACTTGTCTGGGTATACCAAACCTAGCCCATAATTCACGCAATTTACTCATCGTCGTGCTTGCCGCCGTACTGGGTACCTGATAGACTTCTAGCCACTTAGAGGACGAATCTACTATAATTAAACAAAGTTTATTATAAATTGGACCTAGAAAATCAATATGGATCCTAGCCCACGGTTTCGGGGGCCAGGGCCATAACCGCGGGGCCTGATGCGGCGGGCTGTCGGCGTGCGCGGCGCAGACGACGCAGGCGCGGCAGGCCGCCTCCACCGCCTCGTCCACGCCCGGCCACCACACATAGCTGTGTGCGAGAGCCTTCGACTTTACTATGCCCATATGTGATTCGTGAATTATTTTTACTACCCTATCCCTACACGATACTGGAATGACTAATCTACGGCCCCACATCACACATCCCAATTCTTCATACAGCTCTAAACGCCTATTCCAATAGGGTTGCATGCCCTTTATGTCACTGTTTTTAGGCCAACCTTCCTGAATAAAACCTAGCACCCTACTTAATATCGGGTCTCGAGATGTTTGTTGCTTTACTTCCTGACAATCTAATAATAAAGCCTCCTGTGCATAATGTAAAAAGGTTTGTTCTGGTAAATTCCTATTTTCCTGTTTGTTACTTTTACTTTTTACAGGTAATCGTGACAATCCATCCGCATTATTATCCGTAGTTTTAACATATTCTACATCGTATACGTATGCTGATAAAATTATAGCCCACCGTTGCATACGGCTAGCAGCCATAGTGGGAATGTCTTTATATGGCCCAAAAATCGACACTAGCGGTTTGTGGTCAGTCCGTAGTGTAAATTTTCGCCCGTACAGATTTCATTTCATTTTCCGTATTGATGCAATTTCTTAACACAAAAAATGATTGCCAACGCCTCCCTATGAATTTGTGAATAATTACGCTCTGCTTCGGTTAGCGTGCGAGAAACGTAAGCCACCGGTCGCTCCCCGCGCGGGGAGGGCTGACTCAGCACACCGCCGACGCCGCGCGCGCTTGCGTCACACGTCAAAATCAAAGGTTTGTTTGGATCGTAGTGTACTAATACTTGTGTACTCGTTAATAATGACTTAATATCATTAAAGGTGCGCTCGCATTCTTTGTCCCAAAACCATTCCACACCTTTCTTTAAAAGATTGTATAATGGTACTAAGCGAGAGCCTAAATTATGTATGAACTTTGAAAAGAAATTAACTAAACCCAAAAATGATCTCAATTCGGAAACATTTTGTGGCCTTTGCATTTTCTGAATCGCATCAACTTTTGTTGGGTCGGCCTTTATACCGTCCCTGGACACTACATAGCCTAAATAGGAAACTTCCTTTGCTAAGAAAACGCATTTACTTAGTTTTATTTTTAAGCCACTTTCTCTAAGTTTTGCAAATACTAATTGTAACGCTTTTAAATGTGCTGCCCTTGTTTTTCCCCCGATTATGACGTCATCTAAAAATACTTGTACATTTTCTATACCCCCTAATAAATTACTCATTATACGTTGAAAGATACCCGGGCTTGATGCTAATCCGTATTATGTATATTTATATTTAGACGTTTATATTTAAATAAACCTTTATGTGTATTTATTACAGTATATTTACTGGAGTCACCTAACTCAATCTGATTGTATGCTTGTGACAAATCTAATTTACTAAAAAATTGCGCCCCATTTAAACTAACCAGAATGTCTTGGATCCGGGGCAGAGGGAAGCGATCAATTAATAACGCAGGGTTCAGCGTAGATTTGTAATCCGCACAGATGCGTAGTGAGCCATCAGATTTATTTACCGGTACCAATGGGGAAGCCCAGTCGGAAGCGTCGACAGGCTCAATGACACCGGAGCGCAGCATCGCGTCCAGTTCTGCGTCAAGCCGGTCGCGCAACGCGAAAGGCACCGGCCGCGCTCGGTGGAACACGGGCACCGCATCGTCGCGGACGCGCAACGTCGCCCGCCCGCCATTAAAAAAGCCGGCTCACTCTTGCGCCGAGTCCGCGGCAGCCGCAACAATGTTCTGAAGGCCATCGCCGACAGTGGGGACTGTCCACTAGTCGAGCACCTAAGCAGGCTTACTCGATCCCTTTTAGTTATTAAGTACTAACACTAATTATTAAGTTTCAATGTTACTAACACTTATGGATCTCTGTTGTCCGATAAATAAACATTTTTATTTTTATTTTTATTTTTATTTTTATTTTATTTTATTTATTATACCGCCCCAACCCGCCGTCAAACAACTCCTTATACCTGTCGAGTAAAAGGTTTATTTCATCATTCAAATTATTAGTTTGATTTTTATTACAGTTTTCCAGATGATTACAAGAGAATCGAGGGATGTCTATTTGTAACTCAGCGAGCCATTGTCTACCTAGTAAGGACGTAGTACCCCCATTAATTACATACAAATCTAATTTTTTTGTAAGCCCATTAAACTCAACCTACGGACTCATTATGCCTAAGGGCCTTATTTTTGCACCATTATAAAATTTTATTACGGTTTTACAAGGTGTAATTTTATACTTTGGAAATGTTTGCCTATAAGTAACACTACTAATACACGATATTGCCATTGAACCAGTGTCCACTTCCATTTTTATTGGTGTACCTCCAATATTGATTTTTAGACTCACCGCCTTGTAGTCACTTAGATCCAAATGATTGAGAAATTCCTCCTCGCCCTCGACGTCTGAGTAGTTGTTGTAACTGTAGTGGCCCTCTGGTCCACCCAGTTCGGCTGGCCTGCAACTGTTCTCCTCCGGTTCAGTATCCGAACCCGAACGAACTTCACTGTAGTGCACCCTGCCTCGTAGGTTTCCGTGGTGTTCCGGCGATTTCGGCGAAAACAAGCAAACCCGCCGTAAATGTCCTTTTTGTTTGCATCTGCTACACACAAATTGCCGATAGCGGCATGTCTTCTCTAAGTGTTGATCGGAACCACACGCCTTGCAGGCCATACTACGCCCTTGTACCGGGCCTGTTCCCGTACGCCCGCGGCCCATTCCGGTTCCGTAGCCTCGATTATAATTATTGCGACTGCGTCCCGCGACGGTGATAGCGTTGAGTGTCGAATGTCCTGCGCCCGCGCGCGAGTCTCCCTCGCCGCCGCCTTCCGCGCCTGTGTCTCCCTGCTCCACCGCCGCCGCGTCCCTCTCCGCCGCTTCCAATGAGCTCGCAACCTTTACCGCATCGTTGAAGGTCAAATCATCGGCTTCTGCGAATAACCGCTGTCGTATTATGTCACTCCTTACCCCGCACACCAATTGATCTCTTAGGTTCTCACTCAAATTCTTATCGAATTTACAGTCTCGAGATAATCTTTTTAATTCCGCCACGTAATTAGCGATGTTTTCATCTGGCAACTGTCTTCGTAGTCTGAATCTGAACCGTTCCGCCAATGCTGATGGTGCGGGCTGCAAGTGTTTGCGCATGAGGTCATCTGCTTCGGAAAATTCTAAATCTTTTGGTTTTTTCGGACTAGCAAGTTAAGAGTTCATACGCTTCATCACCCAACGACGCAATTAAAGTAGGTAATTTAAGTTCCTCCTTAACACCATTAACTAAAAAGTACATTTCCAGTCTTTCTATGAACGATGACCACCTGCCACTCTTTATGTCAAATTCACGTATTTTGCACTGAATTGACGACATTCTTTTCTATTTGCACGCGAATTAATTTACGCTCGATCGCCACTGTGATATTCCTATGGAAGGTAGGTGTACTTGGAAGGCGAGAGAAACACATCCGTCATTTGCTAAGGTTTATTGCGAACTGCCCGCTTCCGCGAGCGGTCACTTAACTATACATAACTAGATACATATACTATAGGTACAATTTTTAATTTTGCAATTTTCGGCCATTAGTTCAGAATCACTTGATAATTTACAGGGATCTTTAAATAATTTTAATTCGGGTGTGACACTCTTAGAAACGGTTGAAAAATTCTGGCGGTGTGAGGAGCCACCTCACAATAAAATTAAGAACCCGGCGGATATTGAATGTGAGCATTTGTTTGTGTCTACGGTTTCTAGTGGTACGGACGGAAAATATACTGTACGGCTTCCATTAATACCAGAAAATGAAAGATTGCGATTAGGTGAATCAAAACAACGGATTTTAAAGCAATTTATGACACTTGAAAAACGTATGCAGCGTAACCCGGAATTTAAGGAAAAATACGTAGATTTTATTAACGAATATATTGAGCTCGGCCACATGTCTGTTTCAAGGTTTGAATGTAATTCTGACTCGGAACATTATTTTTTACCTCATCACGGCGTATTTAAAAAATCGGGTGATACTAGTAAAATTCGCGTAGTGTTTAACGGCAGTAAGAAAACTAGTTCGGGCGTTTCGTAAAATGATTGTTTGTATACTGGAGAACGACTACAAAGTGATATCACGAATATCATATTGAACTTTAGAGTTCCGCGGATTGTGTTTACTACTGACATAAAAATGATGTTCAGACAGACTTGGGTACATCCGCAGGACCGCATGACCGCAGGTACCAATTAATATTATGGCGATCGTCACCTTCGAAACCGTTACTTACATACGAGTTAACGACTAATACATACGGATTAAAATCTAGTCCCTTTGTTGCGATACGATGCTTACATCAGTTGGCTCGAGAAAACGAGGCGGACAAGCCGCGAGCCGCTCGGATTTTACTTAAAAATAGTTATGTTGATGATCTTAACGGAGGTGCGGACAGCATCCTAGAAGCGCGCGAGATCAAGGACGAGCTAGTTGAGCTCATGAGCTCAGGCGGCTATGAGCTACGAAAGTGGTCTAGTAATGCCCCAGAGTTGCTCAAAGATTTACCCTCGGAGCACTTAGAATCACCTCGGCGTTTTGACGATTCAGACTCGGACTGTTCAGGATTCATAAAGGTTTTAGGGATTCAGTGGAAACCTAAATCGGACAACTTCACATACCATGTCAATTTACCTACTGACGATTCGGTTACTAGACGTGGAATCTTATCGATTATCGCTCGATTGTACGATCCTCTCGGATGGATCAGTACAGTTGTTTTTAAAATTAAGATTTTATTGCAATCGTTGTTGTCTACCTCGGATAATTCAAAAAACATTGATTGGGACGCGCCTGCTCCCGCGAATCTTGTTACTCAGCGGCGAGAAATTCCAGGCGATTTGCCTAAATTGCAACTAGTATCGATTCCTCGTTGTCTTAAGATGGACGGAAAAGCTCGGTACACGCTTCACGGATTTTGTGACGGTTCACTATTGGGCTACGCGGCGGCTGTATATCTTCGCAGCGAGATGGCGGATAGTAGTGTGCTCGTGCGATTACTCATGGGTAAATCTAGGGTATCCCCATTGAAAACGAAGCTCACAATACCTAAATTAGAGTTAAACGGCGCTAAATTGCTATTTACGCTTATCAATAACATTGTTGAATCAATGAAGGATAACATTAGGTTCGATAACATTGTCGGCTGGTGCGATAGCACTATTGTTTTGGCCTGGCTTCGGACGCCACCTCTTAAGCTGCAGGTTTTTGAAGGCAATCGGGTTTCGGATATAATGTCATCTAAAGTAAATATCGAGTGGCGTCACGTGCCCGGTGAATTAAGGCCCGGTATTCCTGCAAAAGTAGGCATTTAGTGTAGTCCCGTCGCGGGCGAAATACTTCGCGCGAAACGCAACGGCTGTGAACTCGCATGACCTTGCGCCCCGCCAGAACGACACAGTGTAGGAATAAGCAGCAGTAGGGTAACTTGATTTGCATTTAGAATGAGTAATGGGTATGAATTTCTTATAATCGAACATAACATACATTAAATTAGTTTAAATCCCTATCGGCTCTATTACCGAACCAACTTTGTGTAAGATGTTAAATTAATATATTATATTTTCTGAGGTTTATTTATAGGGATAAGATATTCTTTATATGTAAACCACACACATTTAACATTTGTCTAATATTTTTTCTCATGAGTTAAGCGGTCTTATTGCCCTAAGCAATTTCTTCCAGACAACCTTCGATGAAAGTTGTTTTATCTTAGTAACAATAAATCTCGAGAGCTAATTTATTTTATATAATACATTTACATTTACAAAGTTATTTTTTTTATTCAGGTTCAGTAGTTTTGGCGTGGAAGCCGGACAGACTAGACAGACACACGTTTCTTTCTCATTCATATTATATAATATTAGTAAAGTTGTTTAGCAGAGATAATAAAACAAAATTGTAGAATATTTTTTTAATTAAGAAAATATCAAATTAAAAATTAAAAAACTTAACTCAGAAATGTTCTAAATGTATTTCTCGTGTACTTGTTCCTGATTGTAAATCTGCTTGTGGAAGTAATAATGTTACAGACTCAACAGAATCAACATGTTGCATTTGTTGCTCAGGTGTCGAGAAAATTGGGGAGTCTAGACAAGGTACATTTTCCTTTTCATCCTGTAAGGACAATGTTCTTATTGGCATTCCACGTGCTTGTCTACTATCCACAATTTCTGGCAATAAACATGTTATGTAAAATTTAATCAACTTTGGTTCCATTTGGGTTTTCCAGATGTTATCGTCCCTTTCGATGCGCTTTATCAGCAGGGGTTCATTTTCTTCAGCCCAGATACCAAGCAGACAGAGTCGTCTTCCGGTGACGTGAAGCTGCCCCTGTATTTGATAGAACCAATTGGATTTTCTATTGACTGTGCTGGTGCATGTGTTTTTGTCGTATTTAAGAATTTGTAATTTATTGTTTTGTGTTGCATATGTGAGCCCCGTTTTCGCTGCAGTTAAGGGACACTTGATTTCTACCAGCACATCATCGCCTACTAGTCCGTCAGGAGTTGCTCCAATGAACGGAAAAGTTTGGTCTATGAACAACCCGCAATTATGTTTATATTTTCTTGCTGTTGAAGTGCTTGTCTCTCATGCTTAACTCCATGTGCAACAGCTGCCACATATGTAAAATTTTTTTGGTACAGTATGTTTTTGACCAAAGGAGCAGTATTTAGGTGGGCTTTCCTCTTACAAATTTGACCAAAATTTGATGCGGTGATTAGGTTTTTCCGTATTTCTAGCCATTCGCTGCTATCTCGTTGCAAAATCGTAGCTCTCTCGATAGCATGTTTATCAGACGTAATTTTTAAATTATTTAAGAACTCTTTTTCTGCCTTCGTAAATTCATCTGGAGACATGTCTGGTGCTGAGCTTGCTGGACCATAGTCATGTTGCTTCTGATTAACTTGTTTGAATATTCGTATTTTTTTTACCGGGTGCTCTAAATTCAATTTTCGTTTTTGTCCTCTCCTTTTTTCAATTACCTTAACCCTGCCTTTAGGACTTTTATTCAAAAATGATTTTTGGATGGCTGAAAGTGCGGATTTACTGTGAAATGAAACAGCAGCTGCTGAACATCTCCCTTGGTAACCTCCTTTCAGTGCAAAATTTGTTCGTTTCCCACCAACGAATTTCGCGATGATGCTATTAAAACACTCAACCGTGTTTGTATCAACGTCCTCGACTAAGCTGCGTGATTTTGCAGCGACGTTTGAGACAATCGCGTTTATTCTGAAAATAAATGTTGAATTCTGAATCTTTTTGAGTTTTTCGTTATCATTTTTATCTTTGGTACAATAATATTCTTGGCACATTTTATGGTCACCGAAAGCATGCGCTACACAGTTAATAATATCGTTGTGAAGACTTGATATAGCTACATTGCGGGGATTTCTGGAGGATTTGTGATGTCTTATACTTTGTACAATTGATTTCCGCATTGTCATAATTTTGACATTAGTAAGCATTTTACGTTGCGCTAGAACGTATTTTGTGTCTGTAGTCAAACTACGTAGTTTTTTGCAAAAGTTACGCAGTATATGATTACGACATTCAATTTTTTCGACGGTCACATTTTCGGACTCATACGGTCTGGCTTTGAGAATTGCAGCATAAGTAGAAGCATCGCCGTCTCCTATCATTCGCTCATATATGATGTCATACATTTGAATTGACGCCTTGAAACCTTCTACAATTATTTCCGTCTCCATGGAGCTTGAGGAGCCTTCATAATTTTTGAAGCAATTGTGCGGCTTTGGTGAAATATTTTTGTGTTCAGCTCGAGCGCATACCAAGCAATATTTATTTTTTACACCGATGTAAAGTATTTGACCTGTTTTTCTTCCAATTATGGCTGCTGTGCCTGATGACGCTTTGTAGTTGGTGCCATAAGATCGAGCGCACCATGAGCCATCAACGTAAACGTCAATCATAGGGTAGCCGTTTTTAGTTCGACCCTCTGCGATGGCGAGATCTTTCTCCGTTTGAGCGGCAGCTTCCATAGAAGCACTTGCCGTCTTTTTCCATTGTTCAAATACTGCATTCTCTAATTTTGAATAAAATTTGGAACTAAATACTGGAATATCGATGGCTGAACATAGTTTCTCAAATTGAGAAAAGCCTATGCCAGCAGCCACAATTCCAGTAGTGGCGGCAATGTTTATGTTTACTTGTTCTTCATTTTTTGGGTATTAAATGCCTCGCCTTTTTTCACTAATTAACCGGAAATTGCCTAAAGTGCAGTTAAATAAATTGTTATGACGCGCTTTTTCTTGCAACTCCTGTAAAATATAATTCATGTCAACAATTCGCCGCCCCGAAACGGAAAGAAATTCATCTTTATTTATTTCATTTTCTATGACAAGGGAGTCTTCTTCTGTTTCTTCAGCATATCTGAAACAGATAATGCTTATTAAGGAAGTATTATAATCATCTACTATAAAACAATTTTTCTAGTTTTGAATCTTGGTGCAATTTAAATTTAACAATCTGACAAAAAAATAAGAAAATTTTCAGATGAACGTGTTAGAAATTTTACTCAAACAGCTTAAAATGAATGTTTAGCGTTGGATAATAAATAACAGTAAATTGGATAATAGTAATATGTTTATTAGAGAATTTAAGCAATAAAACTACCACCTCATTATATTGTTACAGTAAGTTTTAGAGGGAAACTTCTACACAGCTTAGCAATTTAATTATTTATTTGTTATTTACAAATCATTAATTACTCAAGTCACATTAAAACAAAGATATCACATATACCATTATATTTTATAGAATATACTAGACTATACAAGTATATATCCATCCCCATTAAACTATACATATACAGCAGCAATTTAGGTATCTGTTATCAATAAAATACGTAACTTAATGTACTATATACTATGGAGTATATAACGTTATGTACATACAGTAACAGGTACATAGGTCATAGGTACCCCATAGCCTGACAATTATTTAATGTACATGATCATACCTTGTTCGACCGATGTTCACACTTCGCTTGCTCAAAAGCAACTGCCCTGTCGCTCCGCAGCGGCCTCCTTTTATACCAGTGAACAAACAAGCGACCAATTACGTGCCGCAGCCACGTGCCATTTAAATAACAATTTTAATTAGAAAATCATTACTAAATACATTTTTCAAAAAGAGTTGGTAATAACATGTTGATATAAATATAATATACATTATTTGGAATTATCTATTAAACGCAAAATGTGGTAGGTACTCACGTTGAAGTTACAATTTCTTGTAGATCTACTGAGTTCAATCTTATAAAAGAATTTTCGGAGATGTCATCTTGGTTGCTACTCGTAAGAATATCCATGTGCCTGAAATCAACCACATTAAGTTTTTTAATGAATACTGTTTAGCTCAAGGTACGTAGTTTTTCCGATTTTGAAATAGGTTTCACAGATAAATTTATTGTAAGTAAATATGAAACTTAGTGACCTCCAAAATAATTTGCCAGGTGTTACATAATCACCTGTATAAGTTTGTATGTAAATACAGGGCGAGCTAATAAAAACGTTTTAAAAGCATTTCTACCTATCCCGATAAGTAGAAATGCTTAAATATTTTTTTTTTAAATTTTTTATTTTGGTACAAAACAGTCATTACATCGAATTACTTAATCTAAAAAAATTATATGTTACAGACAATGAGTACCCAAAATTACTTTCTATGTGAGTATAAACAGATTTAAAACAAAAAAAACATTGATTGAAGTGCGGTAAAAACTAAATCAATTATTATGTAACGTGCAAGTTAGAAGTATGATCTACTGATACATATGTATAATATTAGAACCATGGTAAGTGGGTGAAAATATCTATTTTGTTACAAAACGAAAAGCTTTTTAAATATTTCGCGTTTGAAGTGACTTAGAGTGTGGTTAAATATGTCTAAATTAGAAAATTCTGAATTATAAAAAGTTAAAACTTAAAACGTTTAAAACGTTTTTATTAGCTTGCCCTGTATTTACATACAAACTTAACTTGTATGTAAATACTATTAAGTTTGATGCAATCACATACCTCTTTTCATTTAAATCTGTCGGTAACGGGCTTGTGCTGGTATCCATAGTTTTTATGGGTAGCTCCATTGGCCTACGATAAAAAGAAAATCGAGTTCATATGAAGTTGTATAATATTTAGTATTTATTTTTCGTTTGCAAAGAGGTGAGGTGATCGTAAGTAGTCACTATACTTACTGATATTATTATACTGTGGCACGATGATCGTATAGTATAATTTGAGTATACCTAATGCTAAAGACCAAAAATCACATTTTAAATAAGTTATTAGGTACTTACTTGTTCACATTATCTACATAAAAAAATAATCATTGGGTACTTACTTGTTCATATATCTCTGGTGTGCGTTCTTTTTATTGCTTTACGCGACTTTTTTCGCGTGCGTTGTTTGTTGCCCATAATGAGTTACAACTCACAATAATAATTCTATTATTCGTCAGACACTAATGTACCTATCGTGCACAAAAAAACTGGCGTAGGTCCGTCGTCCATGAGCGCCAGCGCGCGACTGTTCGAGGTGGCCGGGCCGCCGCGCTTACACTTTTAGTTCATTCTGAAGCCTAGTAAGTAAGATAATAATTGTATCAACTCAAACACTGCGATTTTGTCTATCAATATTCAATAGCTTTATTTGAGTATAAAAAATAATTTAAAAATATTAGAAGTAAAGCCGTAAAATTGAAAAAACATTACAAAAAGAGGTATAGCTAAAAATAAGGTTTTTAGTGACAGAAACGAATTGCCGTAAATCCGACTCCACGCAGTCTTGTCTGCTCTACCCCTAGAGTGTAATTCAAAATCGCGTAGGCGCGGAGGGGCGAGGCGGCCCGCGGGCTGAGGAGCAGGAGGCTGGCAGCGAGCTTCGGCTTGCTGGCCAGCTTCGCCGGCCAGCCTCAGCCGCGGCGGTGAGCGAAAGCCGGCTGCGACGATTCGCACGCGTGGGACCGCCAGAGACACGCAGCGCCGGAGCTGTGACAGAAGCCTTGCATGCTGATTGCTTGCCTGTATGCATGCTGTTTGCCTGCATGCATGCTGCTTGCCTGCATGCATGCTGCTTGCCTGCATGCATGCTGCTTGCCTGCATGCATGGTGCATGCTGCTTGCTTTCATGCTTGCTTGCATGCATGGTGCATGCTGCTTGCTTGCATGCATGGTGCATGCTGCTTGCTTGCATGCATAGTGCATGCTGCTTGCTTGCATCATTGTGCATGCTGCTTTAGCATGCATGATGCATGCTGATTGCTTGCATGCATGATGTTTGCATGCATGTATGGTACATGCTGCTTGCCTGCATGCATTGTACTTGCTGCTTGCGTGCATGCATGTTGCATGCTGATTGCTTGCATGGATGATGTTCGCATGCAAGCATACTGATTGCTTGCCTGCATACACCTGCATGCATGGTGCATGCTGCTTGCGTGCATGCATGGCGCATGCTGATTGCTTGCTTGCATGATGTTTGTATGATGTTTGCATTCATGCATGGTGCATGCTAATTGCCTGCATGCATAATGCTTGCTGCTAGCTTGCACTACGCTTTTATTATTATTAGGACAAATAAACATCATATAATTTGAATGTAGGACTTACAACTTTTATTTATAGAAAATGGTTTTATGTCTTTCGTTTATTATTGATTGTAATATTTATGACAAATAAATTTAGGGCATATTATATTTAGGGCTTTCAATTTTATTGCATGTAATATTATGTGACATTAAGTTCGGGCAAGTTATCATTCGGACAAATGATGATTAGGACAAAAAAAATTATTACACGTTAGATTATGGATAAAAAAGTTAGGGAACAAAATAGAGAACCCCACTAACGTCATGCTTACGTCGAGTCGCGTTCAAAAAATCTTAGGACGGTGACAGACGGGAGTCTCAACCGTG